>OY998170.1:54413686-55819311 GCA_963921995.1 Oxystoma pomonae | reverse complement strand
TCTGAATCATTGACCTAAAATCTATACAGGCCACTATACCACTTCACAAAAAAATTGCTTATAAGAGTACCAGAAATCGTTCAGTAGTCTATAGATCTTCTTTGGATCCTCTAGAAATCCCATGCTGGAAATCTTCGGCAATTCCTGGGAAACTTGGTAATCCCTGGCAAATTCAATCTTAGGGATCTTTGGCATTGGAAACCTTATGACATTCTCTGACAATATTTAGTAATTCAGTGGAAATCACTTAGCAATTAAACAACTCACATTTTCTTAACTAGTGGTAACTGTATTTTTTAAATTGTGTTTACTCTTACTTTTGAAAGAATATCCCTAAACTAATAAAATTTGTAGGTAGCATACTTCGTAGCCCGCGGTGTTACTCCAGATCTAGTGGACCGTACAGGAATGACCCCTTTAATGTGGGCAGTTTGGAAAATATGCAGTCTAGACCCGGCCCGACTGCTTATAACGCTGGGCGCCTCGTCCAATTTGGCAGACGCTCAAGGAAATACCGCCTTACATTGGGCGATTTTGGCTAGGAACACCACTGCTATTACAACACTTATTTTACAAGTAAGTAGAAGTTTCGTTGCCTTTGCGTTAAAAGCAATATCTAGATAAGCCAGACTTCCATCTGTGCAAAACGAATTTTTTTGAATTGAATTGAAATAAGCTTTATTGTCATAAAGATTACAATAATTTCTTAAAATAACCTTGTGGACAAAGCAATGTAAACTGAAATACATACAATAAACTTACACTTATCTAAACTAAATTTTACAAGTAGAATAAAACTACAGTCCTAAAATTATACTTTGTTCGGAATAAGAAAATAAACACGTTAAAATAAAGTATAAAAAAAAAACAGAAAAATGTTAAGATATTTTTGTTAAATTAAAATTAAAATAAAAACATTATATGTAAATAAACAAACCAACAACAAAATAAGAAAAGTAAAAATATTCAGTCAGACAGGTAGTCAGGAATGTCAATATTTGTTTACAAAATATTATATTTTCACTTAGTGAAGGACATGATTGATTAGCCCTCAATAAAATATTCTTCAATTCTATAGTAAGCTTTGTTTTCCAAGAAATTTGATACAATTTTTCTAAATTTTTTGTGATTTTTTATAGTTCGTATAGACAAGTTTAACTGGTTATACATTTTTATTCCCAAGTATATTAAAGAGTTTCTTGTCATGGCCAGTCTTGGAATAGGCAAAGGTATATTTCCAGACTGTCTTGTTTCTCTTGCAATGAAATGATCATAATTTTGATTTTTTTTTATGAATTAAGCACACGGTTTCTTGGATGCTAGGGTTAAAATTTTTGACTGCTGAAACAGTGGCTTGCAGTGTTCAAAGGCTCTTTTTTATGTAAGTAACGAATTGCCATTTTTGTAATATAAAAACAGAATCAAACAGATAATCTGAGCAAAAATCCCAAAACGCCGCTCCATAACGTAACAAAGAGTCTACCAAAGCAAAATATGCCATTCTAGCTGATGAGTAGTTTAGTTCTGTAGCTGCTACTTTAACTGCAAAACAGGCAGATGCTAGTTTAGATTTTAATTTTTCAATATGCTCCTTAAACATAAGCTCTTTGTCCACTACTAGGCCCAAAAACCTGGTGTGTGTCACACATTCTATGTTATGAGAGTCTAGATCTATAGATTTCATTTCAAATTTAAAAGACATGATATTCGTTTTTTAATATTAAAACACAAACCATTTGCTTCGCACCAGGATTTGATCTTTATAAGGTCATTCAACATGACTTCCTCAAGATTCTCCACAGGACCACGCCATACAACTGAGACATCATCACAAAAAACAGTAAATACAGCCTGAATATTAATATGTGTTAAGTCCGCTATGTATGCCAAAAAGAGAACGGGTTCCAACACAGAGCCCTGGGGAATGCCTCTTGAGATAGTTAGTTCATCAGAAAGTGTTCCCTTTATCTTCACAATTTAAGTTCTTTCAGACAAGTAAGAACTTGGCCATTCTAATGCCTCATTGTAGAATCCATAACACCTCAGCTTACGGAGCAGTGTCCCGTGATCTACGCAATCAAATGCTTTGGAAAAATCACAGAACTCTGCCGCAACTGAGTCATTTTTTGAATTTAAACCTAGATAAACTTCCTCTAATAAATTAAACATAGCATCGTTAGTACTTTTGTTTATTTGGAAGCCAAATTGGGGATGACAAATAATGTTATTTTTTTCAAGGTGAGATATAATTCTACTTTTGGCAATTTTTTCTATTAATTTTGACAGTGATGAGTGTAAAGCAATCGGTCTAAAATTTGAGAGATCATTCTCTCCTCTTCCTTTATATAGAGGAATCACCATTGCGGTTTTTAGACATTTTGTGAAGTTTCCGGACCCAAAATATAGATTAATTAATTTTTCAAAAGTTTTAAAAGTAGAATCGGTCAGATTTAAAATAATTTTTGTGGACAATCCATCAATACCACAAGCATTTTTGTTTTTTATTGATTTAAGAGTTTCTTTGATTTCATTTATATTTGTTGGATAAAATTTAATTTTTTCTGTAACATGCAAGTTTTTAAGGTAATCAAGTGGATCGATATATGAAGACAAAGCTGATGTTAATTTTGTACCTATTGAATAGTAAAAATTATTCATTATGTTTGGTTCAATGGTGTCTGGTTCTTTTTGTGAAGGGTTCATTTTTCCTCTAGGGGCATTTATAATATTCCAGTTTTCTTTTGCTTTATTGCTAGCGCTTTCCATTTTTCCCTATAGTAGTGATTTTTTGCTAGTTTAAGTATTTTTTTGTCTATTTTTCTATAGATAGTAATGTAGTTTAAAACAAATTCATCGTTAAAAATATTAAATATCTCAAATTAAGTGAAGAAGTTTTTATGGCTTTTGTAACCCATGGTTTTGACTTGCGTGGTTTTAGTATACGGATCGGGAATGACTGATGAAAAAGCTTTATTTAACTTGAATAAAAACTGGAAAATCGCTCAGGTTGTTCAAAACAGTTATCCCATTTTATTTTTTCGCAATTTTCAGAAAAGACATTAAAATTAGTTTTTGGAAAATATTCTACCATGTTTATGGGTTGTTTTTTTATACCTTGTGACATTGAGATGGTAAGTACAATTGCTTCATGGTCAGACATACCAAGGGAAATAACTTAGAATTTTTGTTCACTTTCAATATTGGAACATACATAGTCTATCATTTTATTTGTGTTTATTGTTATCCTGGTGAATTCTACATTGTGTATTTTTAGTATATGTGCAACCTGAATCAAAATAATCAATATTTAAATCTTCACCCAAAATGATCGTAGAAGTTATAGGTAGCAAACTTAACAATATTTCTAGTTTAGGCAAAAAATCATTTGCATTATTACAGTGCGACGTGTACAAGCATAAAATGTAAATATTTTTTATATTGCTGAAAATTAAGGAAAATGCATAAATATTTATCTATATTAATAAAATTATACTCACTCATCGATTGAGTTTTTAACATGATTAGTGTTCCGCCTCGTTTAAAATTTGTTCGGCAATATTTAGATATTAAGGTGTAGAACATTATATGGCATGGTTCTGGTTGCTCTAGCCAATGCTCTGATAACAACAAGACATCTGGAAAGTTTAATTCTGTTAGCAGTACAAAAAACTCATTAATCTTATTATTTAAACCCTGAAGATTGAATATGAAAAGTATTAAACTGACATTCGTGTAGGAATTGCAACATTTCCAAAAAAATAGTTTTTATTCTGATTATTAATATTGTTTGAAAAACTACGACTAACATCCTCATCCAAAACACAATCATTATCTGAACTAACAAAATCTAGAAAAACTGTATCAGAGGGTTCTAAATCTATATTTGATAAAATGGATCGATCTTGTGGTTTGCTGCTTGGGATTCTATTATTATTTACAAAAACTAAGTTTGAGTTTCCGCTAATAAAATATGTTTTGTATGGAATATTTTACATATTCTGCTGTTTTTTGTAACCCGAGCCTATTCAAATATATTGAATTTCTTTTAAATAAATTTTTTGTAGATAAATGAAGCTTATCATTTAAGGGCAACATTTGTAAGTTGTTATTAATTTTGGAGAGATCATTAATAACTTTGTAAAGAATAACGTTATTTTGATTTGATTTAGCAATTTGGAAAAGTGCAAACAATAAGGTTTGTCAAAAAACATTTTTTGGCAAGAGAAGTAATGTAGTTGCACATCGGGTCCACCAGTAAAACCACAAAATCATCTGAATTAAATTGCGAAATGTAACATTTCATACTACTAACTAAACCATCGAGATTAGCGTTCGGTTTACATATCGTCATTATAGAGTAATCCTCACTAAACTTGTCCCGGAAAAACTGGAAAATGTGCTTTCCAAATCAATCAGTCAGCAACAATATTTTCTGTTTATCCAAGTTGGATGGCGAAAATTTTAAATAATTTTCTTTCCTTTCAGAAAATTGGTTTTTAATCTCCCTTTGAAGTTCATTAATTTTTATAAAATATTGCTGATTTTGTTCTTCCAGCCATTCAAGTGAGAGGCGAAGATTACAGTTTATTACTTCCAATTCATCCGTTGTTGCCTCTTGCAACCGGCCAGCGTTTCTATTCAAATAGTTAATTTCATCGTTTAGCTCTTTTACTTTTACCTCAAATAACTTAATCTGATTTAACAATTCTTGATTTTTATTATTTAAGCAAACTATTTCCTTTGTGAATTCAGCTTTGATTTCTTCGTACGCATATGAATGAAAGTAACTACTTTCTTCGAGATTATCTACAGAGTCTCTGTTTGAGATGCATTATTCGTATATTCGGTGAATACTTGAGTAGAGACAGAGTGAAATGTGGAAATGAATTAGTTTGAACCTGCTGATTTCGAGTATGGAAATGCGTTTGAACACCCATGGAAGTTATTTCTAAATTTTTTTTATTTATAATTATTTCCTGCTCTTTTATCAGTTTCTTGAGTTTATTATTTTCATTCTCAAGTTGTTGAATTTGACATATGTCATTTTGTTCAGATTTTGCAACTTCTTCGGCAAAGGAGACTGAGTGTCTTTGCAATCTATTTATGTAAGTTGTTTTTTTCACTCAACTCCTTTTTTTGCTCATCAATAATAGATGTTAAAATGTCAAAGTACTCAGCATCCTTACTAGTTGCGGCATCCATACACGTTTGTGAGCACACCTTAAAACTGTCTTTAATTATTTGGTACTTTCTTTTTTTTTTGCGCGTCCAGCAACTTTTGTGTACTGTGTACTGTGGTATATCCTTATTTCGACAACACGTAAATGATGACATTTTTTAAATAAGTACCAGTATATATATTATTATATTTTTAACACTATCCCAAGCAACAAAATCAGTCGCGACGTGTTGGCCGTCTCCACGCGCTATCCCTAATAGAGTTGTGGCGTCATATCACGGCGGACTACTATACCTCGAGGTATTCACCGTTTTTGGAAATACATTGGTACGGTTATACAACTACATCGCGACGGTAAAGATTACTCTTGGTATAGGAATTATGTCGTCACGGGTATTAAACAGGCACGTTATCCCGACGTCCTGTTTACCACATAAAGTAGTATTTCTGACTTTTTAGGGTTTTTATAGGTTTTCTCTTTCCCACATTATTAATTGAAAATATGTTGATCTTTTTCTGAACTATATCAGGACACACACCATAAATACATGACAGAAAACAAAAATGTTATCTATATCAGAACCTATACCTAATAATTACCATTTTATTAACCACTTTTCTGAAGTCACAACATCTTAAATTTATAAACGCATAGCACTTTACTGATTGAAAATGCTGATTTTTTGATAAAAACGCGCGCCCCCCAGTTTTGACCTAGTTTTATCTAAAATGTGGATAAAAAATCGGAATTATTTGAGGTTAGGATTTCCAGTTTTAATATGTTTTATTAATTAAATATTAATATTTTTACTTTTATTGATACATGCAACTACTAATCAATGATTTAATGAGGTATTTTTAAATTTTGATTTGAATTCAATGTTTAGTAGAAGTAAATAACATGGCGGCGTCGCGCATCCAGTTGACGGTGTATTAATTTACAATGTCAGTAAAGTAGCGATAACTCGTAGGTAGCGTTTTTCCACTATATGTACATTTATTTCTTACTGCGTAGTAGATAGGCGACCGTATAAACTCCATAACTTTGTAGTTTTATATTGAGTAGGAGCTACTGAATTGCAACCAAATTAATATCAGTAGAGTCGTTACCTCGTAAAAGTAATATTAAAGAAATTAAATGTGGCAACTATGAAGTAAGCCCCGCGCTGTAAAGGTTTTTCGTGGTTCTAGTAATGGTATATAGTTATATAGTGGGATATATTACTGTCGCGTATAACTTTATATTTTTACGACAGTATGGTAATTTTTTAACAGTAATAGTGACCACATTAAGTGAAAATAATGAGTTTTTTCCTATAAATAGTTTTTTGTAGGAAATATTACTACGCTTTAACCTTTATGACAATGGCACCACGGCCAAATCACTACGATGCTTAAAGTTGGTGTATTCATGCCATCTCTTTCATACGAGGCCGAAAATATCTACCTATCTCTGTGTGAGTTTTTTTCACTACAATGAACGTGCCCACCTGATAATACGGTACTATATAAGGTAAATTATTTGATATAATTTGTCCATGCAAGCGAAGTAATGCTAAAAGTAAGCGCTTTTTGTCACTTAGAAAAAAGGCTCTAATTTCTTCGCAATTATAATAAACCAGAATGATTAATCAGCGGATCAGATATAACTAGTATAGTACCTTGTTAATTTATCGCTAATACCACTGAACATACTATTGACTGTATGTATGTATGCAAATGCAAAATTACAACATATTTTCTTCCCCAAGTTTCATTTTGTCCATCTTTGGTACCCAATCAACCCTAATTTTAAAACTAAAGCATTTTTGAACTTATATTAAGAAAAAACGGAACTTTCTCGGTTAATACAAAAGAAATATGTAAGGTGGATCTTTTTAACATGTTCAAAAATTTTGCAAGAGCGTCTATTATCATTTGTTTGTTTAAAACATTAAACAAGGTAAATTATATTAAAAAGTGTCTACCAAAAAATATTGTTAACTATTTATCTGTAGAATACCCTGTTCTGCATTATCTATGGAAAAAAAATTCATTACAGCTGCCATGCAACGACGACTACACTACCACAGTCTAACTGCACCTTAAAAGACATCCTGTTAGAGTATCGGAGCGTTTATTTTATGTAGGCTTACGTTTACGTGGACCTAATAACATAGATTTTCGTGGTCTCAGCGTTGATACTGTGGCTATTATGCTGTTCTGAATTACCGGTAAGATACGTTCTCGTGATTTGTTCGGGTTTTCTCCCTTGACCGTTTACCTTTTCTACGGCTACGGAGTCTAGTCTACCCCTGGTGTCTTTAGTTACGTTATATAAGTATGAGTTCTTAAAAAGCTACCGTATCAGCAATAGTGATTCCTACTTCTTGCCAGATATCCAGCGAGCACCTCCACCTCCCGCACCACTTAATTGATCATTCCCTAAAAATTAAAATATCAATTTATAACTTTTCCTAAAAAAAAATCACTGATGATTTTTTTTTTCGGTTAATTATTATATTTTATATTTTTATTGTGATTTCAATGGATTGAAGAAAAAATATTCATATTTTCGTATTAGATTTATTTTTTATTTATTTAGGCTAGCAGTTTATTATAATTTATTTTCTCCGTAATATTTGGCTTTAAAGAGAAATAATAAATTTTATTTCGATCTATGATACATATTATGAACGTCGTCGCTTAAATTAGTGTGGTTTAAAAGTTATATTGTGTAACAGATTGCCTAACGAACAAAAGTGGCAGCTATCAACTGGTTTAATGTTCATGTAATAATTATGTACAAGTTGTTTTTAATAAACAGACAATTTTTTTTTATAGGGAAAAGCAAATCTAAACGTAGTAAACAACAGTGGGGACACCCCACTTTCGATGCTTCAGTCGCAACTGGACTCGATATGGGTTAGCCCCAAGGTAGCCGAGACTGTAAAAGAGCAAACTAGTATTAGCGGAACTAGGAATGTTATGTATAAGTGTGCTAGGGATAAGGTAAGTGTGTCGAATCTTTATAAAAAATAACAAGTATATCTGCCTCGAAAAACGCTACCCCGCGAAATATAAACCCCCGAAACATGACTTAATTATTTTACGCTAACGTTTCTTTCGATAAATTCAAGCAATTTGGTTGGACAGTTTCGGCACATAAATCATATTTTAGACATTTAATTATTAAATTGACGCTTCATGTTAAAAACATGCCTGCTATTCAGTCAAAATACTATTTTGCTAAATTAAGTAACAATACGTTACTGGCTGGATGAACCAGATACGCAAACCAATAACTTTGCGTTATATTTAAGTAGTAATTATTTTTTATGTTTTTCTTTTTTGATATTTTGAGTATTGTTAAGGCGTTACGTATTTTAAAAATGTAATTAATTTTAAGCTATTAAAAAATAAAATTTGTTGAAAATTTTGTAACGTCCGCCATCGTACATTTTATCTCCCTAGCTTGCACGCTCAGCAAATACAAATATTTTGAATATATACTCAAAATCAAAAGCAATAATATTTTAGTCAGCTTTAAATTTAGTTAATATCAATTTGCTGGTACTTGCAGAGAAGTTCAACTTAAATTATTTCACTTCCATTTTCGGTAACGTCCGTCATCAAAAAATTAAGAATTTAACCTTCAACCTTAAATGACACCAAATATTCCACCCCTTGTTTTACAGGTTTTTTTGAATTTATTGTATAAAAATTTGTACGAATGGTAACATCCGTCATCATGGAATGGCTGAGAAGTAAATAGACAAAGATGATAAATATAAAAAATAAAAATAAATGGTGAAGCAGTGATTAATTTTAAAATAGTGTGCATTAGAATTAATAAACATCAATCTTAATACTACGAGCTATAGTCGTCCGGCTTAGTTCCCCAATTGTTCATTTTGTGCAGAAAGCATGAAATTTGGCACACTCATTCTTTAGACAATTCCTTAAAATTTTGGTCGAGGAAATCGATGATCGGATGTGTAGGAGCCAAGATGGCGGCGATTTTTTTGAAAATGGACGTCTATTTTTTAAAAAAATGGTAGGTTGGCAATCAAAACAAGAATATAATCGAATTCAGAGGGGAATTGAAAAAAAATAGTTATATTGACGTGTGACCTTTATAGTCCTTGAAAAGTGACATTTTATTTCTAAAAAATGCATTTTGAGATTTTTTTTTTTTATAATTTTTCATAATTCAGTAAGTGACAGGTCTTTTGTTTTAATTTTATAATTTAGCAAGAACATCAAAATAACTTTTCTAATAGACTTTTTGCTTACAGAGTGATTACTTTAGTTATACCAGGCCCGTCAAAGTAAGATTTTTAAAAATAGCTACATTATCATCCGTATCTTTTTTAGTTTTTGCGGAAAAAATTTCAAATTTAGCATTTAAAATTGTCAAGGTCAAATTTCCGATTTTAAATTTGATAAAAGTTAATAAAATAATTGATTCTGTATAGCTGAAGTATGTTAATTTTTATAAAAATAAATTTAGTTTGATATGGTCCTTGGTCGCCTACATTTTTTTTTGAGTATGGCGACCAAAAATTTGGCTGGATATGCAAGTTGATGAATTCTGATGAATTAGAAGGCCCCAACAAATCGATTCAGATATGAAATTCCAAATTCTATTGGGCCGTTTTTACGCTATAGGCCTGTAAAGTTGATCTAACATGTGTTTAGTCGCAGCGAATAGTACTCTAATGTACCCTATTGTTAATTTTTTGCGGAAAGCACCGATTTTGGTGCGCTTCCTTTTTTAACAATTTTTTAGGATCGTGGTCAAGAAAATGTATGATAGGATGTACAGAAACCAAGTTGGCGGCGAATTCTTCAAAATGGCGGTCTTAAATCGAAAGTTACTTATCAAAAAGAAATTATGCTTGAATCTATAGAACTTAATAAAGAAAAATTCGAAAATACTAGTTAAATTGACGTGCACCTTTGATGACCTTGAAAAATGTCATTTTACTTAAAAAAAAAGATGTTTCCAGAGCCTTTTTTTTAAATGTTTTATAATTCTGAAAACGGCGATAGGTGTTGTTATTTGATTTGCGCTAAGTTTTATAATTTTAACATGACATCAACACATCTCATTAGAGTCTATATTTTTATAAAGGCACTATAACTTTTTTTATTATTTATGGAAACGTAACAAAACATCCAGTGGGTGCCTAACATAATCTTAATAAAAAAAAAAGTATTTTATCAGATTTAATATCGGATGTTTCTATGGCACGTCGTCCGCAGCGCCACCTATCCAAAAAAAAATTAGTTGATCAGGTAGCATTAACAATTCGTAACAAATTTGAAAATTCTACTTTAAAAAGTAAAAAAACACAGATGATAATGTGGCTTTTTTAAAAAATCCTACTAAACCAATCACCCTGTAAGCAAAAAGTCATTAAGGAGAGATGTGTTGATGTCATTTTAAAATTATAAAAGAAGACCTGTCGCCGTTTTCAGAATTATAAAACATTTAAAAAAAGGCTCTGAAACTTCCTCTGAAAAAGTATTTTTTTAAGGTAAAGTGACATTTTTCAAGGTTTCAAGGATCATAAATTTTCTTGTGCATTTTCTTAAAAAATTGCAAAAAAAGTAAGCGTACCAAACTTGGTGATTTCCGCAAGAAATGAACAATAGGTTACATAAGAGTACCTATTCGGGGCGACTAAACACACGTTAGGTTAACTTTACTGGCCTATAGCGTAAAAACGGTCCAATAGAATTTGGAATTTTGTATCTGAATCGATTTGTTGAGGCCTTCTAACTCATCAGAAGTAATCGACGTGTATATCCAGCCAAATTTTTGGTCGCTAGGAAGAATTGAAGAAAACGTTGAAAACCCCGATTTTTTACATCCTTAAAAAAAATTTTGGCGACCAATGACCATATCAAACTAAAATTATTTTTATAAAAATTTACATACTTCATGTTGTAGAGGATGTCTTAAGGAACAATGTTTAAATTGGACAAAATTTCCTATGGGCTATAGCAAGGCCACAAATCGTAATTGAAGTTTGGAAATCCGTAATATTGATTTAATTATTAGAAGAACCCAGAGGTTCAATTGCAACGAATTTTGATTATGTTGTTAAGCGAAAGTAGGCAATTTTATTTTGGTATTAGAATCAATCTACTATCTATCAACATATTGTTTGCAAGGGTAAGGCGAACATTTTTTGTTATCATGGTCATCACTATTTTGTACAGGGTGCCCAAAATATGTGAAATATAGTTAAAAAATAAAGACCTTTTATTTAGTTATTTTAAACAAACTTATTTGCTACTAGCTTAGCCCGCGACCTCGATTTTTTTTACCGTTTTCTTTGCTTTAAATGGCCATCACTTTTGTTTCCGTAAACCGATTTTGATAAATAAACGCCTATAAATAGACAGACAGACAGACAAACAAAAATTGCATTTTTGGTATCTATATCGCTTGGATAGATTTCAACATCAACAATTTAAAAAATATTTTCAACGTACAGAAATGGTCTTTTTAGAGATTTATTATGTGTGTAATACTATTGTATAATAGATAAAAAAGTTAGAAGAATGCTAAGCGAAATAAGCATTAATTTTTTAATGTTAAGGAACTTTCTATTATAGTAACAAAAAAACTTCTCCCGATTTGTAAAATGATAAGTGTTAAAAAAAAAACTAAGTAAAAACTTGCGTTTTTTGTGAATATTTTTAGTGTGATCGTTTTCAGTATCATTTCATTGTTTCCTTTTTTTCGAAAACTACTGTCATTTTGAGTAATACTTTTTCTTTTAAAAAATGGTTTTCTGTTACGTCTGTAATATCGCTCAAAATATCCGTGTTGCACGAAGAATTTTAATAGGTGATTTTCCTGATGATTTAAATCAGAAACGGGTAAATACTGGAGCTTTCCATAGAGCGAGTTTTGGATTACCGCAAGCTGCCATAAACCAAGAGTCCTGCATTTGCATAAATTGTGACCAAAGAATACGTCTTTCTAGAGATTCTATCAGTTTGAATTTTCGTTATTTCCACCCAAGATCTTTTGATCTTTTGTTTTTTAGTTTCTTTTCGGTTGAAGTAACTGATTTGGAGGTTTTCTAACTTCTTTTTTGTTTTAATTACCTTAGGAGCATAATCCTACTGGAAATATTAACACGCCAGGACGAATTCCTATCAGGTAACTTGAATAAGTACCAGTGCGGAACGATGCCTATTTGTGAGTGGTTCAAGGTTGGAAATCAAAGTGTATGATGGTGTTTAATGATGTATAGTGGAGGGTGACCAGTGAAACTACTGATGAGCCCACGCTGGTTACCCAGGGCGAAACATCGTTTAATCATTTCTCTTTTCGCTTTGATCTTTTGTGTGTTCCTTATGGGATGCTCATCCAAGTTGGAATTTTCGTTAGTTCCACCCAAGATTTTTTGGTCTTTTGTTTTTTAGTTTCTTTTCGGTTGAAGTAACTGATTTGGAGGTTTTCTAACTTCTTTTTTGTTTTAATTGCCTTAGGAGCATAATCCTACTGGAAATATTAACATGCCAGGACGAATTCGTATCAGGAAACTTGGATAAGTACCAGTGCGGAACGATGCCTATTTGTGAGTGATTCAAGGTTGGAAATCAAAGTGTATGATGGTGTTTAATGATGTATAGTGGAGTATGACCAGTGAAACTACTGATGAGCCCACGCTGGTTACCCAGGGCGAAACATCGTTTAATCATTTCTTTTTTCGCTTTGATCTTTTGTGTGTTCCTTGTGGGATGCTCATCCAAGTTTGCATTTTCGGTATTTCCACCCAAGATCTTTTAATCTTTTGTTTTTTAGTTTCTTTTCGGTTGAAGTAACTGATTTGGAGGTTTTCTAACTTCTTTTTTGTTTTAATTCCCTTAGGAGCATAATCCTACTGGAAATATTAACACGCCAGGACGAATTCGTATCAGGAAACTTGGATAAGTACCAGTGCGGAACGATGCCTATTTGTGAGTGATTCAAGGTTGGAAATCAAAGTGTATGATGGTGTTTAATGATGTATAGTGGAGGGTGACCAGTGAAACTACTGATGAGCCCACGCTAGTTACCCAGGGCGATACATCGTTTAATCATTTCTCTTTTCGCTTTGATCTTTTGTGTGTTCCTTGTGGGATGCTCATCCAAGTTTGAATTTTCGTTATTTCCACCCAAGATCTTTTGACCTTTTGTTTTTTGAAAGCATATTGTTCATCACGTCCGTGGACGTCACGTCCGTTGTTTAGCAATAATTACGCACGCATTTGCGTGCGGGAAGTTCCATTTTCCACACGCCGTGCGGGAATGGATTTTTCCTGTGTCTTTTTCGCATGGCGTGTGGTAAATAACTATTACCTAATGAGTGCCGAAAGTCATACTTTTCCGCACGCGACGGCAGTTGCACGAACGACGCGGAGCGTAGTTAGGGCAAGCCTTCAAGGACGGAAAAGACACTTTTCGCACGTGTCAGTTACAAAATTTTTCCTACTTGCATAAAAACCGTCTAGGCAAGCCTTCAAGGACGGAAAAGACACTTTTCGCACGTGTCAGTTACAAAATTTTTCCTACTTGCTTCAAAACCGCCTAGGCAACGTTATATTTTCATTTGTAGTTATTAAAATAACAAAAAACTGTTTTTTGTTGCATTTTCTTTACACTTGATTCTGATGATGTAAAATCGGTAAAAAAGAGCGTGCGTAAATGTAAGACATAGGGAAAATCCATTCCTGCACGGCGTGGGTAATAGTACACTTTTACGCACGTTAGTAGGAAAATAACTATTTAGATTTTTTTTTTTGCTGAGTGCAGTATAGTAACTTTACCGCACTCAGCACAGAAATTAGTTATGTTTTCTGTTCAATTTAATTATTTAACTTATTAAGTGTATGTATATAAATAATCACGGCCGTGGTACCTAGTTATCACGTCCGTGGTCCACTCAAATAGATTTTCACAAATTTTACCAAAAGTAAAAATTATCTTGACCACTATAAACACTGCAGAGAACAACCTAGTTTTGCCAAATTTCCTTATCAAAATTACTTATTAAAAGCAATTTAAAGTTTGGAAATTTCATCAGTCATATTTGGCAAAATTATGAGAATAACCCGTATACGAATTTAATTTTTATGAAAAAAATGAATCCGATTTTTGCTTTCAAAAATAGTATATTTTTCTAAATTTTTACAATGTATATTATATTACCTGCTCACGAAAAATCGTAAGATAATCTATTAGAGCTTATTAAGCCGGAATTGCAAAAGCATTTGTCGTTTTCAATATTTATTTATTTTTAATTTCCAACAAGAAGCTAAAATTTTGAGCTATTTCCGCCCAACAATTATTTCGATAGAAATAAAAAAAAATACGCCTCTCATATTATACTGATTTAAACAGAGTTAACAGAAAAAGGTAATAAAACAGTTTTTTTTAAGGAAAGCAGTTTAGATAAAAAATACATATCTACTAAAATGATGAAAAAAAATGCATTCTAAGATTATAGGAATACTACACATAAATAACGTTTTTGCATTTTTCCCGTACAATTGAATGACTAATCGATTCTTGATTTTTTTGAAATAAATTAATAACAATTACTGAAAAATGAAATGTTGGTAATGCCATTATTTGTTTTCTTCATTTCTGAGCATGTTTTTTAATTGTAACTATCAAAAAGCCAAGCAAAAAAAATGAGCAGCTTCAAAAAATACTACGAGAATTTTCCTGAGTACAATTTTTGATTGAAGAAAATTAATATCTCAAAAAATTTTTAACCTTTTTATCTAAAAAAATTGTAGGCATTAAGGACACAGAGATGTATATTTTCACCAAGTTTTTGGGGAAATGAAAAATAAAAAAAGGAAAAAACATTATGATTTTTTGCATTTTCTAGAAAATTTTGAGGTTATTATTATTATATATTTAATTATAAATTTTTAGACCTTTGCACCGTGTACAACTTTTATATCGAAGTTTTTACTCTATGACGTTCAGTTTTGCCGAAAATTGCAATAATACCATTTTTCTCCCTCTTTCCCCCCACCAAATCCACCCTCACCCAAGAGCCCCACTCACGCATTTTTTTTAAACGTTTATCAACCATTTCCGCTCATCAAAATGCTGTTAATTTTTTTTTATTTTTTTCTCGCTAAATGAGTTTTCGGATCGGTCTAAATCTCCAAGTAAAAATGTTTTAAAAATCTTATTAATAAACAATATGTTTTAAAGTTAATCCCCGTTTATATACCGTTCCAACCCCTTCCGTAATAAAAATTAATATTTTTCCCTTGGAAAATTGTGGAAAATGTATACTTTGTTTTTTTTGTTTTTCGTGAGTTTTTTATAAGTTATTTTTATTTTTCTTAGATATCTCAAAAACTATTAATCTGACCGATATTAGCATTTGTTTGTTTTTGTTGAAAATGTACTTATAGGTCTAAATATATTCAAACCGTGTGTCCCTAGCTGCTAGAGTTCGTGGGTTACGATTTCCATCAGTATATTTTTGTTTTTCTTAAATATCTCAAAAACTACGGATCTGACAGACTTCATCATAAATATAGTTTTTATAGAAAATATAAATATCCATCTTAGCGTGAAAACCGCGTGTTGCCAACTGCTACGGTTCGTGAGTTACGAATTTTAAAAAGTTTAACCCGCATTTCTACCGTCTGGTGCCAGAGAATTTTTATGCCAAATTTGATAAAAATTGTTTGCGCGATTTTTATCAGACAGAGAGAAACTATGATAAAATTTTGTATTTAGGTCTTTTTTCTACTCAAATAACTTATTTTTAGTGGAAATAACTTTTTTTACGATCCCAATAGCCTCTACATTAGTATTGATGTCTAAAAAGGTCGTTAACTAGGTAGGTATGTATCCATTTGTGACACAGGTCCTAATTTTTTGAAAATCTAAATTGTGTGTGTGTGTGCACCACGTTTCGACTTCCGACAATTAAAAAATACACACATAGTTTATTTCTGGAAGATTTGGCCTGCATTTCATATCGTCTTAAAAAAATTAAACTCGTCTACCGTTTAAAATGCAAGGAATTCAGCAAGGTCGTCGCGCGTCGGACGAAGGTTGAGATTAGCGTGGCGCGCGCCTTATGAATGGGTGAGCGGGAATAGGGGGGCTAATCTGTATGAGGAACGAAGAACGTGAGAAACCGTCGGGTCGGGACGGCAACAGTGCACGGGGGATTTGCAGGAACAGTTTAAATTTAATATAATTATGCAGGCAGCGCTTGGAAGGCGCCCGCTGAAAAAACTAACGAAGCTTAACATAGGATTGTCTCTCTGTTCCGTAGGTAGGTCATCTGTGATAATACCCCCAAAAAACTTCATCTCTAAAAAAATATTTTTTTTTCTTACCGTGTGATACCTCTTTGGAAATATTATAAAAATTGTAGTTGAATGGCGCCAAAATTTTTGACTACATATGTACAGGGTGGATTCTTTAAACGGAACGGTGCTCCTAGCGGGTTAGAATTTGGTTTTATAAAAAAATCCAAAAACACGTCAACTAAGATTATTCATTTTCTTTAATCGTGCTATCTTGGATTTTTTTTTATTTCGTTTTGTTTTCGAGGTATGGCAAAAAAATATATTTTTTTAAATAGGACACTCCGTCTGGTTTGACATTTTTGAATTCTAAAAAAAATTATCTTTTTGACAATACCCCACACTGATACTCATACATGGAATTGTTGTCTATGCCCTGTTTTATTGTTTACATTTGAATAAATATCAAAGTTTTCCATACAGATTTAGATAAAAATATCTTGATTATCGTAAAAGATAGATCTTACTGAGTGGTATTACTGAAGAGAGAATTGTTTTTCAGATTTCAAAAATTGCAAAATATACAGGATGTCCTATTTAAAAAAAAAAAAAAAAAAATTGCCATACCTCGTAAACTAAATGACATAGACAAAATCCAAGATAGCACGATTAAAGGAAATTAAAAATCTCAGTTCACATGTTTTTGGATTTTTTTATTAAAAAACTTTTGAAAAATTAAATATTCTGTGCCATATATCTCGAGTTATGGAACGAAATGTTAAATAAAAGGTAGCCTAAGTTAAGATCCAGGTCACACTCTATTGTCTTATCAAATTTTATACAAATCGGTTTAGCCATTTTTGCGTGAAGAATGGACACAAATCTTAGGTTATCGGCACTATATATATATATATAGCATTTTAGAAACAATAAAGTCTGAATCTATATATATATATATATATATATATATATATATATATATAGCACATATAAAATGTATTTGAAAAGTCCGTCTAGTCTAAACAAATTCTGGATACACCCTGGAAAAGTCTGGATAAACCCCGTAAAGATCTGGATACAACGTGGAATGTCTGGATACACCCAGGAAAAGTTCGGATACGCGCTAGAAAAGTCTGGAAACAACCAGGAAACGTCTGGAAAGACCTTGGAAAAGTCTGGATACACTCGGGAAAAGTCTGGAAAGACTCTGGAAACGTCTGGAAAGACCCTGGAAAAGTCTGGAAAGACCCTGGAAAAATCTGGATACACTCTGGAAAAATCTGGATACAACCTGAAAAGTCTGGATATATCCAGGAAAAGTCCGGATACATCCCAGAAAAGCCTGGATACACCCTGGACACTCTGGAAAAGTCTGGAAAGAGCCTGGAAAAATCTGAATACACTCTGGAGAAGTCTGGATAGACCCTGGAAAAGTCTGGATAAACTCTGGAAGAGTCTGGAAAAGTTTGGATATACTCTGGAGAAGTCTGGAAAGACCCTGGAAAAGTCTGGATAAACTCTGCAAAAACCTGTAAAGACCCCGGAAAAGTCTGGATACACTCTGGAAAAGTTTGGAAAGACCCTGGAAAAGTCTGGAAAGAACCTGAAAAAGTCTGGAAAGACCCTGGAAAAGTTTATAAAGAGCTTTGAAAAGTCTGGAAAGACCCTGGAAAAGTCTGGATATACTGGAAAAGTCTAGAAAGACCCTAGAAAGGTCTATATACACTCCGGAAAAGTCTGGAAAGTTTAGTTCGAAAAGAAAATAAAAATACCACGTTCAACTGCAGGCGCATTATGAGGCGACTTTGAACGCCCCATTTTAAAGAACGTCTTTATGTTGCATTATTGCCTACTTCGTCCATATCCGCCCATTTCAAAATTGGTGTTTTACTTTTTTAGATTTTTGTATTTTTTTGGGGGGTTTGATATATGGGATAACTTGAATGGGTCTAATTATAATTATTTTTATATTTTTTCTTTTACCACTTATTTGAGTATTAGCATCTTAAAATGAATAGAAAAATAAACACTTATAATCGTAAGAACACAGCTTGCTGAAACTAAATAAAAATGCAAATAACTTATAGTAATAGTAGCTTTTTAGCTAAAATGAATCCACTCAGAAAAGGATCATTTGTTTTAGGAGTATTAATAAAAATATCTTCACCTGTCACCTGCGCAGACACCTGTATTTTTATTAATAGGAAAATAAAAACTTATAATCGTAAGAACGCAGCTTACTTAAACTATATAAAAATACAAATAGCTTATAGTAATAGTAGCTTTTTAGCTAAAATGAATCCAGATAGAACAGGATCATTTGTTTCAGGAGTATTATTAAAAATATCTTCACCAGTCACCTGTGCAGACACCTGTATCCTTTGATATATACCGCCAGGCGACACACCCTAATCAGAGGCACGTCCCACCTGTCACCTGTGCAGACATCTGTTGAACTACTGAGGATGACCTACTGTCAACCAGTCAGTTGAACAAGTCATATTTGCTGTTAACCGCTTGACGAGTTATTTTTAAGGAACGCTTACATCTATCTTGATTGAACGCTACATTCGCCGTCTCTAGAGTTACATGCTCTGAATCGCCCGCTATCATTCGTCTTGTCAACATTTGTTTTCGTTTATGTACCTACCTCTCTCTACGTATGCGGAGACTTTAACGCAAGAATTGGTAACACAAATATATTATGTGAAGAGGCCCTTGAGGTTCTTCTGCATCCGAGAGCGTCCTTAAATTCTAAGATTACCACAAGAGGGAGATTATTTTTGGATTTTATCTCTATCAATGATCTCCCTCTGACCATCCTGCAGAATTCACTTTTTGTAATGCCCAGTGTTATAGACCTTTTTCGGTCTAATTTTGATGGCCTGAAGAACGTTAAAATTTTTTTTTGTTATGTGCAACATCAATGTATCCACACATTTTCCAGTCTGCGTGAAAATTGATAATTATCAGCATTTAACTTTTATTAAAAATAACTCTGATGATTCATCCGTGCAAGTTGGCTGCTCTCTAAGGTGGGACGAGAATATGCGATTTACTTTCGTTCATGCAATGCGACA
The DNA here is from genome assembly GCA_963921995.1 of Oxystoma pomonae. NCBI lineage: Eukaryota > Metazoa > Arthropoda > Insecta > Coleoptera > Brentidae > Oxystoma > Oxystoma pomonae. The sequence goes on along the minus strand of OY998170.1, from coordinate 55,799,775 downwards.
CTTACACAGAACTGCCACCGCTGGCGTGTTGTTCTCAGCGAGCGAAGGACTTATGAGCGACGGCGGAGTCGCGTCGTCGCCTCGTCTCTCGCCACTCCAGCGTTCCAGACGCACAGTATTCATAGTTTTTACTTAAATTTTGGCGAAGCGGTTCATGAATCCGTAGACGTTGCAAATATGTTTCTATCGCGACAAAATAAAAGATCTCGACGTCAAAAGTTTAAAACAAACAAACCTTGGTTTGATGCGGATTGCAGTGCACAGAAGGTTTTAATTTGGCTCTTTTGGTCTTTTAGGAATTTTAAAAAATCTAACTATAACCCGAACCAAAAAAAATCCATCCCAATAACAGAAAAGTTTATAAGAATATTATTTCATAAAACTGATGAACTCTTATTTCGAACTGGGGGGACTCTGGGACCTTTTGGATAACCGTCAAGCCGCTAAAGGGCATACGAAGCAAATTCAATCTTAACTCAGAAACTTAGGAAACTTATTTTTCACAAATACTCCGGCAGATATACATATTTTCCTTCGTTTCTTGGGACTTTCGATCCTATTCTGGATGAAGCCGTTAAACTAGATGATGATGATGACGGTATTTCATATGACTTTTTGAAAAACCTAAGGCAAAACTGGAAACTTTACTTTTGCGTTTTATTTTCTAAAATTTTTGATTATTTAGTGGTACATAAAATGTGAACTGAAATTACGTTTTCGATGCTTTAAAAAAAAAAGGACTTAGTGAGCATCCCAGATCAATTGCCTTAATAAATTGCACGTCTAAAATGTTTACGCAAATTTTACAAAATAGGCTAAACATTTGGCTAGAGGAACACCCGATCATTCCTGAATCCCGACCGGTTGTATAGACAATGTTTTGTCTAAAAAAAAACAAAAGATCAAAAGATCTTGGGTGGAAATAACGAAAATTAAAACTTGGATGAGCATCCCACAAGGAACACAAAAGATCAAAGCGAAAAGAGAAATTATTAAACGATGTTTCGCCCTGGGTAACCAGCGTGGGCTCATCAGTATTTTTACTGGTCACCCTCCACTATACATCATTACACACCATCATACACTTTGATTTACAACCTTGAACCACTCACAAATAGACATCGTTCCGCACTGGTACTTATCCAAGCTACCTGATACGAATTCGTCCTGGCGTGTTAATACTTCCAGTAGGATTATGCTCGTAAGGCAATTTAAACAAAAAAGAAGTTAAAAAAACCTTTTTTTTTTAATTGCCTTTAACTTCTTTTAATGTTTTGTCTGTTAGAAAAAGAAAACTATTTGCTGCATTTATAGATTTTCAACGTGCTTTTGTTACTGTTTCTCACCCGCTGCTGTGGACAAAATTGTACTGTTTCGTCGTCAGCGCTAGATTTATTTCTTAATATTTTTATATTGCGACGACCTCGTTCTTTTTGGTGACTCAGAAATTGACATACAGTGCAATATATACAGTGCAAAACCAACTTGAAATAAACTATTCCAAATCAAAGGTACTATGTTTTAACCGTTCTGGTAATGTAACATTGCCACCTCCCATGAGAGGAAGGGACAAGTTAAAGTAATGTACATTACATATTACAGTAAAAAAAATCGTCAAAATTAGGTGTTTCAAGAAGATAGGTGCTTGATATTCTAGTGCTAATATTATAAAACATCCTTTTGAGTAATAACTGGGTAGTTTAGAATAATACCAGTCAAAATAAAAACATATACTAAACAACCTTCAATGGTCAAATATGAACATTAAATAATAAAACAGATTAAAAGTATAACAAAACAAACAACTTATAAAACTTATTGCCTAATAATGTCATTGTAAAATTCATCACAGCTGTAATAAAATAAATAAAAAAATAAAAAATTTAAAACCGTACGAGATAATTACTGGCCATTTTGGCAACGAGTCGCCGTTTAATCTGGTCATAACTAAACAACTTATCAATAGCTATATCGAAAACCACCGCGAGAAAATAAAAACACTTAAGAAAAAATTAATCAAGATATACAAAATCAAAAACAAGGAGAAACGAATCGCGCGAAAAATTACCAGAAATCCCTGAAAACGTGAATGTTAAAAATAAACAAAACCAGCAAAAGACAAAAAATAAATACAAAAAAGAAAAAATATCTAGTTTGGATCCTAATCTAAAAACAGCCAAAATACAAAATACACATCCCAACACATCTAATATAAAAAGATTCAAAAAAAAAATTAAAAGTAAACCTATTTCAGATTCCTCGCCACCGACGCAGGAGGGTCAGTCAAAATAACGAACATTACGCAAAACCTAGGAGTTCTGCCAATCAATCTAGGCCATGCCAGACTCCAAAGGACAGAACACACATTTGTACATTACTACGACTTAGGACCCCTACTAAAAGAATACGAAAACATAAAATAGCAGAACTTATTACTGAGACGGACTTATTCGAATCTCACCGTGTTAGAAAGAGAAACATATAATTTTAAAAAAATAGCCCATTTCTATAATCAATCAATTTTCGAAAAACTCGAAAACATAAATATTCACCAATCAAAAAGAATTAAACGAGGACTTATTAAAGTTTAGGTTCGGTTATTAAGGGAGTAACAGGAAATCTATACTCAAACGACGGGAATAAAATTTACTGCATAATAAATCACATGCAACGTAATGAGAAGAGCATTCAAAATCAATTATAATTGCAATATTCAATAAAACAAAATATAATTAACCAATTTAACAAAACTGTCCAAAATATTCAGCATAATGAACTTATGTTAAGCTCAAAAATTTTGCAAATGCATTCTATAATCAAAAACGGTGCTACCTCAGATGATGCAATTTTTATTAAAACATTGTACAATTATTATACAAAATTAAATGTGATGCACCCGAGTATTATAAGCTCGAAAAATTTAATTTTAGAATTAAAAAGAATATCCAAATTTTATAAAAATCAATTCCCTTTCGAAATTAAAACAGGATATTTTCTATATTGAGTCTATGATAAAAATCAATTTTCATATAGATAATAATAAAATTATGTACTTTCTATCAATTCCAAATCGACACCGAAGAACAATTTGACTTGTTTCACTTAATATCAATTCCTTCAAAAATCAGATCGGATTTTGAAATAGTTTTACCAAATAATCAATACCTCTTAAAATCGCGAATAAATAATCAAATTAAACCTCTTAACGGCAAATGTATTACCCAAGGTAAAGCATTTCACTGTCGTAGCTATTTATTAAGCAACAACCAAGCACTCTGCGAAAGAAGTATCATTATGCAGGAAACCGCCGACACCTGCCCACTGACCAAACTGAAAATTGAAGAAAATCATATGGAAATCATTCCGGAACTAAATAAATATTTGGCAGTTTTTCCTTTTGCAGAAAATCTTCAAATTACATGCCAAAAGTAAACTGAAGTCAAGGAGCTAAAAGGCATTTTCTGATCACCGGAAACATATACAAACTGTTATTTAAAGGAAAACAACTGCATTTTTAAGAAAAAAACAATTGGCAGTCCCTTAATAATCAGTTCACCCATATTGGAAATCAATCATCAAGAATTACCTAAATTCAGTATTGATTTGAAAAAATTGGAATTTGACAAACCAATCATCAACCCTTTGGTTCCCTTATTTAAAGAAAATACACTATCCGATTTGTACGTACCTAGTGGTTGGACAATTATGTCATATTGGTTACAGCCTTAACGTACTTTTGCTACTGCAAAAAACGAGGAAAAAATAAGCACACTTCGACTTTGGAAACTTCCGAAAGGGAACATGTAAGAGTTATCCTCCAAGGGGAGGCTTCCTTTTAAGGGTGGAGGAGTTATATGACCACCTTATACTGACAAACCAGTAAAGATGTTACAAAGCCGCTGAGTCTGCAATCCCATGGAATATTTCTTCAAATCTTTATATTTTATTAACATGTGTTTTACCATTTTTAAGCTACTTTTAGTTTTAGTCTAGAATTAGATTGTATAATTTTGAACAAGAAAATGATAATTTTTTAAAAACGGTTTTACGGAGACTCGTCTTTTATATATATATATATATAAATTTTACGGGTAGTCGTGAATGACTAGCTAGGAAAAAAACCTCGTTTGGTTAGTGGGGATGCAGTCTTATATGGGCCGGAATAAAGTAAACTCCTTTTTTGACAATCAAGCTTTCGAGAATATATTTTTCTCTTCTTCAGGACTTCTACAATAAGTTAACAAGCCATTAGAATAATTAACTTAATTAAATTACAACCATTATAGATAAACTATACAGGTACCCATATAAAAACAATAAAGCTAGACATCTCTGAACAATTCTGAGCATTTTTTGCCCTTTTGATCCTTATGTTATAATAAAAACCTGCATGAATTTGTTTAAAAGAATTGTAAGTCCTCAAAATGGTGGCGAGAGGTTTTTTTATATTATTTTTTCAATTTTTTGACGTTTATGAGGTCACATTACCCGTCTTCTTTAGTGCATCAAGTAACCCAGGAGACAGAGCGCGTAACACAGAGAACACTGCACGAGAAAAGGACGTAACAGAGTGGTCATCTTATTCTCTTTTTATTTTTAAAGTGTTAGACGCAGATAAACTTACGCTTGTCTTCTCGTTGCCGAGATATAAATATAAAATATACCTACAAAATAGGTCAATTAACATAATAATAACACCAAAACAACAAAAAATAAAATATACGGAGAGTATGGTGAACTGTGTGTCTTTTGGGAGCTTACACTAAAATCAAAAAAGATTAATTCTTTTAATATAAAATTTATTTTTTTTGTTTTTTTTTTCAACAATGTATTGTTAGTATTAAAATGTAAACAAAATTGGTGACGAGCCGGGTATACTGCGTGGTGAAGGAGGCAGCAGAGTGTCATCTTATCTACCCATCTCTCTCGGCAACGAGAAGACACGCATAAGTTTATCTGCGTCTAACACTTTTAAAATGAAAAAGAGAATAAGATGACCACTCTGTTGCGTCCTTTTCTCGTGCAGTGTTCTCTGTGTTACTCGCTCTCTCTCCTGGGTTACTTGATACACTAATGTGACCTCATAAACGTCAAAAAATTGAAAAAATAATATAAAAAAACCTCTCGCCACCATTTTGAGGACTTTCAATTATTTTAAACAAATTCATGTAGGTTTTTATTATAACATAAGGCCCAAAAGGGCAAAAAATCCTCAGAATTAGGCATTATCAATTGACGTCACAAGCTAAAAACAGTTGAGCATCGGCAGAAAATTATTTTTGCCCATCCCTACTTTAATTTTACTCACAGAAATTTAAAATGGTTCACATTACAACCAAAATTTTATGCTAGGGTATTGACAGTTCGAGATCATAACCTCTTCTCGCGTTTTGTGACAGAAAATTCGCATATTTTAGATTTTTGAGAAATATAGAACTGATATATTGTGCTTTTAATGTTAAGAAACTTTCTGTTAGCCCTTTAAAGTGTTTATGCAGCTTTTTTTTGACGTTTGTAGTCTTTCCAGTTTGCAGTGTCTTAAGGAACTCTTTGTAGTCCTTGGAGTGTACAGTGTCTTAAGGAACTCTAGTAGTCCTGTTGCGTAGTGCCAGAGAAGATAAAGTAAGTAGGTATATAAATAATAGGTTAAAATAGCAAAACAAATACCTCATTTACCTCTTTATATGGGCACTTTAAAACTCTGTCTAACATAAACGGGTATCGTTGGCTAAAGTTACGACAGTCCCTATCTTTTTACCAAAATGGAAAATGCAAAGTTACAACAGTTGCAAAAAACCCGATTTGGTAATTATGCAGTATACGGTTTTCTGCCACTTTTGATTTTTTATGAAAAATTCTTTATGGGGACACCTACTAGGGTCCCTAGGACCACAAATCCGCCTTGGCCCGATTTTGTTTTTTTTTTTAAGAGAAAAAAGGGTGCAAAACTTTTTTAACTTTTTAAATAAATACCTATATAGTTGTTAAATAAACTGATTCTATTATAATAACACTTAGTTTGTTTATATGGGCCTTTTAAAGCTCTTTTATGTTGCTGTATAAACACTACTAACAATGTTTTAGGCGCTAAATTGAATTTATTTTAAAGTGATTTAAGAAAGTGGTTGATTGCTTTAAAACTCATTTTAGGATCGTTAATTTTTTTTTATTGCTTAATTGTTTCAAAATAATCTACAATGTTCTTATAAAAAGAAGATCATACAGGAAACTAAATATTAATTAACAAATTCTTTAAATCGAGTTAAACAATAAAAACTTTAAAAACGCTTTTGTGCATTTCTTCCAACTGAAAGAAATACCCAACCCTGGTTTTCCGAAAAATCTGTTGTTAACTAAGTTGTTTTACTTGTTTTTTCGTTAAACTGACATATTTAATGTCATTTAATGAAACAAATATAAACACTCGGAGAAAGCGATTTTATTTAAAACGGTCCTTAAATAAAAGCACTTTTAGGTGCGTATTTACATAGTAACTATTGCTAAATTTTTTTAGGCAAACCAGTTGATGATATTGCTCACCCTGATTATCTGTCATCAATTAATATGCCATCTGTCGAAGTTCAGGTAAATATCTTGGTAAATAATAACATATTCTTTTATTATTTGCTATTTTTCCCTTTGGACAAATATTTTTTAAATGATTCTAAATAAAAACTAGTATAAAACTAATATAACTAAATTAGCAAAATGGTTACCAACTACAAGCATATAAGTCAAATAAAAAAAACCTCAATAATAAACTAGCTTCAATAAAATTTGCTGTGCTAACATCCTCCTTTTTAAAAATTTCTGCCTCTTTTTATAAAATAAATAAATTGGGAGAGTGCTAGCTTTATGTAAACCTAGCAACCTCAACAAAATAAAATCGGAAATTAAAGGAGCACAAAACTTTTTAAAAGAGGATGTACAGGGTGTCTACAATCCAGGAAAAACGGGAAAATTACGGGAATTTTTGCGACACGGGAAAATGACGGAGTTAAAAAAAAAAACGGGAAATTTTAAAATTGACAAAAAATATCACTACATAAAATTTATAAATAATGCTGTTTAATGAAAAAAAAATTCTATTTCATTTTTAGCAGAACATACTATTTTAGGATCAAAAAAAGTTTTTCTATTTCTACTCCAAATGAGTTATTTTATTTGGGTCAAACAAGACCATTACAAAATTTTGTGATGTTGACTGTCTGCCTGCCTGTTTATCAGTCTGTCTGTCCTGATAACTCAAAAACCACTGAACCAGCATACAAATTCTGTGGATCTCGTTGATAAGGCCATTAGTTTTTGGTGCGGGTTTGTAAAGGGGTGGAAAGGGGGGTTGAATTGTATAAAAATTCACAACTCAATAATCTCAGTGGCTATAGCGAAACGCAGTTTTGAAAATTTGGGTTGATATATTTTTTGAAAAAAATCATAACCTTTTAATATTAATAAAAAATAAATAACGCCAGTAGGCATAAAATCTTACAAAAAAAATTAAACACTTTTTTATATTTTTTTTTTGTTGGAAAAGTAATTATCCATCTCAATGTGAAAACCGAATGTCGCTAGCTGTGCGGTTCGTAACTTGGAATTTTTTAATAATCTCCTTTCCAACCCCCCACTCCTGTCAAAAGCTAATCAGCTTGGTGCCTGGTGACAAAATTTTTTTGTGCCAAATTTGATAAGAATCAGTTCAATTGGTGTCCCAGGCAGACAGAGAACATCCCAAAATTTTGTATTTAGGTCTTTTTTGACCCAAATAACTCTTTAATAAAACTTTTTTGGCGGATCTCAGTAGTCTCCATACTATTTATGGATGGAAAAAAATCACGACTAACTTGAACTGAAAATTTTATTTGGTTTTATTAGCTATGCATACATAGTATAGACGCTATTGAGATCCGCAAAAAAGACCTAAATACAGTGATGAGCTGATTAGTTTTTGGTGGGGGGGGGGGGGGTTGGGTAGAGGGCCGGAAGAAAAATACCATTCGTGAGTTAGGATTTTTTTAAAAGTTTAATTTCCCTTCCAACCCTCTTTCCAAACCTCCACCCTCGTCAAAAACTAATCAGCTCACCGTTTGTTGACAAAGAATTTTTGTACCAAATTTGATAAGACTTGGTTAAGCCATTCTTATCGTGTCCCAAACAGGCAGACACCAATTTTATTCAGATAATTTTGTAGACACCCTGATGTAGCTAGCCCATGAGTAACACATTGTGGGTGCCATAATAAAAATTTTAATTTGAGTTACACCTATATTATATAGGAAACCTATCAACAAAATTTGTTGAATAATGCTATTGGAGAAGAGGTGAATGAGGTAGGGTTGAATCTTTCCACTCCCCTGTTTGAAGAAAACTCATCACTTTTCAACAACCAACAAGAAGAGTTAAACCATTCGATACCTCTGTTTGAATAATTTGAAGAAAATATAGTAAGTTTTTTTATGGCATACCTAAAAGATTAGCTGTTGTAGGGTTTTTGTTTATGGTCCCATAGGATCTCAGGAAATATTGAGATTATTCAGTTTTTTTTTGTTGTTAATAATATTCTTTTTTTTATATTAATTTAGAATGGCTAGAGAACCTGTTGATTGCAAAAAAAATATTGTATAGAAGATTTGTTAGTTTAGGCATTGTTCTAAAATATAGGGAAGTTTAGAAACCTAATGGCAAAACAATTGACACTCTTTTGTTTCAAATTGCGAATTATTTTTTAAATAAATCTATACCATATGGGCAAAACTTGCGAACTTGTCCCTATTTTGGACTCAATACTAAAACCTTTTTAAAGTAAAATCTATGTTCAATAAAAAGTGTGAGACTTATTTGGTCCAAGATATTTAATGATTTGAACCACCATTTAGTTCAAAAAAGTCACAACTGTTTTGTCCATTAGGTTGTATAACTTCCCTATATATATTAAAAAAAGGTTTACGATATTTTTTTACTTTAGTGAGTGATTGTAATAAAATTTAAAAAAATAAAGGGCAACTTTAAAATTGAACCGCAGATCCTGCATTTCGAGTATATGTGTAGCCAACCGATTTTTATCAAATTTGGCACAAGAATTCTCGGGCACCAGGTTTGAGATATTTAAGAAAAACAAAAATATACTTATAAAAATCGTAACCCACAAACTGTAGTAGCTTATAGTCTGTCAGATTCGTAGGTTTTAAGATATCTAAGAAAAATAAAAATATACAGGTACAAAGTATACGTTTTTCACATTTTTTCAACGGAAAAATGGCAATTTTTATTAAGAAAGGGTTTGGAACGGTATATAAACGGGAATTAACTTTAAAACAAATGGTTTAATAATAAGATTTAAGGCTTTTTTGCATACTTATGCCGAAATCTAAAATAAAAACGCATCTTTATTTTTTTAAACATTTTATTGATGGTTATACATGCCTGCTGGCGCCATTTATTTTATAGAAGACACATAATAATTTAGATTTTAAAAAAATAGGCTCGACCCTTAAATGACTGGCCAGAAACCAACGATATCGAAGATCGAAGAATTACTTCTCATGGACCAAGCAACGCAGACGTCTTTGACTGCAGAAGACATACTTAAAATGGAACTGGAGCTACGTCGATTAAACGAGGAAGTTTACGATTTACGGAAATTAAGAAATAATAGGGCATTTAATGAAGACACTATTAAAAATAACAATAATAGAACTTTGCTTTTAACTGGTATAGCAGAATATGTCACATTTAGAGAAAAATTTTTATTGGTTGAACCTTACATAACAAGTAATTTAAGATTAATTGAAGATAAATTTCAACATCTTTTAATGACATATATGCGAATGCGTCTAAATTTGACTTTTCGTTTCCTTGCTCTTCTTTTTAACTGCAGTGAACATACAATTTCTAGGATATTTTTTGCTACACTAAATGTTTTATATTTTAGGAGAAAGGCATTTATTTATTGGCCCACTAGAGATTAGCTTCAAGCCTCTATGCCACAAAGTTTCGAGGAATACTTTGGTAATAAAGTCACAGTGATAATCGATTGTTTTGAAATTTTTCTTGAAAGGTCATCAAATCTCGCGGCTCAAGCATCAACTTGGTCAAATTATAAACATCACAATACCATAAAATATCTTATTGGGATTGCTGCCTGTGGAATGATCATGTTTATTTCAAAAGCTTACGGCGGACGGATTTCAGATAAGGCTCTTACTGAAGCCTGTGGCTTTTTAGATAATTTGATTCCTGGAGACCTTATATTGGCAGATAGATCTGATTGAAGATATCGTGAGGCTACAATGTGCTGAAGTAAAGACGCCAGCTTTTTTGAAAGGGAGAAAACAGTTGGAACCAAGAGAATTAGAACAAAGTAGACATTTGTCATCTGTGAGGTATTTTTAAGTATATTTTTTTTTTACGTGTCCCCTTGTAACCTTCAAATTTTTTGGATGCCTTCAGTATTAAATATATTTAAAACATTTTTTATGAAGAGAAATTTAATATTAATTTTCAAATTGTCACCCTCTGTATGCTTATGGCTTTCTTTTATAATTCATGTTTAAAATGTAATAGGAAGCCTGGTACAGAAATACCCCATCCTTTATGAGACCTTGCCACTTAGAATAGCTAGTAAAATAGACGATGATGGAATAGCCATATTGGATAAAATTAACATCAGGTATTAAACATTAATTTATTTAATCAATTTTTTACAACTTGGTAACATTTGTTCAATGTGAATTGATAAAGAATAATAATAAAAGTAGTTTACTTTAAATTTATTAGTTCCTACCTACCTAGTAGTTTGAAATTTATAACTTTAAACTTTTAAGTTAAATTTTTGTTATTGAATACTTAATTACCTACATTGTTATTTATTGTATTGTTTTTTTTAAATAACTTCTAACAAATGTTTTTTAAGTAGGCTTTTTTTTCAATAACGCATATTAAACGGCTAGCCAATTCATAGAGCAAAATGAAAATTTTTGAAAATATTCTCTTCTTTTGATTTTTTTATATATAGCTTTATTTACTTGTTTATGGGATTGCATAAAATTGTTTATAATTACAATAAGGTGTTTTATTAAATTTTGACCCTCTGCCATTTGGAGAAACTTAGGGAGGTTATAGCAAAATTAAATTTTAAAATATTCTTTTCTTTTGATTTTAATTTAATGCATTCTCCCTATTTAAAATTTATGAGAATACCTCCAGCATGAGCTACAAATTAAGTTTGCCAAATATAATTTTGGGCTGCCTAAAGTTTTTGGAAATTTTTAAATGGGAAATAATGCGTATACCTCTTTATTAATCAACCAACAATTAAAAACTTTCTTGCTGTTTTAGGTATATAAACATAGATACCTACTTTCTCGTCTAAGTAATCACAGGAAAAATAATGTTTATTCAAAATGTCAAAAAAGTTTTTAAAATATATTACTATATGTTTTGCACTTCAGGGATAAACAGTGCCATTTTTATCCCTTATTTTAGGGTTAAAAAGTGACATTTTCAAAAACAATGCAACCAAAGATCGTATATCTATGTGTTAATTACACAGTATTTTAGTGATATAGTAGTACCTAACCCTCACAATAGAGGTTTTCTAAAAATGTTTGTCAAAAAATATCCGCAAATTGCCTCTGTTTAAAAAGTGCCACTTTAAAATGAAAGACCCTTTATTAAATGTTAAAGTAAATAAGATAATTTTTTGAGGATTCCTAGAATTGCTATTACTTATGTTTCTTTAGATCAAATAAAACATTTCTATACAAATAATAGTTTTATTTATTTTAATTAACACAATACAATTTTTTTTATGAATGATAAAATAATATATCACAGGTGATGAAAAAGTAACCAACTTGATTAACCTGAGGGTAAAAAAATATTAATAACATTTTTAGATAATGGCCACTGCCTTTAATTAAATAGTCTATCTAGGATAGAGGCAGATTTGTCAGTGGCCATTAACAAAAAAGCTCATTTGCATCAGCATGTTTTGAATTCCCTGAGCTTACTTAGATTTTTGCAATTAAGTGCTAAGTTTTTCTTTTTGCTACTATCTTCTATTTTTGCCCTTCTCGAATAGAGAAAATGACCAAAAAAAATTTGAACAGTCCTATTTTTTCGCCATCTTTTATCATTAAAGAAAGAGGAAATAAAAGCTAGTGAAAAAATTAAAACTGCATCAAAATTATTTTAAACAAATATACTCAAACTCTGACTATAAGCTGTGAAAATGATCCTAAAGAAACAGTGCCTATTTATTGTTTTTTATTTTAAGGTGGTGTATTAAAATATTACTCCCAACCCAGATACAGAAAAATTATTTTTAAAAAAATTATTTTACCACCTTTTTACAATCCTTACAATACCATTTAGCTCTGGGAATCTTCAAAAGATCTGTGCACCTCTTATGAAACCATTGGATTTTACACCAACGATTATCACATTGCACCATTTTACTGCCATCATCAGGTTTTCTGCAGTAGCACCATAAATCAGGAGGCTAAAAAAATTATTTATGTAAGTTACTGAAGTATATTCTAAAAAACTATTTAACCATACCCTTTCACTGCCATTTTGCTTGGAATCTTTTGGAACAGCAGATGATATTCCAGGGGTATCTTCTTCTGGAATAGTTGATGTTGCAGGTTTCGGAAATAAATATACAATAAATCTCTCACAACTGAATCAATCCGATCCAAAATTAACATTTTCTTAATGCAGTTACTTATGTGTTTTCTATTTTTCAAAAATAAATTATTTCTTTAAAAAATCGCTTATGGTAAAAAATGTTGTTATATAGGTAACTCTAGTTTTTAAGATATAGTATAAAATTTAGTCTGCAAATGTAAATATTCTACAGGGTCACAGGTGATGTATAACTTGCAATTTCCATGTACTCTGGTAATGACTGGACGTTCAATTTCTAAAAATAAAAAATAGGTATTTATTTTAGATACCTAGTTGTGTTTTAGATCTGATAAATTGTTTTAGCTTTCTATTTTCAATAAAACAACAAACAAAATTTTATTCTAGGGAAGGGTCTTCAAGTTAACTTATCAAGCAAATATTAATAATTAAATATTTTTACAAACGAAAAAACTTTTAGAAACTTTTAATCAAATACCTTTTTAAATTTTCGTTCTGTAAATATGTTATTTTATTATTTATCTAAGTTGGCCCTACAGCCCATTTTAAAAAAATTATAGCTTAAACTATTACCTATTCATTAACAAATTCCTGTTTTTTTTTCCCGGTCATTTTATACTATTTCACAATAATTTTAGACTTTATTAGCATTATTTTATTTTATTTAATATATTCACTTTATGCAAGGGCACACCTAGTCTAAAATCTAGGGGGGAGGAAATTAGATTTTGGGTTGTTGATTTACCTAAGTATGTATGATGTTGTAATGTATGGTGCGTATCAAAAAAAAAAAATACTTTTTATATTTAAAAGCAGGGTCAGATCTAGTTTTGATTCTAGATTTGTTGGAAAAATCATGTCTTAATTGCGCTGCAGGCAAAAATTTGGAGAGAATTATGGTAATAGATATTTCTTAACCTTTTTAAATGTTGCTGATAAAAATTATGCAAAAATTAAACGAAAATTATAAGAATCAAAGATGTTATAGTGGCGTTTTAGAGTTTTTTTTTTGTAAAATTTTTTAATTATAAATTTGTAACCAACATTATGCTATGAATGCACCGCAAGCAAAAAATTTTTAAAAAAATAGAGTAAAAATGCCATTTTTTACATCCTCTCCCCATAGAACCAAGTTTTTCATTGTGTGTCCAATTGTGGTTAAGAATAGATTTAATTTTCCGATTAAAACGGGAAAGTAAAATTTGCACAGTCATTGTTTTATCCAATATAGGTAAAATTCCCAGCTTTTTCATGGCTGCATGAAATTCCCAGTTGTTCTGGTTCTCTGGACACCCTGTCCACAATTTTTAAATTTCTTAAAAATGTTAAAGAAAATCTGCTTGATATTTGGAGGAAAATTTTCATCCTTACCTTATTTGTAAAATATTTTCCAAGTAGCTCAGGAATTAGTACTTTAAAAAAAAAACATCCTAGCCTTGCCACTTTCAGCTTCCCAAAATTCATTGTTTCTGAAAATTCTTTCGTAGAAGTAGCTATCCTTGGTCCTAAAAAGTATCAATAAATTTTTTATATGTTATTACATAGGTATTACAAATTTGAAAAAAAACCATATCATGTCAGCATCAAATTCATCAAATAGTTGTTGAAATATCTCTTTAACTTACCATGCAAGAAACTCATAAAAATTGGTGTTAGTCAAAGCCATCTGCATTTGGATCTGGTAGTAATATGGATGATCTTCTTTCAGGGATATTCTATCAGACTCTTTCTTCTGTAAACAAGAATTTTTAAAGGAAATTAGTGAAGCTACTGAAGTATCTCTGACGCAATATGGGCAATTAACCTCCACACAACCAACACCACATTCTGGGCAATTTAAAATTCCATCCGGACTTGCACCAAAATATGGGTAGCTGGAGTGCAAAAATAACCCACATTTTGAAATTTCAGCTGATGGATGTTCCATTTTGTGATCTATCTTAAATGTTTCTAAAGCCTTATTCTCATGTTGACAACCATAGACACCAGCTTTAAACAACTTTTTTTCAGAGGAGGGGTAACAGATTTTTTTAATTAGGGAAATTGAAAGGTTTTCAAGTTTGGTCCTACATGAAGATTTAAAGTTAGAGGCTGTTACCCTTCCTGCTCGAAAATGAAACCAGGCTTTTTCTTTGGCTTGATTTTCAGTTGCTAAAAGTACTGCTTTTGCTTGCTCTTCAGTAAATTTGATATTTAATTCTTCCCCCATGTTCTGCAATTGTAAAAGTGTCAATTTTGTGTTATCTTTATGAAAAAGTGAACTCAGTACCTTTGGCATATTTTCATAAGGTCTAATACTAAACTGACTTACAGGTAGCATTGCAGCTACAGAAACTCCAAAGCTATGTACCCAATGAGCATTTTCAGAAACTTCTGGTGACAGATATTTATATAATTATTATAAATAGGGTTCCATTGATACCCTAGGGTATTTAGAAGTTTCCTACAAGAATTAAGTTTGTATATTTGTTTTATTAAAGGCTCTAAATTGATGGTACCCTAAAGTAACATAAAACTGGCGTTAACAATATTTCCATGGACATGTTTATAAAAATTAAAGTCATCGGTTCAAATGTTATATAAATTGGTGTTAACAATGTTTCCACCAACATATTTATAAAAATATAAGTCATCAGTGACAAAAGTTATATAAATTGGTGTTTGAAATCTTTCTGTCAACCCACCTATAAAATCATAAGTAACTATCAATTAAAGATACATAATAGATTGGTTTTTAAAATGTTGCTATCAACCCACTTATAAAACTTAATTAACCAACAACAAATTTATATAAGATAAGATTGAAAATATTTCGAGAGACACTTATAAAAACTTGGGAACTCACACACAATAGTTATATAAATTGATGTCTGTAATATTCTTATGAACTCATTCATAAACCTCTTTTGCCCATAAGGTTTTTTCTATAATGTTGTTATTAATTTCTTTATATAGTGATTATACTACAACGGTTTTTGCGGCATTAAAAGGAGCGTTTTTGCGACATTAAAAGGCGCGTTTTTGCGAGATACCATACCATTATTATCTTGTTTTAATTACATCAATCTGAGAGAGATAAGAGATCCAAATCTTCTTGAGATAGTTGCTGATGACAGATATCGGGATCGAATACATTTTACAACCGATTCCCACCAGCGTTTCCCATGCGCAGTCACCCTGACTCAAAAAACTCATCACGTGGTCCGACATGAACTTGTATAGGCAAATCTCGCTTAGACCACGTGATACGTGTTTTGATTCGGGGGACCCACGAATGAGAAACGCATGGATGGGAACCGTGTTTTAGAAAAAGAGAACAATATAGTAACCGTGTTAAGGTTGCAAAAACGCACCGTGAAACATCGAGCGCATACGCTGATACTGCTGGTCGGCGGCAAATGTGAACACCCCGGAAAATACTCGCCTGTACACCCTTCGACCCCGCAATCTAACTATATTCTTGAGATAGTTACCTCTGACAGTTATGCGGACTTGAAGTGTGTGGAGGCGGGTATTTTTCCTGGTATGTGTAGTATGTTGGATCTCTCGAGGAATGCATTTAGGAAAAGAGAACAATGGTAACTATGTTAAGCTCGCAGAAACGGACCATCAGTGTTCAACACTGCGCCATCTGCAGCCCTTTGTTCCAAGTAGCATCATTTTTTAAAAGGGTCATAAAATAGTGTTTCTCGAGGTAAACAGTGGTATAGTTGTGTTGTTTTTTTTATAGAATTGTCGGAAATTTTCGCCATTTTGGATTACAAAAATAGGTTTTTGGCCTAAATAAAAACGTTATTTATGGGGTTTCAACATGTGTTTCAATCGAAATATTGCTTGTTAGGGTTAAGAACAACATACAAAATTCAATATTTGTCCCAGAAAGAAAAAAACGCGTATGAAAAAAAAAACTGATATTTAAATGAATATTTTTTTCCCGTTTTCTCAAGTATTTTTGGAGCCCATGAAATTTACGTGAGTGTATTCGAAAACTATACAGTACACACGGGACCGCAGCTGATTTTCAGAGTAGGATGACTTGAAAAACAGCTTTTATTTGACTATAGTATATAAATATTCATATTCCTGCTTCAGCTTATCTCACTTTCATTTTTATTTATTTTAGAAGATTGCTAAACACCATTTTATAATTTTTTTTATTGTAAAAAGAAAAAGAATAATACATAACAAGCAAAGGGAAGAAAGATGGAAAATCTATATTTCTAAATCCATAAAAACCTTTAATTTGTTATGTAGTGTTGTTAGAACAGTTGTAAAACCTTTTTTATAATAATCTCTATACTTGAGGGCTCATAAGGAAGTTTTATAAAATCTATATGTTGTTTTTCTATCCATTACTATGTACCATAAATTTTTATAAGCTGGTGTTGAACAGTTGTTTTTCAAGTCTTTTTTACTCATTTAAGAGATATATTAGAGTTATAAAATTATCACCAACACTAAATAATATAAATTTTGGTTATTTTATGAAGGTTTTATATTATTTGCTGTAACTTTTATATAGACAAAAATGCTCATTGGGTAATTTCCCAAAAAAATCTAACCTATCTTGAGCTGTTAGTTCAGGAATTTTTTGTTTAGATTTTTTTGTAAATTTACATGGTTCTGGATTTTCAAGTAGTCTTTTGGGGTTCGAAAAATTAATATCAGTTAGTTCTTTAAAATACTCTCCTTTTCGTGATGGTTTAATCCACTGGCAAAGGACATCTGTCACCGATTGCTTCTCTGATTTGTGCATGACAGCATATTCCAAGGCATGTAAAAGCGCTGCTACATGTGTACATGCCTCCCCTAATCCAGCACGGCAATCACAATGTGAGGCTAATATTTCTGAACTGGATGCTACAATAATCTAAGGCGATAAAGGGGGCGCAGTAATAGATTGTGAATGCTGTACCTAAAAAAATTAAAGATTAACAACAATATTAAAAGAAGTACGTTATCAAGAAGGGTAACTAATTTCTGACACAAAAAAACGCCTTTTTTGTAAACCAAAGTGTAACATTTTAAGAAAAAACATATTAGTTTACTTTTCCAACAATAACAAAATTTGGATCCATCTTTGCCATTTCTATTCTTCTTATCCAGTTACAGGCCATGTGGGCAAATGCTTCAAGAGATTTAAATGCCTTAATTTCCCTTTGGGTTTCATGACTTAGCCTAAAAAAATTAAATGTTTGACTAATTCATTCAAATTTTATTTTAGCATCAAGGCAGTGATTTTTAATAATGTATAGCGATGAAATCAATCAATAAATCTATAATAAACCTAAAACAGTCAAAGAATTTGATACTTTATTGAAAGATTCAAAATTGAGTTTCAATTTGAAAGATGTTTTCAAATTATTGTAATTTAATACCTCATAAGCAGGAATTCATAAATAACGTTTTTGGAAATAACAGGTAGTTCTGAAAAATCTGATGTCAGCTGATCTTTTTCTAGTTGATATGGGTCCTTCCCATTTATAAATTGAAGTTTTTCTTGGTAGCCTTTATCCTAAAAATACATATAGTTAAGTATTTCTAGAAAAAAAAAACATTGCAAATTGTTTTTTCTTTGCCTGATACAATCTGTAGCTTGGTGGAACAAGGGCCTATATGCAAAGAGCAGTTTTAAGAAAAAGAAGGATTTGTGTCAAATTTAGAAATGCTTGTTATTTTTATATTTTTTCTCCAAATTTAATAAATTTTTTTTTAAATTTTGCTTAAGTGTACATTTTTTTAAATGAATAAGAATCAAGGAAAAAATTAATGTGTTAACTTTTTTTTGTTAGTTAGCACTTACTCCGCCTCTAGAAAAACTCCGAAATCCAAAATTTTAGATTTTTTGGATCAGTAGTTTTTGTGTTATGAATTTTTGAAAATTGAAAAAATGGTCAATTTGGCTCTTACAGGCACTTATGTAAATATCTTGAAAACTACTAAAGAGAGAAGTGAGGTAGCTTAATTTAAAGTAAGGTCGTCCCGGTTTGGCCGGGACGGTCCCGATTTTTAACCATTTGTCCCGGGGAAAAAATCCGTCCCGGATAGTCCCGGTTTTTTAGCAAAAGTTCTGGTTCGCCCCGGTTTTGATACCACTGTATTTTGTAACTTTAAAATCACTGCAATTAAAAAAAAAATAAATTTGAATTGAAACCTTACTTAAATTAGTTTTCTTTAATAAGTATTTCGGAAAATACATCCTAACATTATTAGGGGTGCATATAAGAAAAAAACACATGATATGCAATACATTGAATGGCCAGAGTGTCCCTGTTTTGCCCCTTTAGGAGTTCGTCACCTTATTTAAAGATATTTTTAAGACCTTTCCAACGATGTATCACTCGGCATACTTTATTCTAAAAAAAATTTTCGAAAATTTTGGAAAAAAAAATTCAGTTTAGAAATTGAAATTGGAAAAAAAAATGGAAAGAGTGATGCATGCTAATGTTGGAATATAAATATGGAAAGTGGAGAACTCAAAGTTAGTTTCTTGCATCCTCATGGTCCTGCACCAAGTTTTTGTTACCCCAAACCCAAGGCATATTGACATAGTAGTAGAACAAAGTTCAATAATAAGAAAAGTTAACCCAAAAACTGCAACGGGTAGAACATACACACTGTCTGCTGAAGAAATGTTGGTTCTTCAAACATTCTGGAAATAAAGTTAAAAACTTAAATATAAGGATTCTTTTTTTTAATTAAATTAATTTAGTTGTTTAGTGTTTTGTTGTTCAATATTACTTATCCTGTTTCTTAACTTTAAGGTCGCTGAACTAACATATATAAGATTTCTCATTCAAATTGTTTATATTTTCCATGTAATAAAAGTTTCATTTTGTTTGTAACTTAGAACCCGTTATTTCTCCATCCTAAAATTTGGAATATATTTTGGGAATACCTTAAGGAAAAAATATCAAAAAAGAAAAATACCGTTTTTTAAAAATTAAAAAAAAAAAACAAAAATTTTGATTTTTTTTAACAAAAAGTATACTGTGTGATACATCATTAAAAAGCTCTTTGAAGTACCTTTAAATTGAGATATCACACTTGTCTCTAGTTTCAGCAGTTTTCAAGATATAAGTATTTTTGTTAGTGCCTGTCAGAGCCAAATGGATCATTTATTGAATTTTCAAAAATTCATAACACAGAAACTACTAAATCAAAAAATCTAAAATTTTGAATTTTTAAGTTTTTTTATAGGGAAAATAAGTGTACCAAAAATGATCAAAATCGGACATGGCCAAAACGAAAATCACCATTTTTGTGGTTGATTTGATATGGATTTACCCTTAGGCCCTTGGCTATTTGACTATAGGACCTAGAAATTGTTAGTTGGGTGTAAATTTTAGAAAAGTCCAGAAATAAGTAAACAGCTTATGGCATTAAAATTCAGTTTTTGTTCTAGTCCAGTGGGACATACTTCATCTGTATCTTTGTTGTCAATTGTTTTTAAATTCATGTAAAAGAGATGACTGTAAGGGGGGTAACAACTGGTAGTAATGCGAAGGAATTGGTACATGTATTGCCAGTAATGCCATGTCAATTTATATGGGTAATGCCAACTAATGCCATGAGTGGTGTTCCCCTCGGATGACTGTTAGGATGTAACTGAGTATGTAATAAAGTAAACTTTCAATATCATCCAATTTACATTCTTCTGCTCTCGGCACCTAGTTTTGTATGTTGCAACTTATCATATTCCATAACACACAAGACCTAGATTTAAAATTTATGCTGGACTTGGTGGTTTTAACTTGCCATATATAATTAGAAAAGGGTAAGAGACACAAGAGCAAGTAAGCCTATATATCAAATAAGCCTTTTTTATTTTTAAAATCTTATGATGTCTGAAGATATCAATACTAAGAAAGACCTATAAAGAACATATATACAACTTTATTACACTTAACATTGTGAATTTTAGGCCGTTTTAACATTATCGAATCTAGTAGGGCTGTAATATAGAACTACTAACTCATGTTCGGCAAAATTTCACTTAGGCCCTTGTTCAACCAAGCCACAGATATATATATATATATATATATATATATATATATAGTTCTTAAAAATCCAGTTTTTATAATTTTTGTTTGTTTATCTGTTTGTCTTTTTGTTCTAGCATCAAACAAAATTGCATATCTTTGATAGGGCAGTATACATAGGCTTTTTATCAAAAAATTTGGTTTTAATAAGAACTTGCTTAGAACAGGTGCTTGCCCTACTTCATATTTTGAAACACATGAACCGGTTGAGCTTAAACAATTTGCGGCCCAATTTGCTTTGGTTATAGGTGGTTATAGATAAAGAGTGACTGGTTATGGATAAATTTTTAGTTTTGTTCAAACTGAGTTTAAAACTTATCAAAACAATCAAGCTTACTTGGTAATCCTAACCAAACCTAGCCAACCCCTTAACTTAACCAAGAGGCAAACCTAAAAATTTAGTTTTTAAGCAGTTTATTAATATTCTAGGTACAAATAAAAAAATCATTTCTAAAATTTTACATTTTTGGCCCAAACTTAACAAGTTTTACAACACAACTACACCAATTTTTAAAGCTACAAACCTACTCAGTGTAGATCAGGTTTCACTTTATTTCAAAGGACTACAAAGAGTTCCTTATAACACTTACGAACAGGCACTGAAGCACTACAAAAGGGCTGCAAAGAGTTCCTCACTAATTTCACTTTAAAAATTTTTAGTTTTCACTGCAGTTTCAAAAGGAGAAAAGAAGCCGAAAATCCGCAGAAATAAAATGGTGGGAAAAATAAACATAACCTCAAAAATAGCTGTTTGACAACTGTCATTCTAAAAAGTAGGGCTGGGCGAGAGCGAAATTTTCTGCCGATGCTCCGCTGTTTTTTTAAGTTATATAGAGTGCTGTGACCACTAATAGATAGTACCTAATTGTTTAGAGATGTCTAACTTCATTGTTTTTTAATCCACTTTGGTGAGTACATAATTATTTAGATATATTTATATGGGTACCTGTATAGTTTATCTATAATGGTTGTAATTTAATTAAGTTAATTATTCTAATGGCTTGTTAACTTATTGTAGAAGTCCTGAAGAAGAGAAAAATATATTTTCGAAAGCTTGACTGCCAAAAAAGGAGTTTTCTTTATTTCGGCCCACTGCATCCCCACTAACCAACCGAGGTATATGTGTATATATATATAGTTGTAAATTAGGCTTAGGAAAGAGTTAGCGGCGTTAGTAAATCTCAGCCAAACTGTTTAAAATACAAAACAGACCCTATACATTTCGCACTCCACACTTTCATATTATTTAGAAAATACAATAAAACTCGTTAATATTTTTCACTCGTGAACCTGCCGCTGCACCGGCCAGGGCTCCTATTTTCGAAACCATACGAAATTATTCGCATGCGACTAATTCCCTCTCTTCCCATACCGTATAGAATAGGAGGCAAAAGACATGCCGATAAGCTGATTCATGGGTAGTACGTAAGAGAATAACCGATTTTTCATGCGAAACAACACCCACTCGTGCGTAACGCAATATTGTTAAACCAGTCGAATTCGAACGCGGTCCACACACACCGACTTATCTTTCGCCTTTTATTTCGCACGGTATACAAAGAGACTGTCATAAAAATTGTCGATTATTTAGTACACGTATACGGATATTTTCGTATGGATTCGAAAATCAGAGCCCAGGATACCGGCACATATGACCTACACTAACTACATCACAACTGGAAATGAAGCTAGCAACTGCCAGCTAAAGCAACCCGCCTATAATCGGATTCACATGTGTAAATCACTGGGTTTAGACGGCGAAAAAAATAAACCATGATCATGAGTTAGAACAATTCAGACTTGAGTTATCGTAGCCCAGACCGTGAATTACCACAGACCCAAAAAGTTAATATATGAACCTGGGCTGGGGCAACCCCATGCCTGAATTATGGTAGCCCACGACTTGCTGAGTTCTCCCAGATAAATTCAAATGGTTTGGGACTATCATACCGTGTGTTACAGTAAACGTCGTTGAGGCGGTCAGTAGCATCTGATCGGGATGGAGACAGGGGATCTATTCCGTCCTGACTGGGACGTACAGAATTTCGAATGAGTTTGAGAGTAGCTGAGTCGATAGGGCGGCCGGATGAATGGCAATCTATCCTTTGAGACGCTGGGGAACTTAGAACACTATCTACCAACCGCCAACGACAAGGATATTTAACAACTTCAGTAACTTAAACAAATTTTGATTGTTCATTTAAGCTCATAAGAATAAAATTACGCGAGGCTATCCAAATTTTTGTCAAAAATACTGTAGAAATTATGTTAGCATATGGTCGGCGTCTTATATGTAAACTTTATTTTACTACACACTTTAAAAGCAAAATGTTCTCTTGACGCCAGTTTTATTTCTCCTTACAGTTTGTTAGGTAGGTAAATGAAGTTGGAAAGAATATTTATATGAATATATAGCTACCGTATAACTGGTAACACCTCAGTACTCCATCAACTATTTGAGTGTAAAAATACCCAATCATGCAGATAGGGACCAGAAATATTTTAAAGTAAAATATACTGCTAAAATTAAAAATATAGTTCTTTATTCTGATGCCACTGGTATTACTACGCCACTGGTAGTAATAATACTTCTGTCAAAAATACGTCGAACACGATTAGTTTTAATGGAGTGTAATAATAAAATTTATACAATATAAATGTTTCTGATACCACCGGCATATTGTTGTGACTTATTTTATTCTTTTAAAAAACTGAAAACTGGAAAAACTGAAACTACTGCCTCTTGGCTTTCGCACAAAAGAAGAGTACCAAACCTTACGACAATTTTCTACTGGGGGTATAGCCCAAAACGGGTTAACAATTAACTTGTGACGCAGGGAGGTTAAACTAATCTCCTCCGCTCAGATAGCTCCACTAGGGGTACTAAGAATACTTAATGAAATAATGAATTAACAAAATTATGATTAATGCAGCTATCGAGGAAATTAGTTGCCTACCCAGTTTAAGAATTAGTTTTACTACTAATATTTATTTGTTTAACCAAAAGTTACAACAAGGTACAACCTCAAAAAAAACTAACTAGCCAAATCAGACTTTCGCTGATCTAATCCTACACTTGCAACGGCCTAACTTAAGATTACATAAAAACAATAGTAAAGAAGTCTACTTACGTTTTTCGCTTTATGTAGGCACTTTCGGCACTCCCTTAAAACCACGGAGTCGTCACACTCGCGCTACTTTTTTTGACTGTTCACGTTCAATCATTTCTTTGTATTAACGACCGCGAAAAATTGCTGACTCTCTAACTTTTTAGTTTAGGTGCATTGAAGTTTAATTCAAATAAGAACGAATATAGGGTGCTTCATGACACAACCCTCCCCCTTAGAAGCGTTTCGTCCCAAAACGCCGAGACGCTTCGATGATTGAGCATTGGACACCGAACTTACATATAGTAACAATCGGAAAAAAATTAAATCAAATGCAAAAATTTGTAAAAACAAAATCATGAAGCTAAAAACCTCATGTTTGCAGCGAAAGTCTTTTGTTACTAAATCTGACATTAAAACTATATTGAAGTAATGAAAAAAATATTGTCAAAAAAAAATTAATAATAAACCCACATAAATTAAAACTAATTGCGAGATGACAACAGGAAATATTCAATTACATTAAAAAAATACATTTTACAAAATACCAATTTTACAGACCACATTACTCTTTCAATAACTTTTTTAAAAATTTCTTTGAACATCCATGACCCTTTGATTTACCACTCTTCACTGCAATTTTATATTTAAATATATCAAAACATTTTTTCTGCTTTCTGCAACTCCCTGGGTTGGTTTGGGTGTTTACCTGGACCCTTGTCCCTATCTCCTAAGTTTTGATTAGGATTTCAATGGACTTGGGTCGAAGTTTAGTATGAAAACGGCGGACAATAACTTCTTCCAATAATATGTGGAACATCTAATTCATGCAGACTTCTAATTGAACATACATACAAATTGAACTGGTGGTAACGTAGTCTGCTTTATTTCACATTTAACTTTTTAAGTTAACTTCTGTTGTCACCTTTGCTGGCTATCCTAAAAAATATACATACATTAAGATTGTTCAATAAAAATAATTGTACATGGACAAATAGACTGGGTACTACTTTTGTTTCCCTTTATCTTCTTGAAATTTGAATTACAAATTAGTACAATGGTAAAAGATAATGTTGAAAATAATTAAAACCATCGATTCTAGGAGTAATATCGTTTTATAGTACTCTAATAAAAATTAACCGAATTACAATATTTAAATAAGATATAAATACATATTTTTACATTTAAAATTATCTGTCTATGCATTTAATCAGATGCAAGAGCATCCTTACAATACTAGGCACAAACAAAACTTAACCGAAATATCTAATACATTCAAAACCATGCCACTTTTACAATTCAAAGAATCTGGAACAGAATACCATTAGAAATCAGGAATTTTCCAAAAACAAAAGTTAAAAGTCTACTTAAAGTCTTTTTATTAAACAAGGCACATTACGATCTGAGTGACTTTTTAATAAATCATTAAATCTTGAATTTTAACAAAAAAAGCTTGACAGTCAGTATATCAACATACATCTATGAAATTTATTTTATTTTATTTTTAATTTGTTTATTGTGCTTTATGTAAAAGTTGAAATATTTCTATACGAAAACTGTAATTAATGTTTTTAATGTATGTATTTTAATTTTACTTGTCCTTATTTAAATATTTTGTGATTTAATATTTATGAAGCTTTAAACTTTGTATAGATTTCATTTATTGATTATTTTTAAATTGCAACTAAGTATAACTCATATAATAAATCTAATCTAATCTAATCTAATCTAATACTCGAAATTTAGTTTTTACTTTTTTTTGCCTTGGGCGAACCTAGCCAATTTGGTAAGAACAATTTTACATATTTAAAGGGGCAGATTCAGAGGCTCCTTCGTCTCCTTGTCCGTAAACATCTAGACTTGTACTATACCATTTCCCGATCTTATAACGTAAATTACTATTATTATAGGCTATAGCCAAGTATTAATTTATTTGTAGAAGAAAAGAACCATTTAGCAGCTCTTAAAGATTAAAATATAATCCATCCGAAGTAACACACATTGTACACATTAGAATTTATGACCTAACCCATTTTGATGACCATATTGGTATTAAAAGCAAAAGTATTTTTTAAACTTTGCTCACAAATTCTATTCCTTGGGCAGAAAAATATGCAGAATGTTGGCTATACATTAAAGCCAAACTTTGTAACTTTTTTGAATCAGTTCTGACACCAATAAAAACTAAATTGGAGCAATAAAGTAGTAAAAACAGAAAATAATATTTTTGGCTATAATACAGCAAATCTAGCTGTCGGGTTTTTCAGGTCGTTTTCTGTGCAGGAAGTTGTAAAAATAGTTAGAGAAAAACATCTTTCAGCTAAAACACAATAAATTTTAGCCGTTGGGTTCTTTCGACTTGCTTCGCGAACGCCTTATTCATATTAAGTAGAAAAAATAGTGGAAAAAAAAATTATTTGCTAAAGTCCAGCAATATTCGATGTCCTTATGTCGAACCTTATTTTGCAAAAAATTTTTAGCACCTTGTTGTACTTGGGATTATTTTAATTTTGTCATTAATTTTTTTTTCTACAATACCTAATTTACGAGCACAATTTTACAAATTTACACTCTCCTTCTAACCAAGTTGACAGTTAATATCAGTCACGGTTAAAACTTGACAGTTCCTTTATTTTTTTATGAATTATTCTTTTTACCTGGGTCGTTCTATAATTTTTAGCATTCTGATATCATAATAATAGGATTTGGAAAGAAGAAGTTAAAAAACCTCCAAATCAGTTACTTCAACCGAAAAGAAACTAAAAAACAAAAGATCAAAAGATCTTAGGTGGAAATAACGAAAATTCAAACTTGGATGAGCATCCCACAAGGAACACACAAAAGATCAAAGCGAAAAGAGAAATTATTAAACGATGTTTCGCCCTGGGTAACCAGCGCGGGCTCATCAGTAGTTTCACTGGTCACCCTCCACTATACATCATTAAACACCATCATACACTTTGATTTCCAACCTTGAACCACTCACAAATAGGCATCGTTCCGCACTGGTACTTACTTATCCAAGTTACCTGATACGAATTCGTCCTGGCGTGTTAATATTTCCAATTAACACGCCAGGACGAATTCGTATCAGGTAACTTGGATAAGTATGTACCAGTGCGGAACGATGCCTATTTGTGAGTGGTTCAAGGTTGGAAATCAAATTAATGTATAGTGGAGGGTGACCAGTGAAACTACTGATGAGCCCACGCTGGTTACCCAGGGCGAAACATCGTTTAATAATTTCTCTTTTCGCTTTGATCTTTTGTGTGTTCCTTGTGGGATGCTCATCCAAGTTTGAATTTTCGTTATTTCCACCCAAGATCTTTTATTTTTTAGTTTCTTTTCGGTTGAAGTAACTGATTTAGAGGTTTTTTAACTTCTTCTTTGTTTTAATGGCCTTAGGAGCATAATCCTACTGGAAATATTAACACGCCAGGACGAATTCGTATCAGGTAACTTGGATAAGTAAGTACCAGTGAGGAACGATGCCTATTTGTGAGTGGTTCAAGGTTGGAAATCAAAGTGTATGATGGTGTTTAATGATGTATAGTGGAGGGTGACCAGTGAAACTACTGATGAGCCCACGCTGGTTACCCAGGGCGAAACATCGTTTAATAATTTCTCTTTTGGCTTTGATCTTTTGTGTGTTCCTTGTGTGTGTGTGTGTGTGTGTGTGATTTATAGTGAATTCAGATGCTTACGACCAATAATAATATAATCAATAATATAAATGTATTGTGTCAACATGCTCAAACTTCCTACTAAAATATCAATATTATTTATCGTCAATTGGCGTTTAAAAAAGATTTGGCTTGCTGCCATATGTCATCTTCATACGTTTTTACCATATCTGTACAACAACTTACATTTTTAACTTCTTACGTTCTCTAATACTTCAAACTCATAAACTATAAATATACTCATAACATTGCATCAATTTCTTATGCCTTAAAACTCCAAATATTTTTGTTACCATTTTTTACTTAGCCGATTTTTGTTTCAACTATTTTTTCTTAACCTCTTTTAATATATCTTGTTCATGTCGGTGAATATTATTTACATTTTTCCCTATGTTTTTTTTTTCTCACCTCTACGTTTAAAACATATCCAAGTACTGTACAAATTTCTACCTTATACACACATATTCAAACAGATCTGTCCACCTATACGCATATGATCTCTGGTAGGTACTAACTAATAGGCTACCTATATTTTTAATTGTGCCTAGGCCTAGGTCTTGAAAAAACAACAACAATACACACATATTTTTTTATCAAGAAGCTATATATATCCTGCAAATTAATATTCTATACTTTTTGGCCAGTTTAAAAGATAGAATAAGACAGAGCATTCAATATTCATATAGATGACCTTCTAAATAAACTCTTCTACTTTAAAAAAACAAACAGTATATTGCCTTGAGCACTGAAAGAAAATCTTATGATGTCAGCTAAAATAAACATATACTCATGAAGGCCTGCATTTTACGCTGATTGTCTTGCGGTCCCATAACCCTTAGAACCGTACTTTATTTTCCCGTGATTAATTTAAATATATATTATACTATTATTAGGCAATTTTTTTCCCAAAATATAACCAAAAGCGTTGTACAACAATACCTTCCTAGTATTTATCTACAGAAAAGCACACATATGTGCTTAGTCATTCTAAATACGCTGAAATTAAAATTGGTTAAGTCATTACCCATTTCCCTTTTGTAAGCTTTATTCTAAAATTTTTGAATAATTATTGATTTACAGGAAGAATTTTAAACTTGTTTGAAGGCTCTCCCTTATAAATTTTACCCAAGATTTTTTCACAAATGGTTTTATTTCTAAAAAACGTAAATTAATTAATCTGCTATACTCTTCGTTTTGTTAAAAACAGCACTCAGACAAACGGACATACACTTTAACGCCCGGCGATACACTCTTATGCTGTATTTTTTACGAATTTAACCGTGGTCCACAATTTGTCAAAAACAACAAAAAAACACACAACATACAAAAATACTTATCTTTTAGCTTATTTCTCTTGCAAGCTCGTCAGGCTCAACCAATAACATATTTGCGTCCATCTGTCGGTAGATCTATCCCATTGCCTTGCTTGGCCAGTATTTCTCTATTTTTTCAACTTATTTTTAGTTACTGTACTTTAATTCTACTATGAGTACTCATTTTATGTTCATTTATTTTCAACAACGCCGACGTCTTTGTATAATATTGTCAACTTATATTGGATCCAAACTAAAAGCTAAAACATACAGAAAAAAATAATAATTAGTATACTATAATACAAAATTTGCCCTTAGGTTCAATAATCCACTTTGGGGCTCCAAGGATCGTTGTACGGAAGAATTCTACTGACATAAACCACATCGGTCTTGTCATTTTTGCTAAGACCTAAGCGGACCTCATAATTTACAGGACCAATCTTTCGTAAAATTTCATAGGGACCAAAATAACGCAATAGCAACTTTTCAGAACGACCGATTTTTCTTACCGGGGTAAAAATCTTTAACTTATCCCCAGGTTTGTATCTACATGACGCCTACCTTCGTCATATCGTTCTTTATCCTTGCCCTGTCTTTTTTCTAAATTCTCTACCGCATAATTTCTAACCGCTAGTGCCCTATCGCGCAACTCACTAATAGTCTCAAATTTGACGTTTTGACCTAAAGAAGCTTCGGAAGGTAATACTGGGTGTCTTGCGTAAACTAAAAAGAAAGGACTTACGCCTAACGTACTTTGTGCAGTTGTGTTGTAAGCAAACTGTATATGGTCAACCCACAAATCCCAGTCTTCTTGATTCTCCGAAGTATACATACATAACATAGATGCAATTGTTGCGTTCATTTTCTCGGTGGCACCATTACATTGGGGGTGGTATGAAGTAGTTTGTTGTTTCAAGATACCCATTATTCTTAATAATTCGTTAAAAAACTCCGATCTGAACTGACTACCTCTGTCTGATAAAATTTCCCTTGGGCACGAATGATTTTTAATCACATTTTTAAAAACAAATTGGGCCACTGTCTCTGTTTTTCCATTTTCTATGGGCGCTATCTCGCAGTAGCGTGTAGCGTAATCTGTAGCGCATACTATAAACGTATTCCTGCGTGAAGTAAGCTTAAAAGGTCCCAACAAATCTATTCCAATTTTTTGGAATGGCAACCCAACTTGAATTGGTTCCAAGTGTCCTATGGGTTTTTTGCTTGACTGTGCTTTTCGCGCCTGGCAAAGTCTACACCCCTTTACATATTTTTCGACATCCCTATACATTCCGTCCCAAAAGTATCTTCCCTTAATTCTGTTTGTAGTTTTTGCAATGCCTAGGTGACCCGACAAAGGCTCATTGTGGTTTGAAAATAATATCTCGGTAACTAAATGTTGTGGAATAACTAACAATTTTTCATTTCCATTAATTTGTGGATTTTTTTTATATAAAATTCCATTTTGTAACTCAAAATTTTTTGATCTTTTTCGTAGTCCTATATTAACGTTATGATGGCTTGGGTCTTTCCCCGCTTGTCTTAACAACTTTAACTTCGGATCCTTTTCTTGCTCTTCTGAATTTTTTTCGTTGCTTAATAAAAGTGTGGGGACATCGAAAGTATCCAAATTTTCATTTCTTGGGGACCCAACTGGATATCTTGAAAGACAGTCAACGTCCTTGTGTTTTGCCCCTGATTTATATACCACATCATAATCGAATTCGCTCAGTTTTATCACCCACCTTGCCAATATTCCCGATACATGTTCTGATTTTTTTAAATAACATAAACTACAGTGGTCTGTTTTTATAATTATTTTTCGCCCAAACAGAAAATGTCTAAAGATAGTTAATCCATAGATAATTGCTAATGCCTCTAATTCTGAAATTGTGTAATTTTTTTCTGCTTTTGTTAGCGTCCTACTTCCATAAGCTATAGGATGCATTTTTCCTTCTGATTCTTGTAAAACTATCACTCCTAGGCCTTCTTTTGACGCGTCAGTCACAGCCTATGTTTGGGTTGAAATGTGACAACACCGGGGATTCTGTCAACTTTTGTATTAGCTGCTGAAATGCCATTTCTTGTTCCCATTCCCATTTAAAACCTGGATCATTTTTTGTCACTTCATAAAGGGGTTTTGCTAATCTGGAAAAATTCGCAATAAATTTTCTGTAATAAGAGCAAAGTCCTAGAAAACTTTGTACGGCCCTTTTTGACTTTGGTGTCGGAAATGCTTGAACTGCTAATAATTTTTCAGGATCTGGAGCAATGTAATCTGTATTAACGATGTGTCCAAGAACTCAAAAACTTGTCTAAGTTTATCTAAATGTTCCTGAAAACTTTTGCTGAAAATGATTGTGTCATCCAAGTGTTGTAGTAATGTAGACCATTTGAGCTCTTTAAAAACTCTATCAACTAAATCAGAAAAACTGCTAGGAGCGTTACATAACCCGAACGGCATTCTATTAAACTCGTATAAACCATATCCTGGGGTAACAAAAGCTGTGTATTCCTTTGATGATTCGTCCATTTCCACCTGCCAATATCCACTGAATAAATCCAACGTTGAAAAATATCTAGAATCTCCAAAATAGGTGAGTATTTCATCAATATTACTCAAGGGGTAGTTCGACTTTTTGGTCACTTGGTTGATTTTTGTATAATTTATGTAGAATCTCGTTTTTTCCGACCCTTCATCTCTCTTTTTCTTAACTAGAACAATGGGGCTAGAAAATGGTGAGCTAGAAGGTCGTATAATGTTTTCATCCATCATTTCGTTGACCTGAGTTTCCATAATTTCTCTCTTTCGGAGATACTTTATATGGTCCACTTGTAAAAGGCTGATATTCTGTCAAAACTATTTTGTGTTTGACAATATCTGTGGTCCCTATGTTTTTCGGATCGGTTGCAAATACGTCGCTAAATTCCTCAATTAATTGTTTAAGCTGCCTTTCTTCACTCTTTGATAATTCGGCTCCTACTTTATATAAATTTTCTAACGAAATCCCTGACCTAGGTTCTTGTTGAACTATAAATATACCCTCCTGTAAACAACTATTTTCTTTTAAAAATGCAATTGCAGTCCCTTTGTGTATCATTTGCGGCACGCTTAGTTTATTCATAATGCATAATGTCGGGTAAATAAATAATCCTCTTTTAACTAAAATTTCGTTCGAGCATACCACAAATTTTGAAAGCATACTTTCTTGATTTTTTATAGATACTATCACATCTTTTTTTCCAAAGGCTTTAACAACTCCCCTTGTGTCAAACAAATTTTAGAAAATCCACATTTTTCATTTTCAAATAATTTTTTATCCTCTATGTAAAATATATCATCGACACAATTGCTTTTCTTTATAAAAATTTTGTTGTTGGAGAAAATTTTGTTTTTCAATCAAGTCGTATTGTCCATTATTTGGATTGCCGCTAAATAAAAGATTTATGGTTTTTACATGATTTTTTGCTGATATACTGATGGGTTTTTGACGCAATATTTTAATTAAAGAGCATTCCCCTTTCTCGCAAGTAAAAATATTAAAATTCATCTCGTATAGATTCTATAATTCTGCGACACATTATATGTTCCATAGACGCCACTCTCATTAATTTTTTTGCAGTAATCTTCTTTGGAAGAATAGATTATCCTGCTTTCACTAGGATTCTCTTCAGAAATAAATGATTCAAAGTTATGCCAGTTATTATAAATATACTTGGACGCAACATTCCTCACAATTTTATGGTTTTCTTCTGTTTGAACATAAAAAGGCTGACAGCGCGATACAAACAGTTTCCATCCTTATAAATATCAAATTTTTTCAACATCTTATTTTGGTTTAACTCTCTCCTTGCCTCTAGCATTTTCTTTCTGCGGATTAAATACGCAAACTAATATGTCTATTTTCTCCTCTTTAAAAATAAACAAAATCATATTTTTAATAATGTTCCATTCTAGGCCTTCTAACCCGCAACCTATCCGGGGTAATGCAAGTTTACTAATCTTATGTAATTTAATATGATTGCGCAATTTTATAAGCGAGGACCATATTGACTGATAAGTGGGCTTTTCAAAATATCTTTCTTTAGTTACTAAATAATAAATAAAACGATTGTCCATTTTTAATACGGCCAAACCCCCGGTTGATTGATTTTGCCCCATTAATTCATTAATATTTTCAAAATTCTGGTTAAAATCTAACGCGATTCCTTTCGACATGACCAAATCTGACGACACGCAATGGGCCAAAGAGTACCTCACGCTACAGCTAAAAATGTCCTTATATTCTTCATGTAATTTAACTTTTAAATTTCTCTTTATAAATTTAAAATTATTATTTTGAAAAGGTACAAAACTGTCCAAAATATGATTTTGATCAAAACAATTGTTTGTTGCCCTTTGGTACTCCCTATTTTTCATATCTACTAAATAGCAAACACGTGATTTTAATTCTAAAAATGATTGCAAACTTTCGTTGCTTACTATCTTTTCTTTGGAAAGTTTAAAATTACTGTTTACTGCGCCCTCAAACTCCCTATTTTTCATATTAACTAAATTGCAAATCCTCGATTTCAATTTCAAAAACGATTGCAATCTTTCGTTGCTCTTAACTTTGCTACCGCATAAATTTCGGATTTCTAGGTCCCTATTCCTAAACTTATGACCTATTAAAGAACTAGAGCAATTATTTTCAAAACCCCTCTGCGCGATATCCTTACTATTTTGGCACCAGTTTTTGTTATATGTTCCAAAATTATGTCCCTCGATTACGGTCTCTACCCAAGTGTTTTGACAAGTTTGTGCTATTGGCGTAAATTTTCTATTTACATACTTATTACTTCGAGAAAATTCTTTAAATCCGTATTGCTAAGAAATCGAATTTGCCTTTGGAACCGCGTTTCTATTATTATTATTATTATTATTATTATTATTATTATTATTATTATTATTATTATTATTATTATTATTATTATTATTATTATTATTATTATTATTATTATTATTATTATTATTATTATTATTATTATTATTATTATTATTATTATTATTATTATTATTATTATTATTATTATTATTATTATTATTATTATTATTATTATTATTATTATTATTATTATTATTATTATTATTATTATTATTATTATTATTATTATTATTATTATTATTATTATTATTATTATTATTATTATTATTATTATTATTATTATTATTATTATTATTATTATTATTATTATTATTATTATTATTATTATTATTATTATTATTATTATTATTATTATTATTATTATTATTATTATTATTATTATTATTATTATTATTATTATTATTATTATTATTATTATTATTATTATTATTATTATTATTATTATTATTATTATTATTATTATTATTATTATTATTATTATTATTATTATTATTATTATTATTATTATTATTATTATTATTATTATTATTATTATTATTATTATTATTATTATTATTATTATTATTATTATTATTATTATTATTATTATTATTATTATTATTATTATTATTATTATTATTATTATTATTATTATTATTATTATTATTATTATTATTATTATTATTATTATTATTATTATTATTATTATTATTATTATTATTATTATTATTATTATTATTATTATTATTATTATTATTATTATTATTATTATTATTATTATTATTATTATTATTATTATTATTATTATTATTATTATTATTATTATTATTATTATTATTATTATTATTATTATTATTATTATTATTATTATTATTATTATTATTATTATTATTATTATTATTATTATTATTATTATTATTATTATTATTATTATTATTATTATTATTATTATTATTATTATTATTATTATTATTATTATTATTATTATTATTATTATTATTATTATTATTATTATTATTATTATTATTATTATTATTATTATTATTATTATTATTATTATTATTATTATTATTATTATTATTATTATTATTATTATTATTATTATTATTATTATTATTATTATTATTATTATTATTATTATTATTATTATTATTATTATTATTATTATTATTATTATTATTATTATTATTATTATTATTATTATTATTATTATTATTATTATTATTATTATTATTATTATTATTATTATTATTATTATTATTATTATTAGTATTATTAGTATTATTATTAGTATTATTAGTATTATTATTATTATTAGTATTATTATTAGTATTATTATTAGTATTATTATTATTATTATTATTATTATTATTATTAGTATTATTATTATTATTATTATTATTATACTGGATGAAAAAACAACTATCTACTAAATTTTGATTTAAAGTTGGCACTACTGTCTTTCTCTCATTTTTTCAAATTGTGAGTTTTAACGTCTGAAAATTAAGGAAAGCCCCATGGGAAACAAGAAATTTCATACCCAAAATAATATCAACGGAGAGTTTACTAGCAACCAAGGCCATGCAGGAAGTTCGGTTCGGAATAATTCGGTTTGTCCAAGAAGTGGAATTCTTGCACCACCAGCACCTATTAAATTATTTAAAATAAAGCTTTCCCTAAAATTCTCCAGAAATTTTAAATTAACTATATTTTCGCTTGACCTGTATCTATAACTATTTCTGCATATTTATTGTTTACGTAACCCCCAATTCTCAAAATATTTCCATGAGCGCCTGTACTCAGGGTGCTAAAGGAATCAACTTCGTTCTTCGAAAAATTTAACGGTAGAGCCGGGGCATTATCAATAATTTTGAAAAATTCCTAAAATCGCTCATATTTAAACTAGTAATATCTCTTAAACACGTTAGCCAGTAAAAATTGTACTTATTTGTACCAAAAAGACCTTCTTCAAAATAATCTTTAAACTCAGACATGTCAACATTTGGGCTATATTCCGTATAAAGGCTGTGTAATTCATAAAAATATTCAAGCGTAGATTCGTTTGCCCCCTGCCTAAATGTTAAAAGTTTTTGGCGTAACATTTTCCTATACATTTTTGCATCCTGAAATTCGTTAGTAAAATCTTTTTTAACGTCTCCCCAAGTTTTGTTCAAGTTATTCCCATCATTAACGTACGTTCTAAACCATTTTATTGCGGATCCTCCCAGAAAATATTCGAAATAAAATAATTTATTAAAATCGTTCCATCTATTTTTATGAGAAACAAATTCATAATGCTCCAAAAATTCTTTGGCGCTAACATCTTGAAAGGGATAAAAAATGCGCCGGGCCTCAAAAGGCGGTCTAGTCATTGAAGTTCTTAAAGTTGCTTCCATTTTGCTTTCTATTTACTACCAATTTTACCAACACCCAGTATACCTATGCGACTTTTTGTCAAGCTACAAAGAGTAGGCAAATATTTAGTTGCTAAAAATCAAAATTGTATGCGTGTTAATAAAATAATCAAAATGCATCTAATTAAACCTTGCAAGTATACTTAGGCACTTTTACGCTAATTTGCTGATTCCACAAATATTTGAACCCTAGTAACCTAGGTATTTGTACGAAACAAAAAAAAACGGATAAGTTAAATTTTATGTTTTTTTAATTTACCGAAATTCTCAAGATTCGGTTTAAAAAATCATTTATCAAAATTTTTTTAAATATTTAAAAAAAGTTTTAGCCCAGAGATTACTGGCAAAAATTATAACTTCTAAAAACTCGTATTATGGCCCTATTAATGAGTACATTTAGACATCTTGTAGGAGCATTAAACTTTATTGCAAAACCAAAAAACACTTCTCAAATTATTGACGGAAGAAAAAACTTGACTTTCCCTAAGTAGGCCCCCTACGTCACTGTAAAACATAATAAAAATTTAAAATATCGTTTGGTACTCAAATGAGGAACGAAACCGACACCTCCACCACTTTTGTCGTGACTTATTTTATTCTTTTAAAAAACTGAAAGTGGAAAAACTGAAACTACTGCCCCTTGGCTTTCGCACAAAAGGAGAGTACCAAACCTTACGACAATTTTCTACTAGGGGTATAGCTCAAAACGGGTTAACAATTAACTTGACGCAGGGAGGTTAAACTAATCTCCTCCGCTCAGATAGCTCCACTAGGGGTACTAAGAATTCTTAATGAATTAACAAAATTATGTTTAGTTCAGATATCGGGGAAATTAGTTGCCTACCCAGTTTAAGAATTAGTTTTACTACTAATATTTATTTGTTTAACCAAAAGTTACAACAAGGTACACCCTCAAAAAAACTAACTAGCCAAATCAGACTTTCGCTGATCTAATCCTACACTTGCAACGGCCTAACTTAAGATTACATAAAAACAATAGTAAAAACGTCTACTTACGTTTTTTACTTTATGGAGGCACTGTCGGCACTCCCTTAAAACCTCCATTCCAGCCACACCACGGAGTCGTCACACTCGCGCTACTTTTTTTGACTGTCCACGTTCAATCATGTCTTTGTGTTAACGACCGCGCAAAATTGCTGACTCTCTAACTTTTTAGTTTAGGTGCATTGAAATTTAATTCAAATAAGAACGAATACAGGGTGCTTCATGACAATATAGCAATACCTATATCCATTGTATATCTTACCACTCCAATTTTTAAAGTAAGAAGTAATTTTAATACAAAAATGTCCTTTTGGATGGCATGACCGCTGCCAGTTCGAAATTTCGAAATTTCGAAATTTTTAAAATTAGAATGCCTTAACAAATTTTTATACCGATTTCTACGCCTGGTACTGTTAGTGATATGACCTTGCCACTCCACCATATTAATTTAGAAATACTCTAAATGCAAAAATACTAACCGTGGAAACATATATCAAAAATAGCTCGATCAGGAATATTTTGTGCAAATGTGTTATAATAAAAATTAAATAATATAACTGTAAATTCTAACGCCACTGGCAATATATAGGGTGGGCCACAAAATTCCGCACTTTTTGGAATGGCTATAACTTTTGACTTGATTACTCGATTTTGAAATAAATTGGCTTTTTAGAAAGATAAAACGTGAGTTTTTTTCGATTTGGTTAAAAATTTAAAACTTATAAAAAATTCGAAATGGTGGACAGTTTTAAAAAATGTGTAATTTTCACCCCCCCCCTCTGAAAATTTTTTATGTGCGACACTGAACAAACTCTAGAGCTTTACTACAAACGCTCGTTGTTTCTGTGTATACTGAAGTATCATTTAATTAAATCAGTTAGGAAATAAAAAACTTATAAGCTTTTTGACTACGAGTGTTTTGGCTTCGCATTGAAAGAAATTACAAAATTACACACATTTTCTGTTTGCTATATCTTTTGACCTAATTATTTGATTAAGAAAATCTATTGCTGTAAAAAGATAAAACATAAGACTCTTGTCATTTCGTTTAAAATTTTAAATTTTTTGAAAATCCAAGATGGCGAACAGTTTTAAAAAATGGTTTTACGTACACGTAAGTTTTAGGTACTACACTAAAGAAAATTTAAATTTATTATTATGAAAGAATCGTTTTTTTCTTTGTACAACGAGGTATTATTTATTTAAATCGGCTAAGAAATAAAAAAGTATGGGTTTTTCACTTTAAGTGCATGTTTTACTTACAATTTTAGTATGGTGGTTTGGTTTTAAAATACGTTTCTTAAGTTGAGCCTAAGCCGAGTTGTTTATGTTAATTATACACTTATTTATTTCCCTTATTCTTTTTTATTATTTATATTGAACACATTTTATAAAATACATAAGGGTGAAGGTCAATTTTCAGGAAAAAAAAGTTTAACTATTCGGATTTGCGGAACTGATCTTCGTTTGTGCGTACGACAGTGCGCAATAAAATACTTCTTTGAGGTAACTTTCGATGGGCCTCTATGAGTCCTTGACAAAGTTCGTTAATGTCGGCGTAAGTACGACCATTTCTGTATACTTCGTGTTCTAAATTACCCCAATAATGGCTATTAACTAAATTTAAATCAGGGCTGTAAGCAGGCCACTCGTTGGGTCTAATAAAATCTGCTACGTTTTCTTCTAAAAACCGAATGGTTTGTGCCGCTTTATGGCATCTAGCCCCATCCTAAAAAAATACTCAAATCCGACGTTCAAAATAAATATTGCTTTTACGCTGTCAAGAGACTGATTTAAAAAAAAAATAAAAAATCGACAGAACCTGCATAGAAGTGATTGTGAAGATAGATCTTCAATTTCACTTTACAACACCAAAAAATCTCCGGGAACTTTTCTTCAGATTTGGTATTAGTATAGCCCCCAAAACTTAACGGAGTAAGGATTTTGGTATAAGTAAGATATGATTTTTTGTTATTTTATGAATTTCAAGGGGCTAAAATTATGTTTTTTTCCGATAACTTCAAAAATGAGTCTTTTTTTCACAAATTTTTCAACAACTTTTTCATAGAAAATAAAATTTTGCATCATTTGAGATCTCAATTTTAAAATTCGGTTAAGAAATAAAAAAGTTATTGATAAATTCTGTAGAACATGTATTTTCAGTGAAAAGTTTTCAAATTTTCTTAAAAAATAGTTTAATTTGGTTTCATATCCAAATGACTAGACGCAGACACTTGTTAGAGATCATCAGTGCGACATAAGTTATGTCAAATTATATAAACGATCAAATCAACAAGTCATGAACAAATGCTCGGCAAAACTCCTTGTCTCCTGTTGATTTGATCTTTCATATTATTCGACTATAAAAACTTATGTCGCACTGATGATCCCTAACAAGGATGAAACACGTGTCTGCGTCTAGTCTCCAAGTCGCACCCGTTATCTATTCTTGTGGTACTCCGGTGTATTTTGTAAAGTTTGGTGTTTTGCTATCGATTCGTCATAGTAAAAAACC
Source organism: Oxystoma pomonae (assembly GCA_963921995.1). Lineage (NCBI taxonomy): Eukaryota > Metazoa > Arthropoda > Insecta > Coleoptera > Brentidae > Oxystoma > Oxystoma pomonae. Next base: position 55,760,150 of record OY998170.1, on the reverse strand, counting down.
CGACTGGTGGATGGACTGTGTCTGAAACCAGTCAGTGGTAGAACTGGTGGAGAAGGCTAAAAATCCAATAGTATTCTGTTAGTAAAACTTTTTTTTTTATTTATGTTTTAAGCATATTAATTTAGAGTTGTATTCAAATGAAATTTGGATTTACATCGTAACGTTCGATTTTGACAAGTTGTATCTTAGTAGGCACAAACATAGAATATTAAATATATTAATTTAGAGTTCTTGAATCAGTTTCAAAAATACATTGAATAATTGTCATTTCCTATCTTGGGATGTTTTTCTTCAACGAAATTCAATTAAACTCGTTAAAAACGATTTTCTTTTATTCATAATTTTCTTATTTCTTGGTCGAATTTAATAAATCATACATCGTTCTAGACATAAAATAATAAATTTGTTGGTTGAAATATATATTAAAAATACATTATTTAACCCCTAACCTAACTTTTTTGTCATAAAAAAATTATACGAGCTAACTTTTAAAAACTGCGTTTTACAGTAGATTTTGGGACCAAATAGCTTTGCGATTTCGAAAAAATTTTCCCGGAGATAAAATTTTGGTAAAATTTTGTTGCACAGTGTTTCTGGAATGCTTTCCTGCAACACAGTATTGATGTAATAATCAGCATTCAACCGTTGCCCTTGAGGTATAAAAATTAAATTTGATTTAAATCTGCTATTAATTATGTATGGTCCAAACTTTTTTTTTTGTCCATAAAAACGATTTCAAGGTATGTTCTTTTTTTTCCTTCCGGAATTCTCAATACATCGTTGTGCCCAACTTTTGGAGGATCCAAATAAAAAATCTTCTTAACAGAAAACCATATCTTATTAATTGACTCTTGGTTCCTGAATCGATTGAGAAATCTTCGGCAACAAATCACCATTTTTTCTTTTGCAGCGGGTGTTAACTTAAAAGTAAACATACGCCTGACAGATTTCAAAATGCTATCTGTTTTTAAAATTCTTCTGACAGTTGATCTAGATATTCCTTCCCTATTTGAAATATGTCTTACACTAAGACTAGTACCGGGAGCTCTAACAGGACTATTAGCGTGCAACATTACTTTTTGAATGTTTTCCTATAAAAATATTTTCTGCAAAATCCAAAAAAAATGTACTCCAAATATCTGAGCTGAGCAATTTACCTGTGTACGTGCTGTGAATAATCTTCCGCTTCCAGCTTTTCTGTTTATATTGCCAGTTTCCAAAAACTTATTCCGATAGTCATTCGTCTTTTAAATCTTAGATTTGGGAACTGCTCTAAAATGTCCTGGACACTATATAACTGTTTCTGTTCATTTGTAAGCGCCATTTTTAGTTTAATTGACGTTTTGATTAAAATTAGTTTTTGTTTTTAAGAACGTCGGATCATGGCCACTTTGATTTTTAGTAGGTATTTAAATAATAACATTTTGTTCATTAGGAATATTTAGATAACGTAAAATACCCATTACTATTTTATTTCTTATCCGATTTAATTAGGTGATAACTCTATATACGAAGAAAAAATTAAGATTTGGAAATACTACTTTATATTTTGTTCAGTGTCTTACTTTAAAAAAAATTAAGGTCTGTCAAACCTAATTCTTTTTAAAACCTTCCGCCATCATTTATGTCAAATTTTGAAAAACGTTACAAAACAAATGTTAAGCCCAAACACTCATAATCTAAAAGCTTATAACTTTTTCATTTCTCAACCGATTTAATTAAATGATACGTCAATATACACAGAAGCAATGAGCGTTTTTAGTGAAAGCTTTAGAGTTTGCTCATTATCGCACATAATTTTTTTTCAGGGGGGGGGGGTGAAAATTACAAATTTTTGAAAACTGTCCGCCATCTTGGATTTTTGAGAAATTTTAAATTTTCAACAGAATCGAAAAAGTTTCACGTTTTATCTTTCTAAAACACCAATATCCTTAAAAATCTAACAATTATGTCAAAAGTTATAGCCAATTTAAAAAGTGTATAATTTTGTGGCCCACCCTATATATTGCCGCTTTACCTTATTAATTCTTTTGTTTGAAAGTAATCCTAATTCAAGTGTATCAATCTGGTTGACATATGTCAAAACCGCTGTCATCCAGGAATATTGGAAAAAGGATAGGTACATGAAGTTAAACAAATATTTCCAAAAATTCCTACGCCGCTGTTACGAATAATTTGTGACTCAACCATACAAATTTTTAAAGCTGGATAATATTTGAATCTAAAAAGGTCAATCGTCATCTGTTAAAACAATGTCAGAAATTTTTTTAAATAAAGGGTATTGAAAGAATAATAAAAAACATATTTTTAATTTTGGAGGTCACTGGCTAAAAGGGCTGTTAGTGAGTAATATTTGAATAATTATTAATAAAAACTAATCGATTAATAAATGAAATCATATAAGATTTTTTGAACCGTAAAATTAAATGACGCTATAGTTGCTCTTTGCATAATATCTTACTCCATGAAAATTCTTGAATTTGGAAGTAATATTAACGCAAAAACGTAAATAATGTTGACATATGTCAAAGCGGCAGTCAGTCAGAACGGTTTAAAAATAATGTGTCCCAAATTTTTTTTTTTATATTTATTAAATTTGTGCGCCTTTAGTTTTAACAAAATGAAACGCATTATTTTGAAACTTTATATACTTTGTCTTCAATGTATCTAGTAAAGCTGTGCCAAGTTTGGCGTATCTAGCCGTTTTAACACCATTAATTTGTAGTTAAATCGACGGCCATCTTTGATGACGTCATAGACACCCTTTGCCCAAAATGTCGTTATTCATTTCCTACAAAAAAAAAGTATGTCGCAATGCATCTAAACATACGTGCACACGGGAAGACATAGGCTGCAGGACTATTAAATAATTTGACTTTATTTATTTTTTTAGCGTATGAAACATTGGATAATGATAGGAACACCATTTTTGGCCTTCTACATAGCTGGTGCAATTATAGGCACTAACCTTTTAGTATTAATGAAAATATTTCTCCTAGTCTGTTTGTACATAGTTATACATTATTTAGGTAAGTTTCCATTAACAATTTTGTTTTCATTTTGATTTCTCAACTTGACCTATAAGAAATATTTCAAGCTGCCATGTGATGAACGAAATAAAAAACTTTTACCGACTTTCATAACATCAAAAATAAATCATTTTTATCCCAAATGAGGAACTGTTTTTAGTATAATATAATATGTAGATATTTAGAAAACAAAAGATCAAGAGCTCTTGGGTGGAAATAACGAAAATTCAAACTTGGATGAGCATCCCACAAGGAACACACAAAAGACCAAAGGGAAAAGATAAATGATGAAACGATGTTTCGCCCTGGGTAACCAGCGTTGGCTCATCAGTGGTTTCACTGATCACCCTCTACCATACATCATTAAACTTAATTAAAACAAAAAAGAAGTTAAAAAACTTCCAAATCAGTTACTTCAACCGAAAAGAAACTAAGTTGGGTAGGTAGTAGGTAGAGGGTGACCAGTGAAACCACTGATGAGCCCACGCTGGTTACCCAGGGCGAAACATCGTTTAATCATTTCTCTTTTCGCTTTGGTCTTTTGTGTGTTCCTTGTGGAATGCTCATGCAAGATCTCTTGATCTTTTGTTTTTTATTTTATTTTGGGTTGAAGTAACTGATTTGGAAGTTTTTTTTAACTTCTTTTATGTAGATTTTTGTTTAATTTGAAAATGAGTTTGAATTATTCTCCACCTAGAAGTCACAATTGAGAATATTGTTGTGAGCCCGTTGTGACAAGTTTGACAATTTGGAAAAAAATTAAATTAGGTATTTTGAATTTTTAAAATATGTAGGGCGCTTCTAAGTCATTAGCTTTAATTAATTAATGAATTTATCCTCTCTGATATGTGTCTATATAAATATCCGTCTAAACCCATTTATATTTACTTTAGAAACTTTGATACACTACGAGCGGAAAAGTAGATACCTGTATGACTTAAAAAACTGATATTTCTTTCATTTTAAACTTTTAAACCGATACGCAAATATCGACATTTTGTACCCATATTTTATATCCTCAAACATTTATAGTACTACCAATTTTTATTGGCGTCACAATTTGTATTTTTTTTTAATCTGGTAAACAGCAAAAGAAGTATTTAAATTTTTTAGGTCAAGTTCTATACGACGATCATCTCTACACGCTGCTTCCCCTCAGCATATATCTAGCCACCAAGATGTGGATGTATTTTACTTGGTTTATCTACATCGCACCGGCAGTTAACTTCGTGACATCTGTAATATTTTTGTCGAGTTCCGGCATGCTTTGGTACTGCTTTCTAAAAAGTTGGCGGGGAGATGCTGGAGTAGTAACGAGAAATCAGCAGTTGCAGTTTAAAGTAAGCTTTTTATTATTAGTTTTAAATTTTCAAAACAGTAATTCTTCACCAATATGACACTCGAGACTAAAATAAAATAAATCCACTAAAGATTTACTGCAAAACTTCCCTCGCTCAAGAAACTACATAAAAATCGCTACTCGTATATACTTGGGTTGGGTCGGTCAGAATTTTCCAGGGTGTATCCAGAGATTTACAGGTTGTATCCAGACTTTTCCAAGGTGTGTTCGAAGTTTTCCAGGGTGTATCCGGGCTTTTTTAGAGTACAGGGTGCATTCAAACTTCCTGGGTGTATCAAATCTTTTTCGGGGTATGTCCAGAATTTTTAAAGTGTATCTAGACTTTCAGGCTGTATTCAAGCTTTTACACGGTATATCCAGACTTTTTTAGGGTGTACCTAGACTTTTATTGTGTATCCTGACTTTTCCAGGAAATATCCAAACTTCCTGGGTGTATCCATATTTTTCCGGGGTGTATCTGTACGTTTCTATTACATTTTATATGTGCTTAATATATATGTTGTTAAAAATTTTTGCGCCAATAAACTAAGATTTTTGTCCATCATTCATACAAAAATGGCTGAACCGATTTAGATGGAATTTGGTAAAAAATAGGCTGTACCATGGATCTTAACAAAGGATACTTTTTATTTGACATTTCGCTCAATAACTTGAATTATTGGGCACACAAAAATGAATTTTTCCTCGTTTTCAAAATTATGTTGCATTTTTTATGTGCGATATATATATGTTGTTAAAAATTTTGGGACCATTAAACTAAGATTTTCATAAGCTTTCCAAAGAGGTAACAAAATAAAATCTTATTTTTAGGCATGAATTTTTATGAGGGTAGCTTTAAAGGGTGTAATGAGGGAAAACCCAAAAATAATATCGTTGTCTGCGCATCAACACAAGTAATCATTAAGTTTCGGTGGCTACAAACTGAGTAATGGACAGACCGACAGACAAAGCGACGTTCTTATCTGGATTCGGAACCACCAAATTGTGGAAATTCATCAAAATCTCGGAGTGTGATTTTTAGATTATTAGAAGAGGGAATTAGAAACGTAATGAAAAGAATAAGCGATTTTTTACTTGATGAACTGGAATAATTCAAATAAACCTGAATTATTACAGTTTGTCGTCGCACTCGGTCGTACATTACCTCCTTTATTTCAATCCCCCACTGAAGTTTTAATCGCATTATAGTTGTAATGAACTAATTTCGGAACTAGATAGGTATCTCCTCCGCTTTATCCATATTATTTGGCTTAGGTGTGGTACACCTAGCTGATGAGTGCCTAATAAGAACCAAACGTCCTAAGTTTCACTCACTAAAAAAAACTCCTGTTTTTTAAAGAACCCCTCACACCTGCCTTTGTAACGTAGACATCGAGCGATTTTTGAATAATTCTGGAAGAATGCTTTGGGGCCGTTCATAAATTACATAATACCCTTTTTGGTATCCCCCCCCCCTGGGGAAGGACAAAAAATAGTTGGCAACCAACATGCAAACCAAAAAAAAGGTTATATATTTCAAAATTTACCAGAAGTTTAAAAAAACCATCACTTATGAACAAACACCAAGCCCCCCCTCGTAACACTTTATCACACTTTCAACCCCTCCCCATCGTAATTTATAGGCCCCTTTAAAAAAATGTGCCTTAGAAGTTGGTGGGGCATGAGATTTGCCCAAGAAAACAAACAAATATTTGTGTAAATTTTAATCTGTCGACTTTTTTGCAATGTGTTCTGACAGGTTAGATCCGTGGCGCACCGTAAAATTATTAACTTTTAACTTTTTCAGAGCCTTGTATCCGAGACATCGGGCGGTTTTGGAATATTTGATATTTTATAGGTTTGTGCCACGGGATTTTAAAAATCTGCCTCAAAAGTTGGTGGGGCATTTAGTTTGGTTTCAGTGGCGTATCTGAAAGGTTGGTGAAAGGCACTTTGTTGGAAAGCTTATCGAAAAAGAGAAACGCTCGTGTACGTTTTTTTAACATTCGTCAATCCATGTGTTGAAAATCCTCTAAAAATAATTGTGCAAGACTTTAAATGAAATATTGCCTCTAACGAATAAGAAATTTGTTTTTAGAAAAATCCAAAAAAACGTTAACTAATATTTTTAGCAATAAAAATTTTCGTCCCAAATTTTTTTTGAACCTACCCTCAGAAAGAGGTCTATTCACATTTTAAAGGAAAAAAGAAATTTCTAACCCGCTAGAGTTAATGTACCATTCGAAGTCCGACACAATATTTTTTTTTTAATTTTTTGAGAATTTTTGACACATAGATTGACAAATGTCAAAAAAAATTACACGAGGTGGGGCATGAGATTTGCCCAAGAAAACAAACAAATATTTGTGTAAATTTTAATCTGTCGACTTTTTTGCAATGTGTTCTGACAGGTTAGATCCGTGGCGCACCGTAAAATTATTCACTGTTAACTTTTTCATAGCCTTGTATCCGATACATCGGGCGGTTTTGGAATAATTTTGATATTTTATAGGTTTGTGTCACGGGCTTTTAAAAATCTGCCTTTATAGTTGTAGGGGCATTTAGTTTGGTTTCAGTGGCGTATCTGAAAGGTGGGTGAAAGGCACTTTGTTGCAAAGCTTATCGAAAAAGAAAAACACGTTAACTAATATTTTTAGCCATAAAAATTTTCGTCCCAAAATTTTTTTGAACCTACCCTCAGAAAGAGGTCTATTGAAATTTCAAAGGAAAAAAGAAATTTCTAACCCGCTAGAGTTAATGTACCATTCGAAGTCCGACACAATATTTTTTTTTTTAATTTTTTGAGAATTTTTGACACATAGATTGACAAATGTCAAAAAAAATTACACGAGCGTTTTTCTTTTTCGATAAGCTTTCTTACAAGGTGGCACAGAAGACTCCACTTCTCATTTGAAAAAAAAAGTTGTATGTGAAACATTCTTTTGAGGGTTCGTTCACAAAAATTTTTTGTTGAAAATTTTACCTGCTAAAAATCTTGGTTGATGTGTGTTTGAATTTTTCTAAAAAATAAATTTCCAACCCGCTAGAGGCAATGTGTCACAATCATTTTTTGAGGATTTTTACACATGGATTGACAAATGTCAAAAAAAAATACACGAGCGTTTTTATTTTTCAGTAAGCTTTTCAAGAAGGTGTTACAAGCGGGGTCTTCTCATTTGAAAAAAAAAGTTGTATGTGAATAGACTCATTTCAAACTCACTCACAAAAAAAAAATTCCGAAAATTTTAGCCGCTAAAAATCTTAGTTGCCGTGTTTTTGGATTTTTCGAAAAAACATTTTTTTAACCTGCTACCCCTGCACATATTCCATTTAAAGTCTCCACTCTGTATATATATTTTAAAGCAGAGTGTAAATATTAATCTGTCGATTTTTTCGCAATATTTTCTGACAGATTATGTCAGTTGCGCACGGTAAAATTATTAAAATACTGTTAATTTTTTTCAGTAAAAGATCAGTAATTCAACGACACTGGATATTCAACAATGATTATGTGCTGTTTTAGTTTCTGGATTTATTTTTTAAGATAAGTTAGTGGCGTAACATCTACTACTACCACAAAAGTCACTGTTAGTTCTCACTAAATAATCAATAAAAGATTTTCCGCTATATGTAATAGTTTGCAGATTTTTTACACTATTTTTTAACCCTTTGGTTATTTCAAAAAAATCTTCCACAACCTTGAATTGAATAGACTAGAGTTAGTGTAGTTTCAAACCATGGTTGTCTCCAACACCTCAACGCGACAATGTCACATCAAAGTTAAATGGTTGTGGTGAAAAAAGTCGCGGATTTTTAATAAAAAAGTTAATTCATATAGCATAGTTTTTCTTGGAACCGAAATAGTTCTAAAGAGATAACGTTAGTTTACTGGCAGGAAGTTGAGTTTTCATGGGATGACCACAGGAAGTTGGAATAATTGTTTATTTTCAATCAAAGGTGGCATGCACGCTATAACCTCAAACTTTCATGTCAACCACAGAAAATAAATTGTTAAGTTGTGTGATCCTCGGGTAACTTCAAGTCAACTCCAAGTCATTACAGTATACCAAACAACTACTTGCTCAGGCCGGAAAGTTGGAATTCTTCCTATTTTTGAAAGTGTCCGGCTTATACACAGAAACCAGCAGGGTGATCAAATGTCTTAAAATCCTAAAAAATCCTAAAATTTTCACAAATTAACATTTTGTCCTTAAATTTTAACTATAATAAAAAAGTTATTTCTTCCCTGATTTTTTTTTCGAGTTTATTCTATCCTTTTTGTCCAAATTATTACTTTTAAGCAAATATAACAAAATATATTCAGTCTTGGGAAAATACTTTTTCTTGAGTAAAAAAACTTAGAAAAATCTCATGAAAGGGGGACCAGCCGAAATTGTTATTTAATAGGGACCACGAAAATTTTTACAATAGTTACAAATTTACGAACGCAGACGCCCTATGGGGTTTATGTACCGTTGAAAAAAATTACTTGTTTCGAAGGCATCTGTGACTTATTTAGGAATATGTTTCCAGATAGTGAAATAACACGAAATATGTCTCTGGGTGGTACAAAAAAAATTATATTGTTCAATTTGGTTTGGCAGTCCACTTCAACCAAAAATTTTAAAAAATGATTGGTTCAAATCCCTACTCTTTATTATTTGACAAAACCACAACTTCACAGGTCGAAAAACAGTTGGATATGTATATTAAGTTTTGGGATTCTGTAAATGACGTAATGATACCAGCGGTCTATATTGAATGTATATCTACGGGCAATTGCAGTTCCCATCCTATTATAGGAGTAGCTTTTAACCTGAAGGTTTTTAAAATATTCATGATTTCCTTGCAGGAAGAGTTTGGTACAGGTAAGAAAATGTCCTAAAATTTTTCCAAACTGTCCTAAAATTTTTTGGTTTTTGTTCTAAAAAAAATTTGACAAAAAGGCTTTGGTCACCCTGAACCAGTTCGCAAGTCCAATGTAATACTTGTAGAGACTGGTTCCACCACAAATGCACAAATGTGCTTAAGAAAGAACTTGAGAAAGTTAGAAAAAAGAAAAAGTCAGTGGTCTGGGTGTGCGATCCTTGCATCGAAAAAAGGAAGTAGACCTCGGAATCTGCATTGTCTTCCGACTCAGATAGCGTTGCCGTTGCACCAAGGAGTCGTAGGTCTTCCTTTTATCTCCAAAGCCATCGTCAATCATCTCGGTTATCTACCAATGCTACTCAAACAAAAGCAACATCTAAAGAAATGTTGCTACGCATTGAGAGAACAGTGAAGGGTATAGAGGAAGGTCTGCAGTTTAACAACAAACTTATGGAGGAAATGAAAACTACAGTACAAGAGCTAGTTAATAAAAATAAAAAATTAAAAAAAGAGCATAAAGACGAAACAAGAAAAAATAGCACTTGCAAAAATCCAAAGATGACAGACCAAATATTCTAATATTAATGGGATTCTCAGTAAGACAAGTAACTGCAAATAATGACTTTCTAACTTTGGTTAAGGCACTTAATGTTGAAGTTCCTGAACATGGTGTAACAATCAAGGTATTGCCAAATACAATGCTTACTAAACTCATTTTATTAGAGTTTAAATCAAAAGAATTAAGAGACAAAGTTTACTCAAAGAGAATGTATCTTAAGGAAAAAATCTCTGATCAGATTGGGCTTGAGGGTGAATCTCGAAAAATCTTCATTAACGAGGACATTTTCAAAGACGTAAGGAAGTTGTTCAATAAGGCTAAGGATTTAAAATCTAAGGGATGCAAATTTGTGTGGTGCCGAGAAAAATTACGACTGAAAAATAATACACAAATAGCTGCCAGCTGATGGAAAAAAGCAGAGTTTGAGGTGGATGAAGTAGTAGTAGATAAATACTTATTAAAACTTATATTTTTTGTTATTGTTTTCGAAAATATGGTCGCACAACTGTACGACTGTTTAGACCAGTATCAAAACCAAAGTAAATGGATTTAGTGTTCTACGCAATATCAATTAAAAATAAGATTGATAAAATTGAAGTTCTTTTAGATCAGCTGTATCAGTTTGAGGTTTTAGTTGTAGCTGAAACCTGGGTGAGTGAGGCTGAGAAAAAGTTTTACAACATTCCACAATTTTTAGCGGTGTACTCCACTAGGGAAAAGCGTGGTGTTGGAATTTCTATTTTTGTGATACAAGACATACCTTATAAAATGAATTCGAAAAGTACTAAAGGGAATACCACTAAAACAAAAAGGAAAGTGGACCCTACAGTAATAGAAATCCTGCAGGAGCAACTACCAACATTTGGTAGCAGAGACACACTTCTGATCGGTGACTTTAATATCAATTTGTTAAAAAAAAAACGCAGTCGCTGATAGATATGTAGATCTGTGTCTTTCAAATGAGTTTACATTTTTAAATCAAACAATCCCCACCAGACCTACACAAGGCACACTCATTGACCACGTTCTAACAAATAATTTTGCATGTTTAGGTAATAATTTTGCATGTTTAGGTAATGTGGCAATTTTAAAAAACAATATAAGTGATCACTCGCTTCAAATTATAACTCAAAGTATAGATGTTAATAATTGCAAATCCAATATCAAAGTCATTCTGGTCAAAAACGTTGACATGTGAAAATTAAATTAGATCTTAAAAAGTTGGAAAATAAATATTCAGTAGAAAACACTGTCAACATGAATTACGAAGCCCTAACAAATTGCTTTTCAAAAAATACAAGTACTCCAACAAAACAGTGAAAGTATTCCCTGAAAATAAAAAATGGTTTCAGCAAAAAAAAACGAAATAAAAAGATTGTTAATTATAGGGAATACTATTACAAATGGGAAGTTAGATTTCCAGATAATCCCCAAATAAAATTTCAATACAAAGAAGCCAAAGGAAAAGGATTATTACAAACAATAATTTTAAAAAAGTAAAGAATAACTCTAGAAGAACATGGTAACCTATCACCAAAATAGTGGCAAATAAAAAAAAGTCGAGAATCCCAAATTAAAAGCCTCAAAATGAACAATGTTACCTACAATAAAGCAAATGACATTAGTAAGCACTGCAATACATTTTTTACGGAAATTTTTAAAAATATATATACGGGAGTTTATTTTTTTTAACCTACATTGATAGAGGAAATAAAAAGCTACATTCAGCAGATGGATAGTAAAAAATCAACTGGTATAGATAACGTAGACGTAAAGTCAATCAATGAAAATGAGGTATGCGGAGTTCTATCCAAACTAATTAATCAATGTCATGAAGATAGAGAGTTTTCCACACTGTGAAAAATAGCAAGAGTTTCACCCATATTTAAAGATGGTGATAGTGAATTAGTGAGTAATTGTAGAACTCTACCTGTCTTACCAGCTTTTTCTAAAGTGATTGAGTTTTCTTAATAAGTTTAAGTTCTTTTTTGCAGGTCAATACTATGTTAAAGATTTAAAACTATATGCTGATGACACGTTGATGACTAAATAATCGAAAGCATTAAGTTTGACCTAAAACTCACAGCAAAGTGGCTAAATTCACATAAATTATAACTAGACATTGATAAGTCATTCTATATGTTTATTTCAAATAAAGAACCTGGGCAGGGACCAGATATTACTTTTGACAAACACGCACTAAAATATGTTAAGACTATAAAGTACTTGGGTCTGATTACGGATGAGAGATTATCGTAGGAAAATCATCTTGACAAGTTAAAACAAAAGTTTCGGGCACCAACTGGAATCCTAAAACGTTAATTATACTACGAGGAAGGCCAATAATATCTGTATTCCAAAATCAAATTCCAACGGTGTTAATTAGATCTCTAGATCTCGATATAAAGCACTGCACTTATAAAAAGTTTAAAAGTAATATAAAAAAATATGTAATGGGTAAATAGGTAAAAACATAGATCCATTGCGGTACAATTATGGTTTTAGTGTTTTTTTTTCTTTAAGATTGTTATTAGTTTTTTTTTTAAATATTAGAGGAGGAGTCTCCAAAAAAGTGTTTGTACTTAAAAAAGCTTATGATAATAATAATAATATTCTTAGACAAGGTTCTGATTTTAATCTACTTTTGTTTTTGCACATACTATTAGTATTTTTTACTTCTAAGATTAATCCATTAAAGCAATTTACCTACAATAACAGAAAAAAAAACTGATAATCAGCTTAAAACATTAATAAAAAAATAGTGCTTATGCCTTGCTTATGCTAATAAAAAGAAACTTGGCAACCAAGGGAATACGTAAACAAAAGCCCACACTAGTGAACAAGTGGTGGCGTGAAAAGTAAGTAATTCCTTAAAGGCGAACATACTCTAGTTTTTATTATTTAATAACTCCTTTTTTGACAGTCAGGCTTTCGAGAATATATTTTTTTCCCTTCTTCAGGACTTCTACAATAAGTTAACAAGCCTGTTCACTTTTAAGTAAATTGTTGGAACCTTTCCATATAGAATTATTTATTTTTATTTATTTTTTTTTTATTCCGACATAAATAATATTTTTTGTCATATTTTTACCAATAATCAACTGGATAATGTTAATTATTAATTTATGTGTTATTATTAAGTATGATACATGAAAGTTGAGCCCTTGGGTTTTAGTTTTTGGTCAATCCCGCGCGCGATCGCTATAAATCGTGCGATGGTAAACCCCCACTCTCCATAAGCGACGGAGAGAGTAGGCAGCTGAGCGCTCGAGGTGCCGACTCCCTTACCATTTCTGACGCCAAATAAGGTAGGCCATTTTACTATTAATTTGGGGGCTCATCTCCGATTTTAGTGTTCTTTTTCTATTGCTTTTATTCTTATATTTTGTTATAAACATTAATTGTTTTACCCGCGATCCACTAAAAAGGATCCAGAAACTTGGTTTCTTTTCATTGGTCTTCGAACCGGTTTTAAAATTTTGAACCAAATATTAAAAAATTAAAATAATTATTTTAAAATTACCTTAAAGGTTTTTGAAAATTGGTAAAAATAGAATTTAGAATTTCATTTAATTAAATGCAGAATGTATGTAGGAATATCCTTGCATAAAATAAAACGAGATTTAAAAGAAAATAGATAAGGAATTTATGTGTTAAACTTTTTTTTGATACATTCCAAATTTATTTTTAAACTGTTTTTTGGTTTCATAGGTATTGATTGTGGTATTTGGTGGCTTATAGAGGACATATTTTATTAGATAATTTATTTTGCGGGTTAAAATTATTGTTTTTTTTCCTCGTTTTTAATATTTTAATAAAAAATACTTTGTGATAATGGCTGAAGGTACTATGGCAAGAACAAATAAACGAAGTGTTTTTATTAAAAGGATTAAGGAACTTTATGATGTGGCCTATAAGGCCACAGCTGACCCTGACAAAATAAAGGATTTCAAAATTCGATATACTTCTTTGGAATCGACTTATGCCGATTTTGATAAGATTCATTTAGAATTAATTTCTGAAAAAAAGGTCACTGAGACCCAATTAGAAGAGCATGACAAAATTCGGACTGAGGTTGATGATCAGTATTTTTCAATTAAATGTATTTATAACGAATTGTGCGTAAAATCAGACATGTCTATGTCATATCCACCATCACCAGTGGCTCACAATCAATTTAATCAACCCCCGCAAATTAATTTTAATATTCCTAGACTTGATATACCCGTTTTTTCGGGAAATTTAAAAGCGTGGCCAACATTCTTTGACTTATTTAAAAGTTCGATACATAATGTAAATCATTTTTCTTCTTCACAAAAATTCCAGCTGCTTCTTACTTTTGTAAGTGAGGAACCGCTTAGCTTATTAAAAAATATCCCCATCACGGACGATAACTACGCTATTGCTTATGACACGTTGATAAAGAGGTATGATAATAAGAGGCTATTAGCCACGACTTATTTTAATGAGATTATGAATTTGCCTAAAATCTCTACCCTTTCAAATCGAGCATTGCGTGGTTTAGTGGACAAATTTAGTGAGAATGTCGAAGCGTTAAAATTATTGAATTTTCCTACCACAGAATGGGATTTTTTGCTTTTTAACCTACTTCTTTTAAAAATTGATTCTGATACCCTTCAGAGGTTTGAGATGGAACATGCAAAATTCGATATGCCCAATTATACTCAGTTAAAAGTGTTTTTAAATAATCGATGCAAAGTATTGGATACATTAAATTTTTCCCAAGAAGATAAGTCAAAAAATGTTGGATCGAGTTCTAGTAATAATAATAACAAGAATTTTACTAGTAACCGCCAAAATAAGGCAAATTCTCGTACAAATGTTAATTACACCAACTCTTTTTTTACCAATACCTCTAATAATAATACTAATACAGGTAATACACAAAATTGTGGCGTATGTAAAACCGCACATTCCATTTATAATTGCTCTGTTTTTCTTAGTAAAACCCCCCATGAGCGCTATTTACTTGTTAAGCAAAACCGCCTCTGCGTGAACTGTTTAAGTAGTACACATAAATTCTCAAAATGCCATTCTAATAGGACCTGTACCTCTTGCACAAACCGCCATCATAGTTTATTACATTTTGAGGTACCACTTAATAATTCTAATCCTACAGCACCATGTAATAATACCAACCCCGCTTCTCAAAGCACACTATCTGAAAATAATCCCAAACTTTGTGCCACCGCTTCTGTTAATCTTACCCCCTCCAATGGTTCTTTAACCCTTCTTGCAACTGCAAAAGTTGATTTTCGGGATACCCAGGGCAATCCGCATACCCTTCGGGTACTACTAGATAGTGCGAGCCAGGGTAACTTTTTGTCTGAACGCTGCTTTAAAAAATTAGGGTTAAATCGGTCTCGATTAAATGTTCCTATCAATGGTTTAGGTGAAATGACTTCCGTAGCATCCAATGGAGTAACCACCTGTACGATCTGGCCGGTAGGGCAACTTAATCCATCTTTTACCATCGAATGCATAATTCTACCTCAAGTTTGCCAATCCATGCCAACCACTGCCTTTCCAGATAAAAACTGGTCTTATTTGGAACAGCTGTCACTTTCGGATGACAGTTACAATATCCCAGGGCCCATAGATGCCTTAATAGGCTGTGACTTGTTTCCCATTGTATTGTTGCCCGAAAAGGTGTGCGGGCAGGAGTTTGAACCCATCGCCTTTAATACATTGTTTGGCTGGGTAATAATGGGTAAAATTAACTGTATAAAACAAAATTCCTACAAATCTCATTCTTTTTGCACCTCTTTAGCGGAAAACCAGGATATAAACAAAACTTTGCAATTGTTTTGGGAAATTGAGGAAATTCCTCGCCCTAGATCCTTGATACCGTTGGATGATCCTGCGGAAAATTCCTTCCTAGAAACGCATTCTCGCACTTCTGAAGGACATTTTATTGTTACGCTACCATTTATTAATGGTGAGCCATTATTTTCAGAGTCTCGATCAATAGCCTTAAAAAGGTTTTATAGTTTAGAGCGACGTTTACTAAAAGATCTCTCTTTGTATGAGGTCTATTCTAAATTCATTAAGGAGTATCTAGAACTTGAGCATATGGAACCCGTGTCCGCTCCCGCCTCTGACTATTTACAGCGTCATTTTTATATCCCTCATCATGGGGTGACCAATTTAAATAGTACGACTACCACCTTGCGCGTAGTCTTTGACGCCTCTTGTCGCTCTCAAGTTCAGTCATTAAATGACACCCTGTCAATTGGGCCTAAGCTCCAGAATGATATTTCTAGTATTCTCTTGAGCTTCCGCCGATTTCCTATTGCTTTTACAGCCGATGTTAAAATGATGTATCGGCAAATACTCATTCACAAAAATCATCAGGATTATCAACGTATTCTCTGGATATTTTCTCCCCGAGAACCTGTAAAGGATTTTAAACTTAAAACTGTAACCTATGGAGTTAGCTCCGCACCATTTTTGGCTTTAAGATGTCTTCTACAGTTAGCCCATACAGGAAAAAATAAATATCCTAAAGCGGCGGCAATTCTAGAGTCTAAAATCTATATTGATGATACCTGTATATCGTGTGAGTCACTAGAGGAAGCAGTAGAGACAAAAAATCAGCTGATCAGTTTGTTAAAGGAAGGAGGATTTTTCCTTCGCAAATGGTCTAGCAACAGCACAGATTTTCTAACCTCTATACCTTCGGATATTCTGCAAAAACCTCTCGCTTTAGACAGTAAATCTGATCCTTGTATGAAGGTTCTGGGTCTGCGATGGTCACCTGAGAAAGATATATTTTCATATGACATACAACTGCTTAACTCGACCTGTACAAAAAGGTCTATACTCTCAGAAATTTCCAGAATATTCGACCCTATTGGTCTCTTATGTCCTATAACTCTCTTAGTCAAGCAACTTATGCAATCGTTGTGGGCTAGAGGTATCGATTGGGACGCAGAAGTGCCCGTAGATATCGCTCAAAAGTGGACAGACTATAAAGAGGATCTTTCGAGTTTATCTTCATTGGAAATACCTCGCTATTGTTTTATTTCACAGTATGTCAGTTTGGAATTTCATACGTTTGGGGATGCCTCAGAACTAGGCTTTGGTAGTTCCGTTTACTCTCGCCTAGAATCCTCACACGGTAAAATTTATACCTACTTACTTTACGCTAAAAGTAAAGTAGCACCTCTAAAGAAACTAAGTCTCCCTAAATTGGAACTTAGTGCGGCCCTAATGGCCTCAAAATTGCTTAAATTTGTCCTAAATACCTATCATATTCCTAATGTATACAAAATATATGCTTGGTCTGACTCAACTATTGCTCTAGGTTGGATTAAGTCAGCGCCCCATCGATGGCGCACTTTTGTCGCAAACAGGGTGAGTCAGATCCAAGAAAATGTAGCCCCAGACTGCTGGTTTCATATAAAATCAGAAGATAACCCGGCTGATTATGCTAGTCGTCCTATTCTTCCCTCACAATTAGTCAATTGTGCTCTTTGGTGGGCGGGACCCTCATGGTTGTCCCTTCCTACTGAGCGATGGCCTACAAATAAGCCCATTGATCTAGAGGAACCTTTACCGGAGGAAAGACCTGTAGCACTTATGGTCTCTAAGGGTTATGATCCCATCAGTTACATTTTAAATAGGTTTTCATGCTTGCAAAAAATTCTTAGGATATTGACCTACTGTCTACGCTTCTTACACTTCCGTTTTAAGTTAATTCCTGAATTCAAAAAGGGGCCTTTCTCAGAATATGAATTATCTCAAACTCTCTTGTGTATTGTAAAAAAGGTTCAGGCTGAAGCGTTTCATGATGATATATCGAATATTTTAAATAAACGCCCTTGCTCAAAACCTTTAAGAAAGCTAGACCCTTTTGTTGACACAGGAGGTGTTCTCAGGGTGGGCGGTAGATTAGTCCATTCTCAGCTACAGTTTCAAGCAATGCACCCTGCCTTGCTTCCCAGCAAACACAGACTCACTGATCTTATCATTGAATCTTTTCATAAGCGGTACCTTCATTGTGGACAACAAGCCCTTCATTACTTTATTGCTCAGCAATTTTGGATAATAAATCCCAAAAGGGCTATTCGCCGCATTGTTCATAGTTGTATCCGCTGTTTTAGAGTTAATCCCAAGGTTATAGAACCAAAAATGGGCAATCTACCTAGTTACCGTATTACACAGTGCAAACCTTTTCAGTGTACCTCTTTAGATTTTGGTGGACCTTATCAGATTTTAATGTCTCGGTATAGAGGATGTCGAACACAGAAGGCATATTTGTCACTATTTGTCTGTTGTAGTACAAAATGTTTGCACCTAGAGTTAGTCTCTGACTTAACAACACCAGCTTTTCTTGCTGCATTGCGCCGATTTATTAGCCGACGCGGCCGATGCTCTATGCTTCATAGCGACAACGGGACAAACTATGTTGGCGCGGCTCGGTATTTGACGGATTGCATGGCTAACGCAACCGCCGAGGAACTTATTGAGTGGCAGTTTTTGCCTCCCTCGGCCCCCCATTTTGGAGGGCTACATGAGGCGGGGATTAAAAGTGTCAAATCCCACCTCGTAAAAATTATAGGCGAGCAAGTCCTTACCTACGAGGAGTTGTACACGGTATTTACCCAAGTGGAAGCTGTTCTTAACTCACGGCCCTTGTGTGCAATGAGCAGTGATCCAAACGACCTCTCTTGTCTAACTCCAGGACATTTCCTTTCACTGGCTCCCTTATCCGCGGTTCCAGATCCTGACTTAACTGTTAAAATTAATAGGCTTGACAGGTGGCAGTTACTCACACAAATGCAACAAACCTTTTGGAAAAGTTGGCATCTTGAATATCTTCATTCTTTGCAACAGAGAGCTAAGTGGCATCAGAATTCTAATCTTATTACCCCTGGTACTCTCGTTGTCCTGAAAGAAGATAACCTTCCCCCTCCCCAATGGAGACTTGGTAGAGTTGATTCTGTACATCCTGGTGCTGATGGTATTATCCGAGTGGTCGCGGTAAAAACTAAAACTGGTCTACTTAAAAGGCCAGTGGTTAAGGTATGTCCTCTGCCACTAAATTAAGCCGAATCAATACTATTATATCAATGTTAGAATATTTTATTTTATTTTTATTTTCTTGTAAATACCGCTGTATTTGGTGGGCGGTATGTTCACTTTTAAGTAAATTGTTGGAACCTTTCCATATAGAATTATTTATTTTTATTTATTTTTTTTTATTCCGACATAAATAATATTTTTTGTCATATTTTTACCAATAATCAACTGGATAATGTTAATTATTAATTTACGTGTTATTATTAAGTATGATACATGAAAGTTGAGCCCTTGGGTTTTAGTTTTTGGTCAATCCCGCGCGCGATCGCTATAAATCGTGCGATGGTAAACCCCCACTCTCCATAAGCGACGGAGAGAGTAGGCAGCTGAGCGCTCGAGGTGCCGACTCCCTTACCATTTCTGACGCCAAATAAGGTAGGCCATTTTACTATTAATTTGGGGGCTCATCTCCGATTTTAGTGTTCTTTTTCTATTGCTTTTATTCTTATATTTTGTTATAAACATTAATTGTTTTACCCGCGATCCACTAAAAAGGATCCAGAAACTTGGTTTCTTTTCAAAGCCATTAGAATTAATGAATATGAATCTGATTAAATAAATAAATAAAATTGAATTAAAATTTAAGGAATCTGAATAAAGTAGGAAGAGATTGCTACCAAGGCAGTATTTCTGCCAGCCCGTAAAATAATTAACTTAATTAAATTACAATAATAAAAACCTACATGGATATGTTTAAACATAAGGCCCAAAGGGCAGAAAAAATTCTCGAAGTTGTTCAAAGATGTCTAGCTTTATTGTTTTTCAACCCACTTTGGTGAGTACAGAATTATTTAGATATATAGTAGTAAGTGATATATATGTATAGTTGTAATTTAATTAAGTTAATTATTCTAATGGCTTGTTAACTTTTTGTAGAAGTCCTGAAGAAGAGAAAAATATATTCTCGAAAGCTTGACTGTCAAAAAAGGAGTTTACTTGATTCCGGCCGATATAAGACTGCATCCCCACTAACTAACCGAGGATTTTTTTTTAGTTATTATTATTTTCATCTATTGTTAACATTAAGTAAAACACACTGATTGTAACAGTACCTATAGATATAATTTTGTAATATTCCTTTTAAACAATAAATTGAATTGAATGGGTCGCACAAATAAAAAAACAAAATCTTAATAATTATTATTTTTATTTACTTACTTTTCACGCCACCACTTGTTCAACGGCCCATATAAGACTGCATCTCCACTAACTAACCGAGGCTTTTTCTCAACTAGTCAGTCACGACTATCCGTTAAATTTTAAAAAAATAGCTAAATAAGAACACTTACCTAGCCCTAAGCTTATGGAAGAAACAGTTTACTTCCTACCTACAGTGTAACGTTGTGGTGTTAGAAACAATAATACGGTATCTTTTCATCTGGTGGCACTAGGTGTGGATAAGAGACTTTTCCTGTTCCAACTTTTCTCTAATTGGACGCCAGCCGATTTGTTTACTTGCTTTATTTATTTTTATTTAATTGGAAGGTAATAAAAATCAGAGTATGTTCACCTTTAAGCAATACAGACGTACGTTAATTCTGCTCTTAGAAAATCGTTAAGTTTAGTTGCAAAAACTGCTGCTTAAATTTGACAGACGTCTTAAGAAGCACAATTTATTACATAAAATTAACAAAACCTATTTAAACCACATACATGCTGCAAAACAAAACACACCTTATCACAGTACCAGTTTAAGCGCCAAGTTTTTTTTACTAAGATAACCAGTGAGTACCACATCTATTGTTTGTCATACACGCAGTAATTAAATTATGGAAAATCAAACGTTATTGGAGTTAGTACAATCTTTGGTAAAAGGTCAGGAGGAAATTAAAACTCAAATCAGCGATCACCAAACAGCATTGACGCAAGAATTTTTTTTCACTATTATAATTTGAAACCAGTTTATTATTTGCTTCAGCTTTTCGTACACTACAATGACATATACCACCTTGAATATTATTTTAAAAAATGGGACATATCTATATCGGTAAGTAATTCTAATTTAACTTCTGTATGATTCAAAAAAATCTGCTAAAATTAAGACGTCAGTAAATAAATAATTTTTTGTAAATTCCATTAAAGTTTTACAATTAAACAAGTTCCAAACGTGAATAGCTCTGTCATAATCCGTAACACTTAATGGTTCTTCTTTTAACTTAACATAAAAGTTCTTAATAGCAGGCAATCAATGGTTTTTCGTACAGTTTGTCAAAACAATCCATATACGAATAAGGATAAATACTTTTTCTTTATATTTCATTAAATTGTTTAGGATTTTTAAAATGTTTTTTAATTTCGATACATTGATTAATATCTAAAATTTCACCTAACTTTTCCAATGATGTTGAAGCAAAACGAAACAAATCGAGAAATCTGATTTTGATATAAGTATGTTTAGATTTTCCCATTTCTTCTGTTTTGTATACCAAGATCACTTTGAAAAATGATATGTACTTTTCTTTCGTTTGTGGTATAATATCAATTTGATCTTTTTCACAGCATAACTGTTTTATAAATAAATGGCTTAATTGGCATATTTCGTCAAATTATGGAAAAACACTGGAATAAAATTTGGTAGTTTTTAATTTAAATTACAAATACTCTGAGCTGCTCCCCTATATGTTCCTGTTAGGTGATCATGATTTTTGACAATTTCATCCTCGGGTTTAAAATTTTTGCAACATATCTAACATCTTGGGAGGAAAGAACGAAAATTGGAAGAGGGTCCCACAAGGAACACACAAAAGACCAAGGCGAAAGAAGAAACAATTAAACGATGTTTCGTCCGGGGTGACCAGCGTGGGCTGGTCAGTGGATTCACTAGTCACCCTCAATCCAGACATCATTTAACACCATCGCACACTCTGACTTCCAACTCTGAATCACTCACAAATAGGCATCGTTCCGCATGGTACTTATTATAAGTCACCTGATACGGGTTCGTCCTGGCGTGTTAATCTTTCCAATAGAAATATGCCCCTAAGACAATTAAAACAAGAAGTTAAACTTCCAAATGAATTAGATCAACCGAAAAGAATCTAAAAAAGAGAAAATCAAAAGATTTTGGGAGGAAAGAACGCAAATTCAAAATTGGATGAGTGTCCCACAAGGAACGCACAAAAGACCAAAGCGAAAGAAGAAACAATTAAACGATGTTTCGCCCGGGGTGACCAGCGTGGACTCGTCAGTGGATTCGCTAGTCACCCTCAATCCAGACATCATTTAACACCATCGCACACTCTGACTTCCAACTCTGAATCACTTACAAATAGGCATCGTTCCGCATGATACTTATTATAAGTCACCTGATACGGGTTCGTCCTGGAGTGTTAACCTTTCCAATAGGAATATGCTCCTAAGACAATTAAAACAAGAAGTTAAACTTCCAAATCAGTTACATCAACCGAAAAGAATCTAAAAAAGAGAAGATCAAAAGATCTTGGGAGGAAAGAACAAAAATTCAAAATTGGATGAGTGTCCTACAATCGTTCCGCATGGTACTTATTAAAAGTCACCTGATACGGGTTCGTCCTGGCGTGTTAATCTTTCTAATAGGAATATACTCCTAAGACAATTAAAACAAGAAGTTAAACTTCCAAATCAGTTACATCAACCGAAAAGAATCTCAAAAAGAGAAAATCAAAAGATCTTGGGAGAAAAGAACAAAAATTCAAAATTGGATGAGTGTCCCACAAGGAACACACAAAATACCAAAGCGAAAGAAGAAACAATTAAACGATGTTTCGCCCGGGGTGACCAGCGTGGGCTCGTTAGTGGATTCACTAGTCACCCTCAATCCAGACATTATTTAACACCATCGCACACTCTGACTTCCAATTTTGAATCACTCACAAATAGGCATCGTTCCGCATGGTACTTATTATAAGTCACCTGATACGGGTTCGTCCTGGAGTGTTAATCTTTCCATTAGGAATATAATCCTAAGAGAATTAAAACAAGAATTTAAACTTCCAAATCAGTTACATCAACCGAAAAGAATCTAAAAAAGAGAAGATCAAAAGATCTTGGGAGGAAAGAACGAAAATTCAAAATTGGATGAGTGTCCCACAAGGAACACACAAAAGACCAAAGCGAAAGAAGAAACAATTTAACGATGTTTCGCCCGGGGTGACCAGCGTGGGCTCGTCAGTGAATTCACATGATTGTTTCTTTCGCTTTGGTCTTTTGTGTGTTCCTTTGCCGATTTTAATGAAATTTGGTACCTTGATTTTGACTCTAGATGGTCTCGTTTAAAAATGAATGAAATCTACAAGACATAAGTCACAAAAAAAAGGTGGGGGTAGAGTTCAAAAATTAGAATTTAGGTCAAACTATGTCTTGTGGGGTATCAAATAAAAGTATCTGGAATTTAAAGAAATGGGGGTACTTGGTGTTATTTGTGAGCTTAACCTAAAAAACTACTTTGACGAGTTTAATAAAATAGGTAGAGTATGATTAAGAAAAAGTGAATTGTAGCTGAATCCTTGGGTTACCCCATATGATAATATGTAGCTGGCTCTTTGACTCTTTAAAAATCTAATACATGTAGCTGGCTCTTTCTAAAAATCCCTTTGTTTATACATCTAGCTGGCTCTTGACTGTCATTTTAGAACCGCCGAAAATTTTTAAAATCTTGCAATTAAGTCAAAAGTTATGGGGAACTCAAAAAGTGTGAAATTTTGTGGAACACCTTATATATCTTAAAACGCCCTCTTTGGTCCATACGTTGTGTTTTTAAATTTGCATTAAGGCGATGTTTCTGTTTTAGACGATTTTAGAATTAGCTGAACAAGGACCCCAAGGCTTCGCACCATCGAACTTTTGTTCGGCCTGTTTGGTAAGGAGGCCGCTAAGGTCAAAACACTGTGCGATCTGCAATCATTGCGTAGCGAGGTTTGATCATCATTGTCCGTGGGTAGCTAATTGTATAGGTAAGTCCCCAGCATCTTTGGTATGAATGAATAATTCCAAATTGCGCGTGCCAGTCGTGCTTGTAAGCCGCCCACCTCGACCCGTTGCGCCCACTTACCGTCTGTGTTCACTTCCTATAAAAACATTATTTAGTAAGCTAAGAATCCAGCAGTTTTCACATAATAATATGGACCAGAAACTTTGGTAAGCTACGCAGTGTAAAGATCCATATATTAAAAAATTTGAATATTTTATTCAACAGTCTAAAGATCACTGTCCTCGAGAAAGTTATGTCAGGCAAAATTAAGTCCTCCTAGGGAAAGAAAACTTGCATCAGTCGGGGGTGTACGGGGGATTGGTAAAAAGGGTCTGAAGACCTACTTGCCAGCATTAAAAAAGTCATCCCTGACAAAGCTTTATATTTTTTCACGCTCTGCACATATTTCAGGATAAGATAATACCTGATAAGTGTTAATCTCCTCTAAAACTGATTTAAGTGTTAACCTTCTTCTGAAGGTGCAAAAAGTGAAAAATACAAAATTGTGGTGCAGTGGTAAAACGTTTTAGAATTAAGTTCCCAGAACATTGTATACATGTGTATATTTATTCAATAACGTTATAATACAAGACTTCGCAGTAAAAATTATGATGGATACGTAACCCTCGCCGTTTTTTGATAAGATGTGCATTTTCTCATCCTGAATACAAAATGGACAATCCTGTACCTCAAAATTGTGGATAAGGGCTCGGCACACCACTCCTAAGGTGGACAATCTTAGAGGTCACGTGAGGCATAGGGTAATCCCCGATATTTTCACATATATGATGTAGTAGTGCCCCAGGACCAAAAATCAACTGGTATTCATCAATAAGAGCTCGGCACACCACTCCAAATTGTGGGCAATTTTAGAGGTCACGTGATGCGTAGGGTAACCCCAACCATTTTCACATAATATATAGTGTAGTAGTACCCCCGGACCAAAAATCAACTGGTTTGCCAGGCCTTATTCTTGGATAAGGGTTCGGCACACCACTCCAAAAGTGGGCAATTTTAAAGGTCACGTGATGCATAGGGTGACCCCCCACCACTTTCACATATATGATGTATTATTACCCCCAGGTCAAAAATTAACTGGTGTGCCGGAACTCATTCATGGATAAAGGTTCGGCACAACACATTAACTGTGGCCAATTTTTAAGAATTAATACAATTTATTCAGTGTTTTACAAAGGCTATGACTTGATAAAAATTGGGTGTTAAAGAAAACAATAAAAATATTTTCGGGTATGCATGGCGTAACCCCCAACCGTGCCTGCTGACCAAAAATCAACTGGTATGCCGGATGTCATTCATGGATAAGAGTTCGGCACACCACTTCGAAAGGAATCAACCCCACCATTTTCACATGTATAGTGAAGTCGTAGCTTTACAGGTCCCGTGATGTATCGGGTGACCCTTAACATTTTCACATACAGGTGATAAATGATCATTTAAGGTAAAAAAATGGATTTAAAATGTATACCTTTTAGTGGGTAATCGCTCTCAGAGGGCGCCATAATTTCTAGCGAGCTTCGACTCTCTTGCTTTTACCGTTTTGGTTGCTATAAAGTGCAAGTTGAGTTTTGTTGTGTGTGTGGTACACCTTGCTGATGAGTCCGAATAGGACGAAACGGTGTCGTATCAGGATCCACCCTCTGTTGAACATTAAAAATTCAGAAGTTCAAAAAAATTTTTACCCTATCCATCATGTGACCTCTAAAATTGTCCACTTTTAGAGTGGTGTGCCGAACTCTTATCCATGAATTAGGTCCGGCAAATCAGTTGATTTTTGGTCTGAGGGTACTACTACATCATATATGTGAATATATATATATATTGAACTCTTACTGGTCGCAGTAGGCCTTGTAAAATAAAATAGGGAAGGACCACTCGAGATAGCTCGAGAAAAATGGGAGTTAAAATAGACTATACGTTTCCATAGGACAATGAGAAAAGGTCGACAAAAAGAGATCACTTTCAGCAATGAAAAACCATTCAATATATAGCGAATTACCAATATTTTCACTGTGTCGAGGCGTAGCTGGCCAGCTCTTTTCCATGCAAAATATCCACTCTACACAGCAGTCCCGTAACTATCACTCAGCTTGAAATAGTTTTTTTTAACACTTAAAATTATTTAGTATGGCGAATATGGTGTCTTTTAACAGCGTGCTTGTCCGGTCAAATCTTAACGGCAAGTGGCGGGGGACGCTTCCCTATACAGTCGCTAAGCTAAGTCAAGCCCCTCATTGCTGTAGGAAAGAAGCGCGGAAATTAAAATAAATTTAAATATGAGAAACATATAGCCGTAATATGAAACCAAAATTAATTAAAAATAAACAAAAGAAAGAAAAAATGAGCCCGAAAGGCATTCCCAAAAAAAAGTAAATAAAATTAAGAAACTCTTTTAAGAAAAATACTAGCAACTAAAAATAAGTAAAAATACAAGTTGTGAAACTTGTTCACTTACTCTATTATTAATTATCTTCTTTATTTATATTGATAATTTAGTACTGAGCAGCTGACTGTAAAATATGATAATTTTGTGAAAGTAGTTGTGTGACGGGCGTTATAAAAAAACTCCAATCAAATTAAAAATATGTATAACTGATTAATTTTTCACAAATCTCTACAGACGCACAAAACAATTTATAAGAAACATAAAAAATAAGATTTACTAAGATCTAAAATAGTACCCCCCACAGGTCTAAATATTTACACCTGTGTGGGGTACTAAATTTTAAAACCAAGTTTAAAGAAATACTTACCCATACAGAAAAGATACAAGTTATTGATTATTTTATATTGTTATTGCAAAATACCACTGAAAAACTGCTTTTTTTCTCAAAATATATCCTATTTTAGAAGAAAATGCACTAAAACTATTTTATTTTTGACAGGTTTCAAAATGGCAAATGGTGAATACGCCAAAAATCTGGCATACAATAGCTTTATTATCTTTGTTTGAGGTTATAAAGTTGGAGATTTTTTTAGAACACCTCTGGGGGGTGGTTTAAATTTATAGCCCCCAGAAAGGATTGTTTTGTGGCAATTAGTAATAAGTTTGTTTATAATTTCCCTAAGTAACCATTTTTACAAGGATTACTGTACCTGTATTTAATATCCCAAATTGTTAATTGTTATGGGGGACTTCAATGCAAAACTTGGAAACGCCCCAAGAGAAGACATTGTTGGAAGGTACAGTCTTGGTACATCAAATGAACGTAGAGATCGCCTTTTCCAGTTCTGTCAGGAAAGGGATTTTGTCGAGTCAAATACTTTCTTTGAACTTCCAGAGGGTATCAGTAGAAACCAAATAGACTTTATATTAATTAATTAACGATTTAGAAACTGTATTAAATCTGCAAAAACTTACTCTGGCGCAGACGTAGGCTCGGATCCCAAGTAACAATTGTATGACCTACTGATTGTGATGACTAAAAATTTAACCAATATTAACGTTGTATTTGTTGGAGAAATTGGTTATTTTTGGGACGACCTTCCTTAACGAAATAATTACCGACGCCTAAACGTTAATTTTACCCTGGGGTTAAACTGCAACGTTCTGTTAACGTTTTAATGTGAATAATGAGTTTTCGTGGTTATTTTGGTGTCAAAATAACGACTACAAAACGTACACGTTGCGCATCCTACGTAATTCTTCGTCAAATTTACGTTTTTTGGTCGTTATGAGAATCGTTTGGTATTTCAAGTCTTGTCATCAACACAATACACAACCTCACTTTAATTTTTCATTTAATTTTTTTATGCTAATCCTCAACACGTAATTTTGAAGGGAACAACAAAAATAGAAATAAAAAATTAAGCATTAGGCATTAAAACTTGAGTAAATGGGCCCTTACTTACGAATCCTTGAATAGTTAAAAAAAACTACGATATTTTTATTTTTAAATGAAACTAGAAACTATTGCAAACTTGGTAACTTGTTTGTGGTTTTTTCAGTGTATATTTGGGTCATATATAACAAAATTATGTACTAAAAAAAATAAAACCTTTCTTTTGACTAATTTTAATACAAAATACACATTGCACAAAAAGTACACAACATAATACAATACACAAAGTAGGTACTTAGATTGTAGCTTCTTTAATTGTTGCTTCTTTAAAAGTAAAGAACACAACTAATAGGGACAACATTTTAACGAATAAGCTAGCAGAAGAAAAACCTTTTTTTCTGAATCTATCTAATTATAAAACTAACCTAAACAATAAAGATTTTTTTTTTATTTGAAAAAGTATTACAAAGCTTTTTTAGTACGTACAGTATAGGTACTCACACAAATACCTAAATCTAACATGGCTCCAATATTCAGCACTAAGATGCTGATAGTTCCCATTGTGAGCTGGCCCTAGATGAATATTGTAGCTCTGCAAGTATTTATTTGGGTAGTGTACCTACTTATTATTTATAAATCTCAACTATGTAAAAAAACACAAGTATCTATTTAAATAAAAGTAAAGTAAAGTAAGTAAAAGTCAAAAATGTATTTATTTCGAAAGAAAAATTATTACAATTATACATTTAAATACTAGAAGCACAATGAGATTTGAGGGCTTGTGTGTGCTTCTATTTAAAGGTTTACTATTGAAATTATTATATTTTTGCCTATGTACGTCTAAGTATCACGATTAATGAATCTAGCAATATATTATTTATCATAAGTTATTATTTTAGCTAAAAGGAACATTATATAAGATTATCACATGTATCATAGTTATTTAACAGCCATTTAGTTAGTTCATTTTTAATCCTACAGTAGGCATTTTCTATAAAGCCTCTAGGTAGAAAGTAAATTTTAGTAGGTGCAGTATATTAAAGGCTTCTCTGTACATCTGAATAGTTTGCAGTTGAAATAGCAAAAGAGCCCCCCATCGTTTTAAATCTAGTCACTCTCTAGAATGCTCAACCTCATATGCATATAACATAGCTCAGTATTGCCTCTCCGAGTGCTTTATAGATGTTTAATATTTGTTTTTTACGTAACATGTTCCTGAGTATATAAAACTTATAGAGGAGTTTACGAATTTTAGAGCTTACATATTCAATATGATTCGTCCATTTAAGATATTTATCAAAAAAGACTCCCAAATATTTAGTTTGGTCGACAGAGTTTATAGTTACATTACAGGGGGGCTATTCCAGTGGCTCATACCGATATCGTTACGTAGCGAATTTGTTAACGCGGCAAAACCGTGGTTTGTTTTGTTGTTTCACAATGGCCGCGACCGTGTCAATTCAACTTTGACAACTAAACTCGCACAAAAATATAAGTTTTGATTTGATTGAGAAAAATTAACATGATTTCTTCTGCGACAATTGCAGACATCGGGAAACAAAATACTTTTTATAATTCCTGCTGCCTAGTTTCTCCTGTGATCTTGTGTTCTCCAACCACCCGAATGGAAGACGAAAATAAGTTCACACCATATTTGAAGCCCACAAAGAGCGGCACAGTAAGTAAAACTAGCTTTTGTTATGGGGAAATATTTGTTTTACTTATCCCAAACTTGTACATCATTTCTATTTTAAGCTGGGTTTATATTTTATACTCTTCTGTAAAAGGAATCAGATAAGCATGGCCGAACTAGTTTAGTTTATCACCTTATTAAATTAAAGTCAGGCTGGGCAAGAATGTGATACATTGAGGTAGTTTATTTAAAATAAAAACTACTGACTTAGATTCTTGCAGTTCACCAAAGAAAAAATAACTACTTAAAACTGTGATCAGATTTTGGATAAGTACTATTTTGATAAAACTTAAAGTGTATACTTCTTTTTAGGTATAACATGCTAGGGTATGTGAATGGAGCTACATGTAAGAATCATTCTAGTAGGATAGTACCACACAAAACCACAACTCGGGCCACAAATTAACTATGGATGTATTCAAGTAAGACACAGACCAACCTTCCAAGGCACTAAATGAAACTAACTAAACGAAGTGAAACTAACTTTCAGGAGAAACTGATGCAATATACATGTATGCTAAATGTTATTTGTTATCCCATTAAAAAATAATAAGATAACTCTTAATGAATTAAAAAGTTGTGTAAAATATAGTACAGAAATAAAATTTTATTATTAAATTCTGTTAGGCCACATTTGTTTAAATCAAAAAATTTAAATGTCACTTAAGTGATAGTTCTAGAATATTGGCCTATTGTAACTACGATTTTAGAACTTTTTCATGAAAATTCGCAGATTTTTTGGGGGAGTCATCGAAAAAGAGTGGTTCAGTTACTTCTCACCGCCACACCTGTAAAACCACTTTATTTTAAACATATTAATTTAAGTTATTGCAAACTTTTTAAAATAAGGCAGATTTTTTTTTTAAGATCCTTTAGATTGGTTTGATGGGGAAAGTTAAGTACAGTATTAAGTTGTTTCCAGCTCTGGTTGCTCTAAAAAAGAATTGATGAAGATTTTTTTAAAAATTGGACTGATGTGATTTAATA
This sequence comes from Oxystoma pomonae, assembly GCA_963921995.1. NCBI lineage: Eukaryota > Metazoa > Arthropoda > Insecta > Coleoptera > Brentidae > Oxystoma > Oxystoma pomonae. The sequence goes on along the minus strand of OY998170.1, from coordinate 55,729,821 downwards.
TTTACATAAATGATATTTTTTCCCACACACACATAACATAGCATGATATTTATATAGCAGTTGGCTAATTAAGCAAATTATTTTAATTTTTAATACCTTTTCAATATTTGCTTTGTCAACTTATTTTTACGGCTACCAGAAAAACTAATAACTCAAAGTTATAGATTATAAATAATCAGATAAATGCTTACATCAGAAACCTATTTTTATAAATAATACCCTTGAAAATACCATACTTTAAATCAATCTTTATGAATGGAAAGCTGAGTAATAAAATTTAAGGAACCTACTTAGTACTTCAAATAAAGGGCCTAAAATGTATGCTGCATTTTTAAATTAACTTTAAAGGTTTACTCACTGACATGACAAGTGTTTTACAATCCATTTAAGTAAATTTAATTTTTTGGCTAGATTTATACTTTATACTAGTTTTTAATTTAATATTACCAATTTATTATGTTACAAAGAAATAATTGATTTGACTTAATTTTGTCACTCTTAACATTGCTGTTAAAAAATAATAAAATTTGGGATAAAAACTGATTTATTTTACTTATTGGTTTAAAAATAAAATAAAATAAATAAATAAATAATAGTTTATTTACAGAAAAAAACTACCTAAAAATACAAATGTAGAAGTGGTATATGTAAATAAACAAGACCCACAAAAGGTTACCCTTGTTAGTGGGGAAAAAAAAAAGAAAAGAAAAAAGAACTTAAAAATAAAATATGCACAACATTATAAAATAAACTAAACAGCTACATACACAAAGTATTAATGCTTGGATTATGCAGTTTAAACAAAAGAAAAGTCAAGTTCGGGATTTATGGTAATAATAAGGTTTTTTTTGTCATATTCGGGTTTTTTGTCACATTCGGGTTTTTTGTCATATTCGGGAAGACATAGACGCAATAGGGAAATATAAATAATCATCTTCATTAATTCTCATTGAATTTTTAAATCAATTATTTCTTCTATTTGAAATCTGGGCTGGTTTAAGATCCAGTCTTTAAGTCGAGTTTTAAACAGCCTGATGGAATTCAGGATTGAAAACTCGGGAGGTAAAGCCATATGTATCTTAGTACTTATATAAAGATATGAGCGTTGTGCTAGAGTCGTTTTTACTTTTGGTAGACTCCCAGTTTGTGATTTTAATCTGGTTTCGTATTTATGGGGAATTGTGGACAAGGTATCTTTCTTTTTAAATTGTCGCATAACAATACTCATTAAATATAATTGCCTAATGTCAAAAATTCCAGATTCTTGGTAGACTTTGTCCGAAGAATATCTTTTGTTTTTTCCTAAGATTATTCTCAAAAGCCATTTTTGGGCAATTTCAAGGAGTCCTAACTGAATTTTTAATGCACCACCCCATACCAGGATACCATATGTCAAATGAGGTTGAACCAATGCATAATAAAGAGTTAGCAAGTATCTCAGATCAAAATATTTTTTAAGTTCTTTGAATTTGCCAACAAAACTTCTTAATTTGTTTGTGACATGTTGTATATGAAAATTCCACTTCAGGTTTGGATCTAATATAACCCCTAGATATTTAATTTTATTAGTTTTTTTCAATTTAGATACTTGGGTATTATCCAATCTGATAGTTAGTTCAGAAAATTGAGGAAGAGAATCAGAATAACAACCAAATGGCATAAAAAAAGTTTTATCTGTATTTATTGTCAACATTTGATTAGTGAACCAGTTAAATATCTTGCTTAAATCCAACTCAGCCTTGTGTTTGACGTCATCCCAAGAGTCACCGATATAAATAAAAACCGAATCGTCTGCAAAACATATGACGTCACCCATAGATCCTATGTGAAATAAGTTATTAATGTACAAATTAAAAAGGATTGGTCCTAGAATGGTCCCCTGGGGAACGCCTATCTTAATAGAAAGCTCCGAGCGTAGCTCCCCATTTACCTCGGTGCATTGCGTACGTTCATACAAGTAGCTGTTAAAAAGATCCCAAGGAATTCCCCGGACACCAGCATTTTTTAGAATCTCCATAAGTATATAATGATCCATGGTGTCGTAAATGTTATAATTAAAAATTGTTTTCTAATATTTCAATAATTGGTGGATTGCATCTTTTCTTCCATCAGCTTGGGTACTGCTAACCTGAAACAAAAAATAGGATGTATTTCAAAATGTGAGCCAGTGAACTGGCTACTTAAGATTGAAAGCTTTCAGGTTTGGGTTGTAAAATCAATCAATTACACCAATAGTAACTTTTAATCGCCTAGCCCTTTGAACAAGAGTATAATCCGACTTATTAGACTTACATCGACTATATCTCACCAATTTTTTGGCCACCAGTTTTATTGCTGTCTGCCAATTTAGTTTCTTTTAGAAAAGTACGGACCAAGTTTTACATCACATTCTACTTTGAAAATTTTATTATTGACTATCTTTTGTTTACCCCACATCTTAATATTTAAGGTAAACTAGAAACTTAAGTGAGTGTCAATGCTTCTGCGAATTTGGTCCAACGCACTTTAATTTAGAAATTAAGGGAGAGGATAAAATCACTTTCTGGCTAAGGTGGTAAAAAAACTTGCCTGATAAATAAAAACAATATGAATTTGGCCCTTGTATATATTATTTAGAAAAAATAATGTAAACTGTCGATCAAAAAAACTGTCAAGATAGTGAATAATAATTAAAAACCTTGGGGAAACAAAGGGAACAAGTTCAGAAAATCTTGTTGGGATTCAAGTGGAAAAAGACTCATGACTTTTTCTTGTAAATGAAATAAGTGTGGCTTATCCCCTAGTTACTCCAAGATCTTCAATTGTTATTTAAAAACTTATTCCACCATGGATTTGACTAATGAAATTTGAAATATTTATGTTTTGGTAGCTAATAAAAATAGTAGAAAACAAAAACTAAAATTACAGCAATAAAGAAGTAGAAATTTATATTTGGTTGAAACCACTACAATCTTCCCAAAAATTGACCAAATTTTTTAATTTTACTGATGAATTTTTGGATTTTAAAATGTTTTCTTTTTAATGTGAAGGTAGCTTACCATATGTGTTTTGTCCTTCATATGATTTTGCCGGATTTTGCTAAAACGTTTCATTGCGTGAGGTGGAGTGGGGTGATGCCTGCTTAAATGTCTTCATCATACATCTTAATAATTATGAGAAATCATTGATCTGAAATTAAATTTAAAGTAATTTCTCATAGTTGTGATGTATGCAAATCTATAGGCTAAGCAGCTAACCAGTTAGTTCACTTGAATTAATACTTTAGACAATAGCAACAATACCATGTGCTATTTTTTGTTGTTTTTTTTCCCAATATTTTTCAAATTTTGTGCCAAATTTAAAGTTAATCTTCTCATCTAGGCCTGAATCAAAATGAATAAGACTTGTCAAATATTGTTATTTTTTCATGCTCTACTGATGATTAAATTTCTCTATTTGAGAGTCTTTCAGTTATTGAGATATTGATCTTTCAATATGAGGAAAAAATTAGCTAACACACATTTTGGGTACGGTATTATCAATTTTACTTATTCTTTTTATTAGTGACATCCATAAAATCTATGCATAAAAAATGTAACGTGAATTAAATAATACAGTTTTTTTAAACGTTATCTAACAAAAATGCATAAGATTTGTTAAATAGGTATATATGGTTACTCGGTGGCGTCCCAAAGAAAGTGGGAGTCGAGGTAAACACTCTCTGATTCCGGTTAAAAACACTAAATTATCTGAAATTATCCCAATAAAATGACATCCGAGTAAAATTACATTTTATTATTATAAAATTTTTTCTTTCACCTAAAAAATATATTTAAAAAAATTAGGCCAATTAAACAGGGTCTTTTGAAAGCTACTATTAGCTAGCTACTCTGTATATAATTTCAGATTTCTTGGCTTTATTGAAACCACAATATTGAATGATAAGCAAGTAAGTACATATTATTTACAAACAGAGAAAAAATAAATCTAGGTTTTTTTTTAACCAATACATGTAAATTGTAGTATATAAGTGTCAAAAATTATCAATTTTTTAAAATATTGACAAACAAATTAATCCCAAATTGGTCGATTGAAAAAGTAAAGACCCAATGTCTATAGGTATTGATGGTAAAATTTACAAGAAGTTTTTGTTTACTTTTTAAACATGCCTTATTATTAACTCGAGATTTAAGTAGTAAACATTTTTAAAACTCAGAATCTAAAACCGAGAGGCCAACACGTCCAATAGGTGTACGAAAACTCGATAATACTTGACAATACTTGACTATATGAGACAAAATCTTAGGATAGTTTGCATTACTTGACAATAGGTGTACCTACAAATTTAAAATCAGGTGTTGGAACTGAAAAAATTGAAAATTCCTTGAAGCTGCCTTTGTTGGGCAGAATCAGGGAATTTCAGTAAACCAAGTGTTGAAATCCCAAATATTTGGAAGCCCCTCCTTGGGCGGAGCCAACTTCTTAAACTTCAAGATTGAGTGATTTCTCACAGTATATAAGCACGTAGCCTTAGGAATTGATTGTAGTTTGCACCTGAAGACGATCAGAGATTGTACTGATCGAAACGTCGTGTATAAATAAAATATAGACAATTGAAGTCCGAAACACAGAGTTAATTTCATACATTGGGAGCTAAGGTAAGTGTTTATTCCCAAACTTCATAATTTATTTTCTCTCTTATTAGCACTACAGCATGGGTCCTGCTCTTGTAGATTTTCAACAATTGAACTAAAAAAAAAGAACTGTACATTACATTACATTAAAACTTTGCAAACCTTAGAAAAAGAAAATGTGTACATTGGAATTTGTTTTAGCAAAATCAATTTGAATGTACGAAAGTTAGGTACATGATTCTTGTCTGTCATTTATCCATTTAAATGGTGATAGCAGACAGTGGGAGAAGGTTCAAAAGATCTACTATCCTGTGCAAAAGGAAATCATTGAAGAAGGGTGGATGCAAAATTTTTTGCTTTACTGGTGCATAGCAATTCAGAATCAGCCGCCTCTCTTCAACTAGGTACTCAATGCGTTCTATTTTAAGTACTATCGTTTATACAAGGCATAATATTTAGTAATTTGGCGATACCCACAAAAAATACAAGCATAAACACAATGCATGATAAATAGGCGAGCTAGTGTCAGTGTCCAAATAAATTATATTTGATTTATTCTCAATATATAGGTAGATATTAGTTGATGTCAGATTTTTTTCAATTAAAAGTCAGTGTAATTACCCTTGGATCAAACAAATCCTGCATTCTTGACTAAAGGCGGGTTTACCCAACTTCTCATATTGATAATTTATAACCTAAGCACAATTTTATTCATAGTCATAATGTTAGATACATTATTGTTAATAGAAGTGTTTAACCAAGTTTTCATATATAGTTATAATTCACAATTCAAAAGCACAGTACTGTGCTTTTTAATTGTGAATTATAATTTTAATATATATGCACGTGCATAATTTAAAAGTTGGTTAATTTTAACTTTATGCACTATCAATATTAAAAAAGCAAAGAAAACATTTTGGTTGGTTGATTTCAGAATGGGAGCAATTGATTTTAGCTGATATTAGAAAACTAAAATTTAGGAAGAATACCTAACCTGTTGAGGTTAGGTAAAGGAAAACATTTTTTTTGCCCTTCAATTTGGTATGTCAATTTTCAAAATTTATCTTAATGCACTTTGCTTATAAACTCTTGGATAAACAGGTGCTGTTAAATTTTGTATTAACACTAAAATTGTGCTTTTACACTATGAATTAAAGTTATGAATTATCAATATGAAAAGTTGGGTAAACCTGCCTTAATTTCCAACTTTTTTTTCTTATAATGTTTGAATATTTTGTAAAATTATTTTTCGTTTTTTTGACCACTGGCCCGCTTCTTTTCATAATGTATAAACTGAACTTAGAACTGACCTACTATATATTTTTGTTTACATTATGTAAGTAGCCCAATGAGCATTTTCAGAAACTTCTGGTGACAGATATTTATATAATTATTATAAAGAGGGTTCCATTGATACCCTAGGGTATTTAGTAGTTTCTTACAAGAATTGAGTTTGTATATTTGTTTTATTAAAGGCTCTAAATTGATGGTACCCTAAAGTAACATAAAACTGGCGTTAAAAATATTTCCACGGACATCTTTATAAAAATTAAAGTCATCGGTTCAAATGTTATATAAATTGGTGTTAACAATGTTTCCACCAACATATTTATAAAAATATAAGTCATCAGTGACAAAAGTTATATAAATTGGTGTTTGAAATCTTTCTGTCAACCCACCTATAAAACTGTAAGTAACTATCAATTAAATATATATAATAGATTGGTTTTAAAATGTTGCTATCAACCCACTTATAAAACTTAATTAACCAACAACAAATTTATATAAGATAAGATTGAAAATATTTCGAGAGACACTTATAAAAACTTGGGAACTCACACATATTAATAGTTATATAAATTGGTGTCTGTAATATTCTTATGAACTCATTCATATACCTTTTTTGTCCATAAGGTTTTTCTATAATGTGGTTATTAATTTCTTTATATAGTGATTATAATACAACTGGTTTTAGAACAAAAAAAAACAATTTTAATTTATTTTGGCAATTATAATAACAAAACAAACAAGATTTTTTAAGGTTAATTTTGTGACATCAAAAGGCGCGTTTTTGCGAGATCAAAAGGAGCGTTTTTGCGACATCAAAAGGCGCGTTTTTGCGAGATACCATACCATTACTATCTTGTTTTAATTACATCAATCTGAGAGAGATAAGAGATCCAAATCTTCTTGAGATAGTTGCCGATGACAGATATCGGGATCGAATGCATTTTACACCCGATTCCCACCAGCGTTTCCCATGCGCAGTCACCCTGACTCAAAAAACTCATCACGTGGTCCGACATGAACTTGTATAGGCAAATCTCGCTTAGACCACGGGATACATGTTTTGATTCGGGGGACCCACGAATGAGAAACGCATAGATGGGAACCGTGTTTTAGAAAAATAGAACAATATAGTAACCGTGTTAAGGTCGCAAAAACGCACCGTGAAACGTCGAGCGCATACGCTGATACTGCTGGTCGGCGGCAAATGTGAACACCCCGGAAAATACTCGCCTGTACACCCTTCGACCCCGCAATCTAACTATATTCTTGAGATAGTTACCTCTTACAGTTATGCGGGCTTGAAGTGTGTGGAGGCGGGTATTTTTCATGGTATGTGTAGTAACGGACCATCAGTTTTCAACACTGCGCCATCTGCAGCTCTTTGTTCCAAGTAGCATCATTTTTTAAAAGTGTCATAAAATAGTGTTTGTCGAGGTAAACAGTGGTATAGTTGTATTGTTTTTTTTATAGAATTGTTGGAAATTTTCGCCATTTTGGATTACAAAAATAGGTTTTTGGCCTAAATAAAAACGTTATTTATGGGGTTTCAACATGTGTTTCAATCGAAATATTGCTTTTTAGGGTTAAGAACAACATACGAAATTCAATATTTGTCCCAGAAAGAAAAAAACGCGTATGAAAAAAAAACTGGTATTTAAATGAATATTTTTTTCCCGTTTTCTCAAGTATTTTTGGAGCCCATGAAATTTACGTGAGTGTATTCGAAAACTATACAGTAGAGTAGGATGACTTGAAAAACAGCTTTTATTTGACTATAGTATATAAATATTCATATTCCTGCTTCAGCTTATCTCACTTTCATTTTTATTTATTTTAGAAGATTGCTAAACACCATTTTATAAATTTTTTTATTGTAAAAAGAAAAAGAATAATACATAACAAGCAAAGGGAAGAAAGAATGGAAAAATTTGTTATGTAGTGTTGTTAGAACAGTTGTAAAACCTTTTTATAATAATCTCTATACTTGAGGGCTCATAAGGAAGTTTTATAAAATCTATATGTTGTTTTTCTATCCATTACTATGTACCATACATTTTTATAAGCTGGTGTTGAACAGTTGTTTTTCAAGTCTTTTTTACTCATTTAAGATATATATTAGAGTTATAAAATTATCACCAACACTAAATAATATAACTTTTGGTTATTTTATGAAGGTTTTATATTATTTGCTGTAACTTTCATATAGACAAAAATGCTCATTGGGATTGTTCTTTAAGCACAAAAAAGAACAGAATAGAACATAAGATAAAGTAAGTATAAGTACTTACCCAAACAAAAAATCTGGCTGCACTTCCACACAACACACAAGGTCCATGTGGGTTTTTCTTCACAAAGAACGTGGCTTTTCCGAACAAAATTCAATCAAAAATTGATAACAGTCGTCCACCATCACATTGTGATCAGATTTTTAGTCCATATTGCGTGCAAAAAGTTCATGAAAATTATTATTTTTCCGAAATTTCGCCGCAAGTTCCAAAACAGGTAAACAAACTTGACTGTCGGCATTTGACAGTTTTTTTGAGAAAGTATTGCGGGTTGCGTGCTCACGCCTTCTTTTTAATTAACAATAAGCGATGTTGCCGTAACAGTGAAAATAATGGCGATAGCGATCGTTATCTCATAACGATAGCCCACTGGAATTGCCCCCCAATTACAGTTACTTTCAATTTTACATGTGTCAGTGTGTATTTTTAGAGACCCAAAGTCAGCCTGTCCAGCAGCGGACATAAAGAAACACATAAACTGAGATTTGTCTACGTTCATAGACAGTAGGCTATGATCAAGCCAGATTTTTACTATTCTTAAGGTGTATTCAGCTACTATTCTTACTTCATTCCATGTGTCAGCTTTAATTATGATTGCGGTATCATCAGCGTAACAGATCACACTGCCCTCTGGTAGTGCAGATAATAGTTCATCCATGTATAAAGTGAAGAGGATTGGGCCCAAGACCGTGCCATGTGGCACATCATATTCCACCCAGCAACCCGAGCTCAAGGAGCAGCCTATTTTTGGTTTTTGTTCTCGCTTTTCTACAAAAGATTGAATGAGGTTCTTTGGTATCTCAGTAATGCCCTTGGCTTCGAGTCGCTTGGGTAGAATATGGTGCTCCACAGTGTCGAAGGCCTTTGCAAGGTCGAGAAAAATTACCATGGTTTTTTTTATTTTGATTAAAGCAAGATACAATAAGATCTGTTACTAACTCTGTGTTTCGGACTTCCATTGTCTATATTTTATTTACTACTAGTTTGCACCTGAAGACGATCAGAGATTGTACTGATAGAAACGTCATGTATAAATAAAATATAGACAATGGAAGTCCGAAACACAGAGTTAATTTCAAATTCATCATTGTCTTAAACTTTCAAACAAGATCTGTTACCTTCATTAATGCATCTTCAGTGCCTATATTGTTTCTAAACCCGTATTGGTGCGTTGAAAGCAGCTTGTTTGTCTCCAAAAATTCACACAGCCTCAACTTGATACATCTCTCTATCACTTTACTAATACTATTTGTGATTGCTATAGGTCGGTAATTATGTATATCTAATTTAGAGCCCGACTTATGTATTGGAGTTATTATGGATTGCTTAAGGGTCTCAGGAAACACACCAGCTGCAAAGATTATGTTTATTAAGTGTAGCATAGGGCTATGTAGTTTAGAGTAGTGTGTTTTTAAAATATTATTAGTTATACCATCTCCAATGTGTTAATTACTGTCTTTTGCCATTGCCAGAGGGCATATTATGTCCAGGAAGGCAAAGCAGCTAGTGTCTTTCCCACAGAGCCAAAATAATTATTAAATTCTTCTTCTTTTTTGTTAATAGGCCACGGCCACTTTGTCTTTTATACTCATCAAAGGATTGTCCCCTTTTTCAACTATGTTGGGAATTTGGAACCTTTGGTTGCACTATAACAAAGTTATGATTGTTTTCCACAAACCAAAACTACACTTTTCGCTAACAACGTTAGCATCATCAGGAGACGATAAACAATAAACTAAATTAACCTACACTCTATCTTATATACAATCTTTTAGTGGGCGGAGATAAAACTAATAATTTGTGATTGGTCACGCTTTATAATCCTATCTCCCCTCAACTAAAGAATAAAGTGTACTAAACGGAATGGGACCTCTATCTTTATTTAACCTATTTCTGGATTTAATGATTTCCATACTTTCATATGCATTCAAAAGTCTTTTGTTTGGTACACTTTTTAGAAGTTTTAGGTTATCTAATGTGAATCTATGATTGTTTTCAAAAGCATGCTCGGCCACACTTGACTTTTCTGTTTTTCCGTATTTTAAGTGTGCTAAGTGTTCCTTGAATCGTGTTTGAATAGAGCGTCTCGTTTGGGCAACATGTTTTTTGTCACAATCTGTAGAACTGTAGTTTTATCCTTGGGATTTCCTAGTAAACTTCTTATTGTGTTTCCGGATTGATATACTAATTTAAGACCGATGTTATTAAATACTTTTTGTAATCCTTTCGTACAATTAGGATTATGAGGAATTGATATAAATTTAGAGTCGGATGTATCTTTTTGCCTAAAAAAAGTGGAATTCCGAAAGGTCTTTTGAAAATAATGTCTATTTATCAGCTTATTTATTAAGGCTGACAAGGGTAATAAAGTTGTTATATTAGATAAAACAGATTATTTCGAAAAAGTAGATAACCTAATAAAAAATGGACCCTACAAACAAGTCCCCAAAGAACCCCTTACCAAAAATGATCAACGAAGTAAAAAACACAATTAAAAAATGTAACAATATTATTACTGACAATATTAAATATAAGCTACAAGTAAGCAATCCGATCAGATGCCGAAACTGTATTGTCTTCCGAAAATCCAGAAGCCTGGAAAATCGGTTAGACCTATAGTTTCTGCTGTAGGATCACCTGCTTACAATATTTCGAAATGGCTAGCAAACGAGTTTGAAAATTTACCTATAAAGGTTTTTCTGTTCAAAATTCCCTTGAATTTATCAACAACATCAAACTCGTTTGATGTTAGTTCGTTGTTCCCTAGTGTGTCGATCCCAATACCTTACAATACCTGGAGGAACTACTAAGAAAAAACAATCTAGAAGACAAACAGACTTTAGAATACCTATCTTTAACAAAACTCTGCATGAATCAAAATTACTTTCAATATAAAACTAACTACTACCAACAATTAGAAGGAACCACAATGGGTAATAGTTTATCAACTTTTATTGCAAACCTCTTTATGAGCAAATTTGAATCAGATATAAGTAAAGAATTTGAGTATTTCCCAGAGTATGGTTCAGGTATGTAGACGATATGTTTGCAATATTCAACACTAAAGTAACGAGTGTTAAAAATTTTATGGAAAACATAAGTAAAAAATTAAAAATCTTTTGTTTTAGGAACCGAGGATAGACTTGTCAGTTTTGATGTTGAAAGTCTATACACCAATGTCCCGATAAACGAATCGCTAGATATTATTAGAAAGAGACTGGTTGATGACGAATCCCTTTATGAACGTACCAGCCTACCGCTGGAGGGAGTGATGGAGTTGTTGGAGTGCTGCCTACATAACTCTTATTTTCAAGTGAAAGATAGGTTTTATGCTCAGGATGACGGTCTGCCAATGGGTTCATTGCTTTCGCCAGTGGTGGCCAATATTTACATGGAGTGGTTCGAATCACACGCGGTTGATAGCGCAACATATAAACCTAAGCTCTGGCTGAGATATGTTGATGATACTTTTATTGTCTGGACCGGGAATGACCAACAACTTTCAGCATTTCTTCACCACCTAAATAACATAAGACCCACCATTAAATTCACAATGGAGTTCGAGCAAAATTGTCAAATTCTTTTTCTTGATGTACTTGTCACACGAGTAGAAAGCGACATCAGAACAACAGTCTATCGTAAACCCACTCACACAGGACAATATTTAAATCAAGGTTCAAATTATTCTGCTACAACCAAACGAGGCATAATCAAAACTTTGTATAACAGAGCCGTTCAAATTTGTAACAATTCTCATGACTTGGAAATTGAAATAAGAAACATTAAGAAGGATCTGCAGCAGAATGGTTACAGCCTTAAACTTATAACAGACACTATTTTTAAATTTCAACAAACAGGACAGAGATTACAGGACCAAAACCAGGCAAATGCATTCCTTACAATCACATACGTTAAAGGAGTATCAGAGAAAATTCGAAGAGTAGCGAAAAACTTGTAATATTAAAACAGCTTTTAAATCTAGTAATACCATTCTTAGTAAAACAAAACCAGAGATCAAAAGCTTATGTTGTAAGCAATGAAAAGAGTCATTTGGAATATACCTGTTGGTGGCCGTGTCTTTTCTGTATAGGTCAAAGTCCAATTTATTTTTATTTCTTATAACTAAAGTGTCTAGACATGGCAGTGTACCGTTGTTCTCTGTTTCATAAGTAAATTTAATAGTGGGAAATTTGTTATTTATTTATTTTTTTTTTTTTTTTATTATTGGAAAAAATAAATAACAAATTTCCCACTATTAAATTTACTTATGAAACAGAGAACAACGGTACACTGCCATTTCTAGACACTTTAGTTATAAGAAATAAAAATAAATTAGACTTTGACCTATACAGAAAAGACACGGCCACCAACAGGTATATTCCAAATGACTCTTTCATTGCTTACAACATAAGCTTGCAAGTTTGCACTTTTTAACATATAGATTAGTAAATTTCCCCTTAAACAAAGAAAGATTTGAAGCAGAAAAGAATAGGATTAGGAATATAGCTGGCGAAAATGGTTACGGCGAAGGCTTAATAAATAAGCTGATAAATAGACATTCTTTTCAAAAGACCTTTCGGAATTCTACCTTTTTCAGACAAAAAGATACCTGCAACTCAAAATTTGTATCAATTCCTTATAATCCTAATTATACGAAAGGATTACACAAAGTATTTAATAACACCGGTCTTAAATTAGTATATCAATCCGGTAACACAATAAGAAGCTTACTAGGAAATCCCAAGGATAAAACTACAGTTCTAGAAAAAAGTGGAATTTACGAAATTAGTTGCATGGATTGTGACAAAAAATATGTTGGCCAAACGAGACGCTCTATTCAAACACGTTTTAAAGAACACTTAGCACACTTAAAATACGGAAGAACAGAAAAGTCAAGTGTGGCCGAGCATGCTTTTGAAAACAATCATAGATTCACATTAGATAACCTAAAACTTCTAAAAAGTGTACCAAACAAAAGACTTTTGAATGCATATGAAAGTATGGAAATCATTAAATCCAGAAATAGTTTAAATAAAGATAGAGGACCCATCCCGTTTAGTACACTTTATTCTTTGGTTGAGGGGAGATAGGATTAAAAATCGTGATCAATCACAATTTATTGGTCTTATCTCCGCCCACTAAAGGATTGTATATAAGATAGAGCGTAGATTAATTTAGTTCATTGTTTATCGTCTCCTGATGATGCTAACATTGTTAGCGAAACGCGCGTCGAGTGCAAAAAAGTGTTGTTTTGGTTTGTGGAAAACAATCATAATTTTGTTTTACTATCTGTGAGGCTTAAAGAACATCAGACGAATACCCAAAAAGGTGAAACCACGAAATCAGGAATCGACGAACATGCATGGTCAAAACAACACCGAATGAAGTGGGCAGAAGCAAAGGTTTTGCACAAGGAGTCACACTGGAAGAAATGAAAATTCCTTGAAGCTGCCTTTATTGGGCAGAATCAGGGTATTTTCAGTAAACCAAGTGTTGAAATCCCAAATATTTGGAAGCCCCTCCTTGGGCGGAGCCAACTTCTTAAACTTCAAGGTTGAGTGATTTCTCACAGTATATGAGTACGTAGCCTTAGGAATTGATTGTAGTTTGCTCCTGAAGACGATCAGAGATTGTACTGATCGAAACGTCGTGTATAAATAAAATATAGACAATGGAAGTCCGAAACACAGTTAATTTCAAAAAATTTCCCACAATTAAATTTACTTATGAAACAGAGAACAACGGTACACTGCCATTTCTAGACACTTTAGTTATAAGAAATAAAAATAAATTAGAATTTGACCTATACAGAAAAGGAACGGCCACCAACAGGTATATTCCAAATGACTCTTTTCATTGCTTACAACATAAGCTTGCAAGTTTGCACTTTTTAACATATAAATTATTAAATTTCCCCTTAAACAAAGAAAGATTTGAAGCAGAAAAGAATAGGATTAGGAATATAGCTAGCAAAAACAGTTACGACGAAGGCGGAATTCCACTTTTTTCAGGCAAAAAGATACCTCCGACTCTAAATTTATATCAATTCCTTATAATCCTAATTATACGAAAGGATTACAAAAAGTATTTAATAACACCGGTCTTAAATTAGTATATCAATCCGGAAACACAATAAGAAGTTTACTAGGAAATCCCAAGGATAAAACTACAGTTCTAGAAAAAAGTGGAATTTACGAAATTAGTTGCATGGATTGTGACAAAAAATATGTTGGCCAAACGAGACGCTCTATTTAAACACGATTCAAAGAACACTTAGCACACTTAAAATACGGAAGAACAGAAAAGTCAAGTGTGGCCGAGCATGCTTTTGAAAACTTCTAAAAAGTATACCAAACAAAAGACTTGAATGCATATGAAAGTATGGAAATCACTAAATCCAGAAATAGTTTAAATAAAGATAGAGGTCCCATTCCGTTTAGTACACTTTATTCTTTAGTTGAGGGGAGATAGATAAAGCGTAACCAATCACAAATTATTAGTCTTATCTCCGCCCACTAAAAGATTGTATATAAGATAGAGTATAGGTTAATTTAGTTTATTGTTTATCGTCTCCTGATGATGCTAACTTTGTTAGCGAAACGCGCGTCGAGTGCAAAAAAGTGTAGTTTTGGTTTGTGGAAAACAATCATAACTTTGTTGTTGCCCTTTTTCCAAGTTCTTCATCCAAAGTATTGCTTTCCTCTTTAAATCCAATATTTCACAGCCTTCGGTGTAACTTCAGGTCTTTTTCTCCATATCATTTTTTTTTATTTAAGTCTTTAAGGTGGTCTAGTTTTATATCCATATTGTCAATCTCTTCGCACCTAAAAAAATAAAAGAAAAGTTAAGGAAAATTAAACAAAAAAGCAATACTCGGGGAATTTTTAACTTAAATTAATTAATATAAAACTTCAATGACTGAACAAGCTCTGCTTAGCTATGCTTTTAATGCTCATAAAACAGAAACTCTGAAATTATGCGTTAATCATGATTAGATACTAATCGGTGATGTTTTATATTGAAACTTTATTTATCAACACCCATTTCAAACCCCGATTAGTGCTAATCATGATTTAAGCCTTATAGGAGAATTTTCATGTTGGGAGATATGGACATAAGAGAAGTTATTGTGTTAAAGAAAATTAACCCAAAAAATTGAATGTGACTGTTTCTCACATGAATCTGTCATTTAGGTCTTGACAGTTAACATTAAAAATCAAACGGATGGATACTGCGTGTTTACTTAAAATAAAAGAAAAGCAGTAAAGTTGTAGTACTTACATGCAGCTATGAGGTTGCAAAGTTTGTTAAGCTTCTCAAGAACATCTGGACTTTTGTTACAGTCATCAGGTGTGCATGTGGGGCTCCATTATGTAGTGTTTCTGAACTTTTCCCTTGTTGACCATTAACTTTGCATAATGATTCAATACGTGTGGCTCTGGCTCTATGTTCAGCCTACAACAGTTTTTACCAACTTTTTCTGGGAATGAATCTGATTTTCTAGCAGCTATTGCTTTGCTGGTCCAGATTAGGATTTTACAACTTTATTCACACCGGCAGCCTCTGTAACTGCCTTTTTTGTTGAGGTTTTATCAAGGGTTTTATCAGCTGTCAATGATGCATACAACACACGGGTAGGTACTTGTTTCATGAGCAGAGCTCAAAGGTGCCGGCGAATAGAGGTGACCCTCGTTTCCCATGAATGTGGAACAGGCTCCACTTTGTCAATTTCCAAAATATGGACCGGTCCATTTTTTTATTTGGCCAAAAACCAACGAACAAAAAACATTTTTTTTTTAAATCGCGGACATATGACATTATTTGGCAGTTTGTCAGCTGTCACCCAAGGAAAAGATTTATGTACGTTGACATTAGGCGCATTTTGGTGAAGCAGCTGTCGAACCTGTTACCAAAGGACGTATTTTGGTTGACAAACGGTAAATACGAAACGAAGGATAAACGCCATGTTGCTTTTGCAATCACCTTTTTAATTTGAAGCCATATTGTCAAACAGAATGTGAACAAATGCGTTAGGAGTATTTTAATACTTTTTCCTAGCAATTCGTAGCTGTTATTACTGTTAAATTACTAATTTATTTGTATACAGACGTAAAAGTAGTTCTGCAACAATTTTGTGTCTTATATAAAATTAAAAAAAAAAGAACTTTTTTCTAAATCTACACTAAGTTGCGTTTCCGATTTTAGAGTACATAAAGCCATTAAAACGTACATCTTGTTCATGATTATTAATTTGAAAAATATTGATTATTATTACTCTGAATCTTGATAGATGATTTTTGGTGGAGAAAAATATAAAACGTTGACTCAAGATTATATTTTGGGCAATAATAAACACCTCTGCCGCACTTCTATAAAATAACTTATTGTAGGTGGCGCTGCACACAAGGTTGTGATCTTGGTCATTTCTTGACTTGGATGCATACCAAAGGTTGCGTGCAACTTTGAGACAACTCGAAAAGTATTTACCAAATTGGTGTAAAATAGGGTTGGCAAAACGCTTCCTATAACGTCACACCGCAGCGTTTGGTTGCGTTTGGAAACGTTGCGTCGAAAAATTGTTGCTTGGGATCACAATCGAGTTGTGGCCAAAATTAAATTTACCTTCAAGAAAAATCGTTCCCCAAATAACTAACCCAGACCCAGGTTGGACGAACTTTAAGATAACATGGTAAGCAACTGATTATAAAGTCGAACTTAATAAAAAGCTTAAAGACACTAATAAGGCTACGGAGCAAGATGCAGAAATGGTTTGGACAAAGGGTAAAAGTGCCATAGTCGAGAGCACAAGGATGAAACAAGAAATAAAAAGAAAGTTTGGATGACCGATGAAATCCTTAAGTTGATGGATAAAAGACGCAGTAAAAAAGGCAGCGATCAGTACCATGAAATCAACACATAAAGTAAAGCAGCAGGATTATTTAATAAAATATCAGTGCAAAATCATACCGGATACCAAAGAAGAATTCTTAAACCACGGCATAGATATAACATCAGAGAAAGTACAATACGCAATATCTTCAGCTAAAAACAGAGAAGGGGTAGGGCAAGATGAATACACGGAGGTTTTAAAGCTAATAAAAAACAGATTCGGTAAATACGCTGGTCAAACTTTTTAACATAATTTATCGCAGCGGTAAAATCTCTAATGACTGGCTAAAATCACCCTTTGTTACATTGCCTAAAAAACATTCAGCAAAGAAGTGTAGTTATTACCGCCTAATCAGCCTAATGAGCAATATGTTAAAAATATTTCTAAAGATTATCCATAAAATAATTTATGGAAAATGCGAATCCTTTATGGGCGACACGCAGTTTGGATTTCGTGGTGGGTTCGGAACAAGAGAGGCCCTGTTTGTCAGCGTTTGATCGAGTCCAACACGAAAAGCTCATAGAATCGCTAAAAGACGTTCGTCTAGATGACCGAGCTCTAAAGATAATCGCTAATCTATACTGGAACCAGACTGCTCAAATAAAGGTTGATGAACAACTGTCCGAAGCGGTCCAAATAAAAAGAGGTGTGCGCCAAGGTTGTATATTGTCTCCGCTGTTGTTTAATACCTATAGTAACAAAATAATAAAGAATGCACTTCATAACTGGGAAGAGGGTCTATATAGCAGACACGTTGGAAGGCCTGAAAGAGTTGTTGAATCAAATTGCTGCCAAATCGGGCTTAGCTTAAATGTTGGGAAAACTAAATGGATGGTCATATCCAAGGAAAAAAACATCAAAGGCATGTTAGAAGTCAAACGCGTGGATTCATACAAATACTTGTGTTGCCTCCTCAATGAGAACTGGGACAACATGCAAGAAGTTCGTGCAAGAATTGAACAGGCCAGATCGTCTTTTATCAAAATGAAATTAGTGTTGTGCTGTCGCGATCTTAATATCACTCTCCGAATTCGTGTGGTTCGGTGTTATGTTTTTAGCATATTATATTATGGCATGGAAGCATGGACACTGACTGAGGCCATGAGATTTGGTGTTATCGTAGAATACTAATGATATCTTGTATGGACAGAGTAACTAATGTGGATGTTTAGCTTAGAATAAATAAAGATCTTGAAGTTTTATTTACCATCAAAAAAACGAAAACTTGAATATTTTGGCCATACTTTAAGAAATGACAAATATAAACTTTTAAAATTGATAATAGTAGGCAAAATTGAAGGCAGAAAGGTCCAGGTCGTAGACGGATATCATGAAAATCTTAGAAAATGGTATGGTGTTAGTACTACAACACTTTTCCGAAAAGCAGTGGACGGAGTACAGATCACGCTAATGATAACCAGCGTTCGAAGAGAGCGTGGCACTTGAAAAAGAAGTTGTTAAATAATCAATAAAACACCTCCAATTTTGTCCAGAAAAACTCCATATTTTGAACTCGTTTTCAGCACATAAAAATATATTTATGAGGGCACCACGAGGCAAAACATACATAAGTGAAGGTCACTGATTATGCACGAAAAATATACCAAAGAAAAAACACAAAACAACTATTAATTTATTTACGAACTAAAACATTGAAGTTATCTAAAAGTTCATCCAAGAAAACTTTCCTTACTCAAAGCCCACTCATTTCAAAGCTGTAGCTTTCATCAGTAGAGGTTGGTGCAATCCAAGGTACAAGCAGAGGTAAGAGATCCGAACTCGCTGTTTGTGATTTGAAGGCAGCTAATATTTTGAAACTGACATTTCGACAGTGACAGAAATATTAATTTAAACCGCGCGTGGGTTTAAATTTTTTTATTTTCTTTTCTTCTAAATTGAAACTTTCTTCTGAAATCCAACAAAAGATTGTGTTAAGATGATTATTCAATAAACAAATTTTTTGAATTTTTTGTTATAAATCAACCTACGTCCAAAACTCAAGGAGGGTTGGTTTAAAATATTTAAACCCAAAAATTTCACTTAAACTTAGGACCGTTCTAAAATAGACTAAACCCTTTTAGTAAATCCCACCGCAAAGTTCTTTTAAGGAAGAATTTACATATTTTAAAATTTGTAATACCCTAAACTTTTTTTTCGAAAATCAGATTTCATGGCGGGTGTTAGAAAATGTGTCTTTTAACGTGGAATGGCTGAAAAGCTTTTTAAAATAGGTTCAGCGTTTTGGGAGCTATCATGATACAGGCAGTTATAACAATTTAAAAAGGTTCTAAAAAATTTCCCATTCTTAGTGTTGAAACTTTATTTTTGGCCTTCTCAGTCGTTTGGGTTTGTAGGCTGAAAAAGTAAAATCTAGTCAACACAGAATTGTAACCAGCAAAAGTTTAAAAAGTAAAACGTTAAATTTTTTATTGTTTAGTACAAGTTTGAGAAGACAAAAAATAAACATACAACAATAACAACAATGAAATGTAAAAAATGTGAGAAAAAAACAAACACAAAAAGTAAAAAACAGACTTAAATTCAAGACGGCCGTTCCATATGTCGATTCTATTGCCAATAGACGTCATCCTTCGGTAAAAAAGTATTATTTTTACACAAGTAACGTACAATTTTGATTTAAAACTTTTAAAAAGACATAAACAGACACAATATATTATTACGGCGAGTATTTCGTTCGCATTTAATTTTTATACTGATATGCAGCAGATACTTGTTTTGTTTTGTTTCGCTTTCCTATGTTATTTTGGTTTATTAATTATATCGAAATATGAGGTATTTAAGTTTTTTATGTCAGTCCTTTTATTTACAGAGTTTTTATAATTCTGTTGAATCTCTAAGATTATTGTTTCCTGGAAGTGAAGGAATATGTGTCCTTTTTCTTGAAAATGTTTAAAAAGCCCGTTTTGTTTTCTTTTTGAGCTTGTGGGTTTCTGCAGTCTCTTATATGCTCTTGTAACCTTGTTTTTTAAGTATCTCTGCGTTTGACCTATGTACACCCCATTGCCATCGGTGCATTTTATTTTGTACATTGCATTTGCTTTGCTAATTTTTAAGTTTGCTGTATATTTTTTTTACCTATGGTATTTTCTGATTTAAAAGCTATTTTTGTGGTATTTTTGAGGGTACTTCTTATATAATCTGAAAGGTGTGGTATGTAAGGAATTTTGGAGTATGTTTGTGGAGGGTGTGAGGAGGGCCTTTGTGTTTGAGGGGCGTTTGATGTGTGTGTTTGTGAAAGTATGTTTGCATGTGTTGGTGTTAAGTAATTTTGTTGGGTGAGTTCAATGTGTCCTGTTTGTGTACTGCTAGAGTGTTGATTTGTCTGCAGTTGTGAGGATACTGGTAAGAGGGGTGTGGATAAGATTTTGTTAACTAAGTGTTTGGGATAGTTATTTTTAGTTAAGTCGGTTTTATGAGATTTAGATTTTTTTGATGTAGTGACGGTTGGGATAATTTTAAGGCTCTGTGTTTGAAGTTATTTATTATAATAATTTTTTTATTGTGTGGGTTAGTGGAATGATAGTTCAAAAGCCTTTCAGAGAACGTCGTGCTAGGAGTGTGTTATTTTGCTCTTTTTCGAATGTAAATTGCAATCTTGGGTGAAAGCTGTTGAAAGTATTTAAGAGGGTAGTTTCCTGTCCTTAGGGGATGGTTAGGACGATATCGTTAACATATCGCTTAAAGAGGGGTACGTTAAAGGGTAGTATTGACAGACATTCATCCTGGAGTTGCAGGACATGCAGTTTCCCATGCCTAAGCCAAATGTTTGTGCATATATTTAATCTTGAAATGAAAAATAGTTGTTTGTAATACACAACTCAAAAAACTTTAAAAATATTTCCAAGGTTAATATATTTTGTTCTTTTATTTTATTCCACTTTTTTATGATAATTTCCTTCATAAGGTCTGTTGGTATAATATTTGTAAGAAGTGATACTACGTCGAGGGAAACTAGTATATAATTTAGTGGTAGTATGGTTTGGTTGAGGTTTTCGACAAGCTAAAAGCAATTTCTGACGTATTTTTAATTTTTTTCGAAAGCGAAATTTAAAAGGTGTGATATATGTTTGCTAACATTATATAATGGTGATCCAATGAAGAAAACGATATGTCTGAGTTTGTTTGTGAAACTTGGGTAAAAAATACTTTTTTGGGGTGACCGCTGCGTTTTTTCATTAACACACATCAAACATCCCTCAAACACAAAGGCCATCCTCACACCCTCCACGAACATACTCCAAAATTCCTTACATATCACACCTGTCAGAGAACATAAGAATTACCTTCAAAATATCACAAAAATAGTGTTTAAATCAGAAAATACCATAGGTACAAAAATCTACAGCAAACTTAAGGACCCTACACCAAAAGAACAAAAATCAAATGCAATTTATGAAATAAAATGCACCGATTGCAATGAAATGTACCTTGGCAATAGAATCCACATATGGAACGGGCGTCTTGAATGTAAGTCTGTTTTTTACTTTCTGTGTTTTTTTTCTTACATTTTTTACATTCGATTGTTCTTATTGTTGTATGTTTATTTTTTGTCTTCTCAAACTTATACTAAAAAATAAAACATTTACATTGGAATATATTAAGATCTAAAATAGTACCCCCTACAGAGCTAAATATTTACATCTGTGGGGGGTACTAAATTTTAAAACCAATTTTCAAAAAACACTTACCCATACAAAAACTACACAAAGTTATTGATTATTTTTTATTGTTATTGCAAAATACCACTGAAAAACTGCATTTTTTCTCAAAATGTACCGTATTCTGAGAAAATGCCCTCAAACTAATGTTCTGTTTGTTTTGTTTTTGTGTTTGAGGTTATAAAGTTGGTGATTTTTTAGACCACCTCTGGGGGCTGGTTTAAATTTATAGCCCCCAGAAACGATTGTTTTCTAGCAACTGGTAATAAGTTCGTTTATAATTTCCCTAAGTAACCGTTTTTACAAGGATCAAACCTTATTTAATATCCCAAGTTGTTCATTCCTATAAAACACCTCCAATTTTGTCCAGAAAAACGCCATATTTTGAACCCGTTTTCAGCACAAAAAATATATCTATGAGGGCACATAAGTGAAGGTCACTGATTATGCACGAAAAATATATCAAACAAACAAAAAACCCAAAACAACTATATTAAACTCAAATTAAAGTTATCTAAAAGCGCATTCAAGAAAACTTTCCTTACTCAAAGCCCACCCATTTCAAAGCTGTACAGCTTTCATCAGTAGAGGTTGGTGCAAGCCAAGGTACAAGCAGAGTTAAGAAATCCGAACTCGCTGTTTGTGATTTCAACGCAGCTAATATTTAGAAACTGACATTTCGACAGTGACAGAAATGTAGACAAGAATTAAGTTTTTTTAATATATTTCATAAATAAAAACACCTCTTAAATAAATACAAAATTAATCTACTCCCTATTTTATTATTAGACATCTAAATCGTAGTGTGACATCAAGTATTAATTGGAAAAATTAATAAACAAGGGTAAGTTTTAATTAGAGTGACATATAACCCCAATTTTAATTTGTTCTACAGAGTGTTTACTATTTAAAACCCGCGTGGGTTTAATTTTTTTAATTTTCGTTTCTTCTAAATTGAAACTTTCTTCTTAAATCCAACAAAAGATTGTATTAAGATGATTATTCAATAAACAAATGTATTCATATTTTTCTTATAAACCAAACTATTTCTAAAATTCAAGGAGGGTTGGTTTAAAATGCTTAAAATTAAAAATTTCACTTGAACTTAGGACCGGTCTAAAATAGACTAAACCCTTTTAGTAAATCCCACCGTTAACGTTTTACTTTTTAAACTTTTGCTGGTTGTAAAATAACATTTATGAAATTTGTCAGAGAACTGAAACAATTTTTAAATACAAAATCATATTTTACCTAAAATAAAAATACAAAAATAAAATTTATCATTAAACAAGAAACAATATTCAAACTTTATGTTATTTATGCTATGTAGAAAGAGGCGTTATAGGGACGTAACTACAATTACTTTTCTAATTTTATTTATTTTATGTTATAGTATGTATTGTGTATCTAGTGATTTATATAATATCATATTGTTCAGTTTACTGTAACCTTAATTTTAGACCTCTGTATGATACAAAAAAATGTAATTGTAAGTTATATTTTTAAATTAAAAAAAAAAACATTAAAAAATATATATATTTTAAATTTACACTATTTTTATTGTACATTCAATTTTAGAGCCCTGAAGAAGCAAATAAATTTTGCGAAACGTTGGCATTTCAAAAAAGGACGTTTCATTAATAAGATTCCTCAGCCCATAAACCTACACCTTCAAAAAAATTAAATATAGGATCATTTAATCATTCAACAAGTATTAAATAATAATAATAGTTTATCTAATAAAACCTTAAATAACTTCGGCATGAGGCAGGAAATCCATTTTTGTCACAGTATGGACAATTTCTAATCGGGAGATTTAATAAAACATTTTAACATCCGTTTTTTCTCTTCTTTGGACTGAAAAACTATTTTTAAGAATCGCAAGGAAAGAACTCACCTGCATTTTTCTTATAGTGAATGGTATTTCGACTATTTTTTTTTATATCTTAATATGTTCTCCCCCCAATCTATACAGGGTATCCAGAAATTAGGGATGAAGTTGAGAAAATGGCTGTTTTTGACTAAAATTAACCTTCGTTTACGAGAAATCTATGGGTCAGATGAAAATGATTTTTGATGTTAATACCAATACGAATAGGGAAAGTCAAGAATTACGCCTGAAATTAGTTAAAATCCCTTATTTTGGAACTTGATTTTGACGTTTATACAAACTTTGAAACAAAAAAAAGTTATTTTTACCCTAAAAAACAATTCTCACAAAGTAAACTTTTGAATATATATGTAGAGTACGTCAGAAAAGTCTTTTTAACTATTTCTTACCGGCCGCCGTAGACCACTGGCAGCGTATCTGCCTGCCACACGGAATGTTCCAGGTTCGAATCCCAGCTAGGTGTATGCTTATTTTGTGTTTGTCCCAAAAAAAACTTTACACTTGGCTCTCACTTTGGAAAAATCTATTTCTTACAAAAAAACACATTTATTCAGTCAGTCATTTTTCAGACCACAACTAACATTTTTTACGTTAAACACCCCCTCGTCGTATATATACAAGTTAAGTAAAAAAAGCCCTTAGAATGGATGGAAAAATCCCAGTATATAAAAGAAAACTATTTTTTATAAAAAAAAACTACCGTTTAGGCACCATTTATTTTTTTGTTATATCATTTTACGGTACACAACTAACATTTTTTACGTTAAACACCTCTCATCGTATATATACAAAGCCCCTTATTTAAAAACTCGATTTTAGGCAATTAGAGTCGTATTTCTTGCCTTACACTGTACGTGTACGATACTCTATGTGCACGATAAGAGGTGTAAAAAATGTTTGCTGGGATCTCTAGAATTATTTAAATATTAAAACTTCTTAGGTAGTGTTTTTTTATAAGAAAGAGTCAAATACGACAACAGTGTATTTTGCGAGTTTTGAACCTCATTTTTTTTTAAAGTACTCTGTACAAATTCAAAAGTTTTTAGCTAATAAAAGAACTTCTAAATAATAATAATAATAAAAGAACTTTCTTTATATACGACATCCTGAAAACTGGTTTTTTACGTACTCTGTACATATTCAAAAGTTCATAAAATTACTTTTTTTATGGTAAAAAGAAACCCTTTATTTTAGAAGCATTTATAAACGTCAAAATCGAGTTCCAAAATAAGGGATTTTGAGCATTGTCATGCTTAATTCTTGACTTACCCTGTACATATAGGGGTATTAATACGCCTATCAAAAATATCAGTCCATAGGTTTTCAATCACATCCGCAAAAATTATCACCCATAGTTTTCAGTGAACAATGGTTAAATTATTCGAAACACATTCCTTATAAGAGACTGGCGGGGTTCTTTGTAGGTGGAGTGACTATTTTAGCGTATAATGCGATTTTGGAATAACGAATATGTCAAAGTCTTCTTAGTGAACTAAAAGCTAGAAGGTGAAAGTTCTTTAGTAAGGCTTTTTTTCTTAGACCGCACATTAAAACATTGGATCAAATATGATGGTTGTCGAGAAACTTTATTGCTTTCAAATTTTATAGCTAATGTTAAACTAGGCAGGTGCATTTGCGTTTTTTAATGTTTAATATTGTTTTAGGGGTCAAGAACCACAAATACTTCATTGGCTTTCTGTCCTGTCTGGTCCTAATGTGCGTACAACTTCTGTACGGTTCGGTGCGATCCTGGCAAAACGATCCACTGTGCAACGCCTTTAAGGAAGATGGTTCTGGCAGTATTGGTTTTTGGGACACAGTGTTGGCGATAGGGAAGTGCGACACGTGGGTAGCGTGGGTCGCGGCGAACTCGTTTTTTCACAGCACGTGGGTTTTTATGTTGCTTCTTTGTCAAATGTATCAGGTAAGGAAAAGTTTAATGGGGCACGTGGAATTAGTGGATCGCCTTCTTCTATCACATATATGCATACATAAGTTACTTATTTTGAGGGTAATTGTTAAAATTAAATATTCAGTATTTAAAACAATAACATAGGCTATTGAGCATTCCCTGCTAGTCAGCCTATGTTATTGGCAATAACATAGGCTATTGAGCATTCCCTGCTAGTCAGCCTATGTTATTGGTTTTATCTATTTGCCATGAAAGATGACAGACGGTATTGAAGTAGTCATATGCTCTTTATGTAGCTTCCTACCTCTAATGTGGGATCATTTGCCATGAAAAAAGCTATTGAAGTCTGTAGGCAAGAGAGGAGCCTCCAAAGTAATAGAAATACAAGTTATCTGCTGTTTTAATTTATTTTTAATAAAATAGTTTATAACTATTTTATAAGAAAAATACAATTTTTTCTTCAAATAATCTTCCCCCTATTCGAACAATGACCACACCTAAGTAACATTTTAGGGCATATTGGGAAGTTGGAAGGTTAAGATAACCAATCATACGACAAAACATACCCCGTTTTCCTTCAGAAAATTACTTTGTAGTTTGAGGTTTGAAAATAAGTTTTAAATTGGACCAAATAACCTTAAGGAAGGGTCATTATATACACGACATTTTAAAGGTTTTCTTTTAGGATATTTTTCGAATTATTTTCCTGGTATCATGTCTTCAAAGTTGTTTCGAATATAAAGTTAAAAGAGAAGGTAAATTGATGGTAAAATTGACTTGAGATTCTACTCTGAGGTCCTCGCCTTATTTGGGCATTTCTTGGTCAACATTGCTTGTCAAAAGTTTTTATTAATGTCCTGAAGAAATCCCTCAATGTTAAGAACTTTTTTCGTTTAAAATTGGACTCAAAGTTACTTATTTTTGACCTACAGTTATTCCTCAAAGTTAGGGTTTTTTTGGAATAAGTTTTAGGACAAAAATTTGTCTTTTTGACCAAATAAGTACAACCTAAAAATATGTTCGAACTTTATGGAAAATTATTATTTTTATTTAACCATATGGAATATTAAGATTTGAGTAGGTTAAAACTTCAGTTTTCTTTTTCTTGATGGGAAGAAAGTAGTTCTGGTAGAAAACAAGAAAACTCCTTTGCGTCACGTGTCCTCTAACGAACTGTTATGATCAGCTGTTTAGATTAATCAATAATCATAACTTTCATGTTCCTTCTCGGTATTTCCAAATTATAAGATATTTCCTTAATAACTATTGTATCTTCAACCTTTGTTTGGATTTTGGCCTATTAGATACCTACCCTCCTATAATAAAAAGGGTTAGGAAAAACCAGATGGAAGCTCAAAATTCAAACAAAGAAAGTAGATCTTTAGGTAAAATTTGGGTTTAAGGAAGAGAGAGCATTCACGTTTTGATCGTCGAAAAGGATACTCTGTGTTAAAGTGCCTACCTAGTAGTGGTGATCCTGACAGTTTTGTGTTTTAACATGCCAAAAGAAACGAACCTTTCACAGCATCAAGCAGTTTTTACAGAAAACTTAAACAAATTAAAAGTGATAGTGGGGACCCAACAAGTCCTAGTGGATCTCTACAAGTGCCGAACACAACCAATGGGAACACACACATCCGCCTTTATGTCAACAATCAACATGACAGCCGAACAATGGGCAGGGGGTGTGCGGGGAACATTTGGCAATGAATTCGAAAAATGTATAAACCGTCCTTGATGCAAAATTGATAAGAAATTTTGGCTTCAACATTGGAAATTTTGTGTTTAAGGGAAAAAAACATGGTTATCACGACTTTTAGGGCACGGTCGCCAAAAAAGATAAGGCTCCATGTTTTTTTTTTTCTTTTTTAACAAGTCTTTATTATTTTTATTGAAAAAAAAACAAAATCTTTATGGAAATGATTTGCTTACACTTGTTTCGTACCCAAATATTAGATTATGATTACAAATTGGAAATAATATTTAATTAGTGTTTTCCCGAAGCATAATTTTCGCGATGTTTTTGTTAAAACTGCATGTTTCGATGGGCGCCTGAATTTTATGGAAGTAAAAGTAAACAATTCAACAAAAAAATTTTCGGCGCATCTCAGTTTCCTCCCATTAATAGTTTAAAATATTAGTTTAACCCCTATGATTAATTATTACTTTTCTCTTTTTTTATTTTCATTTAAAAATGTTTTCAT
Organism: Oxystoma pomonae; assembly: GCA_963921995.1. Classification (NCBI taxonomy): domain Eukaryota; kingdom Metazoa; phylum Arthropoda; class Insecta; order Coleoptera; family Brentidae; genus Oxystoma; species Oxystoma pomonae. Next base: position 55,702,057 of record OY998170.1, on the reverse strand, counting down.
CTCCTTCTATTCTGACACGTAGAGGGCGCTTCAGTCACAGACAAACAAGAGGGCACTGAGAGGGCATTGTGTACAATAGGACACAAATTAGGTTGAGCATTTATGCAGATGTGTACATGTGTCCCAAAAGTTGGTAAAAAGTGTCCTCTGGGCAAATTCACCTTCAGGAAAAAAAAATTAATTACCTATTTTATCCCACCAAATTACCTTGGTTTTTGTCCCCACTTTGGTAAAAAGACGGGAAATTTCCCTCTTTTTTGACCTCCCAGCTTTTCATAAGAAAAAATGACTGGCTTATCTCGGGAATATTTTACCAAATTTTAACCAAAAATGTTACTTGGGCAAGCAACAAGAAAATTGACCTTTTATGTAGGCACTGATACATTAATAAGATTTTTTAAGTATTTTTGTTTATTGGTTGAGGAATCTTATTAATGAAGCTTCCTTTTTTTGAAATGCCAACGTTTAGCAAAATTTATGTGCTTCTTCAGGGCTCTAAAATTGAATGTACAACAAAAATAGTGTGGATTTAAAAGATTTAAAAAAAAAAAACGTTATTATACAACCAGTAAAAGTTTAAAAAGTAAAACGTTAAATTTTTTATTTTTTAGTATAACTTTGAGAAAAAAAAAATAAACATAGAACAATAACAACAATCAAATGTAAAAAATGTGAAAAAAGTGGAAAAGAAAAACACAAAAAGTAAAAAACAGTACTTCGTTCGCATTTGTTAATCATATACTATGCGAACGAAGTACTCGCCGTAGTAATATTATTTTAATGTGATGTTTATGTTTTTTTAAGTTTTTTTTCAAAATTTTACGGTACTTCTGTAAAAATAATGCCTCTTTACCCAAGGATGACGTCTATTGGCAATAAAATCAACACATGTAACGGACGTCTTGAATAGCCTTGAAGAAGCAAATAAATTTTGCGAAACGTTGGTATTTCAAAAAAAGGACGTTTCATTAACAAGATCCCTCAACCCATAAAACTACCTTAAAAAAAAATATAAAAATGTTTCCAAAGTTAAGTTAGTTTGTTCTTTTATTTTATTCCACTTTTTTATGATAATATCTTTCGTAAGGTCTGTTGGTATATTTGTAAAAAGTAATACCACGTCGAGGGAAACTAATATTTATTTTAGTGGTATATAATGGTGATCCAATGAAGGTAAAAAAATATGTTATAATTCATTCCGTTTTAACTGATTTAGGTGTTTCTGAAAATACTTTTTGAACAAGTATACAGTTTCAATTAGATAAGGACTAACATTCTATCATTTTAATTCTACATTATCCCTGCTACGAGATTTTTGCTTGAAATTAATTTTTAAAACTATTTTTATTTTTTAAGTCTGTTAATCATATAATACAGATTTTTTTTACACATAAATGGTGTAAAAAATCTATGATGTAAAAAAAAAGAACAAAAAAGTTAATTTTATATTAAGTAAATTTATTATTTATCGATTATAGTTTATGGGGACATTTATCTATTAAGATTTTATTTTTTAAGTTTTTGGTTCGATAATATAGAGTTTTTATGTCGTCTAATTATTATTTGTCATAAATTCATCAACGCGCAAGTACAGAGTTACTTCTAATAACTTTTCATTTTAATGTCCTCATATTAGCCATTTGGCATAAAAAAACAAAAAGTCCTCTTAGGCGCCACTGTACACAAAACCTTTATGAGGACTGACCCCGCAAGCACCAGGTATTAAACTACGTTATTTTCAAAAAACTGTCCCCTTAAGCACCTTTCTACATATATATATATATATATATATATATATATATATATATATATAAAGTAGATTAGAAAAATCAACTTTTTTTATTTTTGCTTAAAAAGAGTAACGTTTACAAAAAATGTCAAGAATGTTTACAAAAAATGTCAAGAAGTTTAGTTAGTAAAATTCAAAATAATTTTTAAATGTTTTATTAGTGTAGTAGTTTTTTAAAAGATTACTAAAATCTAACTACCCTGTGTTTAGTGTGGGCTGCTCCTCGCTACATAATTAACTTATGTTCAATATACGACAAATTTGATTAAAAAAATAAATATACAGTGCGGACGTAAGTGCTAACTCTTGAACGGATTGAGGTATCGACCTCAAATAAAAACGATGTTTAATGACAAAACTTTTGCTACTTTTTGACGTATTTTTTACAAGAGTCATGTTGACGTAAGTCTATAAGGTCACTAACTACTTTAAAATATTAAATAGAAATATGGATCGAGTGATACCTTGTTTAAGAGGTATTTTAATTCCCTATTTGAAACTTTAATTTAAAAAAAAATCGTTTTTCGACTTACAGAGTTTTCAGTTTTTTCGACTATAGTTTACGCACCTCATCTTTCTTTTAAACGAATTGAGATATCGACTTTAAATAGAAAACATGCGTAATGTTAACAATTTTACAACTTTATGACGTATTTTAGATTAGTCTCATAATAACTTAACATTATAATGTCACTAACTACTTTAAAATTTTGAATAGAAAGGGGAGTCGAGTGATACCTTGTTTAAAAGGTACTTTAATTTCCTATATAAAATATCAGCATTTTTTAACTATAGTTTGCGCTCCTCTTACTTTTGAACGAATTTAGTTGACTTCAAATACAGTTTTTGAGGTAAGACCATAAGGTCACTAGCAACTTAAAGTTTTTATTATTGTTGAGTAATACTATACTTAATACGTAAACTATAGTCAAAAAAACTCCTAACTCTGTAAGTCCCAAAGTGATTTTTTAAAAAAATAAAATTTTAAATAGGGAATTAAAATACTTTTTAAACAAGGTATTACTCGATCTCCCTTTCCATTTAACATTTTAAAGTAGTTAGTGACCTGACGCTTATAAAAAATACGTCAAAAAGTAGCAAAAGTGTTATCATTAATCATGGTTTTCATTTGAAGTTGCTACCTCAATCCGTTCAAAAGTTAGCAGAGGGGGGGGGAACTTTTTACGTCCGCACTGTATAAACTCATAATAGATAAAAACAAACAAATATCTGGTTCTGGGTCATATCTTTATAAACTCTGTAAAACCAACAAAATCTTACTAGAAAAAAACCCTGAAATCTATCGATTTTAGGAATTTCAACCATTAGGCCAATCAAATTAAGATATTTTGACCAATGAATTCCCAGCAAGATGGAAATCATTTTAATGTCTTTATTCGGTCTTAAATGCGTGTAATCTGAGTTTGCACCATCCCAACATTAACTTTTGGTAGCCAAAAAACCCCCAAACTTTAGCACTTTTTTAGTTTTTTGCTTGTAGATAGAAAACGGTGCGTCGGACAAAAAATGCCGTTCCATTCAATAATGCAGATGACTAAATTCTGTGTCCAATGACATACAAAACGTCAAATTCGGTTTAGTGTTATAGCCGAAATCGAATGTTGAAAACGGAAAATTTTTCATTTCGGTGCAAAATTACATTTTGCGACGTCGGAACCTGGGGGACTATCATAAGGGGCCCAAATATTTTTAACGCTTCATTTTCTAACCTTTTTTGTTACGGTTAAATTAATTTTGTAGCTGCAGCCGTTTTCGAGAAAACGTGTTCCCTCTAGCTTAACCGTTAAGCTGAGGGGACACAAGATCAAATAAACACTACATGTTGTAGCTAGGCTTGTTTTACAGGATCACAAATAAAAAAATTTCAAAATAATTCTAGATGTTTTTTGCAATATTAATTTAACCATAATAAAATAGCTACAAAATGTAGTGTTGAAAATATTTGGTCCCCTTATGATGGTGCCCCCAGGTTAACCGACGTCATTTTGCGGCTTTCTAAGACCACATATCTAAAAAAAAATTGAAAACTTTTTATATGTGATTCATGTAGTACAATAATAATATTAATAATAATATTTTAAGAATCTAGGAGGTAGATTATACCACAGAAACTACTAAATTATACGCCTTTTATCTAGTAAAAAAATGACTATGAATCACAAAAGTTTTAATACAAAAACACAATAACATATATTAAAAAAATTGAAAAAACAGACGTACCAAAAGCATACAGACAGGCAAACTTAAAAAAAACTAATTCAGCAAGGTGATCTGTACAACTGCCGAAGAGGTCCTACTCTAGATTGGTGCTTATCTTTTTGATAAGATGAATTCTACAACTCCCAGTATTTCCAACAACAACGCTTCTCACGAGCAGCACCAGAACAGAGGCATCTCCAGTGTAGACAAACTACAGTACTGAGGAGGTAAGGTAATGGCGGTGAACACCCAATGGCAGCGAGAAAACACAAAACTCAAAAAAGGCAAGGACAGAAACTGCAGGACAACCAATGTCTAATCGACAGGAAATATTTTTAGGAAATTCTAAATTTTTTATTAAATTTTACTACGAACCTTCAGTCAAGGTTTATTCTTAACAGTGTATAACAAAAATATTTTACATTTCGTGCTGTATTGACATTTTTCATAAAATAGTAAGCTTCACTTGGTTAATAAAAACTGGCGTGATCTTCCAGGGTTAGCGCAATGCTAGTTTATGTTAAAATTCATATATAAACTGTAGCAAAATACGTAATAAAGCAGTATTTAACTAGTACTAAAACAAGGCAGTTGTTTTACTCAATAAACCTACTACGGCACAGCCACCTTGCCTTTAATCTATAGTGAGGCTGCTATAGAGTAGTAGGGAATAAAAAAAGCTAGAGATCCCTGCCCTTTTCATGGTCCATCGAGTCTAAAAGGCAAAAGATCGGTAGAAGAGCCGATTCTAGAAGCCATCCGCCATCAAACATAGTCCAGGAGCCCGCCGCCATCAAACATAGTCCAGGAGCCCGCCGCTAAAAGAGCCACCTCCAGCGTAAATCAACAAGTCGCCAGCTACAGGACTACTCAACGGCCCTCAATCAAGAAGGCCCAGTCGCCGCAGCTACAGGACCACTCAGCGTCCCTCAATCAAGAAGGCACAGTCTCCGCAACTACAGGACCACTCAGCGTCCCTCAATCAAGAAGACCCAGTCGCCGCAACTATAGGACCACTATGCGTCCCTCAATCAAGAAGGCCAATTCGCCGCAGCTACAGGACCACTTAGCGTCCATAAATCCAGGAGCCCGCCTTCAACAAGGCGCCAGACGCCACAGCTACAGGACCACTCAGCATCCCTCAATTAAGAAGGCCCAGTCGCCGCAGCTACAGGACCACTTAGCGTCCATAAATCCAGGAGCCCGCTGTCAAAAGAGCCGCCTCCAACAAGGCCCCAGACGCCACAGCTACAGGACCACTTAGCGTCTCTAAATCAACTAGGTCACAGTCGCCAAAGCTACAGGACCACTCAGCGGCCCTAAATCAACAAGGCTTAGTCGCCACAACTACAGGACAACTCAGCGTTCATAAATCCAGGAGCCCGCCACCAAAAACAGCCGCCTCCATCGTAAATCAACAAGGCCCAGTCGCCACAGCTACAGGAGCATTCAACGTCCATAAATCAACAAGGACATAAAGGTCGCCAACAAATCCAAACAGCAAGTGTACAAAGCACAGAGTGGCGGAAAAAACCTATACACACAACTACAGCAGCCATCTTCCGCAGCATCAAGCTCAACGTGCCAACAGCACCCACCCGACCAACACAGACGCATCAGCAACATCCACGCTATAAGAAACGTATCAAAACAAACATCAATAGTGCAAGAATCAACCATACAAAATGGAGGAATGCAATGAATTAGCCAAAATTCAGCAAAAGCTCACTGGCGAACTAAAAACTCTTTTTTTCAACTCGAAAAAAGATTCATCAACAAGAAAAAATCATGATATATAAGTAGATATACTGTGTGGGTTCTACAACACTTAGCGTTAACGTTAACGTATATCCGTCAGTCTGTCTGTGCTGAAACTCCCTAATATCACGTGCCTGTAAGTGACGTCAGAAGTGTTATGTGATCACGTGACTTGTGTTCTACAGAGTGAGTCTTTGGGGATTCTACAGGGTAGTCTATGTCCAAGGGGGTTGCAAGGGGATGCCATAAAGGCCTGTGTGAATAGGGGATGTGATCACGTGACTTATGTTCTACAGAGTGCGTCTGCTTGGGGTTTATACAGGGTGCTCTAGTGTGTATGGGTGACATGCACCTGTCATATAGTCATCTGTCATTTGTGCCCTCTAGCCAAGCTGTCAAGTTCCACAATACTACTTAGCGTTAACGTATGCCTGCTGAAATTCCCTAACGGTCGAAACTCCTAATTTCCCTAATATTCTCTCGGTCACAAGTGCCAAAATTATAATGTATGGAAGAAAATGACGTACACCTGTAGCACTGGGACCTTATTATTTCAAGAGTGTCAAAGGGGCACTATTTGAAAAATGTTGAGATGAGAGAGATTGCTATCAGCCGGTGTACCAAAGGTACTTTTTCCGCTATGTGCTCACGTTTTCCCCTATGGTTTCTGTAAAAGACTAATTATGGTTTGCTGCGCAGGGGACAAAAGACCTTAGTAGTTTTCTGCGAATATCTCGAGTTGTAAGTGATCGATTTGAAAAATTCTTTTTTTGTTAGATTGCTGTGTTCCAATGCTATTTATCCGCACAGAGATGGGGAAGCCAAAAGGGCATTAAGTGGTGAAAGAAAGTAGTTTTCTGCGAATATCTCGAGATCTAAGTGATCGATTTGAAAAATTATTTTTTTACTGGATTTCTGTGTTCCAATGCTATTTATTTGCACAGAGACGGAAAAGCCAAAAGGGCATTAAAGTGCTTGACCTTGGTAGTTTTTGCCGGATATCTCGCGTTATAGCGATGGGATTTGAAAAATTCTTTGTTAGTGTTACAAAGGGGGAGGGCATGGCAAAAAGGTTGTATTATGTGTGTGACCCAGCTGTGCAGCTCGAGTTAAAAGGCTTTTATTTTTACGTTAAATATTATTATTATTATATGGTTTAAAATTATCAAAATGTGCGCCTTTTTGAAGACAAAGTCGAGAATAATTAAGATAACCCATGACCCCTGTTTATCAAGAATTTCAAAAATAACATGTTTACGTAAAGCTTCCTAATGATCTAATTTTATACGGTCAAATGCCTTTACAACTGTCTAGTTCCACTGCGAATTGACAATGACGGACTGGTATGTTAACGTTACTGATCAAATTGGAAGCTTTTATGGAGGCAAAGTAAAGTATACAAAAATAAGTATACTCGAGATAACCTGAACTTTTTTTCACAAATTTAGCATGATAATGTTTTATATATCCAAAAAACACAGTTTCTTGGGATCTAAAACATAAAAACATATTTATTTTTAGAAAAAAAAATGATTGAAAAATTATGTTAAGGGCATGTCCTTAAAACAAAATATTTTTTATGCACAGGTTTGGTCTTACTCATTTATGCTGTATTTTTATGAAGATCAACTGACTTTTGACAAAAACAAAACATTTTATTGCAAAAGGGGCAAAATCTGGAACCAACATTAACAAAATTCATATAGTTTTGACAAAAACATTTCTCTTATCGCAATAAGAACATTCATAGACCTTGAATGTTTGCTTGTATGGCCTTCTTCACCACAATAGCCCCTTTTTTCACCCTAGAAGGCATATTTTTTAAAAGTTAAAGGTAAATTGTGTGTTTGTGAATCCTCTGATAAATATTTCTTCTCCAGTGCTTAAATTGAAACAACAAAAACCATATTTAGAGAGACTTTTAAATTAAATTTCAAATCTTTCAAATCCTTCAAATTCTGTCATAATAGCACCATAATTTTCATCAAAATAAATAAAATTTTATTAAATAATGAATCATATGGGAAAAAAATTGGTATGCAAATATCGCTAACTAACTTGTTTTATGAATATCATATAATCCATGATGGGTAACTGAAAACTGATGGAAACAAAACATTTTTACTTATATTGTATATAGAATGAAATCTGGTACTTACATTATTTTTATTGATGTCCTTGTGGGTCTCTTATATCTTTCTAAAGATTGGTTGTATTTCTTTTGATGTTTGGTTAAAGACATACATTTTTTCTTCAAAAATTTTTATATTTTTGTATCGTAATCTTTTAATATCTATTTACCTCCTTTCGTAAGATCCGTAGTTCTATGTCTTAGTATTAATGATTTCCAATGTAGAAAAAGCGCTATGTAGCGGTGCAAAAACTGAGGAGGAAAGAACATTTTTTTTCTTTACTTAGTAGAAATTAATAAGGCTTTAACACATGTATAATTCTTAATAAATGAATGCCTATATAATCAATAAATTTAGAAAAGCAATTGATAATAGTTCAAAATTAGCTTATACTTGACACCAAGGTTATCAGTTGTACAAAGTTAAATGGTAAACAAAAACAAGACAACAAATTATTGAGCATGCACCTTTTAAAACAGTTTGGTAGGTAGAAAGAAAAATATTAACCGCATTTGTTTTTTGAGAAAATTTGATAAAAATGCATTACACGACGGTATTGAATTACAGTGTTTTAGCTGCGTTCTCGCAATATTTGAATCTCTGTAACAACAGAACCCTTACACCTCGTTGTAAAGAAAAATTCAAACCTTTATATCGCACCCTTAAATCCCCTGACTTTTACATAAGACACCCCAAGTTTTGTTCTAATTGGGCCTCAAAAGAATTATGGCAACTATCCGATCATCATTATCAGCATCTATCTATTGATAAATTATGTATATCTAAGTATAAAAGTTTGCGTTTAAAACCGAATCAATTTTAGTAATTTGTAAAAGTTTTTTTAAAATTAAGCGTTTTCCATATCATCCCATTCAAACACCATGTGGTTATAATAACTTAATCAACTAGAAACCATCAATATTTACAATCCTTTAAAAACTAGTCGCAATTAATTTTTTTCACTGAAATTTTATTCAAATCGGTTTACTAGTTTCGGATATATCATGTCACATATGTATGTACCTGGGGGGCTATTCCAGTGGCTCATACCGATATCGTTACGAAGCGAATTCGTTATCGCGGCAACACCGCGGTTTGTTTGGTTTACCAGTTTCACAATGGCCGCGGCCGTGTCAGTTCGACTTTGACGACTAAACTCGCACAAAAATACAACTTTTGACTATAATGATTGAGAAAAATTAACATGATTTCTTCTGCGATGGTTGCAGACGTCGAGAAAGAATAAACTTTTTATAATTCCTGCCGACTAGTTTCTCCTGTGATCTTGTATTTTCTATAACCACCCGAATGGAGGACGAAAATAAGTTTACATTATATTTGGAGCCCACAAAGAGCAGCACAGTAAGTAAAACTAGCTTTTGTTATGGGGAAATACTGGTTTCTCACCCTAAACTTGGATATCAAAAGTTCCCGACTAGCTATTTATGAAAGTGCACTTTTAAGGTGGGTTTATATTTTATACTCTTCTGTAAAAGGAATCGCAAGCCCTTATGGCAGAATAGATATGCATGGCACAACCTGCATAGTTGAGTTTGCTAAAATTTATTACCTACTTAAAGTCAGGGTGGGTGAGAAGGTGATACTTTGAGGTGATTATTTGCTTCGGATACATAAAATGTTTTGCTTTAATTGTTAGTCTTTAACTCTTTATTACCGATTGTTCGGTGTCTTTATCATAAATATAATAAATTAAAACAAAAAACCGGTTCCACTATTCTGTTAGCTAAAAAATGCTTTAAATTTTTGCAGTAAAAGGTAATTCAAATTTTTTTTGAGAGAAATTAAAGCTCACTTTATGCAACATACTTTACTGATTTTGGGCTTAAAGTTAACAAGTGAGCATGTATGACTTATATATGCTTTGCATCTATGTAGGGACCATGCAAACAATGCATGCTAATAGCTGGAGCTATTGAGTCCATTAATATATTTTACTAAGATAGTTTAATTAAAATGAAAACTACTGACTTAGATTCTTACAGTTTACCAAAGAAAAAATACTTAAATTGTGGGTTTTGGATAAGTACTATTTTGAAAAAACTTAAAATGTATCCTGCTTATTTTTAGGTATAATGTGCGAGGGTATGAAACCTTCTAGTAGGATCAAGTACCACAGCCCGGGCCACAACCCTTTAACGAAAGCACCTATTAAGTATGGATGGAAACTAGACATAGATGTTCAATAGACATACGAAGAACTTCGGGATAATTATGGCAAAGTGTAGTGTGTTAGTGAAACTAACTTTCAGAAGAAACGGATGCAATATACGTACATGTATGCTAAATGCTATTCGTTCTCCCATCAAAAAAAATATAAGATAACTTTTAATGTACCTATTAAACAGTTGTGTAAAATATAGTACAAACATTAAATTTAATTATTTAATCCTGTTAGGCCACATTTGTTTAAATCTGCCAGAGCATAACTTGAATACTTTATTTAAATGTTCCTTAAGCTATGGAACATTGTACCTATTGTAACTGGGATTTTAGAACTTTTTCGTGAAAATTTGGAGATTTTCTAGGGGAATCGTCGAAAGAGTGAGTCACAGTTACTGTTCACTGCCACACATGTAAAACCACTTTCTAAACATATTAATTTAACTTATTGCAAACTTTTTAAAATAAGGCAGGGGTTTTTTTTTTGTTAAAATGTCCTATAATTGTCATTTTAAATTATCAGCAGAGCAGATAAATCAAGAGCATTTATATGGGTGGGGTAAGTTAAGTACAGCTCTGGTTGCTTAAAAAAAAACTTGGTGATGTTTTAAAAAATTGAACTGATGTGATTTAATATTTACCTACATTATTTTTCTTCATTATTTTACATCCATTTTTCAGTTACCTAAATGATATTTCTAGCAGTTGCCTATTTAAGCAAATTATTTTAATAGTTTTGTAATATTTGCTCTGTCAACTTATTGTTAGGGCTAGCAAAAAAAAAACTAATAACTCAAGGTTATAGATTCTAAATAATAAAATAAACGGTTACTTGAAAGATCTATTTTTATAAATAATACCCTTGAAAAACTAGTACTTAAAATAAAATGCCTAAAATGTATTCCGCATTTCTAAATTAACTTTAATAGTTTACTGACTGACATAGGTAACTAAATTTAATTTTTCGGCTAGATTTATACTTAGTTTTTAAATTAATATTACCAATTTATGATGTACCAAAGAAAAAATTGATTTGACTTGATTTTGTCACTCCTAACATTGGTATTAAAAAATAATAAAATTTGGGAAACAAAACTGATTTATTTTTACTTAAATTGGTTTAAATGTTACTTAGAATTAAAAAATGTTTTCTAATATTTCAATATTTGGTGGATTGCATCTTTTCTTTCATCAGCTTGGGCACTGCTAACCTGAAACAAAAAATAAGATGTATTTCAAAATGTAAGCCAGTAAAATGGCTACTTAGGATTGAAAGCTTTCAGGTTTGGTTTATATGGTAACTTTTGTTGGGATCCAAGTGGAAAAAGACTCTTGATTTTTTCTTGTAAGTTAGTTACCTTCAATTGTTATTTAATGTTTTTTTTTTAAATATCCTTTGGACATACAAATTTACCTTAAAAATTTATCCCACCTTGGATTTAACTAATGAAATTTGAAATATTTATGTTTTGGTGGCTAATAAAAATAGTAGAAAACAAAAACTTAAATTACAGCAATAAAGAAGTAGAAATTTATATTTGGATGAAACGACAACAATTCTCCAAAAAGTAGCCAAATTTTTTAATTTTACTGACTAATTCTTGGATTTTAAAATGTTTTCTTTTTAATGTGGATAAGGTAGCTTACCATGTGTGTTTTGTCCTTCATATGATTTTGCCGGATTTTGCTAAAATGCGTGGGGTGGGGTGCTGTCTGCTTAAATGTCTTCATCATACATCTTAATAATTACGAGAAATGATTGATCTGAAATTAAACAAATAATTTATGTGTATAGTCTAAGCAGCTAACCAGTTAGCTCACTTGAATTAATACTTCAGACAATAGCAATACCATGTCCTATATTTTTTTGTTTTTCCCAATATTTTTCAAATTTTTTGCTAAATTTAAAGTTAATTTTCTCATCTAGGCCTAAATCAAAATGAATAAAACTTGTCATATATTGTTATTCTTTCATGCTTTACTGATGATTAAATTTCTGTCTTTGAGACTCTTTCAGTTATTGAGATATTGACCTTTCAATACGAGGAAAAAAATGAGCTAACTTTTCCATGTAAAAAGTTTAGATTTTTTATAATACATTTTAGTGACGTCCATCAAATCTATGTATAAAAATGTAATGTGAATTAAATAATCCAATTTTTGTAAACGTTATATAACAAAACTGCATAAGATTTGTTAAATAGGTAGGCGTCCCAAAGCAAGGGGGAGTCGAGGTAAAATCTCTCTGATACCGGTTAAAAAAACGAAATTATCTGAAATTATCCCAATAAAATGACTTCCGAGTGAAATTACCTTTTATTATTATTAAATTATTTCCCTCATTTTGCACATTAAATTTTTTTAAGTTTCTAAAAACTAAAAGAGTTTTTAAGTCAGGAATTTGATCAACAGTAGAGCTTGAAAAGCTAAAAGTTTTATGCATTTTGATTTTGACAAAGGTGAGAAAATTTATATTAAAGTTACTCAGACATAATTGCGAAACTTAAAATAATGTTTCGTTAAAAACCATAATACTTTACTTTTACACAAAAATATTATATTTACACAAAATTTTTTCTTTTAACTAAAAAATATATTTAAAAAAATTAGAACGATTAAACAGGGTCTTTTAAAAGCTACTATTAGCCTAGCTATTCTGTATGTAATTTCAGATATCTTGGTTTTATTGAAACCACAATATTAAATGATAAGCAAGTAAGTACATATTTACAAACAGAGAAAAAAAAACTAATCTTGTTTTTTTTAACCAATGCATGTAAATTATAGTATATAAGTGTCAAAAATTATCAATTTTAAAACATGTTGAGAAACAAATTAATCCCAAATTGGTCGATTTAAAAAGTAATAACCCAATGGCTATAGGTACTGATGGTAAAATTTACTAGAAGTTTTTGTTTACTTTTTAGACATGCCTTATTATTAATCCGAGATTTAATTAAAAAATTTTAAAACTTAGAATGCGAGAGGTGAACACCTCCAATAGGTGTACGAAAACTCGATAATACCTGACAATACTTGACTCTATGAGACAAAATCTTAGGATAGTTTTCATTACTTGACCTACAAATTTAAAATCAGGTGTTGAATTGAAAACTTACCAAAACTGATTTGTATGGAAAATTTATCAATATACATTGAGCAGCTATGGTAAGTGTTTATTCCCAAACTTCATAATTTATTTTCTCTCTTATTAGCACTACAGCATGGGTCCTGCTCTTGTCGATTTTCAACAGTTGACCTAAAAATAAGAACAGTACATTACATTAAAACTTTGCAAACCTTAAAAAAAGGAAATGTGTACATTAGAATTTGTTTTAGCAAAATCAATTTGAATGTACGAAAGTTAAGTACATGATTCTCGTCTGTCATTTATTGATTTAAATAGCCTGTGCAAAATAAATCATTGGAGAAGGGGGGACATCATGAGAAGGAATGCAAAGTTTTTGCTTGGTGGTGCATATAGCAATTCAGAATCAGCCGCCTGAACTTAAAACTGACCTACATCTTTTATGCACTTCAGGGATTAAATAGGTACTTTTAATCCCTCAGATTAGGGATTAAAAGTAAATTTAATCCCTCAGGGATAAAAAAAACTAATCCCTAGAAAATTATAATTATATTTATGGCAAGTCAAGCCAAACAGCCCTTGCTCTTGGCCAAGATTTCATTCTTAGCACCCTTTCCTGTAGTTGATGAACCATTTGGCGTGGAAATAACGTAATTTTAACAAAGATCTTTTCCTAAAGTGCATAAAATAGTATATAAACCTCGGGACTAAAGTGTCGTTTAATCCCTTAGCCAATTGTACAAACCTTTCGCCGCGGGATTAGATGTGGAACTTTAGTCCCTAGGTTTATATTGTACTATTTGTTTACAATATGAAGTAGTGGTCTTTAAGCACCAAAAAGAACAGAATAGAACATAAGATAAAGTAAGTATAGGTACTTACCCAAACAAAAAATCTTGTGGCACTTCCACACAAGGCCCATGTGGGTTTTTCTTCACAAAGAACGTGACTTTTCCAAACAAAATTCACTCAAAAATTGATAACAGTCGTCCACCATCACATTGTGATAAGATTTTTAGTCCATATTGCGTACAAAAAGTTCATGAAAATTATTATTTTCCCGAAAATTCGCCGCAAGGTCCAAAAAAGGTAAACAAACTTGAGTGACTGTCGGCATTTGACAGTTATTTTTGGGAAAGTATTGCGGGTTACGTGCCATTCAAGCCTTCTTTTTAATTAACAATAAGCGATGTTGCCGTAACAGTGAAAATAATGGCGATAGCGATGGTTATCTCATAATGATAGCCCACTGGAATTGCCCCCCTGGTACTTTATGATATCATATTGAACATCAATATCTTAACATTTTTAGTGAATATTTTTCACAGTTATAGCTTAAAAGGGGAAATTTTAAAAAACACCCTTTAGTCAGCCACCAGAAAAGTACAAACCCCAAGTTTCTAAGAATAAAAGATCGTTTCAGATATGTTAAAACAGTGTCAAATTGAACTGAAATTGTTGACAGATATGGATATTATCATGTTCGTTGTCTTTAGCATATCCCTTAGAAGATGTAATTCAACCTTATAAAGTTTAAGCATAGCTGAATATGCCAAATCTGGGCTGATGACGTAATAAAGGAGATCAAGGTTGTCGTTAGGAAGACATATGAAGCGGAAATATTCCATGACGTCATTAAGTGTTAATAAAAAGTGAAATGGAGTCTTTACCAACAAACTGCTTATAAAATTAGTCATCATAAAAAACAATTAGCAAAAATATACCATATGGTTGTTGTAACTTAATCAATTAGAAATCATTAATATCATGACGTCTTCATTTACAATCCTTAAAACCATGGCAATTTTATTCAAATCGGTTAACTAGTTTCATAATTACGTATGTACATACCTATAGGTACTTATATAGGCAGGTGTACCTTCAATTTGAAGGAAAATTGAGCGTCTCTACGTAAATAAATAATAGTTCATGGTTTAACGAAATACTGAATTAACTTGTAGCTTGTAAAAGTTTATTTAAAACTTGTTTGTTCTCTGTTGACGCATGTGAATGTTTAAGTTAAATCAATTTTTTGACTTTTCAAAGCCAAACTAAGAATTTCTTTTAAATTTCTATAATGAATAATGTACCTCTCCTTATCAATTGATTATTGATTTTGAATTTGGTGGAACTCTATGTTCAGGACAGACAAGAAGATCTTTATGCACAGAGGGATATTTTCTATAGGTACTATTATCACCAATTTTATTAATATCCCATGGACCATTTTCAACCCCCACAAAGCCACCAAAAGGTAACGATAAAGTCATTGCTGTTCCATAAAGTGAGTTGACGTCATAATACATCAAATATGAGGTTTCCAGGCTTGTATTGCGTCATTCTCCTATGTTCTCCTGTTGCCGTTTATTTTCAATTCATTGTGTTGTCAAAAACCACAGATCTTTGCTGGATGTTTGAAACTATCATATATTTTAACAATGGTAATATGATGCCGTCAATTCTTCAGATCATAAATTTAAAAAAAAAGACCTATAAAATACTTTAATACTTTTTATTATGTTAATTGTACTAGATATATCTATTACTTGTATTTTATTTTATTTTGGTAATTACATAATTTAACAATATTTTTAACTGTTCCAATAAATTTGGGGTTGGACAAAGAATATCAAAAAAATCTAAAGAAGTTTTCCCAATCTTTTTCATTGTGTTGGAAAATTAATTAATATGTATTTTCAGTTGTAAAGAAGTAAAGCAACCCGTTATTAGTGTAGCGGAATACAGAGTTAAAGTTAGCTGGTACCCCCTGAAATTTATCTGAAAGTAAACCATATCTGGTTGATGAAAAATTACACTCGTTAATTTCAACATAATATATCTTGTCAAAACTTCCAAATCAGTTACATCAACCGAAAAGAATCTAAAAAAAAAAGATCAAAAGATCTTGGGAGGAAAGAACGAAATTTCAAAATTGGACGAGTGTCCCACAAGGAACACACAAAAGTCCAAAGCGAAAAGGGAAACAATTCAGACATCATTTAACACCATCGCACACTCTGACTTCCAACTCTGAAACACTCACAAATAGGCATCGTTCCGCATGGTACTTATTATAAGTCGTCTGATACGGGTTCGTCCTGGCGTGTTAATCTTTCCAATAGGAATATGCTCCTAAGACAATTAAAACAAGAAGTCAGAACTTCCAAATCAGTTACATCAACCGAAAAGAATCTAAAAAAGAAAAGATCAAAAGATCTTGGGAGGAAAGAACGAAATTTCAAAATTGGACGAGTGTCCCACAAGGAACACACAAAAGTCCAAAGCGAAAAGGGAAACAATTAAACGATGAGGGTGACTAGTGAATCCACTGACGAGCCCACGCTAGTCACCCCGGGCGAAACATCGTTTAATTGTTTCCCTTTTCGCTTTGGACTTTTGTGTGTTCCTTGTGGGACACTCGTCCAATTTTGAAATTTCGTTCTTTCCTCCCAAGATCTTTTGATCTTTTCTTTTATAATATATCTTATCATAAAATAAAAATGTCTGACCCTCATAGGTATTAACTATCCCATGAATTTTTGTTGATTGGTGAAAACCCTGTAAATCTGAGATAGATTTCTCATGTTTTAAAGCAAGAGATGGGTAATTAATAAAATACATTTTTTTATCTGTAAAGATTACAACATCTCCAACAAGTCTGTGATATATGGCTGAAATTCTCGAGAAATTATCAGTTAAAAATTTAAGAAAATCTTTTATTTTCATCGGGAAACTATCAATTAAATTAGACTTTAAGTCCTTTATCCTAATATTTTTCATAAAAAATATATAACTTTCCATTTACCACTAGAAATGTATTAATTTTCTTAAAGTTCAAATCACATAATCTGGGTATTTCTTCTGCTGGGTGGTATTTTTCGATAGTACTGCTTTTTCTCGTTGTTGGTGTGGAAATTGTTGAAATATTGGTGGTTTTTTCCGTTTGTGTTGTTGTAGTCGTAGTAGATACGAGTTTATCCCCATATAAATATTGAATTGCGTAGAAATCATCTTGAGACAGCTCTGTAGTTTGTCGATTAGAGTCCAAGACGGGATACATAATGCTCTCTCTATGTGAAGAATGTGAAATACTTATATTTTTGTTGACGTGAATCTCTAACTGTGATCTAGAAGGGTAACCGGCGTGAGCCAGAACGCCAGAGCCTTGAAAAAAACAGCTCAAGTTTCCAAATCCATTATACGTGTGGTTATTTTCGTTAAAAGTAATTGTAATATCTGCATTATGATAGGCATATCTAAATCTTAAATTTGTATATTTTTCCCAGTTCTTGAAGGCACGGTCAGCTAATTGCTTATATGTATTGATGTCATATCTCTTCATTTAACTCACCATCAGCTGTAATAGCCATTTTTTCTTGAAATTCCAATATTGCATCATTAATTAAGGTTAGTGATGAGTTTAAACCTTTAGGTAGATATCCATAATTTTCTAAATGAATTTTGGCTTCTTCCAAGGTAAGTTCTATATTTTTACCATTTACAAATAAGCGTATCAGTAGCAAGAATATTATAATCTTCATGGTTAGTACTTATAATTCAAATGGATATTGAGTATATGTTTTGCTATTTATATAGATATCTTACCCTATAATAATAGCCCTTAGCCAATACTATTATATGTTTTTTAGAAGCAATCCCCCAATTCACACCATTTAACCGATCACCGTGAGAGATTCCCTAAATAAAATACACTTTTTTTATTAATAGTTATATAAACAAATGTTAAGAAGACGAATTATAGCAGACGATTCAAAGCATGTGACTCTAGAAACGGCTTACGTACATGACTCACATTCCTGTCGAGGTTTTTCACATAGAAGTAGTGAGTGGTGTTACAGCGTTTTACAGAGGAGTAGTGGATGGTGTAAACTCTATATCTAAAAAATAGTATAATACCAGTCAAGATATTTGATATAGGAGTAGTATCTCAGGATGCGCAGTCATACTGCACGCAGCACGAGCTGTCATTCCCAAAGGGATTATTTTACCACCATCTATTAATAAAAATAAAACAAAGTAATTATTTAACAATAACATATTTTCTTTTGCATAGCCTAAAAATTATTAGAATGCATAAAAGACAAAAAACATGTAAGACCATTTTGGAACATTGCGTTTCACGTTTGTCTTAGAAAACATAAAAATACACAAAAATCGTTTAAAAATGGACTAAATATCTTAACAAAAAAAAGCGTGCGCAAATTTCAACTTTGCTCAGCCGATTAGTGCACATGTGAGTAGAAAAACATTTTTAATTCCAAAGCTGTCAATGAGGGTTAGGTAGGGGGTGGAATCTAGTCTCAATTTTATTTAGTCAGAAATGCGCTGCAAGCTATAATTTTAAAAATATTTTAATCAAAATGCTAATTTTTACACGTAATAAATGCTAAAATACAATACATAATTTTTGCACAAAAATCTTACAAATTTTTTTATTTCTTTCGCGTTTTCCTGTGAAACATTAAAATAGTTTAGCTGTAGAAATGGGAAAGGGCAGTAGCTGGTGACCGCTACTGATAATAGCACATACTTCACACCAATAAAAAACCTTTTTTACATATTAAGTATAATTTATTTCATTTTTGAGTCGTTAAAATGTTTAAAAAATCTAATCTTATTTAACGCGCAAAACTCATTAATTAGGTACACACTTTAAATTATTAAAAAATTATTTCATTATTAAGTTTTAAATATATGTCGAAAATTCGAGATCCTTTTAATTTAATCATTTTATTAGGCTAAAAATTTGATTACCACAGAGTAAATAAATATTTTAAATAAAAATCATAAACATTTTAGATAAAAATACACATTAATCATAAAATATAAACTTAAATATTGGACAAAAAGGAAAAAAGTAGAAGTAAAAATAATAAATAGTAAAAAGGAGTTTTCTCAAAAAAACAAAAAATTTGATATTGGTTACAATTATGATCACTTGCCTTTTTATGAGCAAACGATAGAAATATTATTCTAAGTCTGAGAGGTCTATAATTTATTTATTTTGCACAAGTTGCGACGTTTTCATTGGTTCAATACTTTAATTGTTAACTCTTCTGGTATGTTTATATCATTTACCATATAGTTAGGCAGTTGTGATCAGCATACTCACAGGAATGGAGGCGGGCTAGAACCTTTTTTCTGCTGACTTTTAAATTGCCACTCTTTAAATTACTTTAATCATTTTTAAAACGTTATAAATTAACAGTGAGATAAGCCAACTAAAATTTTAAATACTAAATAACTGACACACGACAAAAAAAAAATATTTAGTAAAACTATTTTTATACACCATTGAGGGTGACATTCCACTTTATTTAAAGTACTTATTATTAATTTTGTTTTTCGCTTCACATTTTGTATTGATTTTAACTTTCTAGCACATATAATTTTTTAACTGAATCTAGATGATTTATATAGAGATAAATCTATGAAAGATCTTTAATTTTAGCCCTAACTGCAGACTAAACTATTTTTAACATAAAAACCCCATTTTTGCTTGATATAAGTTATTTTTATAAAACTCTCAATACATGTTGTTTTGCAAAATCTAGGATAGGTCACTTATTAGGTCAAACTCGTGTATTTTTTACAGTCTTACTGGCGTCATTTTAAAATTATCACTTTTGTTATTTTCATAAATTTTATATAGGTACACATACATATAGTTACAGTACTTTATTCTACATCATATTACTACACATGGTATGATAAAAATAGTAACTTAAGGAGTATCCTATCACTGTGAAATAAGCCTTGCAGATTAAAACTTAAACCAGTACTTTTTTAACACACCCTGTATAGTCCTTACATTGTTTTTTTACATATATTACAACAAGTTTGATATGGTGGTTTTCGAATGCATTAAAAAGATAGAAAAGGTATGGTTAGAAAAAAGGAGGAATTTAATAACTGGATTAGTTTTATTATAAATTGAATTTCAAATATAAAAACTTGTGTAAATAATAAGAATTTTTTCCAGACTAGAATCAAATCTGACCCTTTTAAAATATTATTTAAATTATTTGAAAAACCAAAAACGTATTAATTTCGGTAAAGGCGGGATGTTTGCTCACCCTGAGATACTACTCCTATACCAAATAACTTGACATGTACTACATAAACTACAGTAATAAAACTGAAAGTGCGGTTTAAAAACATTTATTTATAATTTAATAACAATAGGTAAAATTTCGTTACAAAGACGACATTGTTCCTGTTCGATGTGAGTGCTCTATTCCTCCATTCAGATCTGTTGTAGTGAATAAAACATGGTAGCTTTGTTTCTAGAGAAGAGTTAGATCTGTAGATTTTCAGTAGTCTTCCCCACACTTCTAAGAGATCATATTCCCTTGTGTTGCAATTGCAGTTCTTCATCAGTTAAATCTACCAATCTCTTTTTACCATTTAAATATGATAAAATGACATCAGCTGATAAATCTTTTACGTTCATATTGGCTGAAAGTAGATAACAAAGTAAAATAATTTTTAACATACATCTTATGTTACATATTACTTTTCCTATGCAACGTAATAGAGTGATATAAAACTTAAGTGATAATAAAATAAAGACGAACTTGCATATAAAAGTTAACTTTTCCATAATACAATAGATGTCTTCTTCGGTTGGTATAGTAGAATTTGTTAGCTGATATGGGGAATACCAGTCATATCTTGATGTTTACGATCATACGATATAAGTTGTAGTATTATTTTTACATTCTATTGCGTTAACTGTGAGGTGATACAGAGTGGTATTATCTTCATCATATTTTTCCTCTAATCTATGCCAGTACCAAGACCATTTCTCCTAAGTATTAAATGGATTAGAGAACCATATCCTGTTTATTTGGCTAACATGAGAATCAGTTGGTTAAAATATTTTTAAAATTTACATTTATTGAATTCAAACGAGTATGGTAATTTAAAACTATATAGATTTAATAGTTCAGACTAAACTATGTTTTAATTAATTAATGTTTGAGACACATTTTTCAAGTCAAACATCTTATTTCGTTAGCAACTCATCCTCAATTTCTTCAAAAGCCTTTACAAAATTTGAAAGGTGGCAAAGAACCATTTTTGAACTTTCCATTTTTCTGTACGTTCCGTTAGTTCTTTTAAAATGTAATGAAAAAGTTATTCTAGCCATACAATATCCTGGTACTAATAATTTTTTAAGTTTTTCAATAGCAGTCTCTCTAAGATTATTAAAAAATAATAGCGTCTGCTTGTATAGCAGCTTCTCGTGTCACCATTTTCTTACAACCTTACCATTCAATTATCAATTTACTACTAATTCAGCTTATTATAAACATATATTGTTTATATCATTATACCACATCCTTTTCTGCATCAATTCTACTGTTGTGACTAGAATCCAAATCTAACCACTTGACGTAAATTTTATCTTCTTTATTACGTCATCAGCCCAGGTTTGATATTTTCAGCTATGCTTAAACTTTATAAGGTTAAATTATAACTTCTACGGGATATATTATTATGTTTGTAGAGAGAGGGATAGGAGGTGGGGAGTACAAAAACAGGTATATGGGAGAATCACACAATACAAGCCAGGAAACCTCATATTTGATGTATTATGACGTCAACTCACTTTATGGAACAACAATGACTTTATCGTTATCTTTTGGTGGCTTTAAAATTTCTGTGCACAAAGATCTTCCTGTCTGTCCTGAACATAGAGTTCCACCAAATTCAAAATCAAAATTACCTAAATTATTAACCACCTTGTTTGATAAGGAGAGGTATATTATTCATTATAGAAATTTAAAAGAAATTCTTAGTTTGGCTTTAAAAAGTAAAAAAATTGATAGAAGCCTTAAATTTAATGGTTAAAGCCTTATATTAGGGACTTATCGGTACATAAACTCGGCATAGTCTGACTTGGCACAGTTCCGCACGAAGGTTGAAAGGTTCCTGACATTTTTCTCATATAAACATGTCATCTAAACATGCTCATATTGTGCCATTCTTAAAGTTGACAAATTAGAGTCAATGCCGTCCTTTATTAAAGGCAGGCACAAACATGATGAAAGTCGACATTATTTTGATAGCAAAGATGACATATTTAGACAACAATAATGTCAGAATCCTTTTAAACTTCGTGCGAAACTGTCAGAAATAGTGCCAAGTAAGGCTATGCCGACTTTATGTACCGATAAGTCCTTATTGACTTAAACATTCACATGCGTCAATAGAGAAGAAACAAGTTTTAAATAAACTTTTACTATTATTTATTTACGTAGAGACGCTCAATTCAATGGTATTTGAATGGGATGATATGGATTTGCACCTACCCTTTTGCTAATTGTTTTTTATGATGAATAATTTTATAAGCAGTTTGTTGGTAAAGACTCCATTTCCCTTTTTATTCACACTTAATGACGTCATGGAATATTTCCGCTTCATAGGTCTTCCTAACGACAACCTTGATCGCCTTTATTACGTCATCAGCCCAGATTTGGCATATTCAGCTATGTTTAAACTTTATAAGGTTGAATTACATCTTCTAAGGGATATGCTAAAGACAACGAACATGATCATATCCACTGTTTTAACATATCTGAAACGATCTTTCATTTTTAGAAACTTGGGGTTTGTACTTTTCTGGTGGCTGACTAAAGGGTGTTTTTTAAAATTTCCCCTTCTACGCTATAACTGTGAAAAATATTCACTAAAAATGTTAAGATATTGATGTTCAATATGATGTCATAAAGTTGATTTGAATAAAATTTCAGTGAAAAAAATTAATTGCGAATAGTTTTTAAAGGATTGTAAATATTGATGGTTCCTAGTTGATTAAGTTATTACAACCATATGGTGTTTAAATGGGATGATATGGAAAACGCTTAATTTTAAAAAACTTTTACAAATTACTAAAATTGATTCGGTTTTAAACGGAAACTTTTATACTTAGATATACATAATTTATCAATAGACAGATGCTGATAATGATGATCGGATAGTTGCCATAATTCTTTTGAGGCCCAATTAGAACAAAACTTGGGGTGTCTTATGTAAAAGTCAGGGGATTTAAGGGTACGATATAAAGGTTTGAATTTTTCTTTACAACGAGGTGTAAGGGTTCTGTTGTTACAGAGATTCAAATATTGCGAGAACGCAGCGGAAACACTGTAATTAAATACCGTCGTGACATTAATCTAGGGAGGAGAAACAGGTATATTATGTTCTGTTAATTCCATGAGAAAAATGCATATTTATCACATTTTCTCAAAAAAGAAATGCGGTTAATATTTTTCTTTCTACCTACCAAACTGTTTTAAAAGGTGCATGCTCAATAATTTGTTGTCTTGTTTTTGTTTACCATTTAACTTTGTACAACTGATAACCTTGTGGTCAAGTATAAGCTAATTTTGAACTATTATCAATTGCTTTTCTAAATTTATTGATTATATAGGCATTCATTTATTAAGAATTATACATACACTCCTCAGTTTTTGCACCGCTACATAGCGCTTTTTCTACATTGGAAATCATTAATACTAAGACATAGAACTACGAATCTTACGAAAGGAGGTAAATAGATATTAAAAGATTACACCATATTACGTTACAAAAATATAAAAATTTTTGAAAAAAAAAATTATGTCTTTAACCAAACATCAAAAGAAAAACAACCAATCTTTAGAAAGACATCCATAAAAATAATGTAAGTACCAGATTTTATTCTATATACAATATAAGTAAAAATGTTTTGTTTCCTTCAGTTTTCAGTTGCCCATCATGGATTATATGATATATCATACAAATGCCCCCAGGACGCAACATCAGCCACATTTAGACTTGAAGAGAGCTCAACTTTCATAAAACAAGTTAGTTAGCGATATTTGCATACCAATTTTTTTCCCATATGATTCATTATTTAATAAAATTTATTTTGATGAAAATTATGGTGCTATTATGACAGAATTTGAAGGATTTGAAAGATTTTAAATTTAATTTAAAAGTCATGAAAATAAGTTGATTCAGAAGGATCTTTCTGAAGAGGAAATAAGAGAAGACTACAAAATTTCAATGTTAGCATGAGGGTAAAAGGAGTGAACAGGGCTTCACGTAGAAAAATTACATTTAACAACTATCTTGAATGAGGACACCAGTAATTAGATTCCTCATGAATTTTTATTAATCATTCTATATATTTCATTCATCTTTTAAGGTTCTGGGCATCTAATACTCACACCGAGAAAAAAAGATTGGACTCGCATAACCAGGGTGAGAATTATTATCTTTAATATGGGAAAAATAAATTTGAAAGGTGTTATTTTTATTTATTATTTATTTAACCATTTAAATATGGTTTTTGTTGTTTCATTTCAATTTAAGCACTGGAGAAAAAATATTTATCAGAGGATTCACAAACACACAATTTACCTTTAACTTTTAAAAAATATGCCTTCTAAGGGTGAAAATAGAGGCTATTGTGGTGAAGAAGGACATACAAGCAAATATTCAAGGACTATGTATGTTCTTATTGCGAAAAGAGAAATGTTTTTGTTAAAACTATATAAATTTTGTTAATGTTGGTTCCAGATTTTGCCTCGTTTGTAATAAAATCTTTTGTTTTTGTCAAAAGTCAGTTGATCTTCATAAAAATACAGCATAAATGAGTAAGACCAAATCTGTGTATAAAAAATATTTTGTTTTAAGGACATGCCCTTAACCTAATTTTTCAATAATTTTTTTTCTAAAAATAAATATGTGTTTATGTTTTAGATCCCAAGATGCTGTGTTTTTTGGATACATAAAATATCATGCTAAATTTGTGAAAAACAAGTTCAGGTTATCGAGTATACTTATTTTTGTATACTTTACTTTGCCTCCATAAAAGCTTCTAATTTGATCAGTAACGTTAACATACCAGTCCGTCATTGTCAATTCGCATTGGAACTAGACAGTGGTAAAGGCATTTGACCGTATAAAATTAGATCATTAGTAAGCTTTACGTAAACATGTTATTTTTAAAATTCTTGATAAACAGGGGTCATCGGTTATCTTAATTATTCTGGACTTTGTCTCCAAAAAAGCGCACATTTTGATCATTTTAAACCATATAATAATAATATTATTTAACGTAAAAATAAAAGCCTTTTAACTCGAGCTGCACAGCTGGGTCACACACATAATACAACCTTTTTGCCATGCCCTCCCCCTTTGTAACACTAACAAAGAATTTTTCAAATCCCATCGCTATAACGCGAGATATCCGGCAAAAACTACCAAGGTCAAGCACTTTAATGCCCTTTTGGCTTTTCCGTCTCTGTGCGAATAAATAGCATTGGAACACAGAAATCTAGTAAAAAAATAATTTTTCAAATCGATCACTTAGATCTCGAGATATTCGGAGAAAACTACTTTCATTCACCACTTAATGCCCTTTTGGCTTCCCTATCTCTGTGCGGATAAATAGCATTGGACCACAGCAATCTAACAAAAAAGAATTTTTCAAATCGATCACTTACAACTCGAGATATTCGCAGAAAACTACTAAGGTCTTTTGTCTCCTGCGCAGCAAACCAAAATTAGTCACACGGGCTGATAGCAATCTCTCTCATCACAACATTTTTTAAATAGTGCCCCTTTGACACTCTTGAAATGATAAGGCCCCAATGCTACAGGTGTACGTCATTTTCTTCCATACATTATAATTTTGGCACTTGTGACCGAGAGAATATTAGGAAAATTAGGGAGTTTCAACCATTAGATAATTTCAGCAGGCATACGTTAACGCTAAGTAGTATTGTGGCACTTGACAGCTTGGCTAAAGGGCACAAATGACAGATGACTATATGACAGGTGCATGTCACCCATACACACTAGAGCACCCTGTATAAACCCCAAGCAGACTCACTCTGTAGAACATAAGTCACGTGATCACATCCCCTATTCACGCAGGCCTTTATGGCATCCCCTTGCAACCCCCTTGTACATAGACCACCCTGTAAAATCCCCAAAGACTCACTCTGTAGAACACAAGTCACGTGATCACATAACACTTCTGACGTCACTTACAGGCACGTGATATTAGGAAGTTTCAGCCATTAGAGAGTTTCAGCACAGACAGGCTGACTGATGTACGTTAACGTTAACGCTAAGTGTTGTAGAACCCACACAGTATATCTACTTAAATAGTCCAACGGAATCAAGAAGCATGTGGGAATTAGTTCAAGAAAAGGACAACGAACTAAAACCACTAGGACAACAGGGTCACATCTATTTCACCATGAAGTACCTGGATCAAATCAAGAAAATTCACGACGAGTTCAAACAAAGCAGGCGACACTGAGCCCGACGAAGAAAAAACACCGACATCCGAGAATTTCTATACGCCGTACACGAAGCCCAAAAGGATCTTGACAGAAACAAGCCTATCACCCGATACGAGTTTCTCAAAAAGGATTTGCAAAAACAATAGGATCCAGTCCAAAAAATATACACCGATATTATAATGAGTAGTAGCCCTGACGAACACTATATCTCGAACCACCAAGCAATAAAGAAAAATTACGAAAAGATAATTGAAGAAATAGAAGAGAAAATAAAAAATGCAGAATGGATTCCGCAGATATTCACCTCCCAGCTATAAATATCCCAATATTCAGTGGCAACTATGAAGAATGGCCAACCAGTTTTTCACTAAAATAACAAGATATCAAATGCACAGAAGTTACAACATCTCAAGTCACATCTGCGAGAAGAGCCTCAAACTCTCATTCGGCACCTAGCAGTAACAGAAGATCGATTCTAGGCTGATAGACAAGATATTCGATTTACCAACAATAAACTACGAATCAGCTCAAAAGTTAAAACAGTTATATGATGTCATCAACGAGTGCTTAGAAAGAATTAAAACCTTGTGGTTTGATACGTCATCATGGGACCCTATTATTGGAAGAATGACTTGCCGAAAATGGGACGCAGAAACAAACAAGCTATATGAACAAACGTTAACGACGTGCCAAAGCATAAAGATATTTTTGAATTCCTGAAAAGAAGATGTCACTAGAGACACTCAGCACTGGAAAAATTAACAAACAGATAGAAAGAAATAAGTGCCAAGTATGCCGCGGAGATCACATTATATGGAAATGCAGCCAATTCCTAGCACTATCAGCAGTAGACCGAATTAAGACGATAAGGGACAAGCAGCCGCCGCCCCATTCCTGGCCATAAGGACACTGCACCAACTGGCAAGAGATGAAGATAATACGTTTAAAAATGCATCAATAATTTTATTGGAAGATTTTTATGTAGGCGACGTTTTATCAAGAGCAAGTAACTTAAAAGATGCCATTCAACTCCAAAAAGATTTGATAAAGTTACTGAAGTCGGGAGGATTTACCCCCAGAAAATAGGCTAGCAATTCCAAAGGATTTTTACAACATATCCCAGAATAATTAAAAGAAAAAAGCACTATGGAAGTCAATAAAGAAGAAACTAAAAAATCACTGGTCCCCGTCAGACGACAATTTTGACTTCAAGGTCAATACATCAACACAAAAAGGCAAATGTCAGAAATTGCGACCCATTAGGATGGTTAGCACCCTTCATAATAAGAGCTAAGCTAATAATACAAGACCTATGGTTACAACAATTAGCATGGGACGATCCCGTTAACAAAGAGATTTATGAGCAATGGTTACAATTTCAAAAAGAAAGTAACAACATTTTAAAAATTAAAATTTTTGAAGATGGATTCAACAAGAAACCCAAAAAATTGAGCTTTTGGGATTTTGCGACGCCTCAGAACAAGCTTATGGAGCAGCGATCTACAGCAGAATAGAAAATATCAACTCAAATTGCATCACGCTACTGCAAGCAAAATCAAAAGTAGCTCCAGCTAGAGATCGAACAACTTTACCAAAGCTTGAATTATGCGCCGCAGTACTACTTGCCAAACTCATGGATAAGACAGTCAGAGCCCTTCAAGTAAATGATCCGATCATCCACGCATGGACCGATTCTATGATCACCCTAGGATGGATTAAAGGAGACCCGATACGTTGGAATACTTTTGTGGTCAATAGAGTGTCAGAAATTACAAAATTCATACCCCCAGACAGGGTTCCCACTGACCTGGAAAATCTGGAAAAGTCAAAGAATTTTGAGAGCTACCTGGAAAAATCAGGGAATGACCAAAAAATCCTGAAAAGTCAGGGAATTGGAACACAAAACCTGGAATTTCTTTTTTTTAACCTATTTTTGAAACCAACTTTGTAAAAAATATTATGTGAGTTCTTCTCTGCTCACCTTGTATATAAGCTCAACATTTGTTTCGAGCTCAATCAGTTCCAGTCCACCTAAAATCCAAGAGCAGGAGAAAAGTGACAGGAAAGCTTTTTAAAACGTCTAGGACAAGAACCGCATCATTACCCAGGGTGGCAGATTGTGTTTATTGAACATATTTGGTTTTCGTTTCGAAATAATAAATATCATCTGGTATTTTTCTCCTTGTTCTAAGCACACATCGCGCTATTTTCTGTTACAACTTTCTAGTGTATTGTAGAGCGTTTTTTCTAATCCGACAGTATTTGTCATGTAATATATTTATTCCGAGATTTCGAGCATTTTCAATTTTTTTAAGAGCAAGAATCAAAAATGTCGAAAAAAACAGTTTCTAATTTAGACTGGATAAGTCCTTCGATAAGCCCACCAGAGTGTCAGTGTCTACAGGCTGTGAAAAACAATAAATAAGCTTTGTGTATAAGCTTTGTTTAAAAAATATTGAATTGAGTAATATGGGGCGTGAGGACATCTTGAGAACAGTGGTCATGTAAAGTACGTGAAATATTGTGGTGCAAGGAGTCTTTAAGATTAATTCTGCTGTTGCTAATTATGTTCACATCATCTGCGAAGGCCAGTAGTAGGTTGGATCCTCCCTGGTGGAATATAGCCGTTGGTATCTCAATCTTGGCTTTCCGAATAGCATATTCTAAGAAGAAAAGATATCAGACTAGCTCTGTAACACCCTTATCTTGCACCTTGTATCGTCCGTTGACAGTTCCTGAATTGCAACATTTGATGAAGTTCTCTGTAAAATTCTCAGCATTTTTCCATTATTTGTCTAACGGTGAAAATGGGTGTAGTATCGGTATTTACGTCTTCGTTGAGTAGTTCGCAAAAGTAGTTCGTCCATGTGGTTAAGATCTGTCTTTCGTTAGTTATCAGTTGTCCGTTGTTTGTTGAGAGGAAGTTTTCGGTTCTGGGTTGGTATCATGTTTTGTGCTTTGTTATTCCCTGAAAGTATTCTTTTATTCTGTTGTTTTGTCCGTTTTCCTCCATTTCTCTTATTATATTTAGATAGTGATCTCTTTTTCCTTTATATCATTCTGCGTGCTTCAGATCTTTGTTGTTTATACTCTTCTATGTTAGATGCTGTTGGATTTTGAAGCATTTTGTTCCTGGTCATATTTCGTCTTTCCGTCGCTATACTACAGTCGTTATCAAATTACTTTCTTCTTTATTTTCGCTTTTTGTCGAGCACTTGACTAGCCACCCTAGTTACTGTTTCTTGCATGTTCTTCCAGATCTCTTTTACGTTGTAGCCCCATTGCGGTTCTTTTATTTCTTCAGTAATTCGTTTCTTGTATATTTCCTGTGTTTGTTCTGTCCTAAATTTTTCCGTATTCCAGCTTACGCAGGTCTTCTGTTTTGTGTCCATGTATATTAACACTTCGTGCAATTTAGTTTTATAATTTGCTAGATGAACCAAAAAAACCTTGGTAGAGCTAGGCAAATTAGTTTTTTATTTTTAATACTGTTAAGTACCTGATTTGTTTTTAGGATTTAACGAATTCGGTTCCTATGATTTTTGTCTTCAAATAAAGTTTCGAACAAAGTCAATTTAATCGTCTCGTAAAACAATTCTGTAGTTCTAACAGGTAGATAGGCAATGTTGTTATTGTTATTTTTATATTTCTATATATTTTATATTTGTTAATTTTGTACATGGCATGTCCGTTGAAATAAATAAATAAATAAAGTTTCTCGTCTTATTTCTCTGCTTTTCACCTTTTTATCTCGATAATATAAATACCTGCTAAATTTGAGCTACAAAAATTGTCATGGTAAAAGTCTACATTTACTTGGTATCCACGTGCACAAGGAATTGATATCCAAAAAATACCTGGATTTTTTTAAAAAATGGTTAGAGAAAACCTGGAAGAGTCAGGGAATTTGAAAATCAGAATTTGGTGGGAACCCTGCCAGAGCGATGGAACCATGTAAAATCCAGCGACAATCCTGCTGATGCCATCTCCCGAGGCGTACATATTGGCATACTCCACGAATCAAAATTCTGGTGGGAAGGGCCCAACTGGCTGCCAAATAGGGAAAATTGGCCAAAAAATAAGATATTCCAAAAACGAATGAAGAAACAAAACACATGTCATGTCATGTCACCAGACGTATGTGAAAATACAAAATCAAGAGTGGAATCGTTTTTCTTAACTTACAAAAATGCTTCGAGTACTGTCATACTGCCGAAGAATAAAAAAGAACTCGCCAAAAGGCACTGTATTACCAGAAGAAATTGAACCAACCTTTCTAGTAGTCATTAGGTGCGTTCAAGAAATAGAGTTTAAAGAAGAAAAAGCTCAGCTACTCCAACGAAAAAGCATAGACAATAAAAGTAAACTTTAAAACCTCAACCCATTTTTAGATCAAGAGGGACTCATTCGAGTAGGTACTACGCAACGCAGAAATCCCATACAATTAAAAATATCCTCTTGTTTTACCAAGAAATTGTTACTTCACTACGTACATTTTACGAGACGCTCACACCAAAACATTACATAGGGGCAATCAACTAATGTTAGCTTATATTAGACAGAAGTTCTGGATTATGAATGCAAAAAGGGCTATCGCAACTATGGTAAATAAATGTGTTCAGTGCATAAGATATAAACAACAGACAGCGCAGCAGTTAGTGGGCGACATACGAAAAGAAAGAATAATACCGTCTGCGCCATTTTCACATACAGAAATAGATTACGCCGGTCCGATACACGTCGGAGCTACAAAAGGAAGAGGGCACAAATCTTACAAAGGATATATTGCTATTATTGTATGTCTAGCAACAAAAGCAATCCACATTGAAATTGTTAGCGATATGAGCACAGGAACCTTTTTGGCAGCATACCGAAGATTCATCTCCCAAAGAAGGCAGTGCACAGACATATATACGGACAACGTCACGAGGAGTAGGAGCAGCAAACCAAATAAAAGAAGAAATAAAAGAGATAGCACAAGCACAAACAGTGCAGGATACAATGAGCACATTAGGAGCAAAATGGCATTTTATTCCAACATCGTCACCACACTTCGGCGGACTCTGGGAAGCCGGAGTGAAGTCCATGAAACATCATCTGAGAAGAGTCATTGGAGAAACATCATTAACATACGAAGAAATCACTACATAAGCGTGTCAGATTGAAGCCTGCCTGGATTCCCGGCCGCTATGCGTTCTTAGCGACGTCACAGATGACGAAATAATTTTAACACCACGGCACTTTTTAATTGGAAAACCATTAATAAGTCCGGCTACTTCATCAGAAGCAAAAGAGATAAATAGCAGAATTTCACATAGATGGAAATTAATTCAAAAAATAAAAAATGATTTCTAGAAAGCTTGGTCAACTGAATATTTAAGCACACTACAAATGGGGTACAAATGGAAAGAAACCAAAAATAACCTTAAAATTGGGACCGTAGTACTTATTAAAGAGGATAATATCAATCCCGCAAAGTGGCCATTAGCGAGGGTCATAAAAACACACCCTGGCGACAATGGGTTAGTCCGAGTGGTTACACTACGAAAAGGAAAAACCAAAAAAAACAATAACCAAGCTAATACCCCTGCCAAAAGAACAAGAAAACAATCAAGCGCAACAGTCACCGCACCTAGTTCAATCGCATACAACCAGTACGAGGGGAAATCCAAAAGTACAACGCACCCAAAAACTACACTAGCACATGCAATATTTTGGGGAATGCTATTATTGGGCATTCCAAGTAGCAATAAGGGAAACTACACCATACAGCATCCCGGAAAAGGACTGTATGTAGAGCATCTTGGAGTTTCCAGAATACAAAAAGGAGAATTTAGGCTACAGTTACAAATCAACAAAACAAAGATTAGCGAAGACACAGGAAGAGTGACACAAGTTATAGAAAAATTCGAGACGCTATGTGAGCAAGCCAAGAAATTATCAACAGAAACTTAGTGCAACTCCTTAGGTCATCATCTACGACAAAAAGAAAGTGACATGCAACTTATAAAAAACAGTCTTTCATCACTACACCGAAGAAAAAGAGGACTTTTTGGTCAGTTTTTAACTTCAGTTTTTGGGATAAATGATGAGGTATACAGAGACATTAACAGTTTACAAGAAAATCAAGAAGAATTAATACTAGCCTTAAAACATCAAACAAAGCTCATGAATCCGCCATGTCAACAGTCAACGAAACAGAGATAAAAATAGAAAAGCAACTTCGCAAATTTCAGGAAAAACTAAACAAAGGACTTAGTGCAATCAACGAGATGCAATCGTGGTATAGAGCAGCAGACATCAACGCAATCAATATCCACATTATGAGTACATATCAGTTAGCTTCCAACTTCATATCCGAACTCATCAGTTATTACTCTAAAGTGTTTGAAATTATATGGGAAAAAGGCTCAATTTATAAACTATTATCGCCAATTCATGTAGCATCTATCATCAAAGATGCGAACAAGAAGGTGCCATCACACCTAAAAATCTGGCATGTTCCGAGAAAAACAGCTGTGGAGGATTCCGAAAGGCAATGGATACAAATATATGCATACTTTACCATTGAAGCTATCTCAGAGTTCATCCTACTCAAGGTAGTTCCAACACCACTCAAGATTCAAAATGGGACTTACTGGGCAATGGACATCACAAATGACATTTTGGCAGTTGACTATAACAATCAGCAATATTTTCAATTAACGCACAACGAGACTAAATCATGCACACGAAGAAAACACACATATCTCTGCGCCACCAGCTATAAAAAATATGTAAACAAGTCCAAACTGTGTAATAAACGACATCTATCAGCGTCATCAAAAGAGGAAATGCAACGTCAGAACTTATAACGTCACTGGAATTACCTGGAATCAATTGTATACACCAAACAGTTGGATGTATACCACGCCGCATCCAACAAACATCGCCATAACCTGCAACGGAAAAAGGCAAGAAATCTTATTAAACACCACCAGTATTATCAATATCACCAAGACTGCATAATCCCAACAAAACAGAAGATTATTATACCTAAGCAACTTGATACGGTTCCGGTCGTGTCGAGTTATTCCAAAGTGTCAATGGTGAATATTGACCTCACAACAAATAATAATGTAGTACCGGCGTCAAACCCACCCGTCAGCAGTTTTGAGGAAGAGCCGGTATTTACCATACAAAACGACTTGACCCACCTCAAAGTTAACGAGCAACAACTGGGTCAACGCCTTGAAAATATCATGTGAAAGAAAATAAAACATCACTCATACGTCGCCAGTTCTATTACCCTTTTTGGGGCAATATACGTCACCGTAATGATATGGTTGATCTTTGAAAGATGTCTCTCCAGAGTTAGGCGGTCAGCCACTGAGCCGAAAAAACTTAGCACTGAAGAAATCTTTGAGCTGACTCCGCTTCAAGACTTATCCACCACAGACACCGCCGGTGAGAGTGCGGAGCATATCTAATCGACAGGAAATATTTTTAGGAAGTTCTAAATTTTTTATTAAATTTTATTAGGTACATTTATTAATTTTAGTTAGCTATACGTTATAGTATATTTTAAATAATTTAAACAATAACGAACCTTCAGTCAAGGTTTATTCTTAACAGTCTATAACAAAAATATTTGACATTGCGTGCTGTATTACAAAATTTAGGTGTTTTGAGATTTTTCATAAAATAGTAAACTTGCCTTGGTTAATAAAAACTGACGTGATCTTCTAGGGTTAGCGCAATGCTGGTTTATATTAAAACCCATATATAAACTGTAACAAAATACGTAATAAAGCAGTATTCAACTAGTACTAAAACAAGACAGTTGTTTTACTCAATAAACCTACTACGGCACAGCCACCTTACCTTTGATCTATAGTGAGGCTGCTATAGAGTAGTAGGGAATAAAAAGAGCAGGAGATCCCTGCCCTTTTCACAATATGATTTCATCTTTCCAATCCAGAGGTTAGTCTCTCATAAGAAAACAAAAGTCAAGAAAAAAGCAGGAATGAGCAAAATCTTGAAAAGGATGACGGTAACTTTTTAAATCCCACTTAAGGAAAGAAGAGTAGGACTCTATTTTTGTTTTTATAGTGGCCCAAGATTTTTCGGGTAAAAATCTTTTAGGGCACTAATAAATTTACAGAAAAAATTTGTGGCGTAGAGGGAAAAGGGTGAGGGAATAAATCGGAAAAAAGTTTTTCCTCGACCAGGATTTGAACCCGGGACCTCTAGAATACCAGTCTAATGCTCTACCAACTGAGCTATAGAAGAGATGGAGTTTTGACTGGCTATTCGGAAATCCTTTCGTCCGATTCATTTGTTATTAGTGGGGAGATCTTTGAAGCCTACTGCGGCTTTAAAAACTAGAGATGTTTTAAGGAAATTTCGTAGAACTAATAATCCTGAATGTGCACCTCCTTGTCTTTATACCATCTTTACATTTTTAAAGCCGCAGTAGGCTTCAAAGATCTATCCACTACTAACAAATGAATCGGACGAAAGGATTTCCGAATAGCCAGTCAAAACTCCATGTCCTCGATAGCTCAGTTGGTAGAGCATTAGACTGGTATTCTAGAGGTCCCGGGTTCAAATCTTGGTCGAGGAAAAACTTTTTTCCGATTTATTCCCTCACCCTTTGCCCTCTACGCCACAAATATTTTCTATAAATTTATTAGGGTGCTAAATCTTCCCTTCACTTTGTAAATTATGCTTTTTTTTTTGTATTTTGTTTTAGTTTGATGTGTGTCCAAGTGCTAAATTATTATTGATTTTGAGTGGCGTATTCCAATGTAGGTCCAAATTTGTAAAACGAAAAATGTTTTTGTGACGTCCGATAAACGGCAAGTTGTTTAGAATGGCGTATTTAATCGACTTACCTATTTTGTACGAAAATTTTACCAATTCGAACCGGATCTCCAATTTCCGTTGTACAAAAAACATTGACTAAATCTCACTAGAACTAAGTTTTTATGTTCAAACGATGCCCGACTGCCAAAAAACGTCTTCAATTGTTATGTCAGTCGCACAGATGACCCTTTTTTTGTTAAAGTTTAACACATAAACAAAAAAGTGTTTTTGCAATCATTTTCCGCGTTTTCAGAAAAAAAGGTTCGCGAAATTGCTGCGCCCCACAGATTACCACCCCCTAGTGTAAGTGTCTGAGCCAAAAAATAGACGACTTTTTAAAAATTGTCTAAAAAAAACTAAAGAAAAGGGAGTCCATGCCCCACAATTGCCCAGCTTAAAATAGATATAAAAATGCCTCAGATAAACCAAACTGTTCTCAATAGAATCGTATTGTAAAAGTACAGGTATAGCGACTTAGACACACACTAACACCACATCTAATAATCACTGCAATTATGCCCCTCAAAATTTGAACAGAGAAATTTTTGCTTTCTTTCTACTTTTCATCTTTTCAACCAAAAACAAAAAAGAACGTAAAAAAATAAGGTTAGGACATTAATGTTAAAGTAGGTTAAAAAACCCAACAAAAAGTAGGCCAATAGAAGACAAGGTAACTTTAAAGCATATTCTATCAGATTCACGTTTATTGTTTCTGTGAACGCTAGGTTCAATAACAATGAGTTTGGCCTTAGTATATTACATAATAATATAATACTACAAAATCACTGAAAAAAACGAATTAATAAAGGAAAAATGCAAATAATATTTCAAAAAAGTATACAAAATGTTAGCTAAACAAAAAATTATTAAAAGTAACCAAGAAAAACGATTATAATTAAATATATAGTCGTCCAAAATTGTGCCTGGAACCACGACTAAAAGAGCGAAGAAAGGTAAAGACTTACTTGGCTATTCTCCCATGCAAAAAGATCTTATTAAAAGAATGTTCCAAATTTGTTGCGACAATAGACACTTAAAGTAAATATTTCAATGCATCGGTATCGGTATACGCGTTCGAAACAAAGTCAAAATACGCTACATTTTTGACTTGCCATGTTTCAAACGATGCCTGCTTCTTTGACGGGTGTGATGACAGAATCTCGTTTCGTACGGAAGGATGTACGTATCGTTACGGACCCACGAACGTATGCAAAAGTGTCTATTGATTTCGCGCTTTTGTAAGTAATGTTGTTGAGTTTTGATACTAAGTCATTAATTGAAACTAGGTGGTTATGTTGAATTTCTCTGTTGCCAATGTAGATAGGACAGGCAAAAAGAACATGACTTAACGTTTCCTTGACTTGCATATTGCAGACTGAGCAGTCGATAAGAGGGCTTATTCGGTATGCCGAGCCCCTATAAGTAAATTTGATGGCATAACTGCTTGCAACTCTCAGCTGTGCTATGGTTCTTAGGACTTGCCAGGGAACTTTAAGTTGTTTTTAAGCTGTTTTGTTTACAAAATCGGCTGGACATATTTGGTGACCATGGAATTTCGATGTTCAAGAAGGCAAATAGATTTTTTACCTGAGCTGCCCAGTTATATTTTAGTTGCGGACTATCCAATTGTAGTTGTCTTAAAAAACAGATTCGTGGCAATCGATCATTACTCATATCAAGAAGTTTGATCAGCCAGTTCAAAGTGGATTTAAAGACAGTGTAAGAGAGTTTAACTCGATTGGCTTCTAGCCTTACTATGGAATCAGGGGTGTTTCTCGGGAGATGAAGTAATCTTTTAAAAAAACTTATTTGAACTCTTTCAATGATATCGAGGTAGTTTTGACCCCAGATTGACAGACAAAACAAGAGAGTCGAATAATTGGGTTTTAGAACTCCATATCTCCATTTTGGATTTGGAAAGAATTGATTATATATTGCCAGACGTATACTGAGCTAAGTAAAAGAACTAGCTATTTCGACAGGAGCGCCTTTAAAGAGAAAACTATGGGGAGGTATGTTTTGCGAAACACCTCTACTAAAACGAACTATTTTGGTTTTGAAGACGTTACGGTTAGTAGATTTTCATCTGAGTATCCTTCCAAAATGCTTAATTTTCGTTTTACATCCATTTTAGAGTCACATACAATAGCCAAGTCATCGCAATACAATAACAACAGCAGATCATTGAAGTTATCTATATTCACCCCGGTGGCCCCTTCTCTGAAGTAAGTTTCCATGTCAGCTATGAATAGTGCAAAAATCAAGGGGCTGAGCGGTTCGCCCTGCAAGACACCCTCCGTAACATCGATTGGGCCTGTAAGACCATCGGAACATTCTACTTGCATTGAAGCGTTTTGATAAAAAGACCTAATCAGGTTGATAAAAGTAGTAGAAAAGCCAATGCTATAGAGCTTTTGCCAAATTAATCTATGATTTAGAGAGTCGAATGCACATTTGTAATCTATAAAAATAATAAAGATTTTATGTCTGTGTTGTCTCAGGTGCAAATGAATTGTATTTATAAGAGTGTGAAAATTGTCGATACATCCTCTGTTCTTACGAAATCCTGATTGAGATTCTGGAAGAAGGGATGTTCATTGACCCAGGTATCCAGGCGTACCAACAACACTTGTGTGCATGTCTTTGGATTAGGTCAGTTCCTGATGGAGTGAAACCTAACAGGACACTGCTAGAACGACGTCTCATGAAAGTCCTAGCCGACGGAGTCGTGTTATTCATATTTATATAAATATAATTAAATAAAAATAAAGTTAATTTACGATTGATCGATCGAACTTTCAATCAAATTCCAATCAAAATAATCGCAGGTCACCAGTCCTGCGTATTTCCCCCCCCCCCAAAAAAATGTTTATTTAAAAGAAATGAAACGTAACTACAGTTCCAATTAACGTAAGTATTTTTCGTCTCCGTCCTCTTCTTCATTCTCGTGATGGGTTGTTCTGCAGCTTCTATGGGCCTCAACTGTCCTCTAATTGCCTTAAATCATCGACATGTATTTTAACCTGAACATTATCACGCAAAACTTTATACATATTTTCCCCAGAAACATCTAAAATACGATGAGGTCCAGTTCATGTTTTAACCAGAGATCTTTGCTTAGTTTTTCTAAATTCTCGAACCATAACTTGATCTCCAATTTTGAACTTAGGAATTACTGAATTAGATTTTCTAAAAATTCTTGTTTGATATTGTCTTTGATTTTTAGCAGCTTCTTCAATCATTTGATTCTTTAATACAGGAGTAAGTGAATCTTCATTAATAAAATTTGGAATTTTCCATTCACCAGGGAGTGTCCAAACAACAATACACTTATGTACCAAGTACCCGTTGCTTGGTTTTTCCGATTATTCATGGCAAATAAAATTTGATCTATGTGTGTATCCCATTTGGTACATCCTAGAGTCATGGCTTGAACACGTAATGCTTTTTTTATTTCTTCATTTCTACGTTCCACAGGGTTTGCTTTTTGGTGATATATAGGTGTTGTGTAATGATCCAGACTTCTGAATTGAGAGCCGCAATCCGTAATTACAGATTCCGGATGACCATATCTACCAAAAACCGATTCTAGAAATCAAATTAGAATTGATGTTGTAGCTTCGCAAACTGACCATGCATCCACCCATTTAGTGTATAAATCAGTGATGACTATTAGGTACTTCTTCCCTCGCTGAGATCTTTCGTAGGGACCCATAATATCCAGACTAACAGCTTGAAATGGTCGTGTAGGTTGTCTGGGTTTTAATGGAGCTTGTTCTTGTGGTATACCAGTTTTTGTAGAATTACATATTAAACAAAGTCTGACATATTCCTGTATATCTTTCCAAATTCTCTTCCAGTAGTAATGTTGTGAAAGCGCTTCATCGCGTCCGGGATGACATGCTGTTGGACAATCTTTATACTCGTACATTAATTTTTTTTTGCATACTTGAGGGAACCAACATTTTTTTCTTCTCATATTGATCAATTTTAAATAGTAGGTTATTTTCTACAGTATAATTTTTTTAAATAATTCAAATCAGATTTTTGTAATTTTGCATAAAGTTGGTTTGCTTTTAGACTAACCCATTTGACAATGCTGGTCTGAATTTCTTTGTCAGTACGTTGAGATTCCAAAATTGTTTCATAAATCGATAAGTTAACTGAAATTTTGTTTACTGTAATTGGAGGATTCAATCTGTCATCATAATCTTCACGTTCAGGGTCTCCTGGAAGTTCGTTGTTTCGACCTGAACAATGCTGAACTTTAAAATTATATTCTTGTTAAAGTAAAGACCATCTTAATTTAGCTTTGTCATCTTAAAATTTTTCAAGCCATGTTAGTGCTTTACTGTTAGTAACTAGAGTGAATTCCTTACCTTCTAAAAATGGCCGAAAACGTTTGCAAGCCCAAACTATTGCCAAGGTTTTCTGTTCGTTAATATGGTACTTTCTTTCTGCTTTTGAAAATTTTGCACTTGCGTAAGAGATAATTTGTCGTGTGTCATTTGTACCCCATTGAAACCAAACTGCTCCCATTCTCACATTGCTAACATCGGTTTGTAAAACGAACGGTTTTCCGAAATCTGGTCTATTAGCTCTAAATGTTTTTCAAGTTCACTTTTAATTTTGTTTTTGTTGAATGCCTCCTCAGCTTGAGAATTACATTTGAAGTATTTTTTCCCTGTTATATCAGTCAACGGTGCTGTAAGCGTAGCAAAATTTTGAATGTACTCTCTTAACCAATTAGCCGTTCCTACAAAAGATTGCAATTCTTTCATGGTGATAGGTTTTTTAAAATCTTATTATCAGCAGTGGTTTTATACCCTAAATAGTTTAACTCAGACGATCCAAAATTACATTTTTTGAGAGAACATTTAAGTTCGTGAATTCGTAGACGTTCTAACACTAATTTAAGATGCATTTGGTGTTGATCATGG
Organism: Oxystoma pomonae; assembly: GCA_963921995.1. Lineage (NCBI taxonomy): Eukaryota > Metazoa > Arthropoda > Insecta > Coleoptera > Brentidae > Oxystoma > Oxystoma pomonae. The sequence continues at coordinate 55,661,774 of OY998170.1, read as the reverse complement.
TCTTGTGAATATATAATTATGTCATCTAAATAAACTTTGACAAATACGTCGATGTACCCAGATAACACCTCGGTCATAAGTTTTTGAAAAGTATCTGGGGCATTGCGTAATCCAAAAGGAATTACTAGGAATTCATACATAGATCCATCTGGTGTGGCAAAAGCTGTAAGATACTATTTGGATTCATACCAACTTGCCAATAACCACTTTTTAAATCGAGAGAAGACAACATAGTAGTATATTGATTTATTCCTAAACAAATTTGGTCATGTGAATTTTGAAATGATTGGTTATTTACAAGAGATTTTCTAATGAAGGAATGACTTTCGCCACAATCTATTAAAGCTTTTATTTGCTTATTGTTTACTAAAATGTGAATGTAACAAGTTTGACTATAATCTAATATTTGAATAGAATTCATGGCCAGGCAGCCTGGTTCAACCTGACCAAAAATTAGTTTTCCGATTTTTTATTCCGTTCTCGGTGAAAGTGCATTTCTTGGCAAAAACGAGACGGATATCGAGGAAGTGGATTGTTCGGGTTAGATTGTGACTGATTGAAAGATGTTGTGGATTGAGATCGTATTTCATTTAAATCGTTTTCAATCATAGTAGATACCTGTATTATTTTCAAATGATCTGTTTCGTAGTTTTAATCGTATTTCTGGGCGTACTAGTTCAATAACTCTTGAAATTACATGTCTTTCTGGTAAATCTGGTTCCTGGAGACGAAATAACGCATTATTTTGACTTAAAAATGCAGCAACAGTCCCTTGAGAATGTTTATTGCCATAGAGTTTTGCATACAGTGTGCTATTAAGCGACTCATTATCAGACTTAGTCAAAAATCTTCTTGTAAACGAATCAAAACTTAAACAGTTATTATGGCTGTTATTATCATACCAAATTTTTGCAACTCCTTTAAAACAGACATTGATTAAGTTTCTTCAAAAGTAATATTCTGTTGATGTAAATAAGCATCTAATTGTTTCAAAAATTCCTTAGGGCATTCCCAATCAAGTCCAAAAAAATGTGGGGATCTTCTGCTTTTTTGTTGCAGTTCCTTCCAAAGATGGTTGTTGATATTGCTCAAATCGATACCTGCTTTTTCGAATTTTGGGCGCCACGTAGTTTTTTGTTCAGATCTACGAAACTTCGGGGTGTTTCCAGCACTTGGGCGCCATGTCGTCGGGTTAGGTCAGTTCCTGATGGGGTAAAAACTAACAGGGAACTGCTGGAACGACGTCTCATGAAAGTCCTAGCCGACGGAGTCGTGTTATTCATATTTATATATATATATATAATTAAATAAAAATAAAGTTAATTTACGATTGATGTATCCAACTGTCGCAAGACTGTCAATCAAATTCCAATCAAAATAAACGCAGGTCGCCAGTCCTGCGACATGCAATACCTAGAAAATTGGCCGGATCATTGGTTGGGCCTTTTTTATGAAGAGTAATGGTTGAAATGTTGCTCCAATTATTGGGAAGGAATTGAGTGTGAAGAATTTTATTAAACAAGTAGGTGATGTACAGAATCCAATTGTTTGGCATATTTTTATAAAACTCATATGGGATGATGTCTATAACAGGGCTCTTACTATTTTTACGTTTGGATAAAATGCTGCTTCGTCGGTCGATATAGATGTATCCAAGTATGGGTGTTTGCCACTAAAAAAGTTGGTATTATCATTATTTCTAGGAGGGTAAGTGCTTTTGTGAACTAAACCCACGCACAGTGGTCCAGAATGTCTTGGGGGTCCCTGCAATTTGACAGTTTTGCAACCAGATCTATATGTGATACATTTTCTTTTTGTACTTTGTGAATCTTTTGTATTGACTTTTAGCTTCAAGATAATCACGTTTGGATCTAGGACAAAAGTTTTTTAGTGCTTGCCGAGTTGCTTTTTTTTGTACAAAACAGTCATGATCAAACAACGGCGCATTTATTTTTTGATATTGACAAGGCCTTGACTCTTTTATCAGACCTAATTGGCTAGCAGTTTCGGAGATAACTTCGTAAAGATTTTGACAAGCTTAATTAATATCATTGATAAAAACAACTTTTGGGGTCAAGCGCAAAATTTCTTCGTAAGCCACTGTTTTTCAGGTTGCCAACAAAATCTAGGAACCTTGTCTAATTGAGAAAATTGGGATTTTCCAGACTGACAGTACTGAAAAGCAAAGGGATTTTTGAATTCTACAAGTATAGGAAAATGATCAGGTAAAATTGTTAGTTCGTTTAAAATTTTAAAGTCTTAAAAGTTGTATAAAGTGGAGTGAGAAAGCCTAGCAAAATCTATAACAGAACTTCTCTTATTTGGGTCTTTGGGCAGGTGTGTATATTGAGCAGGTCTATCAGAGGGAGATCTACCATTTAAAACGTAAAAAGAGTTATTACACATAAACTCATTAAGTAAACGACCCCTAATATTAACTAAATTATCAAGAGAATATCGTTTTTCAAAGAAGTTTATACCTTCAAGAATCTCTGCTGGAATATCGTCTAAGTGTTCAAATCTACAGTTAAAATCACTGCCAATTATTCAAAGTAGGACAATCCTGAAACATATCAAGCAAGTCAAGGAGGTTATAATCAGGTTTAAAGCAAACAAAACAGATAAATAAACTATAATTTTTATAAGACTGTAAAAAGATTATCCACCAAGGAGATTTATGTACAACAACAAAAGTAATTGATTTAATAACGAACACGGAGAGCCCCCCACTAGCCCTTCCTCTTGATTTTTCTTTTATAGCTGGAGAGCTGACGACATTGAAAGAGGCAAGAAAAGTGGGAGTCTCCACCAGTTCGTAAGTCAAGCATGTTTCGCTTACACACAATACTTAAAACTGATCATGTTCTTGGACAAAGTCACTGACATTGCTATAGCCTTCTGGTTGTTGCTACTGGGAGGGGTTGGCGGGCGCTGGCAAGTTTGCATCTTGTTTGGTAACTTTAATGCCATTTTCTCTAACTGGTGACATAGAAGATGATCTGTTTCTTTTTCGAAATTCAGGAGTGGAAATTATTTGGGGTATTTTATTGATATATTCATCAAGTTAGTTTCCCCATTTTTCTTCCGAGTTTCCAGCTCATCTCTGAGAGCTTTTAAATTCTTTCACGATAACTTTCAGCAGGCGAATTTTTCCAGCTTTAACTTTTCCAAGACGCTGGATACTAATAGGTCTAATCGCGTTAGGATTTAAAATGCTTAATAATAGAATAACATTGTTTAAGTCATCGTTGTTTTTAAAGTTTTCCGGCAGGCCAGCTACAATGACATTTTTTTTCCGGCGAATTCGTTCAAATATTTATTTTTGCATCTCTTCGATAGAGGTAGCTGAAGTACGACCCTCAAGTGCACTGATTCTGCTTTTTAAAGATGAGTTCTCAACTTTTAGAGCATCTATGTCTCTGATACAAGTGTTAATTAAATCAGACTGATCAGATATTAATTTATTTACTGATTCTGCGTTAGCGTTGCATATCTCAATTTTCGTATCCTAGGTACCGATATTAACGTTACATGATTGAATTCTATCATTACTGATGTCAATTTTCGATTGACAGTATTCCACATTTGTGTTACACGCTTCTATTTTATTGTTGCAAAAAGATACAGGTTGCGAAAGTTCTAATAGTTGCTTCATAATTGTATTAAAACGCTGCTCTTCGATACCAGGTGACTGCGCGGTTTTCTTCTCGTCTACGCATGATTTACACGACCATACATCGAGCGTTGCAGGTTTACTATTCAAAAACTGTGGAACGCCACACACGCCGTGAAACAGTCGATGGCAGCTCTAACAACACAGTACACCTTGACCATCGGTCGCATGAATTATTTTTAAACAAGCGCTGCATTTACGTTTGGAAGGGGACATTTTTCGAAGTAGTTCTTCATTTCGTAGTGTGCAAACTGATCGAGTTCAGACAAATGGATCTCAAAGTTTGTTGACAAAATATGTTGAAAAAAACTTCTTTTTGGCAGGAAAAAATATATACTAGCAAAGAATACAGGTTAGACTTACTGCTTAATCTGGCTGATGTAATTTTTACATGTACTTTCACTAAAACCAAAACATTTTGAGATTTATGACAACAAAACATGTGCTCGTAGAATTAGTTCGAACTCAACCAGCATATTCTATCGACCATCACTAAACGTAATCGATTCCGACGAAGATTGGCCGTTGGGCAGGACAACTAATTTAACGTCATAGAAACTAACATAAGATCGACGTTGGTAAATAAATAAAGTTACGTCGTAGCATATGATAGAGACCAACGTTGGGAAAGTTACGTCACAGTACGCGACGTCGACGGGTCATTTAATACACCTACTTACGCTTAACAAGAATGGCTTTGATATGAAAGTGACGTCGTTTACCAAATAAGGAAGTAGTGACTTACATTTTGATTTGAAATAACGTCGCATTACGCCAGATATAGTCGGAAGTTAGATAAATGCTGCTTGAGGGCGCATATTGGGCTGATCCATCCTCTATTGATTTCCATATAGTTAGTAGTTTAGCCGTACGGCGTGGTGATAATGCTCATTTTAGCGATTCGTAAAAAGGCGAAAAAATTTGGAAGAGTTGAGACTGGACTATAAACAAATTTAATGGAAAAATATGACGACCAAATAGAGGTTAACAACTACCTACCAACTGAAATTGTACATCTTCCAAAGCAACTAAACTGTGAATTTAATAGAAGAAAACAGGGAGAGCTTAAGAATAACATAATTTTGAAAGGCAATGTCAACTAAATAAAGCTTTTCGTATGGGGAGAGTTAGAAAAACTAACAACAACAGATCTTGGATTCAAAACATTCAAAGCATAAGAAACCGATTAATTTTTCTAAAATTGATAGTTGGTTGTCTTTTACATGAATCCTTTTAAGATTTTTTCATTTATCATTTAATCTCTTAGTTCCTATCACCGCACCGTTCTGATAAGCACCGCTAGTTGCGAAACCCGGGTTTAGTTTACCATTACCTTTTTTGTCACCTTCGCTAAATCCTTTTTAAATTCATCAACTCGAGAGCTGTAAAGATGATTATATCTCTCTCCGTAGATGCGCATTTTTCCTTCAAATTAAAAGTACGTCTGCCGATACTACAATTTGCAGTTTGATGTCTTTACATAAATCCTTTTTCAGATTTTTAATAAACTCAGTGTTTTTTGAAAAGCCATGATAGTTATGTACTGGTATTGACGGAGCCAGGAGTCGAAATTTATTTGAAAAAATTTTTGGATTTCAAAATTATCAAAACTGCTGATGGTAATGAACCTTTAAATTTTAACTTATGTTCACTTTATAGACTCTACCTGGTCATCATCTTAATAATTTTATTGACTGTTAACAGCAGGGCAATTCCATGAAAACTCATGGGACAAATCTTATATAATTAATTTTTTGATCTCATTTTTCTCTCTCTTAAGATATACCAGAATGACAATACTTTAATGCATTATGTAGAGGGTTTATCTGAACAATTTAAAAAGAAAATCATATTAATTTTTTATTGAAAGTCCAGGATATAACCAAAAATTGGTGGTAACTTATGGGACATCAGAAACGGGCAGAGAAAATGCATGGATTTAGAAAGTGCTTTTTTTCTTAAAATTAGGAGTTGCAAAATATGTTTCTTTTTCCTAGATATAATAAAATGGTATGATATTGCTTTTCTTTACTTGCTTTGATTTCAAGTTAAATGTAATTTTTTGATTACTCATGGCACATTTCTTATGAAACGTTAATATTTTTTGCCTATATTTTAACTATTGGCTATTATTTTATGATTTGGAAAAAAGTTTTTGCATTCTAATGAGTGGACACGTTTAAAGATACCTCACACACTACTTTGATTGTGATAGTTTTTTAGATAGAAAAATTAAAAAAATGCCAAAAACCTTCATCACGCGTGGTATTGCTCAGCAACTTTAATTGTAGAAGACTTACATGTAGATATTATTATTTTTTTTATCGATGTAATCTAAATGACAGTCCCATTTTAGATAACTATCAATATATACCCCCAAATATTTAAATTTATTGTAGGATTGAATTTCGAATTGCTGCGACTTCATTGAAAGTTTGATTGTGTGAAAATCTTGTAATTTGTTTGTGTAGCTACAGAATGGCATAAAATATGTTTTTTTTAAGGTTTATGCTAAGAAGGTTGTTCTGAAAATAAGTACACAAATTTGGCAAATCTTGGGTTAGAACCGACAGAAGTTCTTCCCACAATTTTCTCTGGGAATGAGCAACTGTATCATCGCAGAAACTGAACAGCTCGGCTCGACGTTGAACCTTATACAAATAATTAATGTAAATATTAAATAATATCGGGCCAAGAACAGTTCCCTGTGGAACACCGCAAACCACCCCCAGAGGTTCGCTTAAAACACCATCCACTTCGACCCACTGCGCCCTATTTTTAAAATAACTTAAATATACTTAACTCTGTTCCTTCAAAGCCAATGTTTTCAAGTTTTTTAAATAGCAAAGGATGTGAAATGGTATCAAAGGCTTTCGTTAAGTCAACAATAGACGGAATATTATTATCGACTCAGTTATAAACTTTTTTAATTAGTTCCGCCATTGCATCATCTGTTGACTCACTCTTTTGAAAACCGCATTGATTTTTGGAAAGTATGTTGATTGCTTCTTAATGTGCAACTATTCTTTCTTTTAAAATTTTTTGAAATATTTTTGACAAGTTGCTAACTTGTGCAATTAATCGATAGTTGGAGATATCAGACTTATCCCCAGACTTGTACAGGGTCGTCGAAATTCGAGGGGCCTCTATAGCTTTGGGCTTTTGCAGCATAGTTAGCCCAAAACTAATATACATGTTACGGGCTCGATTTTCAAGAGAAGTCGAAAACTAAAAACCGCATTGCAATATGTCAAAGCGTTTCTGAGCTACAGGGTGATTCTCAAAAATGTGCGTTTCTAAAAACCCTCTACAACTTTTTTATTTGTAAAGATAGAGAGTTTCATTAAAAACATTTTTTGAAGATTTTTTAAGGACAAATCTACCTGTTTCACCGATTTTGTCTTAAAGCCTTTAGTTCACGAGATATAACACAAAGTTACATTTTTTAAAATGAAATACCCCAGTTTTTTTAAAAAAAAATTAGTTTTGTAATAAAATTTTCTGTTAAACGATGTGTCATACACCTATTTTTATTAAGTAGTTAAACAGATATCTGCAATTTTTAATAATTACCATAGTAGGCTGTGTTTAACTCTGACCTATGCAGTTTTAGGGTATCTATATATTGAAAGTAACGAAAATCGACAGACGGCGTTAAATCTATATTTCCAGAGATATCCGAAAAGAAGGCAACCTAGCTCAAAAATACTTTTGAAGTGAAAACGTCATCTACAAGAATAAGTATCCTTTACAAAACCGCGGCCTAGGACGTATAGAAGCCTAGCCAGAGATAGAGAGTTGGAAGAACTAACGGTTCTAGGAGAAATAGAAATTAACCCGAATACTTCCACCAGGGCTATGGAGAGAAACACTGGAATTCCACGCAGCAATGCCGTTCGGGTGCTTAAAAAACACAAGTTTAGGCCTTATCGACCCCGACGGGAATTAAATAATAAAAACGAAAGTTTGACCAAGGCTTTAGATAAGATAGAAGGGAGTAAAAAATGAAATTATAAATACTTATAAATTTACAATTAACGGCTTCGTACAAATTCAAAAAGACCAAACCCAAGCAATGAATGCCAAAGATAACCTAAATGAATTGCAGACACTAAAAACAAAAATAAATAAACTTGAAAAAGAATTGGATGTACAAAAAAAATGATTGGAACTATGATGAAATTAAAAAGGAAAACCTAGAATTGCAGGACAAAGTAAAAAAATTACTTAAAGACTTGGAAAACGTTACTAAAGACAAAAATATATTTCTGAACTGGATGAGATAAAAAAAAGTCCTTTATGGCATCCACGACGTTTTCTTTGTAAAGGAAAATAATGAAATCATTGACACGAGCTCTAGCACCTTACTCACTTACCACGTACCACTTACACCGAACTTTTGATACCAGTTATTGAAGAAAAACTTAGCCAACAAGAAAAGATATCAAGTGGGAGTTCATTTGCATTAAACGTAAGAAATATGAAGGTTAAAGCTAATAAAAAAAAGATAAAAAAATTTAAACGAAAGTCTAAAAAGTTAGAAAAAAACATACTTGAGTTAAATGAAGTCAATAGCCAAATGCGAATATCTATTGAAACCCTAAATGCCGATAATAACTTTCTCCTATCCGAAGTCGAGAGTCTAAAACAGATGCAAATTGACTCGTTTAATCCAACTGTCAATGTCGGATCAGATTCACCATTGATTTTTCCCGTTAATGTGCTATCCACAACCGCACTTAGCTCCACCACCCAGAGAAAAAGAGCCAGCTTAACCCCTATACTCAGTCAGGATGTTAATAACCTTTCCGTGGTTCCATCTCTTGTAAGCAAGAGAAGTGTTTTGGTTTTCGGCGACAAAAGCTCTCGAGGAGTTGCCACCAAATTACTCCGTCGACTCTGCAGTCTACTCCATCTATGGTGAATGCCACCACGAGTTTTCCATTCCACAAATGGCAAAAAGGATTTTTGGTTTAACTAAAGATTACTCTAAAGAGGATAACGTTATAATTTGCATTGACTTGCGCTTATCCCATAAATTAACACCTTTTATCTTAAATCAACTATTTTTCGTTGGCAAATATACTCGCGTAACATTTTCCTTATCATTTTCAGATAATAATAAATATAAATACTGTAAGTTTGTAACGATTTGTCAAAATTTTCTTACACTAAATAGCGCCTCAGTCAGAATTGTAGATAATAATGTTCTAAATGGCAAATTTCGATTATCCAAAAAAGCTTTGTGTAACTGTTTATATTCCTATATCGAGAAGTGTTGTGTGTTAAAAAAATTGTTCACGTCTATCTCTGTTAAATATTGTAATTTAAGGTATCCTGCCAGTTCTGTTATTCTACGTAAAGTGCCTTGCCAAAACATAGAAAGCAGTAACAGAACTGTCATGGAACCTGTTTCTTTTTTAGGATAAATAATATTGACAAAAGCATTTCTATCATGCTTCTTAATATACGGTCAATTAGAAATAAAAGTGACACATTATTTGTTACATTAGAAAGTTTAAATTTTCCGCAAATTGTATTACTGACTGAACACTGGCTTAAGCCAGGCGAGCCTCTTTTCATTCCTGGATATTTTGTTGTTTCCAAATACTGCAGAACAAACTCAGTTCATGGCGGTACAATCGCACTTGTGAGCGAGTCTCTCGGTGAGACGACATTCACGAGTTTTAATGGATTCGATGACATGTTGGTGGAGAGGGAGTTTGAATTTTCTATTATTTTTTCGCATAGTCAAAACTGCTACATAGTCTGTATCTATCGATCTCCAGATACAAACACAAAGTTATTCCTTGTTAGACTGGAAGATCTTTTGCAAAAATTCTCAGCAATTTATAAAATCATAATCGCAGGAGATCTTAGTATTAATTTTGAAGATAAGGAAAACCGTTTCACCTTGCTGCTTTCCAATCTACTTGAATCCTTTAATATTACCATGCACGTCGAACAGTCCACACGAGTTGGGAGAATTTCTTCTACTACAATAGATTACATTGCAACTAACATCCATGAAGAAGTTACTTGTGAGATATTTGACTTCGCCATTTCCGATCATAACGCTGTTCTAGCTCTTATTCCTCTTACTAGGGCATACAGAACATGTGAAGAATCGACGGAGAATATATAATTCAAAGGGTTTTGAGACTTTTAGTGCAATTTGTGCTTCTTATGATTGGGGCTCGTTATCAGACTCAAATGATGTTTTACAATCTTTTCACTCTGCTTTATCTCAAATCCTTGATAAAGCATTTCCAATTCGCTTTCTAAAAAATAGACGAAAAGATAACAAAAGGTGGATAACAACTGGAACTCGAACTTCGGCTACCAATTTAAGGTTTCTTAACCAGTTACATAAAAACTTTCCTATCTCTCCGGTAGTACCAACATACTTTTCTGATTATAGGAAAACATACAGACTGGTCATTAAAAAAGCTAAAGAAATGTACTACTCGCGGCGCTTTGACAGTTGTGTAAACAAACAACGTCAATCGTGGTCAATTATTAATGAAATTATGGGAAAATCGCAAAAATCTTCTCAACTCTTAAAAATTGATGCTGATAGTTTAAACGATTATTACTGTTCTGTTGCACAAACACTTACACATAATATTAGTCCATCAACTGATCTATTACTATATCTTTCGCATGTTAATATTCCGGAAACTTTCTTTTTTTCTCCAACAACTTCGGCTGAAATAACAGAAACTATAAAAACTATGAAAAATAAAAAATCAACAAGCGAAGATGGCATTTCACTTAATATTTTAGCAGAATTACCTGCACCTGCCTTAAATATATTGTCGACCGCTATTAGCTTATCGTTTGAATCTGGCGTTTTCCCTTCATCCTTAAAAACATCCAAGGTTATTCCTCTCTATAAGGGTGGTGATAGATCTTTACCATCAAATTACAGACCTGTATCTCTCGTCTGCACCCTCTCAAAACTAATTGAGACTTTAGCTCGTAAAAGAATGTTACCTTTTCTAAAAAAACACAATATAATAGACGTTAATCAATATGGTTTCCAACAAGGGAAAGGCACTTCTGATGCTATGCATAACTTTTTGTCTCGACTCTTATCAAGTATTAATAAAAAAGAGGCATCTGCAGCGGTGTTTTGTGATTTGTCTAAAGCATTCGACTGCGTAGATCACAAGACACTGCTGGGGAAACTGTCTTTTTATGAATTTCGTGGAGTTTCTTATAGTTGGCTGCAATCATTTATTTCTGACCATATACAGTCTATGCTAACAATGTATCATCAAAGAAACCGCAAGGCTCGGTATTAGGCCCTACGCTTTTTTTCATAAACATTAATGACCTACTTCAACTTGATATTTCCAGAAAAATAACAGCATTTGCTGACGATGCTACGGTCTCATGGAGTAACACGAGTCTTGCACAACTAAAAACTAATATAGAAGCTGATTTCTTAAAGATTAAATCTTGGTGCATTTCTAACAAGCTTTGCTTGAATGTTTCTAAAACTAATGGTATGGGATTTAATTGTAGTGTAGATAATCATGTCGCAGGAAACAAGACAATTAATTCGGTACGAATTTACGAAAAATTAAAATTTCAGCAGCATATAAATAGACTCAATAAAAGACTAGCTTCAGGATGTTACTCGGTCCGAGTGAGCTTTCGTGAATTGGGGAGAGATTTTGCCAGAAATGTTTACTTTGCAAACATTGAGTCACAACTTAGATATGCTCTACCATTTTGGGGACCGTGCTCTTTGTACCTCTTTAATTCCGTTTTTGTTCTTCAAAAACGAGCAATTAGAAACCTCTGTCAGGCATCACCAAGGACACATTGTAAAGCTCTTTTCATTAAGAACAACATCTTGACTCTTGCATACTTATTCTTGAGACAGCATCTCTCATTCATAAAAATAGATCTCGACTTCCTACCCACCAATATTCATATGATACTAGACAAAAGAACAACGTGCCTTTACCCACGATACACTTAACACGGTATGACGATACGCATCTCGGCGTGACGTCACTTTGTGACCCTGATACCAACAGATGTGCATGGAAAAGGTATTAATTTTCCTTAATGTAATTTTGGGCCGCCGCGAGTTTAATGTGTTTTTGGTTTGTACGGGTTGACCTGCGTTTGTCTTAGATTTTAACAGAAAAATAAACAGGTCGAACTAAAATAAACCATGGCTCAAAATATACGTATGCCATGCTAAAACGTAAGTGTTAAAATAAATAATAAAAACTTACAATTTTTTGGCTTTATTTGGCGTTTATTTGGCAGGCAATTATGAATTTCATTTCAGCAACTTTTTCCCTTGGTAATCTAAAGTATTTAATGTTTTTTTTATAACTCTGTAATAATTTTTACATTCAAAAACAGCGCACTTTCACATTGTAAATAAGTATTATAAATAAATTTTGACACTGACAATCATTATCAAACAACAAAGTGGTACTTGCACAAGTTGTGTGTTGTTATCGTAGAACATTGTAGAAGGCAGTCTCTCAATCAAATCGTATTTTTTGGAAGGGCGAGCGAGATTACTTCTGTTCCTTTACGCTTTCAAATAAAACATGAGACAAGTATATCAGCGCAGTTAACTAATTTTGTCAATGGAGCACGCTAATAAAAGTTCTAATGTTGACGTCAGTGTATGATTGCGCGAAAACCGACGGAATTGGGTTCAAATAGCAGCATACCGTGTAAAGTGTATCGTGCCTTTACCGATGCCATATTATGGTATTTTTCAAAACTCTTTTGTTTACAAAGGGGTCAAAATTTATAATCATCTCAGCATGGAGTTGCGAAATATCCAGAGAATGGAACGCTTCCGGTCTCAGTTAAGACTAATTTTGACAAAAAATATCCAGAGAATGGAACGCTTCCGGTCTCAGTTAAGACTAATTTTGACAAAAAAGCTTATTATACTATTGACGAATTTTTTACAGATATGTAAGAAGGAAAGCTCATATTTATATATTTTGTAGGGTAATATATATATTTTGTACAATTTTTATTTTATGTTTTACATTAATATTATTTTCGCTATAAACGTTTGTTATTGTATAATTCGTATTTTGTAAAATTTTTATTTTTATGGTTTTTAATTTCTATTTTATGACAACAAAGCTTTGTTGAACTTCAACTTGAACTTGACAAAGAAGACCCCGATTTTGCCAGAAAAGTTATTTGGACGGATGAGGCAACGATTTCTAGTGATGGAATATATACCAGATATAACTACTATTACTGGAAACAGCAAAAACACTTTTAAGGTTTGGGTAGGCATCTACAGAGGACAAATTGTTTGGCCATATATTTTTGATGTAAATTTAAATGACGAAAGATACCAACAAATTTTAGAAGAGCAGGTGATTCCGTTTATCGACAATTTGCCACTTCAGCAAAATAATGACCTATACTCTTTTTTTTTATTTATTTAATATACGGGATATCCCCATTAAATGTTACAAAATCACAAAGTATAAATAGTTAGGTTCCAAGTAACTCATAACTCAAGAAAATTTAAGTAATAAATATATCAAAAACTAAAAATAAACTATGAAAATGTAAACCAAAATACAATTCAATAATAAGTAGCTATTAGTAACTACTAAAGTTAAAAGAAAAATTAACAAATTATAAAGAAAAATATAAAACATAAATATAAAGAAGAATATAATAAGTTATTAAAGCTAAATGGTTTTATTTTAATGTAACGTAATCGATCTTTTTAATTGGCCTATTTTTATATTAAATAAATCAATATTATCGCAATTATTTAAAAGGCACATATATCTATCCACTGGATTATAGACACCGTAAGATGTTCTGTGAAAAGAGATGTTAAAAGTCGCATAATGCCGGAGACCTAGATATGGGATATTAAATTTTATCTGTTTCAACAGGCCAGTGCAGTCTATCAGTCCATGTATGATTTTAAATATAAAAATAGCACCAGAAACATCTCGACGAATCTTGAGTGAAGGTAATGACATCTGTTCTTCAAGAAGCGATTAATCATGGTCTTCAACATGACGGTGCACCTCCTCACAATGTACGAGACATTACTAATTTGCTAAATAATGTGTCTGCCGAAAACTGGATCGGAAATAAAGGTCCTATATATTGGCCCCCTCAGGTCTCCAGACCTGACCCCTTGCGACTTCTTTTTGTGGGGGAGAGTCAAAACCTTGTATTTCTAAATCGCCCAACTACTAGAAGGGAATTGGAAGAGGCACTTCGTACTGCATTCAGGCAGCTTCGTGCGGTAGAACTTCTTAATGCAGAAAATAGCGTCAAGAGAAGATGTAGGATATGTTTACAAGAAAACGGCCGTCAATTTGAGCATTTGTTTTAGAATTAAAGAAAATTGTTAGTTGTAGATTTTAGTTGTTACATAGTTTAATTAAAAAAATGTTTAAATAAAAACTTTAAAAATTTTTATTTACACATTTAGGGCGCGCACAGCGCCTACTATGGTAAATATCAAAATATGCAAATATCTTTTAAACTATTTAATAAAAATAGGTGTATGGCACATCGTTCGACAGGAAATTTGATTAGAAAACTGATTTTTTAGAAAAATTGGGGGTATCCCATTTAAAGAAATATAACTGTGTGATATCTCTTGAACTAAAGGCTTTAAGAGAAAATCGGTGAAACAGTTAGATTTGTCTTTAAAAAATCTTCAAAAAATGTTTTTAATGAAAAATCTCTATCTTTACAAATAAAAAAGTTGTAGAAGGCCTTTAAAATCGCACATTTTTGAGAATCACCCTGTAGCTCAGAATTGCTTTGACATATCGCAATGCGGTTTTTAGTTTTCGACTTCTCTTGAAAATCGAGCCCGTACCATGTATATTAGTTTTGGGCTAACTATGCTGCAAAAGCCCAAAGCTATAGAGGCCCCTCGAATTTGGACCACCCTGTACAATGGTGTAATTACGGTCTCTTTAAAAATATCCGGATAAATACCTTCTTTGATTAGTTTGTTTCTCAAAAACATTAAAGAGTTTAACATTAAATTTCCCTACGATTTTCAGAAGTAATTTTAACTTTACCAGGAGACTTTTTTAGTTTTAGAGATTTTATTACTTTTTTCTGTTTCGTTAGTGGTAGTTAGTAATATTTTAAATTTATTGTCAATTTTAAGTTCTTTAAACGATTTTTTACGGTCTGTTTGAATGTGTTTCGCTAAATCTGAAGCTACAGTACAAAAGTCGTCATTAAAGACGTCTGCTATCTTTTTGTCATCTGTTTCTATTTTGGAATCTTTAGTTTTAACTTGTTTTAAGTTGGTCTGTTTGTTTTGTTTGTTGTTCATATTTTTTATACAATTCCAAAGTTGGTTTCGAAAGTTTTTGTTAATATCGAGTTGTTTTTTGTAATACTGTGTCCTGGCTGCCCTTAAAACACTTGTAAGCGTATTTTATTTTTGTAGTGTAAAAACTCTTGCCTACGTACATTGTTATTTGGTTGTTATTATATAGGCTGTTCCAAAAAAAACGGACTTTTCGGATTGCCTACAACATTCATAATAATTATCCGAAATTTAAAATTTAAAGTTTATTTAAAAAAGGAAGCTTTAAAATTTATGCGCTTAATGTCGAAACTGACATTTCTTTAAAATTCAAGATGGCGGACAGATTTAAAAAAAAGGTTATTTTTGACCCCCCTGCAAAAAAATTGTGTGCGCCACTGTAACAAAATTATGATGTGTTCTAGATAGCCTTATCCCTTAAAGGCATATACGCGTTTTGATTTTTTAAATCGGTTAAGAAATAAGAAAGTTCTGCAGTTTTACATTTAATGCTGTTTTTGTGGTAAAACACTGTTTCACTAAAAGTTATCATCTTTTGGACGGTACATGGTTTGGTCAAAAATAATCAGAATTTAAAGATTTTAACCTTTCTTAAAAGCTAAAAGTCCATATTTTATGTACTTTATGTCAAAACTGCTATTTCTTTAAAATTCAAGATGGCGGACAAATCTAAAAAGTCTTTTTTTTACCTTCTTGAAAAAAAATTGGGCACCACTGTAACACAATTAGGTTGTGCGCTAAATAGCCTTATTCTTTTAACGTATACACGTTACGTTTATTTAAATCGGTTAAGAAATAAGAAAGTTATGCAGTTTTATTAGTATGAGTCATGTTTTTAAGCTGGCAAACTAAAAGTTCAAATTTTATGCGGCTAATGTCAAAACTGGCAATTCTTTAAAATTTAAGATAACGGATCGATTTGAAAAGTGGGTATTTTTTTTTCCTGGAAAAAGAACATGTGCGTCACTGCCTTTTTTTTTAACGGAACGAATTAAAGTCGTATTACATAACAATTATATACCTATTAATTTAAGTCATTAGGTGTTGTGTGTGTCTTTGCCTGTCAGAATGCGCGTCTATACTTTATATTATTAAATCAAAATGTTGTTCCAGGGAGAAAATGAGTACTTTGTAAAAAATCTGTTTGAAAGTGGATTTACAGTGTCTCAAATATTAAGACGAAGATAATTCATTACTATAGATGATGTTAAATAAGAAACCCTGCAATTAAATTACAATTGTAAAAAAAAACTTAACTCGGCATATCTTGGCAAGACTGGGCGATTGATCCTTGTATGGATGGAAAATACCTGGATAACAAAAAAAACCTACTATTAAAAGAATTTTTTTTTTATTTGTTCACAACAAAAAAATACTCAAATTAGACCAAAGTAATTGGGCTATTATCACATATCTAAATTTAATTACAATTAAGGGGTCAAAAATACTCGCCCCATAAAGCCGTCTGCCATCTTGAATTTTTAAAAGATGATAATTTTGTCTCTTTTCCAGTTGCCTTATATAATTTTTCCCGTCAAGTAAAAAAGATAATTTTTATTACTAAAGGAACATCGAATGTAAAACTGCAAAACTTTCTTATTTCTTAACCGACTTAAGTAATCGT
Source organism: Oxystoma pomonae (assembly GCA_963921995.1). NCBI lineage: Eukaryota > Metazoa > Arthropoda > Insecta > Coleoptera > Brentidae > Oxystoma > Oxystoma pomonae. The sequence continues at coordinate 55,645,145 of OY998170.1, read as the reverse complement.
TACGTTACATTTTTCAAATCTGTCCGCCATCTTAAATTTTAAAGAAATGTCAATTTTGACATTATGCACATAAAGTTTGTACTTTTAGCTATTCATAAAGCTTAAAATCTTTAGATTCTGATAATTTTTAACCAAACTGTACACCGTCGAATAAAAAGATGACTTACAGTAAGAAAACTGCATAACTTTCTTATTTCTTAGCCGATTTAAATAAACGTAACGTGCGTTAACGTTAAAAGAATAAGGATGTTTAGCACATAACTCAATTTTGTTACAGTGGCGCACACTTTTTTTTCAGGAGGGATTTTTTTTAATCTGTCCGACATCTTGAATTTTAAAGAAATCTCAGTTTTTATACTAGGCGTGTAAAATTTAGACTTTTAGCTTTTAAGAAACCTTAAAATCTTTAAATTCTGATAAATTTTAATAAAATTGTATAACGTCGAATAAAAACATGACTTATAGTAAGAAAGTTTTCTACCACACAAACTCCATCAAATTTAACACTGCAGAAATTTATTATTTCTTAACCGATTTAAAAAAACAAAACAGTTATGCACCTTTAAATGATAAGGCTATATACAGCGTATCTTAAATTTATTACAGTGTCGCACATAATTTTTTTGCAGTGGGGGGGGGGTCAAAAATACCCATTTTTTTTTAAATCTGTCCGCCATCTTGAATTTTAAAGAAATGTCAGTTTTTACATTGGGCACATAAATTTTGAAGTTTCGTTTTTCAAATAAACTTTAAATTGTAAAATTGTAAAAGTAATTGTGGAAGTTGTAGGCAATCCAAAAAGTCCGTTTTTTTTTTGGAACACTCTAAATAATATTATATATATAATTTTGTTTTATGATTGACTCATTTAATTAATGACTCAGTTATCCAGTATTTACGTTTAATGTTTTTACTATTTAAATATCTTATTCTAACATATTAGAACAAAAAAAAATCCCAAACAAAAACTCTAAAAATATTCAACTACAAAATCCAAAACAAAATTAACTTAGGAAATGCACTTAGGGTTATATTTCAAACAAAAACATAAACTGTCACGTTACATTCTAGAACTATAAAATATCAGACCACAAGCCCTTGCAAATTAATGTAAATATAAACTATAAAAAATTTGCCCAAAAGATTAACAAGTAATTTGACATAATAAACCCTGAAATATTTAAAAATAACTTCGACACTCTTTGCAAATACCAAGCCACAAAAAATACAATTACGTCACCGAGAGAAAAATAATTGAATAACTCTTGATATACTAAACCTAATCAATCAACGTAACAATATATTCACAGAATTACTAAAAAAAGTCAAAAAATAACAGATAATAAACGGGAATTTGACCATAAAAAATTAAAAAATTAGATCAACTCTGAAATACGAAAAACAAACAGAATATTTTACACATTAATGGAAAAGGACAGGTAGTGATTCAAATAATTAAAGGAAGGTTATTAACTTATAAATACAGTCAGATTTCGGAATACTGTCATTCCTTTTAACAACATATAAAACTTGATCCTAGAATTACTTTTTGTAAAAATATACCTAATTAAACATTAAAAGTATTATAGTTTTTGTGTACGGACCTGTTTCGATAAAACGAGAGTTATTACCATGTAGCACCACATCGCAGCAATATTGGAAGGGACAGTCCGATACTCGGCGTATCATCAGTTTTGAATTGTCATTGTTATTTATTGTGTCGGCTGCCGGATAGTCTTTGTTTAAGGACAAGTCGCGCAAGTGGCGGCCGATACAGCTCTAGTATACGCTTAAACTTTTCCAGAACGTTCGTCCTTTGGCGCGGACATTTGTGTTAGTGATTAAAATCGGGTCGGTTTTTTGTTTTGTTTTTTTGCCAATTTTTAAACCAAAGTTTTGAAAATCGGCCGCAGAAGAAATGTTGGGTGGTCACGCAGATCATCAGATCTTAATCCACTAGATTTTTGTTTTGGGGATCCCTGCATGGAATTAGTATCAAATTTATGGGTGGCAAAATATGAGTATGTCTAGATGACAACAATGTCAGAAACCTTTTAAACTTCGTGCAGAACTGTCAAAAAGAATGCCGACTTTATGAAAGTCAGGCTATGTACCGATAAGTCCCTATTATTTTATTAAAGCATTAGTTCCAATCCTGACAAACCTCATAAAAACGGTTTTTAACAGGGATTTTTCTTCAAATACTAAAAATTGGAGAAATCACACCTATAGAAAATTTTAAACTTCTGTGAAGTTTCACAGGGCTCTGTGCTAGGCCTGCAGTTGTACTCACTGTTGGAACTATCATTGCGACTTGCTGGAGTAAAGGATCTATACTTTCTTTTTGCTAAAGACAAAGTTATTGTCTACAGTGTTACACTTTAGGTTAACGGGGGTCAGTAAGGCTTGACTGATACCACGCCAAACCAAAATCCGCCGTTTTTGCCTCAATAAAAGTGAAGGCTCACATAGGGGTGTGAATATGTCTAGGTTTCAGGGTGATACACAGTAAAAGGTCAGAGTAGAGTTAAATATAAATATATTGTAAAAGTCAAATAATATTATCTTTAGCATCACAAAAGATTCAGAATAAAAAAACTGTTGATTTTGTGTTAAAAAAAAAGAAAAAGTATAGGCTCTATCACAATTTGTCCCAAAATTGGGGTTACATAATTATAATCTAAATGAGAGGTTATCTTCTTATTAACTATGTGAAACTTCCAACAGATAATTGTGACCGAAAATACCAAATAAAATATATAAATAAGTTACAGAAACTTTGAAATTACTGTTTGAAATCTGATTTTAAAAAAAAAGTTAAGTTTAAGGTTTTGTTTAAAAAGAAAGTTTAAGTTGAATGCTTAGACGCTAATCCTCCTCGTCCACCAAGTCCAAGATGATCAGGAAATGCCACAGGTGCCTAGATAAAATCCTCTCTAGAGTAGAACATCTCTAACCTAAGAGCGGTTCCAGTGAAGGACTGTGCATAGCACTAAGCGAAGTTGGTGCTTAGGCAAATACCCATGTTGGTGCATAGCCTCATCCGGCAACTCTATTTAATTAAAAAAAAAAATACTGTACTATATACACGAAAACTACCTACTTAAAACTTAATAGGAACTTTCCTTGGGAAGGAACCCTACGCCAATACAAGGCATTTAAAATACATGAGATCGCTCCAAAAATAATATATGAGCCGACTCAACACAAATGCCTTAAAACATATAGATCAAAAATATTAAAAAAAAAACTATGTAAAACTATTTAGTAAGGGCAACAATGAAATTTTTATTGGAAGGCAAAACATGGAAATAAACAATAAGTCAAAATCGGTAAGAATTAGAAGTAAAACTTACCTCAAGTTATTGACAGACGCCGCAGTTTTTACAACATGATGCATGGTTGCGCGGGATCCAGCCTTAAAAAGTAAAAGCCAATAGTAGAAAACAAGGAAACGAGAACCAAAGCAGAGCTGCCACTATTGTTCTGACAGTAATAATAATTATCTCAAAAGGACTAGGCAAAAGCTTATCAGCACAAGGCAAAAAATCAGGCACTTGTCGGTGTGTACTGGACGATATATCACTCACTTTCCCACACCCTTCGTGGATAACTGAGTAAAATCAACTTCACTGCGAATGCGGACAGCTTATCCGACGCGTATGTGAAGTAAATTAAACAGACATGTTCAGCGCCACTTCTCTGAAAAAAGAAAAGGTCTCGTTCCTTCTTGAACCAAAAAAAAATCAACTTTTTGTCGGCTACGAGCGCTACCCACGTGACCCCCAATTCTCCTTTCTGATTGGTCTTTTGGTAGACCTCTATTCGGTGTGTTGCGGAAAACATCGACTACGCCAAATACCAGCATATAGCTGAGCAATAACCCCGTGTCTACTAACATCCACGACGCAAGGCTTGGTTGCCCAAGGTCTGTGAGAAACCAAACCAAAAAGTTCCGGAAAATGGAATGACGTTCAGATTTCTGGCTCGAAGTTCCCTTGAAAGTGATTATTCTGGTGCATGAAACCAAAGTACGACCATAAAATAACTTTAATTAACCTTCCTGGCCCGGAAAGTTACTGTAAGATCTCCTTAACCCCGACGGTACAATGCAATCGGCGAACACACTCTTCTTAACTTTTCTCTAATTACCGATGACATATGGCAACTATGTACCTCAAAGACAAGAAACAGCTGATCGACCAAAGCAAGTAAATTTGGGCAAATTTTTCAAGAACTAGGATTTAGAAGGGAGGATGTCGATACGAGTATGTAAGTAACCACTAAAATATAGTTGCAAATAATAAGTCCCGATAACCGTTCGTATCTTCGTCTTCACTTTCACAAAACACGACCCTGACGTCCCTACTGTTCGAACCTTTCTGACTCGAAACTATTGTCTTTTTAGAACAAGTTAGAATTTTTGGCTAGATAGAATAGCCTCTCGAGACTCCAGCCAGCATCCTTCTTCACCATATAGAGCTCTAGTGTTACTGAGATGACCGGGGAAAAGGATACTCGGTGGATGATGTTACCAAATAGGCAGTCACAACAACTTCGAGAGGGCCCCTTACTGATCTCATAACAAGACGACACATGGTAGAGAGCTTGTATTTAGATTTAAATAAACAATATAGTCTAAAAAAAATTAAAAAATAGGTCCATACCCAAAACCTAAAATAATTTGACTATTTCAAAAAGGTATTTCACAAAGTGATTCTCGAATCGAGTTTTATACGCTGCTCAAAGGAATGTTAGTAATTCAAAATCACCTTGTATAGGTGATTATTAAAAAGTTTGGTTTGAAAGGGTGAATGAGCTGAATTTTCCCTATTTCAAAATCAGATGTATCTTTTCACACTATAGTCAATTTTCGGCTATTTTTTAACCCTACTATTTCTCGCTATTCTTAATTTGTTTTCTACTATTTTTATTTCAGATAGTTTTCTTGGGTATGACGACCAATGAGAGAATGAACAAGTCGAGGTACAGTCACTTTATAATAAATGCCGGCAAAAGCCCTTTTAATAAGGGGCCATTGAGAAATTTGGCGGAATTTTTCGAGTGTACCTGTTTTGGGTGAGTTGAAAAAAGCTACTTTTTGATATTAATTTATTTCTGAAATCTTTTAAATGACAAAGTTAATAATTTCTGGGCAATTTTCAAAGGTATTCCACAATTTTTTAACCTACCCACAAAAATAAAACAGTGTCTAAACATCCACCTAGTTATATTATTTAAAAAGAGATAATTCAATTTCAGCTGCAGAAGTCGGGAAAAAGTCTTTTCGAGACAGACAAACTTCAAGCTTTTCCTGTCTTTAATTTTTTACCTAAACGATCCGAGTAATACCTGGTATTATTATTTTCTATTTTATTTTTGTGGGTTTAACTTTTTTAGTCCACCATACCAATATGGTATGGGGAACTATTAAAATCGTGAAATTTTGACTTTTCTTAATTTTATTAAAAATTAAGGTTTCAAAACACCTTAATCGACGAAAAAAAAAAGTTATTTGTCGGTCTGTGCACGATAACCAGGATTCCCACTGACTTGGAAAATCTGGAAAAGTCAGGAAATTTTGAGAGCTACCTGGAAAAGTCAGGGAATGACCAAAAAATCCTCAAAAGTCAAGGAATTGGCACACAAAACCTGGAATTTCTCTTTCTCAACCTATTTTGTAAACCAACTTTGTAAAAAATATTATGTGAGTTCTTCTCTGCTCACCTCGTATATAAGCTCAACATCTGAGGAGAGAAAGAGAGAGGAAAGCTTTTTAAAACGTGTAGGACACGCACCGCATCATTACCCAAGGTGGCAGATTGTGTTTATTGAACATATTTGGTTTTCGTTTCGAAATAATAAATATCACCTGGTATTATTTCTCCTTGTTCTAAGCACACATCGCGCCATCTTCATTTTCTTTCAAGTGTAGTCTAACGCGTTTTTCTAATCCGACAATATTTGTCATGTAATGTATTTATTCCTAACCTTTAAATGATGTGGGGTGCAACTGCAATGCGAGATTTCGAGAATTTTCTATTTTTTTTAAGAGTAAGAATTCATATTGTCGAAAAACACAGTTTCTAATTTAGACTGGATAAGTCCTTCCATAAGTTCACCAGAGTGGCAATGTCTACAGACTGGGAGAATTAATAAATATCAAGCATATTGTAAGCTTTGTTTAAAAAATATTGAATTGAGTAATATGGGACGTCAGACCATCTTGAGCCAGTTTAAGAGCAGTGGTCATGTAAAGTATGTGGAGGCTAATTTCAAGGAAATTGCCTTGGTTATCAATATTTTTTTTTTGTTTTTATTTAGAAACCACTGACAAACAGAATAATTATATTTCTAGAAGGCTGACCAGTGTCACCCCTTTTTGTTGTCGGACTTCGTCGTCCTACCAATTAACTTTGATTTAGTGTTTTTGTCGACACTATAAGAGCGCTAAGCCATCAAAGTTGCGGTGATTTTGATATAAATTGGTATAATCAATAAACCTAAGAAGCTATTCACAAAAAGCTATTTTTTTTTTGCGGCGTCTCATTGTGGTCGGCGTCGTGACGCTTTAGAATGTGTCGTTACTCTCATTTAATTTTTGTAAAATATTTAAATAACCATAACAGCTAGAAAATATTTTATTTCACTTTTAGGCGATGAGTGTCCCTTTGTAACGAAGTATCACAATGTAAAAAAATATTTCAAGTCTTTGTAGAAAAAAAGTAATTAAAATGATACTTGTTGAAATGAACAAATTTGTGTTTTCCTTAATTTTGGTTAATTTGATGCAATTAAATTGCTTTAGGGGTGATTTTGGTTTCTTCTAGAAAATAAGGTTCTTTTTAAGTGTGTCTACAAAAATTTGTTAAGATAAAAACAATACTTTGCAGGTTATGTTGTACAAAGTTATTGAAGTTGGTAGAGTCGGCTTTTTTCATAAAATATGGTATTTTCGTTTAAAATAGGTACATTACTCTCCCATCCGTTACTTTTAAACGATTTTTTTTATATTTTTTATAATATAACTTTAGAATTGAATAGAAAATAAAAAATATTTATTGAAATTAACAAAAATGGTCAGGGAGTTTATAATTCATTTATAATTAAGCTCCAAATGATGCTTAAAAAAACTCTGAATTTTAGGTCATTTTTCGCATCTTTTCGTTTATGTCCTTGGGATTACCATATTTTCTGGGTGATTTTGGTCCTTCACTAGAATTATGTTTTTTAAGGAACAAGCTTTTAAAAATTGTACGAATTTACAAAAATCAGTTTGCGATTTTCACGCCGGGTGCCCCCAAAGATAGCAATTTTTGAATAATTGACAGAATGCATTAAAAATATATCATTATCTCAAATAAATTCCTAGATGCCACTTGTTATGCATGAAATAATTATTAGAAGTAATATATATATATATATATATATATATATATATATATGATTTTTAAAAAATAATTAGTATGGGTGCTAACTACTCATAATAAAAGTTTAATTTTATTTAACTTGTTCTCTAACGATTTGATTCGAGTTAGTATTGCTAAAAAGGGCAATGCTTAAGGAGTTGAACAGGCAGTTTCCTCCTCCACCACATTCTATAACGGTATATTTCTTTCCAAATAAGTCAACTCTGCATTTTTGATATACCTTAAAAGAACATAACCCTATTTAAACTTTCTGAAATTAATTATTACAATACTCTCGAATCTTTCATCAGAAGAAAATTATAAAATTTTCGTAAAAGTTAGGGCATGTACCGATGTATAACAAAAAAATATCTTTTGAGATAATATTTTTTTTAGAAATGGATAGATAATTTCTTGTAGAATTTCTGCACTTGTTTGCGCCAAAGTCGCACTCGTTCTTAATTAATCCATGAATTTCGTTGTTACTGGCTACTTAAGTTAGGGGGGGGTATATAACTTATCATGAGACATAAAAAGTTGCCCAATTTATATATTTTTATGTCATGTTCTGTGACCGTACGCCATTTTGACGTTCTTTCACCATAACCCTACCTTTTTTATAGTGTTTGGAAGGTTTTTATGATTTTTTACTGTTTTAAAAGAACAAATTGTGCAAAAAATGTAAGCAAAACGTCGGTTATTAATATTTACATATGGTAGGCTGTTGGTGCTCAGCCCTGATACATACTATCTTATGTCATGTTATTTCTTGTATAAACAGCGATTTTCCTTATGTAATGTCTGTCTACGATTAGGTTACCTAGGAGACAGGTGCTTCACGCTATTTTTTAAAAAGATTTTATTTTCCATCCATCTGTGTACTTTAGGTACATCTGGTTTTTACTTTTAAAAATCACCTATCTACAATTACATACTAAAAATACATCGGTATACCAACTTCTATAATTATTTCACAGTCCGACGTTTTTCGCAATCATATCGACATCTTAGAACTCCTATCTGTCAAATTCGCATCATTTCACAACTCAGATTATCACCCAAGTAGGTAAACTCTCTGTTAACGGTCTCACTTATTCTATTGATGAAAAACAATTATGCACAATCTGCAATCTTAAACAAAATGACACAATAGATCCCATCCTATTTCAGTGTCCTGCTTACAAACCTTTAAGGACTCCACACCGTGGTGATTGGACAAGCGGGCGAGAAAGGCTCATCAATCTTCTCAACGCAACAATGAGCTCAAAGTCATCCAAAGAGATTTTAATTAGTATAGGCTTTTTTATGAAACTTCGAGCTTTCATGAGAAATTATTATTTGTTTTAAATTTATTGTTTTGGATCCTTATTTCACTAATTAAGTTATCAACGTTTACTTGAATTTCATTAATATCTATTTTTGTTTAGTTTTTTTTTTAATTTTACTTAAGTTTAAGCTGAAATTTATAATTTTATACAACTTTAGAATATTTGTTTGAAAGTTTGAGACAATGATGTGTTTGAAATTAACTCTGTGTTTCGGACTTCCATTGTCTATATTTTATTTATACACAACGTTTCGATCAGTACAATCTCTGATCGTCTTCAGGTGCCAAACTACAATCAATTCCTAAAGCTACGTACTTATATACTGTGAGAAATCACTCAACCTAGAAGTTTAAGAAGTTGCCTCCGCCCAAGGAGGGGCTTCCAAATATTTGGGATTTCAACACTTGGTTTACTGAAAAAACCCTGATTCTGCTCAATAAAGGCAGCTTCAAGGAATTTTCGTCTCTTCCAGTGTGACTCCTTGTGCAAAACCTTTGCTTCTGCCCACTTCATTCGGTGTTGTTTGGACCATGCATGTTCGGCGATTCCTGATTTCGTGGTTTTACCTTTTTGGGTATTCGTCTGATGTTCCTTAAGCCTAACGGATAGTGGTCTTTTTAGTTTCGCCTATGTATGATTCACCACACTCACAAGGAACTTGGTAAATGCATTCATTATTTTGTTTGTTCTCTGGTTTTGTTTTACTAAGAAGGCTTCGAATTGTATTACTAGATTTAAAAGCTGTTTTAATATTAAAGTTTTTCGCTACTCTTCGAATTTTCTCTGATACTCCTTTAACGTATGGGATTGTAAGGAATGCATTTGCCTAGTTTTGGTCTTGTAATTTCTGTCCTGTTTGTTGAAATTTAGAAATAGTATCTGTTATAAGTTTCAGGCTGTAACCATTCTGCTGCAGATCCTTCTTAATGTTTCTTATTTCGATTTCCAAGTCATGAGAATTGTTACAAATTTGAACGGCTCTGTTATACAAAGTTTTGATTATGCCTCGTTTGGTTGTAGCAGAATGATTTGAACCTTGATTTAAATAATGTCCTGTGTGAGTGGGTTTACGATAGACTGTTGTTTTGATGTCGCTTTCTACTCGTGTGACAAGTACATCAAGAAAAGGAATTTGACAATTTTGCTCCAACTCCATTGTGAACTTAATGGTGGGTCTTATGTTATTTAGGTGGTGAAGAAATTCTGAAAGTTGTTGGTCATTCCAGGTCCAGACAATAAAAGTATCATCAACATATCTCAGCCAGAGCTTAGGTTTATATGTTGCGGTATCAACCGCGTGTGATTCGAACCACTCCTTGTAAATATTGGCCACCACTGGCGAAAGCGATGAACCCATTGGCAGACCGTCATCCTGAGCATAAAACCTATCGTTCACTTGGAAATAAGAGTTATGTAGGCAGCACTCCAACAACTCCATCACTCCCTTCAGCGGTAGGCTGGTACGTTCATAAAGGGATTCGTCATCAACCAGTTTCTTTCTAATAATATCTAGCGATTCCTTTATTGGGACATTGGTTTATACACTTTCGACATTAAAACTGACAAGTCTAACCTCGGTTCCTAAAACAAAAGATTTGAGAATATTAACAAAATGGTTGGAATTTTCTACAAATGAAGCGGTCTTGCCTGCAAGAGGTTGAATAATTGATTGACTAAACAAAATCACTGTTGCATTGCCCTTGTCTGCCGGTAAGATCTTAGTGATTTTGGACACGGAAACCTATGACCAAAAAGTTGAAGAGGTACTTGCTAAAGGAAACTATAAACTTCTCCCAAAAGATCCGACGCAATGAATCGAAAGTAAGGTTTATAGAATTTTGAAAAAGTATTCCAGATATATTCCGGACAATACAAGGTCTTAACTTACACCACATTATAGCAAGCCTCCTCATCTATACGGACTTCCCAAAATTCACAAAGATGCAATGCCCTTACGCCCAATTACAAGTTCCAGAAATTCTCCAACAAGCAATCTGTCTAAATTCCTTTTGAAAATTATTCAACCTCTTGCAGGCAAGACCGCTTCATTTGTAGAAAATTCCAACCATTTTGTTAATATTCTCATATTGTTGTAGAAACCGAGGATAGACTTGTCAGTTTTGATGTCGAAAGTCTATACACCAATGTCCCAATAAAGGAATCGCTAGATATTATTAGAATGCATTCCTTACTATCCCATACGTTAAAGATGTATCAGAAAAAATTCGAAGAGTAGCGAAAAACTTTAATATTAAAACAGCTTTTAAATCTAGTAATACAATTCGAAGCCTTCTTAGTAAAACAAAACCGGAGAAAAAACAAAATAAGGAATGCATTTACCAAGTTCCTTGTGAGTGTGGTGAATCATACATAGGCGAAAATAAAAGACCACTATCCGTTAGGCTTAAGGAACATCAGAGGAATACCCAAAAAAGGTGAAACCACGAAATCAGGAATCGCCGAACATGCATGGTCAAAACAACACCGAATGAAGTGGGCAGAAGCAAAGGTTTTGCACAAGGAGTCACACTGGAAGAAACGAAAATTCCTTGAAGCTGCCTTTATTGGGCAGAATCAGGGTATTTTCAGTAAACCAAGTGTTGAAATCCCAAAGTACGTAGCCTTAGGAATTGATTGTAGTTTGGCACCTGAAGACGATCAGATATTGTACTGATCGAAACGTCGTGTATAAATAAAATATAGACAATGGAAGTCCGAAACACAGAGTTAATTTCAACTTTAGAATACCTAGTGCGAACTCTTTGTGATATGTATTTATATGCATTAGACACAATAAACAAGTAAGTAAGTACTAAAAATACAGTTTAGTTATGTAAAAAATTCCTTGTATGTATAAAAAATAAGGCAGTTGCTACAACTACCTAATTTATACATAACTGCAAATATATTTTTTTTATACCTTCATCAAAAACATGTTTAGTAACTGTTTGCAGATAACTAAAGCATGGCTTTTTTGGTTACTGATAAAAGGGATTCAAAAAAAGACTTTTGTCCTTTTTTTACCCAACCAAAATCTAATTATTCCTGTATAAAAATTAAGCCAAAAACATCGTCAAAATATCAAACTGTCAAACATTAAAATGTCGCAACAACGAACGTTGTAACGGTTCAATATTTCCCTAACAATATCCCCTAGAAAAAAATAATTCTTCAAAACACCCTTCTAATACCCTGGCAAAATCTTTAAGCCAATCATCTTTACTATATGTCTGAGCATTTTGTTTATTCTATATCCTACTATTTTATGGCAAATGCGCTGGAAAAACAATATTTACTGTTGGACTGAGGTTGAATTACCCTAGAATTATGATTATTTTATGTGGAGGCATTTTACTCTGTTTAACTTTTTTTTCAAAACAAAGCAAACCTCAATATTTCAAATAAAACACCATTGAACCCTTTCTAATAAACCAATAAATTTAATTACTGTGGCAAATCATGTGTTTTCCAAAAATAACATTACAACATCCATCTTTCTTTTATATTAACTAATGATATACAGTCTACAGTTCAATGAAACTTCGTATTTTTCTTGTATGATTTAACCAGTCCAAGAAAGGTTGCTCTGGCTCTGCAGTAACCTGAAACAAGAAAAAATAACATAATTTTACATAACTTAACACCAAAACGGTCTTTCTAGCGCATAGTTTAAACCGCCAACTTACTAGATTAGTAAGCCTTTGTTTTTTTTATTGATTATATCAAATTCTCCTTCCGTCAACTACTTAACACCCGAAAATAAAGTAGATAATAAAGGTTAGTTTTATAAACCGTGTCAAACAAAGAGAGACTTAGCGGTCTTATACTTACTAGAAACTAGTGTCGGTTCATTTGTTGAGTGGTAGATTCTTGTCACTAGTGATGTGTCGGTGGTTGGCAGTTTCTGTTACTGATCGGTCCCCAATTTGCACATGTCAGGCTTTAGGGGGTCCAATAAGTCCTAAAAATAACAGGACCAAGGTTGTCACCAATCATATGGTATTGATATTACAAAATTACTCTACCTTTGTCGTCAGTTGACACAACACTCACCTGTTGGTTTTATTTTGGTTTCAAGTATGCGTGAATTCCTTAAAGGGCATTGCCCAACCTCGTACAGCCTAGCCATGTCAAGTGTGGACCGTCTTGCTTGTCTCTGTGTGCATTGTTGGTCTGTAGGGTCCATATGTCCTGTGTTTTATACGATAGGCTGTGCAGACTTTAACAGGTTAAATTTTGATAGATATTCAGTTTATTTATTCAAACGAGGGGATCATATGTCCTCATACGACTCGAGACTGGCCTAAAAGTATAAGAAGTTCGAAATAAAGGAGGTTTATAGTCGTTCTAAAGAGGTAAACAAACAGTAAAGGGGAGAGAGATATTTGTCAAGGATCCGTATGTTACCTACACGGAAGGAAACTGTGACTCACCTGGATTATTTAGGAAGGCTTGGAGTGCCGGAAAGTGGTCTTTTTCTTGGCGAAAATCCGTGTTTTTCTTTAGGCATTTTATGGTTTTTCAAAATTAAATTCGACCGCCAGCTGACTGTGACGTTTGGGACGACGTTGCCAGATTGTCATAGGCGAAATCCTGGGAGTATACAGTGACTAACTTCACGTCACATAACTGTGATTTAAAGTTGCACATTACGTTACTGCTGAGTCGTTTTCGAGAAAACCAAGTGTCTACACTTATTGTTTATTGGTTCTCCCAAAAAGATAAAGTCCATTTCTTGCTCACTACTGCAACCAATGCCTTGTTGTTAACTTCTGTTCGTCACGTGATCTCTCCCTATCCCGCTGATACAGAAGGAAATCTGACAACACCGCTTCGTTGTCTTTGTCTGTCTTAGGTTGATGAATAGAGGCTTCCGACTTGAACCTGTCGCATTCGAAAAGTAGAATTTGGACCCCAGCCCCTGTCGATTTTTGCCCATATCAGAAAGATCGCCCAATTGTAATGCATTTTCAGCAGCATCACCTAATATGGTAATCAGGATAAGCGATTTTCGACTGTGGTTTTCGCGCCTCTGAGGTTTGTGACCAATCGTTTGCCCGCAGGAAGCTTCTTTTTTAGCGTCTGAGATTTTCTGGAGGGAAGGAAACACTTCTTTTCCGGCACCGTTTTGAGTGCCACGTTTAATTTTTCTTTTCCAAGAATACCGAAAAGAAGTCGTGCCCATGGCGGCCTTTGCAACCTGAAATCGTCGTAGACGGAATCCGCAGAGGTCCCATAAAAAGAAGAAAGTCTTCGTGGAAGTGCCCGTGCCTGTGTTTGGGGTTTGAGGTGGTGATTTTCGAGGATTTCTTTTTGACCGTATAGGATACGGAAAATGGCCGGCTAGACCGTGGCTTATCAGCCGATCGATGGTAATTATATTCGATTTTTTTAAAGCGTTTTCCCTCCAGTTTATTTCAATATTGACTATTTTTTATTCTGTATTTTTCTTTGTGCTACAGATTGAGGAGGCCTCACGTCAACTCCCTGGGAGGTATTAGGTTACCTGCCATGCGGAATGTCGCCCTCAGGATGATTTGAGGTAAATATTTGCTGCATGTGTACCTTGATTATTTTTGCCCTTGTAAGAAATTAGACTGTTTTCTGTCGTTTTAAGTAATTTTTAGTTTTATCGTCCGTGGTACCCACTATACAATAGAGTGTGGACTTATATGTTTTTTTTATGCTTTTTTGGCGTATGTACTTTGAGTGTTGCCCCTCAGGCATGCCCCGTACAATAAGTAAACAGTAGTTTTTTTGTGTTACTGTTTTACTTCCTTTTTTTCCTGTGTAAAATACATGTCCGTTATTAGAAATTAGATATAAATGATACGTTAGGGTGTTCTCCCTTGTTCTAGAAGGTTGTTTTTATATCTGTCTAGGGTGCTTGGTTCCGGTGCACAGCCATGGGTGGTCCTAGTGCCGACTCTCAACACCATACCTTCGACTTTCCGTCCTAAGTGCTGCTTTGCCCTGGCCTGAGATGCCTAGTCCAGTCATGAGTCCTGTGTACCTGTTCCAGGGATGTTTAGCCCTGTCATTGGCTAGCTATGTGGAAACAGATAAGAAATATTTCCCTGTCCAAACATTTTCTCTTTAAAAACCTTAAAAAAAAACTCATAAAATTTTATCAAAACTTATCAAGACAAGCTTCAACTTCATTTTTTTAATATGAGAACCATTTCAACTTTTTCATCTTTGATAAAAGAACTTTCCATCATTGAAATTAAACATAAAAACAAGAGGAAAGACCCCTAAAATGTTAGTTTAAAAAAAAAACTATTTTATTTGTTAAAATTTACATTTATTGTTTTACACTATTTTCCAAAAATATATTTTGAGACTGTATAACCTGGTGTTTCATTGCTAAGTGCCCCACAACCGTGTGCTTACTCAAGTTGGCAAGAATGCCAGGCTCGATAGGACCCAAAGTATAGGAAGTTGTCATCGCTTCTATTGTGTTTTTTTTTAACGTAACACTGGCTGCCCACGTGGTTCTCTGTTCTTTGGAGTAAGTGTACTTTTCTTTTTTTGGTTTTTTTAAAAAAAAAAAGTTGTTGGTTGTTGGGTTGCCTGGGCAATGAAATACCATGGTACTTTGGCTTTAAGAAAGAAGATAGGTTGCAGTAGAGTACTACAAGGCTGTATAGAGGTAGGTTCTTTCCTGTTGTACTCCTAAGCGAGTGGTTTTATAGCGTTCTCTTTTTTTCTTTTGCTTTGAGAAAGCGGAGGGGGGGTTTACATTTGCAATTTTTTTTAATGGTATTTTTCTTTAAGAGCAGTCATTTTAAAAATTAATGTAAATTTTTTTTTTTGGGGTGAATTTCAATTTTTTTCCTATGCCGAGTGGGGTAGTTTAAAAAAAAATTTTTCTTACCGAACAACGTAATATATAAATTCAAAGTTTGTTTTTTTCCTCACCGAGTGAAGTATATTAAAGACATTTTTTTTTCTCTGACCGATTAAAGTAAATTCAAGAATTATTTTTTTTCTTACCGAGTGAAGTAAATTAATTTTTTTCCTTACCGAGCAGAATAAATCCCAAAAATAATTTTTTACCGAGTAAAGCAAATTCAAAAATGTTTTCTCACTGAGCAAAATAAATTAAAAAATAATTTTTTTCAAATCATAGCCCAACCAATTTTTTTTCTTCTCGCAAAGCATAGTAAATTGATTTTTTTTTCGGGAAAAGAATGTTTTTTAAAAACAAAATTTTTTTTGTTCACAAACCATAGTAAATCAAATCAGAATTTTTCTAAAAAGTATTTTTTTCAAAGCAAAGTAAATAAATGTTTTTCTTTCTCAAAGCATAATGAAACGAAATATTTTTTTTTAAAGCAAAGAAAATCCCAAACTTTTGTTTTTTTTCAATGTTTATTAAATTGAAATATTTTTTAAAGCATCATCAATCAGATATATTTTGTTGTTAAATCAGGAATATGTATTTTTTTCTTTCTTTTCAAATCATGGTAAATCCAAAGAAAGTCTTAATAGTAAATCAAAAATATATTTTTAAAAATTTTTACCCCTTGCTTGTTTCCACAATAATTTCTCTCTTATATAAGGGTGTTGATGTGTCAAAGTCTTCGAAGTCTAGGTCGGCTAGATATATATCCGGAAAAGAATTTGTAAACGAATAAGTGTATTGTTAGTTTAAGTTAGTTGTTTGTCATTTTTTTTACAAGCGGCAATAATTTTTTTTAAGCAGCGTTTACCCTGAAACTAGTTTCTGGTAGTTTTTTGCTGTCACAGTAAACAGCGACTAAATTGAGTCCCCTTTTCTCTGTGTTTTTCTTATTTAAATTATTTTTGCGCCTCTTACAGAAACAAGTGTTTTTGGCAAGTTTTTTTGTCACTTTTTCCCTGAACCGAAACCGTTACACTTCATAGCCTGACCTTTTTGAGGTTGAAAGACAGGATATTTGTTTGATTTGGTGTTGATGCGTTGGTGCTTCAGGAAAATATGGAGGTGAATCGTTTACTTAGTGATGAGATCGCATACGAGCTGGAAAGCCGAGGAGTGGAAATCAAAAACTTTGCAGCTCGGGACAAAAGGGCACAGCTGAGGGCTGTTTTTGCTGAAGAAAGGTCTGGAAACACCAGAGCTCGTGTTTGTTTTGATCCTATTCGAGAGTTAGCTATTTGTCGAGCGAAGTTGGATGAGCTTGGTGAGAGTATACAGGAATTTGACAAGAACAACAGAGATAATGAATTTAAGAGAATTCACACAAGATTATTTCATGTTCGGGGAAGGATAAATTTAATTCACCCAGATACCGAAGAGGAAGCGAGACGAAAAGATAGTTTGAGGGACTTGTGTTGTGGATTGTTGAGAGCATTGGAAGGCGTTTACAACATAGCAACCTTGGGCCTAGCTGGTAGTGCACAGGACTTTTTGGGTGATCTGCTTGAAAATCTTTTTGAGGAATCTTCCCGGATACCAACAGAAGAGCATCCTTCACATTCTGAAGTTGTCAGTCATCCAGCTACCACAGCTTCTGATGAACCAATGATAGACCTTGGAGTCGGTTTACAGACTGAAGCACAGCTACAGTTAACTAACAGCAACTCAGCTTCACAGCCATACCACCAAAATACCGGTTTTTCACACTCAGCTACTGCTGGTAACTCAGCTATACCACCAAGCAACCCAAATGATGGTTCTTGCCACTCAGCTACAGCTACCAACAACTCAGCTACAGCTACCAACAACTCAGCTACCCAATCAAATGTACCAAGAACTAACTTTTTAAGCTTAGCTAACCATAATAACCCAGATACTCAACACAGCTACTCAGCTACAGCTACCAACAACTCAGCTACACAACAAAATCAGCTAATTAATGGTTCTTTACACCCAAATACTCAATCCAGCTACTCAGCTACAGCTACAAACAACTCAGCTACACAAGCAAATGTACCAAGAACTGATTTTTTAAGCTTAGTTACCCATAATAACGCAGCTACTCAGCACAGCTACTCAGCTTCAGCTACAAACAACTCAGCTACACAACAAAATCAACAAACTAATGGTTTTTCACAATCATATACTCAACATAGCTACTCAGCTACAGCTACAACAAACTCAGCTACAGCTACCAACAACTCAGCTGCACGACAAAACCATCAAATTATTGCTTCTTCACGCCCAGCTATTAGAAACAACTCAGCTACACAGTCAGCTACTCACCCACAAGCTTTGCAGGGATCAGCTTTACCCGCTGAAAGTGAGCGATCTCATAACAACACCAACCCTTTTCTTTGTGATTCTCCTGAGCCCCAGAATGTTGATGAAGTCTTACCTCCAGCACAGAACAGGAATATTGAGTTTGGTAATTTTAATGAGCAACCAAGGAATATTCCGGAAATCTCACAGCCTCTACCCAGTGCTGGTTATTCTCAAAGGTTTCAATTTCAAGATCCTTTTCGAGCAGTTGAAATTCCTCGTGACCACTATAGGCCCCTTCAACCAAATCCATCTGTGGAGCGTAGACGAGTTAGTTTTCAGTACCCTCCTGATTATAGTGCTGCCCCTGCATCCGATTATAGATTTTATCCTGCTGGTCCTGCTGTTTCTTCGATGAGACCTGAGTGTTTTTCTCAACCCCATGTTTCAGACTTTTCACCAATCAGTCGTCCTTCAGTTTTGGAGTCTCGTGGTCCATTGATCGAAACCCTATCCACTCAAAGAGCTAGGTTCAGTACGGAACTTCATCATTATTCCCACTCTTTACCACAGAGGCATACCGAAGAAATACCTCACCGAAGAGAATACCAGCCAGTCCCCGATTTTTTGCAACACCGAAGGACAGAGCCACCTCAAGTTCCTTTGGCTAACTCTAACTTGTCCCATGTTTTGATGAACACAACGGTATCTCAACTTAACAGCTTTGAGAAGTGGAACCTTTGCTATGATGGACATTCAAGCCTAAACTCATTTTTGGATAGTCTGGAAGATAAATGTCTTTCCAGAAATATTTCCAAGGAGCAACTGATAGCTTCAAGAGCTATGGGAGAATTTCTGAAAGGAGATGCAATGGATTGGTATAGGGTCCGAAGAGACACTTTTCGTGACTGGAACGATTTTGAAGCTCAGTTGAGGAGAACATTTCTTCCTCATGATCATGAGGCAGCCTTGCGAAGGGAAATCCCTAAACGTACTCAAGGTTCAGATGAACGCTTTGGTCTGTATGTAACCCGCATGCAAAGTTTGTTTCGTCAACTTAGACCACCGTTACCTATGAGTGAGCAAGTGGCCCTGATCAGAAGGAACATGTTACCTCCTTTACAACGAGCCCTTGTATTGCAAAATATTGAGAGCATTGACCACCTCATCGAATTAGGAAGTGAAGTAGAAGAGACCATGTACCGAACAGAAAAATTTGCTTCACCACCTACCTCCACGAATTTTCCCGAACCTAACTTAGCTTATAAGCGCACCTCCCAACGAAGCACTGTGCACACTGTTGACACGCCGTCACGTAACCAATCCAGGGAAATAGTCTGTTGGCATTGCAGAGCTAAAGGTCATACTAGAGTGAACTGTCCTGAGAAAAAACTGAAATGTTACCGATGTTCCAAGGAGGGTTTTACTACCAGGAACTGTCCAAACTGTTCGAATTCGGGAAACGCCGAACAGGGTCATTAGACCATCGTCTAGTGACCCAATATCAAACTCCCACGGCGGAACAGACTTTTCTCTCTTATGCGTTGTCGCATGCTGCTGGAGACAGGCGGCCGTCCTTGAATGTTGACGTTTTAGGTCAGTCTATTTTGGCTCTTTTGGATTCCGGTGCGAGTTCCACGATTGCTGGGGAGTCTGGATGGAGAACTTTCCAGGAACTAGGATTAAAGTTGGATAGGAGTCGTCGGTCCAAATGTGTTGTAGCCAATGGACAGACAGCGAATATTGAGGGAACTGTTGACGTTCCATTTTTACTTATGGGTCGTATCCGTGTTTTACCTGTGATGGTAGTCCCTGATTTCCCGCACCCCTTGATCCTGGGTGTCGATTTTATTATTTATATGGATATTCTTCCTGATTTGAGACGCAACCAGTGGAGTTTCGGTAATAGTGCAGTTGATTGCGAGGCTATTAGTAAACAACAGTTTTTCGAAGATTTTTTAGATCAGGTCAAGTGTTCTTCAGCCACTGTAGTGAAGACGGAAGAGGTTGGTTCCCTATCAGTCCTTACACCTGAACAACAAGTTCAGTTAGATACCCTGTTAGAAGAAAAGTTTGCAGGAATGAAAGATGGCTTGGGGTTTACCTCAGTGTATGAGCATGAGATACTCCTGGAACCAGGTACCAAACCCATCAAACAGAGGTATTATCCTGTATCACCTTTGAAGCAGAAGCTAATTGATGAGGAACTCGACAAAATGCTGGAGTTGGATGTCATCGAAAAGTCCAAAAGTGCTTGGTCATCACCGGTCTTACTGGTTCCCAAGTCGGACGGCAAGTTTAGGTTTTGCGTAGACTATAGAGCTTTAAATAAAGCCACAACAAAGGACGCTTACCCGATCCCGTACATCTCCGCCATCTTGGATCGACTGCGCGAGGCAAAATATATAAGTTCCATGGACATACGCTCTGCATATTGGCAGGTAAGTGTCAAAGAATCGTGTAGAGAACTTACAGCTTTCACAGTGCCAGGCAGAGGCCTGTTTCAATTTAAAAGGATGCCATTTGGTCTGACAAATGCGCCTGCTTGTTGGCAGAGACTGATTGACACCGTTATTGGCGTAGATCTCCAACCCTACGTGTTCCAATATTTGGATGACGTCATAATCATTGCTCCATCGTTTTCGACACATCTTCGTATTGTGGGACTTGTCTTGGATCGGTTGCTGGCTGCAGGACTTACTGTGAGTCCCGAAAAGTGCAAATTTTGCCGCCCCAGTCTTAAATTTCTTGGTTTTACGGTTACTGCTAAGGGCCTTCAATGCGATGTTGACAAGGTCGAAGCGATCATTAATGTTCCTGCCCCAACAACAGTGAAAGGTGTCCGAAGTTTTCTCGGCATGGCGAGCTGGTATCGGCGATTCGTTCCCGAGTTTTCCTCAGTAGTCGCTCCCTTGACTCGTCTTACGATGAAAAACGTGGCTTTTCGTTGGACTCCGGAGTGTGAAATCCCTTTTTGCAAGCTTAAGACTGCTTTGGTCTCAGCCCCCATTCTTAGATGTCCTGACTTCACAAAGCCATTTACTTTACAAACGGATGCATCCGCATTTGGCATAGGAGCTGTATTAACGCAACAGTTCGACGAAGGCGAAAAGGTGATTTGTTACATATCTAGGTCATTGACAAAACAGGAAAAACAATTTTCGACTACAGAACGTGAGTGTCTAGCTGTTGTATGGGCTACGGAGAAACTCAAACCCTATTTGGAACTTACCAACTTTACGGTCATAACCGACCATAGCTCTTTGGTGTGGCTACACAATCTGAAAGACCCTTCAGGCAGATTGGCGCGTTGGGCATTAAGGCTACAATCATTTAATTACCAGATTATTCATCGAAAAGGTCGTGACCATGTCGTGCCAGATTTTCTTTCTAGGTCAGTCCCTAATGTAGACAGCGTTACCATAGAAAACCAAAAATATGACTTTTCTGATACTAAAGATGCGTGGTATTTAAGGATGAAAAACCTAGTAAACACCTCTCCATTAAAGTATTCTCAGTGGCGTATAGAAAACAAGATATTATACAAATATGTTAAATGTGCCATTCCTGAATTAGCCCAAGGATCTGATTACTGGAAAATTGTCATGACGATGTCCGTTCTGGTCATTTCGGCATTTTTAAAACGTACAATAGACTGAAAACTAGGTATTACTGGCCCAAGATGCGTTGCGATGTAACCCGCTATGTTAACCGCTGTCAGACTTGTGCGAAGTTTAAAGTTGATCAGAAAGCGCCAGCAGGTCACATGGGACGCGCTCCAGAACCTACTTAACCATGGCAAGTAATAAGTCTTGATTTTGTCGGTCCACTTCCTCGAAGTTCGAAACAGGGGAATACCCACTTGTTGGTTATAAGCGATTATTTCAGCAAGTACGTAGCAGTTTTTCCTGGTCGTGCTGCTACTGCGAATTTTATTTGTAAGCACTTAGAGAATGATATTATTCTAACCTTCGGAGTTCCGCAATATGTAATATGCGATAACGGCAGCCAGATGAAAAGTAAAGAACTACAAAGTCTCGCAGAAAAGTATAACTTCAAGCTCTCCTACACAGCTGTTTATCATCCACAGGCTGACCCGTGCGAACGAGCAAACCGAGTGGTCAAAACTATGATTTCGACTTATGTAGGAGATAACCATCGTCGTTGGGACGCTAATTTGCCAGCGCTAGCGTGTGCGATTCGAACTTCAAAAAGTGAAGCTACTGGGTTTTCGCCATATTATATTAACTTTGGTCGAGAGTATGTGTCCGACGGTCGAGAGTATTCTTATGCCATAAAGAAGGATCCTAAACCTGTCATAGAGAAGAGGCTGGATGGCTTCAAAAAGCTTTACCAAGCTGTCATGGTAAATATGAAAAAGTCTTCAGATCGTAATCGTGGTCGTTACAATTTGAGACGTCGAGAAGTGTCATTTATACCGGGAGATCTCGTATGGAGGAAAAATAAAGTTCAATCGGACGCCCTGAATTTCGTTAACGCCAAGTTGTGCCCTAAGTATGTTGGACCGTTTCGTGTCCGGAAAAAGCTAGGTACTGTGACGTATCGGCTTGAGGATTTGGATGGGAAGTTGTGCGTTGGAAATTGGCACGTCCAGGACTTGAAACCGGTGGTCGTTGCAGAAGACGACGACGATAGTCTTGATTTGTAGCGACAGATACGTATATATAAAAAAGTTCATTTCTTTTCTTTTTCTATACTTCATAATTTTTTTTCTGGTGGTAACTGGCCTGGATTTTACATCTTTTTCAGGCAGTTGCTGAATCGGGTTAGTGGTGGGTTTCTCTGTATTTGGCGCTAGAACTTGGCAGATTTCCGATTCCAAGGCTCTAGTTAGCTCCATTAAGACTGAACATCAAATGTCTTCTTAAGCTTCTTCCTTCTTGTCTTTTTTAGACTTGCGCGTTTGACAGGATCTGTAGAGACTCTATGGGGGACAACAAATACGCATATGTTGTTCAAAGTCCTGTCGAAGAAGTTTGAGTTTTTTTTCTTCGGTGGATAGTATCCCCGACCTTTTTTTTCCCTTTTTGTGTGTATTTTGGTATGCCAGGTTGACTTCCGGGCGGAGGCCGGGGGCTGGTCTTCCTTGAGTGCGGGGACGTGGTCCTTTAGACTGTGGTGAGGGCTATTGAACGAGACAGGTGCTGCCTTAGCACCTTGTGCAATTTTAGCCTGCTGGGTCGAACTACCATCGCAGTGTGCCTAATGATGTAGGTTCCGTTAGGTATACTGACGTCTCGGCAGCACCATCACAGTCTGGAGGATTGCTTTCCGGCGTTCTGGGTTGGTCGGTGCTTTGTCACTCTGGGGAGTCTTCAAGGTATATTAGGGGGGTTCATTTTCTTTTTATTTCTTTTTCGGCCTTTCGGTACGGGTCCCTGTCTATTGGGTGCTGCTCGGTTTCACCGTCACCGCTTTTCCTTGCCTCCTGATGGTGTGTCAGGATGGATGGGCATCTGACGTGGCCTTATGCGGCGGAGATTCGCATTTGGGGGGTTCGGGCTCTTCGATTGGTAGCTGAGGCGGGCCAATCAACTATGGGGAGTCCGGGCTACTGGTGTTGGGTTCAACCTGGCGGTGGGAGATGAGCAGCAGTAATGGATTTGGGATAACCTGTCAAAATTATATTATTTTGGTTTTATTAGTGGTAGCTATTCATTATAGCTCCACTAGGTAGTGTCGCCTGCAACAAGGGGTTGCACGCGATACTGCTGCGTTACTTAGCATGTAAGTTTCAGTAGTGGTTAAAATTTTAGCTACTTTTCTTTTCCTCTTCAAGGTTTCAAAGGTTTTACTACGTTTTTTCCTCTTCAAGGTTTCACAGTTTTGAAGGTATTGGTTAAAATACTTTCCTTGCGGGCAGTAAGGTACAGGTGTTGTCGAGGCCGCACAGTTGTCGATTCGCTTCTTGTTTTTTGGTGGGATGCACATGGTATTGGGATCAATCCAGCGGTGAGGGATGGGCCACAGTAATGGATTTGGAATAACTTGTCAAAAGGATACCCGAAGTTTAATTCAAAGTTAATCGGTGTTCACCTCTGACGGAGGAAAGGGGGAGTGTAACGGTTTAATATTTCCCTAACAATATCCCCTAGAAAAAAATAATTCTTCAAAACACCCTTCTAATACCCTGGCAAAATCTTTAAGCCAATCATCTTTACTATATGTCTGAGCATTTTGTTTATTCTATATCCTACTATTTTATGGCGAATGCGCTGGAAAAACAATATTTACTGTTGGACTGAGGTTGAATTACCCTAGAATTATGATTATTTTATGTGGAGGCATTTTACTCTGTTTAACTTTTTTTTCAAAACAAAGCAAACCTCAATATTTCAAATAAAACACCATTGAACCCTTTCTAATAAACCAATAAATTTAATTACTGTGGCAAATCATGTGTTTTCCAAAAATAACATTACAACATCCATCTTTCTTTTATATTAACTAATGATATACAGTCTACAGTTCAATGAAACTTCGTATTTTTCTTGTATGATTTAACCAGTCCAAGAAAGGTTGCTCTGGCTCTGCAGTAACCTGAAACAAGAAAAAATAACATAATTTTACATAACTTAACACCAAAACGGTCTTTCTAGCGCATAGTTTAAACCGCCAACTTACTAGATTAGTAAGCCTTTGTTTTTTTTATTGATTATATCAAGTTCTCCTTCCGTCAACTACTTAACACCCGAAAATAAAGTAGATAATAAAGGTTAGTTTTATAAACCGTGTCAAACAAAGAGAGACTTAGCGGTCTTATACTTACTAGAAACTAGTGTCGGTTCATTTGTTGAGTGGTAGATTCTTGTCACTAGTGATGTGTCGGTGGTTGGCAGTTTCTGTTACTGATCGGTCCCCAATTTGCACATGTCCGGCTTTAGGGGGTCCAATAAGTCCTAAAAATAACAGGACCAAGGTTGTCACCAATCATATGGTATTGATATTACAAAATTACTCTACCTTTGTCGTCAGTTGACACAACACTCACCTGTTGGTTTTATTTTGGTTTCAAGTATGCGTGAATTCCTTAAAGGGCATTGCCCAACCTCGTACAGCCTAGCCATGTCAAGTGTGGACCGTCTTGCTTGTCTCTGTGTGCATTGTTGGTCTGTAGGGTCCATATGTCCTGTGGTTTATACGATAGGCTGTGCAGACTTTAACAGGTTAAATTTTGATAGATATTCAGTTTATTTATTCAAACGAGGGGATCATCTGTCCTCATACGACTCGAGACTGGCCTAAAAGTATAAGAAATTCGAAATAAAGGAGGTTTATAGTCGTTCTAAAGAGGTAAACAAACAGTAAAGGGGAAAGAGATATTTGTCAAGGATCCGTATGTTACCTACACGGAAGGAAACTGTGACTCACCTGGATTATTTAGGAAGGCTTGGAGTGCCGGAAAGTGGTCTTTTTCTTGGCGAAAATCCGTGTTTTTCTTTAGGCATTTTATGGTTTTTCAAAATTAAATTCGACCGCCAGCTGACTGTGACGTTTGGGACGACGTTGCCAGATTGTCATAGGCGAAATCCTGGGAGTATACAGTGACTAACTTCACGTCACATAACTGTGATTTAAAGTTGCACATTACGTTACTGCTGAGTCGTTTTCGAGAAAACCAAGTGTCTACACTTATTGTTTATTGGTTCTCCCAAAAAGATAAAGTCCATTTCTTGCTCACTACTGCAACCAATGCCTTGTTGTTAACTTCTGTTCGTCACGTGATCTCTCCCTATCCCGCTGATACAGAAGGAAATCTGACAACACCGCTTCGTTGTCTTTGTCTGTCTTAGGTTGATGAATAGAGGCTTCCGACTTGAACCTGTCGCATTCGAAAAGTAGAATTTGGACCCCAGCCCCTGTCGATTTTTGCCCATATCAGAAAGATCGCCCAATTGTAATGCATTTTCAGCAGCATCACCTAATATGGTAATCAGGATAAGCGATTTTCGACTGTGGTTTTCGCGCCTCTGAGGTTTGTGACCAATCGTTTGCCCGCAGGAAGCTTCTTTTTTAGCGTCTGAGATTTTCTGGAGGGAAGGAAACACTTCTTTTCCGGCACCGTTTTGAGTGCCACGTTTAATTTTTCTTTTCCAAGAATACCGAAAAGAAGTCGTGCCCATGGCGGCCTTTGCAACCTGAAATCGTCGTAGACGGAATCCGCAGAGGTCCCATAAAAAGAAGAAAGTCTTCGTGGAAGTGCCCGTGCCTGTGTTTGGCGTTTGAGGTGGTGATTTTCGAGGATTTCTTTTTGACCGTATAGGATACGGAAAATGGCCGGCTAGACCGTGGCTTATCAGCCGATCGATGGTAATTATATTCGATTTTTTTTAAGCGTTTTCCCTCCAGTTTATTTCAATATTGACTATTTTTTATTCTGTATTTTTCTTTGTGCTACAGATTGAGGAGGCCTCACGTCAACTCCCTGGGAGGTATTAGGTTACCTGCCATGCGGAATGTCGCCCTCAGGATGATTTGAGGTAAATATTTGCTGCGTGAGTACCTTGATTATTTTTGCCCTTGTAAGAAATTAGACTGTTTTCTGTCGTTTTAAGTAATTTTTAGTTTTATCGTCCGTGGTACCCACTATACAATAGAGTGTGGACTTATATGTTTTTTTTTATGCTTTTTTGGCGTATGTACTTTGAGTGTTGCACCTCAGGCATTCCCCGTACAATAAGTAAACAGTAGTTTTTTTGTGTTACTGTTTTACTTCCTTTTTTTCCTGTGTAAAATACATGTCCGTTATTAGAAATTAGTTATAAATGATACGTTAGGGTGTTCTCCCTTGTTCTAGAAGGTTGTTTTTATATCTGTCTAGGGTGCTTGGTTCCGGTGCACAACCATGGGTGGTCCTAGTGCCGACTCTCAACACCATACCTTCGACTTTCCGTCCTAAGTGCTGCTTTGCCCTGGCCTGAGATGCCTAGTCCAGTCATGAGTCCTGTGTACCTGTTCCAGGGATGTTTAGCCCTGTCATTGGCTAGCTATGTGGAAACAGATAAGAAATATTTCCCTGTCCAAACATTTTCTCTTTAAAAACCTTAAAAAAAACTCATAAAATTTTATCAAAACAAGCTTCAACTTCATTTTTTTAATATGAGAACCATTTCAACTTTTTCAACTTTGATAAAAGAACTTTCCATCATTGAAATTAAACATAAAAACAAGAGGAAAGACCCCTAAAATGTTAGTTTAAAAAAAAAACTATTTTATTTGTTAAAATTTACATTTATTGTTTTACACTATTTTCCAAAAATATATTTTGAGACTGTATAACCTGGTGTTTCATTGCTAAGTGCCCCACAACCGTGTGCTTACTCAAGTTGGCAAGAATGCCAGGCTCGATAGGACCCAAAGTATAGGAAGTTGTCATCGCTTCTATTGTGTTTTTTTTTAACGTAACAACGTCACCGAGTAAAAAGGCACGTCGCTATGGAAACCAAGTTATTTCATTTACCAGCCGCCTTGATTTATAGTGTAAAGATGGTGTTTTGCGAGAAGTGCTCTTCGTTCGAGATTTTTAAGAGTATTTTCCTGTTTTTCTTGGATTTTTTGATAAACGTATTAAAAAAAAATACTGTTAACAACTCGCAGCTAAACTGGCTGCGAGTTGTTAACAGTATTATTTTACTAGCGATTTTAAATAACTCGCAGCGCTCGTTATTTAAACAACAAATACGTAATATATATTTAAGAAAACCGTTGTGCTTGCGAGCCCTCCAAAAGGCGCAGTTAGCAGATATATCAGTTTGGGACAGTTTCAGTCTGTTTTTATTTTATAGTTTCCTTTATTAATTCAAACCCTTCCAGTACGCCCATGGACAACAGTCCTTCCGATCAGATATTACGTTACACTGATAAAAATAGGTACTTCATTCTTTATAGTCAGCTCCCCTACTATATAATAGAAATTAAACTTTTTTGCACCGTGTGTAAAAATAAAGTTTTACTATAAATTTAGAATAAAATTAAAATATCTATGAATTTAGGTCGTAGTAAAATAACATTTTTATAACGATTTTGACGATAATTTTGTAAATTTGAAAGTTTTTCAAAAAGTGCTAGGTTTAAGAGCAGCCAGCGTAAAAACGGCAACATAGATTTTTTTAAACAGTACATTTTTTGAAAGCATGTTTATTAATATAGTTAATTCTAGTGGAGGATCAAAATCCCTCAACAAATACAGAAGTCTCACATTCGCAAAAGAAAAGATGACAAATTGCACCTTAAATTAATTTTTTTTTAAATAAAATTTCTTGCGTTTAAATTAATTAATTAGATACCCCCCGACTATCTTGAATGACTGCATATATATATTTGATATTCCTGTTTAGTTGTTAATAATAAGTTGGCAAAAAATGGCAATGAAAAGGTAGTAGATGGGTTAAAAAAAATTATTTTTTTTTATAACTTACATTTTTCTTGTATTTTGTTAAAAATGCGATATCACCAACTTTACGATTTTTTTGCATCTTTCCACGTAAAAATATAATAGTAATTTTAATATACTATGGAGGCCCAACTAAAAAAAACAATAATTTTCAAAAGAACTCAAAATCACCCCTGAAGTGTTTTATGGGGAGCAAAAAAAATCCAAATTTTAATAATTTTCTCTCTGTTATATTTGAGCACAATTCTAGTTTATACAATTCGTAAAAAAACCTTAACATTTTGATTAAGGTTGTGATGCATTTCTAAGAAGGGATATATACTAGCTACCTAAAAGTGAAAACCGAATTTTTCTACTTATTTTTGTTTTTGAGATATTTGACCAAAACTAGATTATTGCCATTCTTTAACTTTGAGGCGCCGTGACGCCACTTATAAAGCGATGCCGGTCAAAACAATAAATATTTCTAACATAATATCGTGTCCTCAGACACAGTGCCAAGTAATATCATAATCACCCAAAAATCTAAAAAATTAAAATTGGCTGCCCCACTATCATAAGTTGGATTTACTTTTTATTAAAATATGACAAAAATTATATTTTTTGTAGGTTGTTTCGGCCTGAGTTCCAAGACTGGCTCTGCAACTTCGACATCGGCAAAAATGTGGAAAGGGAACCGTTGCTATTTACCAAAGAAAACTTCCAGGTAAGGATAAAAATTATGTATTTAAGTTAAGTTAAACAAACGCTCTTGTATTATAAAATAGGAAGCACAATAGTTTGATATAGTTTTACAAAATGTTATGTTTATCTAGTAATACGCTTTTTTCCTTGTTGTGTGTGGAGCTCTGTTTCTGTTGCAGAAATATCTGTAATTTAGGTCTCCATTTTTTATGTGATCCCTTGTGTACTAGTGCGCTAATTGAAGTCCTATGGTTGTTCGAAATTCATTCCTATTCCGACTTCTGCGTCGGTTACTTTTTTCGTTCGTCTTCTGGTAAATTTTTGTTCCATGTGTTTGTCTTGTTCTTTCCCAGTATGTGATTGAACCAGTCTTCTACTATCTAGCAGGTTAATAACTTATATGGAGACCCAGACAGTTAATAGGTATTTACGTCACTAGACCGGAAAACTGGTCAACGCAGGAAATGTACAGGTCGAGCCGCAGGCGAGTCCTATAAACCTGCGGAGACCTGTAAAGACACTTTCTGGTCGTGTATCGTATATGCCTTTTTTCAAACGATCAGAAAAAATATTTTAGTACCTATCACTTTCGTCAACGCCTAGCCGTGTTGCGTAATTTATGAACAGTTCCTTGATGTTTTCTGCTTCTGGTTGGCTAGATAGCCATTTCCGCTAAGACCGGTAGTTTTTAAGATGGAAAATAAAGAAAAACAAGTAAAGTTTTGTGGTTAGAAATGATTTTAGTATTTTTAACTTGTGCAAAATTGTAAAAAACATTAGAAAAATTATAGTGTAGTGTCTATTAGCTTCACACAGCTAATTCAGTGATGACTGACGACCAGTTATGGCCGACCATGGCCAATTTATCAAGCAAAATAATTATAAAAAAGAACTCATAAAAGGCAGATTTCTAGGTTTGTTCTTTATTTAACGATATATATACTATACTTTGAGAATTAAAAATGTGTGATCGATTTTTTGGTGTAAGTGACTCTTAAAGCAGCTTCTATTATTTCAACTCCGGATACAACTCATTTTATAGATCTGAGTCCAGTTTTGTAAACAAAACTTTTGAACCAAATTTAAAAGAGCTTTTTATATCAAAACTGCCCAAAAAAACAAAAGCTAAAAGCTGTCAACAAGAAGTCATAGTCATTCCTGAGAGTGGAAATATTTCAAAAGAACATGTCTTGTAATGTAAAACTTTCCGTAGGAAAAATCGTACGGAAAGTGGCTATTTTCCGGTCGTTTTAAAAAAAAAACAATTAAATTTACCCATTTTTTTCGGGTTAGGCGGGTCGGATTTTTTTTTAACAGAGAATGACAATTCTGCCGTGCAAATGAAAAATATTTACACAATTTCGATTTCCGTTGTTTTTGCATTTTTAGAGCCTGTAATAGGGGAACTATATGATAAGCAAGTTTCTTTTTACTAAAGTAACAATAAATAAACTATATAGTGGTGTGTTAACGCAACCTATTTTTTTAATGGTACTAAATAGATAACAGTTACTTATATTACTAGTGCCCCAACTAACATTTAAGGTCAACTTTAGTTAATATATACCTACTGCAGGGCACAAGATTTTCTTGACCAGTTTAGGGGAGGTAAAATTTATCTTAAACGGCCTGGGTTTTTTTTCGAATTCGACAAAAATCACAGTAGTTCTGACATCATATAGAAAATGTTAAATAAATCCTACTAGTGGTAGCAAAATACGAAGTATTTGGTAAAATTTTACCAAAGTTATGGCCCATATTAACATCTTAATGCCCTTTTGAACAAAGAAATGTCAGTAAAAAGAAATTATTAAATTTATATTCTAAACAGAGACGAAGATAACTTGCCCTTGCAAAAAAAAAATGGAGAAGGGATTCTAAAAAATAAATCATG
This sequence comes from Oxystoma pomonae, assembly GCA_963921995.1. Taxonomy (NCBI): domain Eukaryota; kingdom Metazoa; phylum Arthropoda; class Insecta; order Coleoptera; family Brentidae; genus Oxystoma; species Oxystoma pomonae. The sequence continues at coordinate 55,614,250 of OY998170.1, read as the reverse complement.
GCTGAAGATTTAAAGGCTTAACAATTATATAACTAAAAAGTGATATTTATCAAGAAAATTTCCATGCACAAAAATTTTTTCGGTATAACGGAAGCAAAAAACTGACGTGCCATCAAAATAATGGATTTTTGACAAAAAAAATAGGTTTTTTTCTAGGTTGGGTGTTTTATAAAATGTTTTGTTACTTTTAATTTTGTAGTAGTTTATATTAAAAACCAATGATTTTTCTTTTTTCTTATATTCTAAAAATCTGTAAAAAAGACATGGCTTCCATTTCGTTATTTTTATATGCGTTCACTTTCTTCAAAACAATTTTTTTTGTCAATTATTTTACCTCAAAAATAAACTACATATTTCTGTATTTGCTAAGTGGAATAAAGAAAATACCACACAAGGACATTATTGGGGGCCCTCACTGGAGCCACAGGTCCTACCAACATTTTTTTCATGATGAGGTACCACTTGTGGCACCTCTTTGGAAAAAGGTTGTTAAAAAAGAAATACGAGTCAACCCATGTGTTAAAAATTTTAAAAAACCTATTTTTTTTCAATTGTTTTAGATTTAAAATAAAGTACATATTTCTTTATTTAGTGAGTGAAATAAAGAAACTACCACACGAGGATATTATTAGCGCCCCGTTTGGGGGCGCAACCTAATTACCTAATAAAAGGGAGATAGATTCAAAGCACACCTCGATTTTCTTTTTCAATCAACCGTCATTAACGACAAAAAAATAAGTTTTTTAAAATGTTTGACATATTGATTGATAGATGTCAAAAAAAGCTAGGGCGTTAAATTTATTTTTTTTTTATAAGCTAGGGCGTTAAATTTTATTAGTGTTAAATAAATTTTGGGGGCCCCAAATTTTGTTTTTATATAATTTGTATTTATATAATTGTTTTTATATAATAGGGGGACAGTCCATAAGAAATCATTAAAGATTCGCTTTTAACTTTTTTTAAAACCTCTTCCCTAAAGCCGCTAGAAGTACGGTTCTATTTAAATAATCCACCCTGTATATTTGTATGTAATGAAATTAATTTTGAGCAGCTTCCACATGTCCGATCGGCTTTAAGTTTGGCATTCTTATATAATTGCGGTGACAACACAATAATATAGTGTGACGAAATTGACAGCTCCCACCTACTCTAATCGGGTGGAGGGGGTACAGTTGAAGTACGCCCGATTTCGTTGAAATTTGGTATGTGGGGGCATTTGGGGATGGCGATAATGAATTTCCAATGAGATTTGGAATTTGGGAGGGAGAAAATAGCTAAAGTATGCTTGATTGCGTAGCAATTTCCACATATCCGATAGGATCCAAATTTGGCATGCTTATATAGTTGCGGTGATAACACAATAATAGAGTGTCACGAAATTGACAGCTCCTCGCCCCTCGAAGGGGGTGGAGGAGGTACAGTTGAAGTATGCCAGATTTCGTTTAAATTGGGCATTTGTGGATGACGATAAGGAATTTTTAATCAGATTTCCAAAATTCAATATGGCGGGTTTAAACTGGCGAATTGTGCGTCAAATTTTTCAAGTAAACTTTGACCGATTTCACTTGTGGGCCATTCCACCGTCACGTACAGGACATTTTTTCGGCATTTTTTCTACTTTTTTTTTAAATACTTGTTGTCCATAAAAGTAGTATATAAAATATTTTGCATGTAGTTTAATGTGTTGGAAAAATAGTAAAATGGACCGAAATCCTGCAGGTTTAATGGTAATTTAGTAATAAAATCTTGAGTGCCTGTCACATACAGGACACTCTTGTAAAATGAGAATGTCCTGTACGTGACGCGCCTTTTACATTTTGTTACTAAATTACCATTAAACCTTCAGGGTTTCGGTCTATTTTATTATTTTCCCAACACATTAAACTACACGAAAAATATTTTATACACTACTTTTATGGACAATAAGTATTTTAAAAAACACAAAAAGTACGTGACAGTGGAATGGCCCTTATCCGATTGACTTCAAACTTGGTGTGCATTCATAGTTCGCCTGACAATACAAAACTGTGTTATTGTTATTCACACCTCTCTCCCTTTAAGGGTAGGAGAGGGGAAAACTGCGTTTAAAATTGGTATATGTGTATGTTTTTCGGAATGAGGAATATTATAATATATTATGAAATTTCAAAATGGCGGAGTCTCAATTTAAACTGACTGCTACGCATCAGATTAGCTTTTCATAGTTTAAGACAAAACTAAGCAAAACTAACAGGAAAAATATCTTGTAATATCGAGGCATTATTAGAAATGCATAGGCTAAGACAAAACTACAAATTTTTAAATAAATTTTATTAAAAAAACTTTTAAAGAACAAGATTTATTAAATGTTCTTTTAAAAAGTAGTAAATAATTTTCTGACACCTACCATAATAAAAGCGATGGGGGTAAATTAAAAATTTTAATTTTACGGTGACAAAGATAAGTACAAAAGAATAACTACATTCTTCTTCTGTTCGAATGATAAACATAATGCTTTCATCTAAAGAAGCTGAGAACGGGTGAGATTGGCATGCTTGCCAAGCCTTTGAAAATATCCTTAGGCTATAAATAAAGTAATACAACTATTACTTAGGTGAATCGTCTAAAGTTAAAATTTTTTTATTTGTAAAAGTTTTTTTTTATAAAAATTTATTTGTGATTCAGCTTGAACAACGAATATTTGATAATGCCAGAGTGAGTGTCAGAAAGTTGACCTATGTTTACAATTTTTTCAGTAGTGTCTATGCATAAAGCTCATTAAAAGCAGATCGGTTATGCACGATTATTTTACAATTGGATTTATACAACAATAACAATAAAAATAACCAATTTATAATCCAGTATAGTTTCCAATTTGTTTATTTCTTACTTTTTGTTATTTGCTCGATAGTCCAGTCATTCGAGATTTAAAAAGACCATCAGCGTGCAAAAGGTGGGGTAGTAGAGATTTTGACATATGTTGAGTTTTCGACCTTGAGGAGGAGGAGCTCATTCCGCTATCTTGGATTTAGAATTTCTTTTTTTTAAATAACACGAAAACTATAAACTTTAGAACAAAAAGTCTTTCCTACAAATTCGATGTACAAATTTTTTCTGTAGCTGTTAGCTGTAATGAGCTACAGCTTTACAAAGTCAGATTTTTGAAAAAAAAGTTGAGTTTTTTTTAGGATTTGCATACATTTTTGTGGTTTCTGACGACTGACGGTAAATTACATTATATTACTAATGTAATAATATCTACTTTACATATTTCAATATATTATATATATAACCAGTGATATATATAAAATATTGATAATTACATAACTATACGAGATATACAAAGTTGCTGTTTATTTTTTTCGGTAACTTCTTTTAAGTTATATGTTATATAGGACAGGTAGTTTTATATACCTACTTACCGACGCGAAATAATATACCAATTATACATATAGGTATATCATATTAGAATAACATAGACCTCCAGAATACTCATTTCCGGACGTAAAAACGCAAATCAAAAAACTGCCAGTAGTTATCAAATCCTTCCACATTAGAAGAGTGTAACCGAAGCTTATCATAAAAGTGTCCAAAAAATTGCATAACAAACAAGACGCAGATTCTCTACGTGTCTTAAATGATGAACGCATCACATGTTGGCCATGTAGCTTTCTGGGGATCTATTCTTGAATCGAGAGAAAATTTGCTCCCAGGAAATCAAATTCTCTCGCTACTATGCATCTCATTGGTCCAAATCTTCGCTTTAAATTGGTTTCTCTCACCTTTTCCCGATATTGATGGAAAGTAATTCTCTTAGTCAAGACCACTAGAATTACTTTCGATCAATATCGGGCAAAACTGAGAGAAATCAATTTAAAGCGAAGAGATGCATAGTAGCAAGAGAATTAGACTCCCTGTGAGCAAATTTTCTCTCGATTCAAGAATAGACCCCTGGTCGTCAAGAATACATGCTCTGCTAAGATTTTCTCTCGTCTGGAGTATTAGGTCATCAGGTCAGCAGCAGTCAGTCCCCTTGAATCGTTACACTGAAGTATACGCCACGCTTTGCTCAGATCATGGTTCTGTGTTTATTGCTGGTGAATATATTGATCTTTTATTTCTGCTAATGGCATTGGCATATCAAGGCAATATCTTCCTTCTCAAGGCAGGGAAAGGAAAGATTTCAGAGAAAATGTATTCACCAATTGGTCAGGGAAAAACAAAAGTTTTACCACTCGTCAAAAAAAATTAAGTCTTTGTGCTGATATTAATTTTTTTAACAACCCAGATGCTAATCCTGACAAAGTTGCAAAAGCGAACGATTGCTGGTAGTATTGTATGGTGGTAATATTTCTGACAGCTTAGAGAAAGTCCGATACCTATTAAATCTTCAATAAAATCCAAAGTCAACTTTGCATCGTTACTATCTGCAAAAGATGCTGCGCGTTACCATTCGTTGCGAACATATCACCAAATCCAAAAATGGAGCGGTAACAAAAAAACCCAGAAGATTGGAGTTGATTGATTCCAATTGAAATGATAGACACTTTGTTAAAAGTAATTTTATGAAATTGCAAAAAAGGCAAGCACCGGAGCTTGTGTTTGCCGAAAAGCAGGCCTCAAATGTTCCATTGTTTGTGGATTTTGTTTATATAAAAAAATAGTTGGTGGGCCCTGGGCCTCAAGTTGGGGGTCCAATTTTTTTTATCATGGAAAGAAAGTCCGTCAAAAATCATTAAAGATTCGCTTTTAGCTTTTTGTAAAACCTCTTCCCTAAAGCCGCGAGCACCACCGTTCCATTTAAAGAATCCACCCTGTATATAGTTGTTATATATAGTCATTATATTATATTAATGTGTATATAAGATATAATGTCGCTTTTTAATCAGAATAAACTAAAAAAAGATAAAAAAAAGCAGAAAAAATCTGGCTTTGTAAAGCCGTAGCTCCTTACAGCTAATAACTAAAAAAAATATGTACATCAAAGTTGTAGGGAATTTTATTTTCTTCAACTTCCTAATAAGACTTTTAGTCCTAAAGTTTATAGTTTTCGTGTTATTTAAAAAAATACAAATTTATGCACACTAAATCCAAGATAGCGGAATGACCTCACCCCCCCCCCCCCCCAAGCGAAAATTTAAGGTGGTAGTTACAATCTGGGGAATTGTTTTTAGAAACAATGTACGGGAAATCAATTTGACTATGTCGACCTGATTTTTTTTCCAAAATTTTATGTCATTGAATTTGTTTTCCATGGCAACGCGGAGACTTTATTTATGTTTATCCACAGTGGGACACCAGAGATTTTTTAGCGCCGGGTCAAAAATTTGGCGTTAGGTTACTTATTTTGACTTGACAGAAGGTGACAGGTGTTAAATTTTTTATTGTGTACAGCCCATCACCGACCGAAAATAAAATCCTATTTACAAGGCATCTTCAAAATCAGAGCGCGTCCTCCCAAAAATTTGTGAATGTATACCCTGAGACAACGCCGATGTCTTATAAGAACCGGTTGTCTAGAAGCCACGGTGCAAACCGGTAAGTAGATTAGATTAGTAAATAATGACTAAAATTCAAAATTAGATGAGTGTACCAATAGGCATGGTTCTGCACTTGTACCTAAGTCACCCAATACGGCTTCGTCGATGGCTTGGCTAGGTTTGTTGACCAGTGATATATATGTGAGGTAGCTACCAAGTTTTTTAACGCCAAATAGATTTAAAAAAAAAATAAACTGGGGCCATTTTTTTTCCGATTTATCTATCCTCTGATCAGTGATGATCAGATTTAAGTGAGATTTATTATTGCAAGATTTTGTTAACTGCTCTTGTTTGGATTTTCAAAGAAAGTGGGGCTTATAAAAGTAGTAGGTTTATTAGGTAGATGTCGAAATATATTTCAAAAAAATAAGAATAAAGTTGGGCTATTAATTTTTTTCAGACTTGCCCGTTCTCACAACAGTAATGTTTCTCCAAATTGGCAGAATTAGCAGTATCAAAGTTTTGTCTCACAACATTTTATTGGCTGCACTAGTTGGATTTCACCAAGTTACAAATATAACCAGATTTAAAAAGAAAAAATCAAAAGGTCGTGGTCCTGGGTGGAATGACTAAAATTCAAAATTGGATGAGTGTACCAATAGACATGGTCCTGCACATGTACCTAAGTCACAAAATACGGATTCGTCGATGGCTAGGTTTGTTGACCAGTGATATGTGAGGTAGCTACCAAGTTTTTTACGCCAAATAGATTTAAAAAAATAAACTTGGGCCATTTCTTTTTTTCAGATTTATTTATCCTCTGATCGGGTCTTTAAGCACTGACTGGACCAGCTAAAATTTGTCGAGGTAAATTTACAAATAGGGTTAAAACAAAATTGATACATTAATTTTTTTTGCCGTTTTTCCCACCAGTAATGTTCTAGCGTTTGGTTTTTACAAAGATAGTTACATATATAGCGTATAATAGATATTTATACCACGTTTGTTAAAAATTAAATAGATTTTTAAAATTTTCTTTGATTAATCTTAGCTTTGATTTTACCAAGGAAGTTTATAATGTGAAAGAAAATCAAATAGATTTAAAAAACATTAAATTGGGCCATTGTTTTGCAGACTCCGATGTGTCAACCTCGGTTTCAGTTAGCCGAAATCGTCAACTCTAGAGATGTCAATGTTTTTCCTAGAAGGATTCTGTTTCCTGGACTAGTTTTGGTTTCACAAGTCTGCGATCCATTTCGGCAGGCTTTACGTGTCTGTTCCGTAGGTATATAACTTTATGGTTTCACAAAGAAAGATTAGGAGCCTAAAATATGGCTAACAAAAGGACAGGTTTGATGATATTGTGGGGAGTTTTTGTGTTTGTACTATTATTTTCAAGCCTATTCATATTATTGTTTTTTTTTGAAAATACAAAATATTTTCCTCATCAAAATCATATTTTTTAATAAAAGTTCTACAAAATACAAAAAGTGACTCTTTAAAAAAAATAAGAAAGAATTTTTCATATAGGTATATGTATGTATATATGTTAAAAAACTTAAATTTTTTTTTTAGATGTCATGGAAAGTAAATTTTTTCTTTATATAAAATAAATCTTACAAAAAAACAAAGAAAATGTCAACAGTGGTTTATCTTACATTAATATTATTTTAAAATATATATAATGCTTTTCGTTATTTCGATGTTAATTCTTTTGTTGCTTTCGCAGGATAATTTTTGTTGTATATACAGTGTTTTATTATTTTTATTTAGTATTTGATAAGATGTTTGTAAATGTTACTTAGATTGTCACTGTCAGATCTAAAGTTTACTGCTTTTGGGTCTTTTGTAATTTGTATATTAAAATAATAATAATGTAAGGTAGACCACTTGTTATGTTTTTTTATATGTATATGTATGTAAAAATTTTTCTTATTTTTTTTGTCAACTGTCACTTTTTACATTTTGTAGAACTTTTAAAAAATATGATTTTTTAATTTTAGAAAGATGTAGTCTGATAATGGTTGTAATAAACGTAACTATTTACTCAGAATAATTTAATCATTCATTTAAGACCACAAGCCAAGAAAATATTTTCAAAAAAATTTACATAACGGTCAGGAAAATTATAAAAAATTATTATTAAAGTACTTATAAAATATTCTAATTTTTGATGTCAATAGTCCACTGAAATTAGCGTTTTACCTTGAACAAATTGCAACACGAGCGCTTTTAACGTTATTTAGCTTAGATTTGCCTACTTTTTAACATACCCAAAATCGGACATGCGGAACATTGTCATTTTTGATTTTTTTTCAAAATGGAGGCCAAAAAAATCACAAAAAAAAACATCTTCAGTAACTAAGACGCGTGATACATGTTTTTAGAGTAGTTTTCAGCGCTGGTTTTGAATCTGAAAAAAAAAAATTGAAAAAAGGTAAAAAAATAAGCTCGCTGGTGAAGCTTTCTCCCTCTATCCTGAAGAAATGTATTATGAATTATGAACATGGCAAGCATAAAGTGAGAGATTTAGTAGTTTTGGGTTTAATTTCAATGCTGATCTTGAACCTGAAAAAAAAATAAAAAAAAGATACATATACGCTCATTTTACTCTCTCTCTTTATGACATAGGGCCAAAAATTCGCAGATAATATATAGGGGGATGTGGCACATATTCATGAGAAAAACTTTCAGGATCCAAATAACTTTGATTTTAACATAGTAGTTTGGTGGTACACTTTGGAGTAATATTCATTTAATACTGATACTGTCAATTATTTGGGACCGATAGAATGCCTGATTACAGATTTGTATTTCTTCAAACAAAAAAGAGTGGAAATTACTTGTTAGTTTGTCTAAATTTCTAAAAGATAACATTTCCTTTATGTTGATTTTGTTTTGCGTTTGTTTAAGCCGATCACACACAAACGCTACACTGTGGTGGCATTGAGGTTTCAAGCAATTAGCGCTAGTTATTAGGATGCCATGTTGAAAATTCTCCAGCGCCGATTGGTGGAATTCCCATGCAACCGCAGTGCACGCAGTGCAGCGTTTGTGTGTGATGGGCCTTACTGTCATAGCCCCTCCTCCAGAAGTCAATTCCTGTGTGCGCCACTTGCCATCTATTCCATAGTAAACATTTAATAGGTAGATAGTGGGTAGGTATTCCGTCCATATTGTACACGGCTTTTGATTTGTTACGTATTTCAAGAGCCTTTTCTCTGTCTAAAAAATGATAAAATATTTGGAATCAGCGGTAAAAATTGGTCCAAAAACACGTGCCACAAGTGCCGTTGGCCAAATGGTTATTGGTTTATATGTTAATATATAAATGCAAGTTTTTTTTGAATTTTTTAGCGGTCACGTCAAAAAAACGATGTTCCGCAAGTCCGATTTTGTCCGATTTTAGATATGTTAAAAAGTACACTTTTTTACAATAAAAACCGTTAAAACTGCTCGTGTTGCAATTTGTTCAAGGTAAGGCTTGTTTTTTCGGTCATTTCAGTGGACTACAACGGCTAAATAACATTTAGGTAAATAGGATAAATTATTTACTTACCCAAGGCAGAGTAGATTATTTTGGATTTGTAGAACTCGTACTGTATGCATTATACTAATCTTATAAAGATTATTTATCTAAATGTACTGAATAATATCAGATGAAAAATAAAAAGAACTTTGCCATAATAAAATTTGACTTTGATTATAATTAAGTAGGGGTAACACACCAAGGTCTCCTGAAAAGAACACACTTAAAAATTGATGACAAAAGTTATTGTTTACTTTGAATAAGTGTAATTACTTAATAAATTGAATTTTCCAAATCCACTATTTTTTTCCGAAAGACCTTTTGATATGTACAATAATCGCGATAAAAATTGTTATTAATTATTAGGGAAAACAAGCCTAAATGGTTAATTATTATTTATGGTTTTTCATAAAATATATTTCATATGATAACAATTTTGTAGAAAAATTCTGTTCATAATAAGAGGTAGCCAGAACTTTTTTGGCAACATTAAGGTGTCTTTTTCTCAGGGGACCTCATGACCGTTGCAAAAATATTTATTATGTTTTCATACACAGGGTGTCCCAAAAGTTCGAGTTTACCCTAATATCTCCAAAACCAAAAGAGGCAGAGAAGTAAAATTTAACATAATTAGATGGTCTAGAAAAAAGTATCGTTTTGGATGCTAATCATCGCGCCCATCATTAAGGATTCGGAGCTAGGGCGGCGACGATACTTTTTTTTAAATAAGATACCCTGTATATTTTCTAAAATTTGAGTAGAGCTTTTCATGCTGTTTCTAAAAATACCTAATATATTACCCTTTTCTCTAACAGCTTTTAAATTAAATGGGAAAATCATCTCCATAAGACCAATGAGTTAAACAAAAAAACAGATATTCGGTGATTCTTTGTCTAAATCATTGCTCTTATTTAAAAGCATTTTTCTTTTTATTTAAAATTCGAAAGGTATTTTTGGAAACAATATAAAAAGCTTTATTCATATTTTAAAAAATATGTAGGGTGTCTCATTTAAAAAAAAAGTATTGTCTTTACCGTAGTAGTAGAATGGTGGCACAACTAAAATTCAAAAAGATAATTATGTCAAATTTTACTCTCTCTTTTGGTTCTGGAGATATTAGGGTGGACTCTGATTTTTAGGTTACCCTGTATATTGTACTCAATGCTTATTGAAAGCCAAGCATCTTGTTCTATCATATATCACGCTCTTTTTCAGATCAAAGAACATTCTCTATGAAAGAAAAAGAAGAGAATCTTTTCAATACGTATTGAGTACGATTTAAAAACATACTGATAGAAAATAAAAATTAAAAAAAAATCAAATGTATGTAACAATTTTTACAATTTTTGCTGTTTTATATTATAAATTTTTATTAAACAATTGCCATTATTTTCATCTTTCTCTAAAATACTTTTTTATAGCCTGCTGTTTCTCTTCAACAACCTTAAATATTTTTGCGTCACTAAATTACCTCTTCATCTACCTCTAAAATTCTGCCCCCTCTCCTAAATATTTTTCATTTTAACAGAGTAAAAATTTTTTTTGGCAGTACTTTTTTTGAACCCTAAAAAAATTGTGAAAACTTGAAAAATTTGACAGTGGGATTTACTAAGATCTAAAATAGTCCCGCCACAGGTCTAAATATTTACACCTGTGAGGGGTACTAAATTTTAAAACCAGTTTTCAAAAACCACTTACCCATACATAAAAGACACAAAGTTATTCATTATTTTGTATTGCTATTGCAAAATACCACTGAAAAACTGCTTTTTTCTCAAAATATACCATATTTTACGAGAAAATGCCCTAAAACTAATTTTTTCTGACAGGTTTCAAAATGGCAAATGGTGAATACGCCAAAAATTTGGCACATAATAGCTTCATTATCTGTGTTTGAGGTTATAAAGTTGGTGATTTTTTAGACGACCTCTGGGGGAGTTGTTTAAATTTATAGGCCCCACAAAGGATTGTTTTGCGGCAATTGGTAATAAGTTCGTTTATAATTTCCCTAAGTCACCGTTTTTACAAGGATTAATTTACCTTATTTAATATCCCAAGTTGTTTATTAACCAATAAAACACCTCCAATTTTGTCCAGAAAAACGCCATATTTTGAACCCGTTTTCAGCCCAAAAAATATACACTATAAGGCAAAACAAACATAAGTGAAGGTCACTGATTATGCACGAAAAATAAACCAAACAAAAAAACCGAAAACAACTATATTAATTTATTTACAAACTGAAAGTAAAACATTGAGGTTATCTAAAAGCTCAGTCAAAAAAACTTTCCTTACTCGAAAGTCCACTCATTTTAAAGCTGTAGCTTTCATCAGTAGAGGTTGGTACAAGTCAAGGTGCAAGCAGAGATAAATGATTTGAACTCGCTGTTTGTGATTGAACGCAGCGCTAATATTTTTAAAATGACATTTCGACAGTGACAGAAATATAAAAAAAAACTTGCATTTAAGTTTTTTAATACATTTCATAAATAAAAACACCTTTTAAATAAATACAAAATTAATCTACTCCTTATTTTATTATTACCCATCTAAATCGTTGTGTGACATCAAGTATTAATTGGAAAAATTAATTATCAAGGGTAAGTTTTAATTAAAGTGACATATAACCCCAATTTTAATTTGTTCTACAGAGTGTTTACTATTTAAACCCCGCGTGTGTTTAAATTTTTTAATTTTCTTTTCTTCTAAATGGGGTTTTCCCACATTTTTGGGAAGCAACGGAATTTGGTACCTTAGAGTGAGTTATCCAAAACGCATTTATTATTTCTTCTGAATAACTCTTGGTTTTGTAGAAAAATTTTTTTAAAGTTGGAGTTCTACAAAAACGCTCAAAAAATTTTTTTAGCCAACTAACTTTACGAGAAAAGTAGCGAGTGGTGAGCTTTTTCTCAGCCTCTTCCTAACTTCAGTTTAATGCTTAGCTGTCACTAAATGTCATTTCTGTTTAGTAAACAATCTGTTAAAAGTTGTATTTATTTTTTCTCGAGCTTTTTCTGCATCAAAATGAAAAAGTGCGTTTTCCGCGGATGTGAAAATAAATAAATGTCAGAATTCCCCTGGAAATTTAAGATATTTTTGCCCTTCCCTTTGTGACCAAGAAAAAAATTGTGGCTCTAGAGACACTAAAGCTGAAAAAATTATCCACGGCTGGGCGCAATAGTGTGTGAAGATCACAGCTGAAATTCAAATACAACCCCATTAGAGACATAGTGGTTTTATACTGTCTGAAATTGTTTCAATCTTTTTTTAGAAGCATGTTCTGTAAATAAGATTCATTTTGGGACCTTCAATGGAAAAAATTGTCATTTTTAATATTACAATAGTTTTAAATAATTTTTATTTTTAATAAGTGAAGTGAAATAAAATCATTGCCTGTTCTTTTGTTTTGTAAGAAATAAATATACCTACTGTAGAGCGTTTACCATGTTTTATGTATTCTAAAACTCAAGCTTTTAAAGGCGGACAAAAAAATATCAAGACTAAAGTTAAATAGTTTTATTAAATAATATGGTCAAAAATACGTACTATTTAAACAAAAGGAGTGTTAGATACACAAGAAAATAGTAAATTATTAATAAAACAAAATAAATAAATGTACTATTTTAATTATAAAATTTTTTATTATTCTAAGTATACAAAACTTTAATTTTTATATCTGAAGGAATCCAGAGAGGTGGAAAAAAATATACACATTATTAGCAGAGCTACACATTCTTCATATAGGTCTATTAAGGTTGTAATTTGTATTATAATATTCTAAGTTAAAAATATTCCTATTTCTTGTACTCCGCCGTGGAACCCTTAAGCCAATTCTATGTATTAATTGAGGAGAATCAAACATTGCATTTAAAATCTTGAAAAGAAAAGCTAGATCAAGACATTACTCGACGGTTTTCAAGAGTTGTGACCTTTAGTAATTTTAAAACATCACAATAAACTATTTCCCCAGATGGAATTTTAAGTTTAAAAGCTACAAAACGTAAGAATTTCTTCAATACCCTTTCCAGATTTTCTACATGACATTTATAGAATGGGGACCATATGGAACTACAATATTCTATTATTGATCTAACAAGAGAACAATAAACATTTTTAAAACAGATTATATTGTTAAATTCAGATAGGCTCCTTTTTAAGCAACCCAGTAGTTTAAAAGCTTTGTTACAGATAAAGTTATAGTGATTTTTAAAGCTTAAGGTTGGGTCAAATAATACCCTTAAGTCTTTAAATTTTGTGAAAAAGTGTTGAGATCATTCTGCACTCTTTCACAATCCCTAAAATCTTTAAGAATTCTAAAAATGTTTTAATCGTCTGCATATAGAAGGATTACACAGCTACAGAAACAGTCTGAAATATCATTAATAAAACAAATGAAAAGAATTGTAGACATAGGTCCCCTTGTGGTACTCCAGACTTTACTAATATCTCTTCAGAGAGACAATTTTTTATCCTAACAGCCTGTCTTCAGTTCTTATTATGCCAAGATTTGTACAGGGAATCAAAACAATGTATTAACATCAATCAGTGAAGATTTTTTTTCTTTCAAAATCTTTGTCAAAAGACCTTTTTAGCAATACCAAAAACCTATAATTTATTTGGCGGTACCTTACATTGAGGTTTTATCTCTTAACAGTTTTTTTAAGTTTTTGATGGTCCTGTCATAAGACATCTCTGTAAAAAATTGTGCTCCACCAATTTGGATAAAATTTTAGTATGTTATTGTCATAGTCAAAATACACAATACAGAAATCATAATGAAAATTTCATAAAAGAGTTTTATAACACTTATTTTAAGTCTTTAATAGTTATGCTCATTTATTTTTTAGCAATCTGAGTACTTGGGTCATCAAACTATAAATATATTAATAGCAGGTTTTAAATTTGAATCATGATATCTGACTTACCCTGTACATTATAAATGGTTTACATGAAACAAAAAATTTTATTCAAATTGGCGAAAAACAATGTTTCACATAGAACACTGCAAGATTTGATAAAAAACGGTACTTCACTTTGGGGTCATTTGTGATCTATCACTTTGAAGTTTCTACAGAGATAAAAAAATTCAGGCTGATAACATTTTTTGGAGTTTATCATATATGTTTGTGATTTTCACAAAAAAAAATCCATGTTTTATAAATAATTTCCGCGTTTTATTAAACAACTCAATGTTTTGCATTAGTTTAGGTAGTAACTATATTTTTGGTATTACTGTAAGTATGCGCGTTTTGAGATATCTACATTTTTTATGGCACTTTGAGATTAAATTTTTGTTTTATGACCAGATATTTAAGTAACGAATGAGACTTTAAAACAATATAAACATTAAAAAAAACAAAAAAAAAACCGCAGATATTAATTAAACAAACACGGATTTTTTAAAGTGCTTTAGCAGACACATATATCGCCCAAAGAACCTTTTCTTGAATATCTCTAGCTAGCAGCTACAGTAAGTAAGGATGTTTTTAGAAGTTCAACCCTCTTTCCAACCTCCCACGACCATTAAAAACTCATTGCTTGATGCCAAAGATATTTTATAAAATTTTTTATAAAAATCGGTTTAGCAGCTCTCCACTAATGTAACAAAAAGACACCACACCAAAACATGGGTATTGGCTTTTCAGGTACAAGCCTGATTTTGAAATTTTAATTTTTTGAATTTCCTTTAAGACTTCATCTTTAACTTTTTCCCCCTCTCCACTGCCTCAGTGCCCAGGTGTTTAGAAGCGCCAAAAATAGCCTCAGTTAACGTTATTCTGCCAAATCGCAAGCTGTGCCATAATGGAGAATTGGCTTGAAGTCGAGTATCCGTTTCAGCTTCGACACACAAGGAATCGCTCATATTTGACCGCATGTAATTAATGAACCTGTCAACATTCCATTTGGTCCATTTTCTCTGCAGTTTTAAACTTGAACCAGAGCTGGTATACATCGATATAGGTGTACTTGTCTTCAGATCGCAAAAGGGTATATATTACCCCTTTGTTATCTGCGCAGATTTACATCAATTGAGACACATAATTATGACTTTTTGGTCCGAGGGCTGGCACGTCTTCGTTTAAGTGACTGCAAATCGATTTTGGCATTTCCAACATCATTGTAGAGGTGCAGGCTGGTTCTTCACTTCTTCTGTGAAGCCAAAAAAGGACAGCAATGGCACGCTTGCAGCCCCCTGTAAGTATCAAAAAAGAAAAGTTAAAAACAGTTAACAATTTTCTAATAACAGGTTAAAAGGAGACACATCTGCTTGCATCTTTTTTTATCTTGTGAAAACTAAATTTGCATTGTGTGTTCCTAGCTTAACAGAAACTGGTACAAAAAATACATCATAGTTAGAAAATACCAGAAAAATATTTTTTAAAACATGGCACCAGCAGGCATGTATAAATTTTATTTTTCTTCAATATCTCAAAAATGACTGATCTGCTAATTTTTGTTGAAAATATAATTATTTCTTTTAATGTGAAAACTGTTTGTGTGTTGCTAGCTGATACGGTTTGTGTACCCCCTTTCTTACCCTCTTTACAACCCTCACCCCCATCAAAAACTAATCAGCTCATTCTTTGGTTCCAAAGGATTTTTGTGCCAAATTTCATCAAAATCGGTTAACTTTAGTGGCTTTTCAGTCATCGTTGCCCAGACAGACAGGCAGGCACCAATTAAGAAATTTTGTATTTAGGTCTTTCATGTTTATTTGAGTTATTTTGGTATAAATAAAGTGTTTTTTTTTCGCTCATATTTTTGTTTTTGAAGTTAGGAATGCCCCCCACCAGAGAAAAGTGAAATGACGCCGAAATTTGATAATTAAACAAGTCTCGGAGATGGTTTGGGGATACAACCTTTTAATGTCTAAAAAAATTATTCCAATGTTCATAGCTCCTCATTTTGTCCTAACAAACGTAACTTTTTGTGTTGGTATGCTCTAAAACTGCATAAAGGTCAACTTTTAAAAAATTTAAAGCAGGCTTACTTGGATTTTCCACCCCAGATATGTACAAAAAAAGAGCAGCGCCTAATATTCTGTAAGTTTGGATACCTTAAAGATATAATTTTCCTACCAGGTGGTAATTGCAAAACAGTGGCAGCTGCTATTCTGTAAGTTATAATTTTACCTCTTTTTCTCAAAACATGTAAATAATAACAATCAATAAGTAATTTTGAGAAGACTTTAAAAAGAGATTAACCAAATATTTTTTTTTAAATGTAATGTAAAATGTGTATAGTTTCAAAAGTTTTTAAAACTACCTGCAGAAGCAGAACAATCTTTGCACTCAGAATGCAGCACTTTTTCCTCCTTCCTACAGAATTTTCCACAGTATAAGGAGTATTTCTTACTCTGTGCTCCGGAGTTATTTTCGCCTTGACTGTGCAAACATCTCCTTCTCTCTTAACTTGTCACCATAGACCTCCTTCGTAACTCTAAAATAAACAATAACACTTAAGCCTTCAATCATCTCACTTTTAACACCAAATCAACCAGACCATGTACATTTTTAAGGTACAAACAAAGTAAAAATAATTTTATATACACGTAGAATTGCAACTCTCATATGACACGAGAATAACTGATAGATAGACAAAACTTCATATGTCCAGTTTACATACCATGAGTCTTCTAGGTATGGCAAAAGTTTAGAAATCATATTTTTTTTGTAATGCACTGAATGGCATGTGGTGACACTTCATTAGCTGTTAATTTTTCATGCTATGATATTTTTCATAACATGAATTAAATTTGGAACTTCTTTGAGATTAAAAATATAAGATAAAAAAAATACAATTTTTTTTTTATATTTTTACAAATCTTGAGACAAATCTGTCTTAGTTATACACCTCAAAATAGTTTACCCAGATTTTACAGCTGTGGTTAATTATTTCTGATAAAGCTTTTCTAACATTTTGTTTTAAATTTTATAGCAAAATTTGATTTTTTTATTATCTTCACATTTTGCAGCTTTTTACTGTTACAAAAAAATCCAGGATGTTTAAAATATAGTAACTGTAATAAATTACTTATTTACTGTCATTTATATTTTGCTTTTAATAAGTTGGTCAAAACCTTGGTCAAAACTAGTAAGAAATCCTGTTGAGTCCAATATTTCCTTGAATATCTGAAAAACTACAAATCTGATATAGTTTTTGTTGGAACTGTAATTATCCATCTAAATATTAAAACCGTGTGTTGCTAGCTGCTAAAAGTATGTTTTATTTTCCTTGAATATTTCAAGAACTACAGATCTGACTTCAATGTAAATGTAATTGCTAGCTGCTACAATTCCACCCTCTTCACAACAAATTAATTGACTATTATATAATGTTTTGTTTTAAAAGTCATTTTAACTAAATTTTTGGGATTTTCTTTGAAAGATATATATAAGCTAGTCATCAGGTTTTATTAAACCCAAAATCCTAATTTTAAATATTTATTTTTAGTTTAGTTTTTTACTTTATTGACATTCTTTTTTATTTTTTTTTTCTAGCTTTTGCTAAGTATATAAATTAACCTCGAAATTAACATTGCATTTTTCTGAAAAAACTTTACCGTCATAAGCCTAATGTGTTAGTAAAGAAATTTGATGGTAATGTAGCACTAAATTATTATCATATCAGAATTTAGCTCAATCTTGACAGTTTAGAGAGGCATAAAAAATTACTGACATTTGTTTGATGCATAAATTAATTAACGGTCTAACTGACTGTTAGACATCATCATACTTTTCACATTACTTTTCATACAACTGACTATAGACAAAAAAATAATTTATTGAAAGAACTTTATTGCTTAACTCAGTAACCAGTTATTAATATTTTTAATGTATCTGTTAACTCCTTAAAAAGACTAACAAAAAGAATGTTACCAGACTAAATATTTTTTTTAGTTAAATTTTATACTGTTGTGTGTCTGTTTTCAAATATTTTGCGTTGTTCATACTATAACTCCTACTATACTATATTTCATGTCTTTATTTATTAATTAGTATTCAGTGTTGACTATGTAAAATTTTTTTCTTTTGACAAGGTATTGATTTTAATGGGGTTTCTGTTCCCTATAAATATAAATAAATAAATTAAATTACTTGTGCTGAGGTCCTTTCTCAAAAAGTTACCTTGCTTCTTCTTACTTGGCATAAAAAAGTAACAAGGTTTGTATTTTTGTAATCGGGGAAAAAAAAGTTAAATTTAAAAAAATATGTACAGGGTGTCCAAAAATCATATTTCAAGTCACTTGACAAGATTTTTATAACAAATGCTTAACAGTCTTACTTATATATTTTGACACATCTTGGACTTTCCAGTCTTAACATTCTTCATCTCAGCGCTAAAGAAATCCATATTATCCAAATAATATAAATTAATCATCTCATGATCCACTTTGGGTAATCCCTTCTCCATATTCTGAGCCATATTCTCTAAAAAAAAAATCAAGAAAAAATCTTAACAAAATTCAAAAAGTTAAAAAACTACTTACCTACAGCTCTCTTTAAAAATCTTTTTATCAATACTTTTTTTAATATAAATATTGAAACCTTTAAAATAAGTGCAAAAAAATTAAAAGAACAGAATATTATCGCTTTAAAATAGATAGCTATATTTGAAGTCTGAAAATACCATCATGGCTGTACCCAAGGGGTGAACCAATCCAGCAAGTGCACAAAATATTTGGCAGGAACTATATTTTAGCACTTGCAGGCCTCCTATATTATGAGTTTCATTTTATCCTAAACCCAGGAGGAACTGGAATATGGACACTTTTTCCAGGAGACGTACAAAATATGGGATCATTTCACCCGTTGGCTGTACCAATATACAGATTTTAAACAATAGCAGAACAAAGTTTTTATAATGTTACTAGTATGAATCTACACTTTTGCAAGCAAATAAGAAAAGCTATCAAAAGATATAGATTTTAGGAGAAAATTCTGTCTTCTAATAGACATGTAGCAAGCATGAAAATTGTTGGATCTGGGGTTGACTTTTTATGGTGGTTTTTGACGATGCGTCAGAAAGCGGCTTTATATAAAGAGAGTGTCTAAAGAGCCGACAATTTATTATGTGTTTTTATTTTCGTTTTTTTTTCAAACTAAATTAACCCAACCTAACCTAAACAGACTCAATCCAACTTATTAAAAGCCAAAACAACCCAAAAAACACACTATAAACTAAATTAACCCAACCTAAACAGACTTAAACCAACTAAATTCACCCAACCTAACCTAAACAAACCAACTTATTCAAAGCCAAAACAGCCCAAAAAAACACACTACAACCCCTACACCTTTTTTTTGGCATAAAAAAATGTTTGGGTTGTTTTGGCTTTTAATAAGTTGGTTTGAGTCTGTTTAGGTTAGGTTGGGTTAATTTAGTTTAAATAATGTGAAATATGAAACACATAATAAATAATTATTTTCGGCTCTTTACCCTTACGACTATTCAGCCGAATTGTCGGCTCTTTATAGACACTCCCTTATATAAAATTACTTAAAAAAACTTACCAAATATCAAAATTTGTATGCGCACACTCTGTTAAAAATCGCAATCAAAAGTTCTTATTCTTCTTGTCTCCGAATTAAGCTTATACACCCAGCTTAAATTTTCTTAGCAGCTAGGGCTATGGTGGACAGGAACCGTACTGTTTGTAATAACATTCACTACATATATAGTTGTATATTACTTGTAGGCTTTCTAAACGGCAAGCAAATATAAACTTCCGCACTACTAAATGTTTGTAATTTTATAAATTAACTTCAAAAGAATCACAACCAAAAAAGCAAAACACATAAAAAAAACGAATTGACAGTATGACTTAAAGTTAGCCGCAGGCCGCAGTTCGCATTCCAGTGGTCCAAATAAAAACTGCACTTGACAAATTACAATGGACCAGCCAAAAATGACGTCACCTGTATTGATTATGACGTCACCTATATTCGTTTTGAAAAATCGTAAGGCCACTGAATCGACGATTAAAAACATTATTTTTCACATAGAAAACCAAAATTTTTTGGGGAAAAAAGTTTTTAGATGCATTTCTTGGACCTTTTCTTAAATCCAACGAAAGATTGTGTTAAGATGATTATTCAACACACAAAAAAATTTATTAAAATTCTTTTTATAAATCAAACTATGTTCAAAACTCAAGGAGGTATGGTTTAAAATGATTAAAACCAAAAATTTCACTTAAACCTAGAACCATTCTAAAATAGACTAAACCTTTTTAGTAAATCCCACCGTGAGTGTTTTATTCTAGAAGTCGAAAGTTTAGAAAGAAACCTTTAAAATATGTGCAAAGTCATGGCATAAAAATGTGAGAATTACCTGCTAAAAAAACGCTGCCCAACTACGTATTAAAGTAACTGAGAGTCATGTGTAAGGTTGCATTTACAAGTGCATTTATAATTGAATTGAAAACACTCCCGCTAACTGATACCACTGGTTTAAGGACAGCAGGTTAACTTAAAAGCATGCAGATTTAAAAATCAGCTATTGGCGCTACACGGAGTAATCATATTCTACTTTAAACAGGAGCGTCAACGACTACCAAGAGTCTTTCCAACCTCTAAATGGAGCTTAATTACCTGTTTTCTTAATACTCAAGTATCCGTGTGATTTTAAAACTGAGGATGGGATCTAAAATCTATCTTCCACTCCAAGATTTCACTAGTACACTTACACATAACTATGCCGCAATAATTTAAATTAAAAAAAATGGTTGAATCAAAATAAAAACAAAATTATGTGGGGTTATATGCGCCGCGAATTCCTAGTAATCCCAGCGAGCCAGTAAAGTTCTCTTGGTTCTTTGATAATCTCGGGGTTATGCCCGCGCAGCCCTAGGTCTTTTTCGGCACGCGGAGTTTTTGAAAACACATTTTTGAAAGATAAACATAACCTCGAATGGTTTTCTATCAAAAAACGTAAAAAAACTCTTCTGCCCACTGCTGCCCGATTTAAAGTTTGCTGACAAAACCCTGCAGTTACCATGGAATCGTATAAATTCTGCGGTCTATCGGCCAAAACTTGAACTGCGTATGTCTCTCAAATTCAATGAAGTGTGATTGATTCATCGGTTTTCTTTTTCGGATTGCACAGGCTTTTAGAAAAAAGGAAACTTAATTTTTATTTTCGGTAAAGCAAGGAAATATAAAAAGGAAAAATGTAATCCAGAGGAAATTGTGAGTATTTCTCAATTTTTTTAAAAATCGGGTTTGTTCTAAGTCGCAATTATTTTGATGTTTTTGGGATAGATGACAGCACCAGAGCTTTTATTTTGAAGAAAAAATAATTGAGAATTTTGAAAAATCCTTCAGATATTTTTGTGAAGCATTTAAAAATGATCACCCCTGCAAAATTTCAGCTAATTCTGATGTTTAGTTTTCCCTGTGGGCTCTGGCAAAAGATAAAAAACATTAGAAAATAAGGCGTTACCAGTTGTACTTTTTTTTACTTAAAATCTGGGGAGAAACTATAGCCTCATTAAATTTTTTTTTAGAGGCTCAATCTAAACAACATATGTCAAAATCGCTACTACACCAACTTTTGCAAGCTAAAATTCTCTGATGACTGGACTACTACAAAAACCCTGGAGCCCTCTCTAGGGTCATAAATAAACGTCAGAATACAGAGCAGTTTGTTAAGGTCAAATGCTCGTATCTTAGATCAGATTTTTATAGGGTAACAAATATGCACATGTTGATCTAGGTTGCAAACATGAATTAATATTTAAAACTTATTAAATCAGTTCTACATGCAGATTATCATTAAATGTATATATAGTAATTAAAATTCCACGACTTGCAGATTAAACAGGAGATTATACTTAAAATTTTGAAGTAAATTTTGGATTATATAGAAGCTCAGTCTAAATATTTTATTTTTACCCGCGTAATATACTTAAAACTTTGAAGTAAATTTTGGATTATATAGAAGCTCAGCCTAAATATTTTATTTTTATCCGCGTAATATATATATATATATATATATATATATATATAATGTAAATATATATTTTGACATATAAGCGTGACCCAAATTCTCTGTCTTTGTGGTACACCTAGCTGCTAGTCCCTAATAAGGACGAAACGGCGCCGTCCTAGGTTCCACTGTCTCTGTGAGCAATCGAAATTCAAGAATTTCATTTTGCACTGTAGTACAAAAAAACTCTTGTTTTTTCGTTAGATTTACAGTGCCAAAGCTATCTTCCGTCTGTTTTTTAAATCGTGCAGTACGGCACCTTTCGGTTGTTTTGCGATTTATAATCGCATGCTTTTAGACGAAACCTGTATACAGATGGCATTGTAATATGTCTTTCGCAGAATCAATGCTACGCCATGCACCTGCTGCTTATGCAGTTCTATTCTTGGTTGTCGGAGGTTCACACAGAGGGCGCCATTGTCGGTACTCGACAGAAATTCTCTCCGCTTGAGCCGTAATCTTTGGCACATAAGCGTGATCGAAATTCTCGGTCGTTGTGGTACACCTAGCTCCTTAATAAGGACGAAATGGCGTCGTCCTAGGTTCCACCCTCTGTGTGAGCAATTCAAGAAGTTCATTTTGCACTGAAGTACAAAAAACTTGTTTTTCCGTTAGATTTACAGTGCCACAGCCATCTTCCGTTTGTTTTTTAATATATATTTTGTTTATAACATAGAGAAAGTAATAGCTACGCGAGAGTGATCGATACTGTGTTATACTTAGGAATATTGTTTATCGGCGACACGAGCGCAGCCAGTGGCTACAGGAAGGAACTACTTGTACAGCCAGACGCATAATAAAATACATATATTATTTTGGTTAATTTGTTACAGACACTTACTTATTTAATAATAAAAGATATGAAAAAACTTAACAGACGCAGTTTTTCCATACTTTTTAGTATTAAAAAAGCAATGCATTCGCGAAAGGTTTTATATCTATACAAACCCTAACAAACTTGGTACTGTTCTATGGAGCTATAAAACTTTCTTTAGCTTACAAAAAGTTTTTTGGATCCTTTAAAAATCTAAATATTATTAAATATCAAAGGTAACAACATTTTATTGTTATTTTTTTTTATTAATTTGGAAAAAATCTCAGTATAAAAGTCTTACAGATTTTATAAATGTTTTAACTGATCTCTTTTTTTATTTGTTGTATTTTAACCTATTATCTTCACGCTTAACTCTGTATGAATCATCACAATATTTTCTTGAGGGATTTGGTTCGCAAAAATCTGAACTCCAATTTTCGGCACTCTTCAAATAGCCCCATGCGCTCTAGCTTTAATGCTAGTGATCAGCCTGATTTGAATGGCATTTTCGACTTGAAAAATTGTTAATCCACTATATAGCTAATCCCATAAACTCGCCCAAAACTTGATTCAAATAACTCACTTTTTAAAATGTAAAAAAAAACCGCTTGCCAGGCTTGACAGACTTTGACAAGCGGTGGCAAAAACCGGCAGGTACTAAATTAAAATTGTGTGAAATATGTTTCGACATTGAAAAATGTTCTGTCTTTCTTTCATGATCATATAGGAAGAGATGGACGGGACAAGGTGGGTGTTTACTTAATACGAGCATTACTTTCACTGTCCGCCGCAATGCGCTATGCGCTACAGGAACTTAGTTCCTGCGCGGCCCTATTTTTTTGTTAGTCTCCGTAAGTTATTACGTTGTCTCTGGTTTATAAGTTCTCTTTTTATTTTCTGAGAGTGAGGGTTCTTTTTACTGACTATAATAAGGAAGGGTAATGGCGTCGTCAACATTATCTAAGAACTGTTAAAACTTGCAAAATAGGAATCAACTTCCTCCTTAAAAGGAGGATAGTTCTTTAGATAATATTCCCTCCTATAAAATGGAAAAAAAATATCTAATGAGTAAATATTAATTAAATTTTTTAAGTTAAATTGTTTGAAAGCAATTTTTTACAATTCTGTCTTTTTCTTTTCTTTATAAACAACTTGAAATATCTACCTAAATTATAAGGGACAGTTTTTACAGGAATTATGTATGTAATGTTTTGACAAGGAACGTTTTCTTAATTGATAAACTATTAATTATTTACAATAATCTATTTAAAAATTATTATATTTCATAAAAAACTAAATATTTTCCAATATTCAGTTATGGCCAGGAACTTGAAAATGGTAAGTTCAAATTAATATTGAACAAGAAAAAATTAATTAAAATTTTCTGGGGAAAGTCAAAGTTTAAACTGGACATCAAATTGAGGGACAAAATATTACACGGATAAGTATAAATCGAGAAAAAATGATATTCCTATTTTATTATAAAAAATTGTGAGTGCTAGGCTGAAATCAGAATGATTAATGTACCTTTGTTCTTGAAAAAAAAAAATGTAAAGAAAACTTAACAAAAAAAAAATATATAAGCAGGTTTTAAGTAAATTTTTGAGCTTGCCAATCAGCCATTAATAATAACTGGAAGGAAAATCAACGGTAAGACATTCCAAAAAAACGGATAAAGTTCAAAAACTTGCCGAGAAAATCCAGGTCCTCCAGTCAGCACACCAACGCCGAGGTTCTTCTGATATAAAATTAATAATTCACCTTGGGTTAACCCTTAGGAAACGCATGGAATCATCAATGTCAAAATTACCTACAAAAGGTAGAAAAAACCAGAAAAAAAACTCACAACCTCATTTTAAAACATCAGCCCTAAATAAAGAAAAGTTAATTTTCTTTGGAGGAAATGTGAAAATGTGAATCCTATAAAGTAAAAAAATTCCTGGAAAAAAATCGACCAGAATATATTTCCATTATTAAGATATATTACTTTATATTGAAGAAATCTAAGATATTTAATTTCCAGCGGCATAATTTTTGCAAAGACAAAGATACTGACCAGATAATCTCTTAACAGCTTTCACTTTGGACGTCAGAGATGCACTAAATTTGACTTTTTCCAAAAAACTGGTGTTCAAACTCAGAAAAAGTTTACCAAGCGATAAAGAGAGAGATGGATATAGGTTTGGATGTTGCTTAGCCGTTCCATTTCACTGCTGCAAAGAACACAATCTGAAGGAAAAAATATTAGCTATATAAAATTGAAAAGGAAAGTTTGATAACAAATTTATTTTATTTTCTGGAATGTGTTGTTTTAATTTCGTTAATTAAAAAGCTCGATTAATTTTATAAATCTTTTTAAGTATCCCAATGAGCATTTTTGTCTATATAAAAGTTGCAGCAAATAATATAAAACCTTCATAAAATAACCAAAAGTTATATTAATTAGTGTTGGTGATAATTTTATAACTCTAATATATCTCTTAAATGAATAAAAAAGACTTGAAAAACAACTGTTCAACACCAGCTTATAAAAATTTATGGTACATAGTAATGGATAGAAAAACAACATATAGATGTTATAAAACTTCCTTATGAGCCCTCAAGTATAGAGATTATTATAAAAAGGTTTTACAACTGTTCTAACAACACTACATAACAACTTAAAGGTTTTTATGGATTTAGAAATATAGATTTTCCATCTTTCTTCCCTTTGCTTGTTACGTATTATTCTTTTTCTTTTTACAATAAAAAAAAAATATAAAATGGTGTTTAGCAATCTTCTAAAATAAATAAAAATGAAAGTGAGATAAGCTGAAGCAGTAATATGAATATTTATATACTAAAGTCAAATAAAAGCTGTTTTTCAAGTCATCCTACTCTGAAAATCAGCTGCGGTCCCGTGTGCACTGTATAGTTTTCGAATACACTCACGTAAATTTCATGGGCTCCAAATATACTTGAGAAAACGGGAAAAAAAAATATTAATTTAAATATCGGTTTTTTTTTCATACGCGTTTTTTTCTTTCTGGGACAAATATTGAATTTTGTATGTTGTTCTTAACCCTAACAAGCAATATTTCGATTGAAACGCATGTTGAAACCCCATAAATAACGTTTTTATTTAGGCCAAAAACCTATTTTTGTAATCCAAAATGGCGAAAATTTCCGACAATTCTATAAAAAAAAAACAATACAACTATACCACTGTTTACCTCGTCAACACTATTTTATAACCCTTTTAAAAAATGATGCTACTTGGAACAAAGGGCTACAGATGGCGCAGGGGGGTCGAAGGGAGTACAGGCGAGTATTTTCCGGGGTGTTCACATTTGCCGCCGACCAGCAGTATCAGCGTATGCGCTCGACGTTTCACGGTGCGTTTTTGAGACCTTAACACGGTTACTATATTGTTCTCTTTTTCTAAAACTCGGTTCCCATCTATGCGTTTCTCATTGGTGGGTCCCCCGAATCAAAACACGTATCACGTGGTCTAAGCGAGATTTGCCTATACAAGTTCATGTCGGACCACGTGATGAGTTTTTTTGAGTCAGGGTGACTGCGCATGGGAAACGCTGGTGGGAATCGGGTGTAAAATGCATTCGATCCCGATATCTGTCATCGGTAATCTCAAAAAGATTTGGATCTCTTATCTCTCTCAGAATAATGGTATGGTATCTCGCAAAAACGCGCCTTTTGATGTCGCAAAAAGGCTCCTTTTGATATCGCAAAAACGCGCCTTTTGATGTCACAAAATTAACCTTAAAAAATCTTGTTTGTTTTGTTTTTATAATTGCCAAAATAAATGAAAATTGTTTTTTTTGTTCTAAAAACAGTTGTATTATAATCACTATATAAAGAAATTAATAACAAAATTATAGAAAAAAACCCTATTGGCAAAAAAGGTTTATGAATGAGTTCATAAGAATATTACAGACACCAATTTATATAACTATTGTGTGTGAGTTCCCAAGTTTTTATAAGTGTCTCTCGAAATATTTTCAATCTTATCTTATATAAATTTGTTGATGGTTAATTAAGTTTTATAAGTGGGTTGATAGCAACATTTTAAAAACCAATCTATTATATATCTTGATAATTGATAGTTACTTACGGTTTTATAGGTGGGTTGACAGAAAGATTTCAAACACCAATTTATATAACTTTTGTCACTGATGACTTATATTTTTATAAATATGTTGGTGGAAACATTGTTAACACCAATTTATATAACATTTGAACCGATGACTTTAATTTTTATAAAGATGTCCGTGGAAATATTGTTAACGCCAATTTTATGTTACTTTAGGGTACCATCAATTTAGCGCCTTTAATAAAACAAATATACAAACTCAATTCTTGTAGGAAACTTCTAAATACCCTAGGGTATCAATGGAACCCTCTTTATAATAATTATATAAATATCTGTCACCAGAAGTTTCTGAAAATGCTCATTGGGATGTAACAATATAATCGTTATAATAACTAAATATCTAAATAAATTTTATGTACCTAATAAAAAGCTTAATTAGGTAATTTAAGTATAACTTTTTTTTTCAGAGAAAGAGAGAGACGGATCTAGGTTTGGATGTTGCTTAGCGGTTCCATTTCACTGAACTGAACACTTCGACCGATCAAGCGAGCTTATAAGGGAATTCAAAGAACACAATCTGAAGGAAAAAATATTGGCTATATAAAATTGAGAAGTGAAGTTTGATAACAAATTTATTTTATTTTCTGGAATGTGTTGTTTTAATTTCGTTAATTAAAAAGCTCGATTAATTTTATAAATCTGTTTAAGTATGTAACAATATAATCGTTACAATAGTTAAAATACGTTAAATATCTAAATAAATTGTATGTACCTAATAAAAAGTTTAATTAGCTAATTTAAGCATAACTTTTTTCAGGTATGTGATTGGCACTAGAGAATATTGAGGAAGCGTTGTAAGGTAAAATATTCGAAAATAGAACAAAGTCATTTTATTAAGAGATACGTACACAAATCTTTAAGGTCGCTCCATTAAATGATATAACATAATCGTAAATGTAAACAACTGGGCAAGGAAAAGCTTCTTATTTATGTAGTAAAAGTGAAACAAATTACTAAAAGAAACCAGTATTCAAACGGTGTTAAAAGTAAAGTAGACTGTGTGAAATATTGTGTCACTGACTTTTACTGTAAAATTTATTAAATTTAATTACTTTTAAACAAAAAATGATCACTATGTTATAATGTATAAATACGATCTTAAACTTAGTAGACTATTTTTTTTATGCATACGTATATCAAAAAAGTGTGGCTTTATAAAGCTAGCAAACCAAACACTTTTGTCTTAAAAACCACTTAATTCTCTAACGGTAGGAGATCAGTTGTCAAAAAAAATTGTATAGGAATTATTCAAAAATTCTTATTTGGAAAAACAGCCTTTGAACCAATTTGTTTATACATTTTTTTGAAGAAAGTAGAACTAGTTAGCCTACATTTATTCAGAAACTTAATGGAAAAACAATAATTTTTAAGTAAAGAATATGAAAATAAAATAAAAGTAGTTTCAAAACATATAAATACTTGAAAACGCCAAATTATATTTTCATTTTAATTGATATTTATTACATTTCAATGGTAAGTTTCTTATTGCATCTTTTTAGCGAGGGCACTGGTAACATGGAACAAAAACGGTAAAAGTATTTTCTTAGTGTCAAAGAATTGTAAATCTTCCTTATTTTCCTTTTACAAATTTTAATACTAGCAAAAAACTGCAATCTTCTTAACAATCCGTTATTTTTTTTACTCTCTCCCTTAAATGTTTTAAAAAGTCAAATGTTGTTTGAAAAAAATTAAAGAGGCAATTATTTTTAAAAAACAGACAAGTTTTCAATAATTTACCAATCAAAAAAAGTTAAAAATTTCGTCTCAACTTTTTCATGCTTTAGTTATAAACAATAACTATTAATCATGCCTTTGATCAAATATCTTGTTTAGAGTGGTCAGGAGTTACTGCGATTGGTGCACAATATATTCCGCCAAAATTTTTAAATCTTGGGCAGGATTTATACGGACTAGAAAAAATCAGTTAATTGGGCATGCCATTGAAAAAGGCAAGGGACTTATAAACAAACATACAAAGTCGGGAAAAATATGAAAAGCCACCTGCAAAAGTTCAACAATGCAAAGAAAAATATTTTTTTATATATTTGTCAGAATACACTTTGCGGCAAATTTTTTTTAACCAATGACTGGAAGTTTTCACGAGTGACGAGAAAGGTTTTTCCATACAAACATGTTAAGGGACATGTTTACAATAAGTGTTCGAAACTTATATTTTTGCATACAAAATGGGTAATTAAAACCCTACTTTTTGTGTTAAACCCTACTTATTATTGCAGGTTTCATACAGTGAAACCTTTATTAAATTCCCTGTCTTTCTGGTTTTTCCTTACCATTTGTCAAAAATTTAAGTCATTTTTTTTACAACATTATTTTATAAAAAAAAATCAAATTATTTCTGGTTGCGCATTGTTTTCAATTTTCTTGTAGGTGATGTTCCGTTGCTGTTTTTTCTCAAATTTCTTTTTCCTGGTTTTACAGTTTCGTACAAACCCGTTGTCTTATTATCTTACCCAGTTTTATTGTCCTAAAATTTGAACAGTGGGAGTGGTTGACTGCTGACTGCTTATAATGTCATGATCATCTTGATGTGCTAAGAAACCATGTATCTGAAATTAAATTTATTATTGCTATAATATTTTTGGTGCCCCAGCCATATAAAAAAAGTTGAAGAAAAAGTATTAAATAAGTAGGTATATACGCACAGATACACTGAAGAAAATGACGGCTCAAAAAAAAACTAGTAGGTAAGATTTTTTTTACTTCACGGATATACATTTCGGTACAGACCTCGCAGTAAAGACTAAGCTGTGACATACAACATGTAGCTAAGTTATATAAATAGAAGTAAATTTTTGCAATCTTATTTTGGCATTATGAATAGTTCTTTATAGTCAATTCACGCTCGCAAATTAGATCAATTTAAGACAACGTTTGCAGGTTTTTTATGTTTTGTTAAGAATCAATTCATGCTCAAGATCAACCTAAGACAACATGTGCAGGTTTTTTGCCCTACAAAAAACATTCGTTTTTTGTTAAATTGAACAAATAAGATGAGATGTTTGTTTTTTACAAACGAAGCACTTAAACTTAAGGCAACCCTAAACCATTGGCGTGGTAAAAGATTTAAAAAAACTCAAACGAAAAAACAATTTTTTTTCTTTAATTTCTCAGCATAACTTTTTTAAAGGTTAACACTGGAACTGGCAAATTACAAAATTAAAGCCCATAACACTAACATAGATTGGTTACAAACTTTAATCAGTTTGGACATAATACCGAATAGATAATAAATTTTGAAAAAATAATGTATTTTTGGGTGATACTTCAACCCATATAATTCTAATAACTTAAAACAATTACTAACATATTATTATACCTGGGTTACAAAAACTTTAAATCAAAATGTTGCCATAAAACTAAATAAATATACTATAGTTTAAAAAAAAAAGCTGTAGTTTTTTGGTAATACCATAACCCTAATCACTAAAAGCTTAATAAAGTAAAGTTAAAGGCATTTGATATCCCTGCATTAATTAGTAAACCTAATTCTTTGGTAATTCTATTAAGAATTAGTAAACTTATTGAAATTATCAAGGTACCCATGTAGGCTCCAACACGAAATTTAACAAAAAATAAATTTCATATGTCTAACATCTAGCGACATTTTAAAAAGTGTTTCACAACCAAAAAACTTAAGAATATTAATTAAGAACATTTTTGATAACCAGGGCTTTTAGATTAACCTCAAATCCTGTCATCTAGGTAGGTAATTCTTAGCAAATATTCTGAAATAAATTAACAACACGGAATAAGATATTATAATTAGTGTATAAAGCAGTAATGTGTGTTCAGTTTCAGTTTTAGTTGTTTTTATTTTGACACTTCGAATGCGCTTGCAAATATCTAGTCATGGTAGATTATTTTTAAAGCAAAGGCATACTGTTTTTTTGCAAGCTGAATAATTGCAACTTAATTCTGTAAGTTTTCTAATTGACGACGATATAATTTCCTTCTTTGTGTATATTGGCTAGACTCTGGAAAAGTCTGGAAAGACCCTGAAAAAGTCTGGAAAGCCCTTGGAAAAGTCTATTTACATTCACTTTGCTAAATTTTATGCTGCCTAGATAAGCTAATAAGGTAACCAAGCAAAAAGATTTCAACAAACACCACTATTTCATTCTGGCAAAATATAATAATAAGGCTAATTTCTACTAATTATATGCCACCTCAGATTAATAACTAAAGTTGGTAAAATTATGCTTTTTGACATGTCCTATTTTTTATAGATAGGCCTTGTTAATTGATCATTCAATTTTTCTTTCTGTGACATGTACTAAAATTACCTAAAACTCAGAATCCATGTGATTATTTAAATAATACAACATATTTAGTGCGTGATATAAACACTACACCAACCAATAAAATGGCAATATAAATGTTAGATAAGGTAAAGGCGGGACAGTCATTGATATCTCCTTTTTATTTAAAAACTGCAATGAAGAGTGTTGGTCATAATAATTTTGTTCGCTCCAGTATTTATGAAATTTAATTTACTATGTTGATAAACGTTTTGATTCCGCTGCGAAATCGTAACACTACTAGGTCGAACGTTTACTTTTCGGTTTTGTTTTTGATTATTTTTAAGGCCAATGTCATATGGTTTCGTATAACTAAAAGTTTTACTAGAATGTGATTGTCGTTTGATGTTATTTTTATTCTTTAAAATACATTTTTTGTTTTGAAAATAACCATTAAAATTAGTATCTTTTACAAAAAATTACAGGAAAAAGAGAGGCGTCCTTGTTCCACAAAAGATACATAAATAAGTCAAGTTTTTTGTAAAAAATTTTAACTTTATTTGCATAAAATCCCAACGCGTTTCGGCCTCAGTTGAAAGCCATTTTCAAGGGTTCTACACCAAAAAAAAAACGTACCAATGTAAAATTTTGATTAAAACTAGTTATGACTAACAATACATACATAAAAACTTAATTAAAATACAAGACATGCTCATTAAAATTAAGGAAAATCTTAGCGAGTTTTTCACGCCGAAGACATATTTGTACCCATGTAGGCTCCAACACGAAATTTAACAAAAAAGAAATTTCATATGTCTAACATCTAGCGAAATTTTAAAAAGTGTTTCACAACCAACAAACTTAAGAATATCAATTAAGAACATTTTTGATAACCAGGGCTTTTAGATTAACCTCAAATCCTGTCATCTAGGTAGGTAATTCTTAGCAAATATTCTGAAATAAATTAACAACACGGAATAAGATATTATAATTAGTGTATAAAGCAGTAATGTGTGTTCAGTTTCAGTTTTAGTTGTTTTTATTTTGACACTTCGAATGCGCTTGCAAATATCTAGTCATGGTAGATTATTTTTAAAGCAAAGGCATACTGTGTTTTTATAAGCTGAATAATTGCAACTTAATTCTGTAAGTTTTCTAATTGACGACGATATAATTTCCTTCTTTGTGTATATTGGCTCAAAAGAACCAACGCTCCCTATTTTCCATCCGTAGTCTGTCGCAAGTAAGTTTGCTAAGTCTGCATTTTGGCTAGAAGTCCAAATAAAAGTTTGATATCTAAAGTCGGTTCGCTGTATGAAGTCCGATATCGGATTAAATCTCCAAAAGATGTTATCGATTTTTTAAACAGTAAGTCAGTTAAGTTAGAATGCTCTCGCTGTATTTGATCGTGTCAGACATCCCACTGTTTCACTGTATGGATCAGCGGTCTTAAAACAAAATTATATAAAGAATAACGCGTTACACTTACACCACGATAAATATTTCTATTTTATTTTGTTTTTCACTTATAGTTTTGAAAAACTTTTTGCGTCAATAAGTTAAAGATTTTGACAGGTATGTTTTCCGAAAATTTAATTATTTTGGGGTCATTATAGGTAAATCTAGAGCTGTCGTCAATGCTAATAATCACTGCAAATAAGTTTTATTGCTTCCAAGAAATAATTAAAATTTGCTCCAGTTCGGGATGGTATGTTCTATTCTAAATAAGTAGGTATGCTTTTATTTGCTTTTAGTTTGTTTCTTATTGTGTGTGTAAAAGCAAAGTTATGGAAAATGTTCAGCAAGGTGACACAACGCCTAGAAGTTGTTTATCTCCAGGTGAACGCCGTTTGGTATTATAAGTGGAACGTTATTTTACGTTAGAAAAAATTAACTCGGGCTCGTTAGTGTCTGTTTTGGCAGTGCAAAAACGTCTGATGCTTGCGGCATTTCAGATAAGACCTTAAGAAGACTTCGAAAACAGATTGAAGATGAATTGGACAGACCATATAAAAGGGTTCGACAGCATTCAAAAACCTTTGATCTATCCCAATCGATTAGAAATATTGTTTATGATATGTATAAGTCAAAGGAATATGTTACCCTCAAAGCTATTCTAGAAAAGATAAAGGAAAAACAACTTTGCGGTATTGAAATTACCAGTTTGTCCAAAATTTTAAAAGACATGGGCTTTAAATATAAAAAAACGAACAACAGAAAAGTGCTTTGCAAGCAATCCAATATTGTGTCAAGAAGATGGCAATTTTTGAGAGATTACACATTACATTATATGAATGCTAACATTTTTGAGCATTGGTTTGAGGAAAAACTTTTAAAAAGTTTAGAAAACCAATAAAAATTTATTTTTAAAAAGTGATCTTTTAAGCAAGTGTAAAGAGCAGCCATTTGAAAAAATATATTGTTGACGAATTAGCCCTTAAATATGGACATCAAGTTTTGAGATTACCACCCTACCATTGCCATTACAATGCAATTGAATTGGTATGGGGTATTACCAAAAATTATTATGACAAACATGCCTGTAAAAATATCGGTCAGCCTAGCGTTATAAAGTTGTGGGAGGAGGCACTTAGCAAAGTGGGCAAAGAAGAATGGCGGAAACGCATTGAACACACGGAAAAATAATTTTTGAATCTTATGGGACAGAACAGGTTATAGACGAAGTAAGACCGTTAATTATTACGGATGATGCAGACGAAGACTATTTTTAGTATGCATTTATCGCAAGACTGCAATATCGGTTCTTTTTAAAACCAAAACTTTATAAAAAAGAATTCGTAAAACTAATTTGCCTAAATACTATAAAAGCTAAGAAATAATCTTTTTTTACCTAATTATTTTTTATTAACTTTAAATGATTTTTTAAGTACTGTGTACAAATGTGCAAACCATGACTTTCCTAATTACCAATGCAAAAATAGTAGTTTTCACAACTAGTGGCTAAAATAGTGCTTTTTTACAAGCGTTGGTTTAAATAACGAACGCAGCGAGGTATTTAAAAACGCGAGTAAAAAAAAATCACAGTTTATCAAAAAACCCAAGAAAAACAGGAAAATACTTTTAAAAATCTCGAACGAAGAGCACTTCTCGCAAAACAGACCATCTTTACACTATAAATCAAGGTGGCTGGTAAATGAAATAACAATGGTTGCCATAGCAATGTGTCTTTTTATCGGTGACGTTCGTTGCTGCGACATTTTAATATTTGACAGTTTAATATTCTTACGATGTTTTTAAATGATTTTTTCGTAAATACTTGGTGAAAACTGGCGGAAATGGCTTTATTTTTAGGCAAGAATAATTAGATTTTTTCAATATTACTATTTTCCGCTATTTCTCTTTAATTTTGGCTAAAAGACAAGGAACCTTCCATGATCACTTCACTTCTGAAACACGATTAAGTGATTCTCCATTAATATTGTATGTGAACTCAATAGTTTGACGACGCCTTGAAAATACCACTGTATGGCATTTGGAGGAGTTAAGTTGCATACCATTACCATTACACCAGTCTACCAATCTATCCAAATCTGCCTGGAGAAGTTCACAATCAGAAATTTTGGCAAAATATTTGCAATCATCAGCAAAAAGTAAAAACCTTGCAAACTCAAAACAACCAGAAATATTATTTATAAATAGATTGAAAAATAAAGGGCCCAGGTGCGATCCTTGGGGTACGCCAGATGTTACAAGAATTTCTTTAGATTTAAAACTACCTATACGCACAATCTGAGTTCGTTCATGGAGAAATATTTTTACCCACTCCAGCAAAAAGCCGGGTAATCCCGCCATTTTCAAGATACGAACCAGCAAATCATGATTGACCCTGTCAAATGCTTTGGAAAAGTCGGTGTATGTGGCATAAACCTCGCACTCCTCCTCCAAAGCACCCGACAGAAAGTCGCTGTAAGATAAAAGATTAGGTTCTGTTGACCTTTTTGGTCTAAATCCAAATTGCTGGTCTATTATTTCACTCTGCAAACTTGACGATAAAAAATCGCATATGAGGCTCTCAAATAACTTATAGACTGAGTTTCTGTTTTTAGATTTATAGATGGGCGTTATATAGCTTTTTTCCAAATATTGGGAAATTTTCCTGAGGACAAGAAGTAGTTCAAGATTATATGCAGAGGACGTGACAAAATAAAGCTTCGAGATTTTAAGAAGGATGGTGGAATACCATCTGGTCTGGGACCTTTATTAGTGTCCAATGAAGAAAGTTTTGTATATATTTCAGAGATGGAAATAGTGAGAGAATTCAGGTTAATAATATTTTCGGCTGCATCGCTAATGGGAGTATCACACTTGCTGTTAGTATAGACAGTTGAAAAATATTGTGCGAAAAGTTCGGCTATTTGTTGTCCATTATTACCATGAGAGCCATTATACTCCCTATCATTAGGTATGCCGGTATTTTTTTCTTTTGGAGTTTACAAACGTCCAGAAAGCCTTTAAATTTGCACCCACAGAGTTTTGAGTATGAAAAACAAAGTTATTATAGGATTCTCTCTTCAGTGACTTGCATCTAGATCTCAACCCAGCAAACCTTGAATAATCAAATTCAGAATTACATTGTTTATATTCTTTGTGAGCTTGCCTTTTGGCTATAATAAGCTGCTTTAGTTCAGCAGAAAACCATCCAGGAAATTTCTTCTTAGAAAATTTTTTAAGAGGGACAAATAATTCTATTGAAAGATTAACAATATTATAGAAAACCTCAACCATGTTCTCCAAAGATTGATCCAACAAGAGTGCATCCCAATCAAACTGGCTGAGAAAGTCAGAGATAGATTGATATTCTGCTGATTGAAAGTCCCGGTAATAACCTTCATGCAATAAGACAACTTTAGTTTACAAATTATTACTGTCTAATGAGAAGACCAGTGGTGGATGGTAATTATCAATAGGAGAAATTATGATATCTTCAGATCGCTCAACAATGGTTTCATGGCTTGGAAGGAAAACAAGATCTAGAGGTGAGTCAGCATCATTATAATTATTGTTTAATTGAAACAAGTTGAAGAAGCAGGCTAATAATATTCCAGGTACCATGCAGGTTAAAGTCTCCCAATAAACAATGTTCCGCATTAGGGTGTTCGGCATTTATTCGGTCCACATTCTGGTAGAAATGGAAGGGTGAGCGTGGTGGAAAGTAGCAGTTCCCATAACAACAAGTACAAAAAGTTGCTCTATATCATGAGACGATTAAAGTTTTCTGCTGGGTATGTTGGACCGAACAGCTATTAAGACGCATCCCAATATATTAGCAGTGTTGGTTGCCTCAGACCTGTCCATTCAATAGACACTATAATCATACAGATGCAGTTCAGAATTGCTGTAGCTGGATGTTAAACTTGTTTCATTAAAAATGCGGCATTATCAAGTAGGAGGTCTAGTTTTGTGCGTGGACCACGCATGTTCTGGTAGTAAACTGTAGTTTTGGAATTGCTTGGTGAATGGACAGGGCATAAGAAAGAATTTAGTTTTTTGAGACTATTGTGGGGAGTCTCTTAATATAACATAGTTCTCCACTGCCCTTTGACTAGAAGTAAGATCATAGCTGATATAGATCTTGCGTCCCTTAGGTTTGAAACGATTTTTGATTATTTTATGTATATATTGTTGATTGTTTAGGACAACCCGCAATGACTTTCTGTTGTTTTTTTTTGACGTTGTCGAAGTTCAGTCAAAAGATGTTCCTTTGGTGCAGTCACACTATTGTTAGAGTCATTAACAGGAGATTCACTGGGCGTCTGGTTTTTAAGAGCAGCAATGTCTGATTTTAATTCATCATATGCTTTTAATAGTTTTGGTACCTGAAGGAGTCCATCACAGCACTCGCACAAAAACTTTTTAGGTCTAGATACACTCTGGAAAAGTCTGAAAAGACCATGAAAAAGTCTAGATAGACTCTGGAAAAGTCTGGAAAGACCCTGGAAAAGTCTGGCTAGACTCTGGAAAAGTCTGGAAAGACCCTGAAAAAGTCTGGAAAGCCCTTGGAAAAGTCTGGATACATTTTGTAAAAATCTGAAAAGACCCTGGAAAAGTCTGAATACACTCTGGAAAAGTCTGGAAAGACCCTGGAAAGAACCTGGAAAAGTCTGAACGCACTCTGGAAACGTCTTGAAAGACCCTGGATAAGACTGACTGACCCAATCTAACCCATGTGTATACGAGTAGTGGTTTTTTTATATATATATTTTTGAGTGAGGGAAGTTTAGAGTAAACCTTTACTCGATTTATTACTGTTTTTGTCCGCACACCCAAAAAATGTGAAAAATACGTAATTTTTTGAAATATCTACATATTCACTCTCTATTTACATTCACTTTGCTAAATTTTACGCTGCCTAGATAAGCTAATAAGGTAACCAAGCAAAAAGATTTCAACAAACACCACTATTTCATTCTGGCAAAATATAATAATAAGGCTAATTTCTACTAATTATATGCCACCTCAGATTAATAACTAAAGTTGGTAAAATTATGCTTTTTGACATGTCCTATTTTTTATAGATAGGCCTTGTTAATTGATCATTCAATTTTTCTTTCTGTGACATGTACTAAAATTACCTAAAACTCAGAATCCATGTGATTATTTAAATAATATAACATATTTAGTGCGTGATATAAACACTACACCAACCAATAAAATGGCAATATAAATGTTAGATAAGGTAAAGGCGGGACAGTCATTGATATCTCCTTTTTATTTAAAAACTGCAATGAAGAGTGTTGGTCATAATAATTTTGTTCGCTCCAGTATTTATGAAATTTAATTTACTATGTTGATAAACGTTTTGATTCCGCTGCGAAATCGTAACACTACTAGGTCGAACGTTTACTTTTCGGTTTTGTTTTTGATTATTTTTAAGGCCAATGTCATATGGTTTAATAACTAAAAGTTTTACTAGAATGTGATTGTCGTTTGCTGTTATTTTTATTCTTTAAAATACATTTTTTGTTTTGAAAATAACCATTAAAATTAGTATCTTTTACAAAAAATTACAGGAAAAAGAGAGGCGTCCTTGTTCCACAAAAGATACATAAATAAGTCAAGTTTTTTGTAAAAAATTTTAACTTTATTTGCATAAAATCCCAACGCGTTTCGGCCTCAGTTGAAAGCCATTTTCAAGGGTTCTACACCAAAAAAAAGCGTACCAATGTAAAATTTTGATTAAAACTATTTATGACTAACAATACATACATAAACACTTAATTAAAATACAAGACATGCTCATTAAAATTAAGGAAAATCTTAGCGAGTTTTTCACGCCGAAGACATATTTCACATTCCTAACTTACAGCTGTTTTACGTCTTTTTAACAGTGGGTTAAAAATGAAATATCCCTAGGAAAGACACCGGGAGAACGTTCTTAAATCAACCATTTGAAAGAACAAACAAACGACTAAAAGCCAACCGCACCGAACTATCAGACCCATCCCAAACAAAATGAACGCCCAGGTGTCACACTACCAACGCTAAACAGATTCAAAACAGGTCCAACAGCATGGTGCAAATTTGCTCTGAAAGAAAAAAATATTATTTCCCTATGATCATCCTTTCTATATTTAAAAAACAACAAAACGGAAGATGAAAAAGGCAATGTGTTTGTTCAGTGCCAAATTGGCACCTTTATAAATTTTGACAAGCTTATGATTTCTTGATAAAATTTGCATAGAAATACAATCTTGTGAAATTTGTGCCTCCGAGCCGAGCTCCAAATTTTTTCTCCTAAGGCCTTTAGTGAGTTTAAACTGACATCTTCCAATGCGATGTGAAATTTTATTTTTTAATTTTATAGATAGTACTTGATTTGACCCTAAATAATACATTTTTGGGGATTTTAAAAATACGTTTTTATTGCAGCGATCATTTTGTGAGACAGAAAGACAAGATTCTAGGAAACTAAAAATCGTCTTCGAACGATACTCTATTCTTGCTATAGTCAATAATCTTTTTACTCAAAAATGATGTGCCTAGGATTAACGACACTGGTTTATCCACAACAAGAGCAGCTCCCAATGAGCATTTTTGTCTATATAAAAGATACAGCAAATAATATAAAACCTTCATAAAATAACCAAAAGTTATATTATTTAGTGTTGGTGATAATTTTATAACTCTAATATATCTCTTAAATGAGTAAAAAAGACTTGAAAAACAACTGTTCAACACCAGCTTATAAAAATTTATGGTACATAGTAATGGATAGAAAAACAACATATAGATTTTATAAAACTTCCTTATGAGCCCTCAAGTATAGAGATTATTATAAAAAGGTTTTACAACTGTTCTAACAACACTACATAACAACTTGAAGGTTTTTATGGATTTAGAAATATAGATTTTCCATCTTTCTTCCCTTTGCTTGTTACGTATTATTCTTTTTCTTTTTACAATAAAAAAAATTTATAAAATGGTGTTTAGCAATCTTCTAAAATAAATAAAAATGAAAGTGAGATAAGCTGAAGCAAGAATATGAATATTTATATACTAAAGTCAAATAAAAGCTGTTTTTCAAGTCATCCTACTCTGAAAATGAGCTGCGGTCCCGTGTGCACTGTATAGTTTTCGAATACACTCACGTAAATTTCATGGGCTCCAAAAATACTTGAGAAAACGGGGGAAAAAATATTAATTTAAATATCGGTTTTTTTTCATACGCGTTTTTTTCTTTCTAGGACAAATATTGAATTTTGTATGTTGTTCTTAACCCTAACAAGCAATATTTCGATTGAAACACATGTTGAAACCCCATAAATAACGTTTTTATTTAGGCCAAAAACCTATTTTTGTAATCCAAAATGGCGAAAATTTCCGACAAATTATAAAAAAAACAATACAACTATACCACTGTTTACCTCGTCAACACTATTTTATAACCCTTTTAAAAAATGATGCTACTTGGAACAAAGGGCTACAGATGGCGCAGTGTTGAACACTGATGGTCCGTTTCTGCGAGCTTAACATAGTTACCATTGTTCTCTTTTCCTAAATGCATTCCTCGAGAGATCCAGCATACTACACATACTAGGAAAAATACCCGCCTCGACACACTTCAAGCCCGCATAACTGTCAGAGGTAACTATCTCAAGTTAGATTGAGGGGTCGAAGGGTGTACAGGCGAGTATTTTCCGGGGTGTTCACATTTGCCGCCGACTAGCAGTATCAGCGTATGCGCTCGACGTTTCACGGTGCGTTTTTGAGACCTTAACACGGTTACTATATTGTTCTCTTTTTCTAAAACTCGGTTCCCATCTATGCGTTTCTCATTCGTGGGTCCCCCGAATCAAAACACGTATCACGTGGTCTAAGCGAGATTTGCCTATACAAGTTCATGTCGGACCACGTGATGAGTTTTTTTGAGTCAGGGTGACTGTGCATGGAAAACGCTGGTGGGAATTGGGTGTAAAATGCATTCGATCCCGATATCTGTCATCGGCAACTATCTCAAAAATATTTGGATCTCTTATCTCTCTCAGATTGATGTAATTAAAACAAGATAATAATGGTATGGTATCTCGCAAAAACGCGCCTTTTGATGTCGCAAAAAGGCTCCTTTTGATATCGCAAAAACGCGCCTTTTGATGTCACAAAATTAACCTTAAAAAATCTTGTTTGTTTTGTTTTTAAAATTGCCAAAATAAATTAAAATTGTTTTTTTTGTTCTAAAAACAGTTGTATTATAATCACTATATAAAGAAATTAATAACAAAATTATAGAAAAAACCTTATGGGCAAAAAAGGTTTATGAATGAGTTCATAAGAATATTACAGACACCAATTTATATAACTATTGTGTGTGAGTTCCCAAGTTTTTATAAGTGTCTCTCGAAATATTTTCAATCTTATCTTATATAAATTTGTTGTTGGTTAATTAAGTTTTATAAGTGGGTTGATAGCAACATTTTAAAAACCAATCTATTATATATCTTTAATTGATAGTTACTTACGGTTTTACAGGTGGGTTGACAGAAAGATTTCAAACACCAGTTTATATAACTTTTGTCACTGATGACTTATATTTTTAGAAATATGTTGGTGGAAACATTGTTAACACCAATTTATATATTATTTGAACCGATGACTTTAATTTTTATAAAGATGTCCGTGGAAATATTGTTAACCCCAGTTTTATGTTACTTTAGGGTACCATCAATTTAGAGCCTTTAATAAAACAAATATACAAACTCAATTCTTGTAGGAAACTTCTAAATACCCTAGGGTATCAATGGAACCCTCTTTATAATAATTATATAAATATCTGTCACCAGAAGTTTCTGAAAATGCTCATTGGGCTATTCTATATTTTAAAAAACCAATTGAAATAGTAACTTTTTATGCTTTTATGAACCAACTGTTTTCTATTTTTTAAATTAAATTTCAATTTCTTGTAGGCATAATCCCCTCCAAAATATTTAATGAAATCCTTTTTAATGTCTTTCCACGTTTTACTGACGTTTTTAGACTTTTCCATATAACTTAAATACCAAAAATTTGCTGGACTTTTTAGAAAAATGTTCTAAGACAATCTGACAAAAGATTTTTGTCATAACTGGATAAGTTTAACCGAACAACCATAAATTGGATTAAATATAAGTGGTTGTGTATATTGGGGAGTAATTTTAAAAGCGTTGCTAAGTTGACCCATATTCAACTTTTAATTAAAAGTAAATTATATCATGTACATAAAAAAATATAAATTAAACTGTGACTATTAAGAACCTACGAAAATGTTTTAAAAATATATGCATTTTCCTTAACAAAATAATTTACTGTGAACGATTTAATAACGACCCTCTCCAATTTTAACCTTTAGACAGTAAACTATCAATAGGGAAATTTTGGAACATTTAAAATTTTGACAACTTTGACAAACGATGTGGTGGTAGTGTTTAACTACCACTACCACGCATCGATTTTACCAGAGTTTTTGGAATACATTAAAAACTGTCACTTGTAAAAAAATTTAAAGATGAAAAAACAAAAAATTGGGCTTAATTTTACAAAATAAGTGTTTTATATGTTAAAACCTGGTAATATTTTATTATTTTTAAAATTAATTGCGGCAAAATTCTCTAAAATTAACCATAAAAAAACCAGAACCACAACTTAATGGATTCGTAGCTTACGGCAGTGGTAGTGGTTAAGTAACACAACGGATTGACGTTTAACTATTGCGCAGATGCAGTAATTACCACAACCACTACGAAGTGTCAAACGTTCCAAAATATCCCTAATGCCAATCCTTAACTATTTATACTTATATCTTGTATTGTATAAAATAGAATTTTAACACACTTAGACTTTAAAAAAAAATAAAAAATTGTTAATAAATTGAATTACAAAAAAAAAACTTTAAGCTAAGCAAATAAATCGTTTTTGAGAAAATGTTGGTATTCTTATTTGGGAAATTGTCTTACAAAAAAGACAACGGCACTTCCACTATATGTAACGTGGGGCTTCTGATGAAGGGGTTATTCTTATTAATAATAAACCAACCGTGCCGGGTTTTAATGGATTTATTAAGACACTTAAAGTAAATATTTCAACGCATCGGTATCGGTATACCTAACGCGTTCGAAACAAAGCCAAAATACACTACATTTTTGACTGGCTCTTACTATGTTTTAAACGATGCCCGCTTTTTTGACGGATGAACAGCTGATTCCACTCGTTGC
The DNA here is from genome assembly GCA_963921995.1 of Oxystoma pomonae. Classification (NCBI taxonomy): domain Eukaryota; kingdom Metazoa; phylum Arthropoda; class Insecta; order Coleoptera; family Brentidae; genus Oxystoma; species Oxystoma pomonae. The sequence goes on along the minus strand of OY998170.1, from coordinate 55,571,344 downwards.
GTACGGAGGGATGTACTTAACGTTACAGACCCACGAACGTACGCAATGATTTCAATCAGGAGTTCTGTCATCAGTCTGTGTCATCGCACCCTTCAAAAAAGCTGGCATCGTTCGAAACATCGCATAAACAAGTAAAAAATGTCTTGCCTTATTTCGAACGCGTTGGGTATACCGATACCGATGATGCGTTGAAATATTTACTTTAAGTGTCTATTATAAAAAATTATAAAAATGTTACTTGTAAATACTTAAGTCACATCCAACAGTCTTAATACAGCAGCATCACAGTTCTATCTTGGGGGTAGATCGTGCTTCAGCAATTTATCTTATTCTTGAGAAGCACATTAAAACTTTCTGACTTAATGAACTTACCGAACCTACTGAACCCCTTCTTGCTAATCTCGATTGGTTTTATAGGATGTATGTGTTAACAAAAGGTGAGTTTATAAAAAGATCTATTCATTGAACTTAAAACATCACGTACTTCCTAATGCTAACTGTTAGGTTCGTTCGTCGAGTCGTTAACATTTACAAACCAATCAAGGGCAAGAAAGAATGTCTAAATTTTTTTTTTTAAATAATTAATTTTTTACACACAAACCACAAAAATAATCAAAACTTCTAGATCAAAAAGGCTAGGTTATGGTATCTTTCTACAAGAATTCGCATCAATGTTCGACGTGAGGGTGACCAGAGATTGATTTTACTTTATTAGATACATGTTTATTGCCGTTTTCTGGGGCAGTTCGCTAGTCACTTGGGATCTGGACTACACAAACAAGCACGCAGCACGCTTGACTTAGGGGAACAAACATTACCTTTTATAATGCCCAATTGCTTCAAACACGACTCATAGCCAATCGCACCAACGATTTAAGTAGCCACTAACCGCTCGACTTAACTGCTCTTAAATTTTCTGGAAAAAAAAACCGAAATAATTCCTTTAACCTGCTTGGTAAAAAATAAGTAATTTATAACATATAAAATTTTTCATAAAAAATGTTAACCTGAAAGAAACTTTTTAGGTAAATGACAAGTTACTTTTGCCTTTTTAGTTTAACCCGTTCAAAATGTGAGCCTTAAAGTTACTTATGTAGTGATATATTGGTAAGATGTGACTATATATATATATATATATATATATATATATATATAACTTCCTTGAAACGTTACCTGTACGTTTAATTTTTGAGTTACAATTTGCCTTTTTTACCTTTTTAGGTCAGTTTTGTTTGCTTAATTGTTAGTTGGAGCGGAAATAGCTTCATTACAATGAGGGGGGACGAGTTCATAAACCGAGTGATATAAAAAGCTGAAATATATAATTAAAGAAAAATTACAAACTTTATTATATTTCTGGTTACTAAGAAATAGAACTTTTATTTAACAAGACCCACAACAAACATTGTTTACTTATATTAATTCATTTATATTTAGTTTGTTATTAACTATATAAATCAACTTTTTTAATTCTATTAATTCAATGTATCTGTTTTAGTATGTATGAGAAAAAACCCAACGCCTCTACAAAAACAGGCGAAGACTGAGTTTTTAGACAGTAAAGAAACCAAAGACGAATGTGCGTATCTTAAGAATCGTGGTGAGTCGAAGCTTTTTTTGATTTAGTTTGTTAAGGTTGTAAACGTTTGAATTAGGAATTGCGAGAAATCGTGTTTAGAATACAGCACATAAACCAAAAAATGTACTATCTTGGACCTTAATAATATCACAACTTGACTCTTAAGTATGGATTGACAAATGGTCCTTTTTAAATAATATTTTTTTAAAATAATTTAAATATCAACAACAAACAGTTAAAACATATTTGGGTTATTGGCATTATTTTGGTCCAGTTACTTTACATCCAATTAGTTAAGCTTTTATATGATAGTTTTTAAATGTAGCTCCAATTTCCGAAACTGCAAGATTTTTGAAGGTTTTTTTAGAAAATTGGAGGAAATTGGGTAACATTCCAGGAAAATTGAGATTTTCTTGTGATTTCCAGAATTTATATGAAATTTTTTACATATTGTCAATGTTCTGGCAGAAGTCGTGAACTCGATTTTTAGTATTTTTGAGTTAAATACACTAAAAGATAATCAGTCAAGCAAAGATAGATAACTCCAGGGGCTGTATTATTAACACACGTGACCGTGAGCGTGAAACTACTCACCTCACTGGCCTTCAAGAATACGGGCCAGGAAGGCATATATTAAAGCTAGTTGCCTATGGTGTTGAAAAACGTCCACAAAAACTACTATTAAATTAGGCAAAATTCCAAGTCCAATGTTGTTGTTAAGTGGGGTTTTGTTACTTGTTTATTCTATTTGGGCTACGCATATTATGTATTATTATATAAAGTTTAACAACGTATTATTGTCCTACCAGAGATCCATAAGTCCATTAAATGTCATTTTCTTCAAAAGTTGCAGTAGGTTTAGATTACTATTCGTGAATTAATTACCAACCAGCAATTTAAGACTTGAAAACAAAACTCGTTTTTCTCAAAGCTTTTAATTTGGACTTAACGACTTCTGCCAAAACGACAACAATATACGGCGTTCTAAAAAAACTTTTTTTTTATGAGTTAAGTATTAGTTTTTCCCTGGGAATATAAATGTTAAATCATGTACAGTTAGGATGTTAAAGATACTATTTTAAGTGTTACTCCGCCCCTCCCCCATTTTCGTATTAAAATATATACCAAAAAAGAGTTTTATTTTGAAAAATTACATAATTAAAAAAGTATCAAATGTCATTGCAAATCAAATGCGAAATTTTTACAGGTGGTTTTTTCTTTTAAATAAAACACCATGTACAGGGTTCGTACGCTACTGGAAAACCTTGAAAAAAGTGAAAAAACCTGGAAAAACTTCTACTATGTGACATTATCACCTGGAAAAATAATTTGGATGAATATTTCACCTCAAACCCTTTAAGTAAAATTTTATTTAAATTTTTTTTCCTCCTTGCTTCAGTTTGAAAATGTTTGGTACTTTATATAGACGGCCAAGCTTTTTTTAAACATTCCACAAAAAAAATATTTCAATATTTCACAAAAAAAAGGTTTGCCTGCCCAAGTAACATTTATTTGTTTATAATGGCCATCAATACCTACTGGCAACTACTTAATAAAACTAAGTTTTATAAGGTTCTCTTTAAAATCTTTTAAGGCCTCTTATAAGCCCCTGATACGCCGTTACTTTTTATAAAGGGATACATTACTAATTTCCCATGAGTTTTCTCTAACCCTTTATAAAAACTTATGCCAACTATAAGTAGTTTGCTTCTTTAGAAAGTTACAGTGTATTAGTTTCATTATAATTTCATCTTTATCTAAATGCATTATGCAAAATGTTCACAGAAATGATAAAACTTTTGATGGATATTATATTTCGATGAATATTTATAGGTAATAATACCATAATACATACATATATATCTTTACCTTAGACAAAAGTTTTATAAATATAGTAATAAGAATATTTTGATTGCTTATTTTGGAAGAAGAATACTCTGTCTTTCCATTACATTTATAAAAATTTACATGTTAAAGTTTTCTTATAAATATATAAACCCCTTATAAAAAAGTTGTAGCAACCTAAAATGTTACTTGGGTAGCGCCGCACCCAATCATTGTTTCTTGATTTTCTGAAAATTTTCGCCTGGGGCGCAAAAACTATGACATAATTTTGGAAAAATTTAGAATCAAGCATAAATACCTTAAAAACAAAAAACGTAAAAGAGATCGCTTAATATACAAATGTTCATAATTTTTCATTTACTTATTCTTTTTTATTTCAAAGAGGTAACCAATATAAACAAAAAAACTTTTTTTTCGTATTTTTGGATTGCCTTTTTAATACATATAAAATTTATTACTTATTTCTGTGGTTTCGCCTTTTCGTCATCTTTTATACTTTTTTTTAAACCTGTAAAAAATTATATGAAAAACCTGGAAAACACCTGGAAAATGAAAATCGATTTTACGTATAGTCCACTTTTTTGATGAGCGGACTGACGACATTTTTTCCTCTGAAAACGTATTTCTTTGTTGTCAAAAGTTCACATGTAAAATAATGTGTTGTTGTCAATTTGAAGTAACAGTTGAAACAATCAACTACATGACATATTCTTACATATTTATTGTCGCTGTCTAAAATAATGTATCAAATAGAGATTCAAAAAATGACGTCACTCCGCTCATCAAAAAATTGGACTATACAAACCCTGATATATCTTACTGTTTTTTTTCTGATTTTAAGAATATGTATAAGCTGTGACAAATACTTTTTGCTTAAAGCAAAGTCACCCTTGATATTTCTTTTTAGATGTATATTAAATATATTTTTTTATACCTTGATCAAAAACATGATTTTAGTAAAATTGTCAAAGATTAAAATGTCGCAACAATGAACGTCACCGAGTAAAAAAGACACATCGCTATGGAAACCATTGTTATTTCATTGACCAGCCGCCTTGATTTATAGTGTAAAGATGGTGTGTTGCGAGAAGTGCTCTTCGTTCGAGATTTTTAAAAGCATTTTCCTGTTTTTTTTTGGATTTTTTGATAAAGGTATTAAAAGAAAATAGTGTTAACAACTCGGCTAAACTAAAAAGCACTATTTTAGTCACTGGTTTTTTATTTATATAATGAAAAACTTTTTTGTACAACATCAGGTTTTTTATTCTATTTTAAAAAGCAGCGACATGAATCTTGTGTGCTTTTCATAAAAATTAAAAGCTTTTATTAAATTTGATAATCAAAAACAATAAATAGGAAATTTTAATTAATTTAAAATTTTAGGAAGTTATATAATTATAATCTGATGAATATACTATTGTTTAAAAATAAGGTATCTTTTAGGAAATCAATTCCGAATATAGGCTTTTTTTGAACGAGGGTTTCCATCTACTACCATCAATTTTCCATCAACTACAGCTCATGTACTCCGGACTTTCTTAATTCATTCATAGTTACTTAGAAGTCAGAGCCATCTTAGAGCAAAAACGTTTTAGCGTAACAGCTCAAGAAGTATTTATCAGAACCTACTTTCTTATATCGACATTTTTGAAATAAAAAAAAACGAAACGCAAAATCTCAAGGTGTTACATTTAAAATAGGTATTGCAATGACTTTTGGCATTAATAGAGCTTTTGTAGCAATGAGCAAAGTTGAATTATTAGCACAGGAAATCAGTTAGACGAACGGCGCGAAGTGGATTTCGGATAAGCTTTAAGTGTGAGAAAACGGCGTTGCGTACGTGTAAGGACAATATTTTTTCTGTGCAAACTATTTTTTTTTTAATTTTTTTAAAACCACAGAGTAAAATTTATCTCTCTAATTTATTTATTATTTTGTGTATATTTTTATTAAAACCTCAAACAAAATTTATATATTTATTGTTATGTTTACATCATCGTTATTTTGCATTAAAAAAGGTGTGGGGAATAGTAGGTAAATTTTGTGTGGGAACGTGCTACTTTGCATAAGAAAACGTGTGCGCAAACTAGCTTTTTGCGGTCACTCGTAGAAAAAACTTTATGTCTACTTTGCAAAAAAGTTTTTAACAAATTCAGAGTTTTCACTTTACAACAGTAGCTATTAAAAAAGTTTTAATTAATCGAATATTTTTTTTATTTCAAATTTCTTAAAGCAACTTGACACAGTTAATTTAACAACAAGGTGGGCATACAAGCAAAATCTAAGAAGCTGAAGCCGGGGCCCAGAGTCAAGCCTTTCTAACAAAAACAAAAAAGTCGGTCCTTCAGCTTTGCAACAGTTGAAACAATCAACTACATGACATATTCTTACATATTTATTGTCGCTGTCTAAAATAATGTATCAAATAGAGATCCAAAAAAATGACGTCAGTCCGCTCATCAAAAAATTGTACTATACCCAATGAGCATTTTCAGAAACTTCTGGTGACAGATATTAATATAATTATTATAAAGAGGGTTCCATTGATACCCTAGGGTATTTAGAAGTTTCCTACAAGAATTGAGTTTGTATATTTGTTTTATTAAAGGCTCTAAATTGATGGTACCCTAAAGTAACATAAAACTGGCGTTAACAATATTTCCACGGACATCTTTAAAAAAATTAAAGTCATCGGTTCAAATGTTATATAAATTGGTGTTAACAATGTTTCCACCAACATATTTATAAAAATATAAGTCATCAGTGTTTGAAATCTTTCTGTCAACCCACCTATAAAACCGTAAGTAACTATCAATTAAAGATATATAAATATTTCGAGAGACACTTATAAAAACTTGGGAACTCACACACAATAGTTATATAAATTGGTGTCTGTAATATTCTTATGAACTCATTCATAAACCTTTTTTGTCCATAAGGTTTTTTCTATAATGTTGTTATTAATTTCTTTATATAGTGATTATAATACAACTGTTTTTAGAACAAAAAAAACAATATTAATTTATTTTGGCAATTATAATAACAAAACAAACCAGATTTTTTAAGGTTAATTTTGTGACATCAAAAGGCGCGTTTTTGCGAAATCAAAAGGAGCGTTTTTGCGACATCAAAAGGCGCGTTTTTGCGGGATACCATACCATTATTATCTTGTTTTAATTACATCAATCTGAGAGAGATAAGAGATCCAAATCTTCTTGAGATAGTTGCCGATGACAGATATCGGGATCGAATGCATTTTACACCCGATTCCCACCAGCGTTTCCCATGCGCAGTCACCCTGACTCAAAAAACTCATCACGTGGTCCGACATGAACTTGTATAGGCAAATCTCGCTTAGACCACGTGATACGTGTTTTGATTCGGGGGACCCACGAATGAGAAACGCATAGATGGGAACCGTGTTTTAGAAAAAGAGAACAATATAGTAACCGTGTTAAGGTCGCAAAAACGCACCGTGAAACGACGAGCGCATACGCTGATACTGCTGGTAGGTGGCAAATGTGAACACCCCGGAAAATACTCGCCTGTACACCCTTCGACCCCGCAATCTAACTATATTCTTGAGATAGTTACCTCTGACAGTTATGCGGGCTTGAAGTGTGTGGAGGCGGGTATTTTTCCTGGTATGTGTAGTTTGCTGGATCTCTCGAGGAATGCATTTAGGAAAAGAGAACAATGGTAACTATGTTAAGCTCGCAGAAACGGACCATCAGTGTTCAACACTGCGCCATCTGCAGCCCTTTGTTCCAAGTAGCATCATTTTTTAAAAGGGTCATAAAATAGTGTTTGTCGAGGTAAACAGTGGTATAGTTGTATTGTTTTTTTTATAGAATTGTCGGAAATTTTCGCCATTTTGGATTACAAAAATAGGTTTTTGGCCTAAGTAAAAACGTTATTTATGGGGTTTCAACATATGTTTCAATCGAAATATTGCTTGTTAGGGTTAAGAACAACATACAAAATTCAATATTTGTCCCAGAAAGAAAAAAACGCGTATGAAAAAAAAACTGATATTTAAATGAATATTTTTTTTCCCCGTTTTTTCAAGTATTTTTGGAGCCCATGAAATTTACGTGAGTGTATTCGAAAACTATACAGTACACACAGGACCGCAGCTGATTTTCAGAGTAGGATGACTTGAAAACCAGCTTTTATTTGACTATAGTGTAAATATTCATATTCGTGCTTCAGCTTATCTCACTTTCATTTTTATTTATTTTAGAAGATTGCTAAACACCATTTTATAAAATTTTTTATTGTAAAAAGAAAAAGAATAATACATAACAAGCAAAGGGAAGAAAGATGGAAAATCTATATTTCTAAATCCATAAAAACCTTAATTTGTTATGTAGTTTTGTTAGAACAGTTGTAAAAGCTTTTTATATTAATCTCTATACTTGAGGGCTCATCAGGAAGTTTTATAAAATCTATATGTTGTTTTTCTATCCATTACTATGTACCATAAATTTTTATAAGCTGGTGTTGAACAGTTGTTTTTCAAGTCTTTTTTACTCATTTAAGAGATATATTAGAGTTATAAAATTATCACCAATACTAAATAATATAACTTTTGGTTATTTTATGAGGGTTTATATTATTTGCTGTAACTTTTATATAGACAAAAATGCTCATTGGGTATGAACCCTGATGTATCTTACTGTTTTTTTTTCTGATTTTAAGAATATGTATAAGCTGTGACAAATACTTTTCGCTTATCGCAAAGTCACTCTTGATATTTCTTTTTAGATGTATATTAAATATGTTTTTTTATACCTTTATCAAAAACATGATTTTAGTAAAATTGTCAAAGATTAAAATGTTTCAACAATGAACGTCACCGAGTAAAAAAGGCACATCGCTATGGAAACCATTGGTATTTCATTGACCAGCCGCCTTGATTTATAGTGTAAAGATGGTGTGTTGCGAGAAGTGCTCTTCGTTCGAGATTTTTAAAAGTATTTTCCTGTTTTTTTTTTGGATTTTTTGATAAAGGTATTAAAAGAAAATAGTGTTAACAACTCGCGGCTAAACTAAGAAGCACTATTTTAGTCACTGGTTTTTTATTTATTTAATGAAAAACTTTTTTGTACAGATCTATTTAAAATTAAGTTCTCTTTTTAACTCAACATCAGGTTTTTTATTCTATTTTAAAAAGCAGCGAAATGAATTTTGTGTGCTTTTCATAAAAATTAAAAGCTTTTATTAAATTTGATAACCAAAAAAAATAAATAAGAAATTTTAATTAATTTAAAATTTTAGGAAGTTATATAATTATAATCTGGTGAATATACTATTATTTAAAAAAAAGGTATCTTTTATGAAATCAATTCCGAATATAGGCTTTTTTAATTCATTAATAGTTACTTAGAAGTCAGAGCCATCTTAGAGCAAAAAGACGTTGTAGCGTAACAGCTCAAGAAGTATTTATCAGAACCTACTTTCTTATATACTGTATTACCACTAAAATTTGTTAAAAAAAACTTAAAATCTAATAACTTTAATTTTATAAAATACGCACAAATACGAATATTATATTATAATTCTATTCCAATACCTCTACAGCCATCTAGGGGAAAATCAGTAAACTTTCAAAAAGCAAATGTAAAGATTTTAAACATCACCAGAACTAGATTCCTTATTTTAACGAAAATGTAGAACGTGAGCCATCAGGAATTTTAAAATTCATATAAAACAGCTTAATAATAATAAAAGACTCATTAAATAATAGAATAAAATATAACTACTTGTTTCATATTTAAATAAACAATCTTGATTCAAAATATTCCACTATAAACAAATTTTACAAATATACATTGTGGAGCATTTAAATTTATTAATGCTTTACATTTGGTTTTGACAGAACTCATCTGGGATAACTTCATTGAAAAGTGGTTAATTTTCTGTTAGTGTATTGGAAAAAGATAGCTAGAAGTTTGGTTGTAAACATAGATTCTTAACCTAGAAAAAATGCAGCTAGGAATGTCAAACTAGGTGTAAAGAATATTATTGTATATTTCTGTAAATAGATTGAGTAAAAATTTAGTGAAATATTTAACAAACAAAGCAGAAAGTGGATATTTTAAAAACTGTAGAATTACCCAGTGTCAGTGATTTTCCTTAAAACGAATTAACCTTCTACGTCGTGGAGACTCACAAACCCTCAAAAAAATGGGACAAAAAACTGTTTTTCTCTTAAATTTCGACTGCTATTGGTCCAAATAATTTTAGGTAGGAAACATCCACCGATTTCTAACTTGAAGCGCTCTCTTTTTGGTGCAGCACTTAAAAAGGCAAGTCATTTTTAATTATGTTTTAAAAATTTCTAAATTTGACAATTTTTGGTTAATTTTTTACTTTAATTCCATTGGGAATTAATCACCATAATGTGGAAAATATTTTGATGTGTTTTTTTTTATTCATTTTTATTTTATCTAGTTATGCTAGAGGCTATTTTTATGGCAACCAATTTTTTTTTGTTAACATGCGTTTTCTGGTCTTTTAGTCAGATTAATTTTTATTATAAATACGTTTAAATAATTTATTTATTTAGGGCTTTAATGCTTTGCACCTTTTCCTTTGGACTGGTTAGTTGAAAAACTGTTTCTACTGTGTTTTCTTTGAAGTTTTTAGCATGGTATTTGGGAACCGTTACTCATAGAGTTTTGCCTTGTGCAGTCTTTGGGTTCATCACTTACCAAAACGCTACTTAATCTGGAATTCATGGTTAGAAAGTTAGATAAACAACCAACCATATTACCTACCTATCTTTTGTCCCCCGAAGGACTAATTTTTACCTACCTTTTGCCTTCCTAAGGGCTTAATTTTTTTTTATGCGCCTAATTGACCACACAAAGTTGATGTTCTTGGCACAAAGTTCGACCACTGTTGAAGAGACCCTGATACAGGTACGCCAAACATTTATTTTGATAGTTATATCAATGTGAGCTATGCATATCTTTGTGTAAATTTTGGCTACCCTGTACAGAGTGTTTTTTTTACGAACCCTGCTGCTTACATTGATTTTTGCTTTCTATTGCCATAAAAAAAAATCCTCATGCCTTGCTTTATCTATGTTGTACCTTTTATTTTTTTTATCTTTGATAAATGAGGCCTAGATTTGGCTCAACAATACCTATCTACAAAAATATTTTCCTACATTTTCTTTTTATAAAATATCTTATTTTTTTTTTATTTGCTTGCCAATTTCAGTGTGATCACTAGAGCATTTATTGATTGTCTTTCTGGTTTAGTCTGATTTAGTCGTGAATTTTAGTATTCTTGTTTAATGACTACTCTAGGAAAAAGCGAGCAATATCTATTTTTTTCCATTTTCTTCAGAAAATTGTATATATTATTTTTTTTCTATGATTGCATATAAATTATAAAATTTTCAAAATATTACTTATTTCTCTAATAAAAAATAAATGAATATTTTATTTATTCAAAGAATAATTTGAATAACTCCTGAATGTGACTTTTCCCCAAATTTTGACATTTGTATATTTTTAATCCTTGGCTTATAAAGTTTTCAAAATTTCTTTAATAGGAAAATTTAAAGAATCTTATTTTGTTTTGTCATTAGCTAGTTATTCAAATAAGGTTCCTATTGATTACTAGAGAATGTAAAAAGAAGAGATTTTTTTTTCCGAGTTTTTTTGTGACAAATTTAGACAGTTTTTTTTGTTTATTTATAAAAAAAAAATTCCTCTTTTAGATTTTCTGGATAAATAAAAGCTGTATTGTTTTTTTTTTAATTTTTGAGTCATTATAATGTGTAAAACTGAGAACATGGTAATTAATACATTGTTGATTTGTTTTGAAACCAAAATCTGTTATTTTGCATCACCAAATTTATTTTAAACACCCTATAGTTTTTAAGTCATATGTTGTTTCAATTTTGAAACAACAAAATAGTGTGTTTTGATAAAAAGTGAACGACAGTGAGCAAGAAATCATCAAAATAGTAAGCAAAGAAAATTTTCCTCAATTGCAAAGAATCTACGGCCCATTTAGCCGTGGCAAGGTTTTTTTTAAGATCACCCAACTTTTTGGTCCATAAACAACTTTATTAAAAAAAAACAACAACACATTTTTGAAATAAAAAAAATACATTTAAAATAGGTATTGCAATGACATTTGGCATTAATAGAGCTTTTGTGGCAATGCGCAAAGTTGCCTTTTTCAGCACAGGAAATCAGTTAGACGAACGACGCGAAGTGGATTTCGGAGAAGCTTTAAGTGTGGGAAAACGGCGTTGCGTACGTGTAAGGACAATATTTTTTTTGTGCAAACTATTATTTTTTTTTTAAATTAAAACCACAGAGTAAAATTTATCTCTCTAATTTATTTATTATTTTGTGTATATTTTTATTAAAACCGCAAACAAAATTTATAAATTTTGTGTGGGAATGTGCTACTTTGCATAAGAAAACGTGTGCGCAAACTAGCTTTTTGCGGTCACTCGTAGAAAAAACTTATTTTTAGCATACATAGAAAAATGGGTATGAGGAGATTTTATACACCACTTTCACACTAAAAGAAAATTCGAAATTTTACATGTTCTCAAAAAAGAAAAATAACAGTCATCAAGACGCCAATTGTGACCTTTAATGACCTTTTAACTAAATAGAAGATTACAACCCAACCCAATGATGTCTTTATAGAAGTTGCACAGGCTGACCATTTTCTGGAAAACTGGGAAAAGTCAGGGAATTTCGACGGTCAGGGAAAAGTCAGTGAAACGTCAGGGAATTTCGGCAAAAATCTGGAATTTTAAAAAGCTTAATAAAAAAGTGTAGAACCCTAAATTCCTTGAAATTTAAAAACAACACAACTTTTTTAAAATTTCTTTGCAAAAAAGTTTTTAACAAATTCAGAGTTTTCACTTTACAACAGTAGATATTAAAAAAGTTTCAATTAATCGAATATTTTTTTATTTCAAATTTATTAAAGCATTTTTGTCTATATAAAAGTTACAGCAAATAATATAAAACCTTCATAAAATAACCAAAAGTTATATTATTTAGTGTTGGTGATAATTTTATAACTCTAATATATCTCTCAAATGAGTAAAAAAGACTTGAAAAACAACTGTTCAACACCAGCTTATAAAAATTTATGGTACATAGTAATGGATAGAAAAACAACATATAGATTTTAAAAAACTTCCTTATGAGCCCTCAAGTATAGAGATTATTATAAAAAGGTTTTACAACTGTTCTAACAACACTACATAACAACTTAAAGGTTTTTATGGATTTAAAAATATAGATTTTCCATCTTTCTTCCCTTTGCTTGTTATGTATTATTATTTTTCTTTATAAAATGGTGTTTAGCAATCTTCCAAAATAAATAAAAATGAAAGTGAGATAAGCTGAAGCAGGAATATGAATATTTATATACTATAGTCAAATAAAAGCTGTTTTTCAAGTCATCCTACTCTGAAAATCAGCTGCGGTCCCGTGTGTACTGTATAGTTTTCGAATACACTCACGTAAATTTCATGGTCTCCAAAAATACTTGAGAAAACGGGAAAAAAAATATTCATTTAAATATCAGTTTTTTTTTCAGACGCGTTTTTTTCTTTCTGGGACAAATATTGAATTTTGTATGTTGTTCTTAACCCTAACAAGCAATATTTCGATTGAAACACATGTTGAAACCCCATAAATAACGTTTTTATTTAGGCCAAAAACCTATTTTTGTAATCTAAAATGGAGAAAATTTCCGACAATTCTATAAAAAAAACAATCCAACTATACCACTGTTTACCTCGACAAACACTATTTTATGACCCTTTTAAAAAATGATGATACTTGGAACAAAGGGCTGCAGATGGCGCAGTGTTGAACACAGATGGTCCGTTTCTGCGAGCTTAACATAGTTACCATTGTTCTCTTTTCCTAAATGCATTCCTCGAGAGATCCAGCATACTACATATACCAGGAAAAATACCCGCCTCCACATACTTCAAGCCCGCATAACTGTCAGAGGTAACTATCTCAAGAATATAGTTAGATTGCGGGGTCGAAGGGTGTACAGGCGAGTATTTTCCGCGGTGTTCACATTTGCCGCCCACCAGCAGTATCAGCGTATGCGCTCGACGTTTCACGGTGCGTTTTTGCGACCTTAACACGGTTACTATATTGTTCTCTTTTTCTAAAACACGGTTCCCATCTATGCGTTTCTCATTCGTGGGTCCCCCGAATCAAAACACGTATCACGTGGTCTAAGCGAGATTTGCCTATACAAGTTCATGTCGGACCACGTGTTGAGTTTTTTGAGTCAGGGTGACTGCGCATGGGAAACGCTGGTGGGAATCGGGTGTAAAATGCATTTGATCCCGATATCTGTCATCGGCAACTATCTCGAGAAGATTTGGATCTCTTATCTCTCTCAGATTGATGTAATTAAAACAAGATAATAATGGTATGGTATCTCGCAAAAACGCGCCTTTTGATATCGCAAAAACGCTTCTTTTGATGTCGCAAAAACGCGCCTTTTGATGTCACAAAATTAAACTTAAAAAATCTTGTTTGTTTTGTTATTATAATTGCCAAAATAAATTAAAATTGTTTTTTTTTTGTTCTAAAAACCGTTGTATTATAATCAATATATAAAGAAATTAATAACAACATTATCGAAAAAACCTTATGGGCAAAAAAGGTTTATGAATGAGTTCATAAGAATATTACAGACACCAATTTATATAACTATTGTGTGTGAGTTCCCAAGTTTTCATAAGTGTCTCTCGAAATATTTTCAATCTTATCTTATATAAATTTGTTGTTGGTTAATTAAGTTTTATAAGTGAGTTGCTAGCAACATTTTAAAACCCAATCTATTATATATCTTTAATTAATAGTTACTTACGGTTTTATAGGTGGGTTGACAGAAAGATTTCAAACACCAATTTATATAACTTTTGTCACTGATGACTTATTTTTTTATAAATATGTTGGTGGAAACATTGTTAACACCAATTTATATAACATTTGAACCGATGACTTTAATTTTTATAAAGATGTCCGTGGAAATATTATTAACGCCAGTTTTATGTTACTTTAGGGTACCATCAATTTAGAACCTTTAATAAAACAAATATACAAACTCAATTCTTGTAGGAAACTTCTAAATACCCTAGGGTATCAATGGAACCCTCTTTATAATAATTATATAAATATCTGTCACCAGAAGTTTCTGGAAATGCTCATTGGGTTAACAATAAGGTGGCCATACAAGCAAAATCACGAAGCTAAAGCCGGGGCCCAGAGTCAAGTCTTTTTAAAACATGAATTTCGAAAGAATTTTTGGCTTAAAGAAGCTTGTACGGATAACATGGACCTACGGCCCGCGGTAAAAGGTAATCATATTGTATCAATGGTCAAAATAGTGAAATTCTATGAGGATCGTATGTCTGTGATAGGAGATATCAGCTGTTAAAAACCGTATATAATGTTGTTATAAGTATTTAAAAAAAAGTTTATTTTTCTCAAATGATGTACATATTGTTGTCATTGTATATTCTTCTTCGTTGAAACAAATAAAAAACATGCGAAGACTTTTTTCGTAACTTGAAAAGTACTTTGTAGATTTTCCTATTTGGGTCTCAATTAAAAGGTACTTGAATACTGTACAGGAGCGTATCCAGAGTTTTATTCTACGGGGGCTTTACCAAAGAAATTAAAATAAACTAGAAGGCGCACTCCATATATTGAAGGCAAATTTTTCAAATCAGTAACCAAATCCAAGGAAATAGCTGAGGAACAGTTATGGCAACATTGTAGAGTCGCGTTCTGATTGGTTCGGAATATTTTAAATGTGACGGTTTCATGCAGATGTCTTGCTTACCCGAGAAAAGATACTTTCGGCGACTTTACGGCACTTTTTTCACCTAACGCACACCTCTTACGCATTTTTATAAGTCTAAAAAAAATATATAATATTAACAATTGCAATTAATCGAGTAAAGGTTTACTGTAAAACTTTCCTCGCTCAAAAGAACATATATAAAAAACCACTACTCATATATACATGGGTTAGATTGGGTTGATCAGACTTTTCCAGGATAGATCCACACTTCTTGGGTGTATCTACACTGTTCAAGGGTGTATTCAGACTTTTCTATGGTGTACTCGGACATTTTCACAGTGTATCCACGTTTTTCCGGAATGTATCCAGACTTCCACAGTGTATCCAGACTTTTCCAGGGTCTTTCCAGACTTCCAGAGTGTATCCAGACTTTTCCAGTGTCTTTCCAGACTTTTGCATAGTGTATTCAGACTTATCCAGGGTCTTTCCAGAGTGTTTCCAGATTTTTCCAGGGTTTTTCCAGACTTTTTAAGAGTATATCCAAACTTTTCCAGTGTCTTTCCATACTTTTCCAGAGGGTTTCCAGAGTGTATCCAGACATTCCAGGGTCTTTGCAGACTTTTCCAGAGTGTTTCCAGACTTTTCCAGGGTCTTTCCAGACTTCCAGCGTGTTTCCAGAGTATATCCAGATTTTTCCAGGGTCTTTGGAGACTTTTCTATATATATAGGAGGTATCACACGGTAAGAAAAAAAATATATGTTTTTTAGGGATGAAGTTTTTTGGGGGTAGCTCCGAAGGGTCTACTAGGAGAATGCTCAGAAACAATAGGGGTCTGCGCGTCAACAAAAGTAAGTGGCTACAAAGTAGGCGACAGACAGACCGACCGACAGACAGAGCGACGGCGTCTGGATTCGTGCTTATCACTATTCGGAACCTCAAAAATTGTCAAGGATCATGAAAGTCTCGAAGTGCGATTTTTCGATGATTACATTTAAGGTGACCAACCGTCCCGGTTTGGCCGGGACAGTCCCATTTGTCCCGGGGAAAAAATCCGTCCCGGATAGTCCCGATTTTTCAGCAAAAGTTCCGGTTTGCCCCGGTTTTGATACTATTTTGTAACTTTAAAATCACTGCAATTAAAAAAGCGGATGTTCTCTGCTATCTATAAATTTGAATTGAAACCTTACTTAAATTATTTTTCTTTAATAAGTATTTTGGAAAATACATCTTAATATTATTCGGGGTGCATATAAGAAAAAATACATGATATACAATACATTGAATGGCCGGAGTGTCCCGGTTTTGCCCCTTTAGGAGTTGGTCACCTTATTACATTACTTCCCTTTAGCGAGGGAAGTAATTAGTCTTGACTAAATGAAAAGATCGTTTTTTTCTTACAATGTCTATCAAATTTCAGTTAAATTTTGCTAGCTCATTTATAAAAGATTTGTTCATAATTTCGTAATAAATTGGAGGCTATAAAAGTTTATACAAGGTGTCTAAACTTTCCGTGATTATTGGTTTGTAGGTTTATTATTCACCCTTAATCAAAAAACTAAAAACAAAGTTCGTAGGCGAAAAATTAGCGCCTATTTTCGTCTTCTTAAAATTTTATGTAAAAAAGGGTGACTTCTTATAAACCTTTCCCGTAGCAAAATTTTTATTATTGGTTCTAGAAAGCTGAGATAAAAAAAAATTGATATAAGAGTACTTTGTCCATGGCAACTGATATTGTTAAAAACGTATTTTTTTAGAATATGAAAAATTTCAATTTAAAAAATCATGTAAATCGGCTTTCCTTATACATCATGTCGGACATTAAGGGACATGGAAAAAGTACTCTTATATCGAATGCTTTTTGTTTTAAAATCCAAAAATAAAAAAGTTTGCCACAAGCAAGTTTTATAAAAATTCAATTATTTATTATTAAATATCACTATAAATATAAGATTGTTTTTAAAAATATTTTTGACGTATACTTGATTGATGGGTAAAGCAAGTATTATACCATTACTAGAAACAGTGCACAACCATTCAACTAATTTTGTGTAATTTATGATCTAACTAGCTAAATATCCGCTTTTTTTACTCCTACCAAATTAATCCAACCCGTACCACCCGCCCCTCTCCCACTCTCATTCTTTACCCTTCCACTCACCCCCCTTCCTTCCCTTACCTTCCACACATTTAAGATATCGTATCTTAAATATCCAAAAACAATTTCACTTGACAGCTGTCAGTAAGCGAAATGTCAAATAAAAAGTAACCTATAAGTCAATCCAGCAGGGCACACCCTATCTTCTTATTAAATTTTATCCAAATCAGTTTAGTCATTTTTGCGTGATTAAGGAACAACCACAAACACATATCAACACACAAGCTTTCGCATTTATAACATAAGTAGGATTAGTAGGATTGATTTTTTATTTAATTTATATTAAAACTTGTTTAATTGAATTTAAAATAACACAATTACGCCACAAAATCTGAACATAAACTTCAGATTATTTTTGTCCTCCCAGAAATTATATTTCGCCCACGGTACGGCGGGCGCAAAACTTTTTAAAAAATAAGTTATTTACAGAGCCAGTACATCGCGTATCCCCTATACGGCACATATACTCCATTCCAAATTGCTGCGGACCAATTTTTTGACACTGACAATGACATTTCCATTTGGCTTCTGTGTTTAATTGTCAGCCGCCATATTGAAATTGATCCGGAGAATTTGGAATAAGGTGTAGACCGAAGGTGCAACGGTGAAGAAACGCGCAGACCATAACCGCGCTGGCTAAGACCGCGCGAGATCAGTACCGCGTCAGCCCACCACCGCGCAAACTCACCACTGGGCAAATCAACAACCGCGCGTGTCCATGACCGCGCAATCCCACAACCGCGCAAACACATGACCGCGCAATATTTTCGAACCGAGCATATTTAAGTTGTTTTATTTCTATACGACTCGTGGAAAGAACTCGGTAGGTAGTGCCTTTGGTGGGGTTTGGTGAGGTTGAGTGGGGTTTGATGAAATTCGGTGGGGTTGGTGAAATTTGGTGAGGTTTGGATGGGGTCTGGTAGGGTTTGGTGGTATGTTTTTTTTCCCATGAGGTCGTTTGCCCGTAAGCTTTTTTTCTGAGCTCTTTTGATCTTTTGTTATTTTTCCACCTCATCAACTGAAGTGAGTGGTGGGATTTAGAGGGGTTTGGTTCGGTTTGTGTTGGTGCATAACGATTCTATTCTAAATGACTTTAACCTGTTGACGCCGACGCAATTCTGTTACTGGCGCGGTCCGTATTGACGCGGTACTGGGTCTGACGCTATTCGTATTAACACGGTTCTGGGTCTGGCGCGGTCCGTGTTGGTGCGGTTTTGGGTCTAACGCGGTTTGTGTTGGCGCGGTTCGTGTTTTTGAATAAGAGAATCTCTATAAGAGAATTTTTCTGGATATAAAAAGTTTTAAAATTCGTCTTCTATCATATTCTTTTTATTTTTATTCCCCGCCCAGCACCCCATTGTACTCCCACAAACACCAAAAAACCCCACCCAACCCAACCGAATTTCACCAAACCCCACCGAATTTCACCAAACCCCACCAAAGGCACTAAATACGGAGTTCTTTTTTAGTTGCTTCCTCGGCCAGCATCCGATTTAGTTCCGCGGGTCGCATAGAAAGAAAAAAACGTAAATATGCGCGGATGGCACACGTTGCGCGGTCAAAGATTGTGCGCGGTCATGTGTTTGCGTGATTGTGGTCCACGCGGTTCGTGTTTGCGCGGTGGAGTCCGAAAATCTTTATAAAACACTTATTGAAAGCAGGTTTAGGTTAGCTTATTGTTTTTACAGTCCTTACTCTTCTTCAAAAAAAAAAATTATTATAGGTATTAAAAATTATTAGAAGAAGGTAAAACATGCAAAATAAAAAATAAGTATTTTCTGCATCATGTACTAGATTATAATGTTTATTTTTTCTCCTCCTTACAACATTCCTGCCACAACATTTTTTTCCGACCTGTGTCTGGCCCTGCTAGGTCGTGCATGCGATGTATGTGAACCAAAGACGTTTAACTAAAATAGACCCATCAAGTCATTCATAAGTTGCTTTGAAACGCGATCGGTCGGTTCTACTGGCAACGCTGCACCAGACATGCTCCTCCTCACACATGCTCCAACCACCTTACGTTTAGCAGCGGCCAGAAGCGCCTCGTTATTTATAAATGTAAAAAGGTTTGGTCGTTATTTTCAGACTTGTCAAATTTTTTTTGGAAATACAATCTTTAATTTTTTTATACTTAATAATTGATACCGAGGGTATGGAGAGGTATTATATTTGTCATTGTGAAAATATTTATGTAAAGATATAACATAGAAAATATTAATTTTTTAAATGTTCTCCACATATTTATCTGCCTAATTAGTGCGGAAAGTGATACTTTTACGCACGGGAGGAGTTTGGGCGGGAAAGACACTTCCGCAAGGGTTAGGTACAATTTTTTTTTAGTGTGTGTGATGATGACTTTCTTGATCAAAAAGTAGTTTTTAGGACACACATTTCAAGCTCAAAATTTAAAAATTTGGTCCATAAAGTACCATTTAAAAAAAAATTGCGTGCGTTAAACGTTTTGTCACGCACGCTATGACGTTTTTTTTAAGCACGCCGTGCTTATTTTTTTACGCACGGCGTGTGGGAAGTTGAACTTTCCACATTAAAATTGATATATAACAGTAGACTTTTTCACACGCGAAGTAGTTTCTTTACCTATTTAATGTTAAAAAATTAGCATAGGTAAAAGTATTTTTTTAGCATGGCGTGAATTTTAAGTCTAATTGGAGTTTTTAGATGCATTTATAAACTAGATAGAAACAAAATTATTTTTTGGTTTTAATTTTAAAAATACCAAATATATATAACCTTAGGCAGAAGCTTTTTACGCAAGTAGGAAATTATTGTACTAAAAACGTGTCAAAAGTGCCTTCCCACTAAACATCAAAATCGTATTAAACGTCAAATACATGTTGAAAAAAAAATGTTTTTTTTCAAACACTAAAATGTGTTAGAATTAATGCATCTTTTGGAATTTAAAAAAAATGTAGGAAAACTTACCTCAAATTTTAAGCAAAAGCATGACTAAAAATATATATTATAAAAAACATTAATAAACAAACATTTAAAGAACATTAATTTTATTAACATTAAAGAAAAGACCATTAATATATGTTTATTTTTGATATGTCATTAACCAGAGAATACTTCGAACATGAATTTAGGATGGAATAAGGGTATAAATATAATTGTTTTTTTGACATTAAAAGGCCACCATAAAAATTTGTTTATTTAATGAATGTTTTTTTCACTTTAAACTTTTTAATACAAATTATTAATTAATGTATGGGATTAACTAAAATTTATATCATCCAAAAAAATCCATTAAGATATGTTTTCTTTTAATTGTTTTTTAATAGTTTATTTTCTAGCGAAAAACAAAATAAAAAGACCCCTCTAAAACATTCTGAATTACTTCAAAAATCAGTTAGGTATGTTTATTTAAATTAAAATGATTTTTTATAATCTAAAATGTTGTTTTATACAACCTACTTCTTTATAATATTGTTATCGTATGACAACTTCTTATTTATTTAATTTCTACCAAAATGTTATTAAAAACTCGATTTGTTTAATTTTGCATTTTACAGGCCCAGCAGTCATCAGCTGATTCTCTTCAATTTCGCCTCCTAGTTATCGCGCAGGCCGGAAAATAACGGTACTGATCCAGTAGCCCAGAAGGTCCTTATTTTCTTCATTTTCTTTTCTTAATATCTCGATCAAATCCGAGAAAGTTCAACTTTACTATTTCTTATGCTGCACTTTTATTCACCTTAGTTCTTCTTCTTCGAATTCAAGATATTATTTCTTGCCTATTTACTTTTCTGTACATTGGTGTTTAGCAGACTCTGCTTTCTGGCCTTAGCTTTAGTCGCCACGGCTAAAGATAGAAATAAAAGAGAACATGATTTTTGATTGATAAGAAATTGTAACCTCAATTTTTTTAACTTTTGACCTTTGTTTCTTCCAGTTTCAAAAAATTATTCTGGCATTATTTCAAAAATCAGTTATGTTTATTTAAATTAAAATTATTTTTTATAATTTTCGAATTAAATAGATTACGATTGCCTAAGTAGTTTTTGTGATGGATAACCCTCTAATGAAAGGTATGTTCTTTTTATATATTTCTTTTAGATAGAAGTGTGGTTATGGCAGAAAACCGTATACTGCATAATTACCTTATTTTATTATCTGAACTATTCTTCTAAGAGTGTGTACTTTGTATTGAATAGGGTGCTCCGTAGATTCCTCCATGGATTCCATTGACGATATCTCTGAAAGTCTCCCAAAACGTTAAGACATTTTTCTGATAGACGTGCCTTCCTTATGTGAGTCAACTATCACCCATGCCAGCCTACTTTACCTAATGATGCTACAGACCTACCTCCAGAGGTGCTGCTTAGAACCTGCTGTGACCAATGCCCTTGTCATGCCTGTGTTGGACAGCTTTGAGAGGCTTGCCATCAATTGCAGAGTTTTGTCTACTGAATGTCATAGACTCAGGCCTGTATACCTACCTACCTTTGGAAATGGTTTTATTCCGTGTTTATTTAAACTTTAAGCTATTAAACGTAGTAAGTACCGAAAAAGCACATTACCTAAAGTTAAAATTATTTAAATGTACCTTAGCAAAATGTTACCTTTAACTTAACTACAATTCCCAGGTGTACCTTTGTAGATTTTATGGCAGTGACTAGATGTCATGATTCCCTGATACCTCGAAGAAAATATAAGAAAGTATTTATTTTCTTAAGCCCCTAAGTTGTGCACAATTTTCGACGATTCTACACAATTGTAGAAAATTTTTAGACAACATTCCTTCCCATGTAAATATATTTTTTTTTTTAAATGTTATATATTGGCAATTGTAAATAAAATGACATTTTTGATTTTAAACATTCCTGCTGTAGGAATCTTTAGTTTAGAAACAAGGTTATTTCACTTAGTTATAGTTTAAGGGATGTTTTTTTTGTCTAAGAATAGTTGACTATTTAAAAATAAGCGACAATGAGAAAGTTAATTTTTTTGTATTTAATTAAAATGTTTTCAAATAAAATGTTTATTTTTTTTGACCCTCTTGTTTTAACCAAAAGTTATTTAACTACCAGCAATAATAAATTTTTTAATAATTTAAAAAAAAATAAATTTAAATAAAAATTGTTACTTATTTAAACAATAAGTTTATAAACAGAATGTCTTATTTCTTTTTAATCTATATAATTTTATTTAAACAACAAAACTTATCGCTGGACATATTTCTGTATTTTAGTGTCCTGACTTACAATTATTATTTTAATATAAACACAGTGGCGTTCATTACATACTAATTTTTTTCCAAAACACATGCCCCACACCTTTAATTGTTCATGCTAGTTTAGCTACGGTTTAGTGTTAGTGTTAGTTATTTCACAATGTTATGGCAGTAACTTTACAGACACATCTACATATGTATCGATTGCAGTCAGCTGTTCTATCACCCCATCTACCACAAAATAGGGCCTCATTATAAACATGCCATATAAATCAGAATCCTAGTGTATTTATTTTGGCTTTATTTCAAACGCGTTAGGTATACATATGAGAATACATTTAAATAATCTGCTTTTTCTGTCTAACTGTAAGTATTATGTACCTATTTAAATATGTTAAATGTTTAATTTATTTTAACAATAATGGCATTTTTTTAAATAATTTTCTTAGTTTTGTTAAGTATATGCGGACATTGACTAAAATCAAGTTTTTGAAGGCATAAAAACAGATTTAATAGTTATATTATAGCTAGGAACTAAAGTGACATAAAATTTGTAACCTGAACAAAGCGAGAGCTACATTTCGCTGAGTGATAAAAATGCGTGGTAGGTTTAATAATTATAATGTATACTATTTTTTGCACTTCTACCTAAAGGGTTCAAGGTCACCTTGTTTTTAGTATATTTTTTAAATTAAAATTTACTAAATTTAATTTTAACTCCCTAAAATTTTATTGTCCCTAAAATTTTATTTTACTCTAAAATTTCATTTTAATCCCTAAATTTGATTTCTTTGCTTCTTGCTTTACCAAAGAACTATAAATAAATATAAAGTGAAACATTGGTCCAGTGCAAAAAAGTTTTTATGAATAACATTTTCTTCTTTGTCACGTTTTTAGTCCCAGAAGTGCAAAAACATTTCTATCTGGTTAAAAATATTACCAAGTTAACCAAACATTGTTTAATAATTTGAAATTAACTCTGTGTTTCGGACTTCCATTGTTTATATTTTATTTATACACGACGAGACGTTGCAAACTAGTTTGCACCTGAAGATGATCAGAGATTAAACTGATCGGAACGTCGTGTATAAATAAAATATAGACAATAAAAGTCCGAAACACAAAGTTAATTTCAAATTGTTTAATAATGTTATAAAAACATTTTTTTGTCAATGTTAGAAAAACATTTTTTTTCCCATGTTAAAAAAACAAATTTTTTTCAGTGTTATAAAAACATTTTTTTTCCAATGTTAGAAAAACATTTTTTTTTTAATTATTAGAAAAACATGAAGTTATTTTTCTAACGTCAGAAAACGGGTTATTAGGCGCATTTTTCACAGTGAATATAACGTTAGAACTAACATCCAGGCTAACGTTATGTTTTCCGACTATATGTTATTTAAACGTTATTAAAATGTTTTTTTGTTTAGTGGGTTTTTCGCCCTTAACGGCCATCACGTGCAGAAAAGTATCACTTTCCGCACTGTTTAGGCAAATTACTAAAAACCAATGTGGAAAAAAGAAGCAAATTCGACTAAAAAGAATGGTATTTCGAAAAAGGATGATACCTATATTATAGGTACTATATGATGGTTTTTCGTTGTGTAAAAAAAATGGAATTTATACACTCTACTATAATTTTTGTTTAATACGGACAAAAGTATCTTTACATTTTTAATAAATACAAAAAAATCTTATGTGGAGTATCTACCTATGTAAATATTATAAATCAAAAGTTGTAACAAACATACATTCTTTATCCTGTGTCTGAAATAATAATGTTTTAAAAATTTATATTTATACCGGGACCGCTTGTACTATTTATAAACAAGTCTCAGCAGAAAAAAATAAGCTGACCACAGATAGTATTAAAACTGTGAACGTAGTTATAAATAAATATCATACGCACCTCTACGCTACTCATATAGGATTTTTTAAAATGTCGCAGCTGGGGTTGGTTCATTATACCAAATATAGTGTTATTAATTAGTACTTATCATATTGTTTTTATCACCAATTGGCAAAAATATCCCAAAAAAAACTTATTTCTTTCCTATGTTTATTAAATATATTTTTTATTTATTGCCACACTAGTTGCACGCCTGCGGCGGCCTATCAAAAGATGGCGTCGAAAAAACATATGATAACAAACCTGTCAAATGTTTGGTTTTCACCTGCAATCTCCAGTTTTCGTCACAATATGCACTTTGTCACATCACTTTTGCCACAAACACTTAAAAATCTATTGAAAAAATATTAAAAAAACTCTCGATTAATCTGTAAAATATACCAAAACCTCGATTATGCTAAAGCTACAACGCCGTAGAGAAATTATGAATGGAGCAGCGTACACACGTTTATATGGCTGACCCGCCAATGCGAGGTTGTCACATTGTTGTAGGTTTTATTCCCGATATATATTGGGAAATAAAAAAATTATTCTTTCGACCAAAATATCTGGTATTTTATATGATATTTCGATCGAAAAAATGAATTATATTTCAAGTACCATAACATGTACTTCCACATTATAAATTCTTTATTGATTTAAAATTGTGAAGATTCAAGGAAATTTAAATGCAATTATATAATACCTAAATTTCTTTATATATTTGAATAACATTAAGGTGTTTCTCCATGTGTAAAAAAACAAACCGGAGAATTTGCATAATTGCATGTAAATGATAAAGTTATAAAAATAATATGTTTTTAAAAACATTACGTGTAGAGTACAACTTTCAGCGCAATCTGGCATTTTCGCCAAATTGTTTACCTTATGTCTGATCGCAACTGTGGTAAACATAATGTTTATTTAAGTTATACGTTTATGATGTGAACGCTCCCTTTTTGTATCGTAAAAAAAAAGCGTCAACTGTCAGTTTTGTGTTTATTTTCTTTTGCGAAACATAAATTAAACACACAAATATTAAGTGTTCTACAGAAAGGGTAAGCAATAATCTATAGACCATTCCAATACAAAGATTCATAATAGTTTGAGCGCTAAGCGATCTTTTGATGCATGTAGTTTTGTCATGATGGCGTATCAATTGTTGTGACAATTAAAACTCTAGGCTATGTAGAATTGCTGATGATTTGGAAATAAATTTGAATATTTTTAAAAATATCTAGACATAAATCTACAAAGTTAAATTTTATGATTGTCATTCTTAAATAATAAACCAAAATTGGGAAATAAACTATTATATGATATAATAAATCTTGACACGCTTGACAAGTTACGTTTTCCCTAGAGATCTATCTAAATCAAAGACAACAAGTTTAATATTATTTTTATTCGCCAACTGTAATACCTTTTTTAATACGGCTTCTCCAAAGCCCGAGGCAGCTTGGAAATGTATTTTAACTAATAAATTTATTAATGCCATTATGTCAATCATGTACCCACTAAGCAAGGTCTGATCCATTACAGGTTTTTAACGTCGAAAAAATGTAGAATTTATGTAACTTTGTATACGTTAAGAAAAATGTTTAAAAAAAGTAAAAAGGTAAGTTCAAAATTAACACTATATGTGAAAGTATCACTGGGGGGCTATTCCAGTGGCTCATACCGATATCGTTACGTAGCGAATTCGTTATCGCGGCAACACCGCGGTTTGTTTTGTTGTTTCACAATGGCCGCGGCCGTGTCAATTCAACTTTGACAACTAAACTCGCACAAAAATATAAGTTTTGATTTGATTGAGAAAAATTAACATGATTTCTTCTGCGATGGTTGCAGACATCGGGAAACAAAATACTTTTTATAATTCCTGCTGCCTAGTTTCTCCTGTGATCTTGTGTTCTCCAACCACCCGAATGGAAGACGAAAATAAGTTCACACCATATTTGGAGCCCACAAAGAACGGCACAGTAAGTAAAACTAGCCTTTGTTATGGGGAAATATTTGTTTTACTTATCCCAAACTTGTACATCACTGCTATTTTAAGCTGGGTTTATATTTTATACTCTTCTGTAAAGGGAATCGCAAGCCCTTATGATAGAATATAGATAAGCGTGGCCCAACTAGTTGAGTTTATCACCCACTTAAATTAAAGTCAGGCTTGGCAAGAATGTGATACATTGAGATAGTTTATTTAAAATGAAAACTACTGACTTAGATTCTTGCAGTTCACCAAAGAAAAAATAACTACTTAAAGCTGTGATCAGATTTTGGATAAGTACTATTTTGATAAAACTTAAAGTGTATACTTCTTTTTAGGTATAACATGCTAGGGTATGTGAATGGAGCTACATGTGAGAATCATTCTAGTAGGATAGTACCACACAAGACCACAACTCGGGCCACAAATTAACTATGGATAGATTCAAGTAAGACACAGACCAACCTTCCAAG
Source organism: Oxystoma pomonae (assembly GCA_963921995.1). Lineage (NCBI taxonomy): Eukaryota > Metazoa > Arthropoda > Insecta > Coleoptera > Brentidae > Oxystoma > Oxystoma pomonae. The sequence goes on along the minus strand of OY998170.1, from coordinate 55,544,381 downwards.
GCACTAAATGAAACTAGACAAAGATTCGATGTTCAATAGACATAGTGAAACTGAAACCCATTAAAAAATAATAAGATAACTTTTAATGAATTAAAAAGTTGTGTAAAATATAGTACAAAAATAAAATTTTATTATTTAATTCTGTTAGGCCACATTTGTTTAAATAAGAAAATTTAAATGTCACTTAAGTGATAGTTATAGAACATTGGACCTATTGTAACTACGATTTTAGAACTTTTTCAAAAAAACTCGCAGATTTTTTGGGGGAGTCATCGAAAAAGTGTGGGCCACTTCATATTATTTTAAGTTATTGCAAACTTTTTAAAATAAGGCAGAGTTTTTTTTCAAGAGCCTTTAGATTGGTTTGGTGGGGTAAGTTAAGTACAGTATTAAGTTATTTCAAGCTCTGATTGCTATAAAAAAGAATTGATGAAGATGTTTTAAAAAATTGGACTGATGTGATTTAATATTTACCTAAATGATATTTCTTCATTATTTTACATCCATTTCTAAATTACCTAAATGATATTTATTCCCACACACACGTAGCATAGCTTGATATTTATATAGCAGTTGGCTAATTAAGCAAATTATTTTAATTTTTAATACCTGAGTAATATAATTTAAGAAACCTACTTAGTACCTACTTCAAATAAAGGGCCTTAAATGTATGCTGCATTTTTAAATTAACTCTAAAGTTTTACTGACTGACATGGCAAGTTTTTTACAATGCATTTAGATAAATTTATTTTTTTGGCTAGATTAATACTTTATACTAGTTTTTAATTTAATATTACCAATTTATTACATTAAATTGATTTGAGTTGATTTTATCACTCTTAACATTGCTATTAAAAAATAATAAAATTTGGGATAAAAAAACTGATTTATTTTACTTATTGGTTTAAATGTTACTTAGAATTACAAATTGTTTTCTAATATTTCAATAATTGGTGGATTGCATCCTTTCTTTCATCAGCTTGGGCACTGCTAACCTGAAACAAAAAATAAGATGTATTTCAAAATGTAAGCCAGTGAAATGGCTACTTAAGATTGAAAGCTTTCAGGTTTGGTTTATAAAATCAATCAATTACACCAATAGTAACTTTTAATCACCTCACCCTTTGAACAAGAGTCTAATCCGACTTATTAGACTTACATCGACTATATCTCACCAATTTTTTGGCCACCAGTTTTATTGCTGTCTGCCAATTTAGATTCTTCTTATTGACTATCTTTTGTTTACCCCACATCTTAATATTTAAGGTAAAGTAGAAACTTAAGTGATGGTCAATGCTTGTGTGAATTTGGTCCAACAACTTTCTGGCTAAGGTCGTAAAAAAACTTGCCTGTTAAAAAAAACGATATGAATTTGGCCCTTGTATATATTATTTAGAAAAAGTAATGTAAACTGTCGATCAAAAAAAAACTATCAAGAATAATAATTAAAAACCTGGGGAAAACAAAGGGAACAAGTTCAGAAAATCTAACAAGTTGGGATCCAAGTGGAAAAAGACTTGAGTTTTTCTTGTAAATTAACGAAATAAGTGTGGCTTATCCCCTAGTTACCCCAAGATCTTTAATTGTTATTTATGTTTTTTTTTTAAATATCCTGTGGACATAAAAAGTTACCTTAAAACTTTATTCCTCCTTGAATTTTACCGTAGATAGAAAATACTTAAGATATGTAACTGATAAGTGGAAGTGAGAATAGTCCGTTGCACTTCCACTCGTTATAAACCCTGATCAGGCAAGTGGTGCCCCCCATTTACCTTGCGGAAAGTATGGAAACCAAACATTTTGTTTTGCCGAGTAACTGTTAGAGGGCGCTAGCGGAGACCGCAATAAATAGGTAGTGCTGGCAACGAGGATACATGCTAATATCCGACGAAAGCCGACGGTATCCGAACAGCCAGCCAAGCCATGAAAGGGGAATTACCGCAAGTTTTTGATTCTTTGCTGAATACCGGTTTATCAGTGGCGTAAATGAATGAACTTGTTGCTAAGGGAATGGGAGCTGGTAGAGAGATCATAATATAAATTCATGAATATGCTGAATGAAGCAAGACAGTTTTTATTATTATTAAACGATTATATTTAACTTTACAGTCTGCCTGACTATCAAATTTTGCGATTCGTTTTTGACACACTTCCCGTAAACCGATTTTAATAAAATTTGGCACAGTAGTGTAGTTCGGATGATAATACAATATTATGAAAAAAAAATTGGTGGGTAGGGGGTGGTTAAGGTTTAAAAATAAGGGGCTAAATTCATTGACACACTTCCCGTGAACCGATTTTAGTGAAATTTGGCACAGCAAAGTAGATCCGATGACAATACAATATTATGAAAAAAGGGGGGGGGGGGTAGTGGGTGATTGGGGGGTGTAAAGGGGGTAAAGTGGTCTAAAGGGAGCAAATTCAGAACTTTGAAATGAAAACAGATACGAACATGTGGTTTTCAGATTTATTATTGAATCTGGTGACAATACAATTTTATAAATCAAAATCGGGGGTAGGGGGGGTAGTTAAGGGGTGTAAAAAGGATAAATTCAGAGCTTTGTAATGAAAACAAAAAACTGACATTTAGTAAAAATCCAAGATGGCGGGCCTATTTAAAAAGTAGCCAAATTTCACCCCCCCTAGAAAAAACTTTCTGAGACACTTTATTCAATCTTATTTCTTGTCCGAATTTTTAAAATGTTTCATCGATGTGCTTCGAAAGAATGTGGCTTCGTAACCGATGTTTCAGATTTATTACAGTTTCCCACACAAAAAAATATCTACGGGGGGTTAAAAATACCTATTTTTCAAATTGGTTCGCCGTCTTGGATTTTTAGGAAATGTCGAGTTTGAAATTGGTCCTATAAATTTTGAAGCTTTGGCTTTTTAAAAAGCTTAATATTATTAAAATCGGACCGGTTTTTTTTCTGCCACATCCTATACATTTTGCATTTTGTTTCTTTTTGATTAGGAATATGTGAAAAATAAAACAAATATTTTTTTTAAGTTGAACGATTTTATTAAAAAATTGCATTAAAGTAAAAAATATTTTGGCAAATCTCTGTTTACTACAGCCGTAAATGGCACATTATATATTTTTAAGTTCGACATAAAATCATGGTGCATATACACTATTTTATAAGTATCTTTAATAATGTTTAACCATTGTATAATACTTCTTTATACAATGGTTTAACATAATATTTTGTTAAACTTTAAAATTATATCCTCTGCTACCATTCAGAATAATTTCCACACATAAAATAGCCATGCCGGTCCGCGTAATGTTTTCGACCTTCTCTTACAAAATTTAAAATTTTACTAGCTGCATGATTACTAAGTTGGCAGTACAAAAATCCCAAAAAATTACCATTATTTTGTTATTGAAAGTGGGCAACAAAAAATAAACAGCATGTGAGCATGCCTGCCCAGAATATTGTCGATTGATCAGTTTTCAACTAATTATTTTATTTCGCATTTTGAGTTCGGTTGCCTGGATAGAAATACAGCGTGTTAAAAATGGATAAAATTTAAAAAATAATATAGTTTTTAAATCGTGTTTTTTGCAAGCTTGGTTTTAAAGAACAAGTGCGAAGCGCCTTGATTTATAGTGTAAAGGTGGCGTGTTGCGAGAAGTGCTCTTCGTTAGAGATTTTTAAAAGTATTTTCCTGTTTTTCTTTGATTTCTTGATCAAGGAATTAAAAAAATAGTGTTAGCAACTCGCGGATAAACTGATGTGCTTTTTTTTACTCGCGTTTTTAAATAACTGCTTGCTGCGTTCGTTATTTCAACCAACGCTTGTAAAAAAAGCACTATTTTATCCACTAGTTGTGAAAACTACTATTTTACAACAAGTGGCTAAAAGAGTGTTTTTTTTTACGTCCGTTGTTATTTAAAAACCCGAGTAAAAGAAAACAGAGTTTAGCCGCGAGTTGTAAACACTATTTTTTTAATACCTTTAACAAAAACTCCTAAAAAAACAGGAAAAAAACTTGCAAAATAAATTTCAATCGACGTGATTTTGCATTTTTTGCATTGCTGAACAATATAAAATTTGGGGCAAAATGTTTTTCATAAATGACAAAATTTTTCAGTTCTTCCTCGGTTTTACAAAGAATGTTTAAGCTTCCCGAATGTTTCTTCCATTTTTCCAATATTACAATGTCGTTAATTGGAAAATAAAAAAAGCAACATCTTCGTTTCTATTTTTATGGTTGGGGAAGTTCCAATACGAACAACACCTTGTTGACATTCTGTAATTTATTTCGATTACAATTCACGAGACAATTCAATTAAAATAGTAAGTAGCACGAAAGACCTGTATCGTAAACTTTTTGGATAAAAAAAAAACACTCAAGACAGATGACAAAACAGAAATTTTTAGTAAACAATTGCCTTAAATTATTTCCATCTTTCTCTAAAATACTTTTTAATAGCCTGCTGTCTCTCTTCAACAACCTTAAATATTTTTCATTTTAACAGAGAAAAATGGTTTTATTGCAGTACTTTTTTGAAGCTAAAAAAAAGTGAAAACTTGAGAAAACTGAGTGTTTTATTCTAAAAATCGAAAGTTTGGAAAGAAGGCTATACAATGGGACCAAAATCTTGGCATAAAAATTTCTTAAACAAAAATGTTACCCCTTTAATTATGCTAAAATATCTTAAGCCAAATTTATTTATATTTAATATTTTGTTTATAACTGAAATTTTCTAGGAAATTCCCGAACTGCCCGATGTTTTTTTTTTAAATAGTTCCTACCTACTTAATTATTAATGCGAAAAAACGGTAATTATGCAGTATACGGTTTTCTGCCATTTTTGATTTTTTATGAAAAATTCTTTATGGTGGCACCTACTAGAGTCCCTAGGACCCCAAATCCGCCTGCGCCGGTTGTTTTTTTTTAATTTTTTTTTAATTTTTTTTTTATTTTTTTTTCACTAAAACCACCCAACCCAACACAGTCCAACCCAACCCAACCCAAAACAATCAGAAAAACATTACAATCAAAAATGGCAGAAAACCGTATACTGCATAATTACCGAGAAAACATTTACCAACAGTTTTTTGTTACTATAAAACAAAAACATGCAAAATAAGGAACACTTACCTGTAAGCGTTAATAAATCACAAGAATAAAACTGTTTTTGTTTCAAAAATCACAAAATCAACAAGATAATCTTTTTTTTTCTAACACTAAAAAAGTACTGATAAGAACAAGAAGAATATTCTCTATGTCGTCATAAAAAGTTAAATTCAATGATATACGGTTCGATTTCCACCAAATTTAAACAATGGCAGTGATATTTCTATTTTCTACACTATCTAGCGCAGGAGGAATGTTAATGCTAAGTTAATAGCGCCACCTATACGAAGTCAAGTGAAACATTGGAGAGTTATTACAGATTGCAAAGGAAAATTGATTATGTCTTCTATGCTTACAGATTTCGCTACGGCGAAATGCACTGGGTTGATGACAGTCGAGTTGTCCAAAAGCGACTATGCGCGCTCTGGGGAGTTATCCACGAACGAAATTTTTGCTAACATTTTAGCCCGTAAGGTTACCTATCTTCAGTATTTCCTCTATCTACGATTTTACTAATGAAATTTGAAATATTTAGGTTTTGGTGGCTAATAAAAATAGTAGAAAACAAAAACTTAAATTACAGCAATAAAGAAGTGGAAATTTATGTGTGGTTGAAACGAAAGTAGCCAATTTTTTTAATTTTACTGATGAATTTTTGGATTTTAAAATGTTTTCTTTTTAATGTGAAGGTAGCTTACCATATGTGTTTTGTCCTGCTAAAATGTTTAGTTGCGTAGGTGGGGTGGGGTGCTGCCTGCTTAAATGTATTCATCATACATCTTAATAATTACGAGAAATCATTGATCTGAAATTAAATTTAAAGTAATTTATTATAGATGTGATGTATGCAAATCTATAGTCTAATCAGCTAACCAGTTAGTTCACTTGAATTAATACTTCAGACAATAGCAATACCATGTGCTATTTTTTTTTTGTTTTTTTTCCCAATATTTTACAAGTTAATCTTCTCATCTAGGCCTGAATCAAAATGAATGAATGACCTTTCAATACGAGGAAAAAAATGAGCTAACTTTTTCATGTAAAAAGTTTAGATTTTTATAACATATTTTAGGTGCTGTATTATCAGTTTTACTTATTCTTTTTATTAGTGACATCCATAAAATCTGCATAAAATATGTAACATGAATTAAATAATCCAATTTTTTTAACGTTATCTAACAAAAATGCCTAAGATTTGTTATATAGGTGTATATGGTTACCCAGTGGCGTCCCAAAGGAAGGGGGAGTCGAGGTAAAAACCCTCTGATACCAGTTAAAAAACGAAATTATCTGAATTTATCCCAATAAAATGAAATGATTGAGTAAAATTACAATTTATTATTATTAAATTTTTTAAACTTTACTAATTTTGATGAATGATGGGTTAAATAATTTACTGATAAGAACTAGTAAACTTTGTAAATAGTAAATAAAAACTAAAAGAGTTTTTAAGACAGGAATTTGATCAACAGTAGAGAGTTTGAAAAGTTAAAAGTTTTATGCATTTTGATTTTGACAAACGTGAGAAACTTGGTCTTAAAATTATGTAGAAACGCAAAGGTTAAATATTTAAAAATGATTATTTATTACTGACATAATTGCGAAACTTAAAATGATGTTTTGTCAAAAACCACAATACTCATACATACAATACAGTAGGCATGGCGACAATTGAGCGTGGGAAAATTTTGAAGACTGTGGGAACTTTTTGCTGACAAGGAATCCTTTGATATATGCTGCCAGGCGCCACGGCCTAATTAGAGGCACGCGCCACTTGTCACAGTTGCAGACATCTGTGTACTTTGATATATACGACCAGGTTTTTGTTTATATACCTATTAGTAAAAAAGTGTATTTTACCCAGGGATCGAACCGGCGTTATACTGCACAGATGACCGTCGCTCAAGACCGCACGCCCACGGGGACTTGTTGAAAAGCTTTTGTGAAATTGTGTATGGATAAAAAACATTTAATAATAGCGGTTGATTCTCTGGTAGTTATCTTAATAATGTTGGTTTGCATGTTTTTATCACCAAGTGTAGCAGACCTATCCCTAAAAGCTTTATAGAAAACTTTGTAAAGTAAGGCTTATTCACGTCGGGCATTTTTTTCACCAATTCTAATTGTTAAATAAAATTAAACTTTTAATCTCATTTTTCCTCTTAAAGATATTAGAACGATTACATCTTAATGCATTTTTGTTTATTGGAATAATTTAAAAATAAATGCAAAATCAGTTTATTTAGCTCTAAGATTTCGAAAAAAATGAACTGACAAAAAAAAATACAATACTATTTCTCTCATTAGACCAAAAAATATTATTTGTTCCCTACATAATATAATAAAATTGTACGATATTTATACTTTTCTTTATTTTGAGTTTAAGTTATATGTAATTTTGTGGTAACTCACAGGGCATTTGCCTATTTGGCTGGAATGGCTATTCTTGAGGACTTGTAAGCAAAAGTTATTATGATATAGAAATCTTAAAAACTACTACTACTACTACTACTACTACTACTACTACTACTACTACTACTACTACTACTACTACTACTACTACTCCTACTCCTACTCCTACTCCTACTCCTACTCCTACTACTACTACTACTACTACTACTACTACCACTACCACTACTACTACTACTACTTCTACTACTACTACTACTACTACTACTACTACTACTACTACTACTACTACTACTACTACTACTACTACTCCTACTCCTACTCCTACTCCTACTCCTACTCCTACTCCTACTCCTACTCCTACTCCTACTCCTACTACTACTACTACTACTACTACTACTACTACTACTACTACTACTACTACTACTACTACTACTACTACTACTACTATTTCCTATACACAAGGTGGACAAATGGCAGAGAATACCAGTAGAAGAGGCAGAAATTCCCACCTTTACTAAAGCAAATTTAATCGCTCCGACTCATAAGCTAAAGGATAGCAAAGCTCCAGGGCCAGACGGCTTGCCACCCGAAGTAGTTAAGGCAGTTGTGAATCGTTACCCGGAAAAAATTTTGGAGATCTTCAACAGGGAGCTAAAAAGAGGTATGTTTCCCAAAACATGGAAAGTCGCGCAGCTTGTTCTCATTCAGAAAAACAAACCGGGGCAGGGCAGTAAAGCATATAGGCCTATCTGTCTACTAAATGTATGGAGTAAACTGATGGAACAGCTCTTGGCGGAAAGGTTAAAGAGGGAAATTGAAAGGACTGGAGGCTTCGCCGACGAACAGCATGGATTCCGAGAGGGACGAACAACTGAACATGCCATGCAGAGAGTGCAAAAGCTAGCTGATGAAGCCAATGAAAGGGGTGGCAGGAAAAGGTGCATCCTGATAACGGTTGACGTCCGCAATGCTTTCAACTCTGCTCCCTGGCAAGGCATTCTTGAGGTATTGAGGGAGAGGCAGATTGCATCCTATCTGTTCAACATGGTTGCTAGTTACCTGGAAGACAGATACCTAAACGTCGGTGAAGAAGGAAGAATGAGCATGTCGTGTGGTGTCCCGCAGGGGTCGGTTTTACGTCCAATACTGTGGAACATATACTACGACGGCATCCTCAGACTTCCAGTTCCAAGGTCAATTAAGCTGGTGCGTTACGCCGATGACTTGGGAGTCGTCGTAATAGAAAAAGATGCGACAAAACTAGAAGATACGGCGAACAGAGTTCTAGGAGATATTACCCAATGGCTCGAAAATAAGAAGTTGAGCATAGCACCACAGAAAACAGGTTGTAATTCTGGCTGGAGGCCGCACCGTAAAAAATATTGAAGTAATAGTTGGTCAGGTGACAGTTAGAAGTGGAGAGCATCTGAAGTACCTCGGGGTTTACTTCGATAGAAACATGAAAATGGCACCAGAACCTCAGACATGTCGTCGAAAAAGCGGGAAAAGCAATTGGTAACATCAGCCGACTGCTACCAAACATCGGGGGCCCCAAAGAAAGAAACAGAAAAATACTCTTCAGTGTAATTCAATCTATCATACTTTATGGTGCAAGAATATGGAGAAGAGCCATAGAGAAGAACATTTATAAGAATATGCTCCTGAGTGTTCAAAGAAAAGCAGCAATACGGATCGCTTGAGCCTATAGAACAACGTCGACCAAGGCACTACTGACCATTGCAGGAACTCCTCCCATATACCTGCTGGTGGAAGAGAGGTGTGAAATACAAGACGGGGTGGAAAAAGAATTGGCAAAGGCAGCGACACTGCGCAGATGGCAGCAAGAGTGGCAGGAAGACAACAATAAAGGACATTGGACACAAAGACTCATACCACAGTTAGAGCCATGGATTAAACGTAAGCATGGAGAAGTGACGTACCACCTTACGCAACTCTTATCAGGACATGGATGCTTCCAGGCATACAGACAAAGATTCGTGCTAACAAGATATGACCAGTGCATGTATTGTACGCAAAGAGACACTGTGGAGCACACGTTCTTTGAGTGTGGGAGATGGGAAACACTAAGAAATATTTTGGAAACAAGGATCGGCAGAACAAACCCAGAAAATCTAGTGATAAAAATGCTAGAGAGAAAAGAAAACTGGAAGGCTGTAAGTACATATGCAAAGACGATTGTGGACACAAAGGAGAAAGACGTCAGACGGTCAGAAAGAAGAAATGACTAAAAACATCTATTGTTAATAAGTTGAAAAAAAATTGTTTAACAAATAATTAAAATATATAGAAAAGATTTGTGGCGTAGAGGGTAAAGGGAAAATACTGAGCGCAATATTTAGATGCTATAACTTTAGTTTAGAAGAAAAAGACAATTGTAGAAAAATTATTATTGGTATTTTGATTTCTTTGTCCCTAAAAGTTCTATTTTTGTCAGCTACCATTATTATATAATAATAGTAGTACTAGTAGTAGTGCTACTAGTAGTAGTGCCAGTCTATAAACATGTAGTTTTCACATTTTTATATAACGTGCCCTCATGGATCAATTACACAATACTGTTTAACTTACTTAATACCAACCAAAGGCAACTTCAGGCATAAACAGGTATTTTTAGGCATTTTTAAGATTTCTGTATCATAATAACTTTTGTTTACAAGTTTTATGTCTTCAGACTTGCTTAATTAATTATTTATTTAACGAGTGGTTTAGGTCTTTGCTTAAACATTAGTTCATTAAAAACACGAAGATAAACTTTAATAAATATATTACAGATTTTATTCAGGTTTCTAAACTACAAGAACAATGGACGGCATTACACGACATAGAGAGTCATATACTTAAGACGAACGTTGGTGGCAGACTAAATATGGTTTCCTAAAAAGCTTATAATTACACCTCGGTTCCGGAAGTCTTATCACCAACTTAGAGCTTTTATCTCAGAGGTACCAACTTAAGACTTTATACCAACTTACACCATGTGGTGAACAGTAGGACAGATGTGTACCTTTCATGTACACAACACTCCCCCACTTAAGCTGAAAGTTATTTAATTTAAATGCAAAGTTTATTTTGTGTAATGCATAAGTGTTAATCAAAATACTTGATATTTTTGATTAATTGGATTTGTTTTGTTTCAGCTCTAAGTTGATTCTGGTGTCAGACTCTTCATGACTACAATCCTACACCACCCGCAAACACACGCAAACATCCTCAAACACCCTCAAACATCCTCAAACACCCCCATTTCTGTTATACCTGACAGCTTAAGCACGACTACAAAAAAACTTATTTATTGTTATTTTATGGAACTATACACAAAACCTATTCTAGAAACAACCCCTTCTAAACAGCTTTCAAACGGGTCTGTTCTCAAATAAACAGTTTTTAAACAGACCTGTTTACATACATACTCAATACAGTTTTGTAGATTTTCGTAGAATACCAGGTTAAACGATATTTCTGAACATCTACAGTGTTTTTCGTTAAAAAAAAAAAACAAGAAAGTTTTTAATATGGGTACTTATTCTCAGACCACTTCCCAGGATAATATTTCTATTTACAGGATGTTATTTTAACCAAAAATGTTATTTTAATACCACTATTCTCACCATGAGAGACGGATAAACATACTTTTCTTTAGAAAAATATATAAAGGTTTTCTGAGCTTTTGGTAATTCAGTTTCAATATAAACCTATAAGTGAGAAATTTTAAAAATGTCACAACAGCAAAGTTCATCCTCATCATCGTCTTCGGTAATAGAGGAAATAAACAAACAATATAGCTTTAAAAGAACCATTAAGAAGGAAGAATTAGAAAAAGAAAAACATTATCCTGTACTGGATGTTAAACGCATCAAAACAAGATTTGGCGATACCATAGTCGTAGAAACGGAAGACGGCTGTATCTATTTACCCAAAAGATACCAACTATCGGACATACAGATACGCTCAATTAATGAAAATCAGATATGCATCGTCTACAAGGGGGAGAAAGATGTGGGTAAACCAAACACCACAGGGGTGTTTGAATTTGTGAAAAACTGGTAAGGTAAGGAAATTAGAAAATATTTTTCTCCAACTTTTGAAAATTTAACTGTTTTATATATTTATTTCATGCTTGAGAATGTTCTGTTAAACATATACCCAAACCTTATAAAAAAAAATAACCCTCTTTTAAGTACCTACATTTATTTAGATAAATGTCAGATAAAGTTTTGTTATATATTTAATGATTACTAAATTGACAGTAAATTTATAAATCATAAACTGAACTACACCATTATCACAATGGTTCTTATTTAATGTTCAATAAATATCTGTTTAAAATTTACCATTTTCTTTTTCTGTTTAAAATCTAAAAGCTTCAGAAATATATTTATAATTTTAAATATGGTAAAATGAAAAAAAGAGTTTGAGAACAACACTTATGGTAAAAGTATTTAAAACATTTTCCCTTTTAGGAGCAATAAAACACAAGAAGACGACAACGATGACAAACAGCAGGAACCACCGACGACAGCCTTTCCGAAATCCACATCATTTTGTCGAAAATGTAAACTATTTTTTTTGTTTTTGTCAAGATTCAGTTCAGAAACATACGTATGTTTTAAAGTCTACAGAAAATCCACTATGTAATGAAGATATTATTGAAAGTGTTTAAAAGTTATCATATTTTATAAAAACATAATGAATATATTATAGAAGGTGTTAAAAGTTAATATCTTTTATGAAAATGTTCCTGCTGTAAAATTTTAACCGACCATTAGCGTAATAAATATTTCCTGCACCCTCTCATATATGTATTTATTTTTTTTACAAAATATACTTTATGTTCTCATTTAATTCTTAGGAGACAAACAAAAATTAATGAGTTTAACCTACACCTATGTCTAAAAATTTTATTAGAAAATAAATGAAAACCCCAGAAAATTAGACACAAATATTCAAACTAAAAACATAAATTTTAAGAATAAAACAACAACTCAATAAATTAAACTATTTTGGAAATTGTTAATAAACAAAACTTAATTCGATTTAACCAGCGTATCTAGCTAAAAATTAAATTTTCTAAAAATTTAACCAAAAAATCACACAGTTTTAATTGTAGCGTTCTGATGCAGACAAGTTTTTATTCAGCGTATTTAACGACAAATTTGCTGCTGTGGTTATATTTATGTTTAATTATTTTTCTACTTGACGTAAAATATATAACTAAACTTTTTGATATTTACATTTATGTTTTATAAACATTTTTCGATTCAAAAATATTGGAAAATTAATTTTCACAAACGAATAGAAAGTATAACAAAGAAGAGGAGTGAAGCGCTAACCAAAAAACCCCTAATGTTTAAAAATAGACCGCATACACTAAAAGCAACAGTTTTTGTATATATAAACGTTTATTCGTGATAAATTACAACCTAAATCTTAGGCCAAAAATAATAAATTTTCACGCGGTCTTCAAAGGTAGAAACATGTATTACTTATCCACTGTATTTAGACATTGTACATACCAGATTTAAGACTATGTATTTCCTATGCTTGAAATAAATAACTATATTGACAACAACAACCCTTTCATATTTTTAAATTTATAAACTTATAACTTTGTTAAGACAATAAAACACAGATAAGTAAATTTAAATTTTCTTTATTTGGTTCTATTGGTTTTTAGTGGTTCCAACCTGGCTTTCCTCCTCTCAAACAGAGTACTTTTTAATACAAAAATAGACGAATTATTTAGAAAAAACAGACCGTAGAGGACCTAAAAAGACCCCAGACCACCTATTAAAGGTTAATATATAACTCAAAACATCTTTAACCCTTAAACATTGTGGAGCCCTAGGAACTCCCTTTAGAAAAATGTTAAATTTTTTTACTTAGATTTTTTTTTTTTAATAAAATTTTTTGTTTTATATTAAAATAAAGTTAATTTTCTTCATTAGTGTCTTTAATAAACAACCCTTTTTATCTTAAAATAAAATAAAAATTAAAAGAGTGTCGCTAACTGTCATTATCTGTTGTCAAACAAAAATGGATCCCCAAGGACCCCACAACATGGTTTGTGTCCTAAAATGTCACCACGTCAGTTAAGGGTTGATACAAAATAATATTACATATTATGCTTAAAGCTGCCTAAAATATATTATTCGAACTTTTTAGAATAATTTTCTAAACAACCATAAACTAGAGGGATTATCTTAAAAGTATACCTAAAATTGGGTTTATTTCCTAGGAAAGAACAAAAAATTCATATTATTTATCAATTATGTAGCTACATAGCTTGTTTTACTTAAGGTTGTCCGACGATAAAATTATAATATACAGATCCCTATATTTGACAGAAATAATATGTTTTTATATACATAAAATATTTAAAACATTCCTTACACCTCTACATTATAAAGGCCTATCCAATAAAAATTGAAAATAATATACATCTATTCTGGTTATATGTTACCTAATGTCAGAGGGTAGATAATGTAATATAGGTAAAAATTGAGGAGCAATGAAAACAACATAAACCCTATAAAAACTATAGATATAACATTGGGTTATGAGAGAGAGAAGGAGAAAATGTAAATCTTTATATAAATCTTTTATATATGTTATATAATATTGTATTTATTTTACAGATATTTAAAAAGTACAAATTTTATTTTTAAGGAAAATTTATTATTTAGACAATAGGAGGGAGTGAAGAAGACAGAGTGTACCCTTTTACAGAGACCACAACTCTACATACAATAAAATTTTCAACATAGAGGCATAATTTATAATATAAAACATTTTATAATATACCTGTACGAAAACAACGACAAACAAAATATTTTGTGTAAAATTGAAGAATTTATATTACGTATGAATGAAAAACACTAAAAGATTAAATAACGACCTTATAGTGTAAGGGTAAAAAAACCAGCGCCGTTTTATACACAATATATTTGCATGGAATAAACGGAAGAAAACCATACCTACTATAAGAACGGTAGTACAAAGACAGACACAGAGGTAATGAAAGTCACCAACTCCTGCGAATTCTGCTCTCACCAGTTCGGAAAGAAAGACAATTTTAAATCAATCTACGACAAGTATGAGTTTTTGACAGATCAACATTAAAAATTTATCGTAAATAAATTTTTAAAACATAATATTTTATTATAGAAACGGAAAAGTACGTAATTTTAAAAGATACAATGAAGACCGTCCACCGGTTCGGGGTACAGGGCAGAATCGGTCAGCTGGGTAAAGAAAGCGATAGAGACTATAGTTTTGAAGGGGACTGAAGGGCTGGAACCTGACGATCTTGTGGGTTTTACTTTTTGCTCAAAAGATTTTACTCACGGTCAGGGTTGGTCCAGCTTTAAAAAGGTCGATGATATAAAGGTAGATGATGTCTGGAAAATAATTTCCAGTATTTATCAGTCCAACTCGTCTGGGCTGAATACAGAGACTTTTTGTCTAGGTGTTACGACTGTGAAATTACATGGCGGTTCGGAAGGAAAGACCATTTGAAGAGACATGGATACTGTAGACTCGTAATCAAAATCTACGACAAGTATGAGTTTTTGACAGATCAACATTAAAAATTTATCGTAGTAAGCGGTTGAAGTATTGAATAATATTAATAAATGGACAAGGCTGAAAAATTTGATGACGTGGTATTTAAATACCGCGGAATAAAGGAATCTTCTTTGATCGGTTTAATGCCTCAATCACAAAGTTCATGTCCCAATAACTTTTGGACTTGGAGATTTTTACAAGCCAAACATAGACATAAATTGGATTCTGATATACATATAAAAGATTTATTTTGCAGTTCCGAAAGCGAAGACAACTTTAGTATTCCGAAATATTTCATTTCATATTGGAAAATTACCACTAGCAAGGAATTTTTGGATGGCTAAATATTATTTAAAATGGAGTCAGCAATTAAATTTTATAAAGGGCAGAATGCAGTTACAAGTATTAAAAAGTTAAATGTCTAAAATATCATGATGGAATAGTGGTAATATAATATGATTGAATCGTGGAAAAATATAACGAGAATATCATGTTATATATATATATATATCATATATATATGTTGAGGAGATAAAATTGTATTTATTTTTTACAGATATTTAAAAAGTACAAATTTTATTTTTAAGGAAAATTTATTATTTAGACAATAGGAGGGAATGGAGAAGGCAGAGTGTACCCTTTACAGAGACCACAACTATACATACAATAAAATTTTCAACATATAAACATAATTTATAATATAAAACATTTTATAATATACCTGTACGAAAACGACGACAAACAAAATATTTTGTGTAAAATCGATGAATTTATATTACGACAGACGTGGAGGAGATGTATACCCAACTGCGAGAGATCCTGATAAAAAAAAAGACGCAAGCAGCATACTACAGCGAAGAGTTTAACAACAGTCCCAAGGTGATTGGGAACTTAATCAGAGAAATACTGACCAAAACTACCATATGGTAAATATCAAGGTCATTTACGCTCCCTGCAACACCGAAAAAACTACTGCGTAGTGTAGGAGAAACGTAGCGTAGATAACCTTACCGTTGAAAAGCTGAAGAGGGACAGACGCGGAGGAGATATACGTCCAGTTGCGAGAAATCCTGGCAAAAAAAGACGCAAGCAGCATACTATAGTGAAGAGTTGAACAATAGCCCAGATGATTGGAAACTTAATCAGAGAAATACTGACCAAAACTACCATCTGGTAAATATCAAGGTCATTTATGCTCTCTACAACACCACAACAACTACTGCGTAGTGTAGGAGAAACGTGTAGCGTAGATAACCTTACCGTTGAAAAGCTGAAGAAGTAATCTGGATTGAAATATTTTGAAAGCGGAAGTATATTAAAAATATGTTTTTGGTGGCGCAGCTTTATAAAATGGTGTTTTCCAAAAAAAAATAGGGTATTTATAAATTCGACGAAGGTCTTTCCGTCTACTCTGATAACATGATTGTCAATCTGATCAATAAAAACGAAAGTACCAAAAATGTTTACATGTAAATTCTGCAACCGCCAATTCGAAAGAAAAGATGACTTGAAGAGGTATGGTACAGAACGAATATTGTCAAACTGTTAAATGATAATGATAGGAGAGAAATAGGTGTACCGTATTAACCATCAAATTACATTTAGATGAGTATGGTGAAGAGGAGGTCTCTATTTAGTCGTCTTTTACGACAGGCTTAGAGTTACCGTGGTACTATTCTTTACCAGCCCCGGACACCATACGGGGGTTTCAAATTTACAGAATTTACAACAGAAAAATAAGGTTAAAATATGCCGATAAATATCTAAAAATATCCAAGATTGTATATAACAATACATATTCCGAGTCATCTGAAAATAAAAAAAAAACAACATTAGAAGTTCCCACGGTCATGAAAAAGTGGAGGGGGTAAGCTGAGGGGTATAAAATCCACGACGCTGGCTCGTAATCTTCATTCTAGTTATCTCAGTCTCAGCGATAACATCTTCCTTAGCTCTTGACCAGCAGTTCTAACCACAACTTATCAAGCAGGTACTTCCTGTTATTACAGTTTTATTTCCTGTTATTAGTTTTTTTTATAAAAACTATCGTAAACATTATTGGTTTTATTTTTTTTTATAGAGATGGAAAAGTACACAATTGCACAAGAAGTCGTGAAGACCGTCCATCGGTTCGGGGTACAGGGGCGAACCCTAGAGTTCAAACTAACCCCCATACCCGACAAGGCAGAGCCGGTCAGCTGGGTCAAGAACGCTATTAAAGAGATAGTCTTGAGGGGTACAGAGGGTCTACACCCCGACGATCTTGTAGGGTTTACCTTTTGCTCGAAAGATTTTACTCGCGGCCAGGGTTGGTCTAGTTTTAAAAAAGCCGAGGATATTAAAGTTGATGATGTCTGGAAGATAATTTCCAGCATATACCAGTCCAATTCATCTGGATTAAATACGGAAACTTTTTGTCTAAATATTACATCGGTTAAATTACCCGTAGGCAGGGGTCGAGGTAATGCTTATAACAGTTTTAATGAAGAGTGTAAAAAGAGGAGGGGTATTGTATGTATTAATAACAAGGATAACTTATGTCTACCTCGAGTACTGGTGGTAGCTATAGCACATATTAACAACGACCCTGATTATAAAAAGATTAGATCTGTTGATAGGTTACAAAAAGAAAAAGCACTTACTTTGGTAAAAGAAGCAGGTGTTGTCATTCCCGTTGAAGGAGCCGGTATACCTGAAGTTCAAAAGCTACAGGAATACCTAACCAATTTTAAAATTACAGTTTACCAACACGGGTCAAAAGGGCGAGACACGATTTTCAAGGGAACAGGGCAGGGACCATCCTCGAATTTACTGTTTCATGACGGTCATTATAACGTAATAACGTCGTTGACGGCCGCATTCTGTTGTAGTTATTATTGTGAGAAATGTAATATCCCTTACAATAATAAAAACAAACACAGATGTGGTGGTACTTGTCCGGCATTTCTACAGTCTCCCTCATGCCCTGAAACGTTTAAAGTCAAATGTGATCTGTGTAAAAGGAGTTTTAGGGGCCAGGTCTGTTATGAAAATCACATAAAGGAGGGCTCTTTAGACAAATCAACTGTATGTAAGGAGCTTCATCAGTGCGAAGAGTGTCTGAAGGTCGTAAAAAGTAATAGGGAACATTTTTGCGGGGAGATATTTTGCAAGGTATGTAACAAACACGTCCCTCAAGACCATCTTTGTTACATGCCTATTGACGTGGCTACACCGATGAAAAATTCGTTGTTTATATTTTACGATCTTGAGACTAGACAGGAGAAGTTACTAGCTGATGGTTCGTCGTTACATGAACCCAATTTATGTGTATTTAAACAAAGGTGTTCGGGGTGTATAAAATCAGACGATAATGTTAGAGTTTTAGCAAAGGGGGTGGAATTATGCAACTATTGTGGTGTAAGAGATCAGGTTCTTTCACATCAACCTATTGAGAGATTTGTTGAATTTGTGCTAAATCAAAGAAAAATTTTTAAAAAAGTTATAGTAATTGCGCATAATGGTGGTGGTTTTGATCACCAATTTATTTTCAATTATATTTTAACTAAAACAGACCTGACCCCTGAACTAATAATGCGAGGAACGAAATTAATTTTAATGAGTACGGGTAATGTTAGTTTCTTGGACTCTCTAAATTATTTCCCTATGGCGCTGGCAGAATTACCAAAAGTTTTCGGTTTGAGCGAGTTGAAAAAAGGCCATTTCCCTCACTTGTTTAACACCATTGAAAATCAGAAATATATTGGCTCTATACCCTCTCTTGAATTTTATGATCCAGATAATTTAAAGGAGGATGATCGTAGAAAACTAATTCAATGGCATTCGGTAATGGTTGCCGAAAATTATAAGTTTGATTTTCAAAAGGAAATAACCGAATACTGTATATCCGATGTAGACATTTTAATGCAAGCATGTCTTAAATTTCGAGATTTAATGATCAAAGAAGGTGGGGTTTGTCCTTTTACAGAGTCCACAACTCTACCTTCTGCGTGTAATAAAATTTTCAGGCGGAATTATCTAAAGCCAAACACTATTGGGCTGATACCAAAGAATGGTTATCGTTGGTCTGATAATCAGTCAAAAATCGCCATTCAATGGTTAGTCTGGGAAGAAAGAGAAAGACAAATTAAAATAAAAAATGCAGCCATAGGGAAGGAAATAGTTTTGGGAGGTCTAAAAGTTGACGGGTTTTGTGAGGAAACCAATCAGATCTTTGAGTTTCACGGTTGTTTTTGGCACGGATGCCCTAGATGCATCAAATTTAACAGAGATGTTGGTCCTAACACAACACCCGATCAACGGTATGAAAGTACGTGTGCAAAAACTTTAAGACTACGTTCAAAGGGTTTTGAGGTTATTGAAAAATGGGAGTGTGATTTCAGGCGTGATATGGAAAATAATAAGGAAATTTAAAAATATACAGAAAACCACCCTCTTATGCTTTACCTACCTCTTAACCCAAGGGATGCGTTCTTTGGAGGTAGGACAGAACCTACAAAATTAATGATTAAAGCTCGGGAAGGGGAAAAAATCAAATATGTGGATGTCTGTAGTCTCTATCCTTGGGTAAATAAATACGGGAAATATCCTATAGGCCATCCTAAAGTATTTGTTGGGGAGGAATGTAACGGTCTTAATTTAATGGAAACTGAGAAGTTAATAAAATGTAAAATTTTACCTCCTCAGAACCTTTACCACCCCCTGTTACCTGTTAAAATGAATAATAAATTAATGTTTTCATTATGTTTTACCTGTTCCAAAAACATGGACCACAATGAAGAATGTTCTCATTCTGATGAACAGAGAGCTTTAACAGGTACCTGGGTGATGGATGAGGTAAAAAAGGCCTTAGAACTGGGGTATAAAATTTTAGAGTTTTTTGAAATTTGGAAATATGAGGTGTGTCAATACGACCCTGTTACAAAAACAGGCGGTCTGTTTTCCGAATATATTTCGGATTTTTTGAAAATTAAGCAGCATGCTTCAAGTTGGCCTGTAGGCTGCGAGACTCAGGAAGACAAAATCAAATATATAAAAGAATATTTGGAGCATGAGGGTATTTAGCTGAACCCTGATAAGATTGAATTTAATCCTGGGTGTCGTTCATTAGGAAAAAATGTCATAACAAGTTTTTGGGGAAAACTGGGTCAGCAGGAAAACCAGTCAAAAACATCAATAATTAATAAACCCGAGGAGTTTTTCCACATGATGACTGACCCTTCCAGAGTTATTAACACAATTTTACCGATAAATGATGAAACTCTACTCGTTAACTGGGGATACAAGGAAGAAGTGTATGATAGACTCTCCACCGTTAACGTGTGCTTGGCTGCTTATACTCAGGCTAGGCTAAAGTTATACAGTTATTTAGAAAAACTGGGAAACCGTGTCATATACTATGACACTGACAGTGTCCTTTACCTCTTCAAACCTACCAACACATATGAGGTGCCTACAGGTAGTTTTCTAGGTGATATGACTGATGAGTTGGAGGTTTATGGTCCTGGAAGTTATATTACAGATTTTGTATCAACAGGACCTAAAAGTTACGCTTACCAACTCTTGTCGACTGATGATAATGAGCTGAAAACTGTTTGTAAGGTTAAGGGTATATCTTTAACATATTCAGCTTCAAAATTAATTAATTTCAAATATATTAAAGATGCTCCTTTCTGATGAGCCGCCGGTAAGTGTAACGTCTAGGAGAATTTTGAGGACGTCTGAACATCAGGTTGTAACAAAAGAGTCGAGTAAAATCTTTCGGCTAAACTTTAAAAAACGTAAAATGGTCGAAGGGTTTGACTCGGTACCCTTCGGATTCAAAAAACCTAGGCTAGAGTAGCTGTATTTGAATAGTTTTAAGTATATATTTACTCTTTGTGTATCTGTGAAGACAATTATTTTATACTGTTAATTTTAACTATATATTTAATCTTTAACTCATTGTAAAAAAAAATATCAGGTATGTGTTTGAATAGTTTTAAGTATACATATATTAGTTATAAACAGTTTTAAAAATTGACAGGCGCTCTGTATCATATTATATATGATTTAAGAGGCTGTAGGTCTATATATTTAATGTAACTAAATTTTGAGCATCTGTGAAAAATTACAGCATACACGCTTTAAGAATATATTTAGAATAGTAAGAACTTTTTTTAAAAATGTATTTAATAAAAAAAATATACGTATTAAACTCTGTTTTTATTTAAAAGACCTCTAAAGTTATATTCTGATTTCTGGCAAACCAATACCCCGAAAAGATCCGGAAAGGCCCGAAAACATCTGAAAAGCCCCTAAAATTTCTTTACTGTGATTCTTTAAAAAATTACCTACATGAAATAGGAACAGTTGTGACCTGTACGGTATTTCACAGAGGATCAATATTCCTACGATTTTGAAGAGTCATAGTAAAATTCTTGACACGGTGTATTTTATATATAAATTCTTGATATTAATTTGGGAGAACTTTGAGAATGTTCCCGATTTTAAATACTTGCTGAAGTAATAAGATCATAGAATCATTAAGATCGGTTCAGTAGTTTGAAATGCTGTGTAATGTATTAGATATTTATTATATGTCTATGGTACGTAAAAATTAAAGTATTCAAAGTCTGAAACTTAACGTTGCAACAATTTAAAAATTCTTGTCACAGTATTAAATAGCTGTTGTTTTCTATGTAATTTACTACTGAGGCATTGGTCATAGTAAAAAAATTAATTAAATTCTTGACAATATATTAGCTATAGGAGTAGTTGTTTAGGATATTTATTATCTGTTCAAATTATACTTTAAAAGGTCTCGATATAATATGTTTATGAAAAATTATACATACCGACATACTGACACATAGACATACAAACAGACAGAGTAGTTTAACCCCGTTTCAACCCCCTAGTATGTGGTGTGATATATCATTTTAAACATAAAAGTCTATAGAGCAGTTTACCCTTATTTAACCTTTTATTACTCTGTTTTAATTAAAAAATCTATAATATAATATAATAATATGATATAATACAATTCTTAATTATTCAGTCAAATCGATTCAGTCATTTACGAGAAGCGCGGTATTAGTCAGAAACAGTTTTAACTAAAATGGTTAAGTCATTTTTAAGATATCTTTAGGTTAAGGCGTTTTTGAGATATCTTTAGATATTTTAAATCAATTTTTATTCAAGTCGATTCAACCTTTTATGAGAAACTATTATTAGTCAGATACAGTTTTAACTAAAATTGGATAAGTCGTTTTTAAGATATCTTTAGGTGTTTTAAATCAGTTTTTAAATTTTATTCAAGTCGATTCAGCCATTTATGAAAAACCGCTATTACTTAGACCCCGTTTTAATTAAAAACGGTTAAGACGTTTTTGAGATATCTTTGGATGTTTTAAATCAATTTTTATTTAAAACGATTCAGCCATTTATAAGAAACAGGTATTAGTTAGACCCAGTTTTAATTAAAAATGGTTAAGGCGTTTTTGAGATATCTTTAGATATTTTAAATCAATTTTTATTCAAGTCGATTCAACCTTTTATGAGAAACCAGTATTAGTCAGATACAGTTTTAACTAAAATTGGATAAGTCGTTTTTAAGATATCTTTAGGTGTTTTAAATCAGTTTTTAAATTTTATTCAAGTCGATTCAGCCATTTATGAAAAACCGCTATTACTTAGACCCCGTTTTAATTAAAAACGGTTAAGGCGTTTTTGAGATATCTTTAGATGTTTTAAATCAATTTTTATTAAAAACGATTCAGTCATTTATGAGAAACCGACATTAGTTAGATTCAGTTTTACTTAAAAACGGTTAAGTAGTTCTTTTTTTTTGGAGAAATCTTAATTTTATTTAAATTGGTTAAGACTTTTTTTTGAGAAATCCTTACATGTTTTAAAAAGCATTGTTCATTCTAATTTCATCTGTTTATATACGTTTATGAAGTAGGGGTAGTTACCCTCTTTCAACCCCTTATATGTGGTGTGATTTATCGTTTTAAACAGAAAAATGTAATTATTGAAAATATCTCAAAAATATAATTAATAAATTTAGGCTAAAGAGGTTGAGTTTTTTTCAGAAATGTTGGTGTTAGTATTATAGCCCTCTCACGGTATTTCGATAGTCCGAAGACCTGTTCGCGTTACAACGGATTTAAGTTTTACGCGAATGGAAAATTTCATGGTAAATATGTTTTAACGAGAGCCGATCTTTCCAATGATTACCGTTATGGGTAATCGTTTAAGATGGAACAGCCCTTACAGCACGGGTGCCAATTTAAGCCAGCATATTTTACTGTGTATTAAATTTGACACAAACGACCGATCACGTAAAATAGCAAAACATAGGTTAGAAAAGCATAAAAAATAGTTTACCTTCTTGGTGGTCAAGTCTTGCCCGCTTCGCTACGGTTATGGGGACTGCTGCTGCGGCCTGTCTTTTCCTGGAGGGGGTTTGATGTTTTTCTTTTTGATGGCGTTGCAGGGCCCCCTCCGATTTGAAAACAACACCGCACTTATCGCAGATTTTGAGTGCGATTCGGCAGTCCCCATGTCTCTTGAAATTATCTTTCCGGTTGAATTGGCGGGAACAGTATTCGCATTCAAATTTCATTTTCTAAAAAATTAAAAAACTTTCACAAAAATACTCTAGCACTGTATATTTATAAAAAATTAAAGACATAGAGAAACCACTTTAAAAATCACTGACACCTGTAACTATTTTTGGGAAAAAAACTGTACTTACGTTTGATAGAAGAAAAAAGTTGAAAAATTAGGTTATTGTAGCTGTTTTTGTTGTTGTTGCTTTAAAGGCTATACACCAAATGAGCTCTGACCGCTACTGTTGTTAGATAAATAAAATTTATTCGTGAGATTTTTTAACCATGTTCTCCGAAAACATGATGTTACCCAACCGCAGATCTTGTTTATCAAAAGCTTGCTGACTTTGTTGATCTGTTTTGGATTTTTTTATTTTAATGCAAAACATATTTTTTAATATTACCAATGTAAATAACTATCGATACAGGGTGTTTTATTAACATATAAATATCTACCAAGATATTTGACATAGGAGTAAAATAGCATGGTGCGCAGACGCAGGTTCCTACACCTGTCATAGGTTAGTTAAAATATGGGTTAGAATAAGCCAAAAATGTTTTACCTTAATCATGATCAACTCGTGCTTTCACATCGCAGTATATAAAATCCTCGCCACAATTGCACCTATATTTTACGTCGCTGGGTAAAATATAAAACAATTTTAGTGAATTTTCAGTAAAATTAACTATTTTTAGAGTAAATTGGTAGAAACGAATAAAATAATTTTATTACCTTTTCTGACGATCCTTTTTTCTATTTGGTAATTTGAAATATGATGGCCTTATTGTGTGAAAATAGAGTATCTCTCTCGGGGATATATGGCTCTTGAATCTTTTTTCCTAAAATTGATATGTAAGGTAGAATATAAGTTGTAGGAATCTGGTGGCGCAGTTTTCTATTATTTTTATGTTTTTCAGTGTAAATTTTCAGACATCTTATTTACTGTTGATTTGTACTTGTGTGTAATTTTATTATATATATTCAAAATTAAAAAATATGCTAGAGATTTCTAGGTACCTAGAATAAGGAAATAAGTTTATAAATATATACTTACTCTGTGTTCCGCTCTATAAGTTGTTTTCTACACTAGATTTTTCTTGTGAAATATGACTTGATACTTTCATTTTTATTGATCAGTAGACGGAAAGACCTTCGGCAGATTTATATACTATTTTCAAAGAGAAATAACCGAAAATTTTTGTTGTTTGTAGGGATATGTATGTAAGACTGAAGCTTTGTGTTTTTGAAAGCCTAGAGAGTTAATTATTATCTGTTTCCTGTTGTTGTATTATATATCTTTTATCATAATATGCAGGCTTTTAGGAAGTGGGTTGTGTTTTCGAAGATATTTAAATTATACAGAGGGTTAATAAAAAAGCATCAAACACTTCTTTCTCAAAACTGTTTTGAGTTCGTCTGGGAACAGACCATTTAAAAACTGTTCGAGAGCTGTTTAGAAGCTGTTTATTTAGGAACAGACCCGTTTAAAAGCTGTTTAAAAGCTGTTTGTTGGGAACAGACTCATTTAAAAGCTGTTCGAGAGCTGTTTAGAAGCTGTTTATTTGGGAACAGACCCGTTTAAAAGCTGTTTAGAAGCTGTTTGTTGGGGACAGACCCGTTTAAAAGCTGTTCGAGAGCTGTTTATTAGGAACAGACCCGTTTAAAAGCTGTTCGAGAGCTGTTTAAAAGCTGTTTAGAAGGGGTTGTTTCTAGAATAGGTATTGTGTATAGTTCCATAAAATAACAATAAATAAGTTTTTTTGTAGTCGTGCTTAAGTTGTCAGGTATAATACTTTTAAAAATAAAAACAAAACTCTAATATTGGACACCAATTCGTCGAGCTGTATTACATAAATTGTTTGTTTTGCATACAACCTTACCACACACTATTTTTACAATATTTTTAGAGTTGACCTGTCGTATTATACAATGATTGATCGTATCCCCCGTCTAGTGCGTCCTTCACGTGATAACCACAAAAATCAACAAGTCTCTGTGGCCGTGTGGTCTTAGACGACGATCTCTTGTACTGTATATCGCGGGTTCGATACCCACTAGGAAAAACTTTTTTATATAAGTATTATAAACTTATGGACTTTAGCAGGTGACCATATAGAGATGACATAACCTTACAAAATATGTATGACTCATCCAGCTGAATGATAGGGCGGCCATCTTGGATAGTTGACAACAAGTTGATAGTAGGCGAGCTTCAGCAGTGAGATTTGTAGAGTTTAATACTGAATCTGCACGAGGTCGAGGCACAGGTGATTGTATAGGTGACAGGTGGCGCGTGTCACTAATTAGGGCGTGGCGCCCATATTGGGTAGCAGCGTCCCCATGGCGGGTATCTTTGAGCTAGGCAGCTGGTCCCCGCTCTGGTTGTCTGGCTGGCTGAAGATAGAAAAAGGAAGAAGAATTTTATATGATTTTATAAATAAATATTTTTGAATTGAAATGTTGCGTTTTTATTTTTATCCTATTCTAAAGAACTTGTTTACTGTACATGCTTTCTTTGTAGAAACTGGTATTACATAACTCTCGATGAAGCAAACAAGTGTTTTGTTTTTAATCCCTAATCTAAGTTTTTTTTTTTTAAATTTAAGTCTGCACCTTTGGAAAAATTGATGGTTCACTTCTCCCCACTTAAATGAAATGTTTGACATTTAATACTGCTGTCGATATCTGATAAATTTTGAAAATTAACCTTCTATTTTTCTTGTTAAACCTTATTACAGTTAAATTTCGATTTAAAAAAAAAAACTTTTTAAGCAAAAGTATAAAAAAGGTATACAAAAGTATAAGTGAATAAAACAGTAATTTTTATGACAATATTTAACATTTTGTTTTATGAAAAATGTGAAAAATTCTTTGTGTAAAGAAATGTGTTGTTTCTATTCTCTTCTAACAATCTTAAATCTAAAAGGGTTAGTATGCCTACTATATTTTTACTGCCGTGCAATGCCTTATTTGAACTATAATTAATCTAATATCACGTTTTGTTAGTCGATTCGTTAATTTAAAATTAATAAGTCAATTTAAAAATGTTTAAAAATTAATTTGAAATCATTTTAGATAACATCGTTACAAATTTTTACATTTAAAAACAATTATACAAAGTATATGAACAAATTATGCATTTTTACATGGAACATAAAAGACAAAAATTTAACATTTTGATCTGTCAAAATATTTACAAAAAACATTACATTATTATGCTTCTTTTAAGTAAAGAAATGTTTAAAAAAATTAGATTTTTATATGCAAAAAAAACTAGCCTCACCAAAAGGTAACTTCGCACATGCACATTTTACATATCACAAAATACAAATATGAAGTATAAAATTTAGATTTTACCACCATCCTTTCCAGTTATATAATCTTTCAGGTGTTCAGGAGGTATTGAAGATCTTTTTGGACGTTTTGTGGTTGATTCGATTGACTTAAACTTTTCTAACCATTGGTTGCCTTTTGGTGGTGCTGTTAGTGCCCATTTGCCCATGCCCAGAAGATGTTGATGGGGTGGTACCTAAAAATGAAGTGCATGAATCATCTTTTAAAGACAGAGGGTCAGTGTTAGTGGAAAGTTGATCAGATAAGTTAGAATATAGAGACATATTATCAGGGTCTATCATACAGTCATTATAATCGGAGTCATCAGACTCGGACGATGGTCTCCCACCAATTTATCACTGCCACTTCGGAACGACTCTGGAAGGCTTTCTGGTTGTTTTGGTCCGTTTGCGGACTCTGCGGAGGTTCTGGCTGTCTCTTTATTGTTTAAATTTGAGAAATCAATGTAAGAATAATCCTCGTCTGTCTCAGAGTCTTGCAAAGACAGTCTGGCACCTTCTGACATATTTTTGTGGTGGATTTGATTGGTGTGTCTCTTTCAGATTTGTCCTGTTTGGATTTGACAAATATATGTGTTTTTTCCAATTCTTTTTGTGATGGTAGCTTCTTTCCAAGATTTTCTGTTATGCTGATAACTTCTGACCATGACATGCTCTCCTATTTGGAATTCTCTGGATCTTCTGGATAGCAAGGTAGATGGTTTATACTCTATTTGAATCTCTGCGGCACTTTCATGAATCTGGGTTAGTCTTGTTCTAAGTTGTCTGCCAAAAATCAATTCTGCTGGTGATTTCTTGTTCTTTTCTGTTCTGGTATTTCTGTATGTTATGAGATATCTTGATATAAGCGTTGACAAACGAACATTTGAGTTTCTTGGATCTTCTATAGCAGTTTTTATCTTCATTTTGAAAGTTCTGACATGCCTTTCAGCTGCACCATTACTTGCCGGATGGTAGGGCGAGATGGTTTTATGCATAATGCCGTTTCTTGAGAAAAATTCTTCCAAATTTTTCTCTGTAAAGTTGCTGGCATTGTCGCTGACAATTAATTTTGGTAGTCCAAAGGTGGAAAAAACTTGTCTCAATTTTTCCTCAGTTGCTGCGGCTGTTGTTGAATTCATTGCAAAAACTTCAGCCCATTTTGTGTAAGAATCTATTAAAATTAAACACATAGTAGTATGTAAAAAAATAAATAACAAATTTGCCACTATTAAATTTACTTATGAAACAGAGAACAACGAACAACGGTACACTGCCATTTCTAGACACTTCAGTTATAAGAAATAAAAATAAATTGGACTTTGACCTATACAGAAAAGGCACGGCCACCAACAGGTATATTCCAAATGACTCTTTTCATTGCTTACAACATAAGCTTGCAAGTTTGCACTTTTTAACATATAGATTAGTAAATTTCCCCTTAAGCAAAGAAAGATTTGAAGCAGAAAAGAATAGGATTAGGAATATAGCTGGCGAAAACGGTTACGACGAAGGCTTAATAAATAAGCTGATAAATAGACATTCTTTTCAAAAGACCTTTCGGAATTCTACCTTTTTCAGACAAAAAGATACCTGTGACTCAAAATTTGTATCAATTCCCTATAATCCTAATTATACGAAAGGATTACACAAAGTATTTAATAACACCGGTCTTAAATTAGTATATCAATCCGGTAACACAATAAGAAGCTTACTAGGAAATCCCAAGGATAAAACTACAGTTCTAGAAAAAAGTGGAATTTACGAAATTAGTTGCATGGATTGTGACAAAAAATATGTTGGCCAAACGGGACGCTCTATTCAAACACGTTTTAAAGAACATTTAGCACACTTAAAATACGGAAGAACAGAAAAGTCAAGTGTGGCCGAGCATGCTTTTGAAAACAATCAGATTCACATTAGATAACCTAAGACTTCTAAAAAGTGTACCAAACAAAAGACTTTTGAATGCATATGAAAGTATGGAAATCATTAAATCCAGAAATAGTTTAAATAAAGATAGAGGACCCATCCCGTTTAGTACACTTTATTCTTTGGTTGAGGGGAGATAGGATTAAAAATCGTGATCAATCACAAATTATTAGTCTTATCTTCGCCCACTAAAGGATTGTATATAAGATAGAGCGTAGATTAATTTAGTTCATTGTTTATCGTCTCCTGATGATGCTAACGTTGTTAGCGAAACGCGCGTCGAGTGCAAGAAAGTGTAGTTTTGGTTTGTGGAAAACAATCATAATTTTGGTTCATAGTAGAGCGGATCTCTAGATAATCTATATGAATTCTTTCAAATGATTCAGTTGTTTCAGGCCATTTTTCTGTTGTCTTTGGTGGTTCATCTCTATGTAAAAGGCAAGGTTGGCAAGATTTAATTAGATTTTCAATGTCTTTGTCGATGTTTGGCCAATATACAAAACTTCTAGCCATATTTTTGCATCTACTAATGCCAAAATGTCCTGTGTGAATTTCTTCTAGCCTCTGTTTTCTTACATACATTAAAATTCCTTGGTCTAGATATACGTCTTTTTGTTTTTGAGCATATGCTTGTAAGTTTTTGTCTAGTTTCTTTGGCCACTTGTCCTTTAACACATATTCTTTTATTTGGCATATTTCTTCATCTCTCTTGCTATGTTCTTCGATCTGTGTGTTGTTGATTGGCCAGTTCTCTATTGATTCAGTGAAGTTTATGTATGTTCCTTTTCCAATAGCTTCTTCTGACGTTGTTATTGTCTGAATGGGTTTTCTACTTAAATAATCTGCAACAGGATTGTTTACTCCTTTGACATGCTCTATTGTGTAGTTGAAAGTTGATAGAAAGACAGCCCAACGCTGTAATCTATTTGCTGACATCTTTGGAATTCCTTTATATTCACCAAAAAGAGCCACAAGTGCGCGGTTGTCAGTTCTGATCTTAAATTTACTGCAACATAAATAATAGAAAAATTTATTGACGGTATAATAGATTGCAAGAGCTTCTTTTTTCCACAGTACTGAATTTTTCTTCAGCTGGCATCAACGTTCTTGAAACACAGGCTACAGTGCGCTCCATCCCATCTTCGTCGCCACTTTTATGTCTTCAGACTTGCTTAATTAATTATTTATTTAACGAGTGGTTTAGGTCTTTGCTTAAACATTAGTTCATTAAAAACACGAAGATAAACTTTAATAAATATATGTTGGGAATTTGGAACCTTTGGTTGCACTAAAACAAAATTATGATTGTTTTCCACAAACCAAAACTACACTTTTTTGCACTCGACGCGCGTTTCGCTAACAACGTTAGCATCATCAGGAGATGATAAACAATGAACTAAATTAATCTACGCTCTATCTTATATACAATCCTTTAGTGGGCGGAGATAAGACTAATAATTTGTGATTGATCACGATTTTTAATCCTATCTCCCCTCCACCAAAGAATAAAGTGTACTAAACGGGATGGATCCTCTATCTTTATTTAAACTATTTCTGGATTTAATGATTTCCATACTTTCATATGCATTCAAAAGTCTTTTGTTTGGTACACTTTTTAGAAGTTTTAGGTTATCTAATGTGAATCTATGATTGTTTTCAAAAGCATGCTCGGCCACACTTGTGTGTGTTAAATGTTTTTTAAAACGTGTTTGAATAGAGCGTCTCGTTTGGCCAACATATTTTTTGTCACAATCCATGCAACTAATTTCGTAAATTCCCCTTGTTTCTAGAACTGTAGTTTTATCCTTGGGATTTCCTAGTAAGCTTCTTATTGTGTTACCGGATTGATATACTAATTTAAGACCGGTGTTATTAAATAATTTGAATTGATTCAAATTTTGAGTCGCAGGTATCTTTTTGTCTGAAAAAGGTAGAATTCCGAAAGGTCTTTTGAAAAGAATGTCTATTTATCAGCTTATTTATTAAGCCTTCGTCGTAACCGTTTTCGCCAGCTATATTCCTAATCCTATTCTTTTCTGCTTCAAATCTTTCTTTGTTTAAGGGGAAATTTACTAATCTATATGTTGAAAAGTGCAAACTTGCAAGCTTATGTTGTAAGCAATGAAAAGAGTCATTTGGAATGTACCTGTTGGTGGCTGTGCCTTTTCTGTATAAGTCAAAGTCCAATTTATTTTTATTTCTTATAACTAAAGTGTCTAGAAATGGCAGTGTACCGTTGTTCTCTGTTTCATAAGTAAATTTAATAGTGGAAAATTTTTTATTTATTTTTTCCATAAAATTTTCAACACTAGTTACTTTAGTGTTGAATACTGCAAACACATCGTCTACATACCTGAACCATACTCTGGGGAAATACTCAAATTCTTTACTTATATCTGATTCAAATTTGCTCATAAATAGGTTTGCGACAAAAGGTGATAAACTATTACCCATTGTGGTTCCTTCTAATTGCTGGTAGTAGTTATTTTTATATTGAAAGTAATTTTGATTCATGCAGAGTTTTGTTAAAGAGAGGTATTCTAAAGTCTGTTTGTCTTCTAGATTGTTTTTTCTTAGTAGTTCCTCCAGGTATTGTAAGGTATTGGGGATCGGCACACTAGGGAACAACGAACTAACATCAAACGAGATTAAAAATTCACCTTCTTGGAGTGAAATATCTTTAACTTTGTTGATAAATTCAAGGGAATTTTGAACAGAAAAACCTTTTTCCTTTATCGGTAAATTTTCAAACTCGTTTGTTAGCCATTTCGAAATGTTGTAAGTAGGTGATCCTACAGCAGAAACTATAGGTCTAACCGATTTTCCAGGCTTGTGGATTTTCGGAAGACAATACAGTTTCAGCATAGTGGGATTGCCTACTTGTAGTTTATATTTAATATTGTCAGTAATAATATTGTTACATTTTTTAATTGTGTTTTTTACTTCGTTAATCATTTTTGGTAAGGGGTTCTTTGGTACTTATTTGTAGGGTCCATTTTTTATTAGGTTATCTACCCTTTCAAAATAATCTGTTTTATCTAATATAACAACTTTATTACCCTTGTCAGCCTTTAGATAGAAAACATCTTTTTCTCTCAAACTTTTAATTGTTTTATTGTGATTTAATGTACTATTTTTATTGTAACAATTATTGTAACAACTAACTTTTTCAGACAAAAAGATACCTGCGACTCAAAATTTGTATCAATTCCTTATAATCCTAATTATACGAAAGGATTACACAAAGTATTTAATAACACCGGTCTTAAATTAGTATATCAATCCGGTAACACAATAAGAAGCTTACTAGGAAATCCCAAGGATAAAACTACAGTTCTAGAAAAAACTGGAATTTACGAAATTAGTTGCATGGATTGTGACAAAAAATATGTTGGCCAAACGAGACGCTCTATTCAAACACGTTTTAAAGAACATTTAACACACTTAAAATACGGAAGAACAGAAAAGTCAAGTGATTAGATTAGATAACCTAAAACTTCTAAAAAGTGTACCAAACAAAAGACTTTTGAATGCATATGAAAGTATGGAAATCATTAAATCCAGAAATAGTTTAAATAAAGATAGAGGACCCATCCCGTTTAGTACACTTTATTCTTTGGTGGAGGGGAGATAGGATTAAAAATCGTGATCAATCACAAATTATTAGTCTTATCTCCGCCCACTAAAGGATTGTATGTAAGATAGAGCGTAGATTAATTTAGTTCATTGTTTATCGTCTCCTGATGATGCTAACGTTGTTAGCGAAACGCGCGTCGAGTGCAAAAAAGTGTAGTTTTGGTTTGTGGAAAATAATCATAATTTTGTTTTAATAAATATATCACAGATTTTATTCAGGTTTCTAAACTGCAAGAACAATGGACGGCATTACACGACATAGAGAGACATATACTTAAGACGAACGTTAGTGGCAGACTAAATATGGTTTCCTAAAAATCTTATAATTACACCTCGGTTCCGGAAGTCTTATCACCAACATAGAGCTTTTATCTCAGAGGTACCAACTTAAGACTTTATACCAACTTACACCAGTAGGACAGATGTGTACCTTTCATGTACACAACAACAAGTCTTTAAGAAATAGCCATTCCAGGCAAATAGGCAAATGCCCCGTGAGTTCCACAAAATTACATATAACTTAAACTCAAAATAAAGAAAAGTATAAATATCGTGCAATTTTATTATATTATGTAGGGAACAAATAATATTTTTTGGTCTAATGAGAGAAATAGTATTGTATTCTTTTTATCAGTCCATTTTTTTTGTATATCTTAGAGCTAAATAAACTGATTTTGCATTTATTTTTAAATTATTCCAATAAAAAAAATGCATTAAGATCGTTCTAATATCTTTAAAAGGAAAAATGAGATTAAAAGTTTAATTTTATTTAACAATTAGAATTGGTGAAAAAAAATGCCCGACGTGAATAAGCCTTATTTTACAAAGTTTTCTATAAAGCTGTTAGGGATAGGTCTGCTACACTTGAGGCAATTTTCAGCGTGGAATAATTCTTAATTGGTATTTACCAATGCATTTCCGCGATTTTGGTTTAAACCAAAGTAGGGGATTTAATTTTGGTATTTACCATTTATAACCACACTCTGGACTTGGGTTCATCTATTGGTTATTGCTAAGGGTATGTTTTTTTTGTGAAAAGTTTTTTTGGGTTTAGGAAATGGAAGAAAAGTGGTAAACTGTTAAGGATAAGGCATGTTGATCTAGATCAACGAAGTCGAAACAGCAAGTCTTCTGTTTAACGGTTTGTAATTGACCTTTTTGGCAGTGTTATGGGCAATACACTTTAAAATAAACGCTATTCTATGTTTTAATACTTATTGCAAAAGTCTCAAAAAACAAAAACATAACTCTACATTCCTTTACTCTTAACCAATGCATTTCTGCAAGACATTTAATTAATTTATGACTATTGAGTGGTGAAGGGATATGACGTCACAGTTACTGTCAAAGTTGTCAACCGAAAGAATAACCGCGGTATATACCGAAGATAAATCGTTCCAGGCTGAAAATCGCCTTTGGTGATAAAAACATGCAAACCAACATTATTAAGAAAAGGTAGAAACACCTGAAGCGTTCATGGGGTGGAACTACCAGAGAATCAACCGCTATTATTAACATGTTTTTTTATCTATACACCATTTCACAAAAGCTTTTTAGCAAGTCCCCGTGGGCGGGCGGTCTTAGGCGAGGTTAACTGTGCAAATATCGCCGATTCAATCCCTGGGTAAAATACACTTTTTTACTAATAGGTATATAAACAAAAACCTGGCGGTATATATCAAAAGACACAGCTGTCTGCACCTGTGACAAGTGGCGCGTGCCTCTAATTAGGCCGTGGCACCTGGCGGCATATATCAAAGGATACAGGTATCTGCACAGGTGACAGGTGGCGCGTCCCTCTAATTAGGGCGTGGCGCCTGGCGGTATATATCAAAGGATTACTCGTCAGCAAAAAGTTCCCACGGTCTTCAAATTTTTTCCACGCTCACGTGTCGCCATGGCTACTCCAACCGTCCCGGCTTGGCCAGAACAGTCCCGATTTTTAACCATTTGTGCCGGGGAAAAAATCCGTCCCGGATAGTCCCGATTTTTCAGCAAAAGTTACGGTTCGTCCCGGTTTTGATACCACTGTATTTTGTAACTTTAAAATCACTGCAATTAAAAAAGGGGATGTTCTCTGCGATCTATAAAATTGAATTGAAACCTTACTTAAATTATTTTTCTTTAATAAGTATTTTGGAAAATACATCTTAACATTATTAGGGGTGCATATAAGAAAAAATACATGATATACAATACATTGAACGGCCGGAGTGTCCCGGTTTTTCCCCTTTAGGAGTTGGTCACCCTAGCATATGCGAACCTTAAACGTCGTCAAAATAGGCAACGTTATTTGTACAAATATTTGCCCAGACGGATTCACGTTAGTTTACGTTTCAAAGCCGACTGTTTTAATCGACGTCGCATTTCAGGGCCCTTATTTGGATACCTACCAAAAAAGAACGAAGAAAAAAAAGGATACTTAACCTACAATTCTGCATCTGGGACATCTAATTGCACAATTTGTTGGCTTGCTGCCAACCAAAAATCTGATGGACCTTCAGCTGGCATTTATATTTCTTCCAGTCCACTTTATCTGGAGCATTAGTGGGGTAACACTGATATTGTTTAATGTCGCTTTTTTTGATGGGGAACCAACAATTGTTATCCTCTTCCCACATCTGCCGGACAGTTTCGAGCTCATGCTTTAATAAATACAATTTTAAAAATGATCCATGTTTGTAAGGAAAAACGGAATATATTTTTCTAAGTTATGTTCATCTGAACTGTCATTCTTCTTTTAAGTCAGTTTTGGTTACATGGCCAACGAAGAATGGAGGCAGATTCTGAACGTTTGCACATATTAGGTAGTTTAACGTTGACTGGTTAGATTTGGATAAAATTAGGGCTGCAAATCGGTGTCCTTGTCCAAATTGGTGATAAATTGGTAAAAGTATTATACCAGCCCAAATGGGGTCCCATAGTTTGTACAAAAATACATTTTACAAAGCGTATTTAACACAAGCGTACATTGCGCAAACAATACTTTCCGCAAATCGTAAAATAGCATAACGATACTTCGCACAAAGGATACATTTTGCAAACCGTACATCGTACAACTCGTACTTTCTACAAACAATACATACAGTCGTACAGTGTAGAATCCGTCCGACATACAATTTTTGTTCCCTGCTGTTTTTATTTAAGCTCAGAATAAACATCCAATCTTAGAAGAAGAAGATATATTCTTTTTTTTTTGAATTTTATAAAAAATATAGGTTTAAATAAATATAGGTATATAGAATCCAAAAAAATCGAGACATTAATATGCAGTGTGGGGACTTTAGCGGAATCAAATCCTCTAGAGCCTCAGGATAAAATATACGCAACCCCCCCCCTTAGAATTAACCCCCCCCCCCCCCGAAGTCAATTTCTGAGTGCGCCACTGATTATTGAAATTTTTTTTAAATGTGATGATATACCCAATGAGCATTTTTGTCTATATAAAAGTTACAGAAAATAATATAAAACCTTCATAAAATAACCAAAAGTTATATTATTTAGTGTTGGTGATAATTTTATAACTCTAATATATCTCTTAAATGAGTAAAAAAGACATGAAAAACAACTGTTCAACACCAGCTTATAAAAATTTATGGTACATAGTAATGGATAGAAAAACTACATATAGATTTTATAAAACTTCCTTATGAGCCCTCAAGTATAGAGATTATTATAAAAAGGTTTTACAACTGTTCTAACAACACTACATAACAAATTAAAGGTTTTTATGGATTTAGAAATATAGATTTTCCATCTTTCTTCTTTTTACAATAAAAAAATTTATAAAATGGTGTTTAGCAATCTTCTAAAATAAATAAAAATGAAAGTGAGATAAGCTGAAGGAGGAATATGAATATTTATATACTATAGTCAAAAAAAGCTGTTTTTCAAGTCATCCTACTCTGAAAATCAGCTGCGGTCCTGTGTGTACTGTATAGTTTTCGAATACACTCACGTAAATTTCATGGGCTCCAAAAATACTTGAGAAAACGTGAAAAAAAAATATTCATTTAACTATCAGTTTTTTTTTTCATACGCGTTTTTTTCTTTCTGGGACAAATATTGAATTTCGTATGTTGTTCTTAACCCTAAAAAGCAATATTTCGATTGAAACAGATGTTGAAACCCCATAAATAACGTTTTTATTTAGGCCACAAACCTATTTTTGTAATCCAAAATTGCGAAAATTTCCGACAATTCTATAAAAAAAAAACAATACAACTACACCACTGTTTACCTCGTCAACACTATTTTATAACCCTTTTAAAAAATGATGCTACTTGGAACAAAGGGCTACAGATGGCGCAGTGTTGAACACTGATGGTCTGTTTCTGCGAGCTTAACATAGTTCTCTTTTCCTAAATGCATTCCTCCAGAGATCCAGCATACTACACATACCAGGAAAAATACCCGCTTCCACACACTTCAAGCCCGCATAACTATCAGAGGTAACTATCTCAAGAATATAGTTAGATTGCGGGGTCGAAGGGTGTACAGGCGAGTATTTTCCGGGGTGTTCACATTTGCCGCCGACCAGCAGTATCAGCGTATGCGCTCGACGTTTCACGGTGCGTTTTTGCAACCTTAACACGGTTACTATATTGTTCTCTTTTTCTAAAACACGGTTCCCATCTATGCGTTTCTCATTCGTGGGTCCCCCGAATCAAAACACGTATCACGTGGTCTAAGCGAGATTTGCCTATACAAGTTCATGTCGGACCACGTGAAGAGTTTTTTGAGTCAGGGTGACTGCGCATCGGAAACGCTGGTGGGAATCGGGCAACTATCTCAAGAAGATTTGGATCTCTTATCTCTCTCAGATTGATGTAATTAAAACAAGATAATAATGGTATGGTATCTCGCAAAAACGCGCCTTTTGATGTCGCAAAAACGCTCCTTTTGATGTCGCAAAAACGCTCCTTTTGATTTCGCAAAAACGCGCCTTTTGATGTCACAAAATTAACCTTAAAAAATCTTGTTTGTTTTGTTATTATAATTGTTATTATAAATAAATTAAAATTGTTTTTTTTTGTTCTAAAAACAGTTGTATTATAATCACTGTATAAAGAAATTAATAACAACATTATAGAAAAAACCTTATGGGCAAAAAAGGTTTATGAATGAGTTCATAAGAATATTACAGATACCAATTTATATAACTATTGTGTGTGAGTTCCCAAGTTTTTATAAGTGTCTCTCGAAATATTTTCAATCTTATCTTATATAAATTTGTTGTTGGTTAATTAAGTTTTATAAGTGTGTTGATAGCAACATTTTAAAAACCAATCTATTATATATCTTTAATTGATAGTTACTTACGGTTTTATAGGTGGGTTGGCAGAAAGATTTCAAACACCAATTTATATAACTTTTGTCACTGATGACTTATATTTTTATAAATATGTTGGTGGAAACATTGTTAACACCAATTTATATAACATTTGAACCGATGACTTTAATTTTCATAAAGATGTCCGTGGAAATATTGTTAACGCCAGTTTTATGTTACTTTAGGGTACCATCAATTTAGAGCCTTTAATAAAACAATTCTTATAAAATTTGGCACCAAAATTCTTTGTCACCCTACGCAGAGTTGATTAGGTTCTGGTGGGGGTGGGGGAGTTGGCAAGACGATATTAGGGGGGATTAAACTTAACTCACTAACCGTATAGCAGCTAGCGACACGCGATTTTCACAATATAGGTTAGATAATTACATTTTCAACCAAAAATTTAAAAAAATTTTGAAAAAAAAATTATATTTTTTTTTTGGTTGAAAATCCAATTATCTAAGTTAATATGAAAACCGCGTGTCGCTTGGCAAAAGGAGGAGGGGATTAAGCTTTTAATAAAATTGTAACTTCAAAAGTATTATAATCCTTTTAAGAAAATTAAGTGGGTTAGAGAGGTTTCACCCTTTAAAAGGGGAATTTTTTATATAACTGGAAAGCCCATAAAAAATCTCAGTTGTCGTGTTTTTGTGTTTTATCCGCATATTTTTTCTATAAACACAAATCGTCGAATAACTCATAAAATCGTGCC
The DNA here is from genome assembly GCA_963921995.1 of Oxystoma pomonae. Classification (NCBI taxonomy): domain Eukaryota; kingdom Metazoa; phylum Arthropoda; class Insecta; order Coleoptera; family Brentidae; genus Oxystoma; species Oxystoma pomonae. The sequence goes on along the minus strand of OY998170.1, from coordinate 55,505,758 downwards.
AACGTCGGTATAACGTCAGCAGTGCGTTAGCGATGCTTTGGCCCGATTTTATGTCGGTTATATGTGTTTTTAGGGTTATCCTGAGGCTCTAGCGAAATTATTCCATTTAAAGTTCCCACCATATATGGAAGGGCGCAAGGATATTCTGATAGTATACGAAAACTTCTCCTCCAAAGCTGACAGCCAAGAGTGTAACTTATTTATTCCCACGAGAGGGACGTTGACAGTTCGTTTTTTTATTCTGTATAGAAATCGGTTCACTCGATTACGATTTGTAATCACACAGACTGCATGGTCCAAAAAAGTGAAACCTATGATGTCAAATTCGCTGCTCACCATGAATATCTCCTAAACGGTAGGAGATACGAAAAGGTTTAAATTAGGGCAAATTTGCGCAAATTTGATGCTTGCTGAAAACTAGGAAAAGTTTACAAATTCTGGATAGTTCTGGAGAAAAACCCGTAATCTTTAATTTTAGTCTTTATTTTTCTGCGCCCTTATTCTTTTAAAGCTGTAAAAAAACGCTCAAAACTTATTTAACAGGCAGTTTTTTGAAATCTACCTGACAGGTTCGTTTTTTAGATTTGACATTGCAGTGTGAGAGGGGAGCTCTGGCAAGTTCATTTTTGGTTCATAAAGGATGACAGATAATATTTTGCAACCTTATTTTGACAAGTCACCTGAATTTTTGGGTTACTTGACCATCATCAATTATTGTGTCTACATAAAATCCAAACACTTATCTTTCGACAAAATAATTAGAATAATCATTTCAATTCCCAGAAGTGAGGATCAAGCTAAATTGGTATATAAATGTAGATTATTATGTAATAAGACACCAAAGTTGAAAATTTCGATGACTGATTGATTAAAAAGTTATACAGACGAAGCATCAAGGCAAATAAAGGAAACCGAAACAGACACAAATTATTTACTATTGTAAGAAGTCAGTTTTTTTTCCGTCGAACTAGACTTATAAATTTACCCGTGAAAAGGCGACACAGCTCATTTTAAGATAAAGAAAGATTATATTCACAAAAAGCCAGGCATAATTCGATATTTATGGGTCTGTTACATAAACAAGAGCCTGTGACCCACACTTTACTAGCGTTGGGTGTTACAGAACGTTTTAAAACTGTGGGGTGAAAAGTGTTAAAAGATAAATATTAACTGTGCTTGTGTGTGTAATTGGTCTTGGATTACATTTTCAAAAGGTGAGTTTTCTCACAGAGTATTTCGATTTTCCTTATTTTATATTTATTTTGATGTTCTTTTGCCAATTTTACATTCTAAAGCATTTATTCGCCAATATATAAAAATACAGTAATTTGGATATTTTTATGGTTAAGCTATTAATTTAAAATATTGAAAGGAATGGACATATACACCTATGAATATTGCAAAGTGCTTGAGTTGCGTATTACCTTACCTCTTTTGCGCAAAACGGCCGTCTAGCGTGTATTTTAGTTGCCGATGTGGAGTGCTTGAGCCACTAGGCATTGTCCGAGTCCGTACATTTTTTTGCACTGTTATAACGACGGATGTGTTCCGTCGGGTGCGCTGCAGATATGCAGATATTTTGTTTTGTACTACTGAAGTGGACGAGCCACGTAGTAAGTTCCTCTAATACCTTTTCCCAACCTCCTAGTACTTCTAACGAAGTACTGCCCTTGACCTAGCGCGTCTTTGTGCACAGTGCAAAATAGACAGTGCTAGAGTCTTTTTCACCTGAATCTATTACTGATGTGGAGTTCTTGAGCCACTAGGTAAAATATTCTTATCCTACCTGTATTGTGGAGTGCTTGAGCCACTTGCAGATGACCTTTTTCCGTACTATTGGTATAGTACATAGTCTAACCTTAACCACTATCCCATTATTACTCCATATAGGAGTATTTCAGCACTAGCACAATTTTGTTACGCTTGTGGGTGACAGACACAATGCGGTTTGGTTTAATTGAATTAAATTAAATAGAAGTATCAATAATAGTCATTAATTAATTGTCTGACTTCAGTACTATTTTAGTATTTTCATGTATACAACCAGTTTATTACTGTTTAATCTAAAAAATTGATATTAACACTTGTTTATTAGCGATATACTGAATAAATTCATAATAAAGGTAAATTGAATGCTCAGGTTACTCTTTTAATTTCAGGTATGTCACCTCTCATGTCACACATCACCCAGACACAACAGTAGTTTTTATAATTTTGCTTATACAAATCATTTAGTAAGTACAAGTACATTATCTTGGAATTTATTTAAATTAGTCAGTCCTGATTATTTTTAATAGATGCGTTATATATAAAAATTATTGTTACCGACATTTAATTTAATATGTCGTTCTTCAAGTTTGTAGAAAAAAAAACTGGCTCACAAATTTTTCAGAAGTGGGATTACCTCCTTTATTACCACCTCGATTATCACACCGACCAAAATGTACATTTGCAATTTTTTTGGTATTTAGTCTTATTTTAAATAAATTTTACACAGAAATACAAAATGAGTTCTCGCACTAACCGCGGTAAAAGACTACTTTCAATTGAAAACGTAAATATAGAGTTGAATGAGCCTTCGACATCTCGCCAGAGGAGTAGTAATTCTGGGAGCCTGTCTGTAGATTCAAGTAATAATGACTCGATCGAACGTTTGACTACCGTTATGACTGCTTTATTAGAGAAAAAGGACCATAGTGTACCATCTGTAAAAGGAGACGTTATACCTGATTTTGACCCAGATATCAAAAATCAAACAATTTAGGCTGGTGTCAAAAGGTGGACGAGTTAAGAGAAATCTATAAATGGTCTGAAGAAGCAACTATTTATTTTGCTACGACAAAATTAAAGGGCCTAGCAGATGTGTGGTATAAAAGTTTACGGACATTAAAATTCTCTTGGGAAGAATGGAAAATAAAACTACAAGCAGCTTCTCCTTGCAAGCAAAATTACAACGCATATTTATGGGAAATGATGAATCGCAAAAAGAGACCCGAAGAAAATTACACAAAATATTTTTACGAAAAGATGGCGCTAGGGGGAATTTATGACGTAATAGTTAGAACCGGTGCCGCTGCAGGAAATCACTAAACAATGGATTCTCTCTATGGATACTAAGTTCGCTAAATATTCTCCCGTCAACTTCCAACATGAATTATGCTACTCATCCAAAACATAGACGCTTCGAAAAGCAAGGACCCCAAAAAGCATCAACCAGTAAAAACATCTGTTACAAATGTAAACAAACTGGGCATTTTGCAAATGCATTTACTGCAAGAGTTTTTCAAAAATAAATTTTAATCTGTGGATTTTGTAAGCGCAATGGACATTCCGAGGAAAGTTGTTTTTTTAAAACAGAAGTCATCGAAGAAAATCTGACTAGTAGTGGAAGAGCCGAACCAAAAATATTATAAAAATATTCTAATTAATAAAACGTCGACTTTAGCTTATATAGACTTGGGTAGTTCTTGTACCACAATGAGACTACAGGATGTTCAAAAATTAAATATAAATTACGATCCAACTAAAACGACTATGTTACAAGGATATGGTAACGCGTACACCTCCACTTTGGGCACTGCTACAGTTACCATCACAGTTGATGAAATAGAAGAACAAATTTCTGCTTATGTCGTACCCAATTCAGTTCAAGACGTACCAATCTTAATTGGACGAAATTTTACGGAATTACCTAATGTTTTAGTCGTTAAGTAAAATGCTAAATTAAAATTTTACAACTGTAATAATAAGGCAGATATAAGTAATATAGAGCCACAAATGTCAACTTCAAAAGTCATTCTCAAAATCACAGAAAACTCAACTATTCCATCAGTGACTATGAAGGAGGCGCTTTTATTGAAGCCAGTGTCAGAGGACCTGAAGGACAAAAATATTTTATCCCGCATACAATTATATCTGTCCTACCAATAATAAATTTCTCAAATAACGACATTACATTTTCCAAAGATAAAATTATTGCTAGAGCAGTAAAATGTAAAGAAGAAAAACAACCATGGGAAAAATTATCGAAGATTAGCGAGGTTGAGCTATCACTATTACCAATAGAAGATATTTGCAGTGGTCCAATAAACAACGAACGACTACGAAAGACAAATTTACAAAAACTCTGCTTACGAGATGGACGAGTATACCGAATTACAGTAAAAGGTATACTTTGGTTGGTTCCAGCTGGAATGAGGCAACGTGTGCTCAAGGCATCTCATGATGATTTTGGTCATTTTGGAATAGACAAAACTCTAAAAAGACTTTGTGAAAATTATTGGTTCCCAAAAATGAGAAATTATGTAGAGAAATACATATCTTGTTGCGTACCATGTTTGTACAACAAACGCAGTACTGGAAAAAAAGAAGGATTCCTACATCCGATTCCTAGAGGCATACAACCATTGCAAACTTTTCACGTTGACCATCTAGGACCTTTTCCCAAATCAAAGAAGGGGAATTGTTATCTAATAGTTGGAATCGATGCGTTTACTAAGTTTGCCTTTTTAAGAGCAACAAAGGATACAAGATCCAAATATGTAATCGATTACTTTAAAGACATTTTTGCGACCTACGGAGTTCCTAAAGTTTTAATATCAGATCAAGGTAGCTCACTTACGTCAAACAAGTTTCAATCATTTTGCCAACAAAACAATATTAGACATATTGATAATGCAGTTACTACCACAAGAGCAAACGGACAGGTAGAAAAATGTAATAATACAGTTCTTCCGGCACTTCTACCATCTGTTCCAGAAGAAGAGCTCTGGGATAAACATGTACGTTCAGTGCAATTTGCAATCAATAATGTTGAGAACAAAACAACCGGAAAGACTCCTAGCCAGTTAATGTTTGGCTACACACCTGTAGATGTAGATGATAGATGAAGTAAAGCAAATACCAACCATAATAGAAATCTTAATTTTAATACGGGAAGAAGCAACTGCCAAAATGGAAACAGCCCAAACCAAGCAGAAACAATACTTTGACAAGAAACGAAAGAAGCCCAAAACTTACAAACAAGAAGATTTGGTACTCATAATAAAGCAAACTGCATCCGCTGGTACTAGTAGAAAACTAGCTCCTTTATATAGTGGACCAATGGTAGTTAAAGCGGATCTCCCAAACGATCGATACGTAGTTAAAGACATGGCTGGCTCACATCGAACTTTACGATCTGCTAAGTACGAAAAGACAATTGCCGTCGACAGAATGCGACCATGGAGCTTACGTGGAGAGGTGTCTGATGATGCTGAAGACGAAAGCGGGACGAGATATTTGCAGGATGGCCAACTGTAAGAAGTCAGTTTTTTTCCGTCGAACTAGACTAATAAATTTACCCCTGAAAAGGCGACACAGCTCATTTTAAGATAAAGAAAGATTATATTCACAAAAAGCCAGGCATAATTCGATATTTATGGGTCTGTTACATAAACATGTAATGAAACGCCTGTCCCTCGTATAGGTCCAAATCTATTTTAAATATTTTTAGTTATAATACTTTTCAGACGAGCTGGTATAAAATAATTTCAATAAAGATTCTCGGCTTATGCATAAAAAACGGTAACAATTCTGCTTTGGTTTTATCTCAATTTCTTTGTCCGCTTGCGAGAAACTTTTATCGTGCCTTTTCCATAGCAGCTACCATACTAAACACATCGCCTTTCTCTGTACAAAATAAGATGAAACTAATAGAACCTTAAGGGCAAGTGTACGTTTTAGGGAAGCTTCCCTAAAATCTACTGGGTCTGGTCTTTAGTTTTTAAACCTGAAGTTGTACCGAGGAAAAAAACAATTATATACACAGATGTCAATTTAAAAACTTCTTTTATTTCCAACAAAAGAGCAAATATAAGAATAGAGAACCCATACCTGTACAACTTGGCGCCCAACGTGGGGCTCGAAGCTCGACATATTGTAGGAAAAAATAGAATTAAACTTTCAAGAAACCACTGTGAGAGCTAGAACCATGTTTTCCCGAACACCATTAAATGGAAACCAGCTACAAAGAACACCAGTAAATGGAAACGGTCGTGGCAGAGGTAGAAGATCTGATGTTGGGCCACAAAATGATAACACTGGAAATCTAAGCAGCGAGAACAGTCAGACGTCACCATTGCTGGGGTTTGAACATAATCCAGGTAACACTTTTAGACCTTTGAATGACCCACCTTCACCCAGGTCATTCAGGGATGAACAAAATGTTTTTAACAATGAAGATATGTTGCAGAGGATGATTACCAGCATAGTTAGTACTGTAATAAATGGGAACAATTGGGTTAGTAAGGGAAATTCAGGTTCAGATAGTTCTAGTAGTAGTAGTAGCAATAATAATAGTAATTTGTTTTCAAATTTATCAGTTTTAGAGGCGATACAAATTTTACCTAAATTTGATAATGAGGGGGAAACGCAACGCAATTTTTAGAAACTTTAGAACAGGCAGTTGATACGGCAAGCTATCCATTCCAAAAAATTAAATTTATCTTAAGTTCTCTTTTAAAAAAAAAATGCAAAAACATGGTGGGAAGCATTTGCAGACCAATTTTATACCAATTTTATACTACCTTTCGATCCCCTATATACTGAAAAGCAATTCATTTCAATCATTGCAAGACATTTCCCTCCCAACATTTCTTGTGTTTTAATAGGTCTAAATAGTATAGAGAGTGCCCTGGAAAGGCTGAGGCAGGCAGAGAACTACTATGGAAATTTTAATGTGTTTAGTCCTAGTCCTAGTCCTAGTTTTAGAAATAGTCCAGCGCGTAATTTTTCTGGCACACAACCGACATATAACAGTGCTCAAAATTTTTCTGGGGACAAAAATTCAAATAACTTTTTCACTCAGTCAAAGGGGGGGAGATCAAAATAAAACCACCAATAGCAGGCATTTTCAGCAAAACAATAGACATTTTTCGGCAAACAACATAAATGCATTGGAGTTGGAAGATACTGAGGACTTGGAGGGAAACGAATCGAGCACTCAGGAATAAGCTCCCACTTGGGTGGTGCCGAGATTCAGGGGGCAAACATCTCTCCGTTAAACAACCCAGTCAACGACCTAATGGAAGATTGTGATTTTGATCATGATTTGGGGAAAAATCACACACCGCAGATCAAAATTCAATTTTTTAATTTTTATTTTTGGGCATTAGTTGACAGTGGTAGCTGTGTGTCTGCAATATCTGAAGATGTGTGGCTGCAGCTGTCAAATTTTCATAACGAAATACCACATATTAGGTGTACAGGGGTAAAAGTTATTGGGGCTTTCCATACAAAGCATAAAAAGGTTCCTTTGCAAGCTGAAATGCCATTTTCCATTGAGAACAATGCATTCACTCAAGAGTTTTTGGTTATTCCAGGGTTAACAATTAATTTTTTATTAGGCTGTGAGTTTTTACGTATTTTTAAAGGTCAAATAAATTTTGAAGAAAAAAATATTATTTTAAGAAACAATAACAATTTTGTTGTAGTGCCAGAAAAACCGCATTTTTATCATGAGTCGGTAAAATCTTTAAATATTACGTGTATTGTCAAAAATGCATCAAATTGTATTCCGTTTTTATACACTCCGTGTTATTTTAAATCTAATTTTTTAATAATTCCTCGGTATTTAATAAAAATAATTTTGGCAAAAAAAGGTTCAAAACAGAAAACAGCTGTTTACCGATAGCAGCGACCTCTATGAAATTTTCCCAAACTAAAAGTGAAAGTATATGTGATGGTCTGGGTGCTAATGAAAATGTGTGTGATACTCAAAATTTTTTCGAACAAATAGTAAATAGTACAAATTTAAATTTTCTGTTTTATAATTTATTGAAAAAACACCAGGCAATTTTTTCGAGTAAACCGGGTCGTACCACGGAATATTTTCATGAAATTAAATTATTAGACAAAACCCCGTTTTTCGTAAAACCGTACCCTATTCCGATAGCTCACCGCGAAGCTGTAGAAAAAACTTTATCAGAAATGGAAGAAAAACGGTGAGGTTAGGGTATGTCTGGACGCACGTAAACTCAACTCTGTAATGTCACCAGATTTCGAAAAACCATTAAAAATCGAAGATATTGTAAGGAAGATGTTAGGTAAGAGGTATCTTTCTAGCATTGATCTCACACACGGCTATTGGTAACTTCCATTGGTGGAATCCGATAAAAAATACACAGGGTTTATGGTAGGTACAAAAACTTATGTTTTTAAAGTTATGCCATTTGGCATCCAGAATGCTGTTTCAGGTTTCACAAGGGCTATAGATCAAATTTTCGGAGATTTTAAGGACTTTCTAACTTATTTTATAGACGATTTACTTGTATACAGTGGTTCCATTACTGAGCACCTACACCACCTGGACTTGATTTTTTCGCGATTAAAAAGGGCCGGTTTAACGGTAAAAATCGAAAAATGTAAACTGTTTAAAACTGAAATTTCTTACTTAGGCTATACCGTGACGGGGGACACTATTAAACCAGATTCAGATCGGGTACAAGTTATTAGGGATTTTGTTACACCGAAAAATGTAAAACAGCTTCAGTCATTCTTGGGTTTGTGTCAGTATGATCGTATTTTCACCAACAATTTTTCCGAATTTTCCGCACCTTTGACAGCGTTACTGCGCAAAAAGACCTCTTGGAAATGGACAGACGTCGAGGAACGTGCATTCAACCAGATGAAGGGGTTGCTGAAAAAAGATACCCTCTTGTATCATCCCAACCCCAATTTACCCTACTGCGTCCAGTCGGACGCCAGTGACTACGGCGCCGGCTGTCTTTTGTTTCAGGTGGTCGATGGAATCCGGCGGGTGATCGCTTTTGCGTCCAGATTGTTTCTGGATAGGGAGAGGAGGTATTGTGCGACAGAGAAAGAGATCCTCGCTGTCCTGTTTGCATTCCAAAAATGGCGAACTTATTTGTTAGGTCAACGTTTTACTCTCTACACTGACAACAAAGCGATCACGTATATCAGTCGTTGTAGGTTATTGTCCGACAGGATCGCTCGATGGGCACTGGTTCTTCAGCAGTACAGTTTTGATGTAATTTTTGTTCCAGGCAGCCAGAATTTCCAAGCCGATGGACTCAGCAGATATAGTTGTTTTCGTTTTCCCGTTCCAAAAGAAAAATGTTTCCAAATTTTATCCTTAATTAAATTACCTCCTAATTTCCTGAAAATTGTTCGTCAGCTCCCACACTATCAGCGGGCCGACCCGAAGCTCGGTGACGTCATTTCTCATCTTGACAACTCCGGGAACGTCAGAAACGTCAACGATCAGCTGTTGTCGCGTTTTGTTTAACACGAGGGTGTTTTGTATAAAAAAAACTCTGGGGGGGAAAATTATTTAATTTGTGTTCCAAGAAGCGTAATTGATTCGTTTATAGATGCTTATCACGGTACATACGGCCATTTCGGTGTATACAAGACGTGGGTAGCCATGCGTAGGGAATTGTGGTGGACAAATATGCATCGTAATATTAATTAAAAAACGTTTAAAACAGTGTGACGTGTGCCAGAGGGCTAAAATTTCAATAGTTCCCCATCCAGCTCAGCTGCAAATCATCCCTGAGGGTAAAAACGACATTATAGCGATGGACCTTTTTGGCCCACTTATCCGCAGTCGAGGGGGAGCAACTTATGTCTTGGTGGTGCTAAATTTATTTACAAAACACGTCACGTTTTTTCCTTTGAAAAAAGCAAATTCGCTAGCCATGTTCAATAGGCTGCAGAAGGAATACTTTCCCATATATGGTAAGCCAACACGTATTTTACACGATAATGGAACCCAATTCACCTCAAATCTGTGGAAAAGCGTTCTTAGTGGGAAGGAAAACATAAAATTGGTCTCTAGTTCAGTGAGACATGCATCAGCAAACCCCTCAGAAAGACTCATGCGGGAACTGGGGAGACTTTTACGAACATATTGTTCAGAACAACATTCAAAATGGGCTTGTGAAATAAAAAAAATTGAACAGTTTTTAAACTCAGTCACTCATGAATCGACAGGTTTTTCACCAAACGAATTGCAACTTGGTCAAAATGCTCCTAGGCTCCTACCCCCTAAGTTTTTGGGACCTCAACCCATAGTAGAAAAGTCTTGGGAGGAAAAACTAATTTTGGCGGATGCCACCCTAAAGGGAAAGGCTGCTAGACGTGCCGTGAGGTACCCAGGAAAACCTTTCCCAGATTTTCAACCAGGTGATCTTGTGCTTTTAAAAGCCAACAACATGTCTTCTGCATTAAAAGCAGAGACCAGAAAAATGTTGCTTCTTTACACAGGGCCTTACAGGGTTAAGAAAAAAGTCAGTGCTGCCACCTATGTTCTGGATGAGGTAGAAAAGTTAGGAGAGCGGGGTATTTTTCATGCGTCTCATTTAAAACCATATTTTCATCCAACTTTGTCCAACCAAATTTAGTTGTCCAAGTTTAGGGGGGGGCAAGATGTAATGAAACGCCTGTCCCTCGTATAGGTCCAAATCTATTTTAAATATTTTTAGTTATAATACTTTTCAGACGAGCTGGTATAAAATAATTTCAATAAAGATTCTCGGCTTATGCATAAAAAACGGTAACAATTCTGCTTTGGTTTTATCTCAATTTCTTTGTCCGCTTTCGAGAAACTTTTATCGTGCCTTTTCCATAGCAGCTGCCATACTAAACACATCGCCTTTCTCTGTACAAAATAAGGTGAAACTAATAGAGCCTTAAGGGCAAGTGTACGTTTTAGGGAAGCTTCCCTAAAATCTACTGGGTCTGGTCTTTAGTTTTTAAACCTGAAGTTGTACCGAGGAAAAAAACAATTATATACACAGATGTCAATTTAAAAAATTCTTTTATTTCCTACAAAAGAGCAAATATAAGAATAGAGAATCCATACCTGTACAAACAAGAGCCTGTGACCCACACTTTACTAGCGTTGGGTGTTTCAGAACGTTTTGAAACTGTGGGGTGAAAAGTGTTAAAAGATAAATATTAACTGTGCTTGTGTGTGTAATTGGTCTTGGATTACATTTTCAAAAGGTGAGTTTTCTCACAGAGTATTTCGATTTTCCTTATTTTATATTTATTTTGATGTTCTTTTGCCAATTTTACATTCTAAAGCATTTATTCGCCAATATATAAAAATACAGTAATTTGGATATTTTTATGGTTAAGCTATTAATTTAAAATATATACACCTATGAATATTGCAAAGTGCTTGAGTTGCGTATTACCTTACCTCTTTTGCGCAAAACGGTCGTCTAGCGTGTATTTTAGTTGCCGATGTGGAGTGCTTGAGTCACTAGGCATTGTCCGAGTCCTTACATTTTTTTGCACTGTTATAACGACGGATGTGGTCCGTCGGGTGCGCTGCAGATATTTTGTTTTGTACTACTGAAGAGGACGAGCCACGTAGTACGTTCCTTTAATACCTTTTCCCAACCTCCTAGTACTTCTAACGAAGTACTGCCCTTGACCTAGCGCGTCTTTGTACCAATGTGCACAGTGCACAGTGCAAAATAGACAGTGCTAGAGTCTTTTTCACCTGAATCTATTACTGATGTGGAGTGCTTGAGCCACTAGGTAAAATATTCTTATCCTACCTGTATTGTGGAGTGCTTGAGCCACTTGCAGATGACCTTTTTCCGTACTATTGGTATAGTACATAGCCTAATCTTAACCACTATCCCATTATTACTCCATATAGGAGTATTTCAGCACTAGCACAATTTTGTTACGCTTGTGGGTGACAGACACAATGCGGTTTGGTTTAATTGAATTAAATTAAATAGAAGTATCAATAATAGTAATTAATTAATTGTCTGACTTCAGTACTATTTTAGTATTTTCATGTATACAACCAGTTTATTACTGTTTAATCTTAAAAATTGATATTAACACTTGTTTATTAGCGTTATACTGAATAAATTCATAATAAAGGTAAATTGAATGCTCAGGTTACTCTTTTAATTTCAGGTATGTCACCTCTCATGTCACACATCACCCAGACACAACAGTAGTTTTTATAATTTTGCTTATACAAATCATTTAGTAAGTACAAGTACATTATCTTGGAATTTATTTAAATTGGTCAGTCCTGATTATTTTTAATAGACGCCCTATATATAAAAATTATTGTTACCGCCATTTAATTTAATATGTCGTTCTTCAAGTTTGTAGAAAAAAAAAATGGCTCACACTATTTACCTGTACAGGATGATTTTTTCTTAAATATTAAAATTAAAGTAAAAATCACTATTTTGGAACTGACTCTGTATAATATTTTTTCTACTAGCGTGCGGAAAACATACTTTTCTGCACTAGTGCGGAAAAGTTAACTTTAACGGCCATTTCGAGCGGTTGGACGGGACAAAAAAGTAACCCATTACTAGAAAAACCAGCTGTGACTTCTATATGATTAAAATTATGACTACATTTTCTAATAAATAATTTCCTAAAACCTTGGGTTATGCAATAAAATAGTTTAGAACAATAAGTTTTAACAAGAGCTTATAGGGGAATCTTTAAACTTTGGGTTGGACGGGACAAAAAAAAAACAAAACCTAATTTTAGGAAATTCTTACTTTTATATAGGGTGTTCCAAAAAAAAAAACGACTTTTTGGATTGCCTATAACTTTCACGTTAATTATCCGAAATTCGAAATTTAGCAGCAGCAGAAAAAGAGGACTTAATATTTTATGCAACTAATGTCGAAACTGAAATTTCCTTAAAATTGAAGATGGCGGACAGTTTTGAAAAATGGTTAATTTTGACCCATTGAAAATTTTTATGCTCGCCACTGTAATAAAACTGAGATGTTCGCTAAATAGCCTTATTATTAAATAGCCTTATTCTTACGTACGTAACATTTGTTTAAATCGGTTAAAAATAAAAAAGTTCTACAGTTTTACATTTCATGCTCTTTGTGTGATAAAATACTTTCTCACTTAAGTCAACTTTATTCGACGGGATACAGGTTCGTCAAAAAATATCGGAAAAAATTCTCTCTCTTTGGTATTTTTAACCCTTATTGGAAAATGTGTACGCTGCTGTAATAAAATTGATATGTGCACTAAATAGTATTATTCTTTCAACGTATACACATGTAACGCTTGTTTAAATCGGTTAAGAAATAAGACTTTCCATGAAGTCGTCCGCCATCTTGAAAATTTTTAGCAAAACTGTATCCCGTCGACTAAAAAACGACCTATGGTCAGAAAGAGGCATCAAATGTAAAACTGCCGAACTTTCTTATTTTTTAACCGATTTAAAGAAACGTTACATGTAAGAATAAGGCTATCTAGCGCACGTCTCAGTTCTATTACAGTGGCGTACATACAAAATTTTCAGGGGGGTCAAAAATACCCATTTTTCAAAACTGCCCGCCATCTTAAATTTTAAGAAAAATGTCAATTTTGATGTGAAGCGCATAAAATCGTAAATTTTCTTTTTCAGAAAAACATTAAACTTCAAATTTCGGAGAATTAATGTGAAAATTATAAGCAATCTAAACCGTCCGATTTTTTTTTTGGAACACCCTATATATTTCAATTTTTTAGAAAAACGCTTATCATGGTTTTTCCAAACTAAACAAAAGGCATTGGAATTAAAGGAGAAAGCAATAAGTTGTTAACAATTATGTTAAAAATTATTTTGAAGCATGAACCAGTAAAGCTTTTCTTTTGGGTTGGACGGGACAAAAAATAGAATAATCGAAAAAATATTATTTGCTTTAGGTACGAAACTGTTTGTAAACCAAAAAAGAGTGTTACAGTCGTTTTATGATTTGGAGTTATTTCAAGATTTTTAACAAAAACCGATAGATCGTTAAAGCTTTTTTCCTTTTTCTAATAAAATTACATTTGCTTGAAATGGCCCTTTATGGTACTTTTCCGTACTCAACCAAAAATAAAATATAAATATATTGCTATATTTTTAAAAATTTTCTTTTTTGTGTTAGTAAACGTTTTAGTTAGGATAAATAAAGAGTAACATTTTTAAAATTCCTTTTATTGGGTTAAATGAATACTTAAGTCAATTAAGCGAGCTGAAAAAATATTTTACCCTGCAACTCGCGTAAAGTGACTTTTCCGCACATAATTGCTGCAATCGCGTGCGGAAAAGTGACACTTTCCGGAATTGTTAGATAAACTGCTATTTATTTCTACGACCGTGCGGGAAAGGGGTGTTTTTTAGTTTGGAAAGTATCACTTTCCCACACTGAGTACAAAAAATATTTATCCTAACTCATGTGTCAAGTTTCTTTCCCATCCTTGCTGCTTTCCCGAACTCCGGTCCGCGTTCGTTCTCAGACAAACGAATGTCCCGTGTGGGGAAGATTAAATTTTCGCACAAGTTATGTAAGATAAAAACTATAATTTTCAGATTTTGCGCATTGTTAACAGTGTGCAAAATATAACTTTGCGCACTGTAATCGTAATGTCAAAACCATTTCTTCGCATTGTCAGAGCATACGTCAGTAGGCTTTAAAATGCCTTGTATCTAGTTTTCATACTTTTTATTTAAATTTTTGAAAGCGATTATCTCACAAACTAAATAAGATCACCTATGATGTTGGATGTCATTTTAAAGAGTTTTTTTGAGAGAATCTACAGATAGTAACATTTATAAAATTAAGCCCCTTTATCAACATTTTTTAACAAATGACTGAATTTTCCTTAAAAAATCCTTTAAAATTACACTGAACATCCTAGGGTACCTTATTTAGTTTTTACGCCTTTTCCGCAGTCATTTGCCGTGTGGAAAGTAGCAGTTTCCCGCACAGCGTGCACGAAAAAATTTTGTTTGCGAAAAAAATATCACTTGCGCAAAAAGAAATTTCTACGAGTTTGAGGAAAATATAATTTTGCGCATTGGGTGTTACGTTACTATGCCACACTAGTGTGCAAAACCACTTTATTTTAATGTTATAATAACATTTTTATGAAACACAATTTTTATTGACTATTTTATGCTACTTTTCCTTGCGCTCTTAGAAGAACAATTGTTCCTAATGCTTGCAGAAATAATTTGTTCCGCAGTCGACTGCTTGGCCGAACTTCTAAGTCCTTCGGCTAATGAGGGAGTCTCGTACGGAAAAATGGCTTTTCCGCGTGCATATTTTTTTTTACAAAATTATGCACAGCAACAAGATGTTTTTAAAAAAGAGAAGATCAAAAGATCTTGGGAGGAAAGAACGAAAATTCAAAATTGGATGAGTGTCCCACAAGGAACACACAAAAGACCAAAGCGAAAAGAGGAACAATTAAACGATGTTTCGCCCGGGGTGACCAGCGTGGGCTCGTCAGTGGATTCACTAGTCACCCTCAATCCAGACATCATTTACAGCATCGCACACTCTGACTTCCAACTCTGAAACACTCACAAATAGGCGTCGTTCCGCATGGTACTTACTATAAGACACCTGATCCTAGGACAAGTCTTGGGAGCATATTCCTATTGGAAAGATTAACACGCCAGGACGAACCCGCATCAGGTGACTTATAATAAGTACCATGCGGAACGACGCCTATTTGTGAGTGTTTCAGAGTTGGAAGTCAGAGTGTGCGATGGTGTTAAATGATGTCTGGATTGAGGGTGACTAGTGAATCCACTGACGAGCCCACGCTGGTCACCCCGGGCGAAACATCGTTTAATTGTTCCTCTTTTCGCTTTGGTCTTTTGTGTGTTCCTTGTGGGACACTCATCCAAATTTGAATTTTCGTTTTTTCCTCCCAATATCTTTTGATCTACTCTTTTTTAGATTCTTTCCGGTTGATTAAACTGATTTGGAAGTTTTAACTAAGATGTTTTTAATTGTCCGCACGCCCTTAGGAAAAATGTTGCACCCAATTTATTTATTTATAGTGGGTATAAGATTTTCTTTAAATCCCAGTAAACAAAATTTAGATGTAATATAAATCGTTTACAGAGGGGGTTTTTCATGTACTATTAATATGAATAAAATATTATTTTTTTTAGTATTCCCGTAACATATGCTAAGAACCTCCTTTAGATAAAATTTTATTTGCCACAACTTTGACAAAAACTTGTGAAAACATTTTACAAAATACCTGAAAAATATCATATTTTCTGTCTATACTTAAAAAAAAATCGTCAGCGGCGCTATAACATCATTGGTTGTTACAATTTTAGTTAAGTAATTTTAAACAATTTTTATCAGCAACATTATTTAACACTCGTAAAAAATTAGAATAATTTTTAGAATTTGCGCGTTCGGCGTATTTATACAAGCAGATTTAGAATTAAAACTAGATCCAACGGAGGTTTCCACCCCTGCAAACCCAACCGCAACACCTACTAAAGCGCCCCTCTCCTTTGAAATCGGCTTTACAAAAATTCTACAATTTTTGAAACACTTGAAACAGGATTTAACAACATAAAATCGTTCTTTTTCATTATGTTTTTGTAATTTTCTTGGATTTCTGTGAACATGACATTCAGGAAAAATATCGGTGAGGAGGCGCCAAATTTATGTCAACGGCATTCGCGTGCGGGAGAGATTAACTTTCCGCACTGGTTATACATAATAATTATTTTGATGGGTTTTTTGAGTGTACTTTATAAAAAACTAACCCTTTAAATATAAAAACTGGGCACTTTTAAGACGATTTTAGAATGAACACGAATTCTTTACTAGGTTTTGTGGTTTTTGAGTAATTATAAAAAACCGAAAAATCAGTAAATATGCATTTTGTTGTCTACCCTCATTTTTTCATGAGTCATCAAAAAAAGTGGACAGTACCTACTAAGCTACATCAACACCGTTATGAATTAAAAAGCCAGTTAACTCCTATCTCGCTTGTGCATGCCCTTTAGCCTACTGCTGCCGTCATTTTAACCAAATTAACAGGTAAAACATGGAATTTCTGTCAGTTTGGTATCAATATGGCCGCGACATTAAGCCAAATTTAAGGATACTAAAACGATAAAGAGTTTTAACTGGCTTTTTACTTGAGATAGTGTTAGCTAAATATGGCGGTTCAAAGATGGTCGACATGCGATTTACAAAAGCTGCTTTTTTCTTATGTGCATGATTCGGCTAATTTTTTTATATTTATTAAGGGACCAGGGACTGTGGAAGTGCAGGGTGGAAAGAGAGGGCCATCTGGCGGTCGAGGTGACGAAAGAGTGGCCCCTCCTAAGACTGCCAGTGAAAGCACCGCTTAAACCATGGAGGTTCGATAAAAAGTACAAGTTCACAATACCGGAACGGAGTGAGTGGCAAAGGGAAGAATTCCGAACGGAATTAAGCAGAGAGGCGACGGCCTGCTACACGGATGGCTCTAAACTGTCAGCCAGGCAGACAATAGGCGCAGGAGTGTACGCGGAAAGCCTAGAAGTTCAGAAGAGTTAACCACTTGGAAAACACGGTACGGTGTTTTAGGCGGATGTGTATGCCATTATCATGGCAGCAACCCTATCCGAGGTCAGAAATGGCAGGAGGGACATATACATATACTCTGACAGCCATGCTGCTCTCAAGGCTCTAAGTGTACCCAAAATAGTGAGCAGTCTGGTGGAGGAGTGCGCTGAAGCACTGCAAACACTGGCTCAAGACAAAAGAGTGACACTGATGTGGGTCCCAGGTCATGAGGGAATACCAGGGAACGAGAAAGCGGACGAACTTGCCAGACTAGGGGCCGCAACCCAATACATTAGACCGGAACCTCTTCTGGGAATAACAAGGAAACAGGTACAGAGTGA
Source organism: Oxystoma pomonae (assembly GCA_963921995.1). Lineage (NCBI taxonomy): Eukaryota > Metazoa > Arthropoda > Insecta > Coleoptera > Brentidae > Oxystoma > Oxystoma pomonae. Next base: position 55,488,063 of record OY998170.1, on the reverse strand, counting down.
GCTCAACAAATGGGCGAACAATGAACTGAAAACGTCCTGGAGGCAAGAGTCAAAGTGCAGACAGTCCAAGCTATTCGTGGATGGTCCGAATGTAGCCAGAACTAAATGGCTCTTAGGCAAGACCCGAAAGGACATTGGACTGAAAAAACATCTGACGCAAATAAGAGTAGCAGGAGATCCCGTGTGTCCCGCTTGCGGGCTCGAGGAGGAATCGGCGCAGCACTTGATAGCACAGTGTGACGATAGAGGAAGAAGAGCTGCACTCGCTCAAATGGGACAACATACTGAACTTCGTAAAGAAGACAGGGGGGTCCGGAGAGAGGGGTGCAGCGGAAGAGGTAAGGAACGGGGTATGGCAGAAAGGGCCAATGAACAGGCCTAATTGCCAGACCCACGGGCCGCCCCTATACTACTACTACTACTATAGAGGGTAAGCCATAGAATTGTGCGCCAAAGAAAAAAAGGTTTAAAACTAGCGAAATATATACTTTTTTAACATCCTTTAGGAACAATATAGTTATATATAGGTATAAGAATCTCAAAGAGTACTTACTTTAACACATACATGGTATACATTTTTGAAATCAGCAAAATAAGTAATAACATTTAAAAATGAAATTTATGCAGGGGATTCTATATAAAATAAGAAAGTCGATTTCAAAATTTGACATATGCCAGTGGCGCACCGAGGGAGAGGGGGGATTTAGCGTCAACCCCTCCCTCCCGAGATGCCTGGTTACAGTTGGCACAATCAAATGACAGCAGAAATAAAATAGGTAAGTATATAGAGAACAAAATACAAGAGCCTAGACTTTAATTTTTAACAATTAAAAATATTGAAAAAATCATAAATTGCAAAATTTTTCAGCTGCGGCACCTTTCATTTTTACGATTTCTTATCAAAATGGTCTTTTTAATGTAATTTTATCAAAACATTCTGCCTGCGATTTGATGTCAAAAATCGCATCTTAAGAGTCATTTTCGCCTGCGGCGCATTTTACCACTTTTACAAACAAAAAATCAGACAATTAAATATTTCAACGCATCGGTATCGGTATACCAAACGCGTTTGAAATAAGGCCAACAAGACTTGTTTAGACCATGTTTCGAACGATGACCGCTTTTTTAAATAAGGGTGCGTTGACAGAACACTGAAAAATTTTTTTTTGCTAGAATGTTAGGTTACTAAATTTGTTTGCTGGCGTAACTATTTTTTTCGCTGGGGCTACTAAACATATTATATTCCTATCCGAGTTCTAGCAAGAAACTCTGCAGAAACTTTGATGTTCCACCAAGATTGTCTAGCAACATAGGCGTCAGCTAAAACCACTTTACTGAAAAAATTTTCAGTGTACGTTCGTGGCATAGACAAACTACTTCAGACCGAACCCAATTTTTTTTTCTATGGTTCGTGGGTTCGAACGTTACGTACATCCTTCGATCCATACGCAACGAGTGGAATCAACTGTTCTATCATCCCACCCGTCAAAAAAGCGGGCATCGTTTAAAACATGTAGCATGAACAAGTCAAAAATGAAGTGAATTTTGGATTTGTTTCGAGCGTGTTAGGCAGTGGCGTAGCCAAAAATCGACTCTGGGGTCCCTATCTATCCTACCTATCAACCTACCTATCAACTACCTACCTATGGCAAATTTTTAAAAATTAGGTAGGTTCCTATTGCTTGAGCTCTTAGTTCAATTGAACTGAAGGGAGGGAAGAATATTAATTTTGAAGGTAAGTCTCATCTAGTCTCATTTGCGTATATTTTTTTTACAATTAACCCTTAAATGCGCCGCAGGCAAATTTTTTGAAAAAATTACATTAAAATGCTATTTTTCACGCGTCTCAAATGTTGTTGACAAAAAAATTGCCTAAAAAGAAAAACAAAAAATTCTTGAATAATTTTGATCTCTTAGGTTTTTTGTAAAATATTTTTGAAAAACTAGATTGGGTTGGATGCCAAGAAGTGGTGGATTGCGGTGGTATAGATTTGTTGCCAAATCATAAATGCGCCGCAGATGAAAATTTTAAGAGAAATTATACTAAGATACCATTTATTACACGTTTTAAATGCTTGATAAAATGACTTTTACATCAAATTTTGGGCAAATAAACAATTTTAAATTTGGTTAACAATGAAGCTCAGGTCCTCCCCGGTTCCCTTGTATCAATTATGGTCAGATTTTTACTTAAGATTAAGTTTTTTTTAATTATTTATCCTTAACCTCCCCTCCCCCCCAAGTCAATTTCTGGGTGCGCCACTGCATATGCTGCGATGACATTTGACAATATTGACATTTTTATTTTTATACTGTGCTAAAAGCTACTTATGCAAATTTTCTAAAAGACTATTTTTTTGTAAAATGCATAATAACCTGAAAAAGGGGGGGGAGGACATTTAAAATGGATGACCCCCTGTACGCGTATATGATGAGTAGTCCCAAATGTAAAATTGTTTGTTGTCGGCTCTATAGAATCATTTAAGTAAATAATAACTCCTCCTTAGGTAGTGTTTTTTTAATAAGATAAAGAGTTAAAAACGACAAAAAAGTGAATTTTGCGGGTTTTGAACCTTTTTTTAGTCCACCACACCAATATGGTAAGGGGAACTATTAAAATCGTGAAATTTTGACTTTTCTTAATTTTATCAAAAATAAGTTACTAAGGTTTCAAAACACCTTAATCAACGAAAAAAAAAGGTGTCTGTTTGTATTACACGATAACTCAAGAAGGTCTTATTCGATTTTAACGAAATTTGGTATCAAAATCCTTTTTCGGCTGACCATGAACGGATTAACTTTTGGGTAGTGTGGTGTGGTACGTGTTAACTTTTGGGTAGGGTGGTGGGGGATTGAAGGGAGGAAAAAGGGATAAATTATTTAAAAAAATTGTAACTTTGGAACAAAAGCAAGTAGCGATATACGATAGCGATATATTTAACAAAATTTTTGGTTAATATTTACGAAAACCAAAATCTGGAAACCGCATATCAATAGCTGCTTTACTTCTAGAGTTATAATTTTTTTTATATATTTCAACGTTTTTTCAAATAACTCGAAAACTAAACCTCCCACGAATTTGGACTTAATGACAAAATTTGTAGTCCATATTCGTAAAAACTTAAATCTGAAAACCGTATATCGCTACTTGCACTTGTTCCAAAGTTACAATTTTTTACAATACTTTATCCCCCTATTCCCCCCTTCAACCCCCCACCTCCCTACCCAAAAGTTAATCAGTTTATGGTCAGCCGATGGAGGATTTTTGTACCAAATCGTATATAGACAGACAACAGAAGTAGATAGGCTGTCATTGTTCTAGGCCACTTAGCGTTAACGTTAACGTATGTCTGTCTGTCTGTGCTGAAACTCTCTAATGGCTGAAACTCCCTAATATCACGTGCCTGTAAGTGACGTCAGAAGTGTTATGTGATCACGTGACTTATCTTCTACAGAGTGAGTTGGGGTTTATACAGGGTGCTCTATGTCCAAGAGGGTTGCAAGGTGATGCCATAAAGGCCTGTGTGAATAGGGGATGTGAGCACGTGACTTATGTTCTACAGAGTGAGTTGGGGTTTATACAGGGTGCTCTAGTGACATGCACCTGTCATTTGTGCTCTCTAGCCAAACTGTCAAGTGCCACAATACTACTTAGCGTTGACGTATGCCTGCTGAAATTCTCTAATGGTTGAGACTTCCTAATATTCTCGGTCACAAGTGCCAATGTATGGAGTAGAAAATGACGTCACGCATGGCATTGGGGCCTTATTATTTCAAGAGTGGCACTATTTGAAAAATGTCGAGATGAAAGAGATTGCTATCAGCCGGTGTACCGAAGGTACTTTTTCCGCTATGTGCGCACGTTTTTCTCCTATGGTTTCTGTAAAAGACTAATTTTGGTTTGCTGTTCAGGGGACAAAAGGCCTTAGTAGTTTTCTGCGAATATCTCGAGATCTAAGTAATTGATTTGAAAAATTCTTTTTTTGTTAGATTGCAATTGCAATGCTATTTATTCTTAGAGAGATGGAGAAGCCAAAAGGGCATTATTGTGCTTGACCTTGGTAGTTTTTGCCGGATATTTCGCGTTATAGCGATGGGATTTAAACAATGTTAGTGTTACAAAGGGCATGACAAAAAGGTTGTATTATGTTCGTGACGCAGCTGTGCAGCTCGAGTTAAAAGGCTTTTATTTTTACGGTAAATAATATTATTATATGGATTTTAAAATGATCAAAATGTGTGCTTTTGTGAAGACAAAATCGAGTATACTCAAGATAACCCATGACCCTGTTTATCAAGAATTTAAAATAACATGTTTACGTAAAGCTTACTAATGAGCTAATTTGAAACAAAGACGGATAACCTATGAACTTATTTTTCATAAATTTATCATGCTGTTTTAAAATGCGACAAAAAATAGAAACTAAATGGGCTACGAGGGTGATTTAAATAAAACAAGACACTTTTTTTAAATTATATTTTAATGTTAACCCACTTCATCTACACCATCGTATTTACAAACCGTGTTATGAATATATGTCTTCGCAAATTCCTGATAGTTGGGATAAATTTTTGTGTACAACAGCACGGCATCTACAAAGTCAAGCTTCCATTCGTTTGGTAATATAGGATAAATGTGTGTATATTTTTCCTCAATAACATGTTTACAGGTTTGAATACTGAAACAAATCCAGCCTCTGAGCCATGTGAAAATTTTTCCATAATCTTCTTGTTCCAAGAGGTCATCGAGTTCCCAATCAATTTTATTTAACCAATAATTTTCTATCTGCTGAGAGTTTTCCATAATATTAGAATGTTTTTTTTTTAATGATTATTATTATTGAATTCAAATTGTCCTTTTCCAGTCGTCTTTCTTTTATGTATTTTTTTAGGATTTTTTCCTAAACTTGAATTTCGACAAATATCACACGTGTACGAAGCTATGCTATTGCCTGGGCTAATTTTTACCAAGTCGAGTCTCTGACACTTTTCACACCGAAGGGAATGATATACTTGTGGAACATTGGCATTGCTTCTCATTTCTAAAGAAAAGCAGCAGACGTGTGTTCTACAGCGCTTTAGAACTACAACTGAAATGATTTGAATTATTAAGAAGCTTTTTACCATAATGCAACCAAGGAAAACTAATTGGTTGGTTTTGTTCTGTCAAATGTAGAATTATTATTATTATTATTATTATGAAAGTCTCTGTTTAAAACACGTTCATCAGTAAGACTTTAAACACTAAAGCATAAAGAAGTAAGAGAAAATGCCAATACCTGTAAAATATATATGTCCTAAATGTAAAGGGAAAACTGGTTTACAAAACTATTACTGTATACCATGCACATGGGATCGAGATATTACTAAACCTGGTGGATGGAAGCACACGCCCCCCAAATACTTTAGAAACCCAAAAAATGGTGAAAAAACTAAAAAATAAGTAATGCTATGTAATCTTGCATAATAATAGGTAATAAAAGACAGTTTTTTATTTTTATTTTATAATATATTTTTTAAATTAATTTTGAACAACATTAGATTTATCTATCCAACTGTTATTTTTACTATCTAATCCTAACCATTTAACAAACACTTTATTTTTAGAGCGTTTTAAGATTTTTTTCCACCAGGTAGACATCAGGATACGTTACTTTTTGCAGCTGAAGTTCATAAAATCTTCCCTTAATTTCATTGTTCTTGTCATCTTCCAATATGTATGTGATGGGATTCGTAAGCTTAATTTTCTTTATAGTAAAGATTTCCGCCGACCAATTAGGCATGTACATTTTATCAAACACACCACGAATTTTTGAAATGCGCACATGATCTCCAATGATATATTTAGGTTTAAAAGTCATTTTTATATGACTATAGGCGGTATTTAACAACATTTGTTCATGTTTTTTCTTCACCTCGACAGGTTTCATGCCGATTGTGCGATGCTTTCGATTATTATATGCATTTACTATTTTAGATAGTAAATCCAACCACTTGTAGGACCCTTGGTAATTAAATTCTTTCCACATTAATTTTTTTAGTGTTCTGTTTTCTCTTTCCACTATTTATGCTTTTTTTTCGCTATAAGAGCTGTAGTGTTTTACTTTAAATTTTTTTAACACTTTTTCCATGGAAGAATTATAAAATTCTTTACCCAAATCGGTTTGAAGATGTATGGGGGCTTGCACCTTAAAAACTTTTTCCATAGCCTGAGATACTTCATGCCCCGTTTTGGTTTTTAAAGGGAAAGCCCAAACGTACTTTGAAAAACAGTTAATTACAACCAAAATATACTTGAATTGCTTATTTTCAGAAGCGCATGGTATCATTTCTACGAGGTCCGCTTGAAATAAATCATTTAAAGATTTTAGTATTACTCTGCGTCGGGTGAAATTTTTCCTAGCCGGTTTATGTATCTCATTAACAACCTGACATCTTTTTTACTCGAGAATATCAGCTTCCCTTAGCTCTTCAATAATAGTATTAATTTCGTTTCTGTGACCCGTGTGGCCTGCTGTCTGAGATGCAAATAATAAACGCAAGCGCTCGACAAGTTCATTTGGATCATCCCAGTATATGTATTCCATAGGGTTGTTTGAAAACTCCATTTCCATCCCTGTTTGACCACCCCGTTTTTTAAATAGTTTTTTAAACTTCTCTGAATCACTGTCCGTTACGATATCCCCTGTAGATTTAAAATTTTTTCTATTCGCATTAGTTCTAGTAATGATATCTCTAAAAACATCCGCGTCATATTTTGTGTATGTCTGGGGCATATTTCTTTGAAATAACAACTTATACAATCCAGGAGTACCTTTATAACTTAGGTCCTTAATCACCAAATTAGGTCCATCAAAATTTATTTTTGAGTCACCAATATAGAAGTTATCAATTTCATCTCGTCTAACTTGAAATTTTGAAAGGGTTTTAGGGTCCATGGTTAATGGGTTTGTTAAGGGATCCTCCATAAAGTCTCTAATATATCGAGCAGGTAAAGAATCAAACTGATTATAGAAATCCTGTAAGGATTTATTCAAGAGTTTTTGTCTTTGCTCCTCCTCATATTCACGCTGTTTTTCATCTTCTCCTATTATATGGCTCTGAGTGATGTCTTTTAGTAGAGCTTTTCTCAAATTATAACTGTGCCCAGGCTGTTCTTTTGGAATTTTTCCAGCACTTTGATAAAAATCAAGCTGTTTTCTGGGGCGTTTTGAGGGGGTGATTGGTTCTGAACTGCGAGGGGTTGATTTAAATAGCTCTAATACAGGTGTGTATTTAGGGATTTTTTCTTCCTCCTCCTCCTCCTCTTCCTCCTCCTCCTCATCCTCCTCTTCCTCTTCTTTTTCCTCTTCCTCCTCCTTCTCTTTTTTTATAGTTTTAAGAGTTTGTAGTTTTTTCTGTGAAGCTTTATTTTTTTCCTCATTTTTTAAACTGCTCTCAATGTTCTCCAAATGTTTTGTAACCGGTAGAAATAGGTTAGCGTGTGAAATTTGTCCTTGTTTTAATAAATTTAGCTTTTCTCGTATAATTTTTCTTTTTGAAATTAATTTTTTCTTCAAGTTCTTTTCACCGGAAACAGCTTCCGACATGTTTATGTTATCTGTTTGAGTAAACAATAGCAAATAAAATAAAAAGCTTTCCACTGTTATAGATATATGAAATTATCGAACCTGTTACGATATCTGCCTTCATCAATTTTGCTATCCTTGAAGACAGTTAAAAAGTCATATCAGTACCCACATGGTCCGTGTAAACATGTTTTAAATTCAAATCATCCTGTTTAAATAATATTAAAATGTTAGCGTTATCCCTTACCAAGTGTTTTGGAATCTTTGCATATGTCTGAGAGAGGTAGAAACAATCAATGTTATTATGTCGACTAATGCTAAAGTACTCACGTATCACGTTTTGTTTATCACAGGCCACGTCATCAAATATAAACACTGAATATGGTTTTGCCTGAGACGGGGCTATAATGCTTTCTCCGCTGTTAAAAGCATAGTATCCTACCCCTTTAAGAGGTTTCAGAAGATCTTCGAGATATAAATATTTCGGTTGATAAAGACTTTTTGAATACAGGTAGACGTTTTCAAATCTCAACCCATTTGAGTGTTCTAAAAGACTAAGCATAACGTTGGTTTTTCCGCAGTTGGATGGTCCTACTATAAGACACCGAATAGAAGATGGTAGCAAGAAACCATGCCTAGATTGAATTTTTGTGTTAACATCATGATTGTCCACATTTTAACGAACTTTTTGTCTTACAACTTTTTTCATTTTTCAAAAGAAACATGTCATTTCAACTCAACCATCAAGAACCTAATGCATAAAAAATGTAATCACTTATATTTTTATTCAGTTTTAGTTATAACATTGAAATATGAAGTACTATGGTATTCCACGGTATGAAGGCAATGGGGTGTTGAATACTTTGATAAATAAACTGCCCTTTGAGCTACATTTACCAGGGTTTAGTTTTTGTGGTCCTGGAACTAAGCTACAAGAGCGTTTAGCTAGGGGAGATAAGGGCATTAATCAGTTGGATGAAGCCTGTAAAGAACACGACATCTCCTATTCAAATTACAAGGACTTAAACAATCGACACATAGCCGATAGGATATTAATAAGGAAAGCTTTACAGAGAACGCATGCATCCGATGCAAATTGGAAGGAAAAGTTGGCTTCCATGGGTGTAGCCGCAGCTATGAATACCAAACTTAAATTAGGCATGGGGTCAAAACATAAGTAAATTTGTTATATATATATATAATTCTTAGTGGATATAATTTTCTTTTCATTCACACCCAAACCGTGGTATAAGACACACCGTTAAATTTCAAAGAAAAGAAAAAAAAATGTCTAACAGTTTATCTAAATATAAAAAATTGATTTCAGAGAAAAATAAGAAGAGAAGGCAAATTAAGAAAAAACTGAAACACATTAGAAAAACAGTGGGTTTCAGGGAGGTGGTAAGAAATATAACGGAAAATCTAAAACAACAGAAGCCCCAGGATTTTGGTAATGCAGTAAAACTTGCACTAAAAACAACACAAAAGAATAAAGGTAAAATACGACCAGTAAGAGTCATAAAAATCCCAAAGAATGGGGGGCTGTTACCAATTTTACCAATCATGGCTGCATTAAGCGCCTTGGGAGCCCTGAGCGGAGGAGCAGCAGGTGTGGCCAAAGCTGTAAATGATGCCAAGGCTGCCAATCAACAACTTGATGAAGCACGACGTCACAATCAAACAATGGAGTCGATAGCCATAGGCAAAGGACTGTTTCTAAAACCCTATAAAACAGGATTGGGCCTTTTTTTAGGCAAAAGCAAGTGTCCACTAAAACAGACTTAGATTTATTTAAAAAACCATTACCAATTAGACTACCAGACATTGCCTTATCTAACGTGGACTTGGAAAAATATGCAAAATTACTTAAAATTAAAAATTTTAGAGGTGTTTATATGAAAAATGAATTACCATTAAAAATACACAGCACCGGCCCAGGAACACACTGGACTACGTATAAGAAAAGTGGAAAAAATGTACATTATTTTGACAGTTTTGGTAACCTGAAACCACCTGTGGAGGTTGTAAAATACTTCAAGTCTAATGCTGATGTTAAAATATACTATAACCATAACCCCTATCAGACCTATAATTCTGTAAACTGTGGACATTTATGTTTAAAATTTCTGTTTTACTCTAAAATAAAATAAATGTATAGAATAAAGTGACTATTGTTTTATTTTTTAAAGATCATGTCTTTTACCTTTATACTGTCAGGTAAAACGTCACCCTCTTCACCATACCTTTCAACGAGTATTTATCCCCCTATAGTTTTGGATGATAAAAAGCAGTATGATTTGGGGCTTTTGAATTTCGAATGCTACAACTCTATACCAAACGTAGACAGCTCTAATAATATTTTCTGTTATAATAACACAAAAATCATTAAGATTCCAGAAGGGTCCTACGAGATAGAGGATATAAACAATTTTTTACAAAAATTCTCAAAGGAAAATTTGAAATTTGAACAGTGCGAAATTTTATGCAATAAAAAGATTAATTTTGAGAGGAAAAATTCCATCGGGCAATTACTAGGATTTAGTGGACGGACTCTTCAACCGGACAAGAAGCATATATCTAAAATACCCGTCGACATATTTAATCTAACTATAAATTCCTATAATAATGAAAATCCTGTTCATATACTACACATGTTTTACCCCAATGTTGAACCGGGGTTTAAAATAGTAGAGAAGCCGTTAAATGTCATTTATCTACCAATCAACACGCACTATAGTGATGAAATTCTACTTAAAATAACAGACCAGGACGGTAAACCAATCAATTTTCGTGGAGAGCCGATCACGGTTAGACTGCATATAAGACATAGATCTAGACATAGATAGTGAAAGAGCTAACACCGCAAAGTAAAACAATTTTAACCTATTTGGGATTAAATTAAAAAAGCAGCATTCATCATAGGAAAAAAACTAAGAAAATTTTGGTATAATTTAAGACTACGTGTAAGCTGTAACCTAAGAAGATTATTTTTATCACTAAGGTGTAGTTTAAGGTGTTTTTCTACTACAACAACAACAACAAAATGAGTCGTAATATTCTAAAAGTGACTGAAAATGTGATTTTGGACGATTCTATAGTGAGCTATCAACTACATACCCATCAGCCTTACGCTTCCACAACGCTAAACAACAACGACGAAATTAGAATTCCAATACAAACTCAAGACCTCTATACCTTGCCTAGCCAAAGTGTTCTTTACCTTGAGGATAAGGTACTAAAAGATGATAATACTGCCAGCACAAATGTGCACTTTGTAAACAACGGTTTGGCACACCTGTTCGATGAGATTCGTTACGAGTTGGGAGGGGTGATTGTGGACCATGTGAGAAATCCTGGTATTACATCAACAATGAAGGGTTACTGCTCATTTAAGGAGAGTGATAATAATGCTCTTTTAAACGCCGGCTGGTTAGTTAAAGACAATCCAGCACTTTTATATGGTTCTGGTAATTTTAACACATGTTTACCACTTAAAGCCATTATGGGTGTATTTGAAGACCATCACAAAATTATTTTAAACGTGCGCCAAGAACTGGTACTAATAAGAAGCAACTCTGACTTGAACGCTCTCATTGTTAATGAGGATAAAAAAGAAACCTACAAGGTGGTTTTGAATAAAGTTTTATGGAAAGTGCCCTATGTTAGAGTGTCCGATAATCAAAAAGTAAAACTCTACAATTATCTAGAAGGAGATAGGGACCTTAATCTTGCCTATAGAAGCTGGGAGCTGCATGAATATCCTCAACTTCAAACCACTACTAGTTACACTTGGGCTGTAAAATCATCGAATCAACTAGAAAAACCGCGGTTTATTATCATCGGTTTTCAGACCAATAGACAAAAATATGAGTCGTTTCGATCATTTGCATCTAACAAATCTAAAAGTTTACCTAAACTCTGAGGTTTTCCCCTATGATAATTTAAACCTGGACTTTGATAGCAATCAATATGCCATACTCTATGAAATGTATGCGCAGTTTCAAAAATCCTACTACTATCGCGAGCAGAGCGAACCCTGTCTCTACCCAATAAACTTTAAGAATAATGCTCCACTGATAGTTATCGATTGTTCACGACAGAGTGAAGACGTGCTTAAAGGTGGCGCAGTCGATATCAGAATTGAGTTTAAAACGAAAAAAGCTGTGCCTGAGAAAACTGTAGCATACTGCTTAATACTACACGATCGATTGGTTAAATACAACCCCTTAACCAGCACCGTAAGAGTTGTTTAAAAATGTTTATTCTGGACGTGCAAGGCTTTCAATATAAAGATAGTGACTTTATATGCAAAGAAATTGCTATACTCAACAGCGAGACCGATGAAATTTCTCACCATATGGTTAATGTACCCATGAAGTCTACCTGGCTCCACGAGGACTTTAGACGTCAAGCCCAATGGAACACAGACAATCTACATGGGTTGGAATGGGACACTTTTGACTTTAGTTATTTACCTTTAGAAAATATTACTCATTTTATAAAAAATATTATTCAAAATGAAACAGTTTTTGTTAAAGGGGTGGATAAAAAAATTTGGTTATCTAATTTAATAAGTAATAATGTTGTAGATATGTTCGAATTGGGTTGCCCCAATTTTAAAAAGTTAAAAAGAGCCAATATGAATTTTCACTGTTTTACACATTTCAATAATTTTTTAGGCTGTGCAAAAGAAAATGTATTGTTGTTAAACAATTTGTTTAAAAATAAAAAACTATAACTTTATAATGTGGTTTATATTCATACTGCAAAATATTAGTTTACAAAGTAATCTCTTTGAGATTCAATAAAAGTTATCTCCTCATGATCATCATTTTCATTCAATTTCACATCAGACAACAAGTTGATCTTTCTCTTTCTTTTTGGGGATGGTGGGGCTGATGGTGGTGGTGGAGGCAATAGAACCTGTACAGGTCACCTCCAACAGTTTAAGCTCCTCATCATTATCTACATTGATACGTAGATAACTTACTGGCAGATTCCCCAGCTTCTTTGCGATTAATTCCGATGTGGGGAAAAAGTTCAAATCTACATGCACCTTATCCCCTTTAAGTGATACATTTTGCACCTTATATCTGTAACAAAAATTAAAAATTAGATTAAATAGTTATCTATAGTATCAGTATTTTTTCATTAAATTTACAAAAAGTTATATTTTGTTGCAGGATTAAAAAACACTTTAGTCCTACGATTGATATACTATTTTATGCACGTTAGGATACGAGAAAACTAAGTTGAAGGAAATAATAGTGAACTACATAAATCCCTCTTAAAGTTAGATTTTTACTTTTTTTCCTACTGATTAAAAGATCCATTTTACTTCCCAAAAGCAGGGGTTAAAAGTGTATTTTTATTCCCTATAAAACATTATAAATACACAGTCAGATAAAGAAACTAAAATTTTACATGCTAAATAATTACTTAAAACTATTCTTCATCACGACGTATACCATTTGGGGTGGACATTCTACCTTGTCAAGGCTTGTAATTATTAACTTGGTTTTTTCGCTCGACATTGTGTTTTTTTTGTGTTTAATAGAAAGAAAAATTCTTTACTGATTTTAAACCTCTGCTCTCAAAATATTTATATGGATTTATGTGGAGATAAAACCACGAAAGATCGTTAATTATGACCTTAACAACCGATTAATTTATTTTTAGCATAGAAAATCATATTTATAATGAAAGGTCATCAAATTAAACCCCAACTTTCGATTAAATTATTTTGATAAAAATTGAAATTTACAAAACATGTTGTTTTGGTTTAGTTCCACAATCTAAGATAGGTCACTCATTAGGGTCAAACTCGTGTCTTTTTTATAGTCTAACTGGCGTCAATCTTGTTATTTTCATATTATATATAAACGTTACAGGTCTTATATTTTTTTATTTATACATAATATTAAGCATTGCCTGCACTGTGGCATTCTTATTTTCTTTACACACCTGAGAACAACAAAAACAAAATGTCATCATCGTCCTCAGAAAGTTCTCAACAAGAAACGTTTGACGGTATGGTGTTCCAATCCATAAAAAAGATTGAAAAGGTATGTAGACTGGTTAAAACAAAAGAGGAATTTAATTATTGGATCACTTTTATTATAAATTTAATTTCGAATATAAAAATTTGTTTAAAAAATAAGCTTGTTTGTGTACGAAATTTTTCTAAATTAGAAGCAAATTTGGCCCTTTTAAAATATTATGTAAACTACTTGAAAAATCAAAAAAGGATTAATTTTGGCAAAACTAAAAAAGTTAGATCTTTAAAAAGAAATTTAATGTGGGAGGATGTGGAAACCTGCTTTGGTGGTCGAATTAGGACAGGAATTATTACGAATTTCACCATCAAAGAACCCAAGATTTTTTAAAAAAAAGCATTCAAAAGTTTTTCTGTTCAGATTAAAAAGGCCCGACGATCATCTGTGATAAAAGTTAATGTCATTTTCTCGGGAAATTTTATAAAGCTGCATGAAGGCACTATACAGAGTGATGTGAAGGCTTTTTCCACAAAAAAACAGCATAATAGACCAAACGACAAATTTAAAAAAATGGTATGAGGAAAATGTTGCCCAAAAAATACTAACTAGATAGAAGATTTTCAAGAAAGGGATAGTAGATGGGCCCTCCATGAAATTCTCCATCTCAAAGTTAATATTAATCAGCACACACCCATAAACTGTGGTGACTCGACCTACGTTGATTTACCACAGTGGATTAAAAACACCAGGGGGGTTATCAATGTCAAAAATAATGATAACTATTGCTTTCTTTGGTCTATTGTGGCTGCTCTTTACCCTGCCGCTCAGCATGGGTATAGAACTTCCTCGTACCCTCATTTTAGTTAGGTGGGGTTAAAATATGAGAAGCTTGAGTTTCCTATGAGGTTAAAAGATATCTCTAAATTTGAAGAGTTAAATAGTTTATCAATTAATGTTTTTACTTGTGAAAAGAGAGAAATTCTTCCTCTCTGTTTGAGTAAATCAAATTTTTCCAGACGGGTTAATTTTCTCATTTTAAAATGTGATGATGATGTTGATGACGTAATTGATAGCGAGAATGATATGGAGGTGGATTCTGTAGATTTTGAAATTGTTAACCCTAAAAAACGCATCTATCACTTTGCCCTCATAAAAAATCTATCACGTTTACTTCGCAAACAGATTGGTAGTAAAACGAATAAAAAATGGGTATGTGATAGGTGCTTAAATTGTTTTGTTTCCAAGGCAGTTTTGGAGAAGCATTATTTAGATTGTAGAAATTTGAATTTTGCTAAACTAACTCTGCCTCGTGATGATAATAAAATTTTAAAATTTACAGAATTTAAAAATAAAGAGAAGGTTCCATTTGTTATTTATGCAGATTTAGAATGTTTGTTGGAGAAAATGGAGAGTGATGGAACGCTATCGAATACACAAAAAACACAACATCATATTCCGTTTGCTATTGGATATTATGTGAAATGTTCTTATGACGACTCGCTCTCGTACTACCATCAGTTTGTGGGAAAAGACTGCATTTCACGTTTTGTTCAGGAGCTTAAAATTATTGCAGAAAAATTGGATAAAATTTTTTCAAATATTGTGCCTTTAAGACCTTTAACCACTGAGGAAAAACTTGATTTTAAAAATGCAACCCAGTGCCATATCTGTGAACAACCGCTGAAAAAGAATGAAGTGAAACATTTGGACCATTGTCACTTGAAAGGAATGTATCGAGGTGCAGCTCACGCGGGGTGTAACTTAAATTTTACAGATTCACACAGCGTTCCTGTACTTTTCCATAACTTGTCCGGATGTGATAGTTATTTCCTTATAAAATCTTTAGCTAAAGACATAGAGGGTAGAATTCAACTTCTCCCTGTTAATAAAGAAAAATATATTTCGTTTACAAAATATATAGAAAATACCTCTGTTAAATTTAGATTTATTTATTCTTATCGCTTTATGGCTTCAAAATTAGATGATTTGGCTTCATTTTTAGACGATTCAAAAAAAAGTATTACAAAAAGTTTTTATAAGGAAGAGCAAAAGTTTAAATTGGTTACTCGTAAAGGTGTCTTACCCTATGAGTATCTCGATTCTTGGGAAAAGCTACAGGAAACTGCCCTTCCACCTAAAGATGCGTTTTATAGTAGCTTGATAGGAAAGGGTATTTCAAATAATGAGTATGAAAGTTCTCAAACCATTTGGAATACCTTTAATATCAAATCGCTTTTGGACTACAGCCTTTTTTATATGCGTACAGACATTATCCTATTAAGTGACGTCATGGAAAATTTCCGCTCCATATGTCTTTCTACCTACAAACTTGATCCCCTTCATTACGTCACGAGTCCAGGTTTGGCTTTTTCGGCCATGTTGAAACAGTGTAAAGTAGAACTGGAACTTTTGATGGATGTTGATATGATCATGTTTGTGGAAAAAGGCATAAGAGGCGGTGTTTCTCAGTGTTCAAACAGATATGCCAAAGCCAACAACAAGTACATGGGTGATTCATACAATCCAAGCAAGGAAACGTCATATTCGATGTATTATGATGTTAACTCGCTTTATGGTACTGCAATGAGTTTACCATTACCATATGGTGGTTTTGAATGGGTTGAAAATGGTCCATGCACTAAGGAAGAAATATGCAACATTTCTGATGATAGTGACATAGGGTACATTTTTGAGGCAGATATTTCTTATCCCCCTGAACTATTTGATATGCATAAAGACCTTCCTGTCTGTCCAGAACATAGAGTCCCACCCAATTTTAAAAGTAAGTTACCCAAGCTAATGACCACACTGCATAACAAAGAGCGATACATTATTCATTATCGAAACTTGAAACAGGCAATTAGTTTGGGTTTAAAAATTAAAAAAATTCACAGAGTCCTTAAATTTAAACAGTCTCCATGGTCTTATATTGAGTTAAACATTCACATGCGTCAACAGAGCCAAAACAGTTTTGAAAAAAACTTTTTCAAATTAATGATTAATTCAGTATTCGGTAAGACCATGGAGAATGTTAGAAAATATAAAGAGGTAAGGTTGGTGACTAAATGGTCTGGACGTTATGGGGCGCGTTCCTACATCTCCAAACCAAACTTTCATAGCTTAACCATATTTGATGAAGATATGGTTATAATTGAAATGTCTAAAAACAAAATTATTTTCAATAAGCCCATTTATATCGGATTTGCAATTTTAGATTTATCAAAAACTTTCGTGTATGATTTTCATTATAATTATATTAAAAAAATGTTTGGAAATAGGGCTAAAATGACATATACAGACACTGACAGTTTAATTTATCATTTACATGTTGACGACATTTATGAAAATATGAAAAATGACATTGACAGATTTGACACATCTGACTACCCACCAGACAACATTTTCAACATACCGTTAAAAAATAAAAAAGTTTTGGGGCTTATGAAAGATGAAAATAATGGTTTCATTATGACAGAATTTGTAGGTTTGCGCTCCAAAATGTATAGCTTGAAAATTTTGGAAAATGAGGGTGAGTTGATGGGTCATCAAAATAAACTAAGACAGAAAGGTTTTTGTGAACAGGAAATTGAAGAGAGTAGTCATAATTTTAACATTAGTAAAAGGGCTAAGGGTGTAAAAAAGGCTTAAAATGGGCTTTTTAAACAAAAAGTCACAGAAGTTCCACAAACTTTAATTAGATCTTATCGACACCAGGTGTACACAGCCAAGCAGAAAAAAGTCGCGTTGAGTCCTTTTGACGATAAACGTAAATTATTGCCCCACTCCACCGATACTTTGCCTTGGGGATATACAATTAATTAGATTCCTCATAAATTTTTAATCAGTCTACATATTTCGTTCATCTTGTAAGGTTCTGGGCATCTAATAGTCACACTGAGAACTTTTAGAAAATTGGACTTTAAATATATAAGGTAAGTACATAATTATTATCCTTAATACAGGAAAAATAAATTTTAAAAGTATTACTTTTATACACCTAACTACACAGTTTCAATATAGTTTTTTATTGTTTCAGTCTGATTTGACCATGGAGAGTAAAAAATTACAACAAAATTTACCATCGCCTTCAACTTCAACATATCGAGAAAAAAGAAATTATGGTGAGCAAAGAGAATCAGAACAGCCATCAACTTCAAAATATATGGGAGAAAAAAGGGGTTTTGGTGAACAAGGACAAACAGAAAAACGATTGAAGACTAGTGCAGAACATCAAAGTGTTAAGAAAGATGTATGTGTATATTGTAAAAGAAAGGACTGTTTTTGTCACAACTATATGAATTTTGTTAATGTTGGTTCCAGATTTTGCCCTGTTTGCAATAAAATGTTTTGTTTTTGTCAAAAGTCAGTTGAACATCATAAAAATTTAACAGAAATGTGTGAGGCCAAATCTGAATATAAAAAATTATTTTGTTTTGAAGACATGCCCTTAACATAATTTTTTATTTAATAAATATATTTTTTACTAAAAATAAAGTTTTGTTTATATATGAGAGAAGACTGTGTTTTTTGTCGTAGAAACGTAAACCACAGCTTAAGAATGTGCAAGTTCTGCTTGTTGGAGTTTGCAATCAAACACGTTGAAATGAGAAATCTGGGTGCCAAATTACTGCTTAAAAATTATGGTTATAAAATGGTATTTCAATAAATCAAAAGATTTACCAATTATTTGTTTTATTTCATCATTATTTTTCGTTTCAATACTGATAGGGGATCAGAGGTCAATTAATTATAATTCAAAAATAAATCAAAGCAAATAAACATGTTATTTTTTTTGTCGCTGATAAATTTATGAAAAACAAGTTCATAGGTTATCCGTCTTTGTTTCAAATTAGCTCATTAGTAAGCTTTACGTAAACATGTTATTTTAAATTCTTGATAAACAGGGTCATGGGTTATCTTGAGTATACTCGATTTTGTCTTCACAAAAGCACACATTTTGATCATTTTAAAATCCATATAATAATATTATTTACCGTAAAAATAAAAGCCTTTTAACTCGAGCTGCACAGCTGCGTCACGAACATAATACAACCTTTTTGTCATGCCCTTTGTAACACTAACATTTTTTAAATCCCATCGCTATAACGCGAAATATCCGGCAAAAACTACCAAGGTCAAGCACAATAATGCCCTTTTGGCTTCTCCATCTCTCTAAGAATAAATAGCATTGCAACACAGCAATCTAACAAAAAAATAATTTTTCAAATCAATCACTTAGATCTTGAGATATTCGCAGAAAACTACTAAGGCCTTTTGTTCCCTGCGCAGCAAACCAAAATTAGTGTTTTACAGAAACCATAGGAGAAAAACGTGCGCACATAGCGGAAAAAGTACCTTTGGTACACCGGCTGATAGCAATCTCTCTCATCTCGACATTTTTCAAATAGTGCCACTCTTGAAATAATAAGGCCCCAATGCCATGCGTGACGTCATTTTCTACTCCATACATTGGCACTTGTGACCGAGAATATTAGGAATATTAGGAAGTTTCAACCATTAGAGAATTTCAGCAGGCATACGTCAACGCTAAGTAGTATTGTGCCACTTGGCAGTTTGGCTAGAGAGCACAAATGACAGGTGCATGTCACTAGAGCACCCTGTATAAACCCTAACTCACTCTGTAGAACATAAGTCACGTGATCACATCCCCTATTCACACAGGCCTTTATGGCATCCCCTTGCAACCCCCTTGCAACCCTCTGGGACATAGAGCACCCTGTATAAACCCCAACTCACTCTGTAGAACATAAGTCACGTGATCACATAACACTTCTGACGTCACTTACAGGCACGTGATATTAGGGAGTTTCAGTCATTAGAGAGTTTCAGCACAGACAGACAGACATATGTTAACGTTAACGCTAAGTGGCCTAGAACAATGACAGCCTATCTACTAACAGACCAACAGACAACTTTTTTTTTCGTCGATTAAGGTGTTTTGGAACCTTTTAGTAACTCGATCATTTTTGATAAAATTAAGAAAAGTCAAAATTTCACGATTTTAATAGTCCCCCATACCATATTGGTATATTGGACTAAAAACGGCAATTTTCCTAACTTTTACCCCTAATTGATGAATAAACCTGTACTAATTGGGGGGGGGGCCTAGGTACATGACGAGATTGCTTTATTTTGGCATAGGTATTTCATATGAAAACAACCCCTAAGGGATAGAGAGATACAGCGATTTAAAGTTTTATACCCGACAAAAAACTGCCTAGAACAGTTTTTTCTTTGATCGTGACACGTACCCATTTAGAAGCTCCAAAACCAGGACGCGTCACGTGATGCGGTTTTAAGTTTCTACAGATTTAAACAGCTGTCGGTCGAGCACAGAACACAATTTGTATGTTGGACGGATTCTAATATATACGATTTGTAAGATGTATTATTTGTAGAAAGTACGAGTTGTACGATGTACGGTTTGCAAAAAGTATGCTTTGTGTGATGTATCGTTATGCTATTTTATGATTTGCATAAAGTATTGTTTGTGCGATGTATATTTGTTTAAAATACGTTTGTAAAATGTATCTTTTGGAATAATTATGGGGACCCGCCCAAATTCGGCCATTTTGGAGTTGCAAGCTTGGGCAGCCATTATTGACAACAATTTTTTTCTTGTTTTTCTTTAAAAAAAAACAATAAAACAGACTTAATAATGCCTTAAAGGTGCGTTTAGTATTATTCTTGAGTCATTTTATTATTAGTTACAACCGAAATAGTGCTTTAAAAAAATATATTTTTTTAAATATTTTTTCTTTGCTATTTTGTGCTAATTTGGAGGGGGGGGGAGGAGTTATTTCTTGTCTGTGTCAGTAAAGTGGCCCTCGTAGAAATATTTCGCTGTAGATTACTCGATAAAGTGCCCTTTTTAATAACATAACTTTTATTGTTAATGAAATAAAAAGGTGGCCATTTATAATTCGTTAATATATATTTCACCTAAAATTTACTAAACAAGTACCACATTGAGTAATCAATTAAATAATATAAAATTACGTAAGCTGGCGGACGTATTATCACGTCGTCATAGGTAAACTACTATACCATTGAAGTACAATTAGCGACGTCGAGCCGACCCGAATTTGTATTCCCCATTTAGGTCGGATTGGTGTCGTATGGAATGAGATTTGAAGTCCGCTTGCCAAGGTCGAGGTTTTTAAGCCAACGAGTAGAGGACGTAGTTTGACGTTCAAATGCTACTTGGGACACCACTGCATTAATATACCATGAATTGGTGACATTTCTTAACAAAACCGAGATGGTCTAGTGATCTAAGGCGCTAAAACCCTGGTGTATTGTCTTTAGACTGAGGGTTCGAGTCCCGTCAGCGTATTTTTTTTATTTTAATTATTTTTTTTTGTTTGTTTAAGATGTAATCACGAAGATCGGATATTTTAAGGCACAAAAATATATTTTTTATGTTGTTTGAACCAATATTTAACAAGTTAGAGGTAAATTTTAAAAAAATAATTTTAGCTAGACATGTAATATTAAATTTTACATGCAAGTCACATACTTGTTAAAAAAATCGAATGTAATATGTTTAGGACAATTGATGTTCTGGCAATGTAATATCCTCATTAAGGTTACAAGCTGTGTTAAGTAACAGGTCACAAAAATACGTTAAGGTAATGTAAATGTAACATGCTTCTGCTTAGGGGGTATGCAATTGAATTTCCTGTGTACACTTCACTTATCATTCATTTATTTATTTACCTTAATTAATTTATTTATTTTAACTAGTACCAAATTTAATTTTTACCTTTTCTGTTATTACATTTAACCAGCAAACACCGTTACGTAAATATTACGTAAAAGTTACATCACATGATTACTTTGTTACATAAATTCTATGTAAACTGGAAGTCACAACAAGGTAAAAAGTAACTTCCATGTTCTGCATTATGCCATGCACAAAGTTGCCAACTTTTTACGTAAATAATATGTAATTAAAATAACGTAAATAATACATGATAACAAAAAATTGGGAAACAGCAGATATCGAATCACTAACTAGAAAGTAAATCAAAAGGTAAAATTGAGGTAAATATTTTGACATAATATTTATATCTCTTACAAGTAACATCCAGGTAAACTTGACGTCACGTAAATAACGTATTCTTTATGGAAATACTATATAAATTTATAACATAATGTTATATAAATATTACGTTTTGGGATGTCACAACAAGTTAAAACGTAACTTCCATGTTCTGCATAATTCCATGCACAAAGGTTCCTTCTTGTATATAAATATTACGTAAATTTTATGAAAACATTTTTTATGTATTTTTTTTTACTTTAGATTTACGTAAATACTATGTTAATGTAACAGATGTGTTAGCTGTGTACTTGTTTTTGTCCTTATACATATTTTAAATTGTTTGTCAAGATTTGTCCCTTTGTTGTATATTACTGTGTTTAGGTTCTATATTATCAATTTTAGCTTTTGTTTTGTTGTTTTTGTATATATGTTCTTAGAAGTTTAGAGCCATAATTTGCAATTAGTTACTAAATTATTTTTTAAATTCATTAGACTTACGTACTTTTCTAGTTTATTTTACCAGCAGTATTTTTTTTCCGCTTTGCGATGTAGGCCCAATGTATGTTTGCCGACGCAACGTTAGACTGTTCTCCGATTTTGTTTTAGTTAGAAGGCTTTGAATTGTATTATTAGATTTAAATGCCGTTTTAATATTAAAGTGGTTCGCTACTCTTCGAATTTTCTCTGATACTCCTTTAATGTATGGAATTATAAGGAATGCATTTGCCTGGTTTTGGTCTTGTAATATATGTCCTGTTCGGTGAAATGTAGAAATAGTATGTGTTATAAGTTTAAGGCTGTAACCATTCTGCTGCAGATCCTTCTTAATGTTTCTTATTTCGATTTCCAAGTCATGAGAATTGTCACAAATTTCAATGGCTCTATTATACAAACTTCTTATTATGCCTCGTTTGGTTGTAGCAGATTGATTTGAACCTTGATTTAAATATTGTTTTGTGTAAGTTTACGATAGACTGTTGTTCTTTTTACTCGTTTGACAAGTACATCAAGAAAAGGAATTTGACAATTTTGCTCCAACTCCATTGTGAATTTAATGGTGGGTCTTATATTATTTAGGTGGTCAAGAAATTCTGAAAGTTGTTGGTCATTCCCGATCCAGACAATAAAAGTATCATCAACATATCTTAGCCAGAGCTTAGGTTTACAGGTTGCGGTATCAACCGCGTGTGATTCGAACCACTCCATGTAAATATTGGCCACCACTGGCGAAAGCGATGAACCCATTGGCAGACCGTCATTCTGAGCATAAAACCTGAAAGACAGCACTCCAATAACTCCATCACTCCCTTCAGCGGCAGGCTTGTACGTTCTTGAAGGGATTCGGCATCAACCAGTCTCTGTCTAATAATATCTAGCGATTCCTTTATCGGGAAATTGGGGGTAGACTTTTGACATCAAAACTGACAAATCTATCCTCGGGTCCTAAAACAAAAGATTTAAGAATATTAACAAAATGGTTGGAATTTTCTACAAATGCAGCAGTCAATAGGTTAAATAATTTTTAAAAGGAATTTAGACAGATTTTAAGTTCTATAAACCTTACTTTCGATTGATTGCGTCGGGTCTTTTGAGAGAAGTTTATAGTTTTTGTTGGCAAGTACCTCTTCAACTTTCTGTTCATAGATTTCCGTGTCCAAAATCACTGTTGCATTGCCCTTATCTGCCGGTAAGATTTTAACAGATTTGTCCTTTTGAAGATTCTTCAACGCGATTTCCTCTGACTTGCTTATGTTAGAGGTATGCTTAATAGGTTTATCAATAATGGTCCTTACTTGATGTCTGAATTCATCGGCGTCTTGTCGTGGAAGAGGATGACTTTTTATAGCGGTGATGATATCGATAGCGGCTATCTTCTTTGGAGCGATGGAGAAGTTAAGTCCTTTGGCAAGTAAGTTTTCTTCTATGGGTGTCAATGTCTTCTTTGATGTATTAATGATGGTTCTTACAGTGTCGGTGGTCGATTGGCTTTGTGGATGTTGATAGGCCAGTTTTCTTTGATGCTTCGCTTGCCAAGTCTGTCGTAGATGGTTGCAGGTTCGTGTGATTTTGTCCAGAATTGGCTGATAATCTTCCTCTATAGTGTATTCTCGAATCTCAAAAAGACCACTATCTGTTAGGCTTAAAGAACATCAGACCAATACCCAAAGATTTCGGAATCGCCGAACACGCATGGTCAAAACAACACCGAATGAAGTGGACAGAAGCAAAGGTTTTGCACAAGGAGTCACACTGGAAGAAACGAAAATTCCTTGAAGCTGCCTTTATTGGGCAGAATCAGGGTGTTTTCAGTAAGCCAAGTGTTGATATCCCAAATATTTGGAAGCCCCTCCTTGGGCGGAGCCAACTTCACGGTTGAGTGATTTCCCATAGTATATAAGCGTAGCCTTAGAAATATATTGTAGTTTGCACCTGAAGACGATCAGAGATTGTACTGATCGAAACGTCGTGTATAAATAAAATATAGACAATGGGAGTCCGAAACACAGAGTTAATTTCAACTTCGATAATGTTGAAGGTTTCGTATTTAAAATCAAAATTACTTATTAATATTAATTAAACAAGTTGGTTAATGTCTCTCTTAAAAAAACAAGTTAGTTAATATCTCTCTTAAAATAACCCTCGTCAACTACCTGCCACTGCCAATCCATGCCAATGTGTAACTTTTGGAGTTCAACAGGTTTATATTCAATAAAAGGCTTGATTTGACACAAAATTATTATTATTTCTCCACCGTAACGACCCTGAGACCCTTCAACTATATAACAGTCGTAGAAAGAGGCTAAACCCACGTAACAATTAAACATTCCTGGGGGGCTATTCCAGTGGCTCATACCGATATCGTTACGTAGCGAATTCGTTATCGCGGCACACCGCGGTTTGTTTTGTTGTTTCACAATGGCCGCGGCCGTGTCAATTCAACTTTGACAACTAAACTCGCACAAAAATATAACTTGACTAATAATGGTGCTACAATGATTGAGAAAAATTAACATGATTTCTTCTGAGATGGTTGCAGTTCACACCATATTTGGAGTCCACAAAGAGCAGCACAGTAAGTAAAACTAGCTTTTGTTATAGGGAAATATTTGTTTTACTTCTCATCCCAAAACTGTACATCATAAGTTCCCAAATAGCTATTTATATGAGACTGCTCTTTTAAAGTGGGTTTATATTTTATACTCTTCTGTAAAAGGAAACGCAAGCCCTTATGGCAGAATATAGATAAGCATGGCCCAACCAGTTGAGTTTGCTGAAGTTTATTATCTACTTAAATTAAAGTCAGGATGGGCGAGAATGTGATACGTTGAGACATTTTATGTATTAAAAACAAAAAACCGGTTGCACTATTCTGTTAGCTAAAAAATGCTTTAAATAGCCAAAGAGCTTCAAGAACATAGGTCTAACAAAACAAATAATGACAGATGCAGAAAAAATAAAAAGACATGTTCTTTGTGTTTTTGGTGTGTATGTTTATCACCGATAAAGAAGGTATTAGTAATTAGCGAACATACTCGTAAGATGAGCCTACAAAAAACTATACAGTAAAAGGTGGGATTCAAATTTTTTTTGAAAGAAATTAAAGCTTAGTTTTTGCAACATACTTTACCAATTTTGGACTTAAAGTTAATAAGTGAGCATATATGACATATATATTCTTTGCATCCGTGTATGCATTGGCGCATTAGCGAGGGCCATTGAGTACATATATATCTTTTGAGTTCTACTAAGATAGTTTATTTAAAATAAAAACTACTAACTTAGATTCTTGCAGTTCACCAAAGAAAAAATAACTACTTAAAGCTGTGATCAGATTTTGGATAAGTACTATTTTGATAAAACTTAAAATATATTCTTCTTTTTAGGTATAACATGCTAGGGTATGTGAATGGAGCTACATGTAAGAATCATTCTAGTAGGATCAAGTCTCCGATTAAGTACCACAACTCGGGCCACAAACTAAGTATGGTTGGATTCAAGTAAGACATAGACCAACCTACCAAGGCACTAGATGAAAGTAGACAAAGATACTATGTCCAATAGACATAGTAAAACTAACTTTCAGAAGAAACTTATGCAATATACGTACATGTATGCTAAATGTTATTCGTTCTCCCAAAAAAAAATAAGATAACTTAATAAATTAAAAAGTTGTGTAAAATATAGTACGGAAATAAAATTTTATTATTTAATTCTGTTAGGCCGCATTTGTTGAAATCAAAAAATTTAAATGTTACCTAACTGATAGTTATAGAACATTGGACCTATTGTAATTACGATTTAAGAACTTTTTTTATGAAAATTCGCAGAGTGGGTCTCAGTTACTGCTCACCGCCACACCTGTAAAACCACTTTATTTTAAACATATTAATTTAAGTTATTGCAAACTTTTTAAAATAAGGCAGTTTTTTTTTTCAAGAGCCTTTAGATTGGTTTGGTGGAGAAAGTTAAGTAGATTATTAAGTTATTTTCAGCTATGGTTGCTATAAAAAAGAATTGATAAAGATTTTTTTTTAATTGGACTCATGTGATTTAATATTTACCTAAATGATATTTCTTCATCATTTTACATCCATTTTTAAGTTACCTAAATGATATTTCTTCCCACACACACATAGCATAGCATGATATTTATAAAGCAGTTCGCTAATTAAGCAAATTATTTTAATTTTTAATAACTTTTTAATATTTGCTTTGTCAACTTATTTTTACGGCTACCAGAAAAACTAATAACTCAAAGTTATAGATTCTAAATAATCAAATAAATGCTTACGGGTCAGTCCATATCAAGTCAACCAGGGTATTTTACCACACCATCTCCGATGTTGATGATTTTTAGTATACATGTTTTTCCTACCAAAAAACTGGAAAATCCAAAATTTCAGACTTTTTTGACCAGTTGTTTATTTTGAATTAATTTTTGAAAATCGAAAAAGTCACTTATTTGTCCTTAACATGTGCGCACAAAATTAGGAATATCCAAAGAACCACTTATAATAGAAAAGTAGGTGAAGGTTCATTTTAAAGCTCTTATAAAGACCTTTCATATGAGAATATTGCATAACATATATTGAAAAAAAAAATAAAAAAAAAAATTTTTGATTTTTTTTTTGAAAAATTTCAAAAAGGCCATTTTTAATTTTTTTCAAAAAATTATATTATTTTCTTTAAAGTGTTATTAAACTATTCACAAAATTTTGAGATGGACAAATCATGGGTTCAATGTGAAAAAATTTATTAAAAATGTCACATGCATGAAAAATCGCCTATAAATAGACAATGCATTTTGGTAATTAGAAGAATATAATGGGGTTTAAAGCGATATTATAAAAATATTTAACAATATTTTATTTAATAAAAAATTATATCCTACGTTTCATTCTGTATCAGTAATCAGATTAACATTGCCCCCCATTGTAATATTTACTTACAAAACCTCTTTTCCACCGGAGACGTACTATTGGATGTTCCAATTCTTAGGAAAATATGCCTGTATAAACCTGCCAATACTTTTGTGAAATACTGCCTGTTTATTCCTGTTTAACATTAAGGACACACCTCCTTCATTTTATTGGTCTGTTTAGGTACATTGTGGGGATTTGCTGACATGAAAATTCCTGCATAAATTGATTTTAAATTTTTGGCAAGTATCTTCCTGATACAGCTCCAAATAATCGATACATAATAGTTCGACTGAAGGTTTATCAGAAGTCATCTCTGTGTAATTTTAAAAGTTTCAACTATGGGTGAGGCAAGTGGATGGACTAAATATAAAGTAAAGTGCTGTGATCCACTAGAGTTAAAAATCAAGCATTTTGGGAAATTAAGAAATGTGACCAAGTGGATGTGCAGTTACAAAAATGTCAAAATGGGAATGAAAATCTGTGATGGTTGTAGACTAAAGCTTTCAAAGGAGTTTAAGGCATCTGAAGAAGATGAGGCAGGGTAAGTAACAAATAGTATTTTTTAATATAAAATTAATAAACTAAACCAATTGCGTCAAGTACGGAGTGGAAAAATCTCATGGCATTATTTTGCATGGCATTATTTTGCATGGCATTTTGAGAATACAGACATTATGTACAAATTTCTTGGCATTATGTACACATTTTGGGTCAGCTGTTACCCCCTTTTTAAGTTCTTATAAAAAACTAACTTTTTAAATTTTTTTAGACCCAGTCAAGTTCCAGAAAATGATCCAGATTTTCAAGATCCTGCTGAATCATTTACTCTTTTAAACAAGTCATTGGAGCTTCTTGGTGTGTCGCCGATTAAAAGAAAAAATGTATACAAAGAAAAAATTGATATTGTACAGCATACAATTGCGAAAGCATTTACAAAGGAATCAGATTCAACGCTAGTAAAGGAATGCCAGAGTGACGAAAGTGAAATGATTAAGCAGTTAAAGGACAAATTTTTAAAAACCGAAAAGAGGAGTGAGAAAATACTAGTTTTATCATGTTTACCTCAAAGTTGGAGTAGAAAGAAGATTGAAGAAGAATTTGGAGTTTCTCAATATTTGGCCAGAGCTGTAAAATAGTTAGTTAAGGACAATGGGATATTATGTTCTCCTAACCCCAAACCGGGAAAGAGCCTTAGTGATAGAGTGGCCCAAATAGTGGTAGATTTTTACCAAAGGGATGACATTAGCAGGACCATGCCAGGTAAAAAAGATTATGTTGTTATCAGAAAATATGGAGCTGAAAAAGAATATGTACAAAAAAAATTAGTCTTAGCTAATTTAAAAGAAATTTATGCATTGTTTAAAACTGAGTACCCCAATGAAAAAATTGGGTTTTCAAAATTTTGTGAACTGCGACCCAAAAACTGTATACTGGCAGGAAAAAGTGGGACTCATACTGTATGTGTATGTACTATACATCAAAATATAAAACTAATGCTCAATGGCTCCAAATTAAATAAGCTATATGATGAAAATAACAGGCCCCTTGCAATATCTTATCATGATTGCCTTTATAAACTAATGTGTAATCCACCTTCAGTGGACTGTTTTTTAAGCAATAGATGCAAGCAATGTCCTGGAGTGGAACAGTTTAAAAATACGTTAATAGAAAAATTTGAAGAAGAATTAATTGATGAGGTCTCATTTAAAAAGTGGGTCTCAGTAGATAGGTGTACTATGGAAACCGTTGTTAAGAAAAGTGATGATTTTGTCCAGGAATTTACTGATGATCTTGTAAAACTTAAATCACATTCTTTTATTGCAAAAATGCAAAAAGATAGATACAATGAAATAAAAGTTAACCTTAAACCTGGAGAGTCTTTGATCACTTGCGACTTTGCGGAAAATTATTCCTTTGTTATGCAAGATGAAGTCCAGTCTTATCATTGGAATAACAGCCAGGCAACCCTCCACCCTTTTGCCATTTATTTTCTAAGTGATGGTAAACTGCACAACCTGAATTATGTGTTTATTTCGGAAAGCTTGACACATAATACAATTGCATTTCATTTATTTTTAAAAAAATTAATGCCTGATTTAAAAATCAAAATACCAGGACTTAACAAAATTTTTTATTTTTCGGATGGATGTGCTGCGCAGTACAAAAACAAAAAGAATTTTCTGAATATATGCCTGCATAAAAAAGATTTTGGTGTTGAAGCAGAGTGGCATTATTTTGCCACCTCGCATGGCAAAAGTGCCTGCGATGGCTTGGGAGGAACTGTTAAAAGACTTGCTGCCAAAGCCAGTTTGCAGAGGCCCTATGACAATCAAATAATGACACCTCTACAATTGTTTACTTGGTGTGAAGAAAACATATCTGGCATTGATTTTAAATATTGCACAGAAGCAGATTATACAAATCATGAAATAATTTTGAATAAAAGATTTGCGGAAGTCTTAACAATACCGGGGACACAAAAAATTCATGCTGTAATTCCTCTTACAGAAAGCACGTTTTTGGCAAAACAGTTTTCTACATGCTTAGAGGTCGAAACACATAATCTTTTTAAAGGTGGAAGCATTATTTTGCAAAATATCGAGTCAGGGTTTGTCACTGTAGAATATGACAGTGCTTGGTGGCTGGCTTGTGTCTTGGGGAAAAATAATGAGAGCGGAGAACTGAAAGTAAGCTTTCTTCATCCACGAGGACCTGCCTCATCATTTTTTTACCCAACACCTCAAGATATTTTAATTATTAAACCAGAAAGTCTTATAAAAAAAGTTGAACCCAACACTGCTACTGGCAGAACTTACAATGTCAGCAAAAAAGAAATGTCAGATTCATCATAAATTCTTAAAAGAAAGTTAAAAAAATAAATTTAAGGTATATAGTTAGTCTTAGTGTTTTCTGTCTAATTTTTATCAACGAAGTAGAAAAGTTTGTTTATTTCTTTTGCGAGTTTAAAATAAAATAATTTGTAGATAAAGCCTCTGGGTATTTTTTAAAACCTGTATCCATCCAACAAATTTATTTATTTTAATATCCAGTGCACTATTGGTGCTCCTAAAATATGTTTATTTTTTTAAATGCATGATTTTTAATGTACTTAATATTTTTGATATTTTTTTTGACATTGAACCCATCATTTCTCCATCATAAAATTTTGTGGATAATTAAGTAACACTTTGACCAAAATTATATATTTTTTTCAAAAAAATTAAAAATGGTCTTTTTGAATTTTTCAATTTTTTTTTCAATTTTTTATTTTCAATTTTTTTTGTTGTTAAAATTATGTTGTGATATTTCATAAAAAAGAGCTTCAAAATGACTTTAAAATGAGCCATTTATTACTTTCCTAGTGTAAGTGGTTCTCGAGATATTGCTAGTTTTGTACATTCTTGTTAAGGTCAAAATGCTGACTTTTTTATTTTGAAAAATTAAAAAAAAAAAAATTACGAATCAAAAAAATCTAAAAATTTGCATTTTCAACTTTTATGGTAAGAAGAAAATATATACCAAAAATCATCAAAATTGGAATTGGTCGCGTAAAATTTTTGTGATTTTTTGGTTGATTTGATATGGAATGACCCTTACCTTAAAAACCTATTTTTATAAATAATGCCCTTGAAAATACCATACTTTAAATCAATCTTTATGAATGTAAAGCTAGTAATATAATTTTTAGAAACCTACTTAGTACTTCAAAAAAAGGGCCTAAAATGTATTCTGCATTTTTAAATTAACTTTAAAGCTTTACTGACTGACATGACAAAATTTTTACAATGCATTTAGGTAAATTTAATTTTATAGATTTATACTTTATACTAGTTTTTAATTTGATATTACCAATTTATTATGTTACAAAGAAAAAATTGATTTGACTTGATTTTGTCACTCTTAACATTGCTATTAAAAAATAATAAAACTGAATTATTTTACTTATTGGTTTAAATGTTACTTAGAATTAAAAATTGTTTTCTAATATTTCAATAATTGGTGGATTGCGTCTTTTCTTTCATCAGCTTGGGCACTGCTAACCTGAAACAAAAAATAAGATATATTTCAAAATGTAAGCCAGTGAACTGGCTACTTAAGATTGAACGCTTTCAGGTTTGGTTTGTAAAATCAATCAATTACATCAATAGTAACTTTTAATCACCTCGCCCTTTAAAGAGTATAATCCATCGACGTACTAGGTTAGTATTTTATTGCTGTCTGCCAATTTAGATTCTTTTAGAAAAGTACGGACCAAGTTTTACATTACATTCTACTTTGATTTAGAAATTAAGGGAGAGGATAAAATAACTTTCTGGCTAAGGTGGTAAAAAAACAATATGAATTTGGCCCCTGTATATATTATTTAGAAAAAATAATGTAAACTGTTAATCAAAAAACCTGTCAAGACAGTGAATAATAATTAAAAACCTTGGGGAAACAAAGGGAACAAGTTCAGAAAATCTAACAAGTTAGGATCCAAGTGGAAAAAGACTCTTGACTTTTTCTTGTAAATTAACGAAATAAATGTAGCTTATCCCCTAGTTACCCCAAGATCTTCAATTGTATTTATTGTTTTTTTTTTAAATATCCTGTGGACATACAAAGTTACCTTAAAACTTTATTCCACCAAGAAGTGGAAATTTATATTTGGTTGAAACGACAACGATCTTCCAAAAAGTAGCCAAATTTTTTAATTTTACTGATGAATTTTTGGATTTTAAAATGTTTTCTTTTTTTTGTGAAGGTAGCTTACCATATGCTGCCTGCTTAAATGTCTTCATCATACATCTTAATAATTACGAGAAATCATTGATCTGAAATTAAATTTAAAGTAATTTATTATAGGTGTGATGTATGCAAATCTATAGTCTAAGCAGCTAACCAGTTAGTTCACTTGAATTAATACTTCAGACAATAGCAATACCATGTGCTATTTTTTTTTGTTTTTTCCCAATATTCTTCCAATTTTGTGCCAAATTTAAAGTTAATCTTCTCAATCAAAAATCTCTCAATGAATAAAACTTGTCATATATTGTTATTTTTTCATGCTCTACTGATGATTAAATGATGATAAATTTCTGTATTTGAGACTCTTTCAGTTATTAGACCTTTCAATACGAGGAAAAAAATGAGCTAACTTTTACATGTAAAAAGTTTAGATTTTTATAACACATTTTAGGTACGGTATTATGAATTTTACTTATTCTTTTTATTAGTGACATCCCTAAAATCTATGCATAAAAAAAGTAATCCAATTTTTTTTTAAGTTACCTAACAAAAATGCATAAGATTTGTTAAATAGGTATATATGGTTACCCAGTGGCATCCCAAAGGAAGGGGGAGTGTAAAAACTCTCTGATTCCGGTTAAAAAAACGAAATTATCTGAAATTATCCCAACAAAATGACTTCCGAGTAAAATTACATTTTATTATTATTAAATTATTTAAAATTTTTCCTTTTATCTAAAAAAATATATTCAAAAAAATTAGACCAATTAAACAGGGTCTTTTGAAAGCTACTATTAGGTAGCTATTCTGTATATAATTTCAGATTTCTTATATATATTGAGAAACTGATGGTAAAATTTACTGGAAGTTTTTGTTTACTTTTTAAACATGCCTTATTATTAACTCGAGATTTAAGTAAACATTTTTAAAACTCAGAATCTAAAACCGAGAGGCCAACACCTCCAATAGGTGTACGAAAACTCGATAATACATTACTTGACAATATGTACCTACAAATTTAAAATCAGGTGTTGGAATTGAAAACTTACCAAAACTGATTTCTATGGATAATTTATCAAGCAGCTAAGGTAAGTGTTTATTCCCAGACTTCATAATTTATTTTCTGTCTTATTAGCACTACAGCGTGGGTCTTGCTCTTGTAGATTTTCAACAGTTGACCTAAAAAAAAGAACAGTACATTACATTATATTAAAACATTAAAACTTTCCAAACCTTAAAAAAAGAAAATGTATACATCAGAATTTGTTTTCGCAAAATCAATTTGAATGTACGAAAGTTAGGTACATGATTCTCGTCTGGCATTTATCCATTTAAATGGTGATAGCGGACAGAGGGAGAGAGTTCAAAAGTTCTACTATCCTGTGCAAAAGGATATCATTGAAGTAGGGGGGATAGAATGAGAAGGGATGCAAAATTTTTGCTTGGTGGTGCATAGCAATTCAGAATCAGCCGCCTCTCTTCAACTAGGTACTCAATGGGTTCTATTATAAGTACTATCATGTATACAATGCATAATATTTAGTAATTTGGCGATAACCACAAAAAATAAAAGCATAAACACAATGCATGATAAATAGGCGAGCAAATGTCAGTGTCCAAATAAATTATATTTGATTTTTTCTCAATATATAGCTAGATATTAGTTTATGTCAGATTTTTTTCAATAAAAAGTCAGTGTAATTACCCTTGGACCAAACAAATTCTTGACTAAAGGCGGGTTTACCCAATTTTTCTTATTGATAATTTATAAAATAAGCACAATTTTATTCATAGTCATAATGTTAAAAACATTATTGTTAATAGAAGTGTTTAACAAAGTTTTCATATATGGTTATAATTCACAATTCATAAGCACAGTGCATAATTTAAAA
Organism: Oxystoma pomonae; assembly: GCA_963921995.1. Lineage (NCBI taxonomy): Eukaryota > Metazoa > Arthropoda > Insecta > Coleoptera > Brentidae > Oxystoma > Oxystoma pomonae. The sequence goes on along the minus strand of OY998170.1, from coordinate 55,454,388 downwards.
GATGCACTATCAATATGAAAAAAGGAAAGAAAATATTTTGGTTGGTTGATTTCAGAATGGGAGCAATTGATTTTAGCTGATATTAGAAAACAGAAATTTAGCAAGAAGGAAGAATACCTAACTTGTTGAGGTTAGGTAAAGAAAAACATTTTTTTTGCTCTTCTTTTTTGTCAATTTGGTATTTCAATTTTTAAAATTTATCCTAATGCACTATGCTTATAAACTCTTGGATAAACAGGTGCTGTTAAATTTGGTATTAACACTAAAATTGTGTTTATATACTATGAATTAAAGTTATGAATTATCAATATTAAAAGTTGGGAAAAACTGCCTTAATTTCCAACGTTTTTTTCTTATAATGTTTGAATATTTTGTAAAATTATTTTTCGGTTTTTTGACCACTGGCTCACGTATAAGTACTTACCCAAACAAAAAATCTGGCGGCACTTCCACACAACACACAAGGTCCATGTGGGTTTTTCTTCACAAAGAACGTGGCTTTTCCGAACAAAATTCCATCAAAAATTGATAACAGTCGTCCACCATCACATTGTGATCAGATTTTTAGTCCATATTGCGTGCAAAAAGTTCATGAAAATTATTATTTCCCGAAATTTCGCCGCAAGTTCCAAAACAGGTAAACAAACTTGACTGACTGTCGGCATTTGACAGTTGTTTTGGGAAAGTATTGCGGGTTGCGTGCTATTCACGCCTTCTTTTTAATTAACAGTAAGCGATGTTGCCGTAACAGTGAAAATAATGGCGATAACGATCGTTATCTCACAACGATAGCCCACTGGAATTGCCCCCCTGTAATGTAATAGTTATATACTTAGCGAACAAAGAATGTGATAGGAATGTTATATTTTACCATTGGGAATATTACTAACACATGCCGGCAATAAGTTACGTTCTAGTTCATACAGGTGATATAAATGTGATGGAAACGTGACGTGAAATATGACTATAATGTCCCACATAGCAAATATATATATCATGTGATTCAAAATGTGTTCAGATGGCCACGAGATAAGATATGCAGTGGATATATATTCACAAGAATATCCACCAAATATGCATTAGTATTCAAGTAAAGTGCAATTACGGAGTAGCCTATTGATATGGGCATATTTTTTTCATTGGCCAATTCAAAAAAGGTAAGCTAAAAATAAAAAAGTTTAAAATGTGCATCCAAATTATATACTTATTTAATATATTTATATAATTTGTACTTTTGACAGTTTATGTAAAAACCCGAATTTTTGACAAATTTAGATAATTTTTTTAATTGTGGAATGCAAGAGCCTTATTATTATGATGCAAGCAATATTTTTTGTTGAGGTGTATGCAAAACATCGTGACAGTAAGAAAAAAACATTAATTTTGAATTTTATTTCAAAAAATTTCTACAAATGTTGTCGTCACGGACATGACCATTTTACCACGGACGTGACAAAAAATTACTCCTGCCTAACCTTTTCACTTTAATTAAACTAATTACATAGGCAATAAATATGTAGCAAAAGCTAATTTATTTCAATAAATGAAGTATGTACAAAAATAAATTCACAAAACCTGTTCATACAATGAATTAACATAGTCTTCGTCCGGAATAAAAAGTAAATATAATTTTGTTTTGAATACACTGGTTGGAGGAGTTTTTTTTTTCAAGGGTATCAAGGGGAAATCTTGCATAAGACGCCCGAACTACTTTACTGCCAGAGTCATTTCTCCTCTACCAGGAGAGCCCGGGTAGTGTCGGATTCCTACCGAGTAAAACCCCTCGATTGTGGCAGCCATTACTGGCTTATTGTGCACCCTTTGATCCTAGTTAGTTTAACCACTCCACTCCCCTGTACGAGTTTGTACAGGTTCTTAATGGAGCATTTCCTAGTGTTGATTCTAGTTTAACCACACCATTAAATTTTCCCCTGTACGAGTTTGTACAGGTCCTTAATGGAGCAGTCCCTAGTGTTGATTCTAGTTTAACCACACCATTAAATTTTCCCCTGTACGAGTTTGTACAGGTCCTTAATGGAGCAGTTCCTAGTCGTTATTGGGTCTAGTTCAACTTCCCCATAGGGCTATACCGGCCATATTCGGTCGCCAGAGCCTCGTCTGTTTTAGACAGGGAGCACCACGAGAAGGTGAGGTTGGCATTTGGATATGAGAGGCTAGATGCATTCCGAGCAATATGAAGGTTACATTATATTCGCATCACTACCCCTTACTCCCCGGTTGTAGGAGTTGGTAAATGCAAAGAATATCTCTGAACCTAATTTTTTGTATGTCATATTTTTTGGGCCATACATAGTTTTCCCCCTTTCTTGTTAAAAATTGATATCATTGACAAGTTCTATACATTGACAAGTTCTACATCTATTTTGGTATTATGTATATTTTAATATTATATTATATTTATATTTAATATTATTATAACAGATATCACCATTCCTAAAAAAGTAAATCTAATTGATATTCCTATTGATAGAAACCAAAATTTAAGAGGAGAAAAAATAATAACTTTTTTTGGAAGAAGAAAAAGGTTTTGGTCATGTGACCAAAGGTCCAAAATAATTATTGCAGCCAATTATAATGATAGAAAAAATTTAAAAAAAAAATAAGCCAGGCCTGGTTTGGAATGTCATTATTTAGATATTTCAATATTTTTTGTTACCAGGATACCAATTTTCTCCATATATTATGGCCACCCACGAGCCTACAACGGGAACATTGATGTTTGCTTCGTCTTCGCAAAAAATTTCTTCGTCCAACTGAGCATTATTTTCGGGTATTTCTATTTAATAGAAGTTGAGGAAATAGAAACAAAAGAAAGATTAAAAGAAATTGAGAGAGAAACATTTACAATAAAGGATACTGTAACAAAGCTCCCAATTTTCTACAACTTTCTTCGTTACTATTAGTTCTATTTTTCAAATAATCATTATCTTTTGATTCCGGCACTAAAATTCCCCAAGTTAAATTTTAGTTTTTTTTCAATGAAAATTTGAAAAGCCTTACCCAATGTTCCCCTATTGGTTTTTTTTTGGTCCAATTTACGCTTCATATATGGAGTGCGGTTTCGGCCATGCGCGGGACGCACGTTTTTCCATATATGGCAATGCATCCTTCCAAATATGGAAATAAATTTGCCCGACGCTTCTGCGCCCTAGGGCCGATTTTCCATGTTTGGCGGACTATCTTTGAACAGGATTTTAGCTTTGCCCAGAACCTTTAAAAACCTTTTCCTACCACGATACAAGGCAGTTTTTACTCAGTTTTTCGACTAACCACATCCTTTGCAGTTTTTCTTGTCACTAACCATATTCCGTTTTCAGTGATTCCGCCGTTGTGTGAGTTTGAAATTTTCAGGTAAACACCTTTTTGTTTGCTTTTATTTTACTTGTAAAGCCTACTGCTCTACTAAACTTGTGGCTTGATTATTTTATTTATTTTTATTTGACCATGTGCGTAAATAAAAATACTACTTTTGGCCCTTGTGGAAATACATGCAGAAATTTGATAGAAGTAAAAACCACCGATTATTATTGTTTAAACTGAACGGTTTGGAACAATAATAATTATTTTAGATAATTAATGGTTTTTTTGCAATTTAGGCTCGTAATATCTTAACGATTGACAGCATTATAACTTGCACTTCCTTCACAAGAACTCCGTAATTTGTAAAATACTGACAACTATATTAATTGTACCACCAGTTCCGTAAAATGTTCTTATTTTTTATTTTTAGTAAAATCTTTGCCAATCCCTGTAGGAAATACATGCAGAAATTTGATAGAAGTATGTGTGTATTTTCTAAAAACCACCGATTATTATTGTTTAAACTGAACGATGTGGAACAATAATATTTATTTTAGATAATTAATGGGTTGTTTTCAATTTTGGCTCATTACATCTTAACGATTGACATCAGTATAACTTGCACTTCGTTCACAAGAACTCCGTAATTTGTAAAATGCTGCTGACTTCAATTTTGTTTATGAGTAACTTAAGAGTTGACAACTTTATTAATTACCCCACCCCGTCCTTGAAATTTTGTAATAGAATTTTGTAAGACATGGATAAAATTGAAGAAAAAAAACTAGATCAATAGGTTCTTTATTTTCTTTTGCTAAAACTGTATAATTGGTGCTATGCGTTCTGGCTTTTGGACTTTGCTTGTTTTTACCTTCAATTGCTTGCTACCGCGTAAAAACTTTTACAAATTTGCTTTGCTCTTGTTGTATGGAATTGTTTATTTTTTTTTAGTAAAAAAATACTATCTGAGCTAAACCAAAGATACCTCGCCGATTGTTCATTATAATTTTTAGGGGTGGTTTTGAACCTTATTACTTTGACGTTACTTAAAAACTTGAGTTACCATGTTTTATTTATCTGAGATATCATTTTTTTGACTGTAGGATTACCAACCGTTGTGATTTAGTTTTAACAAAAATAAAGCTAGGTTTTTGCTTAATAAACAAGTAATTTATTTACGACTGCAGTGTTAATTATTGACCTAAAAATTTTAAGTGATACTATACCTGGTTTCTTCACTGTTTAAAAGCTACCTTGTTGGCAAAGGAGACTCTAAGCTCCTTAATTTCTTAGAGTGGCGCTCGAGGCATTTTCTGTCGATTTTTGTTTTACTGGGATACCGCCTCGAAGAAAATTCGACAGAAACCCTGTAACGTCAAGCTAAAGGGTAAAATTCATATTCCTTTCAGAGACCTAAATTTGGTACCAACTAAACTATTAATTGCGATGGATCTCACCCACACAGATAGAGGACCTTTACAATATCGGTTATTTCAGTACAAACAAGATCAATTTTCATCTTTCCAATTGAGAAAGGATTACAATCATTCTCAAGCAAGCAAATGTCGCAGCTACGAGACCTTAAATCCATTTCTATCATACCATGTTGAGTTATCAAGGTCACTTGAGACGTTGCTCCTATTTTTCCTATTTTGGGCACTTTTAGTGGAATGGCTGATTTAGATAGCTGAATTTTTCGGGATCGATGCAGAAAAGTATAATCTTGGTTAAATTTTCTTCAAGAGCATTTACAAAATCCTTGGCGCAAGAGATATCTATTCCCTGTAGTACTATCTGCTAATCGTTTCACTGTGCCGCCAATTCCATCCACGGAACCCTTGCCGTGGCCCGGGGCACTAAGATTCCAACAAAAATTTGCATTTTGAAAGAGACGAGACAGATGTTGCGCAGCGAGATATAAATTGTACCGATTTCGATATTGAGAAGTCGGCCCATCGGAGAAAATAAAAACTGGCTCAATAATTTCAGATTCAATTTGATTTATTAAAAAAAATTAAGTACTGGTTCCATATGACTCCAAACAGCATGCGCCTGGTGGTCTAAATTATACGAGACTGGCAAATGACCAGTTATTTATGTGTCCCAGAGGTGCGTAAACTAAAGTCAAAAAAACTTATAACTCTGTAAATTGTAAACCAATTTAAAAAAAAAATAAAAATAAACAGGGAATTGAAATACCTTTTAAACAAGGTATCACTCAACCCCCCTTTCTATTTAAAATTTTAAAGTAGTAAGTGACCTAGTAGACTTACGTCAATATGACGCTTATAAAAAATACGTCAAAAAGTAGCAAAAGTTTCATCATTAAACATGGTTTTCATATGAAGGGGGGGGGGACTTTTTACGTCCGCACTGTATACGTTTTCTTCGTCACTGTACTTACTTTTTTTACGTCTTTGTTAGGGACTTATTGGGCGTACATTTTCGCATTCCCTTATTAAGGAAAATTGACATTTGACATCTGAACATCCGCGTGACCTGCGTTTTTATTAAGGGAACCGTAATAAAATACGGTATTCCCTTAATTTGGTACAGTTACCGTACGTCCCTTATCTTTAAACATAACCTCAATTAGCACCGATAATAGTGATGGTTGGTTTGTTTTTCAACACGACTTTTTAATATTCTTTGCATTTTTAGTTTTTTGTTTATAAACAAAAACAGTCTTGTGAATTTTTAAAATGTATTTGAATAAATTAATAAATTGGAGACACCTACAAGGATGAGGTTCAGCTACACTGACGATATAATTCTTTTGCAATAATTTATCAGGGAAAATCCCTACAAGGTTAGAAATTTTAGGTTAGGAATAAGGAAAAGTAATGTGACTTCCAATAACATTTTTTTTTAAGTATGATTAAGGTTCAACCTAAATAAAATATGTCTTTCCCTTATTATGGTAAAACCTTATAGAGTAACGCCAAATAAGTAACTCTCTCCTGTTTTTGTTGTCCACTGTTGGACTTTGCAGCTGTCATTTTTATCTTCCTCGTCAAGTGTTATGCTAAAATTGTCATTTATAATCTTGTTCTTGTCTTTTTCATCAACAATTTTTTCAGAAAAGCACCTTTGCAAATAAAATTAAAGTTCTCATGCTTGGCGCATGCGCATGTCTCTCTATCCATCATTTTTGCCGCAACAATCCAAAATGGTTTAAATTTATAGAATGATAAAAATTATACTATTACGTTAGGATGTATTTTTTTTAAATAATGAGTAAAAGGTCTTTAAGTTATGCAACAATAGGCGTTGAATGTCCTTGCCTGAGGATATGGATTCAAGAGAAGTCAACCCCCAAACTACTCTATAAAAAAATCCAAGATCAATCTGAGTGCTCAAACTGGTTTATAATTATTATTGGCAGTTAATTCCCAATTGCCGCAAACTTTAACCTAAAGATCTATTTTTTGTAGTAACGTAAGTATTTAAATATTTTAACAAAAAACGAACTTGACAGACCAAATAAATGGATTTTGACTTACCAAAAAAAAAGGTAAAGAATGGGAGGAAATCGCACTTCAATATGTAATCCGAATCTTCTGCAGGCCAGTCTATGTGGAAATAGTAATTTTCCAGATAAATAGTAGATGCATAGATTTGTAGACGCACTCGCGAGCACAGGTAAGATTTTTTTGTAAATTATAATAAATTTTCGAGTATCGTGTATTGGAAGAGTTCTTGTACACACTCTCGACTCGATTCATTTCGACGTTGACGAAAAATCTCTAAACCCCATGTTCTGTGCAGTAGGTAAATGGACTACAGCTATACAGGATCGGTCAAAAGTAGCAGGAATGGAACAAAGGTTGTCAAGACTTATCGCGTAATTTCATTATTTGACCAACGCAATTTTTTAATTACGCACAAGTACCGTGAAGTAGTAAAAAATGAAATATGTTTAAACTTTAAAAAGTAACTTAAAATTAAAATATTTTAGACTAACCCTGTAATTTATTTTAAATTAAACATTAAAGTGACATTCGTGGCATATCGGACAAAGCGTTTTTGTTTCTCACTTCATTACGACCAGGCCTCCAATGTCTAATGGAGAATCCAGACACCTACAGACCTGTTTCATCCTTATTAGGAATCATCAGTGAGTCATAGGATTGTACCTGTAGCTTCAAACACAAGCACCATGCACACCTATCTATTTTAAAACAAAAAGTTTGTAATCCGCGGGGACCTAGTACCTGTGTGCGCCACCTGTTGAATAAGCTGAGGAAAGCAGGTGGCGCACACAGGGACTAGGTCCATTGTCTCCGTAATGTTATTGTCTGCATATTTTTTGTTCTTTTTATAGCTAACAAGATGTTTTATTTTTTTATGTAGCTTGTATTTTTTTAATAGATTTCCCGATAACATTTTTTGTGTCGCCGTTTTGATACCTTGGTCTTGCCTTAAATTAATTTTACTTAAATTGGTTTGTATTTGATCTGTGAGTGCATTCGCAAAAATCAGTTCTTTTTTTACATCATCTGGAACCATTCTACCTTGTAGCAAATTTTCTACTTTTGATGCAGGAAAGACATTATCTTCATTTTTGTTTGTTGGATTTGAAGGAACATTCTCATTGTATATATTTTGAGTTGGTAGCTTTAGCTCAGATTTACGTTGCCACCTTTTCTTGTATTTTTCTTTTTCCTTTCTTAGTTTTTGTATTTCATTACTTTGTTTAGCCATTTTCTCTTGCATCTGCCTGATTTTTTTATGGAGTGAATTTATTTTCTTTTTTGAGCGCTTATGACCGTTTTTTTTCAGATGACTTTGTTGAGGGGTTAAAGCCTTTAGTGAAGTGAAAGTAATAAGTTTACATCTAAAGTATTCTTCGACTGGCAGTTTGAGTTGGTTAGTATTTGCCACTTCAGTTTTACTTTTCATTCTTGAACTTGCATCTTCCCTGTCCTTTATGGCTAAGGATTTTTCAAGCTCATTTTCTATATGGGAAGACAGTGGAGTATTTTCCAGTACATTACGTAATTTTTTTCTATTAAGTCTAGACTTTCTTTGACTTTTTTTCCATTTTACTCGTTGTTGATTTTGTTCTTTTTTGACATTTGGACAATTTTTTATTTTTTTTTTTGTGCTCTTGCCGTCTTTATATATTCTTTATTTTTCTCTCTGACTAGTGCTTTTTTCCCTCACTCAGATTTTGTCGTAATTTTTGCATTATTTCCTTGGCCGTACTTTTTGTATTTTTGGTTTTTGACAGATTTAATTTTTTTTGTTTACATTCTTCAGTTGACAGCGGCGAATCAGTCTTTGTTTGCTTCTTGAGATCTTGACTTGCTTCATTAACTTTTTGAACAGCACAGGCAGATTTAGTCAGTCTAGCTGTTTTCAATTTAAAGTTGGCGCTACTACTAGGTTCGTCACAGTTTTTTCATTATTTTCTTCTAATTTCATTTTAGAGCTTTCACTCTGTGTATCAATCTTTTTTTTAACTTTTTTTGCTTGTTCTTATTAACTTCCACTCTTTTTCATCTTTTTTCTTTTTATTCCTTGCAAATGCTTTTACTTTTCTATAAACTCTTTTTTCTATTGCTCGTTCATCATCCTAGTTCAAAAAATTAGTATGTAGATGTTGTTTAAAAATAGCTTAAAAATTTATTTTTTCACAAGAAACTTTTATGCTATGAGAGTTCACCATTTTTGACTCATACCCATGACAAAATGTACATTTGTGCCCATGCGTTTTCCGTGTAAAAAAAGCTCATGTTCTAAGGCTATCGTATAAAAAATCCCACCCGGTAGTACTACTTTGTGACCCTGCCTTGAGGTAAGTTTACCTATTTACCAATCTGTTTTACCTATTTTTTGACACATTTGACGCTGAAATAGTAGTCACAACAACGTTGAACGCGAAAGTAAAGTGTAGCCGCGAGTTGTTAACACTATTTTTTTAATACCTTTATCAAAAAATCCAAGAAAAACAGGAAAATACTTTTGAAAATCTCGAACGAAGAGCATTTCTCGCAACACACCATCTTTACAGTATAAATCAAGGCGGCTGGTAAATGAAATAACAATGGTCTCCATAGCAATCTGCCTTTTTATTCGGTGACGGTCATTGTTACGACATTTTAATCTTTGACAGCTTGATATTTTGACGATGTTTTTAAATTATTTTTTTGGTGAAAACTGGCGGAAATGGCTTAATTTTTAAGCAAGAATAATTATATTTTTTCAATATTACTATTTTAAAAAACGAACAGAAATCTTTTTTTGCACACGTGATCAAAAAAAAAGTTTTTTTACATCGGTGACCAAAAAAGCGATGCTTAGTTATCTGGAGACAGTTACTAAAATCATGTTTTTGATGAAGGTATAAAAAAAATATTTGTTCACAATTCGAACATGAACGATACTAAAAACAAAACAATTTAACATTTTATCTTTGTTCGGATACGTTTTTGGTTTTGGATAGGTTGGCATCTAAAATTTAAACATATATCTAACATCTTTCTAAATTTTCTCTAAAAATTTAACGTTAAAACCAAGCCCTGTATGTTTCTCTAGAGATATCCAATACGCGTCACGGACTTGAATTTACGTCACGGAGCTGACAAAACGACAAAATGTTATTATTTGTGCTAGAGTTATGAAAGTTTGATTTTGATTTTTAAGGTTATGTAAAAGGTACGTTCGGGTATTACACTCTGTTCACTCTTTTGACTCTTTTTGCTCCGGATGCGTTCGAGTTAGCCGATAGAGTAAATGGAGTAGTTTCCTTTTCCGTTCACCTTTTAAGAGTAGTGTCCCACTCTTCACGGAGTTCACTCGAAAAGTCCCATTTCGAGATAGAGTGCCGGTGCGGGCATGCGCAGTTATAACCCCAGTTCTTCTAACCTCATTTTCAGAGAAAAAAGCCGCTAATTATTTTGTTTTTCGTTTAAAAAAAAATGTCATTAATACCTATCACAGATTACGAGGGAAACATGATTGGCAATGAAGAAGGCATGGTGCTTGTATTAAATGAAAATAGTAAGTAACTGTGGTAAAATTTAAGGTCCATTCATGCTCACAACTTAAATCAACTTATATCAAGGCAACTTAAGTCAAAGTACATATTGATGTAAGTTGCAAGCATGAAATAACCTTTAGGGTGGATTCAGAATTGCCATATACATCTGCTATAGTTTCAACCCAAAGATCAGTGTTTAGTTTTTTTTTCATTGCAGTTTTACTTCATGCTTAAGGTTGATGTCATAAGGACTAAGGCTAAACTACAACTACCTAGCCAAAAAAACCGCATCAAAACTCTTTAAAAAAAAACTCGTCAAAGTTGACAAATTTTGATAAGATCCGACGGTGAAAGTTGACGAGATTCAATTGTTTTTAACGTCGGTTTGTGAAACACCATTGTCAGGTGAAATCTTATATAACTTTGAACAGTTTGTGGCTGATTAAAATATATTGTAACTTCACAAGTTTTCAACAGCTGTCTTTTGAACTTTTATAAGAATTTGTCAGATTTCATTGGATTACTGATTGATAAAGTTTATGAGATTCTATGAGGAGAAGGATATACCTTTGGCTTCTAAAAATCTACGAGATTTTACAATATTTTATGAGGAACCCTAAAAGTTTTGACAAGATTTTATAAGATTTTGTGATGACAGTGATCCAATTTTGACGAGGTTTGACAAGATCCAGTTAAATTTCGTTGTTCTTGACATCAGATTTAACCTGTTTTTACAAGACTCGAGTCAAGTTTCTGAGAGTTTTTAAGAGTTTCTACGAGATGCTTGAATAAATAACTAGGATTATAACAAGATTTTAAGAGACTTTATGATAGAATTGATCAGATTTTACCTGTTTTTACAAGACTAAGTTTAAGTTTTTAAGAGTTTTTAAGAGATGCTTAAACAAATAACTTTAATTTTAACGAGATCTTAAAAGATTGTATGATGGGATTGATCAGGTTTTACCTGTCTTTGCAATACTAGAATAAAATTTCTAAGAATTTTTAAGAGTTTCTAAAAGTGTCTTGAACAAATAACTTGGATTTTAACAAGATTTTAAAAGATTTTATGATGGAATTGATTAGATTTTACCTGTTTTTACAAGAGTAGTTTTAAGTTTCTAAGAGTTTTTAAGAGATGCTTAAACAAATAACTTTAATTTTAGCAAGATCTTAAAAGATTTTATTATGGGATTGATCAGGTTTTACCTGTCTTTGCAAGACTAGAATAACATTTCTAAGAGTTTTTAAGAGTTTCTAAGAGTTCCTTGAACAAATAACTTGGAATTTAACAAGATTTTAAAAGATTTAATGAAGGAATTGATCAGATTTTACCTGTTTTTTCAAGACTAGGTTTAAGTTTCTAAGAGTTTTTAAGAGATGCTTAAACAAATAACTTTAATTTTAACGAGATCTTCAAAGATTTTATGATGGGATTGATCAGGTTTTACCTGTCTTTGCCAGACTAGAATAAAATTTCTAAGAGTTGCTTGAACAAATAACTTGGATTTTAAAAGATTGTATGATGGCATTGATCAGATTTTACCTGTTTTTACAAGACTGGGTTTAAGTTTCTAAGAGTTTTTAAGAGATGCTTAAACAAATAACTTGAATTTTAACAAAATTTTATGATGGGATTGATCAGGTTTTACCTGTCTTTACAAGACTAGAATACAATTTCTAAGAGTTTTTAAGAGTTTCTAAGAGTTGCTTGAACAAATAACTTGGATTATTACAAGAATAAAGACAAGTTTTTAAGAAATATGCTTAAAAATAAATTAATTTTTAAAAAGTACTTGAAAAGAAATAAATATAGATAGAATTGAGAATATTTTGCTTGTTTTGACGATTCTCGAGCCGAAAAAAATTTTTATACAGGGTGTCCCATCAAAAACGAAACAGAGTCGAGTATTTGGAGTACGATTTCGAACAAAACCTCGAACACGTTAATTTATTATTCAGAGGGACACTTTTGCGCTATATTGGAATTTTTGTAAGGCACACTCCTTTACGTCCAGGTCTTATTGCGAATCTTTTTCAGACTTTTTGTGTACAAATGCGACGACGACGACCTGAGTGAACATTTAATAAACATTCGCATATGTTTAAAAAACGTTTCAAAGGCGTATTGAAAAGGTCAATATTTTTCTAAAACTTTGTAATGTCCCAGAAACGTTTTAAAAACGTTCAAGGAACGTTAAGACGTACAGTGAACGTTTTAAAGGGCCTCAGGAACCTTTCAAAACGCCTAAGTAACGTTTTTGGCACTCAGCAGTTACCTAAATATTTTGTATGATGGTTTAAACCCAATAAAACAAAAACATATAATTTATCTTTTATTTACTAAATAATATATAGATACAATGAAACCAAAAGCCAATAAACCAATTATTTTTCGAAAATAAACTTGCACATAAATATTTACTTAAAACTGTTTAATCTTGTATAATATATATATATTATACTGTAATATTAACAAATGACAACTCACAAAGAGCTCGCATTATGAGTTTTTAAAAATAATCTTAAAAGAGGTAATTATTTAAAAAAATATATAACTTCCTTACATGATTACCGGTATTGATGTGGGTACTTAACATTCCAGTCCTTTGATTTAGTACCATTCCAGTCTGGTAATAAAAACCTAAACAAAAATACTTTAGCTGCGAGCACCATCATAAAAATTCAACTTTCTGCCGCTCTGTTTGCTGGCGCTGTAACTAAAGAAATAGGAGGAGGAGGAGCCTCTTTTAATTTTTGACCTTTTTTAAGGAAGTGTTTTTTTTTGTTAAGGGGGGTGGCATATTATATGAAGATGAATAGTCCATAAAAATAAAAATGGGGTCTGCAATTTTATTTATTATAATTTTTTTAATAACAGTTGAGTGCTTCTTTACATAACATTTTAAGTCAAAACAAGTGTCCCAAAATTTATTATTTTTTATAGTCTCGTTTATAGTCATGCAAAAATATTTAGTACCAAAAATTTTTTTTATCAAGAGGAGTTTGACGTAAATAGAGTGTTTTTTATTTTAAAACTTTTATTATTACTTCATTTTAAACCTTTTGTTATTACTATCTCAGTTTTATTCCGCTTCTGTGAACACTCCCCTCTTCTTCCTTTCTTGAGCCCTTTTGCGCCAACCTCCAATAGTCGATTCTATTGCTTTTTTATTGCAGGACAGTCCTGAGTTTTCAGTTGCCTTTAAAAATTCACAGTTAGGTGGTAAAGATTACTAGTTAAAGCCTTTAGTTTTTTTTGAATTGAACAATATATCAAAGGAATCAAAATTACTAAAAATTAAGTTAGGTGAAGCAGAAGGTAAAAATGTTTAAAAAAATATTCTAAAAAGAAAGAAAAATCTATCATAAGGGAATTTAAAAAAAGTGATTTAAGTTGCATATAGTTTCTTTCTTTTTTTGGGTAAAAAAGGGCTGGTTAGGTTGGGGAAGGGGGTTCTAAATCACCATGTTGTCATACAAAAAGGGAATATCATTAAATTTTAGTTTAGCACTTTTCCTGATGCAAAACTTTTTTTTTAATTATAGACACAAATGCATATTTGAACTCACCAATTATCATCTTAAACAGAAAGATAATTGAATGGTGGTTTCCTTCCACCCTAACAATGAATATTTTAGGGCCACATCATCAGTTATAAGTGCAGATTGTATTCGCCTAATAAACTCCTGGATATTATTACCAAGCTTTGAAAAATAGGCAACCTAAAATATAAAATTATAATAGATTTTAACCATAATAGGTTTTTGGTCATTCTTAGTCTTAGTTAACTCAATTAAAAATCAGTCAAACTTTACGAAACAATTAGCAAAATCAGACCATGTTTGGACCTATTTATTTTTTCATTTTTTTTTCTTTTTCTTTTTCATTTTTTTTTCTCAACATTTCGAGAATTATGTTGAACAAAATTATTTCAAGTGTCAGTTAATTTGGATTAAGGCAGGTTCATGGTTATATTCCTTTTCCGTAACTTTTTCCTTTATCTTAACCTTTCCTTTTTCCTTAAGTAAAAAGCTGGTCCATGCTAAAATTCAAAGTTGACACTAATGATAGGCAAACTTGCGATTTTGGCATTTTGTTTAGATACAAAATTTGGGGTTCTTTGTGTCCCACAAATGTGGACCAAATAAAAAAACCATCAATTTTGAGGTTCAAAAATGTCAACAAATATTTTGCCTGCTGCACTTACACGACACAATTTTTTCCATTTCTTTTTCTGTAAAGTTAAATATTGGTTGACTTTTAAAGCTTAAGGAAAAAGATATGGAAAAGGAACAAGCATGAACACCCACATCTAAATACATGAGATTTAATAATAAAAGTTACAGAAAAAGTTACAAAAAAGGAATTAAAGCATGAACGAGCCTTTAAATTTACTTCTGGTTAAAGTTCATTAAAGCTGGGTTTATAAAAATAAGAACTTGTTGATGGTTTATACAGGAAATAAAATTAAAATAAGAATAGTATTGAACCAATTGGCACATGTGTATTAAAAATGTGTCTACTGTCATTTTTTGGTGTTTATTATTTTTTTAAAATTTATACAAAAACTCACATGCGTATATTTTACAGCCATGTCTTACCAGGGGTGTGTCCCATCAGAAGCTAAAATGGTTGTTGAAGTCACATAACTAGCTTAATCAGCATATTAATTAGTGTCAAAAACTTTACTTACCCTTTTATAGGAAAATACACCACCAGGTATCCTTACAAAAAAATACCAAAATTATACATCTCCCGAGACATCTCCTTTTATATTAAAAAAAAACCTTTAAAAAACATCAGAAGTGAGGTTATATGTAAAAAATTAAGTTAAAAAGTTAGAAGTTGACCATCTTTTAATTTTATTTTCTTTATTTATTTAGCCGAGGTTTTAGCTTTATAAACGCTTACAGGTATTCCTATAGCTTTATCTCTTATTTTTATTTTTTTCTGTATAAACCCAGCTTAAATTGCTAGAGCTAGAACATTTTTTTGTACTTACCATAGCTTGGTATTTTTTGTGTTCTCTAGATCACTCTACAACCACCTCTTATTAATTTTCGATTTTTCCATTAAGTTCTAGAATTGAGAAGGATCATCATCAGGGGCGGGGGAGTTGTAGTGTGTTTTTTTTTTATTGTTTTGGGTTGGGTTGGAATAGGTTGGGTTGGACTGTGTTGGTTTGTGTTATTTTAGTGAAAAAAATTAAAACACAAAAAAATTGAAAAAAAACAACCGGCGCAGGCGGATTTGGGGTCCTAGGAACCCTAGTAGGTGCCCCCATAAAGAATTTTTGGTAATTATGCAGTTTTCTGCCATTTTTGATTTTTTATGAAAAATTCTTTATGGGGGCACCTACTAGGGTCCCTAGGACCCCAAATCCGCCTGCGCCGGTTGATTTTTTTTGTTTTTTTTTAATTTTTTTTTCACTAAAACAACCCAAACCAACACAGTCCAACCCAACCTAATCCAACCCAACCCAAAACAATCAAAAAAATACATTACAACCCCCCCCCCGGCATCCTTTTTCTCTTAAAAAAAAGGCGGATTTGGGGACCCTAGAAGGTGTCCCCATAAAGAATTTTTCATAAAAAATCAAAAATGGCAGAAAACCGTATACTGCATAATTACCATTTTTTATTTTAATTTTTATATGCCTGTATAAACCATTGAATTACAAGTCTGGCTTATAATTCAATGGTATAAACTCAGCCTAAAATGACGATTTTTGGTCGCTTTACTGGTAGTTCTAAACATTTTCTAGGACGAACTTATTTAAGAACAAAAGAATATGAATACTTACGCAGTATCTGCTTCTACATCCATGGTGAGTTGAAACTTAAACTAAATTTAAGCCAATTTTAAAAAAAAACAAAACACAAACCACACAGGAAGAAACCGCAGAATATTAAATGGCGTCGGCAAGTATGTCAAGTTGTCAACCGCACGTCAGATGTCAATCGCGCGGGAAATTTAAAAAATACGGCTTTTAAAACACACGATATCCGGCAATGCGTTTGATCGGACCGGAAAGGTGGTTTAGAAATGCATGCAATTACAAAGAAACCATTGCGTTTTACTTGGTATGCGAAACACGTTTTTCAGTTATTGGCAAAATAACAAATTTGCCAATACATCATCACTAGTAAATAATCATTGGCAAATAGCGCAATTTTGCCAATAATACTACTGTAGGAAATAACCAATGGCATGCACTTGCCAATAATGCCAATAAAGAAAATACACCTTACCACCTTTCATTGTTTGTGGGTTATCCGTGCTTATAAATCCTTTTAAAATATTTGCATGTAATACTCGTCAAATCTTTAAAACAATAGTGCTGGGAGAACCGTATAAACTATATTCTTTTGTTCTTCCTGCTTGTTAATGCTTATAAAATCTTGTAAAATATTTGCATATAATACTCGTCAAATGTTGATAAAACCTTGTAAAATATTTGCCTGTAATACTCGAAAATCTTTTAAAAAATTGTGCTGGTAGAACCACATAAACTCCTATACTTTTGTTCATTCCTGCTTGTTAATACTTATAAAACCTTTTTGTTCCTTCCTTCTTTTGTTAATATTGATAAAGTTAAAATATTTTCTTGAAATACTGGTCAAATCTTTAAAAAAATTATGCTAGATCGCTGCAATTAAAACTTATAGAATTTTGTAAAACATTAAATTATAATGCTCGTCAAATCTTTTAAAAAAATGTGCTGGTAGAACCGCAATAGAAACATATAAAGTCTCCATACTTTTCTTCATTATTAAATCTCGTAGAAATTCATGCGTGTTAAACTTTGTCAAAACTTGTAGAAATAAGAACATTATTTGCGGATAAAATCAGGTCAAAAGTTCAAGCTCATATAACCTGATATGATATAAAAATATAAATTTTTATTCTTATAAAATCTTTTAATCTCTTGCCCATTTTAAGAAGTCAAAAAACTATTCTATATTGATCCTCATAAAACCTTGTCAGCTTTTACAAGTCACGATCTTTGCCGCATAAAGTCTCTTAGACCTTATAAAATCTCATAAAACCTAATGAAAATGTTATCAGTTTTGACAAGTTTTTATGCGGTTTTTTTGGCAGGGTAGCTAGGCCTGACATCATGCTTAAGGTTAATGCGTAGATAGTGGTAAACTATAACTGGGTCTTAACTGTCTTTTTTTACCTTATGGAAATCCATTGAGCTTTATCAAAACTACAGTCTTGAAAAAGTCACATGTTAATTTGTTAGCTCAAGACGTATGTTATGCCCTACTAAATAAAGATGACCCAAAAGATATGGAGGATGTATTGATCCCAGAAGATACTGAGGATGTGAATGAAAATGTTTTAAAAACTAAAATGTGGACTACTGAAAACACAATGTTTCTTATCGAAACAGTAAAAGAATTTGATGATGAGTTTGCGAAAGGAATGAAGAAACTTATGTGGGAGAAAATAGCAAAACATTGTCAACATCTCCATAAAGCTATCACTGCACAGCAGTGCGAGTCTAAATGGAAAACTCTTAAAAGGACATATAAAACAATACTTGTAGTCAATAAAACCTTCGGGGAAAAAAGACGACATTGGGAGTTTTTTAACCCAAAATTTAACGTACTGGCATATCTGGACTGAAATTAAAGAATGGTAAGTAGTTTTTGGGTCACGGCTCCAATTCTTGAAATAAATTTGTGAACAAATTTCCCGGATGTCTCATTTCTTTCCAAAGTGAAAAAGAAAGCATTCCAAGCTATTTGTATACAAATTTATTGGGTCAAGTGGCTCCTTAATTGTTTTGAAGGTATTTTAGTTTTTTTAGACTGTTTGTTTTAGACTCTTTAAATTGACATGAAGCAAAGCTGCTTTTCTAAAGCTTTCTCAACATAAATGATGATTTTATTTGAATTGCACTAATAATTTTTCTCCTCATCTTTTTTTAGAACCTGACAACTTGAGGGAAGCCTCTACGAGTGCCAGTTTCTCGGGAAATTCAGTGGAAGGAGCAACAGCAGTAAAAAGATCAACAGATGGAGAATTTCCAAGCTCTTTCACAAAAAAAAAAGACAAGCAAAAACTAGCGAAGCGGACAATCGACACAGGGAAAAAATGCAAAGGTTGGATCATTTTAATAAAATTTTTGAAAAAATGGTTGATAAAATGCCTGAACCAAAATAATTTCTTTGCTTAAAATTTTTTATTAATCTTGTTCCTGAAAACATTTGTACCTCGATTTGTACCTCTTTTTGTCTTAGTAACTAGAACTGCAAAAAGCAACTATAACTTGATTTTTAAAATATTTGTTACTTTGAATCATAGAATCACCTGTTATGACTAAAACATACTTTTTTTTTTATTTTAACAAATTACTTGATTTTTGGTGCAAGCCTGTGATTTGTTACAACTTTGTTTAAGTATTTTGTTGTTTTCCAGAAGATACTGAGGATGTTAAAGTTAAGCTGAAGGCATAATTGAAAATACAAGCTACTAAATACAGATTACAGTGATTTCTAACCTCACTTTTTTACACCATTATTGCTATTTTGTATCTGTCACTAGTAGTCTGTATTTAGAATTTATTTTATCTTACAGCTTTGATTTAACGGCTTTGAAAGTCTGTCGCTAGTATCTAGTAGCTTGTATTTTTAATTAGGTCTTCAGCCATACCCATTAAAAATGTGTTGATAAGATCTAGGTATACGTACCTGATTACAGGTAGTTGTAAGTTATGCTTATGTTTTATTTGTGTTAAACGTAGTTTTTTTAATCAGAATAAATGAAAAATTATTAAAAAAAATATTTTTTTTTATTTAAACAGGTTTATTCCCTTTATTAAGCCTAACATTTTATAAATTTCTAATAATTATGGGCAGCCTATTAACAAATTGGTTTCTTTTTACATTTGCAACATTAGGTACATCATTAACAGTATGTATATCTTCTTCATTGTGAGGATGATTTATTCTTAGCTCCCTTAGCTCTGCAACTAAGTCCATAATATCCTCAAATGACTCCCCTTGCAAAATGCAAATATTATGAATTATACAGCAGCTCAAAATGTTAAGTGCACACAAGTCTAGTCTCTGGCTTTTTTGTAGTTTAAGTCGCCTAAAGCGACCTTTTAGCTGCGCATAAGAATTTTCTATTTTCACTCTAATTTTGCCGAGAATGACATTGAATTTTTTTTTTGCTCACAGTTAAATGGCCATTATCTTTGAATTCCACCAATAAATTCGTATTAAGTTTATATGCCAAGTCACCGATTAAATTAGAATCCTCAAAGAATTGTATTTCATTGGTTTGTATTCTTGCATACAGGTCTGATCTTCTGTATAATGTATAGTCATATAATGACCCTGCCTCCCCAGCATAAATATCAGTAAACAGTAATCTGTCATCACAGACACCTTGTAAGATTAAGGAATGGAAACCTTTTCTATTTACATATGAGTTGCCATTCTCTTCGGCGCTACTATTCGTATATGGCACCCATCTATGCATCCAATTACACCTACAAAAAAATGGATCCATGAAATATCTCTAGACCTACTAAAAAAATTATGAAGAAATAATATTAAAATAAATTAATATTTAAAAATCACATCTTAAAAAACTTCAGCTTCGGCATAACTTTTTTTGCTATCAGAGAGATAGACTGAAAGGACATTACAAGCAAATCACTTTAAATCTAAGAAGGTAAGATAAGCAATTCATTTTAAAAACATTATCGTTGAAACCATTTGCAGAAAGATTATTCAAGATTTGTAAATGTCTTTCTCTGTTTGGCTAAGATATGATTTTATAGGATTCATTGACTCTCAAAAGTAATTTTCCAATACGTAATAAAATTTGCCAGCAAGTGGATTTAGAGATACCAAAGGTATTTGCAACCAACCTAAAAAAAAACAATTATTGTTAAAAATTAAGATATTACACCTAAAATACCTAGTTAAATTTAAAAACTATGCAGGTTGTTTTAAATTGTTTGCTATTATTATTTGCCTAACAATAGGAAAAGAAGTTAATGTTTTCTAAATTATTAATAGTTTAACTACACAAACTAGCATCCTAAAATTAAAAGAATAACTTTCTAAATGAAATTGCAAGTTTTTCGTTGTGATCTTAAGGCCTTAAGCTGAACTTTGAGTGTAAATGTTAATTGCAAAATTTAATTCGCCAGAACGCTACCTCTGACACAAGTGAGTTGTCAAAATGGCCACCACAAATGTTAAAAGACCACTAAAATGGGAGTCAATAATTGGCCTATAGTTGAGTCGGTAGTGCCTAGACATCTCCAGAAAATCTGACCAAGAGCAACAATACATTAACGGAGGGGTCATCATATCCTCCCCTAAAAGCTTGCGTACATGCATATATTGTGGCAATCTCAGTGATTTGTGATTAAGTAATTATGTGGTAATTTGTGGTGTACGATGCATAGTTGGAATTGCGAGCAAACTTTAACAAGGATTGTGGGACAAAATGTACATGTATTGCGGGGAGGTAATGACTCACTCAACATTTTAACCAACCTAATGCTCTCTAGGTTTCCAAAATACCAGATGGTGATCATAACTTCTTTTTCCAATGAAGTTTTTGGATAGCCTCTGGATGAATCATGGTCTTGCTCCGAATTGATTTTAACCAATAAATCTTCAAAGGTTGTAGGATCCATTCTAAAATGGAGTTTAAATTGTTTGTCATTAGGGGCACTGTTAAATCTGCAAAGTTGTCAACCTTCGCAATAAACTTATTTTTATTTTTTTATTTTATTTTTATAAGAAACTGCAAGGTTAAAAATGTTTTAATCGACGTAATAAATGCGAATGCAAAGAAAACAATCTTAATTTTCATCTCCAGCACGAACGCTACTAGAGATAAAAAAATAGCGCCAACTAGGAAGCATTAAAAATGTGGATCGTGTTTTTCTCAAAAAAAAAAAGATTTTGTGATTTAAATATAAAACAAAATCCAACGAAGGCTTGACTCTCAAGTCTCCCCGGCTGACTGTATACTATAAAATGAATAAATAGGTAACTATACAGCGCTATCCATTATAAACAAGTATAGAATTTTTGACTCTTAATCCAAGATTGAAAGGGCATTCAAAAGAAATCATTACTTTTTCTGACATTTGATATTAGAATACTTAGGCTTTGTACATGTATTTTGTTACTTTAAATGAAACACTTTGTATATTGGGTAATTTTTATAGCTTTACCCTTGCCAACAATGCCCAATAACTCAAAAACTAAACGAGATTTTTTAAATTTCTCTTAAATTAAAAGAAGCACACAATAAACAAGGTGTTAGTTGTAAATTAAGCTTAGGAAAGAGTTAAGGGCATTAGTAAATCTCAGCCAAACTGTTCAAAATACAAAACAGACCCTATACATTTCGCACTCCACACTTTCATATTATTTAGAAAATACAATAAAACACGTTATTATTTTTCACTCGTGAACCAGCCGCTGCACCGCCAGGATACCGGCATATATGACCTACACTAACTACATCACAACTGAAAATTAAGCTAGCAACTGCCAGCCAAAGCAAATCGCAAGGCCGAATATGTGCAAAACTCGACATTCGACAAGTACCGCCTATAACCGGATTCACATGTATAAACCCCTGGGTTTTACTAGACGGCGGAAAAAATAAACCATGATCATGAGTTAGAACAATTCAGGCCCTGAGTTATCGTAGCCCAGACCGTGAATTACCACAGACCCAAAAAGTTAATACATGAAACTGGACTGGTAGCCCACGACTTGCTGAGTTCTCCCAGCTAAATTCAAATGTTTTGGGACAATCATACCGTGTGCTATAGTAACGTACGGTGTGAGTTCTGGAAGCGCCAAATTTTCAACCCACCACCGTGGGTTGGCTCCGTTTTCTCAGTGTATAATAATATTACCTGCTACATAGATTACTTATTGATTCCAGTGCCATCTTCCTACAATAGACGAAATTAAACTAAATTATAATTATAAATCATGTAAATCGCGTTCTTTACACAAGATAGTCATATTTTCAGCAAAATCCTGACAAAAATATTCTTTATGGGAATATTATCACGTTATCAAGGGAATATTATTATGTTTTTACCAAAGAAATATAACTATCAGAAACTCTTAAAGAATATTCAAAAAAAAATAGGTCTGGAACATTCCTGTCATATTCGCAACAGAATATCCCAAAAATCACTTTGAGGGAATATTCTTACAACATGAATATTCCTCCAATGTTATGTGGGAATCGCCTCAGTTTTATAAATTAATTTTAATAGGAAGAAAAGATTGTAAACAATTTGCTTTTTTCGATTTTAATGAAATTAAGCAAAAAATATGAGGTGTGAAGTTTTATGTTACCTAATTTCTAAAAGAAAGTAGTTATTTTTTGCCAATCGATAACTTTTTTTTAGTATCAGCTATTACTATTTTACCATAAATTTTCGATAAAAGTACAACAGGTGAAAAGTACGACAAAAACTGTATGCACCTGTCGATTATGAAAAACGTATAATTGTAATTATAATTTAACAGGATAAACTAAGTGATAAAATACATATATATTTACAATGAATGCTTAAAATAAGTTTGCCATAACTCTTCTTATGCTTGTACCTGTTAAGATTTTACTTATTTTATTAGCATCGATGATCATTCTTACGGAACTTTAACTTTTGCTTTCCAGTTTGAGACAATTTTTCCTAACACACTCATAAGTTAATCCACGTTTTCACGTGCACCTCTGCACTACTATATAGCCCAATAGAATAGTACTTTAAAATCACTTAAAAAAAAGAATAGAAAAGAATTTAAAAAATTGAATCCCTTTTCAATGCCTTTTTTGAAATCCCGTTGGTGACCTTCGTGGGATAGAAAACGTTAGGTATTCAAAGGAGTAGAAAAATATACAAACTTTCTATCCGGTTCAATACACCTTTTGGCATAAAAAATTGATCCATTTCTAAACCTTCATGGGTTCATATTTTTAATTCTTTACTATCCATACACGTTTCATACCTTTCTATCCAATTTATAGTTTACAGAAAGAATACTTTCTAATACCTCGTATATTTAATCCGTTTAAATTCAAGAAAAGGATTTCAAAAAGGGGATTCAACGGGAATAAAAAATGATTCAAATTTTGTATCCGTTTTAATATAACCTTTGGTATGCAAAATTAATCCAAAATATGTATCATCGATTCCTTTCTATCCATATACTTTTTATCCCTTTCTATCCACTTTATGGTATACAAAATAAATATCTGTTAATAACTTTTTCTTTTAATCCATTTGAATCCAAGAAAATGATTTTGAAAAAGGGATTCAGGGAGAGTAGTAAATGGTTCAAATTTTGTATCCATTTTAATACACCTTTTGTTATGCAAAATTAATCCATTTGAATACCTTCAAAAGTATGCATTTTCAATGCCTTTCAATCCAAGAAAATGATTTCAAAAAGGAGATTCAACGAGAGTAGAAAATGATTCAAATTTTGTATCGACTTTAATACACCTTTTGGTATGCAAAATTAATCCATTCGAATACTTTCGAAAGTATGTATTTTCAATTCCTTTCTATCCATAAAATTTTTATCCTTTTTTATCCACTTTATGGTATACAAAATAAATAACTGTTAATAACTTTAAGTCCAAGAAAAGGATTTCAAAAAGGGGATTCAACGAAAGTAGAAAAAGATTCAAATTTTGTATGCACTTTAATACACCTTTTGGTATGAAAAATTAATTCATTTGAATACTTTCGAAAGTATGTATTTTCAGTTCCTTTCAATCCATAACATTTTTATCCTTTTTTATCCACTTTATGGTATACAAAATAAATACCTGTTAATAACTTTTTCTTTTAATTCATTTGAATCCAAGAAAAGGATTTCAAAAAGGGGATTCAACGAGGGTGCAAAATTATTCATATTTTTTATCCACTTTAATACACCTTTTGGTATCCAACATTTGAATACCTTCAAAAGTATGTATTTTAAATTCCTTTCTATCCATAAAATTTTTATCCTTTTTCATCCACTTTATCGTATACAAAATAAATACCTGTTAATAACTTTTTCTTTTAATTCATTTGAATCCAAAAAAAGGATTTCAAAAAGGTGATTCAACGAGAGTAGAAAATGATTCAAATTTTTTTATACTTTTTAAGACATCTTTAGGTATAAAAAATTAATCCATTTGTATACCTTTAAAAGTACGTTTTTTTTAACTTTCCTATCCAGACTTTGAATCCTCTTCTATCCCCTTTATAATATACAAAAAGAATACCTTTAGTTTTTGTATCAATTTTAATACACCTTTTTGCATACAAAATGAATCCAATTGCTTTTAAGGGTTTGTATTTTCAGTTCATTCCTATCCATTCACTTTTAATTATTTTCTATCCACTTTAAAGTATACAAAAAGAATACCTTTTAATTCCTTCTTAATTACTTCCGCTTTAATCCAAAAAAATGATTTCAAAAAAGGGATTCAACGAGAATAAAAAATGATTCAAATTTTTGATACTTTTCAATACATCTTTAGGTATAAAAAATTAATCCATTTGTATACCTTTAAAAGTACGTTTTTTCTATTCTTTCCTATCCATAGACTTTTTATCCATCCCCTTTTGTCAGATTTTTCAGATTTCGTATCCATTTTAATACACCTTTTGGCATGCAAAATGAATTCAATTGTATGCTTTCAAGGGTTCGTATTTTCAATTCTTTCCTATCCATTCACTTTTAATACTTTTCTATCTACTTCAAAGTATACAAAAAGAATACCTTTTAATACCTGTTTATGATTGATTGATTTTCCCCAATATTTTTATTTCATGAATTGATGCCCATAAAATTTTATTTTTGTTGTCCGCGTGTTTTTTGCTCACTTATGACTTGACACGCGCGCTCCCCATCCTACGGGGGTCCTATTTGCCCAAA
Source organism: Oxystoma pomonae (assembly GCA_963921995.1). NCBI lineage: Eukaryota > Metazoa > Arthropoda > Insecta > Coleoptera > Brentidae > Oxystoma > Oxystoma pomonae. The sequence continues at coordinate 55,429,130 of OY998170.1, read as the reverse complement.
AATCGTTGAAGAAACAACATCCCAGCAATTAGCAACCTGTGCATGGAAAATGGCTGGTCTCCACCTGCGATAATCAAATACCAAGTAAGTGGAAAGTTTCAGTGAGCAATCGTATTTTTCCCTATTTTGCTTTTCATTTTTTATTGAGATTATTTACAACATTGTTGATTTGTGAGTTTGACCTTCAGTCAGTCGTTCAAACGCGCAAAAAAAAGTCGGTTTTGTTTTGTTGGCCAAGGGTGTTCGAAAATTGTGTGTGAATATAGTAACCATACTGTAACCAAGCTTTTTTGTTAGCCGTGTCATTTTCCAACCAAAAATTGTTCTTTGACGACAGATAAATAGCTGAGCGAACCAACCAAACCAAAATAGTTGTTCTGTGTCCCGTCAACGTGGACATAACCCTAGAATTTTACGCGATTTTGTGATTTTTCGTAAAATAAAAACAAACATTTATTTTTCGCGTTTTTTACCAAAATTGTTGTGCAATTACCCAAAATTGAGTTAGAATCGGTCCCATATTAGGAATATTAGTTGTGCGCTACCACCTGTGTGCGTATTTGCTATTATTTTCCCGTTTTTCAAGGTGTTTTTTCCCAGTGCAAAATACTTTAGTAGTGTTTTATTTCCAAATTGTTTAGAACCTTATCATAATGATCTAATCTATGTACACTTTAGCTGTTGACTGCCAAACTGACCCTTCCAAATTAGGACAGTTTTCATCACATTTAGACGATTTTAGTGTAGTTTGCTCTTCATTTGAGTCCTTGCATTTGGATATAGTGTGTATGTGCAAGGAGGAGAATGTTGAAAAGGAGCATAAAATAGGTAATAAATTTGATGACATGAAATATTGTGTTAGTTCCATAGGGAAAGACCTACTTACCCCTGCTAATGTTTTGCCCAAAAGTGGCACTCTGGGTGCCCATACTTCTTTTTACCATAGTCACTCTGAAGAGTTGGACCTGCCTCGCATTAATGTTCCTACATTTTCTGGCAATAGGCGAGACTGGCCTACCTTTTTTGATTTATTCCGCACATTAGTACATGAAAAAAGATCTCTTACCGATATACAAAGATTTCAGCACTTGCAAATGGCAGTAAAAGGTGAGGCAGCCGAAGTCATAAAAAATATTACATTGACCGAGGACAATTATGCACTTGCATACAATGCATTAATTGAACGGTATGACAATAAGAGGGCATTAGCCACGGATTATTGGCTCTCAATTTACAATGCTTTACCTGCCAAAAACAATTGTGCATCTGATTTAAGAAAACTTATTTCAAACTTTTCCCAAAACATGGATGCCTTGTCATCTATAAAGGGTATTGATCTCTGGGATTTTACCAAATTAAATTTAATTCTACAAAAAATTGACCCTTCGCTGAAAACGCGTTTTAAAATTGAACATAGCGACAAAACTATCCCAAAATATTTAGATTTAACTAAATTTTTAAATAAAACCTGTAGAGCTTTAGAAAATAGCACTTTGTTTCTTGACCAAAAAACCAATAGTAGCCCCAAACCAATTGAAAATAAACCAAAAAAGGTTCAGCCAGTCAGACCAGTCTATATGATATCAACCGAGCAATATAGTCCTTGTTTATTTTGTAAATCTCGATCACATCCGTTATTCGAATGTGCAAAATTCTTAGAAGCTGAGGTAACTGTTCAACATTCCTTTGTTAAACAACACCACATGTGTTTCAATTGTTTTTCAAAGTCCCATCGTGTCCAAAAACCAAATCTTGTAAAGTGTGTTCATCTAAACATAATAGTTTGCTTCATTTCCCAGAAAAAAGGTTACAAGAATCACCTACAGATTCCACACCTTCTAGTAATTCCAATAGTAATCAAACTTCGACTGGTACTCAATGTTATGCTAGTGTATCCCCAATTGAAAATGCTGCCCTATTTGCCACAGCCGAAGTCTCTGTGTAAAGTTCCAATAATGACTTGTTGACTTGCCGTGCCATGCTGGACTGTGCCACTATGACTAATTTTGTAACATTGTCATGTGTGAAACGGCTAAATCTGCCTATTCTTCCAAATACTATTCCCATCCAAGGCATAAACAATATGTCCACCTTTTCTTCTATTGGTACTGTGACTATAAAATTATGTCCAAAGAAGTCCCATTTTCCATGCTTGAAATTTACAGCTATTATTGTTAACTCTATTTGTGAGTCCACTCCCATTTCTCCAGTGAATTCTACCAAGTGGAAGTACCTAAAAAATCTTGATTTAGCTGACACGCATTATGGACAACCCCATTGTGTAGATTTGTTGTTAGGTATCCCATTGTTCTCTGAAATTGTTACTCCTGGATTAAAAAAGGGTACCAATGGCGGTCCTTGTGCCATAAAGACCATATTTGTATGGGTCCTGATAGGTGGAGAAAATTCACTACCCAATGAGTTTGTCTCATTATGCACATCTGTCCCTTGTGTTACTTCTGTCGATTCCAATTTGCAAAGGTTCTGGGAACTTGAAAATGTTCCACAAAAGGTCTATCTAAGTCCGGAAGAACAGATGTGTGAAGATTTCTTTGTTTCAACCCATTCCAGGGAACCTAATGGTCGCTACATTGTGCGCCTTCCATTTAAAGACTCTTGTCCCGAACTAGGCGAGTCTAGAGGTCAAGCATTGCGACGTTTTACTCTGTTAGAAAACCGTTTGAACCAAAACCCTACTCTTCATAAATTATATTGTGACTTCATGAAGGGTTATTTGAACCAAGGTCATATGGTACCTTGTCCTTACCCAGAATCACCATCGTATTATTTCCCACATCACTGTGTTATGAAAGACGACAATGGATCTCCAAAAATCCGTGTGGTTTTTGATGGCTCTTCAAAATCCTCAAATAACTGCAGCCTAAATGACGTTCTCCTTGTTGGTCCTAAATTACAAAATGATATTGTAAGAATTTTGCTGTCTTTTAGATTTTTCCCAATAGTTTTCAGTTCAGATATCCGCCAAATGTATCGGAATATTGTTGTTCATAAAGAAGATGTCAAATATCAAAAAATATTATGGAGATTTAATCCGTCCGAACTCATTCAGGACTACAATCTATGTACCGTCACATATGGTCTGAACTGTAGCCCCTATCTAGCAATCAGAACATTGCACCAATTGGCTCTTGACCATGGTCATGAGTATCCTTTAGCATCAGATACCCTTATGAATTCAACCAATCGGATTTTCTAGTTGTATTGATCAAGCTTTGGATCTACAAAACCAATTAATAAGTTTACTTCGTTGTGGTGATTTTGAACTGCGAAAGTGGACCTCCAATTGTCCAAATTTGCTTTCTTCTATTCCAGAAGTACACCAGCAATATATTTCCTTTTCTGACAAAGACCATTCCATCCTGAAAATATTGGGTCTTGAGTGGAATCCTATATTGGATAGGTTCTCCTACTCGGTCAAACCCATTGATCGTGATTGTACCAAGAGAGTAATTTTGTCAGAAATAGCCAAAATCTATGATCCTTTGGGATTCATAGCGCCTGTAGTATTGGGTGCAAAATGTTTAATCCAGCGTTTATGGATCCAAGGATTAGGTTGGGATGACATTCCTTCCCAGGATATTGTAAACCAATGGAAATTATATGTGTCCCAACTTCCCATGTTGTCATCTATTTCTATTCCCCGTTGTGTTACCGTACCTGACGCGGTATGGACCGAGCTACATGGCTATAGTGATGCTTCGTTGTTAGCCTATGGTGGCGTTGTATATGTTAGACAAGTTAATGACAGTGGTGAAGTATTTGTAAACTTACTGTGTGCTAAAAGTAAGGTTTGTCCCCTGAACATAATTTCGGTGCCAAGGCTAGAAATTTGTGCTGCTTTGTTGCTAACCAAGTTGATGCATTTTGTTCTTTCTAACTCCCCAATGAAATTTGACCAAATATATGCATGGTCTGACTTCAGTGTTGCATTATATTGGATCAAAAACCATCCCTCCAATTGCAAATCTTTTGTTACACATAGAGTGCAACAGATACAGGACAAAATTCCTCCCAATCGATGGTTCCATGTCAGTGGAACTGAGAATCCTGCCGATTGTCTTTCCAGAAGTTTGTTGCCTGGCCAGCTAGCAAATCATCCCTTGTGGTTCACTGGCCCATCATGGCTGAAATCATCTGAGGAATTATGGCCAGTCCCTTTAGAATTTGATCCCCAAACTAATCCTGCTTTTCTCCAAGAAGAGCGTAAATTCATATCTAATCTGACAACCTTTTCCAATCCAGTACTTACATCCTTGCTTTTGAGATTTTCCTCGCTTAAAACCATCCAACATATTGTGTCATATTGCATTCGGTTTTTGGCTGTGTATTTCAAGAAAAAGGAGGCTCCAAAATCAACTGCACTGAGTGCTAGTGAGTTATATAGAGCTTTATGTGTGATGGTCAGATCTATCCAATTGGAGTGTTTTTCTGAGGAGATTAAAAATCTTCAAACTGGGAAACCTTGTTCCAAGCCGTTTTGCAAACTTTCTCCGTTTATTGATGCAGAGGGTGTTGTCAGGGTGGGCGGCAGATTGCACCACTCCGATTTATCCTATGATGCCAAACACCCTATGCTACTCCCAAAAGATCATAGACTAACCCTGTTAATCATAGAATCTGTCCATAACGACAATGGTCATCCTGGTCCCCGGCTACTTCAGTATTTCCTAAGACAGCAAGTCTGGATTATCTCCATAAATCGAGCCATTCACTCTGTATTGAGCAAATGCTTCAGATGCGCTCGTGTCAAACCAAACCCTGTGTATCCCTTGATGGGAGATCCTCCAAAAGTGCGTTTTTCCCAAGTTAAATCTTTCTCACACTCTGGTGTAGATTACATGGGTCCAATAGCTGTAACTATATCGAGACGTCGAGGTGTACAGAGCCAGGAAGGTTATATTTGTATTTTCATTTGCATGTCAACCAAGGCATTACATTTAGAGCCTGTGTCAGACTTAACTTCAGAGGCATTCCTTGCCGCCTTCAGACGCTTTGTAGCCCGCCGTGGAAGATATAATCACCTATATAGTGACCAAGGAACAAATTTTATTGGCGCAAAGAAACTAATCATGTCCTATTGTAAATCTGCTGCTGAAAAGCTATCCATTCGTTGGCATTTTAACCCACCCTCCGCCCCACATTTTGGGGGTCTCTGGAAGTCTGGGGTAAAAGCAGTTAAATCCCATCTTTACCGTGTCATTGGACAGCAAGTTCTGTCTTTTGAAGAAATTTTGACAGTTTTATCTCAGTGTGAAGCTGTTCTTAATTCCAGACCGTTGTGTGAAATGAGTCCCGATCCAAATGACCTAGAGTGCCTTACTCCAGGCCATTTTCTGACTCTTGAGGCTCTGACCGCCCCTCCAGACGAGGATTTAGTTGAGGTACCTGCCAATCGCCTGAAGCGTTGGCAGATGATCCAACAAATGCACCAGCATTTCTGGAGGAGGTGGTCAATAGAATATTTGAATACTCTCCACCAACGAAACAAATGGAATGTTGAATCCACCCCCCCCCCTAAGGTTGGATCCCTTGTTGTTATTAAAGATAACAACCAACCCCCCCTCCGTTGGGTCATTGGGCGCCTGGAGAAAATATATCCCAGCCCTGACCAAGTTCCCCGTGTGGTTCAAATAAGAACTTCCAAAGGGTTCTTAGATCGGCCTTTGGTTAAAGTATGTTTACTACCCTCACAATAACTTTTCCAAATCATTTTTTTCGTGCGTATATGTTTAAACCAGAATTCTTTTAGTTTTTTTCCCTTTCCTTTGTTGAATGGAAATCCATATTTGGTGTGGTCTCACAAGAATTATTTTTGTTTATTTTTTTTTATTCTTGGAAAAAATATTGTATTTTTTAGTGGGCGGTAATGTTTATGATTGATTGATTTTCCCCAATATTTTATTTCATGAATTGATGCCCATAAAATTTTATTTTTGTTCTCCGCGTGTTTTTTGCTCACTTATTACTTGACAAGCGCGTTCCCCACCCTACGGGGGTCCTATTTGCCCAAAGATCGTTGAAGAAACAACATCCCAGCAATTTGTGCATGGAAAATGGCCGGTCTCCACCTGCGATAATCAAATACCAAGTAAGTGGAAAGTTTCAGTGAGCAATCGTATGTTTCCCTATTTTGCTTTTCATTTTTTATTGAGATTTTTTTATTTACAACATTGTGGAAAATTGTAATAATGCAATCATATTCAATACCTTCTTAATTATATCCGTTTTAATCCAAAAAAAGGGATTTCAAAAAAAGGATTCAACAAGAATAGAAAATGATTTAAATATTTTATTCTTTTCAATACATCTTTAGGAATAAAAAATTAATCCATCCATAAAATTTAAATTTTTTCAAAATGAAATTATCTCGGAAATAATTATAAGGAAAATTTTAACGCTTACCATCTCACTAATTCAGCGTTATGTTATAAAGTTGTAGCTTGTAGCTTTAAACTGTGGAGATATGTTTAGGATATATTTTAATCTTTTTTCCCATCCTGTCAGCATTTCATAGGAGTCATTATAGTTTCATTGTTCATTCATGTTCCATGTCTTAATTACTATTGTATGTAATCAGTTCACAGATCATTTTTCGCTTCTAATAAAATCAAATAGTAAACTTGTAAACTTACTGTAAAAAACTAATTAAATCTACCTCCTCTACCTCTCACAGGTCATCCATTGAAAAATAATTCCTACATTTCTTGTATTGATTTTTACAGTGCCTAAAAAATTAAAATAGTTATATAAAAACTTGATAAAATTAAAACTGGATAATCAACTTAAATTTATATCTGAAAATGTTCTTAAACAAATAAAGTTCTTTTTTTTAGAAATTGAACTATTATTTTTTGAGCTACAAATAGATTAAAATATGAAAGTTGCATGCAATTTTCTATAAACTTCCTGGAACTCTTTCTATTGGTAATGGTCATCACAAATGTCAAATTTTTACATTGAATTATATTCTATATGTTTTTTTAAATTTAGATAAATTTTTTCCTTCTTATTCCAAATATACCTACCTAATATGTTACTTTGGTCTTTTATAGTCTTTAAAACAAATTGACAAAATAGGTCCCCATAAGAGTGCCTAATGGAGTTGAACAAAGAAAACTTAAATTATTTTTCCTTGTTCAACATATTGTACAATTGTTGGCGAGTATTTTTTATTTTTCCTTGAAAACTGCCAAAGATAAACTTAATAATTTTAATGTTACCCCAAGTGTTACCCATATATAAACCAAAATAAATACAGTCCGTTCCATTTTTATTTAGACAAAACCTAACCTCAATGACCCACTGAACAAAACCAGGTTTGAAAGATGATAGACATCCAAATGCACTGGATTGTTGTTGTGGTCACATTTGAAGTTTTTAGGTTAGGTGTTTTTTCTGACACAAAGAGTATTTTTTTACAAATTGGCCATGGAAGACTCATGAAGATAAAATTATTTAAAAATACCTTACAATTGTGCCACCAGTAAACCTACTTTGATACGCATTCGTTTTATTTTTCTTTCTTGTTCTCACTGACATGTTATGACATTATTTTTTGGCTAGGCAGGGCTGGAAATACGGACAAACATTTTGAATTGATGCGTTCATAAGTGCTGCTTTTGTACCTAAAATTATGTATGATACACATGATACAAGTATAAAATTAAGGAAAACCATGCGGCACTGGCCCAACAGTAACCAACTGTCTTTTAACCAAGAAACAAAATTACCAAACAGATATTAAATTCTCAGTTCAGTATCAGTTGACATATCTTAAATCTGTATAAACCTTGGGTGAAAAATGAAAAATAAAAAAGATCAAGATTAAAATTGTGATATTATTTTTGTTAATTTATCGTCCAGAAACACTTACCTTGAATTTTCATAATCATTTCAAAGTGGTGTTATCTTTCGCTCTCTTAAAAATTGTTGCATACTGTGACTAAAAAACTTTCGCTGGTTTTTTGGTGCACTCTTTCAATCATGTGTTCAGGTTAACCTTAAATTATTTATATTATTAAAAATTATTAAGGAAGGCTTCTTAAAAATTTATAGAACGAGAAAACTTGTTAATGCTTTTGACATGATTCTTATCTGAAACCAGTTCTTCAAGCCTTAGATTTCAGAACTAAAACCCGCTTGACATGAAGCAACAAAAAAATAATTGCATGCAAGTCGTCTCTTCTCATCTCGCTTTAGCAGTACCACTAAAGTAAGATGAAAATTGGAAACTTTCATGCAATTTTTGTAAAGCCTGCCACCTAAGTGAATACTTTAAAGCCCCTTAACATTGCATGCACTTTGCAAAAAGCAAAATCGATTTTAGCAATAAGTAGGATTGCACAGTAATTTTATCCCTCTTCTGCCATTTTTTTTTGCATGCCAGCTGTAAGACAAATTTCACACGACCAATAATATTTTTATGCAAGGCAGAAAAAAACGATTTTATAGTTAGCAATTTTCATTTTTTTTTCCATGTCAAGCGGCCTTATGAGCATGCCTTTGCTTTAAAGATTTTTTGTTTTATTGTTGCTCTATATCATGCCTCCTATTTATAAGATATGTTAATTTAAAAAAACACCTACCTGTCATTAAGAAACATCCCCGAACTTAAAAAGACACCGAAAAAACAGGAAAATTATACACCAAACAGCCACACCAAAATATGAGGTTAAGTTTCTTGGGTTTGTTATTCATAACCATGCACCACCGACTCTACTAAAGGCCTTTCACGAATTCAGTCCAATATGGCGGCAAATGTCGGGTACGAGTGGCTGGCATTTCAAAAGTAAATTCCAGCAGAGGCTGACCAGGGCCGATTTTGTCGGCCTTGGGCTGACATACACCTCATTCCAAATTATCTGGACCAATTTCGATATGGCGGCTGACAATTAAACACAGAAGCTAAATGGAACTGTCATTGTCAATGTCATAAAACTGGTCCGCAGCAATTTGGAATGTACCAAGTGCCATCAAAATGAGACAGTTGAAGATTAACTCGGAGGTTAAATATAATAAGTCGATATTGCTAAAGACGGTGTTCACTGGTTGTGCACCGACTGGTCTTTCTCTATTGACTTTTATAGTAACATTATTGCGCAGAAATTGTTCTGTGGGGGGGGCGTGCTTGAGCCATTTTTTCTTTCTTGAAAATTTTTTTAGGCGTCGATATTTGTGAGGAGGTGAGGAGATTAAGTCTCTAAGCCCCCCCCCCTGCAAACGCTGGTGAAAACGCCAGACGACATCGCGGCCCTAACTTGATCCGAACGGGTAGCTTAAAAATAGCATAAGGCCGGGTAGTTTTGAAGGATCAGATGGTCGCCCGCATCAATGCTGGCCACTCAGCCGGAGATAGAAGGTTTACTAAAAACTAGTAGGTTTAACATTAAATTTTGAATGTCAAATATTACTTTCAAGAAGTTTAATAGTTAGAACAAAAATATTTTTTTATTTAAAATAAATACAAAAAAAAATTAGGATAATGAGAAGTAAGTAGTTATTCTAAATATCCATTTTATTTATTGTAGAATTAAAAAATATTTATTTTTAATCAACTTATAAAAAAAGTACCTTAATATTTAAAATAGCATGATTGCCTTTTTGTTTTTAAGAAGTTCATGCATTAAATTTAACTGCATAATCTATTAAAATCAAGTAGATAATCTATTTTTTCCATTAAAAAAAATTAAAAGTATGGAAAAGGATAAAAAATTAATTCTCATAAAAGTAATTCAAGTGAATAGATTTAAAATAGTATCGAAAGGAATTTAAATGTATAAAAAATAAATCGTTAGAAGTTCATTAAGGTGTATTAAATAAGGAAGGTGTTGAAAAGTATTCAAAGGGATAAAAAATTAAATCACCCGAAAGACATTCAAATGGATAGATTTAAAATGGTATTGAAAGGAATTCAAATGTATACAAAATAAGTCGTTTAAAGTTCATTTAGATGTATTAATAATTGAAGGTATTAAAAAGTATTGAAAGAGATAAAAATAAATTTACCCAAAAGGAATTCAGAGGGATAAATTTAAAACGGTATTGAAAAAAATTAAAATGTATAAAAAATTAATCTTTAAAACTTTATTCAGTTGTATTCATTAAGGAAGGTATTAAAAAGTATTGAAAAGGATAACAAATTAATTCTTATGACAGACATTTAATTGGATATATTTAAAATGGTATTGAAAGGAATTTAAATGTATGAAAAATAAATCATTGAAAAAGTATTCAGTTGTTTTAATAAATTAAATATTGATATTAAGAGGTATTGAATCTTATTGAAAGGTATAAGGAATTAATCCACGAAAGCATATTTAATTGCATTAATAAAGGAAAGTATTCAAAAATATCCACATGTAGAAAAAGTGAATTCCGATTATAGTATATAAATGTAATCAAAACAGTTTTGGATAAAAAAGTATTCCGATTATAGTATATAAATGTAATCAAAACAGTTTTGGATAAAAAAGTATTAGTTGTGATAAGTTTTGAATACCCGTGTTCTAGTAAGGAGATTGAGCAGGATACGATAATATTAAAAAGCATTAAAACTGAATACATTTGAATTCCATTGAATCCATTCTTTTTTGTAGGGATGGGAAAACTGACTACACAGCCACACTTTTCAAGGCTAATAGGAGATCATGCCAGAAACCTAAAACCACATTTTTCCAACAAAATTTCCCTCTAGGTTCGCCGCCATCTTGGATTTTGCGTTGGACTTAATATTTCAGTTAATATTTGTCCGATTTTAAAACGTTTTTTTTTTATAAATTGTAGATATCAAAATTCTCTATAATTTTTTTTTACACTTTTTCTGTATAGGAAAAAATTGCTGAGATAGAGTACTGCAAAGTTGACACTACAAATTCTTGATATAAGATTTTACTCCCTTATTGTGTCAAGTTGGCCATGACGAACGCCTATGGTTTGTCAAACCAGGAATTTATCAGACCGTATTTAATAAAAATTTTCATCGTAAGAACGATTCACCATAAAACCTGCAATTTGTTAAACCAATTTCCTCAACCTCATTTCTTCAAACCCACTCAAAAATAAACTCGAAATTTATAAGACCCGTTTTTAATCGAACCATTGTTCATCAAACTCCTTCAATATTAAACTCGTAATTTGTAAAACCCATTTTTATTTAAACCCGGAATTTATCACACCATTATTTTTTTAAACCGGAATTTGTAAGACCCGTTGTTTATCAGAAATTTGTTCTTAACTGGAATGCAATACTTGTAATTGTATGCGCGGGTAGCAGCGAAAAATGCATCGAAACGTCGCGCCGCCGCGCCACCTGCGTGTAGGCCTCCCGTTCATGTATTATTGGCGAATGTTCAATCAATTTAGCAGAAATTTCTGATAAACAACGATTATTACGAATTCCGGTTTTGAAAAATAATGGTCTGACAAATTTCGGGTTTTATTAAAAATGGGTATTACAAATTACGAGTTTGATATTAAGTGAGTTTGATGAACAATGGTTCGACTAAAAACGGGTCTTATAAATTTAGAATTTGCTATTGAATGGGTTTGAAGAAATAAGATTCGGATAAAAAATTGGTTTAACGAATTGCAGTTTCTATAGTGAATGATTTTATAATTGAACTTTCTTTTATTTAACTGATAAACCGTGGGCGTCCGCCAAGACAAAACAAAAGTACCTACTCCCCTATTATTGCCAACTGTCGTTAGTAAATGTTTTTCCATTTTGGAATATTAGATAATATTCTGCGTAGCTACTTTTAAAATTTAAATTTTTTGAGTATAATTCGATATTTGTCCTTACGGATTTCGAGGAAAACCAGGAAATTAATTGATTGCTTTGCAACAAAACATGCGAGAATTAAAATCACGTCATGAAAAAGAAAGGTAAGCAAATTCTGATATCTAGAATTAAGTACTTATTTACCAATAACCTACCTAAAGAATAAAGATATAAAAAGTCTCATTGAGAAAAATTTTGCCTGCGGCGCTTTTTAGAAATGTAACAAGTATGTTTAACACTTTTTACAGAATGAACCAGAAGGTAGCCTTACTTCTACTTTTCTATGGTTTTTAAGATAGAAATAAAACAAGACCTATTTTTGCTATGTTTTTGACGTTTCTATAGCAGATCACGTGATTTCCGGATATACAGTAGCGTACCCAAGGGGAGAGTGGAGGTTGTGTTTACCCAGTGCTACTCAAATCTGAATAAGATTCTTATTAAATAACCGGCATTTTTTCTCAAAAATTGTTTAGAACATTTTTTCCTTAATGTCTGTCTGTCCGTCTGTCTGTCACCAACGCGCCTAACTCAAGAACCACCTGTCCGATTTTGACGAAATTTAGTAGGTACGTAGACTTGGTTTGTGCTCCAGATGATCCCATTCCAAGAATATAAAATTGACTTGACTGACTTGTTAAAAAAACCCAGTTTAATCCAGAATGCGGCATGTGGGGTATTAATTAGAACGTATTTAAACAGGGAGTATTTTAAAAATTCTTGCCTGAATTAACATTTTTTTCTTTCTCTATAAAAAAAATACAAATTTTTGGCGCCCTCTATCTCCGTTATTTTTAACATAACTGTTATTTTTTATTACCAAAATTTAAGGAAAACCTAACCCCCTACGTTTTTTATGTGAACATCTTTTTTAAAAGTTTAATGGTAACAAATTATATATCCATATATATATATATATATATATATGCTACCTTGATTAATCATTATTTTCGGCGGTAGATATGACTTAACTTTTATCCGAGACATAGAGCAAAAAAAATATTGGATAAAAAATCTTAGAAAAACCACTTTTTTTATAAAGCAAAACAATTTGTTTTTAAATCGGACCAATGGTCAATGAGATATCGGACTAAAACCGAGTTAACCCGAATTACGCATAAATTCAAGATGGCGGTGAATCTAGAGAGAAATTTTGTTGGAAAAATGTGGTTTTAAGAGTCTCATATGACCTTCTCCTTGCTGTAAATAATTTGGTTGTTAAGTCAGTTTTGTAGATAAATCGCAATTTTCTGACTATTATATTGGAGTAATACTAGTCCTTCTGATTCCAAGAGCACCGAAAAAGAATACAAATACATTAAAAAAATGAAGAAAAAAACAGAAAATCGTCCACGACATTTGTCACGTCAAACGCTGACCAAAAAATGTCACATCGCTTCAATGTTACAACAGACCAAAATGTCTAGGAACTTCGGTAGCTTCAGTGTTACCACATCACGTTCACATCAGTTGCAAGTGGTAGATATTTTTAATACAGATCCATGGTGGTGACATGTAGACTATCACCAAAGGTTGAATTCTTGAATGTCAAATGCACGAACGTTCACTTCTGTGAAATGAACGCTCCTCGGTGAAGAAAAACAAAATTATCAAAAATAAATTTGATAAACGAATATAAAATAGTTATTCATACGCATACGTCTCTCGAAATAAAGCCGTTTGCCTGCCGCCGGCCAAGCGATCAAGTTCGCACGGTTTTTAGGTAAATGTGATCGGTGAACGCTGGTTCAAGAATCCGTGTGCACATTCATATGCGTTCACAGGTCAAGAATTCGGCCCCAGGTCATGTGAGTCAAAATTATGTCTACTTTTCATTTTCAACATCCAACAGCGAGTACATCAAAAATAATTCTCGATAAAAACAGATTTTTAATTTACCAGAAGAATATTGTTAATGAGTGATAAATAAACGATTAAGTAAAAATAAAGAATACTTTTTTTTTAATATGAAAATACATCAACACTTGTATACCAAGTTTGTTGCAGTATACTTTGGACATATCTAAGAAAGCATTAATTGCGCGACATTGAGTAACTGTGTTCAGATAACTAAGCATGGCTTTTTTGGTTACCGATGCAAAAAAACTTTTTTTTATCAGGGATGCAAAAAACATTTCTGTCCGTTTTTTACCCAAAATTAAAGAGAAATAGCGGAAAATAGTTATATTGAAAAAATCTAATTATTCTTGCCTAAAAATGAAACCATTTCCGCCAGTATGCACCAAGTATTTACGAAAAAATCATTTAAAAATATTAAAATGTCGCAACAATGAACGTCACCGTGTAAAAGGCACATCGCTATGGAAACCATTATTATTTCATTTACCAGTCGAATTGATTTATAGATGGTGTCTTGCGCGATTTTTAAAAGTATTTTCCTGTTTTTCTTGGATTTTTTTTACTCGCTTTTTTAAATACCTTGCTGCGCTCGTTATTTAAACCAACGCTTGTAAAAAAAGCACTATTTTAGCTACCTACTAGTCCTGACCTTCACCTACACCAGTGGCGGTTCCTCCATATATAGGAGCACATGAGCACGTGCACCCCCACACAGAATAAGGAGGTAATAATAAAATGACTGATTTATATTATTCTTTGTAATGTTTCCGAAACTTTCTATTAATTATCAGCTCTGATTATTATGAAACCGCGTTAAAATTGGATGAATATTTATAATTTAACACAGTTAGGTCTCTTTCCGTCTAGCGGGCTCTTATATTGCCGCGTCCGTCTATTCAATGCAGATCATGTTACCAGCTGCTCTCGAGTCGATAAAGTAGGTGGAGCCTAGCAGAATATCTGTATGTTTTCAATGGGCGAGTAGCTGGGAATATTGCGAATTTAAATAGAGAAAGGCACACACATTTGGTGTGATCCAGTCCGTTTGCTTTGTCTTGGTGCGTGATGCATTCGCGCGTTTAGCGATTTTATAAGGGCTTTTATTTATGATTTTTCTGTTATATTATTTTAACAATTATTATAATGAACATTTTCACGGTAGAGTACTTGAAAAATAATTTCAGCTCTTTGAGTATGGAGCAAAAAATTGAAATAAAAAATGCCTGTAGACCTAAAATCGTAATTGACTTGGCGTAAACCACTAGGGGCAACCTACAAAAAAAATTCAATTTTTCAAATTTGTGAACCTCCCCACATAGCAAGCACCCGACGTGCATAGGAGCTCCAAAAAAGATCCAATTTGCACTGAAACTATCAGCACTTTGAAAATCTCCCTCGTATCATGGCGGAAGCCGCCGCACATTCCACGTATTCCCGAGGGTTCCGGGTTACTAAGAATATTTCACCCCTTAACATATGAAACCAACAATGCCGACCTCGAACATGGTGGGTTGCAGCTATAATAAGAAATAAACCGCATTTACTAGCCAATATCTATCTTCACTTTTCAATGTATCAAAAGGAGACAGCCCAACGCGTAACCCCCCCCCCAATTTTGAACTCCCGCGTTTCTCTCCTGCGAACGCCATCGCTGTACCAAATTTGCGTTTCTATTTAGGGTAGTGAACCCCTGGCTAAATTGCATTTTAAACGGTGTAAACCTTTGAGTGTCGACGGCCTGGTCATTTTTTCCCTTGTCTAGGTAAGGTTAAATATAAAACTTATCTTAAGGCTGTGAATTGTAAATTTATAAGTTATAAGTTATGTTATAACTGTGCCTTCCTGGCAACTCTCCGCCACCTCCTAGAGTTCTAAAATAGGTCATTTTTTCCCTTGTCTAGATCGCCAATTTGGTACCTGCATTAAGACTGAATAAACGTAATCAAACTCCCTTGTCTGTGTGATTGCTGTAAACCCACCGATCCACCCCGAGACCAAAGCGTTTCTGTACACCTGGCGCCCAATCAGCGGCAGCAAACCCAGACATGGAAGACAACAACCAACCAAGGTCAGCCTACCAACTGCGAAACATTCCACGTCGAGACTACAGGGCTTTAGCTACAGGAGAGGTTAACACAAATGGACTCACAACGGCAGGATATCGAGGTAGGAATATCTTTAGCCAAGGGTCTGTGCCCCCCTTAAGCGCTTCAACGGGAATACTACAACAACCTAACCCGTTGGTAAACTCAATTGGGAATCAAGGCACTTTTCAACAAAACCGTCTTACCGCTGAAGGGGCACAGCACCTAAATTTTCAAAACATTCAGGGGGTAAGGGGCCCCCCTTACCACCGAAACTAATGAGGAGACCCCTAGATCTTCCAGGGGGCAAAATCAAGGTGATCCGGCAAATAGGCTCGTTTTCGAGAGCCAAAGGGAGATTAGTGGGGAACAGGGGCAGGAAATCCCCAAATCCCCAACCGAATCAACCCCAACACAGTATTCCTCTAGCTCCAAGAATAATACCGCCTTTTCCACAAAGGCAAAATGTATCTTGTCACTATGCTCCAATTCATAATATCCTTGCTCCTGAATATGCATATATGCAAAATGATGTTCCACAAGTTGCACAAATTCCTTTTGAGAACCTTGTGGAACAGGCGATGAGAAATACATTGCAAAATTTAAATTTAAATTCTAACGTAAATAACAATAATACATGTACTAATGTTAGGTTAGGTTTATCGGAGGAAAGGCCAGGTCCCAACGCTCAAACGTATGATCTGTCCTTGTCGGAAATAAGTAAGATGTTGCCAAATTTTGACAACGAAAATGAGGTACAACCAGTATATTTTCTTGAACAACTAGAGGCTGGTTATGATCCTATGATAGTTCCATTTAATAAAACAAAAATTTTATTAAACAAATTATTCAAGGGCTCGGCAAAATTATGGTGGAAGGCATTCTCTCACACATTTACGTCATATAATGAGTTTAAAGCAGAGTTTTTAGAGAACTTTTGGGGAAAAAAGCAACAAAACAAAATTAAACACAAAATTGAAACCGATCAATATCGCAGCGGTTTGTTTGTAGACCATTTTAATTATTACATCTCTCTTAGTAAATACCTGCAACCCACCCTGTCACAGAAAGATCTGATCGATTTATTAGCACCCCATTTTCCACCTAGTGTCGCATTTTCCCTAATAAATGTGTTTACATTATCTCAGGCGGTTGTTACTTTAAAACACGCCGATATATATTTTAAAAATTCCAAAAACCCAAATCCCAACCCCGCTAGGGATTTTCCTAGAAGAAATAACGAGCACAGCGGCAACGCTGGAGTTCGAAATACGCAAGGTCAATCCACCAATTTAGGACCACAGAAAAGAATAGCGCGTCTAGAAGTGCAAGAAGAAAATGAAGATGTCGAAAATTTTTTGAGAAACGAGTTGGGTCCCCACGCTTAAAGAGAGACGTGGGGGCACCTCAGCTACCATTCCCGTACTGTTGGTTAGGTCGGCCTTGCGACGAGCCCTTATCGCCGGATTGCGATTTCTCTCACACTATCCCTGAAGTTCGTTGTCCCCAAATATTGATTAAAATAAACGGAATAGAGTTTCCGTGTCTGATAAATACGGGGAGTGAGGTAAGTGCTATTTCAGGAGAGGCATGGGCTCAAAGCAACATGGACCAGCGATTTCCATTTTTTAATTGTACTTCGGTAAGGGTCGTAGGGGCTATACGTTCTAAGGCACACAAGGTGTCAAAACAAGCCCAAATTTATTTTAGTTTAGTTTGTAAGGATCAAGAGTTTTGTCATGAATTTTTTGTAATAAACAATTTGTCTTGTCCCGTTTTAATAGGCTGTGATTTTTTAAGAATTTTTAAAGGGGCAAATAATCTCGGTGAAGTTTTAAAGTGTGGAAAGGATTACGTAACAATACCGGAATTTATTAATCCTCTCGTTCACGCACCCGAGCCGGAAAGTTTAAATTTGCAAACGCTGCTAAACACATCTAGTCGTCTTTCGTCTTCTAAGCCTTCAGCACATGCTGACGGGTCTAGGGAAATGGCGCGCGCATTCCCCATGCTAAGTAAAATGGATCATACGGAATCCTGCGAACGCTCGAATACCGGGGCGGTTGAGAAATTAGTGGAGCGGTTTTCGACTCTTTTCTCAGAGGTGCCAGGTTGCACGACGGTATATCAACATAAAATTATAAATAAATCGGAATTTTTCGTAAAGCCGTACCCCATTCCTTTGGCTCATAGGGCCGCAGTTCAAAGCACCATTGAAAAAATGGTGGAATGCGGTGTGATCGAGAAAGCCAACACAAATTATATTTCTCCGCTGGTGGCTACGGTTAAAAAGGACGGGTCGGTAAGGGTGTGCCTTGATGCAAGGGTACTCAATAAGAAAAGCGAGTCAGATTTTGTTCGTCCAAAACCGATCCCGGAAATTTTGCAACTTATGCAAGGCAAAGAGGTGATAAGTTCGCTTGACTTAACCAGTGGTTACTGGCAAATACCACTCGCTGAGGAATCTCGAAAATATGCCGGCTTCATGGTAGGCATTCAAACATATCAATTTAAACGAATGCATTAAGCGCGCCACTAGCGGGTTTACGCGTGCGATAGACTGTGTGTTTGGCGGAGAATTTTCCTCATTTGTCGCGTCTTATATAGACGATATTTTAATATTTAGTGAATCAGGCCAAGAACATTTGGACCATTTAGCATGAGTGTTTCAACGTCTGCAGGACACAGGGATTAAAGATAGGTTATCAAAATGCTGTTTTTTGAGACGTGAAATGCCGTACCTGGGGTACATACTGTCGCCCCAAGGCATTCGGCCCGATCCGGGACGCATCCAGGCTATTTCGGATTATGCTAGGCCACGGTCCACTAAAGAACTGCAGATATTCCTAGGCATGTGCCAGTATGACAGGTCGTTCGCACCTCGATTTTCGGAAATAATTTCTGCACTTACGGTTTTACTAAAGAAGAAATCCAAGTGGGAGTGGTCCGAGATTCAAGAAAACGCTTTCCAAGAGGTAAAAAAGCATTTGGGAGAAACCTGCATGCTGTATCATCCAGATCTGAAATTTCCTTTTTTTGTTGGAGGGAGAAAGAAAGGTCGTATCTTACTCTTCTAGATTGCTTTTGGACCGCGAGCGCTCATATTGTTCATACGAGAGAGAAGCTCTTGGAGCCGTTTGGGCGCTTCAGAAATGGCGAAATTATCTTTTGGGAAACCATTTTACTTTGCGCACGGACTGTAGATCGTTGACGTACTTAAATACATGTAGACTGCTGTCTCCCAGAATCACCAGGTGGGCGCTTGCTCTGCAGGAGTTTGATTTCACCATAGAGCATATTCCGGGGACACGAAACGTAATGGCGGACGCCTTATCTAGGTATGCCTGCACTAGGTTACCAGTACCGCCCGAAAAGTGCTTTAGGCTCTACTTGCTTTCGCTTCCCAAGGAACTGCTCCAAGAAATAAAAGACATAACCATTCACCAAAAAAACGACGAAAAGCTCAGTCAAATTAGAAGGGCTTGATGCCGACCCCAAGGTCCAGAGGCAGTTTTTTTTGCACCAGGGAATTGTTTACAAGAGGGGCGATGACGACGCTCATGCGACATTGTGCGTTCCATCATCGTTAATAAAGTCCTTTGTCAGGGGGTACCACGAAGCGCTGGGCCACTACGGAGTTTACAAAACGTGGCGCGCAAAGCGAAATGAGCTCTGGTGGGCTAAAATGTTTAGAAAAATAAAGCAAATTGTGCGGTCTTGCGAAATCTGCCAGAAGGCGAAATCTAGCGCGTTGCCACATCCGCCCCAAATTCCGATCATTCCCAAGGGAAAATCAGATCTCCTGGCCATGGACATTTTTGGGCCATTAATCCGCAGCAGAGGAGGGGTGCAATACATTTTTGTAATTTACAACGTATTCACGAAATACGTGGAGTTGTATCTCCTCAAAAAGGCTACCGCAAAGTCTATGCTAAATCGACTGTGCAACGATTACTTTCCGAAATATGGCTCGGTGGACCGCATTCTCCATGACAATGGTAGCCAGTTCCAATCCAAACTGTGGAAAAAGACCATGGAGGAGCTGGAGATTAGGGTCGTGTTCTCATCGGTCCGCCACCCATGTGCGAACCCCTCCGAAAGGGTGATGAAGAGTTGGGGAGGCTGTTTCGCACATTTTGTCACGAGCAGCATTCGAAGTGGGCGTGGAAAGTCGCCGACTTCGTAGGATTTTTGAATCACGTGGTTCATGAGTCACGGAATTTGCCCCTATAGAACTGCAAATGGGAGAGAGAAGGCCGAAGTTTTTGCCAAAAGCGTTTTCAGGTCTAGGAAATACAACTGATGAGTTGCCGCTCGAGAAATGCTGACATTGGCGGAGGCCACTCTGTTTGGCAGGGCCAGAAGGCGGTCGTTGCGGAAGCCTGGAAAGCCCATAGAATTCAAACCGGGTCAAATGGTTCTTTTGAAGGCGAACAATACATCCTCGGCATTGAAGGCCGAAACAAAGAAATTTCTCTTACTATTTGAGGGACCTTATCGAATAAAGAAACGGATTTCCGAGTCGACCTACGTTCTTGAAAACGCCAAGGGGAAGGAGCGGGGCACGTTCCACGCCTCGCACTTGAAGGAATATCGGGATCCACAATGTTGAGGGGTTGGAAAGAGGATTTGTTATAATTACCTTAACGTACGTCTTCTGTTCGGCTGAACTAAAGCCGATAGCCTCACAAAAGACTAGGGGGCAGATGCACTGAAACCATCAGCACTTTGGAAATCTCCCTCGTATCATGGCGGAAGCCGCCGCACATTCCACGTATTCCCGAGGGTTCCGGGTTACTAAGAATATTTCACCCCTTAACATATGAAACCAACAATGCCGACCTCAAGCATGGTGTGTTGCAGCTATAATAAGAAATAAACCGCATTTACTAGCCAATATCTATCTTCAATTTTCAATGTATCAAAAGGAGACAGCCCAACGCGTAACCCCCCCAATTTTGAACTCCCGCGTTTCTCTCCTGCGAACGCCATCGCTGTACCAAATTTGCGTTTCTATTTAGGGTAGTGAACCCCTGGCTAAATTGCATTTTAAACGATGTAAACCTTTGAGTGTCGACGGCCTGGTCATTTTTTCCCTTGTCTAGGTAAGGTTAAATATAAAACTTATCTTAAGGCTGTGAATTGTAAATTTATTAGTTATAGGTTATGTTATAACTGTGCCTTCCTGGCATACGTTTTGTATATACCCTGCATATATTGTCATTTATATTACAACAATATACCCACTTAGCACAATAACAATAATAGGTCGCATCCTAAATTTAGAAAAATTAACGTGAGTAAAATTAACATCAGAAACACATGCTCTCACATAAATAAGCATTTTTTAGATGTACTTTAAAATGGTAGAAGATATCGTTTTTTATATTATTTATATATCCAAAAAATATACGGTATCACGTAAAAAAGTACTGTTTGTTAGTAAAAAAAACCTAAAATGCCTAAATTTAATTTTTTTTAAAATAAAAACACTTTGGACAGCTACAAATTTTTAAGAACAATAGTTTAAAATTTTGAAAAGTTTTTTAATAAGAAACAAACACTTTTTCCTCATTTCTTAATTTAAGCAGTTGAATTACATTTTTTTAAATTTTATTTAGAAAATACAGAATTAAGCTTTCCATTAAAAAATTTAGTTTAATTCAAATAGAGCATTATATCGCATTATTACCAGTACATATCCTCATGTTTATCTCGATTCTTTTTGGTGGTTGATATCTGCCTCTATCTACAGCATCCTTAATCAGTTTTTTATGACAATATGAAGCTTTGTATTCGTGGTGGTGTGTAAAGAAAGGGAATTTCTTCTTGCTGCAGCTACAACTGGAAATAAAATATTTTTATAAATAGATAATACGTGGCATATTCATTTTTTAATCAGTTTTTATTCAGTTTGCTGGTGGTAGAAAGCAACATTTTATAATAAAAAAACTATAAAAATGCCATGGGCAAAAATTTTGTTAAAAATGTGTTATTTTAATTTTTTAAATACAATACTGCAAAACAAAAATTTTTGAAAAAATTAATTTTATAAAAAAAATATAAATCCAAAACTTTTAAAATACTAATGTATAAGTTTAGTAACAAATATAAGTAAAGAAAAAAATTATACAAGTTCTCTAGACTCAACAAAAAATGATTATGCCAATTTCTGGCAAATTAATGCGTGAATATCCTGAGCACTTTTATATGGGACCTTTCGGACATCATCGTTTTCGTTTTTAACAAAAGTAATAAATAAAAAACTAAAAATAACAATCTATAAAAAGACACACACTCACAAAAAACCTTTTGTACCGTCTCAATTTTGCTTTAAACTGAATTTTAAAAAAAGTTCCCGTTCCAGTTTATACTACTTACTCCGCAAAGTCTAGATGTTAAAATGGCCGCCAGGATTATTGTCTTTTCCATGTAAAGAAACCAAAGATATAATTTTTGTTGCTTCAAAATTAAGAGGCATGGTAAAAACTACCCATATTTCCATCAAAAGTCCACCTGAAATAGAAATTTGGTGATTGACAGTTACCATTCCTAACGATTTTATCAGGTCAGAACTTATTTTTGAGTAGACTTAATTTCACAAAATCCTTAAATTGTTGCTAATAGTAAAATAATATAATTATATAGGGAATTTTCACAGATAATTTAAGAAAATGAATTATGTACTGCCAAAGTCACTTTATTTGGATAAAAAATACAGAAAAAATAAAAATTACAACTTTGAAATAATAATCAATTAATAATAAATATTGTTCGTGGGTTTCCATTTAGGTAAATATTTCATTTCCTGAAACCTCGTCCAGATTTAGATCAGAATGAAATGTTTACCTAAATTATTTATATTTATAAAATGGCCCGATTTTTGATATGAAAAAAATGGCCAAGGTGCTTTTTTTTCTGACTCCACCATTTATGAATAAAAAACTGTAATCGGCTTTATTTACTTACCCTGCAGTCCCCAAGAGATGTAAAGTTACCAAAGATGGTGGGAACAACCAACCAAATGTTCATCAAGTGTCCATCTGAAACAAAAAATAAAACCATACAACTTACATATTTGCTTTTAGAGATCTAATAAGAAAGAAGAAAAATAAAAGTTTGAGAAGGATTCTTCTTTTACAATACACATAAATAAATAAGGTAATTATGCAGTATACGGTTTTCTACCATTTTTGATTTTTTATGAAAAATTCTTTGTTTACTACGGTCCCTAGGACCCCAAATCCGCCTGCGCCGGTTTTTTTTTTCACTAAAACAACCCAATCCAATCCAACCCAAAACAATAAAAAAACACATTACAATCCCCTCAGGCCCCCTTTTTTCTCTTTAAAAAAAATCGGATTTGGTGTCCTAGGGACCCTAGTAGGTGACCCCATAAAGAATTTTTCATAAAAAATCAAAAATGGCAGAAAACCGTATACTGCATAATGACCATAAATAAAATAAAAGTATAGGTAAATATACCAATAACTTTAAATTAATCAGCACAAAACTTTTATAAATGTAAAAAAATATGGGTCTCAGTGATTTACAAGGTGATTTATCAGCTTTCTAATTTAATATTTGGTAAACACAAAACCAGTTTTCTTACATTTTCACAAGAAACCCGACCAATACAACTCCAGCAAACCCAACTCAACCCTAAAAAAGGTTGTTTTCGCTCTAAATATAACCGTCGTAACTTTAGACACTGTGAAACAAAAATGCAAAATACACTGCCTCCCATATAGGTCAATGTTTCTTTTAATTTTACAGTATAAACCTAGCTTTAGATAACACAATACCTGCTGTTCCTGATTGACATTGACCCTTCTCTGTCCCTTTTTTACACAGTGCGTCAACGTCGAAAAGCAACATATATCGTCAATTTGAAATTCAGAAATTCAGCCATATATATAGATGCACTTATTTCATCTGACGCCAACATTTTGAGCCCACACGAATAAAACAACTTCAATCGCGTTTATCTACTTACCTGCAACAACTGGATGTAAGATAGCAATTCCCAGGGGGACAGTCCATTGTAGTTTAATCCAACCGATAATAAAAAATATTGTTTTTTGCTAGAAAAGTTTAGAAAACTCACTGCACACAACTCTATAAACAAGCGAAACAAGCTTAGTTCCGTATTTGCAATGCAGAGGAAGGATTTATTAATCTCGTATCTGATTGGTTGAATTGAAACCACGTGGTACACGCGCTAATGCGTAGAGGAAAATCGAGCTTGCAGGGTCGTATACACCGCTAAGTGGTTAATATTTAAAGCTCCCTCACTAAAGGAGTCCTTGAATACATTTTATCAATTTAGTGTTTTTTGATTCACTGAGATAAAAAAATATATAGAAGACTAGGGACCATGTGCACCGACAAGTTTGGCCACTCGGAGAGAATGTGATTCGCCAAAAATGTTCACAAGTCACAATCTAACCCGCGTAAAAAATATGTTAACTATAGCAATATACCTACGATTTTTTAAAGATATATAAAACAAGGAGGATCTGGGTTAAGTACATTAAAAAAAAAAGCATTAAAAAAAGCAGAAAAATGTTGTGATCTCTAATGCCAAAAAAATTTAATTATATATTATAACAATAATATATTTAATAAAGTATTCCATTCCACAAAACAAATATTTGGGCATATTTATTGTGCAAATATTCAAATGATATTGGGCTACGATATGTCTGCCTTAAATACAAAAAACAGATAAACTGAATATACTCAAACGGATACACACTGAATATTGGGAAAATATTCATATTTTTTTATATAATTTCTTGCAACAATAAATTTTATCTAAAAAATATATAGTATTTTAAATGCGGAGGAAAATATTAAAAACCTTATTTAGAGAATATTACGTGATAATTATAAAATTTATATATTTAGTTTATATTAAAAAACCAATATTTGGATAATATTTTATTTTAAAATATTAACTGATATTCGGTTAAAAAATATAAAGATTATATACAAAAAACATGTATTTAGGATGTACGATAGCGCATATACACTGAATATACAGTAAATATCCGTTCATTTTTCCTTTTTTTGAACAAAACGTATATCCTAATTTTAAATATCTTTGTAATATACAATATCCAAGGCTTGCTATGTGGGTCCTCTTCATAGATCACGAGCCGCCTGTGACCTACACCCTGAATATTTTTTTGGATCTTTTACGAAAATATGCGGCATCAAAAGTCACTGTTGATGGTTGAAGAAGAAACTTACATAGTTCTATTGCGATGAATCGCTATCATCCACCACCGCCTTTTGCGACCTCGCATTTTTTTCTATGCATTTCTTTTTAATAAAAGATTTGTATAATAGTAATAGAATAGAATATATATTACATGTTCAATTGTAAATACAATTATATACTCCATTGGGTGTTAAACTTGTCATACGAGTTAGTTTAAATGACCATAACATACGAGTTAGTGTACTACACTTTACCTACGACCAATCGACTAAATGAAAATTTCATCATAAATATCAGAAATTATTAAAAATATCAAACGCGAACATTCCTAAGTCAACAACCTTCATAAACTGAAGTTTCAATGACGTTCTATCTAAACCGTCAAAACAAATAAGGTTACTAAGGGACTTATCAGATATATTTTTAAACACAAGGGTTTTTTCTTTAAAATTCGTAATATGTCAATTTAACTGCACTTATTTTCGGTTAGGTACTAAAAATATAATGGTACTATTTACGTCTAATCAATATTTATTTTGTTAAAAATATAAAAAAATATTTTACATTTATGCATCAATCAGTGTCCTTATGAAAGAAAGCTTCATCGCTTGGCGTGCCCTCTTACGATTTACGTCTAAGCTTCATTATTAGGTAGGATGCTCGTTAAACTAGTATTATCGGTTGGTCGTAAGTAAATATACAAACTGTGCAGGTAGTCAGCTGTCGCTGCAAAAAATTTAGATGTTGTTTCCTCTAATTAGTTTTTCAGCTAAAGTTTACATTTTCTAACCCAGCCTCACAAACAATGCCGGCATGGCAAAGTGCCTTACAAATATTGGCATCTATTGGCAATGAGAATTTGACGCACGGCAATCTGTGCGTTATAAATACCTTAAACACTCCTGTGTGAGCCACCGGCCGAGCGACGGCAACGAATACGTTTAAAATGATGGCAAATACACACTTAGCATGGTTTAAATGTAGAAGAGCACTGCATACTAAATACCGGCATTGCAGGCAATATTGGTAAAAAATTTATGGGGTGATTCACCATATTTTTCCCACTACATAGCTCATTTATTATTAGAGATAGAAAAATAGTTTAAATACAAAAGTTGATTAGTTCTTCACAAATTTTAAGAAAATTCAATAAAAATTTTCAAAATGTCAATATTAGACTTAGGACATCAACTTTCTTATTTTAAATTGAACACCCTGTATATTTTTTAAAATTTTGGTAGATCTTGTAGGGTTTATCTTAAGCAGTTCTCGAGTGAAATAAAAAATAATTTGCCATAAGGGCGATGTGTTAGCCAACGAAAAAGAGTCTAGGTGGTTCCTTGTTCAACACATTGCTCTTAAGTCAACGTTTTTCTTGAAAAATATACAGGGTGTTCCATTTGAAATAAGAAAGTTGATGCCGAAATTTGACATTTTGAAAATTTTGGTTAAATTTTCTTAAAATTTGTGAAAAACTAAGCAACTTTTGTATTATTTTTTTTTTCTATCTTTAAGAATAAATGAGTTATGTTATTGGGAAAATATGATGAATCACCCTTACCACTAAGTGCCAAACCCACGCAAAAATTAAAAGTTTAAAAGTGCACCTCCTTGATTGGTCGGCTCAATAGGGATACAGATGCAAATTCCGATACCACTGATAATTGGCTTTTTCTTCCTATTTAAAGTATTTATGCATAAAATAAAAATTGTTATGATTGTGGATTAAAAATAAAATATTGCACATAATTTACGAATGCACATTTATTTTGTGTTATCCTTAAACGAACAAAAATTCCTAGAAAAACCAATATGTAATAAATAAATAAATGTTACTATAAACAAACACTTATACACTTATATTTATATCCTAACATGAAGACAGGAATGGAAACCATATGAATAATATTTGTCGTCTTGGTCATGCCAAAGATAGAGGAAAATTCTTTCATAAATTGATTTAAATATTTATTAAGAGGAGGTTTTCCATACAACAATAAATTGCAACAGGGAAAAATTTTATTTAGAATCTCTTTGATTGTGAATCAAAAAAATAAGGTTTGCTTCAGTTGCTTTACATAAAAATTCCTTGGCCAAAAATTTAAAAACTTAGTACTTCCTTCTTCTTGTTATAAGATAAGATGAAGATTTATTCAGCATCTTTTTTCCTGGATGTTCTGCCCCCTTTCCAGTCACAGGCACCCCATAACCAAGCCTTAGTAGCATCTTCAACGACAGAATGAGGAAAAGTTGGTTGACTTCTTAAAGGATTTTTTACAGAATCTAAAAAAATTTAAATTGTGGTAAGTATAGCTGTAAATTATTTTTTTTTGGATAAACCAGTATTTTGTTTTAGGAAAAAGTAGCCCTTTTTGCTTAAAAAGTGACAAAATATTGGTTTCTCAAAAAAAAATAAAAACTTTAATCTAGTTGTTTGATTGGCAAATTTACGTTAAAATAAAAAAATAGTACCACAGACGAGTTTTTTCAAATTAATTTTAAAAAAGATTTTAAGATATTAACTAAAGACAGCTCGGTTTCACAAGAAATTTAAGGGTTATCATTCTCTGGCGGCAACAGTAGACTAAATGGCACTGAAGGCTGAACACAGGTAGGAGTTAAATGGCTTTTTAGTTGAGAACGGTTTTGCTCGATTACAAAAGAAATTTGTAAATTATTAGTGTCAGTATCGCTTAAGCATTGTAGATCCCCAAGTAATAATTTGTCGAGGCAACAACGTTTCCAAACGCAACCACAACGTTGCGATGTGACGTTGTAGGAAACGTTTTGCCAACCCTATTTTACACCAATTTGGTAAATACTTTTCGAGTTGTCTCAACGTTGCTCGCAACCTTTGGTATGCATCCAAGTCAAGAAATGACCAAGATCACAACCTTGTGTGCAGCGCCACCTACAATAAGTTATTTGTTAGAAGTACGACAGAGGTGTTTATTATTGCCCAAAATATAACGTGTAGTCAACATTTTATAATTTTTCTTCACCAAAAATCATCTATCATAAGATTCAGAGTAATAGTAATCAATATTTTCCATCATGAACAAGATGTACGTTTTAAAGGCTTTCTGTACACTATAATCGGGAACGCAACTTAGTGTACCGTCAAATATGATATTTTTAGGTCCAAAAAAATGCGGGACTGAAATATATGGCAGATTTAAAAAAATAGTTATTTTTTTTTTAATTTTATGGAAGACAAAAAATTGTTGCAGAACTACTTTTACCTCTGTGTACAACTAAATTAGTGATTTAGCAGTAATAACAGCTACGAATTGCTAGGAAAAACTAATAAAAGACTCCTAACGCGTTTGTTTACATTCTGTTTGGCAATATGGCTTCAAATTAAAAAGGTGATTGCAAAAAGCAACATGGCGCTTATCCGTCGTTTCGTACTTACCGTTTGCCAACCAAAAAATGTCCTTTGGTAACAGATTCGACAGCTGCTTCACCAAAATGCGCCTAATGTCAACGTACAAAAATCTTTTCCTTGGATGACAGCTGACAGACTGCCAAGTCAATTTCATCTGTCCGCGATTTTAAAAAAAATCGATTTTTTCTGCTCGATGGTTTTTGCCAAATAAGAAAATAGACCGGAGCTAGTTTAAAGTGGTCCATATTTTGGAAATTGACAAAGTGGAGCCTGTTCCACATTCATGGGAAACGAGGGTCACCTCTATTCGCCGCCACCTTTGAGGTTGTTGAGAAGACTTCAGTCTGATGGTACCGGAGCTCCGCTCATGAAACCAGTACCTACCCGTGTGTTGTAAAGGAAGAGTTTTACTTACAGCTGTAAGGCCTCAACAAAAAGGGCAGTTACAGAGGCTGTCGGTGTGAATACAGTTATAAAATTCTAATCTGGAACATCAAAGCAATAGGTGCAAGAAAATCAGATTCATTCCCAGAAAAAGTTTGTAAAAACTGTTGCATTATGCAAAGTCAAGGCAAAGTTAATGGTCAACAAGGAGAAAGTTCGGAAACACTACATAATGAAGTCCCACACGCACACCTGAGGATCGTAACAAAAGTCCAGTTGTTCTTGAGAAGCTTACCAAACTTTGCAACCTCATAGCTGCATGTAAGTACTACAACTTTACTGGTTTTCTTTTATTTTTAGTAAACACCTAGTATCCATATGTTTGATTTTTATTGACAACTGTCAAGACTTAAATGACAGATTTATATGAAAACAGTCACATTCAATTTTATAGGTTAATTTTCTTTAACACAATAACTTTTCTTATGTCCATATCTCCCAACATGAAAATGATTAACACTAATTGGGGTTTGAAATGGATCTTGACAAATAAAGTTTCAATATTTAGATTGGTATCTAATCATGATTAATGCATAATCTCAGAATTTTTACTTTATGAGCATTAAAAGCATAGCTAAGCAGAGCTTGTTGAGTACTGCTTTTTTGTTTAATTTTCCCTAACTTTTTAATTTTCTTAGGTGCGAAGAAATTGACAATATGGATGTAAAACTGGACCACCTTAAAGACCTAAATAAAGAAAGTTACACTGAAGGCTAATGAAATATTGGATCTAAAGAGGAAACAATACTTTGGATGAAGAACTTGAAAAAGGGGATAATCCTTTGATCATTTAAGTAGATACTAATGTTTTTTACATACCTATTTGAGATTTTTAAATAATAAATAGGTACACAACCCAAATAAATACTTGTGCGCAGAGCTAAAATATTCATCCCAGGGCCGGCTCACAATGAGGGCTATCAGCCTCTTAGTGCTGAATATTGAAGCTATGTCCGTATTTAGGTATTTGTGTGAGTACCTATACTGTACGTACTAAAAAAGTTTTGTAATATTTTTTCAAATAAAAAAAAATATATTCTTTATTTTTGTTTATGTTAGTTTTATAATTAGATAGATTCAGCAAAAAAAAAGGTTTTTCTTTCTGCTAGTTTATTCGTTAAAATGTTGTCCTTATTAGTTGTGGTCTGTACTTTTGAAGAAGCTACAATCTAAGTGCCTACTTTGTGTTTTGTATTATGTTTTGTAGTGTTTGTGCAATGCGTATTTTGTATTAAAATTAGTCAAAAGAAAGGTTTTATTTTTCTTCAGTGTTCCAAAAAAAATACATATTTTTTAAAAGTGACACAAATACACACTGAAAAAATCACAAAGAAATTTAGTTTTTTTTTAACTATTTAAGGATTCGTAAGTAAGGGCCCATTTACTCAAGTTTTAATGCCTATATAATGCTTAAATTTCAATTTCTGTCTATTTCCTTTCAGAAAGTAGAGAGACAAGAAAAAATTACGCTAAATAGGCCTTATGAAACAAATAAAATTTAGAATAAAAAATAAAAAAAGTGAGGTTCTGTGTTAATAACAAGACTTGAAATACCAAACCAAACGACTCCCATTCTCTGCACAGAACGATCAGAAATGGTTGGTGCATAAAATAGACCTATTTCAGTGCTCTTACCACATAACGACCAAAAACGTAAATTTGACGAAGAATTACGTAGGATGCGCGACGTGTACCCTTTAACGTTTTGCGGTCGTTATTTTGACAGAAAAATAATCACGAAAACTCATTAGTCATACGAAAACGTTAGTAGAATGTTTTCGACGGTTCTGGCTCAAGTTTCCCATAAGAATTAACATAGGGATTTTGAGTACCAAAGATTCAGCTACACATTAGGTGGGGGGATCCAAATGTCTTGGGCAATACCTTGAAAAACCTGTTAGAAAGTAGGTGATAAATTGAACCACACCTTTTTGTCCTACAGATGTATTGCAGTAAACTAGGTCACAACTGGTTATTAATGATCATAAATTCAGAGATACAAATTTTGTAAACCGGGTCACAGATGTCTTGGGCAATACCTTGAAAAACCAGTTAGAAAGTAGGTGATAAATTGAACCACACCTTTTGTCTCATAGACGAATTACAAACTGGTTTGGTGAGTTGAAGTAAACCAGGTCACACCATTGTTGGTCAATGACTTAAAAAACCTGTTAGAAAGTAGGAAATAAATTGAACCACACCTTTTGTCTCACAGACGTTTTACAAACTGGTTTGGTCAGTTAAAGTAAACCAGGCCACAGTATTCTTGATCAATGACTTAAAAAACCTGTCTTAATAACAAGTCTTGATGTATGTATATAATAAAAAACCGGTTTATGCTCTCATTCCCACCACTTATACACAATATAAATGATTTGTTTTGGAAAGTTTTATACAGTCTGAATCAAAATGTCTTCTAATTATTTAGATTCTAATTCCAAAAATGTCTTTTTGCGAGAAAGAAAATTTTATCTTAACAAATCAAAAACAAAGTTTGTTAGTGTGTGTTTAAGCTATAATGGAATTTTCTTTCCATGTGTATTAATTGGTGGAATAAAAAACGATGTTGTCCAGTTCACAGAATTCGATTGGCAAAACTTTTATGGGTATAAAGACATCATAGATGAATCCTTTTTAGCTGTTGATACCACCTTGAGTCTGGATCTTACCAGTTTTTTTATCAATTTTAAACAGATGGATTATGGAAATCTGATTGTGATTAATACAGGCAAAGCTACAGTACGATTAACAAACCCTACACTATCAGAACTGTGGAGAATCTCACCTTTAATAGATGAGCACATTAAAATATTGAAAAATCTTGAATTTAATAGTTGCTTAAAAATTCTTCAAATGGGAATAAAAAATTCTGTTGATGTAACTAACACAGCAATTTTCATTATGGATCCTATCAAACATATAAATACTTTGACGTATGAATTGGCGATGGAACTTGTTTATTTTTATCCTGAACTACTAAAAGAAGATCATGAATAAATCGTTAACATTTAATGAACAACTTAATAAGGTGAAAATATTATATGTGTATAGTTATGCATGTAAAGAAGCAAGAAAAAAACATTGGGAAAATTTAGCAGTGGATCGCATGCATTTCCAAAATAAAATCATCAAAAGTGAAATGATATTAAACGCCATTAACTATTTTAATCAAAATATCTAAAGTCATTAGTATATTTCTTAGGCTTAAAAATGTTAGTTTATGTTTTGCTAGTATAAGTAGATTATGTATTCTAAAAATAAAAAACAGAAATATAAAAAAATTTGGTTTTATTTTATAAAAAAATTATCATAGAGGTAAAATACATTCGATAATGCACAAAAACATGGTGAGTTTTTGTGGTAAAAACACTTTGGGTCTTCTTTGAGCAGTTTTGGGGTCTCTTCAAACTCAATAACTGGTTTTAAGGAGTATCTCCTTAAATATGTAGCTTTTTCCTTTCCTTTAATATAAACTGTATTCACTTTTTCTGTCAAGTTTTGTAAGATTTCGGAAAATTTATGAAGCGGAGTAAAACCTTCATTCCACGATATACAATGATAATTTTCCATCAACCAGTTGGCTTCCTTATGTAACTGTGGTGAAAGATGTTCAATCCCATAGGGTGGTTTAAAAATATAATGGAAAATTCTCGTTCCATCATAAGCGGCCAATTCTTTAGGAACAAATTTGTGGTTTTCCAATTTAAATCCTTGAACATCTATTATTAAATTCATATTGTTAAGTTGGAAAGCTTTTTTAAAATAATTTGTTTTTAGTATTCTTAAATTTTTAAGGTGTAAGCAAATTCTACAAGTGTTTTTTGAACACATTTCTTAAACTAATATCAAAATATGCAATAATTCGATTTTATAGAGAAAAAATATTTTTTGAACATGCGCATTAAAACTGTTTCACTGTTTTAGTCAAAGGGTGGTATGAAAAAAGTTTATCATGAAGAATCAAACAGTATGCGGTCGTTTCTTCCGGTACGTCTTCGTGGCATTCAAAAGTAATTCTCATTGAAACATTAGCACTCTGTGCAGCTTCTTTTTGATAAGAACAATCAATGTATATTATGGGTGATATCTCTTTATATTCTGAAGGGAGAAACAACGGTTCATTAGCAAACTTAGAATACATTTCATATAAGGAAGCAAATTTGTTATTTTCTAAGTCTACATACAAATCATTGTATGGATATCTCTCGGAATTTAAAAAAACGTTAATATTGCGGATTCTAACATCGTCAAATTTACTAATATTTTCATTTAATTTATCATTTTATTTTTTTGAAAAGCAACTATAACATGTCGTGCAACTTCAGCTTTGGTTGATGTTTTAACTTGCCAATTATGTCTATTTGTTTTTAGCAATTCAGGGTACTCTATTAACTCCCATCTTCTAAAAGCTATTGGTATTTCAACATCTTTGTTAATGAGCTTTGACAAATTCAGTTCAGTAGGGATATTAACGGTTACGTGAGGAATATTCCATGTTAGTTTTGTGATCGAAATTTTTACTTTTTGACCAAAAATATCATTAAAAACACAATTATTGTCAGAATTGGATCTTATTAAAACAAGTTGTTGTTTTGAGTTTAAGATTATTTTTCTATAGTCTTCAAAAAATCCCATTAAAATTTTGAGTGAGACACATACATTAAAATTACCCTTTTTATCAACCAAAATGCTCGATTTTGAAATATCCATTTTAGGAAACCAACCAGCGTTCTGCAATTTTTTACTTTCAATTTCAGTAAATGATAAATATCCTTTTAAAGTGGAAGTGGTTCCTACATCTCGAACTGAATCTATGGTTACATCGTTTAGATCATAACGAATTTCTTTAAAAAGATAAGCTATGGGATTGTTTGTAAATTTCATACTTGCAGAATAGGTACCATCATTAGTTAACTGTCCCTCAATAAAAAGAAAGCTTTCACATGGTAAAGTATAGGCTTCAATATCAGGTATAACAATTTTTATTTCATCATTATTATTTAACTTGTTTGGTGAAAAGAAATCATAAGAATACATTTCATATCTTACTACAGAACTTGTTGGTGTTAACCGTTTGACAGTTTTCCTCTTACTGCTTAAACAACTCTCTTTTTTTTTATTATATGATATTATTGTTATTGTAACGAAATACCATTATTCAATTTTTTTAATGTGCAGTCTGATGGTAATAGTTTCACCACCAAAATTTACAAGATCACCGTCCTGGTCAATAATTTTTTAAAATATACTAGTTATTATTTTAACGTTTACAGGAAAATATATTAAATTTTCTGGAGCTTCTATTATCTTAAATCCAGGACTGACGCTAGGAAAGAACTGATGAATTACATGTACAGGATTGTTATTTAAATATGATCCATCAGCTATACTGCAGTCGATTAATATTGCATTTACCTTAATAATTTCAGCAGGTTTTTGTGAAATATGTGTTTTATCAGCTGTGTAGAGATCATCTCTAAATCCTAAAATATTTCCTATAGTATCTTTACTAAAACGAATATCTTCACTACATTTTAAATGACAACGTAAGGTATTGTTGTTGGCCCGTAGTGTTAAGCTAACGTCTTCTTTAGAAAGCTGATCTTGTAAATAATCCTCAATATCAGTCAACTCGTAGGCTCCTGATGGAATTTCAATGGTTTTATTACCATAATGAAATTTATTATTTCGTTCATCTATATTGGGTATTGCATTAAAAGTTTCGAAATTCGTAAGACAAACAACATATTCATCGTCATCTAAGTAAATTGGCGGATTAAATGAAGCAGACAACTCAGCCGAATTGCCTGACAGAGAAATTGTAATCGACATTATTGTTTTACAGTTGATGTAATACTAATACAAGTTATAAACTGTTGTTATATAAAAACTCTAAACACAAATGTCCACAGATAACTGGATCTTTTTGTTGATAATTTTTATAATTATACATGACAACATTATGACTACCATCACTTAAAAAATATTTAACAACCTCCAAAGGTGGTTTTAAATTTCCATAGCTATCAAAGTATGAAATTATGTTATTTTTTTTCACATATTTAGTCCAGTGGGTTCCCTGTTTTTCTTTACTATCTAAATTGGTTATACCACTTTCAAATTTTCTAATTTTTTTCGGTAAATCATTACGCATAAAAACAGCACGAAAATGTGGAATATTTTTTGAATATTTAAGGAGGTCAATATTTGTCAGAGGTCTGTGAGGTAGTCCTTTTATCAGTTTTTTGTATTTGGTTTTAAAAACAGACCACAACCTTGTTTATAAGGTCTTAAATAAAGTCCTTTGCCAATAAAAATTTGTTCCATGGCTTGATTATGTCTTTTATCTTCAATAAGTTTATCTCTTGCCGCTTTGGCGTCATTAACAGCTTTTGCTATTCCAGCAGCTCCCCCACCCAATGCTCCAAGAGATGAGAGAGCAGATAACACAGGTGGTATAAATGGTAAAAACCCTCCAAATTTTGGGACTGGAATAATTCTTTTCTTTGGTTGAATAACCTTATAACCTTTTAATGATGATAGTGCTGTTTTTGCAGCTGTGTTTAAGTTCTTAAAAGAATTACCAACTAAACTTTTGCGTGCTTGTTTAATAGCATTGCTTAAAGATATCCCCCTTCTTGTGTTTTTTCGTTTAACGTTACGTCGACGACGTTTTTTTAAACCCATTCCAAAAGTTGTTTTTAATTTTATTGCTCCAGTTACTCCAGTTGCTTCTATTTTTTCACCTAAACTTGCGTCAGATGCATTTATTCTCTCAGCTGCTTTTGAAGCAAGAACTTTGTCAGCCTTATGTCTATTTTTAAGATCTAATTTTTTTGAATATGCATATGTCATGTTCTTTGCAAGCCTCATCCAATTTGTTAATTCCTCGGTCGCCTCTTGCTAATATCTTTGTTAGGTTTAATGTATTTAACAAACTCCTTCCTTTCTTTCTAACTGTCGGTTGTCTAATAACCTTATGTTTGTTCCGTACACGCATTATATATATATACTGACGCATCAAGTGTTTTCTCTTACTTATATAGCTAAAGTAATCATGCGAATAGTAAAACAAAATTTTTCACTTCCTATTAAAAATCATGATGATCAAAAAATTGATTTTAATAAGCATGGACAACTTTTTGGAGGAACTTGTAAAAGAGGATTGATCGTTGGTCCTTCAGGCTGTGGAAAAACTAATGTTCTTCTAAGTTTATTAGAGAATAAAAATGGATTACGTTTTCAAAACGTTTATGTTTATTGCAAATCTTTACATCAACCAAAATATAAATATCTAAAAGAACTACTGAAACCAATTAAAGAAATTGATTATTATGAAAATAATGATGAGAATGAAATTCTTTCCCCCAGTGAAATAAAGGATAATTCGGTTGTAATATTTGATGATATGGTTTGTGGTAATCAAATTATTTTTGTTTTTCTAGACATAAAAGTGCTGATTGTTTTTACCTAAGTCAAACTTATTCCTCAATACCGAAACAGCTTATAAGAGATAATGCAAACTTACTGATTATATTTCAACTAGACCATACTAATTTACATCACATCTATGATGATCATATTAATGTTGATATGTCTTTTCAAAAATTTAAGGAACTTTGCTCATTATGTTAGAAAGAACAACATGGTTTTATTGTAGTGGATAAAGATTGTAATTTTAAGCATGGTAAATACAGGAAAGGTTTTGACACGTTTATTTACCTATAAATGCCATAGAATTAAAAAATTGTATATCACTGCTTATGTTAACGTTCGAAGAAAACATGGATAGAAAAAAAGCAAGCGAATTAGTAAAAACAAGGAATGCCATAAAAAAGAAATTACGAGGCTTGAAATCTGATTTGATTGCATCCCACTCTAAAAGAGAAAAGGAATTGTATCCAATCACGAAACCATTGCAAGAATTTTTATCAAACGTTAAAACTACATCAAACATAAAGCAAGAAATAAAAAGTCCACCTTTATCACCAAATCAATCTCAAAGATTTAACTCTACTATTTTATCTCCGTCTCAAAAATTACATCCTACTTCATTTCCTAAGAGAAGTACCTATCATGAATATTTACCTACAGGTGGTCTTACGTTTCAATTCATACATGATAATGATATGAATTCTAGTAATATAAGTGATACTACTATAAACCAGACTGCTAACGAAATAAGAGAGAGTTTTCAAAATTTATCTGCCTTACCAGCATACAATGAATATTTAAATTCATTTGATGACCTTCCCAGAACATATATAGATGAATCAATTAGAGACGTTGATGATAAATTTGATCATACTTATGGAGTTCTTCATAATACAGAAGAAGAAAAATATTATATTGGAGACTGAGAGCTTAAAATTATCGGGAAAGACATTGAAGTGAAAAATATTATATATTTAGGGACAGTTGGGTTATATGAATTGTTATTTAAAAAACATCCAGTGGGTTTCAAAAAAGAAGACTTGGAAAATTACATGGATATATTAAAAAGAACCAATGGCTACAAAAGAAATAAAGATTCAAAAGAACAAATACAATCAAGCAATACTTTCAAATATATGGATATTATTAGACCATATTTATTAAAAAAGGGTATTTTAAAACAAGACACAAGTCGTGCACGAACAACTTCATTTTAAAAACCTTTACAACAAGGTCAAAAAACAAATACATTACCGTAAAGCAAAAAAGAGGGAGGTTCTATGATTTTATCCAACAAAAAAATAGAATATGTATATTTTGATGATCCCAATGAATTAGTTCAACGACTAAGACTTTTATTGGCTTCGCAGGAAGCGGGAAATACGGGACATAACAACGAAATAATATCAATAATTGAAGAACTTAAAAAGGCTAAAATTATCCTATAAAAGGGTTTCAAAACGGATTACTTATTCATTACAAACAAAACCATGACTGTAGATAAGTTTTGGAAACATGTATCCAAGCATAAAAAACCCAAAATTGACTTGTCTGATATTGAAAATAAAGTTTTTTTAAATGTGAAAAAACACATTGCACAGTTTGCTCCAACAGGCAATGTTTCACAAATTGAGATTGAAAAGGTGAAAAAAAGGATTAATACAAATGATATTAGTATTGAAAATATAAACAAAAAACTTAAACTTAATGATGATACAATCGAAACCATCAAAACTGATATTCAAAATTGTGTTGACTCGTCTTCTTTAAACAGTCTAAAACAAGAAGTCTACAATGTAAACAAAAATTTTTTTGTAAAAAAAGACGATTTAACAAAGGAATTAAATGAAACCCATCAGCTGTTTAGAAAACAACAGGAAAAATTTTTAAATGAAAGATTAGGTGACTTACAACAACAACTAAATTTAATTAAGGATGATAAGGATCTAATAATTAAAAATATTAATGAAATTGAAAACATAAACAAATACATTACACTTAATCACACACTTATCAATGATGTAAAAAGTAAGATTGATACCTGTATAGATAACTTAGAGAGTTTTAAAAAAGAAATCCAAGCAAACACTCCAGATATAAATATTTTGGTAAAAAAAGTTGATTTAGAAAAAGAAATAAAAGAAACTCAACAAAACTTTAAAAACCAACAAGACATTCTTTTAACTGAAAAACTATCAAACTTGGAAAATAAAATTATATCAAACATATCAGAGACTATATTTCCTAAAAATGAAGTAAAGGAAGTAATTGAAAAGATTAATTTAAACCAAGACATTATAGAAAATTTAAAAAGCAAACTTAAGGTTTTTGATGAAAGTGTAAATAAAATTGAGGAGATTAAAGAACAAATTCAAAAAAATTTCGAGAATATTTTAAATCTACCTACACAAAGTGATTTAAATAAAGTAGATAATAAATTTCGTAATGAAATAAAAAAAATTAAAGATCTCATGCGCGGTAAAAAACTGATTCACTAGCAATAGAAAAAATAGTACAAAGCTTTTTGGAAAAAAATCCAATTTTTAATGATTATTCGGCTATAAAAAGCACAAGTTCTTTAAACACCACTGAAATTGATTCTTTAAAAAAAATTAAACAATTTTGTTAAACAAAATGACTTTAAAAATATTCAAGAAAATGTGTTAAAAATCTCAGATATAAATCAATAAATTAAAGAATATAAAAAGAAAGGTGAAGAACATACTACTCAAATACATGATTTAATAGAAAAAAAATAATAAACAAAAGTCAGATTTCGAAAAAAAGTTTGAAACGATTCAAAATGATATAAAAGATATAAATGAAAATATGAAAAATGGTTTAACTGAAAACATACTTGAAAAAATTAAAGATTTTAATAAGCTTATTGATGATAAATTTAAACAAGGACAGACATCTTATGAATTACTACAAGAAAAAATTTTAATAATTGGAAGATATTATGAAAACGAATTTTTAAAACTTAAAGTTACTTTTGATTTGATGAATTTCAAGATTCTATTCAAAATGAGTTAAATATTATAAAATTATCTTATGATGAAGGTATCAATTCCCTTGGTGATGTTTTAGAAAAAACCAAAACTGGTCTTGATAATGAATTTAAAGATCTTAAAGAATTTACTAAAAAGGAACTAAAATCAGTCAATGAAACTAATCAAAAATTTAAAGAAGAACTGAATAAAGAGCTAATCAAAAACTTTATAAATCTACAAAAATCAATTAATAATTTGGATGATGGATTAAGTCATCTTGATAAAAATATTAATAATTTGCAAGAAAATGTTCGGGACAATATAGCAGCTAAAGAATTACAATTAACACAACATATAGGCAATGTTGAAAACAATTTTAAGCAAGAGTTAATTAAGCTTAAAAATATGCTAGAAGACAAAATAACCGAAAACTTTAATATTTAAAAAAAAAATATATTGATAATCTAGATAATGCGTTCATTGAGGTGGATAAAAAATTGGTTTCTTTTCAAGAAGACATTCAAAAAAATGTAGAAAATATTACTAGGGTTGAAACAAATTTTATTCAGGAGCTAATTACTGTTCAAAGTGGATTAAACAATTCTTTGATATCTGTTGAAAAAAGAGTTAGTGATAATGAAAAAAAAAACAAAAAACCACACCAGCAAACTTAAATCATTAGAACAAAAGGTAAATTTATTTAAAAAACCAGATTATTTAATAGTAACACCAGTATTTACTTAAATATCAATTAAATGCGTAAGACATATCAGTACTACTCAAATATGGATCTAAAAAAGTCTGTTGTTGATGAGTTACATAAACCGGCAAGAAAAAAGTATCCCCGAAGAAAAGTGATTATTAAATCACTAAATGACCTTTGGCAAGCCTATTTAGTTTCAATGATTCCATATGCCCGATATAATAGGGGAAATAAATATATTTTGATTGTGATAAATGCGTTTTCTAAATATGTTTGGGCAAGACCTGTTAAAACTAAAGGAGCTGAACACGTAACAAATACTATGAAATCAATTTTGAAAGATGCTAAAGTTGCTCCAAAAAATTTGCAAACTGATTTAGGAATTGAGTTTCTAAATGCTCGGTTTAAAAAACTTACGAACGATTTCAACGTAAATCATTATAGTACTTTTTCAAATTTAAAAGCTAGTATAGTGGAAAGGGTAAACAGAACTTTAAAAAATAGTATGCGTGGATCTTACAATTGGATTGATATTCTTAACAAAATTGTTAATGACTATAACCAAACAATACATTCTACAATTGGAATAAAACCAATCAATGTTTCTAAAAAAAATTAAAACGAATTATTTAAAAAAGTATATCGTCATACAAAAATAATAGATCCACTAAAATCAAAACTTAAAACAGGAGATTCTGAGCGTATTTCAAAATATAGGGAACATTTTTCAAAAGGATACACACCTAATTGGTCAAATGAAATATTTCTTATGAAGAAAATACAAATGACCAATCCGATTACTTATTTGCTTGAAGATCAAAATAGGAAAGGTTTCGACAAAGAAGAATTGCAAAAAGTAAAATATCCAGATGTTTATCTTGTTGAAAAAGTTTTGAGAAGAAAAGGAAACAAGGTTTTCGTAAAATGGTTAGAATTAAATAAAACTCACAATTCTTGGATTAATAAAAATAATGTATTGTAAATTTATTTGTAACAAATAAAGAATAACATTTTTTAATCATAGTTTTTTTATTTAACGTTTGTAAACAACATATACCTTAAAACTACTTAATATTTTTATGACCCCAGGCTAATGTTTTAAAAGTTCCAGGAACAACACATCGCTTGTCATCTTGAGGTGATAGTGCCACTTTATTTTTTAGTTGTGTGTAAATATCATGAAGAATGGAACGGAAGCAATTCATTTTTCTGTATTTTGTTTCAGCATTTTCAACAACGTCTTGATAATCTTCTTTAGTAATGTTGTTTTGAATAACATACTTTTTCACTCCATTTGCTTTTTTTTTCAGTTCTAGTTGCTAACTCAACACAATAGGCCTTAGCACCTGTGCCATAAAAGCTTACTATAGGTTGACCTGCAAGTTCGTCTTTCATACGACCCACTATAGATTGGTTTCTGGTAATGTTATGTAAATTGTCTTCGCTGTAATTTGATGTGTCAAACCTCTCCAGGTTTTCTTGAATATCTGAATAAAAGTTATGGGTTTCAATTTCTAGTATTAAAGAATCAGTATCTGTGTAGAGCAAAATTGCTTTTTCTCCATATTTGTTTTTTATATATTCATAATAAAAATCATACATTACTGTCTTGGATAATTCCAAGACTGAAAATCCAATATAAACGGGTTTATTGAATGTGACTTTTACTCGTTCCATTTGAATGGCAACCAAGTTTTCAGTAAAAATTGATGAGTTTTTAAAATTTGGTTTAGCAATTAATGTTTGAGCTACTTGCTTTTTTCCAATATTTTGCCAATATGTAATTAATTTGATATCTTCTCTTTTGTCAACGTTTTCCAGTGATTTACCATAAATTGCGTTATTGAGTAACTTAAAGAAATCTTTTTCAAACTGATTTTTAGAATTGTTTCGCAATTTACTGTTTAAATATATGTAAGATTTTAGGAAAGGGGACTGCTTAAATCTTATTGCTCTATGAATTTGAACCAAGTGTAGTCCGTTTCGAATAGTCTGTTGGAGATTTTTGTAATGCAAAACATAATTCTTTTTGTGATCCAAATTACATATTAACTTGTTATTTTTTGATTCACTCAAAAATGGAAATTCATTATGTTTCTCATGGAGGTGCTCTGGATAATCAATATCTGCTTCAAAAACATAGCCGTATTCCGAATTATCTGCTATTGATTGTAGATCTATTGCTTCAATTTCAGATTTAGTCACCCAAGTAAAATCGCCAATAGGCAAATACTGACTTATACTGTGACCGTAGAGATTTGTAGCATCTAAATACATTATAAATGTTTTTGGATTTTCACTATTATAATTTGGAACCAGTTCATTATTGGCTTCAGCTTTTCGCACACTACAATGACATATACCACCTCTTATATTATTTTTAAAAAAATGCAACATATCTATATCGGTAAGTAATTCTAATTTAACTTCTGTAATTTTTAACATTGCATCCCAACTTAAACCAGGAGATGTATAGTAGTGGGCTGGATCTAACTTATAAGTATTTAGAGATACATTTCTAAATGACTCATAAAAGTCTGCTAAAATGAAGACGTCAGAAAATAAATAAATTTTTGTAAAGTCCAATAAAGTTTCACAAATAAACAAGTTCCAAACGTGAAGAGCTCTGTTATAATCCGTAAGGCTTAATGGTTCTTCTTTTAACTTATCATAAAAGTTCTCAATAGTTGGCAGTTTTTTCTCATACAACTTATCGAAAGAATCCATATATGAATAGGGATAAATATTTTTTTTCGTATCTCATTGAATTGATCAGGATTTTTAAAATGTTTTTTAATTTCGATACATTGAGAGGTGTCTAAACTTTCACCTAACTTTTCCAATGATGTTGATGCAAAACGAAATGAGTCGAGAAATCTAATTTTCATGTAAATATTTTTAGTTTTTCCAAACTCTTCTTTTTTGTCTACCAAAATTACTTTGGAAAATGAGATGTTTAGTTTGTCCTAAAACATCAATTTGATCTTTTTCACAACATAATTGCTTTATAAATAAATCATAATGTGTCAAATTATGGAAGAACACTGGAATAAAATTTGGTATTTTGT
Organism: Oxystoma pomonae; assembly: GCA_963921995.1. Classification (NCBI taxonomy): domain Eukaryota; kingdom Metazoa; phylum Arthropoda; class Insecta; order Coleoptera; family Brentidae; genus Oxystoma; species Oxystoma pomonae. Next base: position 55,386,130 of record OY998170.1, on the reverse strand, counting down.
AATTTAGATTACAAATACTGTGAGCTGCACCTCTATATTTTCCTGTTAGGTGATCATGATCTCTCAATTTCATCTTCATTTTTAAAATTTTGTACAACATGTTTAAGATGCTCGTGGTAAATTCTTCCAACATGATTTTCAATTCTTTTGCAAAATTCCTCAGCAGCATCTTTACCAAAGTAGTATTCTATGGTAGATAATGATTCATCATAAGAACATTTAATGAAAAAACAAAAAGCAAATGGTTCATGTTTAAATGTATTTTTTGAGTATGAAGTAAAATTATTATCTGGATCTACATAGGTTAGTGGTTTAAGGAGGCACTCAAAATCAGCATAAATAACAAAAGGAACTTTAAGTTGCTTTTGAAAACTTTCAAACTGAAGTATATTTTCTGGAGTATTTTCTCCATATTTGTTAGTTTTAATGTTGCTTGTGGGTAATGATGTTACTGTTTGGTTGCAATCATGTAATTGATGTTTTTGTAATTTTTCTTCAGATGTAAAATAAATTAGACATCCATCACAAAAGTACTTTTTATAATCTTGTCTATTAATATGAGAGGATACTAACCTGGACATATCCTTTATCCAACAATAATGGTTGTTTTTATCATTACTTATCAATAACAAATTAATATGAGTAGGTAGTTTCTTCTTTGTGTAGTGCAAGGGGCCGACAACTTCATTTATTACTTTATCATTTTTGTAAATGCTTTCCAAACGGTACACATTTATAGATATTTGGTTAAGTTCTTCAAATTTTCTAATGTCTTTTAACTTGATAGGAAATTTGATACCTTCAAAATTTAAAATGTTATGAAAGTCAGGATAAGAACTGGTTCGATCACTATTAGTTTGAGATGGATATAAGGCACTAATAACACTCCACGCAAAACAACACTGATCATTATTTTTTAGGTTGATCACAGCTTTTCAGCAAACGTTGACATCTTCTCTTTGATTATTGATGCAAATTCACCAAAAATGTCTTTAACATTGGTTGTTTCTGTTACAACCTTATTTCGAGTATTAAATGATTTTGTTTCTAATATTTCCTTACTTGGTAAAACAAAACTTCCAAACACCTCTACATTTAACTTAATAATGGTCTGCTTTTTCACTTGTTCCATAACCAGTCTAAAAAATTTTTGTTTAACTTCATCAAAAAATTCATCAATATCAACAATTTTTCTAGATGGATACAGTATAAATGAAACTATCCTCTTTTTAAATGCTGCTGTTTTTATTTTTACGTATTCATCATTATTTGGTTCCAATATTTTTCTTTTATGAAGGTTTGATCGTAAATGTCCACTAAGTTTATTTTTGATGTACCACTGGTCACAGTCTTTATACTTTGTCAAAACTAATTTATGGACTAGTTCCCTAGTTTTTTTTTTTGATTTTTCACAACTAACTTTTCTTTTCTTGGAAGGAGGTTCCGAGGAAAATAGTCTACATAAACACGATTCTCGTTTATGTCTGTAAAGGCTTGATTTATATTTAAAATCTTTATGACAATCCGAACATTGATGCATGATAGTATATAAATAAACTAAACTGTTGAAGGAAATAATTTCTTTTATATGATAAATAAACTGTTAGTGGGGGTATTTACATGTAGAGACAAGACTTGTTATTAGGTGTGGTCCAATCCAGTCTAGCAGGTTATTTTCAACACCGGTTGTTCTTGTGACACATTAAAGAAACTGACGTCGATACAAATTTATTAACGTGTAAATGGCAACTCAATTTTATTCATGGTTTAGTCTATGATTTGCAATTTGAGTTTTAGTTCCTCCAAGACAAACTAAGCACGTCTCTGGATAAATTAATTGATATAGTTTGTCTTCACATATTGCACACGTCAAGTGATCACAATTCATTTTATCCGCGTAATGTAAATTGACGTGCATATTCTTACCCATTGGAGTATTAATTCCATGATTAAAATAGCACTTGCAACACAACGCAAAAAAAATATTTTTTCCTCCTTTAATGGTCACATACGATTGCATCACACACATTGGTTTCTCAAGGTAGCCCGGCTCTACGGTTTTATCTGATGAAATATTCCGAGTTCTTACGAGACCCGATATGGCACATGTTCCCTGCTCTTGACTCATTTCGAAACCTTCTTCTTCCTCGGGATTTATTGAACTATTTACGTCCATGTCCATAACCAACTCCTCTCTGCAACTAACCAAATCTCCATACTTCTTCGTAAAAAACATAAAAACACCAGAAATGAACTGAATAAAACCAAACATTTTTATTTTTTAATAAAATTGAAATTAAAACTTTTAGTGACAAAATATGAAACTCTATAACAAAATATGAAAATATAGAGACATTTCCTGCCAACTACGACTTATATGTGTGACACCCCCACCTCGCCAAAAATAATAAGAAAGTATAGGAGAAAAGTGCGGTCGAATAAAGATAAAACCGCTTTTTAAGGACCGGTTATACAGATGTGACCTTATTTATTGTTACGGGTATTGAAAACCAGTTTTCTACCTTTTATTGACAACCAGATATTGCAAGAACGATTGGTAGTTATCACTCGTCTAACCGGTTACATCGGTGTAATTTAATCCCCACCTTCAGAATTATATTGGCTATAAGAGAACAAGACAATTTGGTTTTTAAGTCAAAAAAACTCTTAAACCATTAAGATAAAATATAGATAAAAATCTAAAAATTATGAGTTTTGAAGAAATCTTATCTGATATAAGTAGTGACTCATTCGAAATTATAGAGATGTATGATTTTGAAGAAACATCGAGTACTGAAAGTTTGATGGATAGTTTGTCATCTAATGAAGCTATTTTGAGCGACAACTGTGATATGGATCTCAAATTAAAAATAAAAGAATCCATCAACATTGACAAATGGTTAAAAATCGATGTCAGAGGATCTTGCTGTGTATCGGAAAATTTCTATCAACTTGATTAGAAGAAATTCTGTGTTAGCTGTTTCTATGAATATACACCTACTATTACGTCAAAATTTTGTGAAATGGTTTCTACACATTTTATTCTCGCATTGTTTTTTGTGCAGTAATAACCTGTTTTCCATAAATCTCACAATTTATTGTTGTATTTGTAGAAATTCTCAAATTTAGCAAAAATAAATAATAATAGACGGAAATATTTATCTGTAATATTTAGTTTATAGCGTTAAACTTAAAATATTTAGTCAAAAAAATGGTAAATAATAAAATGGTACATAAAAAACCTATAATGTAAAAATAAACCTAACTGCAATTCAACTCTGGTTTTTCTCTAGGAATAATTAACCAATCCGAATATTCAGTATAATTTTTTGCTTCGTATTTTATTTTGTAAAAATAATCACCATCCTTTAAAAGTTTCTTGTCAATGTAATACGTTAAGTAACGTACCCCGTAGTTTTTCTCATATAGTTTGTTCAAAGATTTGTAGCAACCATTAAAATCTTTCTTGTTAGAACTCAAACATATTTGAGCTGTTGTATTGCCTATAAAGGCGCTTAGAATAACTAATGACGAAGCCTCCATTGCTATATAACAACTAAATTAAAATTAAACAAAGAGTTACTTTATAAAAAATACTAGCAGTCTAAAAACCATTTTGATTTGCAGCCGTCATTGAGTGAAATGGTAAATAAAAAGTGGTCTTTGTTTCAATCCATATCACATCACTCTATCTTCCCACCAAGTTTCATCCAAATAAGATTCGTTGTTTTTATGTAATTGAGGTAAGAACTTTCGCTTTTATATTAGTAGGATTCGTATTTTTTAACACTGTGTAGCATAACACGCTTCCTTGCTTCCGTACTACAACATTTTATGATATTTCTCCGTTTTGTCACCCATACTAATTTGAAACAACTTTACCAAGCATGCGCTTATACCAAATGGGCTCCGAGAACATTTTTCGGCGGTACTGCGTAGGTCAAAGAACTTTCGCAGTGCTGAAAGAATACAGCATCAAAGAGAACCGTGATTTAAGTCGATACGTTTTGTGTGTTATTCGTTGAAATTATAGAGACGGCAGTCTTTGTGATTAAAATAGCACTTGGAACACAACGCAAAAAATGTTTTTTTCTCCTTTAATAGCCGATAAGTTTTGTGTGTTATTCGTTGAAATTATAGCGACGAGAGTTTTTGTGGTACCTACCGTACCGGACGTCTGATATCCAGTAGGTAATTACACTAGTTGTTAATTTTATTTAAGTTATTGGTACTTATCTTACCGCTATTTACCTAGATAATAGCAAGTCATAAAGAAGTTTTACAAAGATTGTATAAACTAAAGTGTAATAAGGTGGATTCTTGACTTTTTGTTTTGATACAAAAAACACCTGTTTAATTTTGTTAAATAAAAATTTTAAAGGCTTCCTCTTCCCCTAGATCCAGCTCCATGCACACAGCTGGTTTATTAGCCATCTATACATAGTATTGAGGCTATTAAGATCGTCAAAAAAGTTTTTTATTTTTAATCAAAATAAGTTATTTGGGTCAAAAAAAGACTTAAATACAAAATTTTGTCATGGTGTCTGTCTGTCTGTCCGTCTGTCTGTCTATCTGTCCGTCTGTCTGTAACACGATTACTCAAAAAGTGCTAAACCGATTCTTATCAAATTTCGCACAGAAATTGTCTGGCAGCAGGCAATGAGCTGATTAGTTTTTGGTTGGGTGGGGGGTTGTTAAGAGGGTAGGAGGGTTGATTAAGCTTTTTAAAAAATAGTATCTCACAAACCTTAGCAGCTAGCGACATGCGGTTTTCACAATAAGATAGATAATTGCATTTTCAATAGAAAATAAAAAAATTTTATAAGAAGATTTTGAAAAAAACTTGATTTTTTAAGGGTTCAGTTACTCAAGTTTTAATGCACAATGGATAATTTTGACTTCTGTCTCTACTTTTTGAAGAGAAATTGACAGAAATAGAAATAAAAAATTAAGTATTGTACATTAAAACTTGAGTAACTGATTCCTAAGATTTTATGGATGGTTATACGTGCCTGCTGGCGTCATTTCTTTTTTGATAACGTTAAATGAAAGTTATGTTGCGTTATATTAAGATATATAATAAGACTAGGTATAAATATATAATAAGACCAGGTAGGAACTTGTTGGAATATTTTTATTTGGGATTAATTGACGAATTTTTCACATAAAATTAAATCTTTTTCTAAAATGGCTAATGCTTCTTTACTTTTTTCCATTTTTTTTTATATTTTTTAATTTTTTTTAAAATTTCTTTTTTTTTTATTTTTCCTGCCTAAATTTACTCGATATTTGTAAAAAGGTATTAACCTCCTTTTGGTATTGTTTCGTTTTTCTTTGTTCTTCTTCAACGTCTATCATAATCGTTAAGTTGTTTTCACTTTCTTCTTCATCTTCCTGTTCTTCGTGTTCTTCCTATTCTTCCTGTTCTTCTTCTTGCTTTTTATCTTCTTCCTGTTCTTCTTCTTCCTTTACAGGTGTTGAAGTCCACTTAGGGCGAAAGGGTGACTTTATTTTAATATTTTGGATGATTTTGATCTTTTCGAAGTCGTTTTCTTCCCACCCTATCGGTTTTATTTGGGAAAAACTCCCATCCAGGACTTCAACGTCTGAATCGTCATTGTCTAATATGATTTGTCTCATTCTTTCAATTGATTTTTGTGCAAACTTGCTGTAACTTTTGGTGCTTGCATTGTTTTAGTGTTAATTGACTTTGGGTAAGTAAACTAAAGTTATTTCTTAAATTGAAGCTATTTAAAGCAACTTTCTTGACCCCCTCTTCTTACATTTTATCTGTGCTTCCATGTAATTTGGTAGATGTTTTTCTTAATTCGCAAATAACGGTTTATATGCAATTTAAAAACTTGACAGAGGTACTAAATAACAGTTAAAATAAATGATGACCATAAAAATCGAGAAAAATTTTAAATTTATTCATCAGATAATAAATAACCAGTATAAAATTCGTAAATGGACTCTTGAGTAACGGTATATGCTATTTTAAAACTTGACCCGCTTTTCGAGATCGTATAGGTACCATAAAAACTCGAACAGGACCTTACATTTATTTATCAGATAATTAAGGTATACACCCTTATTGCATGACAAATTTTGCAGCTGTGTCCACCAAAATAATTGCAGAATGCACCGCAAATTCCGTTACAGATAGTTTTTGCAAACCCGTCTCAAGACACTCAAAATAAAATGAAACGAAATATATTTTTATAAATGTGATTTTATTTCCATAAATTATACAATATCAAAGCATTTATAACACTTATTATTGAAAAGCACTTTTAAATTTTCTTTTCATAATTTTGTTTGTGTTTCAATTCCCTATTCTGCCACATCATTTTACCATATTCACAATTTGGTGATAGTTTTACATGTTCAAAAAAAGGACAGTCTGTTTTTACAAAATTGTATATCTGCGCGTCCCAATAGTGGCACTCTACTATGTCCTCTTCATTTTTATAGAAAAATCCAGACAAACTCAAATCTTCGGGTTTTAATACACCTGGCCAATTTCTAAATGTGCTTAATCTATTTTCATTTGATTTCATTTGTTGTGTGTTGGGTACATCATAACTTTCACATTGCTAAATAAAAGCAAAGTAGATGACTGATAAAGATTTAATTTTTTATCACTTATAAAGTTTTAGGCTTTCCCCCTCCCAAAGAAATTTTACCCCACCCCAAACGTAGCCGACTTTCTGGGTTACCTAAGAATTTTTGAAGCTGGATCCGCCCACCCAATGTGTATTAAGTCATTGACCAAGAAAGCTGTCTAAGCTGGAACCCCCCACCCCATGTGTATTAAGTCATTGACCAAGAAAACTGTCTAAGCTGGAACCCCCCACCCCATGTGTAGCTGAATCTTTGGTACTCAAAATCCCTATGTTAATTCTTATGGGAAACTTGAGCCAGAACCGGCCAAAACACTCTACTAACGTTTACAAAACGTTGCAGTTTAACTTCAGGGTAAAATTAACGTTTAGGCGTCGGTAATTATTTCGTTAACGAAGGTCGTCCCGAAAATAACCAATTTCTTCACCAAATACAACGTTAATATTGGTTAAGCTTTTAGTCATCACAACCAGTAGGTCATTCAATTGTTTCTTGGGTCATGATGTGACCTTTGATTTTCTTATAAAGTGGCGTCTAGATCACGATTTATTGCTGGGTTCATACAGGCAAATCAAAATAAAAATTAAAGAAAAAATAATAATTAAAATTAAAATAAAAGTTGAATGAGCTTATGGGGAACAGTGTAGGCATTTATACAGCATAAATAAAAAGATGAGTAACTTAACATTTATTTATTTATACAGCATAAATAAAAAGATAAGTAACTTAACATTTATTTTTATCTTAAAACGGATTTGAGCATGCCCCTTTGACGCACATAACCTCACTTTCATTTGTTTTTGTAATTTAAATGGGGGTTTTTTGCAGTTTTTATTTATGATGGAGTTTAGTTTAATTATTTCAACTATTGGTGTCATTCACTTTTGTATACATGTGCAGAAGCTGTGTGCTGTTCGGTTCAAAGTTATTATTTTTTATTTTAATTTTTATATGCCTGTATAAACCCAGCAAAAATGACGATTTTTGGTCGCTTTACTGGTAGTTTTTAACATTTTTAAATCCACTCTAGGCCGACCTTATTTAAGAACAAAAGAATATAATTACTTACGCAGTATCGGCTTTCACATCCATGGTGACTTGAAACTCAAACTAAATTTAAGCCAATTTTAAAAGAAAACTTGCAAAACACAAAAAAAAACCACGAAAAGGAACCCAAATAGGAAGAATCCGAAGAATATTATTAAAATGGCGTCGGCAAGTACGTCAAGTTGTCAACCGCACGACAGATGTCAATCGCGCGGGAAATTTAAAAAATACGGCGTTCAAAAGGCAATGCGTTTGATCGGACCGGAAAGGTGGTTTAGAAATGCATGCAATTTTTAAAGGAACGATTGCGTTTCACTTGGTATGTAAAACACGTTTTTCAGTTATTGGCAAAATACCATAAATTTCCCAATACATCAGCACTAGTAAATAATCATTGGCAAAATAGCGCAATTTGGCCAATAATACTACTGTAGTAAATAACCAATGGCTTCACTTGCCAATATTGCCAATAAAGCAAATACACCTCAACACCTTTTATTGTTTGTGGGGTGTTTTGTTCCGTTTTGTGTATAAAGACAGATACCTCCAAGAAGAACCACGAGGAGCAAGAATTTAAGGTACGCCACTTATAAATTAGTAATTACTTTGGTCCGCTATCGAAGGTTTTCGCAAAATTTTATGGTCCTTGAGCAGGATGGTCGAGTTTTAAAGGTGAATTACACCTAATATCTAAAGTATTCCTCGTCATACGTGTCCTTCCAAATATTGTAGGGCGGAATTCCATATTTTCGCACATATCTCCTTAAAGGACTATTGTAGTTGCCCATATTTTAGGTTAGAAATAGCTAACCAAGTGATCTAGTCTGTTCTAGAAGCCGTGTCGCTCCAATTAAGCAAGTCAAATTACAAAATTAGAGTTATTGTTAGAGTTGCAGCAGTTTTAGCGGGAAACTTAGCTACATTTGTAAACGAAACGTACGCAAATACTGTGATATTCAATGCAATATATACCTGGAGTGACTCACATATTACTTTACATTGGCTTTCTTCTTCAGCACACCGATAGAGAACGTTCATCAGGAACAGAGTTACACACGTGCAAGCTGCTGGAATTATGCACCATCTGCAAATAATCCAGCAGACGTAGGATCACCTGACTGCATGCCCTCAGATCTTTTATATCATACTCTTTGGTGGAATAGACCTACCTGGCTCTCAAAACCACAAAGTGCATGGCCAGAACAACCCATCGACATTGAGGCTGCTTCTCTTCCAGAAGCCCTTCTACAGGAAAAACCTTTGGTTCTCAACTTTACTGTAGAACCAAATATTATAGATTCACTATCCAACACCAGTTTTGTTTATGGTATTTTCTTTCTTTTAAGTTTAGTAGGCCATGACAGCATTGACAATAACATAATTTGTTTTGTTCTTCTGTCAACTTTTCAGACAAACTGACGTTAGTAGATAAACAGTAGGGATTCCAGGCCACTTTCCCCATGTAAATCCCCATAAGAAGAAAACGTGGTATTTTTTTTTGATCTACATAGAAATTTGCATATAACTCTTATATTTTATATTTATTATATATATTTAGAGATAGGTGTATATTTAAAATTATCTAGGTATAACTTTTAGATTTATTAATCACAAATATTATATTTTTAGAATTAATTACTTCATGTAGAACAGAATTAGGTAACTTTGAGTTTGGTAGGTATTATAAATATACAATTAGTTTGTTTTCAATTTTATATATTTTATAATATACATTTAGTTATTCTCACATAATATAAATACAGTTCCTATTAAACCTTATACATTATACTATTATACATTCTACTACTTAGAATCTAAAGAAGCCACTACAATCCAAACTTTATCTTAAATTTACATACTATTACATTTATATACGATTTTTCACTAATAAATCTATACTTATATATATGTTCTTATGGCTAGGTACGTACATCTCATGACATAGGCGTAATACTATAATGTCCCCAAGTTAAAGTTTTGGGCGAATTATTTGATATACGTCGTTTGTCATCATGTGGGCTTAGTCCTATTTTGGTTTGCTTGACGGAATATAGTTCATGTTTGTTTGATTGAATCGACCTTTGGGTAATAATTTTTTCATTGAATGTACTAAAGGTTATATGAGTTTTAACCACGGATTTCTTTACACCTTTTGCCTTTTTTGTTATTTTTGTATTAAGGTTTCTCTGAAAGACGTCACATCCGAGATTTTCTTGGTGCTCAATATTAAGAACCTTTATAGCGTGCATTTTTGATCGAAGTCCAACGAAGTGAGTCATAATTTTTCCATTGTTCTCATCCATCATTCCCAATACTTTTTTATTTATCCTGGGTATCCCATAAATGTTATTTTCAGGATAATCGGAAGTATCAAAATATTTGTAGCAGTCCTCTTTCATCATCTTATACACATCATTTTTGATTTCATAAACACACGAGTCAGTATCAGTATATGCTAACTCACTATTTGGAAATCTTTTTTTTATATAATTATAATGAAAGTCATATATTGTTGTCTTTGCAATGTCCAAAATGTACATCCCTACGTATATTGGTTTGTTAAAGTAAACCTCTGTTTTTTGAAGCTCAACTGCCACTAAATTTTTGTTAAAAATACAAACACTTTTAAACTCAGGCCTTGATATTAACATTTCGGCTCCGTAACGTCCATCCCATTTTTTAACCAATTTAACAACACTATGGTTAGGAATATTCTCCATAGTTTTACCAAATACATCATTATTCATCAACTTAAATAAGTTTTTCTCGAATTCGTTCTTTGCTTTCTGTCGCAATTGCGTGTTCAAGTCAATGTAAGGCTTAAGCCATGCAGACTGTCGAAAACTTAGAATTCTATGAATTTTTTCTAGTTTAACACCAAGTTGCAACGCCTGTTTTAAATTTCGGTAGTAAATAATATATTCCTTTTTGTCATATAATGTAGCTAATAGTTTTTTGTTTTTGGTACTTTTGTCATCAAGTGGATTTCGATGTTCAGGGCATGAAGGCAAGTCGGAAAAATAATCATGCGGCTCTAAAGGAATGCTTAAATTTACTTCTAGTATATATCCTTCAGAGGAATCATCTGAAATTTCTTCCACTTTGAAATTTTTTAAATCAGTTTCTTCCAACCATTTAAATTCTCCATACGGTAAATATTTATATCAAAATATGCCAAAAACGTTGTTTCTTTGTTTAAATCATAATTAGGCATATATTTGTTGTTGGCCTCAACATATCTTTTTGAGCATTGGCTAAGTCCCCCTCGAATTCCACGTTCAATATAGGTCACCATATTATAGTCTGTCAGAAGTTCAAGTTTTTGTTGCGTTATATATAACATACAATCCCAAGTATATCCTGGAAGCGTATAGTAATTTGCTGGATCCAAGTCATATGTTCTATGAGTACTTTGACTAAATTGTTCGAAAATTTCCACCAGCAAGATTATATCAACTTTCATGTAAAATTCTAAATAACTTTGCAGACTCTTACAGTTAAAACTTGACCAAACATTTTGAGTATGTGCATAGTCATCATTGCTTATGTGGCTATTGGACAAAATATTAAATACATTGGCTGGCTAGGCAAACATTTTTCTTGTAAAGTATCCCAACTACTCATATAATCGTAACAAAATGCTCCCTTTCTATGAATTAAATTGTACTGTGTTTCAGTTAGATTGGGAAATTCCTTTTTTAATATTGGATATTCTTGTAGGTAAGAAGCTAATTCCTGCAGACTGCTAGGCATGAACCGGTAAGAATCAATAAATCGAAATTCAATTAGGTTCTCTTGAATTTTCTTTGTAAAGGAAATGTATTTTTCTTTATTTCTTACTTCTTATTATTAGATTTCCATCATAGGAACTTAAATTATGGAAAACTACTGGTACCGTGTGACTGTCTTGAAAATTTAAGTTACAGTTTTCATGTGCTGCTCCTCTAAACTTAGATGTTAAGTGATTGTGGTCACGTATTTTCTTTTCCCCATTTAGAAAAGGTTTTTTCACAAATATGACAATTTTTGGCATCAGAAAAATTATCTTTTTGTTTTTTACTTAAGGGTTCCATAGGTAAATCACATAAAAACACAGTGTCCAAGTTTTCAGCAAAATCCAGTAGTTCTTCAGCAAACCAGTCCATACAATCAGGTCCAGTGTATGAACGATAAAAAGATAAGGATTCGTCATAAGAACATTTAACGTAGTATCCTATAGAACAAGGAATATGTCTTTGATAATTTTGTGTGGGTTTTCCATTGTTTTCATTAATCGGAAGTAACAAACATTCAATGTCGGAGTAAATAATAAATGGAGCTAACTGCTTATTTTTAAAGTTCTTGAATTCAACTGTTTTTTTATCCTCACTAGGCAACTTTGGAACTACTGTACTATTAATTATCTTAAAATCTTTAGCATGTTGATTAAGTCCCTGTTCAGAGTAAAAATAGTGTAAACAGCTATCACATATCCACTTTGCGACTTTCATTTTACTCAGTTGACAACTGACCAGTCTCGAAAGATTTTTTATCCACACAAAGTGAAAAGTAGGGTGAGATAAATCGAAAATCTCCTCATTTTCAGAATAGTATTTATCTTGAAGCAATAATAAGTTTATATGCTTGGAACATTTGTCTTCTGTAATGTATGCAGGTAACACTTTAAAGTTACCATTAGACATTTTTTGAAGTCTGTAGACGTTGATGGAAACGTTGTTTTGTTTTTCAAACTTCGAAATTTGCTTTAAGCCATTGGAAACCTAATGCCACTTAAGTTAAGCACTTGTTGAGGATGGGGATACCATGATATACGATACGAATGACTACTCGCAGGATACATTGCTGACACAACGGCCCAAGCAAAACACATGCTTTCGGTGTTTTTTACATTAACACAAGCTCCTTTATTTAAAATGACTTTTGGTATTTCTAGATGACACCCAATCTTCATAGGATTATATTTATTTATGCCAATCATAATGTTGTTTATTTTGCCAAGAGATCAGCCGGACTGATTTTCTTGAAATTCTTCCAAATCGGTCAAGAGTGGGACTTTTATGTTTCTACTGAACCACTAAGATAAATTTGTATTTCGATCAATAGGAGCATTAGAAGTATTAGAATGTTTTGTTTCAGTCATTACCTCACCTTGTTTAGAAACTTGGAAATCTCCACTTAAAACAGCATTTACTTTTATCATTCCTTCTTTCTTTAAAATATTTTCTATTCTTAGTTTAAATAAACTAAAACAGTCATCCAAAAATGGTTTCGGATCAGTATGTTTTAAGTTCGTAATAACTCCACTTCTTAGTCTGTTCTCAAAAGCTGAGTTTACATCCTCCCACTGCACCCTATGCTTTGCCGTTTCTTTGAGAGTCCCATGACCAGCTCCTTGTTTAATTCTGATGTTTTTCAAATTATGCTTACACTCCTTAACTTGTCCAAGGCAAGCTGTTAGATGAGCTTTCTCTGTTACGGTACTAGATTTTTTAAATGCAATACTTATTTTTCGACTAGCTAGTGCACATTCTTTTAGCGTTTTTAAAATAAACTTATCATCCATTTTTTTACAGCTCCGATTCAGCTGACATTTAATTTTATAAATTAACTCCGTTGCAAAACTCATTTTGATCAATTGGAAATATAAAATATTTAGGTCACAAAACACTTCTTATTTTTAAAATTGACGTGTGCTCACCGCGAAGGCTAAAGTACTACTAGCTGGTTTGTTACAAGTTCAGGATTAATATAGCCGGGTACTACTTAACCTACTCTTTTACATTAGCTTTGACGGCTTTTAAACAATGTTTGAAAATATGTGTAATGCCATCTTTACTTTACACGTAAGATATTGGTTGTGCTTAGGTAATTAAGCGTCTCTGCCGTACCTCGTCTTGCTTCCTCCCGCTACACGCCCTACCGCCCTCTCTCCGAGCCTAGCTGGCTTCTTTACGAAGCTCAGTATGTAGATTAGATACTGTGGACCACGTCAGATGTCTTAATCCTATTAATTTTAAGATTAAGATGTATCGATGTGATGGAAAAACTAAGTGCATCTCTGTTTAGATTTAGCGTTTATTAAGATTTTGTTATATAATTAATTGGGGTCAAAATTTCCATATAACTTACGAAAATTCGAACATGTCACAGAAAATACATGGAGTCAAAGTGGTTCAAACTAGAGGAAAGGTTTAAGCTGCATTACTTTCATTTATTCTATAAAATCGAGGACAAAAAGTCTCCAAAAAAAAACCGTCTTACAAGACTGCGTGGAATAGTTTGAATCGCTCGTGCAACAGGAAATACAGAGCTTCCCCGTTTCAAAAGAGTTTTTCTTATATGGCAGTAAAACTTTTTAATAAACTACCTGCTTATATCAATTCTTTAAAAACCATATCTAGTTTTAAGAAACCAACGAAAGCCGGGGATCGTATGTGAAATGATTTACATAAAACATTTTGTGTTTTTTGATCGTAGTCCTTACCAGTCTTTTTTCTTTTTTTAAAATACTAAATAAATAACCTTTAAGTAAATAATTATTTATTAGTGTGATATGCTATTATTTCAAGACAGAATTTATTTATGTAGTATAGTATATTAAGTTATTATGTTAATTTAGCTTTTCTTATAAAGGGTGGTTTCAAGGAACAGCAAATTTAATTTGAATGTCGCCACCCATGTATTATATAGATTTATACAATCTTGCAAACAAAAAATAAAGACACTTTATTATTATTACTAATATTATTAATATAAATTGGGCTTTCTAAAATATCGCGCCTGTAGATTTTTATTTGCTTTTTTTTACGTTTCTTTGAAATTCTTTCTGGTAATGCATCACATTTGATTTTTTTAAAATCATTTAAAAATTTGATAACTTGATTAGCAAATATTTAGACTTTCAGTTCCTAGAGCTAAACATTTTATAAAAATTAAAGTACATATTTGGTTAAAGAATTTTTGTAACCCCGAAGGGATTTAAAAGGTTGAAAAGTCATAGATCCTTCGGTGGCCGAGCAATAGGAGCTCGGCTACCAACTTTCCCCCCTTTGGTGGCGAACAACTGGACGACCGGCTACCAACTTTCCCCCCTTCGGTGGCGGATAAGTAAGAGATCCGCTACCATCTTTCCCCCCTTCGGTGGCGTACAAGTAGGAGATTCGCTACCAACTTTCCCCGTTCGGTGGCGGACAAGTAGGAGACGCCACCAACTTTCCCCCCTTCGGTGGTTGACCAATGCAGGACCGGCTACCAACTTTCTCCACCTCGGTGGCGGACAAGTAGGATATCCGCTACCAACTTTACCCCTCCGGTGGCGTGTCAGTCTATACTTTCTCTTTCTATCTTATGTATTTTTGCTCTATTTCTTTCTGTATTTCTCTCTCACGCGCACTAGGCGAACTCTCTATTTCTCTTACTCGCACGTCTCACGGATCATGTTGATATTCTTGGTTCAATTGTTAAAGCTAAATATATTTATTTTAACTAAATATTTGATACGTACCTCTTTAGTATCACTTTGACTCCTACTGTTTTACACTTTTCACTACCACTAATTTATATACCTATATATATTTTAATATTAATTCATATTATAGCTAATTGATTTTCTGATGCATTTTTTATTTTACTTTTCTTAAAGAAGAAAGTAGTCAATATTTATTTTTTTTTTATTTTTCGCATTTTTTGAATATTACCCCATATCTACTGAATACTAATAATACGCACACAAATATAGAATGAAGCTGACACTATTGCTTAAGTATAATTTGTTTAAAATAATTTTATCAATATTACAAAATTGTTATGCATTGCGTTTTTTAGTTTTCTTTTCTGATATTTTTTTATATTATTGTATGTGTGTATACATATTGACACTTGGAATTCAAAAGTCCAAAGCTTTTTACGAGTTGTCAAAAAAAATTACTTGTTAAATATGGAAGTCTTACCAATATATATTTAATACTCATTAATCAGGGCCGCCCCAAGGCCGGCCAAACTGGTGCGCGCACCAGACCGGCACGCAGCCGGATTTTAATTATTCATTGCGTTTTGCCTTTGATTCACTCCTCCGAAAACTGCTCTGCTCTTCTTTCAGATTGACCATGCCCTTTAAGACTCTTCTTATGTAAATATAAATAACATTATTTTAATTTTGTAATGGTTTGGAGGGTGCCCTAAAATATAAACCTATTTATTTTTGATGTAAATGACGCTGCTTAAAGAATTTAGAATTCAAAAGATTTAAAGAATTGGCTGCTTAAATTATAAATATTTTCGTTTGCTGCGCTATTACACCGTTGATTTGTACGATTTTAATTTTAAAATGTGTTATAATAAAGGCTTAATTTTCTCAAAATTTTACAGGTAGAGTTGAAATGTGAACCTTATTGGGAGGTACACGATCATTCAAGATGTGTTAAAAATAGCATTTAGGCCTAATTTTCTCAAAATATAAGGCTGCGTCGCATTTATAACATTAAAAACGTGTCATAAATGGCATGTTTAGTACAGATTTCTCAAAACTGAAAGCATGTTTTAACCAAAAACTTTAAGATATAAATTTGTCCCTTGCTTTTGTGTGGAAATTTGTTAACTTATTTATTTTATTTATAAAGTGAGCCACGGTTTTTAGAAGCTACATGGATAGTGAAGTTTTTTTATTTACTGTTCTTTTAAGCCCAGAAAATCATATAAGACCACAGGGATACCATGAAGAATGGCTAACAAGATATCTAGAATACGATTTTTCATACATTTTCACGCAAAAACAAAAAAAAAATCGGTTAAAATAAGAATGTAGAATTTTGACGTATCTTCTACGCACGCGTCAGTTTTGAAACTAGAGTTGATTCCGTTTCAAAATATTTTTAACCCGTTTCGATGTGACGTCACCATTGCAACGCGAAAAAACAAATGTTTCAAACTTTTTAAAAACATTTTAAACAATTTCAACGCGAGAAAACGCCTCAGATCATCAAACCCAACTCTATCATATCCACTATTTCTTTGCATAAATTAGAAGAGGGTGACGTAAAACTACAAGATCCAACCAGAAAAAAAAAAACAACGAATACGTGTAAGAAAAAAGGCAACAAGTCACAACATGCAAACCATTAGCATAATCGGAACACCTGCAGCAGAGGCGAGCTAACTAAAAACTTAACCGTGGCTCACTTTATAAATAAAATAAATAAGTTAACAAATTTCCACACAAAAGCAAGGGACAAATTTATATCTTAAAGTTTTTGGTTAAAACATGCTTTTAGTTTTGAGAAATCTGTATTAAACATGCCATTTATGACACGTTTTTATTGTTATAAATGCGACGCAGCCTTAAATTTTGAGAAAATTAGGCCTAAATGCTATTTTTAACACATCTTGAATGATCGTGTACCTCCCAATAAGGTTCACATTTCAACTCTACCTGAAAAATTTTGAGAAAATTAAGCCTTTATTATAACACATCTTAAAATTAAAATCGTACAAATCAACGGTGTAATAGCGCAGCAAACGAAAATATTTATAATTTAAGCAGCCAATTCTTTAAATCTTTTGAATTCTAAATTCTTTAAGGAGTGTCATTTACATCAAAAATAAATAAGTTTATATTTTAGGGCACCCTCCAAACCATTACAAAATTAAAATAATGTTATTTATATTTACATAAGAAGAGTCTTAAAGGGCATGGTCAATCTGAAAGAAGAGCAGAGCAGTTTTCGGAGGAGTGAATCTGGTGCGCGCACTAGTTTGGCCGGCCTTGGGGCGGCCCTGATTAATGAGTATTAAATATATATTGGTTAGACTTCCATATTTAACAAGTATTTTTTTTTTGACAACTCGTAAAAAGCTTTGGACTTTTGAATTCCAAGTGTCAATATGTATACACACATACAATAATATAAAAAAATATCAGAAAAGAAAACTAAAAAACGCAATGCATAACAATTTTGTAATATTTATTAATTTTTCATTTACTAACCGTCTCAACGTTACCTAAACTTGATAAAATTGTTTTAAACAAATTATACTTAAGCAATAGTGTCATCTTCATTCTATATTTGTGTGCGTATTATTAGTATTCAGTAGATATGGGGTAATATTCAAAAAATGCGAAAAATAAAAAAAAATAAATATTGACTACTTTCTTCTTTAAGAAAAGTAAAATAAAAAATGCATCAGAAAATCAATTAGCTATAATACGAGTTAATATTAAAATATATATAGGTATATAAATTAGTGGTAGTGAAAAGTGATGCTAAATACTATGACCTAATATGAAAATATATATAGGTATATAAAATAGTAGTAGTCAAAGTGATACTAAAGAGGTACGTATCAAATATTTAGTTAAAATAAATATATTTAGCTTTAACAATTGAACCAAGAATATCAACATGATCCGTGAGACGTGCGAGTAAGAGAAATAGGGAGTTCTCCTAGTGCGAGTGAGAGATAAATACAGAAAGAGATAGAGCAAAAATACATAAGATAGAAAGAGAAAGTATAGACTGACACGCCACCGGAGGGGTAAAGTTGGTAGCGGATATCCTACTTGTCCGCCACCGAGGTGAAGAAAGTTGGTAGCCGGTCCTGCATTGGTCAACCACCGAAGGGGGGAAAGTTGGTGGCGTCTCCTACTTGTCCGCCACCGAACGGGGAAAGTTGGTAGCGAATCTCCTACTTGTACGCCACCGAAGGGGGGAAAGATGGTAGCGGATCTCTTACTTATCCGCCACCTAAGGGGGGAAAGTTGGTAGCCGGTCGTCCAGTTGTTCGTCACCGAAGGGGGGAAAGTTGGTAGCCGAGCTCCTATTGCTCCGCCACCGAAGGATCTATGACTTTTCCACCTTTTAAATCCCTTCGGGGTTACAAAACTCTTTAACCAAATATGTACTTTAATTTTTATAAAATGTTTAGCTCTAGGAACTGAAAGTCTAAATATTTGCTAATCATGTTATCAAATTTTTAAATGATTTTTAAAAAATCAAATGTGATGCATTACCAGAAAGAATTTCAAAGAAACGTAAAAAAAGCAAATAAAAATCTACAGGCGCGATATTTTAGAAAGCCCAATTTATATTAATAATATTAGTAATAATAATAAAGTGTTTTTATTTTTTGTTTGCGAGATTGTATAAATCTATATAATACATGGGTGGCGACATTCAAATTAAATTTGCTGTTCCTTGCAACCACCCTTTATAAGAAAAGCTGAATTAACATAATAACTTAATATACTATACTACATAAATAAATTCTGTCTTGAATTAATAGCATATCACACTAATAAATAATTATTTACTTAAAGGTTATTTATTTAGTATTTAAAAAAAAATACTTATCTTTTTATCGTTCATACACTGGACCTGATTGTATGGACTGGTTTGCTGAAGAACTACTGGATTTTGCTGAAAACTTGGAGACTGTGTTTTTATGTGATTTACCTATGGAACCCTTAAGTAAAAAACAAAAAGATAATTTTTCTGATGCCAAAAATTATCATATTTGTGAAAAACCTTTTCTAAATGGGGAAAAGAAAATGCGTGACCACAATCACTTAACATCTAAGTTTAGAGGAGCAGCACATGAAAACTGTAACTTAAATTTTCAAGACAGTCACACGGTACCAGTAGTTTTCCATAATTTAAGTTCCTATGATGGAAATCTAATAATAGGAAGTATTGCCAAGTTGGACGGTTCTATAAACGTACTTCCCATCAATAAAGAAAAATACATTTCCTTTACAAAGAAAATTCAAGAGGACCTAATTGAATTTCGATTTATTGATTCATACCGGTTCATGGCTAGCAGTCTGCAGGAATTAGCTTCTTACCTACAAGAATATCCAATATTAAAAAAGGAATTTCCCAATCTAACTGAAGCACAGTACAATTTAATTTATAGAAAGGGAGTATTTTGTTACGATTATATGAGTGGTTGGGATACTTTACAAGAAAAATATTTGCCTAGCCACCCAATGTTTTTTAATATTTTGTCCAATAGCCACATAAGCGATGATGACTATGCACATGCTCAAAATGTTTGGTCAAGTTTTAACTGTAAGAGTCTGCAAAGTTATTTAGAATTTTACATGAAAGTTGATATAATCTTGCTGGTGGAAATTTTCGAACAATTTAGACAAATTACTCATAGAACATATCTTGGACTTGGATCCAGCAAATTACTATACGCTTCCAGGATATACTTGGGATTGTATGTTATATATAACGCAACAAAAACTTGAACTTCTGACAGACTATAATATGGTGACCTATATTGAACGTGGAATTCGAGGGGGACTTAGCCAATGCTCAAAGAGATATGTTGAGGCCAACAACAAATATATGCCTAATTATGATTTAAACAAAGAAACAACGTTTTTGGCATATTTTGATATAAACAATCAATATGGCTTTAGTATGAGTATTTACCGTATGGAGAATTTAAATGGTTGGAAGAACCTGACTTAAAAAATTTCAAAGTGGAAGAAATTTCAGATGATTCCTCTGAAGGATATATACTAGAAGTAAATTTAAGCATTCCTTTAGAGCTGCATGATTATTTTTTCGACTTGTCCCCATGCCCTGAACATCGAAATCCACTTGATGACAAAAGTACCAAAAACAAAAAACTATTAGCTACATTATATGACAAAAAGGAATATATTATTTACTACCGAAATTTAAAACAGGCGTTGCAACTTGGTGTTAAACTAGAAAAAACTCATAGAATTCTAAGTTTTCGACAGTCTGCATGGCTTAAGCCTTACATTGACTTGAACACGCAATTGCGACAGAAAGCAAAGAATGAATTCGAGAAAAACTTATTTAAGTTGATGAATAATGCTGTATTTGGTAAAACTATGGAGAATATTCGTAACCATAGTGTTGTTAAATTGGTTAAAAAATGGGATGGACGTTACGGAGCCGAAACGTTAATATCAAGGCCTGAGTTTAAAAGTGTTTGTATTTTTAACAAAAATTAGGGATGTGCATTTTGGACATTGCAAAGACAACAATATATGACTTTCGTTATAATTATATAAAAAGAAGATTCCCAAATAGTGAGTTAGCATATACTGATACTGACTCGTGTGTTTATGAAATGAAAAAATGATGTGTATAAGATGATGAAAGAGGACTGCTACAAATATTTTGATACTTCCGATTATCCTGAAAATAACATTTATGGGATATCCAGGATAAATAAAAAAGTATTGGGAATGATGAAGGACGAGAACAATGGAAAAATTATGACTCACTTCGTTGGACTTCGATCAAAAATGTACGCTATAAAGGTTCTTAATATTGAGCACCAAGAAAATCTCGGATGTGACGTCTTTCAGAGGAACCTTAATACAAAAATAACAAAAAAGGCAAAAGGTGTAAAGAAATCCGTGGTTAAAACTCATATAACCTTTGAAGATTATGTAGAATGTCTTAGTACATTTAATGAAAAAATTATTACCCAAAGTTCGATTCAATCAAACAAACATGAACTATATTCCGTCAAGCAAACCAAAATAGGACTAAGCCCACATGATGACAAACGACGTATATCAAATAATTCGCCCAAAACTTTACCTTGGGGACATTATAGTATTACGCCTATGTCATGAGATGTACGTACCTAGCCATAAGAACATATATATAAGTATAGATTTATTAGTGAAAAATCGTATATAAATGTAATAGTATGTAAATTTAAGATAAAGTTTGGATTGTAGTGGGTTCTTTAGATTCTAAGTAGTATAATGTATAATAGTATAATGTATAAGGTTTAATAGGAACTGTATTTATATTATGTAAGAATAACTAAATGTATATTATAAAATATAAAAAAATTGAAAACAAACTAATTGTATATTTATAATACCTACCAAAGTCAAAGTTACCTAATTCTGTTCTACATGAAGTAATTAATTCTAAAAATATAATATTTGTGATTAATAAATCTGTATTTATATTATGTAAGATAATTTTAAATATACATCTATCTCTAAATATATATAATAAATATAAAATATAAGAGTTATATGCAAATTTATATGTAGATCAAAAAAAAATACCACGTTTTCGTCTTATGGGGATTTACATGGGGAAAGTGGCCTGGAATCCCTACTGTTTATCTACTGACGTTTTTTTTTTTATTTTGGTGTATGAATTCATAACAATACGTAAAAATGTCTGTTCGAGGCGCTTGTGAACATTCGCGGGATAGCTTTTGCTATGTTTGCGGACTATATATTGATCCCAAGCAAGTAGGTAATGCGCCAAATAGTCCTTAATACTAAGTTCACGGAAGCATATTTGGCCTATTTTGGTCATAAAGTTTCCAGTCTGGCAAATGGCAAGTATGTTGCGACTTTAAAATGCTTGTATTTTTTCTTGGATTACAAGGTGGTTATAGAGATATTCATGTTTTTTATGTCTATGGGATAGTCGTGCAGATAAAGCACATTTTATTCGTCGGCAGTGGCCTACTAGAGAAGAACTGATATCAGAAAAAGCTAACGTAATTAACCAGCCGCTGGTGTCAAAAGAAAAAGTTTTGTTACCCCCTCTTCACATCAAGCTAGGGCTGGTAAAACAATTTGTTAAAGCTTTAGACAAATCTGCTGGCACCTTTGTATATATAAGAGGGATGTTTCCGTCAATTTCCCTTGCAAAAGTAAGTGCAAGAATTTTTACAGGCCCCCAAATTAAAAAAATGTTGCAATTCCAAGAACTTGAAAACCAAATGACTCCGGTAGAAAAAAAAGCCTGGAAGGCTTTCCGAAATGTAGTAGAGGAGTTGTGACAACTACGTAGAACTGATTGAAACTCTTTTGCAAAGCTATAAGGAACTGGGGTGTCGTATGTCACTAAAAGTGCATTTTTTACATTCACATCTGGATTTTTTTAAAGAAAATTTGTGGGACGTAAGCAAAGAACACGGTGAGCGTTTCCACCAAGATATCCAAAAAATGGAAAAGCGATGTCAGGGTAGATGGGATAATGTCATGATGGGAGATTACATCTGGAACCTTTTGCGGGATGGAAATCACATTTATAAGAAAAAATCCCGTGCTAAAATTCATTTTTAATTAATTGTTTATATGGGTAAAACAATTAATGATTTGTTTACTTAACTCATTATAAAGTTCCTCATGATTTTTGTTAAGTATAACTCTTATTGTTATAGTTTAAATAAATTTATTACATGCGTTATTTTAATAAAATTTCTTAAAAAGTTAAAAAATAAAATTTTGCATTTTTTCCTTAAACTTATTTTTTCCTACCACTTATATTTCATAATTGCTCTTTTTTTATCCCAAGTGACTCAAAACAATTGAAATAAGATAATAAACAAAACTTGGCACTTTTCTCTGGGTAAAATTCAGCGGCTCATCGCTTACCTGCGCCGTTGGTTATACAACTATAAAAATCCTTAAAATCAAAAAGAAAAAATTCCCACACCTCAAGAGATGCAAAATGCAATCTTGCTTATTACAAAACATGTTCAATCTTAAGTGTTTTCTGAAATCCATAATCTTATCCAGCAAAACTTAATACTCCAAAACCTGTCCGAAACTCCCTTTATTGACAAGTATCCTCTTGCTTCCAAAATCACATAGATTTACGGATATCATAATCAAATCTATACATAAAAATATCTTTATCCTGGATTTTAAATCTCTATTATTTAATCGTACAGGAATTCTGAATATTAGCACCTAGACAGGCAATCTTCTGGTGCTTGTCAAAATGTGTTCGCTGCTTCAGATCAAAGCCTAAATCCTATATACTCCAATAATGGCCGATATACCTCTCTTTAGAGTATCCAAACTAAACTGCTAAATGTCACTTTAGATTATGCGGGGTGGTTTCGCATATCGTCCGGCAAACATAGAGGTAGTAAAATTACAAAAGGATATGTTTCTATATTTTGCTGTGGTGCATCACGTGCGTTACATTTGAAACTTGCTTTAGATTTATCTGCTAAAGCGTTTCTTGCAGCTTTTCATTGATTTGTAGCAAGAAGAGGTCGAGTTTCTGAGGTTTATTCTGACCAAGGGACCAATTATGTAGGATACAAAAACATTCTATCAGAATATTCAAAATACTTATCAGACTCCTACACCTGACACTCCCCACCTCAATGGGTTGGCCGAAGCAGAAGTAAAGTCAATTAAAGCCCATCTTTATTGGTGAATAAATTATGACGTACGAAGAGTTTTATACCTTCCTGACGCAGGTCGAAGCCTTGCTTAACTCGCGTCTTCTCACACCAGCCAGCGTCTTAATCCTAAAACCCCTGTTCACTTTTTGACCATGGAAGCTTTAAATATTTTACCACATCCCGATTTATCACACCTTAAAATTAATCAACTAAACTGATGGCAATTAATTCAAAAAATTCATGCGGATTTCTGAAAGCGATGACAGTGTGAGTACTTGCATTCGTTGCAACAACGGTCAAAGTGGTCAGGACCCAAAAAAAATATTGGATCAGAAATATTGGATTAGCACAAGAGTACTCTTGTACTAATTAAGAATAAAGATACTCCACCCCATCAGATTAGGTCGCATGATCTCAGTGCATCCGGGGCAAGATGGAGTCATTAGAGTTGTCATGCACACTCAAAACCAAATCCGGAGACATGCGCAAACCTGTAGTTAAATTTTTACCTCTCCCTGTCACTGATTAATGATGAATTAATTGTATATATATATGTATATATATATTTTATTTTTGATGAGTTTTCTTGAACCTTTAACAAAACAAAATTATGATTGTTTTCCACAAACCAAAACTACACTTTTTTGCACTCGACGCGCATTTCGCTAACAACGTTAGCATCATCAGGAGACGATAAACAATGAAATAAATTAATCTACGCTATATCTTATATACAATCCTTTAGTGGGCGGAGATAAGACTAATAATTTGTGATTGATCACGATTTTTAATCCTATCTCCCCTCAACCAAAGAATAAAGTGTACTAAACGGGATGGGTCCTCTATCTTTATTTAAATTATTTTTTGATTTAATGATTTCCATACTTTCATATGCATTCAAAAGTCTTTTGTTTGGTACACTTTTTAGAAGTTTTAGGTTATCTAATGTGAATCTATGATTGTTTTCAAAAGCATGCTCGGCCACACTTGACTTTTCTGTTCTTCCGTATTTTAAGTGTGCTAAGTGTTCTTTAAAACGTGTTTGAATAGAGCGTCTCGTTTGGCCAACATATTTTTTGTCACAATCCATCCGTAAATTCCACTTTTTTCTAGAACTGTAGTTTTATTCTTGGGATTTCCTAGAAAGCTTCTTATTGTGTTACCGGATTGATATACTAATTTAAGACCGGTGTTATTAAATACTTTTTGTAATCCTTTCGTATAATTAGGATTATAAGGAATTGATAAAAATTTTGAGTCGCAGGTATCTTTTTGTCTGAAAAAAGTAGAACTCCGAAAGGTCTTTTGAAAAGAATGTCCATTTATCAGCTTATTTATTAAGCCTTCGTCGTAACCGTTTTCGCCAGCTATATTCCTAATCCTATTCTTTTCTGCTTCAAATCTTTCTTTGTTTAAGGGGAAATTTACTAATCTATATGTTCAAAAGTGCAAACTTGCAAGCTTATGTTGTAAGCAATGAAAAGAGTCATTTGGAATATACCTGTTGGTGGCTGTTCCTTTTCTGTATAGGTCAAAGTCCAATTTATTTTTATTCCTTATAACTAAAGTGTCTAGAAATGGCAGTGTACCGTTGTTCTCTGTTTCATAAGTAAATTTAATAGTGGGAAATTTTTTATTTATTTTTTCGATAAAATTTTTGTTTTAGTGCAACCAAAGGTTCCAAATTCCCAACATAGTTGAACCTTTAAAATATATTTTTGTTTTTGATTTCTTGAGAAATTTTGGTTCAACAGTGAATTGAAAGACAGTGTTATTTTTATTACCTTTTTATTTGACGTGTCTCGGTTTTCTTGCACCTTCATCAAATATATCTGTAAATAATGGAGAAACAACGTTTAGGTTATTTTGTTTTTTTTTGTGCGTTATTGCTTACTACATATGACAAAATAAAGAAGATTCGTTAAAACATACAGAAAAGAGAGACACTTACCAATTAATTCATAAAAACATTCATTTTTCACTTAAAACACCTAATTAAAATTATTTTTTGTAACCTTGCTATACTAAAAAGATCGACACATTTTACGAGAAAACAAAAACATAGGTACATAGTGGGTTCGGGTCGGACGTGGTACTGATAAAAGTGAATTTTAAAATGTGTGTGTTTGTATGGGTCGCGCACAGGAGGGAGGAATGGGAATGGTATGGAAGACAGGGATAGATTTTGGGGTGCGTTCTTATTTTTATTGTGCGCGTCTGTGTATTTGCGTGTTTGTTATTTCTTTTTTTAATAGGTTGAAATATATTGGGTTGAAATATATATTTTTCGTTTTTTTTTTAATTTCCATCATTTAAAAAAATTCCCGCTTTTTTTGATGGACTTTTTTTTTAATTGTTGGGTTTTCGAAATCAAAAGTATGCTTGAGTGACTGGCTATGGTTTGTTAGTGCGGTTTTTTTTGTCGTATTTGTCACCATTTAAACGGTTTTTGAGATATTGAGACGTTTGTCCAATGTTGTCAAAATTTTTAAACGGTATTTGGTATATGACATGACTTTTTTTTCTTTTGGGATAGAAGATTTTAATTGGCCAAAGTTTTTTTTTGATAGGTTGTATCCTTTATGGGCTATTGTTATGTTGTGTGGTTTAAAAATGTTGCCAATTTTTTCGGTTAAATTTGGTGTATATGCTAGGGATAGAAATTTATTTTTGCTTGTTTTTTGTTTTCTTTTTTGTTGGTGTTTGTTGTAAAATAAATGTATTCGGTTTTTTTTTTAAATATTTATTAAGTTTTCAGGATAGTTGTTTAGTTGGACTGCTTTTTTTTCTTTTTTTTTTATAGAACGTTCCCTGAAGTTTGGTCCTGATAGTTGTATAGCTCTTTTTGCAAGGTCAATTATAAAATTTACCTTCAATAATATAAACTGACCGACATCTCATATTTACAAATTTGATATTATGGAAATATCCGCATACCATACGTTTACATTTATTATTTAAGTTTATAAGTATTTTATTAATTTATCACGTTCACATGTTTTATATAATTTAAGCTTTAGTCACGATTTATTATAAAAATATCATAAGTTTATTAAGTTACCACGTTTGTATTGTTTTATATATTTTGAGTTTTGTCACGATTAGTTTTTAAGAAACTGATATAATATAATATAATAAGAAGACTCGCCGTCCGTCGAACCAGCCAGCCCAAGAAGACTCGTCGTCCGTCCACCCAGCCAGTCCAAGAAGACTCGACGTCCGTCCGTCCAGCCAGTCCAAGAAGACTCGCCGTCCGTCGAACCAGCCAGCCCAAGAAGACTCGTCGTCCATTCAACCAACCAGTCCAAGAAGACTTCTGTCCGTCCAGCCAGTCCAAGAAGACTCGCCGCCCGTCCAACCAGCCAGTCCAAGAAGACTCAACGTCCGTCCAACCAGCCAGTTCAAAATGACTCGCCATCCGTCCAACCAGCCAGTCCAAGAAGACTTACTGTCCGTCCAACCAGCCAGTCCAAGAAGACTCACCGTCCGTCCAACCAGCCAGTCCAAGAAGACCCGCCGTCCGTCCAGCCAGCCAGTCCAAGAAGACTTACTGTCCGTCCAACCAGCCAGTCCAAGAAGACTCATCGTCCGTCCAACCAGCCAGTCCAAGAAGACTCGTCGTCCGTCCAACCAACCAGTCCAAGAAGACTCGCCGTCCGTCCAACCAACCAGTCCAAGAAGACTCGCCGTCCGTCCAACCAACCAGTCCAAGAAGACTCGCCGTCCGTCCAACCAACCAGTCCAAGAAGACTACGTCCGTCCAAGCCTGCCCAATAAGCCTCGTCGTCCGTCCAACCAACCAGTCGAAGAAGACTTTTTTCCGTCCCACAGCCAGTTCAAGAAGACTAGCCGTCCGTTCAACCAACCAGTCCAAGAAGACTTGTCGTCCGCCCAACCTGCCAGTCCACAGAGACACACCGTCCATCCATAACAAGAAAGACACTTTAACCAGTTCAACCGCAGGTCAAACACCAACATGACAGACAAAGAGGATCTTGACCGTCTTGCACGAGAGCAATAAAAATTGGGAATGCAAATGATTCAACTACTAAGCAACTGCAAGAAAGACTCAGTAGAAAACGAGGCCTACATACAAAAACATTTGATCAATTTGGAATTAATTCTGCAAACAATCCACAAAAACGAGGCCGCGATAATAAAAATAAAAAACCACAGCGACCATCAATCCTTCACCAAGCAATATGCCCAACAACTACATGCCAGATACGACGAGTTCAAATCCTACTTACAAATATGCCCAAAGGCGCTATCAATACCAATCCAAACTTCAAGATACAGCAATTACAAGACACGATTACCCAAATTAATTCAGACTTATTCTTAACAAATCAGAATTTCGATATAAGCATCTGATGGAAACAAGCAAAAAACAATAGGATGCAATCCAAAATCTGCATGAAGAAATCGCCGTAAATAAGTCCGTTCATCAAAACGACTACTTTACCCATGTGTACAAACAAATCCAGAGCCAATTCGATGATGCCATTGAAGAATTAGCTACAAGAATACAGCAGAGCGTCGGTAACCCAACCCAACAAATACTAGTGAGCCATCCACAACAGATCCTGCAGCTTCCGAAAGTACAACTTCCAATTTTCCATGGAGGGTATGAACACTGGTCTACATTTTTCGACATTTTCAGAAGAGTCATCCATGAAAATTCAGCATTGACCAGAGCTGACAAGAGGCACTACTTGAAACGCATACCAGGGGAGAAGCAAGCAAGCTAATCCAACATCTAGAAGCAATTGCAACCAACTATGATTCAGCATAGGATCTACTTCAGAAGCGATATGAAAAAGGGTTCTTACATTCAAGCTGTTAGAAAAACTACTAGACCTAACAGAAGTTTTAAGAGAGAATGTTGAGAAACTAAAGCAGCTGCATGATGTTACCAGCGAATGTCTACAGGCACTAAAGAATCTAGGCATTAATGTTGACACCTGGGGTCCTATGGTCATCCGAATGACTACCAGAAAGTGAGACGCTGAAACCAACCGCCTATATGAGCAGAGCCTTGAGAGACCTCACGATGTTCCAGAGTTGACCGAATTCATGAACTTTTTGGAAAGAAGATTCCAGTCACTAGAAACTATTCCAGGGTCAGAACGAAAGCCAAGCTCAGAGAAAAAATTGAGTAACTCAAGCTGTTTGTTCTGCCAAGACCAACACATGACATACCACTGCCAGAAGTTTAAAGGAATTTCCGCACAAGAAAGAAACAGATATGTTCAAGAGAAGCGCATTTGCTACAACTGTCTCAGCCATGATACCAACAAGAGATGTTTTAGCCAGTCAAAATGCAGTATATGCAGTCGAAAGCACCACACGCTGCTTCACATGGACAGGCAGTCACAAAACCAAAATAGACAACCCAACCACCAAGAGAGAGCCCTACCGAGAAATCCTCAACAAACAAGAAGAGCAGACCATTACCCACCAAGAGGTGCCATGTTCAACCACGCCAGTAGAAATGAAGAAAACCTT
The DNA here is from genome assembly GCA_963921995.1 of Oxystoma pomonae. NCBI lineage: Eukaryota > Metazoa > Arthropoda > Insecta > Coleoptera > Brentidae > Oxystoma > Oxystoma pomonae. The sequence goes on along the minus strand of OY998170.1, from coordinate 55,356,787 downwards.
CTACTCGCTACAGCACTAGCAGAAGTATGCACACCAAGTTCCCCTCAAGTCCTAAGGATACTTATTGACCAAGGGTCACAGATATCTATTATTACCGAAGAAACTGCAAATAGACTAGGACTGCCACGACATCACATAAAAGTTTCTAAATGGTCCATTGACGCACAAATCAAGGCACGTTTTACGAGTGCGTTCTCCATGGAAGTCAATATGATTGTCCTTCCAAGGCTGACTCAGTCCATGCCAAAGCAACATCTCCGCATAAATAGTTTAGACAGTTGGAGAATGAAGTACTAGCCGATCCAACGTTCATGACTCCAGGTGCAATAGATGGTATATTAGGAGCCAAGGAATATGCCCACGTCCTCCAAGAAGATAGACAGCTAACTAAGTTCTGGGAAATCGAGGAAATATCCCAAGCACATCAGCTAACAGAAGAAGAGCAGGCATGCGAACCCGGGACCCCGATGGCAGATTTGTTGTCAGAATCCCATTCAAACAATCAGCAGACGCATTGGGTCACTCTAAATCAAGGACAGCAGCAAGATTCACGAACATTGAAAGAAAACTACAACAAGATATCACTTTACGAGAGCAGTATGCGGAATTTATGGCGGAATACTTAAAATTAGGCCACATGAGGAAACTGACCCGATATGAAGTGAATCAACTATTACATTCCACATCAGGCAGTTATCAGAGAAACAAGCACAACACCGTGACTGAGAGTCGTTTTTGACGCATTCTGCAAAACCTCTACCAGCATGAGCCTCAATGATATCATGCATGTTGGTCCAAGGCTGCAACAGAATATCGCCGACATTCTTCTTCGTTGGAGAAAACACAAGATTGTATTCTGTGCAGACATAGAAAAAATGTACAGACAAATGCGAATTCATCCTAAAGACCAAAAATTTCAGAGAATACTATGGAGGGAATATCCGCATCAACCAATGTTTGAACATGAACTTACCATGGTAACCTACGACACAGCATCAGCGCCGTATCTAACCATCAAAACATTACAGAAACTCGCAATTGAAGAAACAGAAACAGCCCGAGAACTACAAAACCAGCTACTAAAAATGCTTAGCTCTGCCGGATTTAACCTGATAAAATGATCCAGCAACTCACCGGCGTTGCTTCAATCAATTCCAGAAGAATTTCGAGAACAAAAAGTACAAGAACTACTGCAAGATGATTTCACTAAGTCGTTAGGCGTACTATGGTCACCAGCAGATGATACTTTTAAATTTCAAGTCAAAGTCTCCAAAATAACTCAGCTAACAAAGCGACAAATCCTGTCTGAAATATCCAAAATATTTGACCCACTAGGATGGTTATCTCCAGTCGTGGTACAGGCAAAACTCATCATTCAGGATCTCTGGTTAAGAAACCTGAGTTGGGATGAACCTGTAGATCAAGAAATATCTTCAAGATGGTTACAATTTCAAAGCAAAATAAAAGAAGTCGAAACGATCAAGATTCCGAGATGGATACATCTGCAAGACACAAAAATAGAACTCCACGGCTTTTGCGACGCATCAGAAAAAGCCTACGGAGCAGTGATCTACAGTTGCATAAAAGAAGAAGATAAGCAAATTGTTACACTTTTCCAAGCAAAATCAAAAGTCGCCCCAGCAAAGAACAGAACAACCCTACCTCGTTTGGAAGCGAGCAGTCATACTATCAAAATTAATTAAAAAAAACTGAGGCAGCCCTTCAAATGGAAAACACCCAAACCTTCGTTTGAACCGACTCCATGATCACTCTTGCCCGGATAAAAGGTGACTCTACGAGATGGCCAACATTCGTAGCAAACAGAGTTTGCGAAATAAACAAGAATACCTCAAGTATCCTGGAACCAGGTGAAGTCCCAAGAAAACCCAGCAGACATCATATCTAGAGGGTTGGACCCAGACAAACTACAATCAACTGATCTGTTGTGGAAAGGTCCTTCTTGGCTGACATCATTAAGAGAACTCCCCCTAACATACGACATTCCCGATATCCAAGCGGAAGTCAGAGCTACATGCCAAAAAGTTGAAATAACAATAAAAGGCGACATATGTGAGCGCTTCTCAAACCTCACAAGGATGCTTAGAGTACTGTCCTACTGCCGTCGTTTCCTCAAAAAAGGAGATACGTTTATTCTATCCGTTGAAGAAATACAAGATACTTTCGAAATAATCATCCAAAGGGTCCAACAACGAGAATTTCAAACGTACTTTCACCTTCATGAAAACGACCTCCAACAATGCATACAGCCCTACGCACACCAATTTATCTATTCTCCAGTTTCTGTTAGAAACAGTGAATCAAATCCGTCCTGCGTCATTAACGAAATTTATGAACGACCACATCCCAGACGTTGTCACACGCAACAACACATAATAAAAGGTATTCTGTGCAAGCAACTGTGCACTACGAATACGTGGATGTTCATTGCAGATTCCTTAACAACAGTATCTTTGATATGCAACGGCGAGCGGGAAGATGTAGCCATAAATACAAAGGGAATAATCAAAATTTCCCAAGACTGCATCATCCAGACCAAACAGAATATTCTTACTCCCAAAAGAAGCGCAACAGTTCCAGTTCTAGGCAGCTATGTGAAATCTGTGCTCATCATCTTCAACGGTAACCTCAACAAACACAGACCAACCAGCCACCTAGCCACCGAACCTGTCTTTAGAGAAAGCGACAGTTTTGGAGAACTAATAAAAGAAGAAGAGAACCTTGAAGATTGACTTCATGATATCGCCACCAGCAGGAAGGTGCACAACAAAATTGATTAGCAGAAGACGTCAAAATAAGAACCAAAAAACAGACCAAAACCAAGACTAAAACGAAGACACAGAGTTGATGTCCCTACGTTCGTCCATTCTGGAGAGGCGGCAGAATGTTTAATTAGAATAATTAAATATAAATTTACCTTCAATAATATAAACTGACCGACATCTCATATTTACAATTTTGATATTATGGAAATATCCGCATACCATACGTTAACATTTATTATATTATATATATATATTTATAAGTTTATAAGTATTTTAATAATTTATCACGTTCACATGTTTTATATAATTTGAGCTTTAGTCACGATTTATTATAAAAATATCATAAGTTTATTAAGTTACCACGTTTGTATTGTTTTATATATTTTGATTTTTGTCACGATTAGTTTTTAAGAAATTGATATAAAAAGAAATGTAAGATTCGAAATAAATCAGTATTCAACCTACATCGAAAAGTTGCATTACTCAAACATTTACTGTGCCCAAGCCTTCTTGGCCATAAAGAGAGGCAGTAAACAATACAAACTGTCCCGCTGCTTAACCAAGCCGAGTTAAGCAAGCGTAATTTACAGTCATCATAAAAAAACATAAACTTTAATATACCGTTTTTTTACCGATATGTCGACAACTGTGCAATACCAAAAGACAAAAAAAACGAAATCCTAAATCACTTCAACTCATACCACGAAAAAACTACAATTCACAATCGAGACAGAAGAAGATCAAAAACTCAACTTTTTAGATACAACAATGCACAGGCAAAACAACTTAATAAAAACAGAATGGTATACAAAAGAAACCTAGTCATCTAGGTATCTAAATTTTAACTCACAACACCCTCTTTCACACGCGAAATAAAATCTGTTATGATTCGCCTTGCAGACAGAGCTATACAACTATCAGATCCAAACTTCAGAGAATGTTCTATAAAAAAGCAAAAAAAAGCACTCCAACTAAACAACTCTCCTGAAAACTTAATAAATAAAATTTTTAAAAGCCGAATCCATTTATTTTACAATAAACACCAACAAAAAAGAAAACCAAAAACAAGCACTAGGTATCTAAATTTTAACTCACAGCGCCCTCTTTCACACGCGAAATAAAATCTGTTATGATTCGCCTTGCAGACAGAGCTATACAACTATCAGATCCAAACTTCAGAGAATGTTCTATAAAAAGCAAAAAAAAGCACTCCAACTAAACAACTATCCTAAAAACTTAACAAATAAAATTTTTAAAAGCCGAATCCATTTATTTTACAATAAACACCAACAAAAAAGAAAACCAAAAACAAGCACTAGGTATCTAAATTTTAACTCACAACACCCTCTTTCACACGCGAAATAAAATCTGTTATGATTCACCTTGCAGACAGAGCTATACAACTATCAGATCCAAACTTCAGAGAATGTTCTATAAAAAAGCAAAAAAAAGCACTCCAACTAAACAACTATCCTAAAAACTTAATAAATACAATTTTTAAAAGCCGAATCCATTTATTTTACAACAAACACCAACAAAAAAGAAAACCAAAAACAAGCAAAAATAAATTTCTATCCCTACCATATATACCAAATTTAACCGAAAAAATTGGCAACATTTTTAAACCACACAACATAACAATAGCCCATAAAGGATACAACCTATCAAAAAAAACTTTAGCCAATTAAAATTTGCTATCCCAAAAGAAAAAAAGTCATGTCATATACCAAATGCATACTTTTGATTTTGAAAATACAACAATTTTAAAAACAGAGGTCCATAATAAAAATGCGTAAATTCACGAACTGACATAAAACAATTCAACCTACTATATTTCAACCTACTAAAAAAGAAATAACGAACACGCAAATACACAGACGCACACAATAAAAACAAGAACGAACTCCATAATCTACCCCTGTCTTCCATACCATTCCCATTCCCCCTCCCCCGCCACCCAAACAAGCACACACATTTTAAAATTAACTAAATCAATAGCACGGATCACCTATCAATAATGTGTCGATCTTTTTAGTATACTGTCGGATATAGAAATTTACTAATTAATTTTGAACTGTAAAATACTTAAATTAGTTTAACAGGTTTTGAAAAACAAAGTAGTTCCTCTTAATAAACGGGACTGTGTAAACTGCTCTTAACAGATGCAACAATGTAAGAAACTGCCGAGAGTTAAAAAAGATAAGTATAAAAAAAGGTTAACTAAACTAAGTATTCACGGTCTATAGACAGAGAAAATTTGTAAAGCCTTACACAAAGAAGAGCAAGAGAGCAACTCATCTACTCATCCGTATTTGCCTATAAAAGCACGACATTCAGTCGGGAGAGGCAGAAGTTTCATAAACGCGGTTGCAAGGCGTCCTTATGCCCAAATGGGTATCGCTCTTACTTTTCCTCCAAGTAAAACTTAAATAATTATTTTAAGAAAATGTAAAAATAAAATTCGTACTTTTAGTAGTTCAATTAAAGTGTAGAAATGGTAACTTTTTTAAAAGGGAATTATTTTCTAAATTGTTTGTAAAGAACTTGGTTAATTTAAATTAGATTTTTGGGTTTTTGTAATTTAACATAATTTTGCCTTTGTCAAAATAAATGTATAAAACATCTTTGTGATTTTAAATTATTATCCAAGTTTTCGGTACACAAGCTCGACATTACTCCTATATTTTTCATTTTTTTTTATTTTTGGACTTAAAAATTGAAAAACTTTAAAATTTAATTTTTTTTTTAAATAAATCTTGAAAGATTTAAATTTAATTTGATTGGTGTTAGATAAAGCTAACGCAAAATTTTGAAAAGTTTTGAGAAAAATTATTTTTTTTTTGTTTAGTTTTGGATTTTTTTTTTGAAAATAAAATATTTTTTACTTGAAGTTGATTGATTGCAAAAAAAGGAAAAATTCTACTTTGCTTTTAACAAAATATAGTTTTTTTATAGGTAAATGATTAATATGTTTTCGAAATTTTGAAAACATGAAATATTGTTGAAAAATATTTCTTATTTCTTGAATCGGTAATTTAAATGACAAAATGCACTGCTGAAACTTCTCCAGGTTCAAAGATTTTTGATTTTTTCTGGTGAATAAATATTTATTTTCATTTTGGTTTAAAGAATTTTTGAAATTTTATTTTTTCCGAGGGAAAGTAACTTAGGAAAAGGAAACATCATTTACTAAAATTAGCTGTGAAATTAATAGTTTAAAATCAAAATGTGCCAAAAAAGTTGGATAAAACTATCCTAATCAATTTTCCTAAGTAAAGTAGTTATATTTTTTTTGTAAATTATGGCACACTGATCTGGCAAAAGTAAATGGCAATTTTTGAAACTAGCATTGTACTATTCTATTTTATTATATAAAAAGAGTATGAGTTTATAAATAAAAATGCCCAAAAAACTGTATGAAACTTTGCATTAAGGAATTTAAGTGTGTGTGCTTAAAAAAATTGTACATAATTTAAGAAAAAACAGTTTTGAGGATATATTTTGAAGCTTCAGTATGAAATTTTGATAAATTATGAATAGTTGACGATATGGTTTGTTAAAAAAAAAAGACGGATTAATTTAATAAAAGTCAAAATTGAAGTTTTCTTTACGGAAAATTGGAAAGAAAACAAAAGCTCAAATATATTATATATTAAAGGGATTTAATAATACATTAGAAACCTAGGGACTAAAGTGCCACATTTAATCCCGCGGTGAAAGATTTGTAGCCCGACTGTAGGGAGGGCTACAATTCGCTAAGGGATTAAACGACACTTTAGTCCCGAGGTTTATATACTATTTTATGCACTTTAGGAAAAGATCTTTGTTAAAATTACGTTATTTTTACGCCAAATGGTTCGTCAACTACAAGAAAGGGTGCTAAGACTGAAATCTTGGCCAAGAGCAAGTGCTGTTTGGCTTGACTTGCCATTAATTTAATTATACTTTTCCAGGGATTAGTTTTTTTAATCTCTGAGGGATTAAATTTATATCTAATCCCTAAGCTATTAAATTTATTTTTAATGCCTTAGGGATTAAATTTTCTTTGAATTACTTAGGGATTAAAAGTGTCACTTTAGTCCCTGAAAAGAGGGATTAAATAGGTACTTTTAATCTGAAGTGCATAAATTATTTAAAGGTCGTTGAAAGTTCAAAATTACGTTATAACATAAAAAATGTTACTACACTTTTTTCATTATCAGGAAAATTTGTTTTTGACGATTAGATGTGAATTTAGTAAACTTACCTATAAATTAAACAAAAATTGAATAAATCTGATTTATTAAAAAAAAATCATAAAACTTGAACTTTTATTTATTTGCATAAGACAAATAGTAGGAGAAAAAATATTGAAATAGTTAGACGAAAAGGATATCTGGAAACAATTATTAAGGAAAGAAAAGGATACAGACTGATGGTATTGATTTCCAAACGAGATATACAAAAATTTTGGTCATTCATTGCGAAATTGTAATTTTAGAAAATTTTCGGTAAATCTTTAGAATTTTAATTTGTGAAATTTTTGGATAAAAATATAATTTTTAAATTTCAAACCAATTAAGTATTTGTTTTTAGTACTAGTTAGTTTATTGTTACCAGCCAAAGCTATTTTTTGAATTTCAATATCTCTATCATATAAATTAAAAGACTTTTTCGAAAAGTCAAAAATTTTTTTTTGAGTGAATTCGGATCAATTTGTTTTTTTTTCTTATTGAAACTAGATATGTACTAAATAAATATATGGAATAAAAACCGAAATTTCCATTGTTTTGGTTATTTTGGTTATAAATATGAAAAAAGGGAGCTGAAAAAAATTATGAAATATCTAGAGAAAGTTCCATTACAAAGTTACATATATAAAAAATTTTAAGGACTCTAGTAAATCCTTGAGTTATATAAAAAATATTGTTAACAGTTTTATATAAAAACGACACATTGGTATAAATTTTGAATACCTTAGCCAAGTATTTATCATTTATATTAAGTAGGTTTCTTGAAGTATATTTTTGAGTAAAAATCTTATCAGAAAATGTATGTTAAGAGTCTATATGAGGTGAAAACTAGAGACGAATGTACAACGACAATCTATATTGTAAATTAAGATCAAGTCTAAGCACATGACCCATATTTTTTTTTGAAAATCAGAAACAAATAATTTTAAAAGTTTTACGGTGTAAATAAGAGCAAAGAAATAATGATGTTTGAAGATTAGAGGATTTAAAAAGAACAATTATGTTAATAAAATGATAACAAAACTTTATTGTCAAAATAAAGGAGAAAAAAGTGAAAGAATCTTACTAATAACAGTTTTAGGTAAACATCGTTAAATTTTTCCTATCTGAATAAAATTGCGTTAAAAATATATATTTTTGTACTTTTTATGCCTCATATCAGTTACTATATAAAATAAAAGCGAGACAGAATTCTGAAAATAAGTAAATTAAGTACATAAAATGAGAAAGAAAGAAAATTGGGAATTGGATAATCTGGTCAAATAATAATTTTAAACAAACTGTTTCAATGTACTAAAAAACAATAAAAATAGTATCAAGTGGATTTTTTGTATATCTTTTGTCGTTTGGTTAATTTGAAATTAATCACACTATAATTTTCAGCACAGACTTTTTTAAATTTGTCTATAACATCTAGGCATACGTTTTTTTTTTCTCAGACGAGTGACGAATGAAAGAAGTAAGACGATTTCTAAGATTCTAAAAGTCACTTACATATGGGCCATTTTAAGCAAATGTAATTTTATTAAAACGAAAAAAGAAATAACAATCTACTGGGTTTTATTAAAAATCTTGAAATAGCTCAAAATCACTTTTTCTTGGTGGGTAAAAAAGCCGAAATATACAAGCTGTTTCGGACCTTAGAAAGCAAACAATATTTATTTTATTTTTGTCCCCGTCCAACCCATAAGAAAAGCTTTGATGTACAACATGTTTTCCCCTTTAATTCTTTTGTTTAGTTTGGAAAAATTCATAATAAAGCATTTTTCTAAAAAACTGAAATATATAAAAGTAAGAATTTACTACAATTAAGTTTGATTTTTTTTGTCCCGTCCGTGATTATTGAAATATAGTTATATTTTTAATCATTTAGAAGTCACAGATGGTTTTTCTAGGAATTGGTTACTTACTTACTCTAGATGGCGCTTCGAAACGAGTAGTCCTCGTGAGCACGAGCTCCCATTTTTGTGGAAATAATAAGTTATTTTTTATTACAAAGTATTAAAGTGTGTACCAAAGTATTCTTTAAATTGTGCTCTTCATTATAGTAAAAAGTGCCTGTTTTTAATTACTTAAAATGAGCAGCAGAGAAAAATTAAGTTTGCAAAGTGTAAATAACCGTATTGATAAGTTGGCAGACACGTTCGAGAATGCAATGGAGGAGTTCAAAACCCAGATGACGGCAAAGCGGTTATCATTAGAAAATAAACAAACTACAGCGATCACTAATCCCGATGAGGAATTAATTACAAAATTCGGAGATTTTCAGCGGTTAATGAATAATGCTATGTCAGCTCTTAAAACTGATGTACAAAAATTAAACAGTGAACATCGCAGCCATGGCATAGAAGAAAACTCGCCGAAATCTGACCTATTTCAACCAGTTTTAAATGTTTTTTAAAATAAATTAGGCGTTGAGATCTCGAAAAATGATATTAATTTTGTTTATCGCTTGGGCAAAACCAATGAGATAAAAAACAAAAAATTTTCTCGGCCGATTTTGGTTGAATTCTGCCACAGGTGGAAACGCGACCTCGTATTTTACAACAAAAAACTTTTGAAGAGTTCAAAAATAATGTTGACCGAATTATTAATAAATGAAAATCTTACATTGTTTAAACAATTAAAGAAAATTTCGGTAAATCATGTTGGACACATGGAGGGTTAGTTTACGTTTAGTTTGAAAAAGTGAAAGGGATCTCGAAAAATTAAGTGCACAATAGAATCAAAAAATAGTGAGTGATTAAAAAATGTTATTTATGTTCCTACATGTAATTATTTAAAAGTTTACGAAACTGTAAGTACTTTTTTTTTATTTTCATTATAATTTTTTTATTTCCTTTTGGTTATTTTCCAATGCAAGAGTTATTCGTGTATATCTGCAGCAATTTTTCATTAAATTATTGTTTTCTCAAATAATCATAACAGAATGAAGTAAAAAATAACCCTAAAATTAAAACGGTTAAATTTTTTAAGTGGGAGCTCTGCTTTATGCAGTTTTATTGAGTTTTCGATATTTCTTTTTTACATATAAGTAGCTATTAATTGTTAAATTACCTATTCATATATACGACAGGGTTACACTGTCCGGTATAAAAGTAAAAGTAGGGGAATTAGAAAGCAAATTTGATTCCTTACTTTTTCAATATGTTTATTTAGTTGTTTTAAACTTAAATTTTTTGTTTAATAATGAAAATAGCGCACTTAAACATGAGATCTATGTTTACAGGATTTAATGATTTTTCTACAATTGTGCAGCAGAATGATTATGACGTAGTAGTTGTAAGTGAAACTTGGATTAATCAAGAGGAATTTCCTCAAAATATATTTAATATTCCTGGTTATAGATTTTTTAATAAAAATAAATTATTTTCTCGTGGAGGAGGTGTGGGTGCTTATATTAAAACTCTATATTCCTGTTCAAACATAAATATTGATTTTGATATACATGAACAAATTGATTCTTTATTTTTTAAAATCATAATTCGGAGGAAGAAATACGCCGTGGGTGTGGTCTATAGGCCTCGAAAGTTTAATTTAAATCAATTTGTGGAATTTTTGGATGATGCTTTTTCTGTAATTTGCAGCTCGTTTGATAATGTCATTGGACTTGGGGATTGCAATGTAAATTTTTTGCAGGTTCCAAATTTAGTTACAGAATGTCTTGAATCATATAACTTAATGCAAATACTTAATGAACCAACAAGAATAACTCACAGGACGACCAAATTAATTGACCCTATTTTTGTTTCCAAAAATCTTTTGGTAAAAAACTGTGGCACTTTGAATGTTGATCATATTTCCGATCACAGACTAGTATTTTCAGAAATGAAATTTTAAGTAAAAATGCAAAAATGTCGCCAAAGCTTGTACAGCTTCCCTGGCAACGGCTACTTTTTGAGAAAGATATAGACAAAAAATTAAATATATTTAATGAATTTATTATTTCTACTTTTGATCATCTTGCGCCGAATAAAACTGTCAAGGTAACAAAAGCTAAAGCAACATGGCTAACAGATGAACTCAAAAGTTTAATGATACAAAGGGATAACATTTTATCGACCTTTAAAAGGTCAAAAACTGAGGCAGACTGGAGCAGATATAAATATTTACGTAATCGGGTAGTTGCCAGGCTAAGACTTAAAAAAAAAGTGTTTTTAGATGGTATCTGTAGTTAAAAAAACCTCAAAAAAATTTGGAATGCTCTAAGAAGTGTTAATGTATGTAACAGTTCCAGTAAAAATCAGCTTCCACAGAACTTATCTGACCCATGTAAAATAAATCAATATTTTTCTAGATTTTTTCAAGATCTTAATAATAATAGTGATACCTGAATAAATTATTATAATAAACAAAAATAGTCTCACTAAAACCCTAAAAAAGGAATCCGCTGGTTGTGACAACATTTCACTTTCTATGTTAAAATATTGTAGTCCATTCATTGCTGTTTTTTTAGTTCATATTGTAAACTCTTGTATTGAACAATGTTATTTTCCTAAAATTTGGAAACAGGCAATTGGAACTCCACTACCCAAAAAAGCAAATCCAGAAACTTTTTCAGATTTGCGAATAATTAGTATTCTTCCAGTTGCTTCTAAAATTATGGAAAAAATACTATATAAACAATTGTTTAACTTTTTTACATTTAATAATTTGTTTCCCAAATGTCAAAATGGCTTTCGATTAAATTTTTCAACTTCTGATGCCCTAGCAAACATTACAAATGATATCTGTGAATCTTATGATAAAGGGCTGGTTAGTGTGCTCGTTCTGATTTTTCTGATTTTTCAAAAGCGTTTGATACTATAAACCATAACCTTTTGCTAGCAAAATTATAGTTTACAGGGTTTGAAATGGATGCTCTAAACCTAACAAAATCTTATTTTAATGAGCGCAGTCAGGGTGTTTTATATAATCAAAAAGAATCGTCTTACCTTAATATATTTTCTGGTGTTCCGCAAGGTTCTGCATTGGGTCCCCACCGATATATTTAATTCTGTTAACAATTGCAGTGCCCAAGCTTTCGCGGACGACACCCCATTGGACTTTCAGTTTGATTCTTTAAATTTTGCCCGTGCCAGTGACATTATTAATACTGAACTTTCTAAAATAAAAAAGTGGTCATTGAAACATAATTTAATACTTAACTCTTTAAAAACACATGGTGTTTGGAAGTCAGCAAAAAGTTCAGCAACTAAAAAACAATCTTCACTTACATATTGACAATTCACCATTAGACATTGTGGAGAGTGCTAGAAACTTAGGCTTGATAATTGATTCAAAATGAAGATTTAAAAAACATGCGAATAAATTAATCCAAGTCTCTTTTTATAAATTAAAATTATTGTATAACAGTAGACATTTTCTTAATGTAAAGTTACGCAAAGAATTATGCGATTCATTAGTTTTATCTAACTTTAACTACTGTGATCTTATTTATGAAGGATTTCTTGACAGTATTACCAAAAAGCGCATTCAAAAAGTTCAAAACTCTTGTTGCCGTTTAATTTTTAATTTACGAAAGCGTGATCACATATCCCATAAAATAAAGGAATTAGGTTGGTTAAATATGGAAAAGAGAAGAATATTACACCTTAATAACTTTATTCATAAGCTTCTTCACCTCCCCCACACATCCGAATTATAAAAAAAATAAATTTATACCCAGAACTAGAATACATAATCTAAAGACAACATACGCCAAAAACATAAAATAGCTGTGCCGCGTCATCGTACTGCTTTGTTTCAAAGATCTATGACATATAATGCCATTAAGCAATACAATTTGTTGCCAAATGTGCTTAAATCTCTTAATTTAAAAATCTTTAAAATTAAAGTAAAAAAATATTTGTTACAAAAACAATAGATTTAATTTTTAGTGCTTTATGTGCGCGTATAATGTAATTCTTTACTATCAAAATGAGTTGTTTCTAAATGTTACCGGGTAGCCCTATTAATTTTTATTTCATTCAATTTCATATTAATTTTAGTGTTTGTCATATTTTTGCCATCGATATAGTGCAGATACAAGGTTTGGGCGGTTAAGTATGAGTAGCCCTAGGCTAGACTTCGCCGCTATTCCCTTTGTCTGTACTCAGAGTTATACTTTTTGTTATCTTAAGTTTTTTTTGGTTTCAATAAAGACGATTTTAATTCAATTCAATTTTGTCCCGTCCGACCGCTTGAAATAGCCGGTATAATTAAAAATATTTTATTGATTATTTATAATTTTTACATCTTCGAAGTATAAAAATATACGAACATGTTATTAGTAGGATACAGGATAATTTGTGATTTTTAAAATTAAGACCTAACAAAAATTTGATAAAAAGTAGCGCAACTTGCTTTTCTGTTAGAATTATAGAGTGCTTTGCCGAAAGTTACTGATAATTTTGTTCTTATTTGAGTATGGTGCAAAATCGAGGCAAAATAACGTGTAAACGTTTAAACGTATAAGTACGCAATAATGGCGTAAAAATGAGAGCTCTCTGTTTATTGATAAAATTTGATTATATTTTGATGATTATATTTGATGCACCTAAGAATTTATTTGTGAGAAAAATAAATTTTGAAATATGGCAAGCACTGAGAGGAATAATTTGAAAGAGTTTATAGAGAGTTACCTTCTAAAAGAAAGCAAATTTGTATGAAAATAATGCTAAAAATAAATTTATTAGTTGATGTACTCAGTATGAACTTTTTACAGCAAACAGTAATAGAGTATATTAAAAAGAGATAGAAGTATATTTTAATTTCGTTGCGATAGAATATAAAATAACATTATTTTTATGTTTTAGGAATATAGAGAGGTGAAATCGAATGGAATAAAGAACATCTGGATATTTTTTTTGTAAATTAAAATATTTTAGGTTCATGACAACGAACGTAGCAGGAGCTGTGAAATAAATGACTACTAAAATAATGAAAAACAAAAAACCGATCTTTCTTCGACCCATTGACAGATTTTTGTGTGATTCCTACTTTCAAAGTATTTGTAATAAATTAGAAAGAGACAAACTGAAAGGATACAATCAATTTTTATTTTCAAACTTTTTAAAATGCGTCTTTAAATCTTTTTATCATGCAGAAGAATCAACTTTTATTATTTTTTCTATTAATAAGAGATAATTACGTCAGTGTGGGAACTCAAAGGAATTATATAACAACAAATTTGAAGTTTTTGAGCGATCGGATTAACTCATTTAGCGAGAAAAAATATAAAAATTTTTAACAGCAATTTGATGAGTGGAAATGCTAAAGGGGTTTCTGATAAACGTTTTAAAAAAAAAGTGCGTGAGTGTGGCTCTTGCGGAGTGGATTTGGTGGGGGGAAAGGGGAAGAAAAATGGTAGTATTGTAATTTCCGGCAAAACTAAACGTCATAGAGTAAAAACTTCAATACAAAAGTTGTAGACGGTGCAAAGATCGTAATATTTTTATTTTTTCGTTTTTTATTTTCCATTTTCCCAAAAATAATTGCATTTTCACAAAACTTGGTGAAAATATACCTCCCTGTGTGTGCCTACAATTTTTTTTAGACAAAAAGGTTAGAACAATTTTGAAATATTATTTTTTTTTCAATCCAAAATTCTACTCAGGAAAATTCTCATAGTATTTTTTGACGTTGCTCATTTTTTTTTACTTTGATATATACTTTTTGGTCGGATAATAAAAAATTACAGTCACACTTAAAAACATGCTCAGAAATGCAAAAAAAAATAAATAATGGCTTTTGCAACAATGAATTTTTGAGCAATTGTTGATAATTTCTATACAAAGTAGACGGTATTTAATTTACTACGTTTATATGCGCCTAAAACCGTTTTTATATCAGAACGGTTTTAAATAAATTCGCTTTCTTCTTCATTAAAATCGTTTTCTAACAGCTGATCGATGTACTGTCAATTTTCTTATCTTACAGTTTCTTACAAATTAAAAGATATATATTGTTATGTTAAAAAATAATTTTTTTACATTTTTTTTAAACGCAAATAAAACAACTAAATTAACAATGTTTTTTCCGGTTTAAAATAAAATTGATTTAGTATTTAAAATTGTTCTAATGATACGCTTCAGACTAACATTTGCAAACCGTCATTTGTTTAAAACTTTATTTTTGTGCAGTATTGCTATAAACATCTTATTTCGATTAATATATAATATTAAAATATACTTTTTTAATATAATATTTAAAATTATTTTTTTTACCTTCTAAATAAATTTGAATCTAAAATTCGTGTCTATATGAATGTAATTTTTATGTAAAAAAAAGTTAAGAAATTAAATGAATAGGCCATTTTTTTAATATATTAAGCCGGATTTGCAAGAGAAATTTTCGTTTTCAATATTTATTTATTTTTTAATTCTAACGAGAATTTTCTTGAGTACAATTTTTTTGATATTACTCATTTTTTTTTGTTTTGACATATACTTTTTGGTCGATAATAAAAAATTATATATAATAAAAAACACGCATTACGAACATTTCATTTTTTAGTAATTGTTTATAATTTATTTCAATTTAAAAAAAAATGAAGAATCGATTACACTATTCAGTTTTACGGAAAAAATGCAAAAACGTTATTTTTTTGATCATTTTAGTAAATATGTATTTTTTTTATCTAAAATGCTTTCCTTAAAAAAAACTTTTTTATTGCCTTTTTTTGTAAACTCTGTTTAAATCAGGATAATATGAGACGTATTTTTTCTATTTCTATCAAAATAATTGTTGGACGGAAATAGCTCAAAATTTTAGATTTTAGAATTTTAGAAATTAAAAATAAATTAATATTGAAAACGACAATTGCTTTTGCAATTCCAGCTTAATAAGTTCTAATAGATTACCTTACGATTTTTCGTGAGCCGGTAATATAAATATCCATTGTAGAAATTTAGAAAAATATATTATTTTTGAAAACATAAAAATTACAATTTAGATTCAAATTTAACTATAAGGTAAAAAACACACCAATCGATTCTAAGACAAACAATTTTTTTATGTATGACACTTTACTAATCGAAATAAGATATTAATAGTAATACTGCACAAAAATAAAGTTTTAGGTCAAACAATTGCTTTGTTTATACGGTACTTTTAAAGCGCTTTTAAACAAAGGACGGTTTAAAAACAGAAGTGATGCCTTGTTTAAAAGATATTTTAATTCCCTATTTAATATTTATTTTTTTAAAAAATCGGTTTACGACTTACAGAGTTATGAGTTTTTTTGACTATAGTTTGAGTACCTCTCCTTACTTTTGTACGAATTGAGATATCGACTTTAAATAGAAAAGATGATTAATGATAACAATTTTACCACTTTTTGATGTATTTTAGATTATTCTCATAATGACTTAAGACTATAAGGTCACTAACTACTTTAAAATTTTAAATAGAAAGGGGGGTCGAGTGATACCTTGTTTAAAAGGTATTTTAATTCTCTATTTAAAATTTATTTTTTTTTTAAATCGGTGAGAGATACTCTTACTTTTGGACGAATTCAGTTGAGTTTAAATAAATTTTTTAAGGTAAGACCATAAGGTCACTAGCAACTTAAAGTTTTTATTATTGTTGAGTCATACTATACGTAATACGTAAACTAAGTCTTAAACCGATTTCTGAAAAAATAAAATTTTAAATAGAGAATTAAAATAAAGGGAAAATTTAGCGCCCTAATAAATTTACAGAAAATATTTGTGGCGTAGAGGGCAAAAGGTGAGGGAATAAATCGGAAAAAAGTTTTTCCTCGACCAGGATTTGAACCCGGGACCTCTAGAATACCAGTCTAATGCTGTACCAACTGAGCTACCGAGGAACTGGGGTTTTAACTGGCTATTCGGAAATCCTTTCGTCCGATTCATTTGTTAGTAGTGGGATTGTAAAACCTCTGCAGGCCCAAATTTGGTGGCTTTTTCAAACGTTTTCCTATTTTGATGAGAGGCGGAGTCTAAATGGTGGCCAGACTGGGTGATTTTATTTTTATTATAGTGTTATGTTTGGAATTATTTTATACCAGAAAGCATTGACCGTCTTTTATTTAGCTTCACAGGAGCCGTATACTTTAAAATTTTAAGAAAATTAAACTAAAAATGCCATTTTTTCCACGTTTTAAAAACAAAACAAATAGCAGACAAAACAAATGTTGCTGGGGTTGGGGTAAGATCTATGTCTCGATTCTAGATTTGTTGCCAGAATCAGGTCATAAATGCGCAGTCGAAGATTTTGGGAAATCATACTAAATATAGCGCCGCAGGCAAAATTATTAAGAGGAGGTGGGATAAACTGTCTTTTTTTTCCTTTTTTCGTCTATGTAACACCTGTTTTTTTGAGGCTCTAGGGAAGGGGGTAATTACGCGGTCTACCCCCCCCCCGTAAAAAATCCGGTGCACGTGCCCGATAAAGTGTAGGGGGTGTACGATTTTGAAATTTAAGTACAACGCACAGCTTTTTTCAAGTCCTCCCCCCGCCCGCTTAGGGGTTGGGTTGAATTAGTGCGTACAAATTTATAGTAAAAAGCAATGGCATCATAAAATTTTTAAGGATCTATAATTATAGTCTCAATTTTTGATTGAAAATTTATTAATGACCTAGAGCGCCGCAAACCTCCTCAAAACTTGTGATCGTTTTCATGCTTTTGAAATATGAAAAAACCCAATCAAAAAAGTTGCTGTCGGTATAAAAGTGGGGGGAGAGCTAGCAGATTACGAGTCTTAGCGGATATATTTATCATATTCCAAGCAAACTGGAAACATAATCAGATGGGATACGGACAATTCGGCGCCGTTGACCCGGCGCGGAACCTTCAGTGCCGCTGATTCGGCGCCGGTTAATTCGGCTGCAGAAAATTCGGCGCCAGAATCAATAATTTTTATAAGGCGTCTAGTAAAAAAATATTATTTTGGGTTGGTTTAGTTACAATTTTTATTTGGAGGCTTTTTATGATTTTTTTTTCTGGTTTTGTGATGCAAAACTAATTTCTGGCAGAAAAAATACGCATACAGTCATTTTTTCGAACTTTGCCGTCTGAGCTTAAAGTTTTTTTGGTGCGCCGAATTTTCTTGATGTCGAATTTTTCTGGCGCCGAATCGGCGGTGCCAAATTGTCCTAGACCCTAACTAGATACCATCAATAGGATGGAAGGAAATAATGTAAGAATCAAAAATAATATAATTTTATAAAAAAATGAGTTAAGTAAAGGTTTACTCTAAAACTTCCCTTGCTCAAGAAAATATATAAAAACCACTAGTCGCATACACATGGGCTAGATTGGGTCGGTCAGCATTTTCCAAGGTATATCCAGACTTTTCTTGGGTGTATCCAGACTTTCCAGCTTGTATTAAGACTTTCAGGGTGTATCCAGACTTTTCAAGAATTGAAAACAAGAATTTTATTGATCCATAAGAAAACATATATTTTCTATAAAGGGTCATCCTCTACACAATCAGTTAAAGTACTCACTTATATTATAAGTAACACAGTGTTTGTTTTGTTTAAAAAAATTCAAAACTAAAAGATAAGCTTAATCATAACTTAATACATAATAAGCTGGTGTACAATAAGAATTGAATAGTTCTTAGATTCTATATTTTATTTGCAGCTATTAATATTTTTAGTTGTTTCTTAAAAATTTTTAAGTCTCTGGATTTGATTTCATTAGTAACTTTATTAAAAAGGTTTACCTCTTTATGAAGTATAAAGTTACAAAGAAGGTTGGTTTGACTTTTTGGCAGTGCAATCATATTTGTTTGTCTTGTGTTATGAGTGTGAATTTGATTTCTAATAGTAAATAGGAACATACATGTTTGGAACTTATACATATTCTCTAAGTTTTCAATATTAAAGTTGGAATAGAGTGCAATAGTACTATATCTAAGAAGTAAGTTATATAGATTTTTTATTGCCCTATTTTGTAGTGTTTTTTGGGACTGAATAAATTGTATTTGTGTTGAAAACCAAATTAGAAGCAAGTACTGCAAGTGACAGTGAATCATACTGAAATAACTAGGCCTTAGTAGGTGTTTTGGAACGCAATAACTCAACCTCTTAAGAATACCAACATGTGCAGCAATTCTTTTTTGGATTTTATTTATATGGTGATGCCAATTTAGCTTTTCGTCAATATAAAGACCAAGATACTTTACTACAGCAGTATACTTTAATGATTGGTTATTGATGATAATTGGATCTGTATTGTAGTTTTTTAGGTTTGATGTTATAAATATATAGTTTGATTTATCCAAGTTTAGAGTTAATTTATGTGTTATTAACCAGTTAGTAATGATTCCTAAATCAGACATAATATCTTGCTTTAGATCATCATAACCATCACCAAAGTATATTAACAGGGCATCATCCGCATACAGTTTTAGCTTACCTATCAACTTTAAATTTGAGATTGAGTTAATATATATCAGAAACAAAGTAGGTCCAAGTATGGACCTCTGTGGCACTCCACAGGTGACCACCATTGGACTGCTTGTCTCATTATCTACCAATACACACTGGCTTTTGTTAGATAGGTAATTTTTGTATAGCTTTAAAAAAAGAGCCTCTGATGCCCAGTTTTTGTAATTTAAATAGTAAGATCCGATGATCCACCGTATCAAATTCCTTTCGCAAATCCAGCGACACCACAGCACATTTTTTATCTTTGTCTACCTCTATTTGAATCTCACAGATTGTATCTGTTGCTGCTGAGCTGGTGTCGCTGGACTTGCGAAAGCCATATTGATGTGGATATAAAAACCCAATCCTACTTAAAAAACTCAGCAAACGCACATTAACTATTTTTTCAAAAACCTTTGAGAATATTGGCAGCACTGACACTGGTCTATAATTGCCACAGGATTCTTGATCACCATCTTTATAAAGTAGGGTCACACGTGCAAGTTTCATTTCAGCAGGGACTACACCACATTCCAAGCATTGATTTATAACATAGTATAGGATTTCAACAACCTCTTTTTGACAACATTTAACTGATACCACATCAATTTTATCGCAGCCTATGGCTTTTCTTGAATTTAGTGCACCAATTACATTATTAACCTCTTAAAATGTTGTAGGAGTCACCAACACAAACAGTTTCGAGTGTTAAGTCTATTTCTCTATCCGGAATGACTTGAGCCAGTTTTGGTCCAACGGTTATAAAAAACTTATTAAACTCTTCTGCTATAGCTTTGCTGTTTGTGATTTTCTCATTGTTTACTGTTTTTACAGAAGGTATTTTTCATTTATTATGTTTGGTCTCTTTATAAGAAATTATGGAGTTCATGAGTCACCAGGTTTTACGAGAGTTTTCCTTGATTCACTAAAAGCTTTCTCATAGTAAGATTTTTTGCAAGTTTTTATCTTTTCTTTAAGAAGCTTTTTCATTTCTTTTAAACTGTTTTTAATGTGAATCCATCCAGACTTTTTCTGGGTGTATCCAGACCTTTACGGGGTGTATTCAGACTGTTGCAGGGTGTGTTATAAACTTAAGTTTTATAATTAAAACAACCGGTTTAAAACATACTCAATTTATTATAAATTATGAAGGAAGACGAACTACATATTAATATCACATTCAGGTGTCGAAAGCTGGGCGCCAAGCATGCCCCGACCTATTTATGCACCTTTCCAATTCAGTGCGCCTCTGCGCCTTGGTTACCGCACTCCCTCACACTAAGTGGTTATTATATCAATAAATATAATTTAACCCTAATATCACTTTTTGTATGTACTTGACTCTAATATCACAATCATTTTAAATTCTAACAATTTCTACACAGACCGTTTATAGTGAATGCACAAAATAAGATTTAACATTATTCCTTATTTTAAAAACATTTCCCAACATTTGTATGTCAACAAGAAAATAATCTGTATCACATTGAAATTTATTTACCATATTTTGGCGAATGGGCAAAATTGTTATACAAAACTGAACGTACATTTTGATGAACAGTGAATTCTCAATTTCACTTTAATTTTTGTAATAAAATAAAACAATGTAATAAAAATGAATTTTAAAAATATAAGAATTGCAAGGGTTATGTAACTGAAAGGAAAATATAAAACAATATTACGACAACATGAAAGAAAACTAACAAGTACACATTTCTACAGTAATCACAAACAACAAGAAAGCTTTCGAACCTTATACTCTAATGTAGTAGGCTAAGTAAATAATAATCTATAGGTTTGACTGTACTTTGGACACTTTAATGAATGTGATAGATGTGCCTAGTGGAAACACGAATTTATTTATTTTTACTTATTTATTTTTACTACTGTCATGTGACAGTTATTTGAAACGAATAGGATTTTTATTTTTTTTTAAAGAAGTTTTAGAATAAGGTGTTATTGTTTATGTAAACAATAACTAGTTGACCAAAGCCACTTAGCTTTATAAAACAAAAGTGTTAAGATGATTTACATAATGGTCTAGTCCATGCTAGACACGTAGTCCTTGAACTTGGGAGGTGGAACTACCTTTCTTTTTGGTCTTTTACTCAAACTATTATTTACAGTGCCATTTTTAGATAAAGACTTGTCAAAACTACTGAAGTAACTACCGCTAGAACCTAAAACTAATTTTTCGTTGTCCTGGAGGGACTGTCTTCCTAAACTAGAGTAACTGAACGAATTTTCAGAACTAGAACTTTCTGAGCTGATCTGTTTACTATCCTGAAGGGACTTAAAAGTAGAAACTTTGGAAATATTAACAGGCCTGTTGCAAGAATCTGCTACATCATCGCTTTGCGCATCTTTAAGGTCCTTCTTTTCTGACGACTCCAACCTGAGAGGCTCCAATGTTACCAAGGGTGGTTCTGTCAAATTTTCCCCGGCCGGGTCGTCCACACCGTGCACAACCGAGAGTGATGCTGGGGGCGAGTTGTTGCTGCTAACCCGTTGTTGACCTGTGGGAGAAAAAAAGATAAGAATTGTAATTGTCGTTTTCAATGACATTTTGAAATAAACCTTCATTTTGCCGCCCTGAAAAGGAAAGAATTTGATTCACATGGCGCACAACTAGAAAATTTGCAGATGCACGTCGTTTTTCCAACTTTCCTCAAGATTTTCGCTTTTATCCATGATTTTCCTATGGTGCCACCTTTTTAATTTCTAACTTGTACCCCTTCCCCCTTTTTAAATGTTCTGCGTATAGGTTTACTGTCCGTTTGTAGTGGAGGGACTGGAGAAACAAGTGTTGCCTTTAAAAGATCTAACCTAGAACGTTCCGTAGACGGCCTCGCTAGGTGAAATTCCTGTTGAACTATGTTGAACATTACGATAATTAAAAAGAAACCTAGAAATTAAAGTTTTTAAAGGTGTTTTACTGGTTTTGGGATCGCTAAGGGCAGTACGCAATTTGTTTTTGACAATTTTTACAGAATTCTCTGCCTGGCCGTTACTCTGTGGATGGTACGGTGGTAAAGAAATGTATTTTTCCCCCCTCTTTTAAAACCGGAACTAAGGGGGTCGCCCAATTACTACTTTGGATTAGAACAATCACCCCTTCTCGCTCCAATCGAACCAACTCTTCGTCTACCTTTTCCTGGTAAGCAAAAGGAACGTTTCTATACTTTAATTAAATAGGGGTTGCGTTTTCCTTTAAATCAATAGTAACTTTAGCATAATTGAATTTCCCCAATTTTTCGCTAAAAACCCTAGGATCTTTATTTATCAATCTGTTTACCTCATTTTCTGCTGACAAAAGATTTACCATTTCAATTTTAATATTGAATGTCTCAATCCAGTCTCGCCCCAGCAAGTTTGGTCCCCCATTGTGCACGATGTAGAACCTCACCAATCTAAGGACGTTTTTGTACATGACTTGGGCCTCAATGTATCCTTCTGGTGCAAAAATGCTGCCATTGTAACCTCTCAGCTGAGTGCCATCTTGAAGTACCCTGAAATAAGAAAAATCTTTTCAGTAGGTGTCTGCATTTAGAACGAGCTTCCTGTGTCAATCAATATATGGCTTTTGATTAATTAAAACGTTAACTTTAAATGAATTAAGAGAATAATTCAAACTACTGTTTATCGCATTTACGCTGTTATTAGAAGCAGTCTTTTTTTCCGTATAAAATAAATCAGATTCGTAATTACTTATGCTTTCTTTTTCAATATTATTCATACTATTTGATGAATTGTTTACGTCTTTCTCAATGCAATTAACTCTATTCCTATTGCGATAACAAATCCGTGAAATGTGCCCTATTTTTGTACAAATTTCACAACGATTATTTTTAAAATAACAAGAAACACTTAGATGTGATGATTAAAGATGAGAAGCAGTACTGACCGGGTTGCGCGCTTCCTCCGTTCGAGAACCTCCGCCGCTCGGTCGTGGTTGATTTGGCTGACGTGTTTGATGATGTTGCGAATTTGCTTGTCTCTGGTTGTTCCAATAGAACGGCTTGCTGGTGGATCGATATTGTTGATTTGCGTGGTACCTATTTTTCTGTACTGAACGTTTTGGCGGCAATTTCGCTATGACGTAGACATCACCGCCCCTCGAATTAGTTGTTGACTTTATCTTTGAAATGCCCTCGATTTTTAAAGCAAGGGTTAAAAGGTCCTTCAACAGCTTCGTTGTGTCTTCCTCGCAGAGCCTATCATAATTTCTACCTCCAAGCATACCAGCCATGAAACGGTCTTTCAAATTTTTGTCCAAAACGGCTCCAAAATTGCAATTGACTTCTGCACTTCTAACTTTGGCATACCAGTCAGGAATTGAATCATTAGATAATTGCTGAATATGGTAAAATTTTCTTCTTCCCGCCAAACATACACAGGTCTGTATATGTTTTATCTTTATGCAAATCCGGCGAAGTTAAATCTCGTAATAGCTTGTACATTTCCGAAGATAAAGATCTTATTAAAACAGCTACTTTAATTTTGTTATCAGTAATATCATAAGCAGTAAAGTGTTGATCCAACCTTTCGGCGTAGATAGTCCAACTATCCACCTCAGGAACAAAAGGGCTGAACATGGGAATTGCAGTATCCATCTTGAACTATTAATGCTCACTCACGACCATTTAACTAGATATAATCGGTTTTCACTACTGTACTGTTTTTTTTTTAAATATTAATTTCCCGCGCTCCTATTTATTTACCGAAGTCGCCACTGTTATAAACTTAAGTTTTGTAATTAAAACAACCGGTTTAAAACATACTCAATTTATTATAAATTATGAAGACAAACTACATATTAATATCACATTCAGGTATCGAAACCTGGGCGCTAAGCGTGCCCCGACCTATTTATGCACTTTTCCAATTCAGTGCGCCTGTGCGCCTTGGAGGTGGTATATTGACGGTAAACACTTGGTTACCGCAGGGTGTATCGAGCCTTTTTTAAAGTGTATCCAGAATTCTTAAGTTTCTTGAGTGTTTTCAGACTTTCTCAGGATGTATCCAGACTTCCAGTGTGTATCCAGACTATTAAAGACTTTTCCAGAGTGTATCCAGACTTTTCCATTTCCAGACTTTTCCAGGGTCTTTCCAGAGTGTCTCCAGACTTTTACAGAGTGTATCGAGACTTTTCCAGAGGGTATCCATACTTTTCTAGGGTCTTTCCAGACTTTTCCAGCGTGTTTCCAGACTTTTTCAGGGGGTTTCCAGACTTTTCCAGAGTGTATCCAGACTTTGTTTAATTGAATTTATTTTTTAACAAGCTTTCCAAAAAGGTGCCACAAGTGGTACCTCCTCATGAAAAAAATGTTGGTAGGCCGTGGGCCTTCAGTGCGGGCCCCCTGCGCTTAGTAAATAGAGAAATATGTAGTTTATTTTGAAGCTAAAAGAATTGAAAAAACATAAGTTTTTTTTTTATTTTTGACACATTGGTTGACAGATGTTAAAAAAAAACTAGTGCGTTAGATTTCTTTTTTAACAAGCTTTCCAAAAAGGTGCCACAAGTGATACCTTCTTATTTTAAAAAAATACTTGTTGGGCCCTGGGCCTCAAGCTGGGGGTCCCAAATTTTTTTTTATCATGAGCGGAGAGGCCGGAAAAAATCATTAAAGATTCGCTTTTAGCTTTTTCTAAACTATCTTCCCTAAAGCCGCTAGAAGCAACGTTCCATTTAAAGAATCCACTCTGTATAATATATATAGTGCCGGTAAACTAAGATTTTTGTCCATTAAGATAATCACGCAAAAACGGCGAAACCGATAGAAATAGGGTGTGACCTGGAGCTTAACTTAAGCTACGTTTTATTTAACATTTCGTTCCATAACTCGAGATATATGGCACAGAAAATTTAATTTTTCAAGAATTTTTGCATTTTTTATGTGATATATACAGGGTTCCTAAGATTTTCCTTAGAGATAGGATTTCAATAAATCAAACAGAAATGGCATAGAAAGTTCTGCGCGCACAAAAGAAACAGGTATATTGAGCAATGGTGCCAGTTTGTTATTATCTCCGGACTGCTTTCATGAAAAAAAATTGTCGCCACTCTTTCATTGTGAGCATAAATCATAGTTGCAATATTAACCGTTGACAAGATGTCTGCAAATTCCGCTAGATGGCGGCCACACCATGAGATGATCGAGGAAAAACTGGGATTCACAGGCATTGCATTTTTATTTCCTTTCGAGTCGCTTCAGTTTCGTAAATTTTGTGTTTTTAAAATACCGTGTACTCGAGAAGAAAAGATTTTTATTATTAAAAACTACATAAAAAGTGACAGTGCGGACGAGGTCATTGGGCTTTTTGTTTTTGCGTTTCCAGATCGACCGGTTCCTCTGGCTCAAACTCTCTACAACATTTATCATCGTTTTGATAGGTACGGGTGCATAAATGGTTGTATTAAGTGTTACCACGACGGCGAAATACCAGAGCATCCCGTTCTTCCACACAGGGTGGAACGAGACGAAATGGTATGCGCTTAAGTTGAGGCACATGAACCATGTGCGACGAAACCGATTGCGGACAGTACTTGCCAATGGATCCTAAAAAAATAAGTCGCAGGAATTGCAACCAGGTGATTATTTTCGCCGGTTAGAATATTGTGAGGTTATGAGGGATAAATGTGACAGGAACGAAAATTTCCTATCAAAAGTTTTGTTTAGTGACGAGAAGATATTTGAACTTCATAGCTCTCACAATCCACAAAATAGCCGCTATTGGTCCCGCGAAAATAAACATCTGCACGCAAGTGTTAGAACGCAACATCCTCAAAAATTAAGTGTTTGGAGCGGTATTGTCGGGGATCACATTATTGGACCCTTTTTCATTGAAGGGAATTTGAATAGCCAAAAATATGTTGATCTTCTCCAACACCAGGTTTTATTACGGTTGAGGGAACTCAACATAAATTTGGACGAATTGTGGTTTCAGCAAGATGGCTGTTCATCCCACAATTCACGCCAGGCTACAAATTACCTTCGTCAGGTATTTGGTGATAGAATTATTTCCACGTATGGAAATATCCGATGGCCTCCTCGATCACCAGATCTTGCGCCAAATGACTTTTGGGGTTGTTGGCACGACAAAATTTTCCAAAACCCTCACTTACGGTCTACGACTATACAGGAGTTGAGGGCGAAAATTTTGGAGGCGGGCAACTCTATAACCCCTGAAATGTTGGCTGCTATGCGCCAAGAGTTTTACAATAGATTTAGATATTGTGAGGCTCAAGAAGGGGACAGATTTGAACATCTAATCTAATTAAAAATTAGATCTTTTAAGGTCCAAACCACAGCTTTTTCTTGCTTAAAGGAGGCAGCAGGGTCCATTATTTAAGATACTGAGCGATAAACTCGTGATGTTGTTAACATTAGAAATATCTTTGCTTTTAATTAAATTTCTTTCCATTCTGTTCTATTAGTGACATCTATCTGGAAACAGCCAAACCATGTAGCTAGCACTAGCAGCCAAAGAAATCAATAAACGGCGCTGTTTTTCCTGCAGAGCTTTTTGTTTGCGATATTATTGATTTTAAATAAAGCTGGCCCTACACATTTGATTTGATATTTTCGAGGTGTTTTATGACATGATATCGAAACATGTAGCGAACCAATTCTTCAAAACTAGCAGGAGGGTAAAAGCGAAAAATAAGGGGCTGCCAATATTTGTAACACCCAAAAAGGGGTGAAAAGATTTATTTTGCTCTGTTTCTTTACAAAAAACGTTTTTTTTACGAAAAACTTGAGCTCTGCCACTTTTTTTATTTTTTTCTTCAACTTTCTCGAAATTTTTGTCATACCGTAGAAAAAAATTATTTCCCTTATGGTCATACTCTACTTTTATTCGAAAAAATTTAGAAACAGAGACGGGATCAGTTTTCCTAAAACGGGGGATCTTGGTTTCGAGTGAGAAGATAAAGGGCGCCGCAGGCAAAAATTTTTCAATTAAATTAGCCGAACGCAAAAATGTTAGAAAAACAAAGCACGAAATAAAAATGGCGCCGCTTACAATTTTTTTTTCAAAAATTACGTAATTTCGGGAACGCAAAGAAATAGGTCTAAAGAGTATAATTTTTAAGAAAAAAATATCAATTTTCTCGCCCTCCTCCACTGGGACTACAGGGGCCGTGCACAAATTACGTAATGGTCATGGGGGGAGGGGGGTTACAAAACGTTACGTAGGGGGGAGGGGGGTTTTCGACAGCGTTTGCATTTGTGTGAAACTAAGAAAATTTGGAATGAAAATAAGTGAAAAGTTTTTTTTTGGGGGGGGGGGGTTGTGGTCTTGAAATCGTTACGTAATATTAGGGGAGTGGCGTGCCAAACCATTACAAAACATTACATAGGGAGGGGGTCAAAAATTGGTAAAATCACCGTTACGTAATTTGTGCACGGCCCCACATCTGACTGTTCCTCCTTTTTGATTTCGAATCAAAGTGTGAAACCCGGGTTGGACGTTCGAATGCGTCAACCCGTTCTATTTGCTTGATAAAGTTTCTACGGAAATATCTCAGTCGATTTCTCCGGCCGTGTATGAACGCTTTAGGTTAGGCATTTGCATGTATCTCAGTCCCCAGCCTGTAAACAGTGCGTAAGAACAATGGTTACAAAATGAAAAACCGAAAAATATTTTTTTTTTACGATATCTTTCATCAGTTTGGTATTAAAGTCGAGCAAAAACAATTTTTATTCCAGCCCTAAAGGTATGAAAATGGAAAACATTAGAAAACAACAACCTGGAATGGATTTACTACGTGTAAGATTTAGTGACAACATCGCCCCATGCCCATCCTTTTCTGCCTAATGTGCTTTTCCGTTTGTCTGCGTCTTATACACGGCTGCTTGGCCCCCTAAGGATTTGCTTAGGAACTCTGTATATATATGTAGTCAAAAATTTTGACGCCATTCAAAAGGTATCACCCACTAAACAAGAAAACATTTTAATAACGTTTAAATAACATATAGTCGGAAAACATAACGTTAGCCTGGATGTTAGTTCTAACGTTATATTCACTGTAAAAAATGCGCTTAATAACCCGTTTTCTGACGTTAGAAAAATAACTTCATGTTTGTCTAATAATTTAAAAAAAAATGTTTTTCTAACATTGGAAAAAAAATGTTTTTATAACACTGAAAAAAATTTGTTTTTTTTAACATCGGAAAAAAAATGTTTTTCTAACATTGACAAAAAAATGTTTTTATAACATTATTAAACAATTTGAAATTAATTTTGTGTTTCGGACTTTTATTGTCTATATTTTATTTATACACGACGTCCGATCAGTTTAATCTCTGATCATCTTCAGGTGCAAACTAGTTTGCAACGTTGCGTCGTGTATAAATTAAATATAGACAATGGAAGTCTGAAACACAAAGTTAATTTAAAATTATTAAACAATGTTTGGTTAACCATTAAAAGGTAATATTTTTAACCAGATAAAAATTTTTTTGCACTTCTGGGACTAAAAACGTGACAAAGAAGAAAATGTTATTCATAAAAACTTTTTTGCACTGGACCAATGTTTCACTTTAGATTTATTTATAGTTCTGTGGTAAAGCAAGAAATCCTTAAAATTAATAAACAAAGAAATCAAATTTAGAGATTAAAATGAAATTTCATAGTAAAATAAAATTTTAGGGACAATAAAATTTTAGGGAGAAAATTAAACTTAGTAAATTTTAATTTAAAAAATATACTAAAAACAAGGTGACCTTGAACCCTTTAGGTAAAAGTGCAAAAAATAGTATACATTATAATTATTAAACCTACCACGCATTTTTATCACTCAGCAAAATGTAGCTCTCGCTTTGTTCAGGCTACAAATTTTATGTCACTTTAGTTCCTAGCTATAATGTAACTATTAAATCCGTTTTTTATGCCTTCAAAAACTCGATTTTAGTCAATGTCCGCATATACTTAACAAAACTTTGTTAAAATAAATTTAACATTTAACGTATTTAAATAGGTACATAATACTTACAGTTAGAAAGAAAAAGCAGATTATTTAAACGTATTCTCATACGTATACCTAACGCGTTTGAAACAAAGCCAAAATACACTAGGATTCTGATTTATATGGCATGTTTTTAATGAGGCCCTATTTTATGGTAGATGCAGTGATAGAACAGCTGACTGCAATCGATACATATGTAGATGTGTCTGTAAAGTTACTGCCATAACATTGTGAAATAACTAACACTAACACTAAACCGTAGCTAAACTAGCATGAACAATTAAAGGTGTGGGGCATGTGTTTTGGGAAAATTAGTATGTAATGAACGCCACTGTGTTTAATTGTAAGTCAGGACACTAAAATACAGAAATATGTCCAGCGATAAGTTTTGTTGTTTAAATAAAATTATATAGATTAAAAAGAAATAAGACATTCTGTTTATAAACTTATTGTTTAAATAAGTAACAATTTTTATTTAAATTAATTTAAAGAAAATTTATTATTGCTGGTAGTTAAATAACTTTTGGTTAAAACAAGAGAGTCAAAAACAATAAACATTTTAAAGTAAATGTTTAAATTTATTTGAAAACATTTTAATTAAATACAAAAAAATTAACTTTCTCATTGTCGATTATTTTTAAATAGTCAACTATCCTTAAACAAAAAAAAAACATCCCTTAAACTGTAACTAAGTGGAATAACCTTGTTTCTAAACTAAAGATTCCTATGGCAGGAATGTTTAAAATCAAAAATGTCATTTTATTTACAATTTCCAAGATATAACATTATCCAAGACCAAAGTTCTTAAAAAAAAAAATATATATTTACATGGGAAGGAATGTTGTCTAAAAACTTTCTACAATTGTGTAGAATCGTCGAAAATTGTGCAGAACTTAGGGGCTTAAGAAAATAAATACTTTCTTATATTTTCTTCGAGGTATCAGGGAATCATAACATCTAGTCGCCGCCATAAAATCTACAAAGGTACACCTGGGAATTGTAGGTAAGTAAGTAAAAGGTTAAAGTAATTAAACTTAATATTTATAAGGGTAAATTAAGGAAAAGTAACATTTTACTAAGGTACAGTTAAATAATTTTAACTTTAGATAATGTGCTTTTTCGGTACTTACTAGGTTTAATAGCTTAAAGTTTAAATAAACACGGAATAAAAAGCACAGAAAACACACAACATGGGATATACATTTCAAAAGGTAGGTAGGTATACAGGCCTGAGTCTGAGTCTGAGGACATTCAGTAGACAAAACTCTGCAATTGATGGCAAGCCTCTCACACAGGCATGACAAGGGCATTGGTCAGAGCAGGTTCTAAGCAGCACCTCTGGAAGTAGGTCTGTAGCATCATCAGGTAAAGTAGACTGGCATGGGTGATAGTTGACTCACACCAACACGTAGGGAAGGCATGTTTACCAGAAAAACGTCTAACGTTTTAGGAGACTTTCGGAGATATCGTCAATGGAATCCATGGAGGAATCTACGGAGAACCCTATTCAATACAATGTACACACTCTTAGAAGAATAGTTCAGATAAAAAGTAAAAAAAAATAGTGGGGTCTAACCACACTTATATATAAAAGAAATATATAAAAAGAACATACCTTTCATCAGAGGGTTATCCATCACAAAAACTACTTAGCAATCGTAATCTATTTAATTCGAAAAATTCGAAACAAAAGTCGAAAGTCAAAAAAATTGAGGTTACAATTTCTTATCAATCAAAAATCATGTTCTCTTTTATTTCTATCTTTAGCCGTGGCTACTAAAGCTAAGGCCAGAAAGCAGAGTCTGCTAGACACCAATGAACAGAAAAGTAAATAGGCAAGAAATAATATCTTGAATTCAAAGAAAAAGAACTAAGGTGAATAAAAGTGCAGCATAAGAAATAGTATAGTTGAACTTTGTAGGATTTGATCGAGATATTAAGAAAAGAAAATAAAGAAAATAAGGACCTTCTGGGCCACTGGATCAGTACCGTTATTTTCCGGCCTGCACGATAACTAGGAGACGAAATTGAAGAGAATCAGCTGATGACTGCTGGGCATAGAAAAAAAAATTGGGTTCGGTCTGTACAAGTAGTTTATCTATGCTGCTGGGACTGTAAAATGCAAAATTAAACAAATCGAGTTTTTAATAACATTTTGGTAGAAATTAAATAAATAAGAAGTTGTCATACGATAACAATATTAAAAAGAAGTAGGTTGTATAAAACAACATTTTAGATTATAAAAAATCATTTTAATTTAAATAAACATACCTAACTGATTTTTGAAGTAATTCAGAATCTTTTAGAAGGTTCTTTTTATTTTGTTTTTCACTAGAAAATGAACTATTAAAAAAACAATTAAAAAGTTTAAAGTGAAAAAAACATTAATTAAATAAACAAATTTTTATGGTGGCCTTTTAATGTCAAAAAAACAATTATATTTATACCTTATTCCATCCTAAATTCATGTTCGGAGTATTCTCTGGTTAATGACATATCAAAAATAAACATATATTAATGGTCTTTTCTTTAATGTTAATAAAATTAAGGTTCTTTAAATGTTTGTTTATTAATGTTTTTTATAATATATATTTTTAGTCATGCTTTTGCTTAAAATTTGAAGTAAGTTTTCCTACATTTTTTTTAAATTCCAAAAGATGCATTAATTCTAACACATTTTAGTGTTTGAAAAAAAACATTTTTTTTTCAACATGTATTTGACGTTTAATACGATTTTGATGTTTAGTGGGCACACGGTAAGAAAAAAAAATATTTTTTTGTTTAGGGATGAAGTTTTTTGGGGGTAGCTCCGAAGGGTTTAAATAAATAAAATAGGGGTGGTAGGCGAAGACAGACCGACCGATAGACCGACAGACAGAGCGACGGCGGCGCGGCGTCTGGATTCATGCTTATCACTATCCGGAACCTCAAAATTTGTGGATGATCATGAAAATCTCGAAGTGCGATTTTTAGATGATAACATTACTTCCCTTAGCGAGGGAAGTAAAAACTAAAAACCTACTAACATTTTGACGATATAGAATATACCCCTCAACAGTGTGGATACACCTAAGAAAAGTCTGGATATACCCTAGAAAAGTCTGACCGACCCAATCTAACCCATGTGCATACGAGTAGTGATTTTTAATATATGTTCTTGAGCGAGGGAAGTTTTAGAGTAAACCTTTACTCGATTTATTTTTATTTTAAAATCTCCAATTTCCATACTTCTATTTTTTTGAGAGTCGATAAGTTCAGGAAGAACGCAAT
Source organism: Oxystoma pomonae (assembly GCA_963921995.1). NCBI lineage: Eukaryota > Metazoa > Arthropoda > Insecta > Coleoptera > Brentidae > Oxystoma > Oxystoma pomonae. Next base: position 55,324,151 of record OY998170.1, on the reverse strand, counting down.
TAAAGTAAAAATATTTTAATTTTTCTCCCAAATTTCTGTAGTTTGTATTCCATATGGGGTCCAAATTGCCAAATAACAAGTTTCCCTATTTGTTATAAACAACTGACCCTGTATCTGATATCTAATGACCACACATATTTTGACGTATTTATACAATATCGCCAACATCCTTCGTTTAATCTAAATTATTAATTATAAAAATTTTAAGAAAAACATTGCTAAAAATGTCAGAATCATTCCTTTTTAATTTGTTACCCCACAACCCATATTTTAAAGGAAATACCCTTAACCCCCTTCCCCCACACACATATATACTGACAAACACAAACGACACACAAACAAGTAAAGAAACTTTTGCATTTATAATATTAGCAGAACATTTTATTTACTTATTTCCTGTTTTTCTTTTTACAACTTTCTTTCTTTTGGCATTTAGCCTCAGTTTTGGTTTTTTTCTAAACCGCTTTACTTCTTCGTCCATAGTAACGATTCTGCATGTGCCAAAAATCCCCTGCATGTCTGCTCGTAGTTAAAAAATAGAGACAGTTTTCTGGATTTTGATATGAGAATCATGACCCAGTTTCGCAAGAAATTACATTCGGCAGCGACGCGACGGCAGCCGATTCGGACCGATCACGCTCAGTGAGGTGGGTAAACTATAGTCGAAAAAACTAATAATTCTGTAAGTTGTAAACCGATTTTTTTTTTAAATTAAAATTTTAAATAGGGAATTAAAATATCTTTTAAACAAGGTATCACTCGACCCCCCTTTCTGTTTAAAATTTTAAAGTAGTTAGTGACCTTATAGACCTACGTCAATATTACGCTTATATAAAATATGGCGCTTATATAAAATACGTCAAAAAGTACCATGGCTTTTATTTGAAGTCGATACCTCAATCCATTTAAGAGTTAGCAGGGGGGGGGACTTTTTACGTCCGCACTGTATATTTAAATTTGCGAATAAGGAACTTATTGGATCGCTCACTCAATACTTCGTTGTGGTTATTGCTCCGTTTACATGACAGTCTAAGATCATGTTTTCAAATTAATAATAATTAACCAATGATATTAATTAAAGAGAATTAAATATCTTTAATACCCAACGTTTATGATATTTATTTATTTAAAAAGAAATTTTTATATTTTTTGTCATCAAAAGAGAAATTAAAATTTTTGTTTATCCAAAAACTTTCTATTCCGTTTAACAAAAACAGCGTTGAATATTTTTATACATGTATGTAGGTAACGTAAAAAGATTTTTAAGCGTAATTATGGCTAAGTAAATAAACAGTAATCTATACTTCAGTAAAATATTTTATCGAAAGGCCAAAAAGCTAAAAAATTACTTATATGTGGAAACTTGACATGATTTGGTAGTATTACTGATTATAGAAATAAAAAAAAATTAAACTCTCAGGCTTAAAAACTGCTCTGCTTAAATGCGCGATCAGTAAATATCTCGATTGAAAGTGTTATTTAGTAGTGAACTCAATAACAATGTCGACATCATAGTAATATCGGAAACATGGTTAAGACATGAGGATGAGGCTTTTTATAATTTTCCTAAATACACCTCAGTGTTTGCAAGCCGCACCAAAAAAAAGGTGGAGGGGTGGATATCCTTATCAAGGATGATATTAATTTTAAAATCATTAAATCAATAGAAATGAGAAATGTCTTATTTTTACTAATATATCTACCAATAAAAAACATATATGTAGTAGTCCTATACCACCCCCCTACCAAAAAAGCTCAGGACATTGAATTCTTCATAGAGCTACTTGACGAACAATTATCAGAACTTGCTGATAAAGAGGCTTGGAGACATGAATATTAATTTTTTAAGAAACACAAACAAAACAAGAGCATATATCGATACCTGCACAACAAATGGATTCTCTATATTTAATACCATCTCTCAAAGAAAAATAGGGAAAAGAACAGTGTCCCTACTTGATCATTTTTTGTTTTGTCAAACATTATCTCATATCTCTAATCTAGCAATTATAGATACAGCAATAAGTGACCATAAACTACAAATTCTGGAAGTTCTTAACACCAAGTAAAAAACACAAGAAGACAAGTTTTACAAGAAAAAAAACATAAATTATGAAAAACTAAAAGCAGATCTACAAAAACTAACTGACTCCTTCAGCTTGGAAACCAATGTGCACGAAAATTGTATGAAGATTGTCGATTGTTTTAAATGTAATACAAGTTACAAAATGCTGAAAAATCGTTTTAGAAGCCACACAAAAACGTGGTTTACAGCAAAAATCCTTGAATTGATAAAAATACAAGAATATGACTATAAGAAACTTAAAAAGAATCCTTTCAATGAATATTTTACTAATGAACACAAAAAAATCAAAGAAAACTCTTAAGTTGGAGATCAAAAATGCTAAAACTCAATTTTATGCAAATAAATTGTCAAAAACTAGAAAAACATGGAAACTTATAAATTCAATTCTGAAAAATACTTCGACCTTAAAAAACGATAATATTAAATCTGTAAAAGATTCAAATGGTAGATGCGTTACAAATCCTGCTGACACGGCACACATTATGAACAGCTTCTTTTTTAACATAGACAAGAACTTATCAAATAATATTCCAAACAAAAATCTAGATTATGAGAAAGAAACCAGCACATTTACATTCAAGATAGTAAGTCCAGATGAAATTGGAATAATCATTGACAGTTTGGATGTAACTAAGGCGCTTGGTTGTGATGATATTGAGGCAAAAAGTCTAAAAGAGTGTAAGAGTGTGTTAAAAAGTCTTTTATGTAAACTCATAAACCAATCTTTAAGTGCAGGTGTTGTGCCAAATGCATTAAAAGTAGCCAAAGTGTTTCCGTTGTTTAAAGAAGGCGATAGAGAAGATATTAATGATTATCGGCCGATGTCAATTCTCCCTATGTTGTCTAAAATCTTGGAGAGAGTTGTGGAAAATCAGTTGAAGATTTTGTCTCCCAATCAATACTGCTTTCGAAAATCGAGTGACACTAGTTCAGCCACAGTATATGTTATTTCTGAGATATATATAAAACTAGACCAAAAAAAAAAGTGCGCTATTGTGTCCCTTGATTTTCTAAAGGCATTTGATACCGTTGACTTTAAAGTTTTGTTGAAAAAAAATGTCTCTTCTGGGATTCCGTGACACGAGTCCCCGCTGGTTTCAAAATTAGTTAGAAGAAAGAAAGCAATTTGTATGCGTAAATGGAAAAAGAAGCTCTGAAAAGAACTTAAGTTGTGGTGTACCCCAGGGCTCGATCCTGGATCAGTCGTTAGATTTAGGGAAAACCATTTTATGTTCCACTGGCAACGCTGCACCAGACATGCTCCTCCTCACACACGCTCCAACTACCTTACGTTAAGTAGCGGTCAGAAGCGGCTCGTTATTTATAAATGTAAAAAAGTTTGGTGGTTATTTTCAGACTTGTCAAATTTTTTTGGAAATACAATCTTTAATTTTTTTATACTTAATAATTGATACCGAGGGTATGGAGAGGTATTATATTTGTCATTTTGAAAATATTTATGTAAAGATATAACATAGAAAATATTAATTTTTTAAATGTTCTCCAGATAGTTATCTGCCTAATTAGTGTGGAAAGTGATACTTTTACGTACGGGAGGAGTTCGGGCGGGAAAGACACTTCCGCAAGGGTTAGGTACAATTTTTTTATACGAGTGTTTATGATGACTTTCTTGATCAAAAAGTAGTTTTTACCATTTAAAAAAAAATTGCATGCGTTAAACGTTTTTTCATGCACGCTATGACAGTTTTTTATGCACGCCGTGCTTAGTTTTTTACGCACGGCGTGTGGGAAGTTGAACTTTCCACATTAAAATTGATATGTAACAGTAGACTTTTTCAGGCGCATTTGCGAAGTAGTTTCTTTACCTATTTAATGTCAAGTGACTGTTTAGGCAAATTACCAAAAAACCAATGTGGAAAAAATAAGCAAATTCGACTAAAAATAGTGGTATTTCGAAAAATGATGATACCTATATTATAGGTACTATATGATGGTTTTCGTTGTGTAAAAAAAATGGAATTTATACACTCTACTATAATTTTTATTTATTACATACAAAAGTATCTTTACATTTTTAATAAATACAAAAAAATCTTACGTGGAGTATCTACTTCTAACTTACTATCTAATAATAATTTCGTTTCAAGTCCGGAAAATTCATTATTTTCTTCAATGTAAAAAATCTGAATTCCTACTTCCTGTTATGTATGCCCTACAATAAGTTCTAAATTGTTTACTTTATACCACGTGTAAGTAATACCTATAAAATTTGTCAACTGGTTGGATTTTTTTAACAAAGCTAATATTGTGTAAATAACTGGTGTTAGTTTTTTTTAATATCAACTAAAAATATGTATAATAAATAAATTGTATGCAAAACTAGTATTTTTCTTAACTTCACCTCGTTTAATAGCGAATAATTAATTTTTTCAAGAAAACAAATAATTTACAAAAATTTAATTAAATAATAATAATTGTTTTTATATACATATACAAAAAAGTTTGGCATATTTTCACAAGTATAATTTTTCCTTAGGTTCAGCTAGAGTTTCTTCTTTCGAACTGCTTACATCAAAACGTGCCCAATTTTCGAGTTTTTCTTTCTTTGTAAATTGAATTAAAAACTCATTATAAAGAACTGGTATTGCTTTGAAACGCTATTTTAAGAGTTGTAAACATCTCTACACATGCAAAAGCTCCAAATGCAAGATAAAATATTTTCAGCGTCTTCCAATAGTGTTAAAAGAATTTTATGTTAACCATCTTTAGATAAACTTTAATTTTGATTTTTTTAATTTGTCAGAATATTTGCTTATAGCTTGTATCAAATCATTCTTAACCGTCTCTAGAACTCGTTTTGGTAAAAAAAAATTTTGCAATGTATTAGTTTGTTCAAATAATGTTGCTAAGATGGAATTTCCAAAACGGGTATTTAGTCTTGTTAGTCGAATCGTTTTTCATTTAAGTTGCAACTCTTCTTTATTTATCTCAAAATTAATTTGTTCCATCCCATTTTTTGCAATATAAATACACGGTTATGAGATAACAAAATACTATTTTTCAAAAAGAGTGGTTTGGGTTTTGTGCTGTAGTAGTAGTAGTAGTAGTAGTAGTAGTAGTAGTAGTAGTAGTAGTAGTAGTAGTAGTAGTAGTAGTAGTAGTAGTAGTAGTAGTAGTAGTAGTAGTAGTAGTAGTAGTAGTAGTAGTAGTAGTAGTAGTAGCAGTAGCAGTAGCAGTAGCAGTAGCAGTAGCAGTAGCAGTAGCAGTAGCAGTAGCAGTAGCAGTAGCAGTAGCAGTAGCAGTAGCAGTAGCAGTAGCAGTAGCAGTAGCAGTAGCAGTAGCAGTAGCAGTAGCAGTAGCAGTAGCAGTAGCAGTAGCAGTAGTGAACCAGTTAAATTTTAACCAGTGCAATCTGAACGGCCAGGTCGCGCTGGAGCGTTACCCGACGGCCAATCTGAACGCACCCCTGGGCTGCTCGCTACTCGGTTTTGGCAGGAGTATGAATGTTGATGGTGGCGGGAGTTTTTGCGCGCACAGTACCTCGTTTTCGATAGATACGGCGGTAGGTGTGACGTTTTCGGCGCTGATAGTGGGAGTTCCGGGGGCACTCAGAGATAATTTACTAGAAGGAAATGGCGAAGGTAATTCGTTATTCTCTGCCGATTCTGTTGAGAAAATATCGTTTTCCAGTAGGTGTTCGTATGAATAAGAATCGTCATCGACGTGCAACTTTTTCTTTTTTATAAATGGCTAGAACATTTTTTTGAACTTACCATAGCTTGGTATTTTTTGTGTTCTCTAGTTCACTCTCGAGTTTGACTATATCATCCTCCGTTTATAAAGGTAAAGTTATAAACTAACCATAACATCCTGGTCGTTTTCTTGTTGGGATAGACCTCCTGAACAACCACCTCTTATTAATTTTCGATTTTTCAATTAATTTCTAGAATTGAGAAGGATTATCAAAATATTAATTTTTTAAATGTTCTCCAGATAGTTATCTGCCTAATTAGTGTGGAAAGTGATACTTTTACGCACGGGAGGAGTTCGGGCGGGAAAGACACTTCCGCAAGGGTTAGGTACAATTTTTTTTATACGAGTGTTTATGATGACTTTCTTGATCAAAAAGTAGTTTTTACCATTTAAAAAAAAATTGCATGCGTTAAACGTTTTTTCATGCACGCTATGACAGTTTTTTATGCACGCCGTGCTTAGTTTTTTACGCACGGTGTGTGGGAAGTTGAACTTTCCACATTAAAATTGATATGTAACAGTAGACTTTTTCAGGCGCATTTGCGAAGTAGTTTCTTTACCTATTTAATGTCAAGTGACTGTTTAGGCAAATTACCCAAAAACCAATGTGGAAAAAATAAGCAAATTCGACTAAAAATAGTGGTATTTCGAAAAATGATGATACCTATATTATAGGTACTATATGATGGTTTTTCGTTGTATAAAAAAAATGGAATTTATACACTCTACTATAATTTTTATTTATTACATACAAAAGTATCTTTACATTTTTAATAAATACAAAAAAATCTTACGTGGAGTATCTACTTCTAACTTACTATCTAATAATAATTTCGTTTCAAGTCCGGTAAATTCATTATTTTCTTCGATGTAAAAAATCTGAATTCCTACTTCCTGTTATGTGTGCCCTACAATAAGTTCTAAATTGTTTACTTTATACCACGTGTAATTAATACCTATAAAATTTGTCAACTGGTTGGATTTTTTTAACAAAGCTAATATTGTGTAAATAATTGGTGTTAGTTTTTGAGGTTTTACGTCGAGATCTTAAACAACACGTCGATTATACGTCAGAAAAAGTAAAGAAGTTAGAGAAAGGAAACACGTACTTAAAAAGCAGGATTGATTATCTAGAAAGGGTAAATAGAAGAAAAAACGTTATACTTTTTGGTTTAGAATCTGACCTCAAAGGTATAGAGTTGGCTAGGTGGGCGGTAACCAAGCTAGAACAAAGAAACCACTTATTATCGAATTAAATACATCTATCAGAGACAGCCTCCTGAAAAACGGAAGTAAACTAAAAAACACAGGCATCTCGATCCAAGCAGACCTTTCTATCGAAGAACAAAAAATAAATAAAGACTTGGTTGCAAACTTAAAAGAAGCCAGGAAAAATAATCTAAAGGCATTTATAAAAAAGAAAAAGTTGCACGTCGATGACGATTCTTATTCATACGAACACCTACTGGAAAACGATAGTTTCTCAACAGAATCGGCAGAGAATAACGAATTACCTTCGCCATTTCCTTCTAGTAAATTATCTCTGAGTGCCCCCGGAACTCCCACTATCAGCGCCGAAAACGTCACACCTACCGCCGTATCTATCGAAAACGAGGTACTGTGCGCGCAAAAACTCCCGCCACCATCAACATTCATACTCCTGCCAAAACCGAGTAGCGAGCAGCCCAGGGGTGCGTTCAGATTGGCCGTCGGGTAACGCTCCAGCGCGACCTGGCCGTTCAGATTGCACTGGTTAAAATTTAACTGGTTCAGATTGTCGGTAGATCTTTACCGGACGCTACCCAAACGTGCACTTTTGCACCCCACGAAATAGCTTGATAAAATTTCTAATTTCTTACCTTTTTTCAGCGACAATATTTTTTGTATTTGTGTTTTTTAAATTTAAAGTGTAGTTTTTGGCAATGGAAAGAATCATTACACACTCCCATAATTTTGTTTTGGATGAGGCAATTTTGTTCCAGATAATGTCCCTCATCATCATCTATTGTAATAAGAAAATGGTGGTTTCTTTCCTTTTTAGTATAGAGCAATTGCAAATTCTCTACGGATCACTAATACAGAGCCACTTGACATACGGAATCATTGGGTGGGGGGAGTGTCTGAAACTTATTTAAAAAGTTTAGACACTCCTCAAAAATGGTTTATAAAAATTATTTATAATAAAAAAAAACCTACTCCACTGACCGTTTGTTTGAGGAAAGTAAAGTGTTGGACATACGCCAGTTATTTAGCTTAGAAATTCTGAAATATATTAAAAAGGGCAAAATAGAACTAAGTATTAACGAACACAACTTTAATACAAGACACAAAGGTGCGTACCTAACAATTTTCCAAAAAACTCACGGTCAGCGCTCAATTAACTACTACGCTCCCAGATTGTACAATATGTTACCAGAAAATCTAAAAAATATTCAGAAATTTAAAAATTTTAAGAATAGATTAAAACTCTGGATTTATCTCAAGGGAAGACCCTTTTTTAATGATCTAATAAATTTAAAATATTTAAGGTAAAAAAGTCCTCTCCTTTATAATGCGTATCCCGAAATGTGACTTAAACCAGATAATGATTCTTACTACTTATGACTTCTTTCCTTAATAAGACAAAAAACCCGGCTATACTAAAAAAGAAAGAAAAAAAAGGAAAAAATCTGCAAAATTCATTCATTTAAGTTGATTTTATAAGCTACTACTATTATTATTATATTTAAGAGTATTTAGTTTTTCCTTAAAATGTACGAAAAATATCCCGCACAAGCACTTTTTAAGTGCTTCAGAGATTATTCTTCCTACGTTTATTGTTATTATTAATACAAGCATCTTTTGTGAAATTTCTAACCTAATTACTATAATAAACGTATAATTTATTAGTAGAAAGGAGTAGAGAGGGCAGAGGGGGTATATGGAGCTATATATATACCAGCTTTTTACTTAAGGAAAAAAAAACTGGTTAAAGTTAAAGGAAAAGGAATTTAACCATGAATCAGCCTTAACTTGTCTGCTGCTGGTACCTCAATTTATTTTGATAATCCTTCTCAATTCTAGAAATTAATTAAAAAATCGAAAATTAATAAGAGGTGGTTGTTCAGGAGGTCTATCCCAACAAGAAAACGACCAGGATGTTATGGTTAGTTTATAACTTTACCTTTATAAACGGAGGATGATATAGTCAAACTCGAGAGTGAACTAGAGAACACAAAAAATACCAAGCTATGGTAAGTTCAAAAAAATGTTCTAGCTCTAGCAATTTAAGCTGGGTTTATACAGGAAAAATTAAAAATAAGAGTTAAACCTATAGGAATACCTGTAAACATTTATAAAGCTAAAACCTCGGCTAAATAAATAAAGAAAATAAAGTTAATAAAAGATGGTCAACTTCTAACTTTTTAACTTAATTTTATCTGAAAATGGATGTAAAAACATTGATTTTTTTTACATATAACCTCACTTCTGATTTTTTTTTTAGTTTTTTTTAATTTAAAAGGAGATGTCTCGGGGTCTTTTTTTGTAAGGATACCTGGCGGTGTATTTTCCAATAAAAGGGTAAGTAAAGTTTTTGACACTAATTAATATGCTGATTAAGGTAGTTATGTGACTTGGACAACCATTTTTGCTTCTGGTGGGACACACTCCTGGTAAGACATGGCTGTAAAATATATGCATGTGACTTTTTGTATAAATTTTGAACATACATTATACAAATTTCAAATGAAAACAAAAAAAACTGGTAAAAATAATAAACACCAACAAACGACAGTAGACAAATTTTGAATAGACATGTGCCAATTGGTTCAATACTATTCTTATTTTAATTTTATTTCCTGTATAAACCAACAACAAGTTCTTATTTTTATAAACCCAGCTTTACTGAACTTTAACCAGAAATAAATTTTAGGAAGTCTTTTAAAGGCTGGTTAATGCTTTAATTCCTTTTCCTTTTCTGTAACTTTTGCTGTAACTTTTATTATTTAATCTCATGTATTCAGATGTGGGTGTTCATGCTTGTTCCTTTTCCATATCTTTTTCCTTAAGCCTTGAAAGTCAACCAATATTTAGCTTTACAGAAAAAGAAATGAAAAAATTGTGTCGTGTAAGTGCAGCAGGCAAAATTGATGTTTTTTTATTTGTCTTGATAGTTGGAGTCTTTTAAAATTTTTGTTTATTAAGTAAAAGATAAATTATATCTTTTTGTTTTATTGCGTTTAAACCATCATATAAAATATTTATGTAACTTCTGAGTGCAAAAAACGTTTCTTAGGCGTTTTTGAAAGGTTCCTGGGGCGCTTTAAAACGTTCATTGGACGTCTTAACGTTCTTTGAACGTTTTTAAAACGTTCCTGGGACATTCCAAAGTTTTAGAAAAATATTGACCTTTTTAATACGCCTTCGAAACGTTTTTTAAATGTTTATTATATGTTCCCTCCCCGTCGTCGTCGCATTTGTACACAAAAAGTCCGAAAAAGATCCGCAAAAAGACCTGGAACATAGGCGTATGTTTTTAAAAACGTTCTAAAAACATTTTTTATTTGATAAGTATTACAAGTAATAAGTTTTAATATATTTTACTAACCATAATAGCCAGAGGCCCTGAGAACAAGTCAAATATTTTTAAAAAGAATAAACAAACTTTTGTTTTTATCAGAACGTAACGTAAGCACAGCAAATTTTACAAAAAAATGTATGATCCAAAGAAAATATTTGTTAAAATTTAAGCAACGTTGGCATGCAAGCAGTCTTTTTCAGATTTTACAAACAAAAAATTACATATTTGATATTTGAACATTTTTATTTGAAGAGATTTTTTAAACATAAAAGTTACGGTTTATTCGAGGGTTTATTACCTTTATTACGACATGACTCACTTGTCGTAGTTAAATTGTGGTGGTGAAACTCGCCCCTCGAAAGGAGTGTGCTCTACGAAAATTCCAATATAGCCCAAAAGTGTCCCCTTGAATAATAAATTGACGTGTTCTAGGTTTTGTTCGAAATCGTACTCCAAATACTCGAAAACGACTCTGTTTCGTTTTTGATAATTATAACAATTTTTTTCGGCTCGAGAATCCTCAAAACAAGCAAAATATTCTCGATTCTATCTATATTTATTTCTTTTCAGGCACTTTTTAAAAATTAAATTATTTTTTTAAGCATATTTCTTAAAAACTTGTCTTTATTCTTGTAAAAATCGAAGTTATTTGTTCAAGCAACTCTTAGAAACTCTTAAAAACTCTTAGAAATTGTATTCTAGTCTTGCAAAGACAGGTAAAACCTGATCAATCCCATCACAAAATTTCGTTAAAATTCAAGTTATTTGTTTAAGCATCTCTTAAAAACTTAGAAACTTAAAACCAGTCTTGTAAAAACAAGTAAAATCTCATTAATGCCATCATACAATCTTTTAAAATCCAAGTTATTTGTTCAAGCAACTCTTAGAATCTCTTAGAAATTTTATTCTAGTCTGGCAAAGACGGGTAAAACCTGATCAATCCCATCATAAAATCTTCTAAGATCTCGTTAAAATTAAAGTTATTTGTTTAAGCATCTCTTAAAAACTATTAGAAACTTAAACTTAGTCTTGTAAAAACAGGTAAAATCTGATCAATTCCATCATAAAATCTTTTAAAATCTTGTTAAATTCCGAGTTATTTGTTCAACCAACTCTTAAAAACTCTTAGAAATGTTATTCTAGTCTTGCAAAGACAGGTAAAACCTGATCAATCTCATCATAAAATCTTTTAAGATCTCGTTAAAATTAAAGTTATTTGTTTAAGCATCTCTTAAAAACTCTTAGAAACTTAAACTTAGTCTTGTAAAAACAGGTAAAAACTCTTAGAAATTTTATTCTAGTCTTGCAAAGACAGATAAAACCTGATCAATCCCATCTTAAAAGCTTTTAAGATCTCGTTATAATTAAAGTTATTTGTTTAAGTATCCCTTAAAAACTCTTAGAAACTTAAACCTAGTCTTGAAAAAAACAGGTAAAATCTTATCAATTCTATCATAAAGTCTTCTAAAATCTTGTTAAAATCCTAGTTATTTATTTAAACATCTCGTAGAACCTCTTAAAAACTCTGATAAACTTGACTCGAGTCTTGTAAAAACAGGTTAAATCTGATGTCAAGAACAACGAAATTTAACTGGATCTTGTTAAACCTCGTCAAAATCGGATCACTGTTATCACAAAATCTTATAAAATCTTGTCAAAACTTTTAGGGTTCCTCCTAAAATATTGTAAAATCTCGTAGATTTTCAGAAGCCAAAGGTGTATCCTTCTCCTCATAGAATCTCATAAACTTTATCGATCTGACAAATTCTTATAAAAGTTCACAAGACTGCTGTTGAAAACTTGTGAGGTTGCAATATATTTTAATCAGCCACAAACTGTTCAAAGTTATACAAGATTTCACCAGACAATGGTGTTTCACAAACCGATGTTAAAAACAATTGAATCTCGTCAACTTTGACCGTCGGATCCTATCAAAACTTGCCAACTTTGACGAGTTTTTTTAAAGAGTTTTGATGCGGTTCTTTTGGCAGGGTTGTGTGATTTTTTAAACAAAAATGTACAGTGTTTCTTATTTTGCATGTTTTTGTTTTATACTAACAAAAAATTATTGGTAAATGTTTTTTAGCATTAATAATTAAGTAGGTAGGAACTATTAAAAAAAAAACATCCGGCAGTTCGGAAATTTCCTGGAAAATTTCAGTTATAAACAAAATATTAAATATAAATAAATTTGGCTTAAAATATTTTAGCATAATTAAAGGCGTAACGTGTTTGTTTAAGCAATTTTTACTATGTTTTTCACATTTTATGCCATGATTTTGCTCCCATTGTATAGCCTTCTTTCCAAACTTTCGATTTTTAGAATAAAACACTCAGGTTTTTCAAGTTTTCACTGTTTTTTTGGCATTCAAAAAAAGTACTGCAATAAAAATAGTAGTTTTCACAACTAGTGGCTAAAATAGTGCTTTTTTTACAAGCGTTGGTTTAAATAACGAGCGTAGCGAGGTATTTAAAAATGCGAGTAAAAAAAAGCACAGTTGAGCCGCGAGTTTTGAACACTATTTTTTTTAATACCGTTATCAAAAAATCAAAGAAAAACAGGAAAATGCTTTTAAAAATCTCGAACGAAGTGCACTTCTCGAAACACACCATCTTTACACTATAAATCAAGGAGGCTGGTAAATGAAATAACAATCGTTTCCATAGCGATGTGCCTTTCTACGCGGTGACGTTCAGTGTTGCGCCATTTTAATCTTTGACAGTTTGAAATTTTGCCGATTTTTTTAATGATTTTTTCGTAAATATTTGGTGGAAACTGGCGGAAATGGCATAATTTTTAGGCAAGAATAATCATATTTTCGCAATATTACTACTTTCCGCTATTTCTTTTTAATTTTGGGTAAAAAACGGAAAGAAATCTTTTTTTGCACTCGTGATCAAAAAAAAAAGTTTTTTGCATCGGATTGGTAACCAAAAAAGCCATGCTTTAGTTTTCTGCAGAAAGTTACTAAAATCATGTTTTTGATGAAGGTATAAACAAAATATTTAAGGTTGTTGAAGAGAGACAGCAGGCTATTAAAAAGTATTTTAGAGAAAGATGTAAATAATTTAAGGCAATTGTTTACTAAAAATTTCTGTTTTGTCATCTGTCTGTCATCTTGAGTGGTGTCGTGCGTATAATTTTTATTTTGCGATTTTTACCCAAAAAACGACAAAAATTGTAATTGTTCATTGTGTAAGTCATAAGGTGGTATTAATTTCTTTTAATCAAAGTTCTTTATGGTCTAAAAATAATTGAACAGGTATTTAACTAAATTATTTTAAGGTTCATCGTGAAAGACGTTTCTATTTTGGAATGCCGATAAATATTTAAATTTGAAAGAAAATTGTTGTTAAGTTAAAATAAAAAAGCATATTTAAAAAAAATACAATAAATACCTATAATAGAAATAAGGTTATAGCATTATTTATTATATTTATGATCATGAACTAATAAAATATGTAATAAAATATTTTTTTCTGAAATATTTTTATAATGTTTATCACACACGTAAAATCTAATACATATTTGACAAAAAATGCACCATTATAGTGCGCCAGTGGGGCAATTTTTGGCTCTACCATGATGAACCTAAAAACAATTTTGTTAAATACCTGTTAAATTATTTTTAGATGTGCTAAAATACACTTTAGGAGGACAGGTTTTTTTGGTAAATTAAAAGACAGCAAAGAACTTTGATTGAAAGGAATGCATACCACCTTATGTTTTACACACTTACGCTTTGAAAAATTAAAATTTTTGCTGTTTTTTGGATACATACACAAAATAACTAAAATTTTTAGTAAACAATTGCCTTAGACTATTTTCATCAGTAGGGTAGGTTAGCCACTTTCAAATAAAATGAAGAGATGAGGGTGAGCGTGGCCACCCTCCCTTCAACCCCTCACCCCTGAACTTTGACCATTGACCCTTAACCTTTGACCTTTGATCCTTGCTATTTGACCTTCGACCTTTGAACCTCTCTTCTTCTCCCCCTCTACTCCTCCTCTCTTCATTTCCCCTACCATTACTTACTTCGCCCCTCTCTATTTACTTAACCCCTCTAATTTTCTCCCACCACTACTTTAGTTTTTAGCCAGGAAGGGATATCTCTCTTTAAGTCGGTATTTCTACAACGGAGTAGTGACTTCTCCCCTCTCTTATTACATACATTTTTGGTGGGAGAGTATCGGTATATAAATAGCCGTGTTTTATCAAGTTATAAAATAGTTCGTTTTTGGGAGTATATAGTGCACGATACGAAAATGAATTTGTGTGAATTTTGTGGAAAAAATTTTACTCGTGTCGATAATCTTAAGAGGCATCAACGCACTGCATGTAAAAATACACCAGTTACAACTTCCGCTGCATCTCCGGCTAAAAGACTAAAATTAAAACAAAATGTGAAAAATAGTGGACAGACGACTATGATTGCGAATAGTTTGCCATCAACATCAACCGCTTGTGACCAGGATGTGCAAAAGTAATGTGTCCAACATGTAATGTATATGTACAAAAACGTTTAATGGCTGCACATTGTAGAACACAACAACACCGCACAAATGCATGCGTTCCGCTATCGGACGGGGTCAGTTTAATAAGAAGTGCTTTCGGAAAGAAGATTGCTAATCACAGGATTTACCCTGAATCAATGTTGTCAATGAATTGTTGCAGAGATCAATAGAAGAATACTATGTAATTAAAATTAATCTGGAATTATTTGCTCTATTTGTGATGCCCAAAAATGAAGAATGTGAAGAAAAGTCGTTTAACACACAAAATCAAATTGTGCATGAAGGCTCCGACTTAAATGAGATTTATAATGATTTTGTCGATAAATTGATGAACCAAACTTCAGAGTTTGAAGAACGTAATTCTGGTAGGTATTAATATTTTTAAAAATAATGTAAATTTAAATAGCTTTTTTTAAATTTTTTGGCTTACGATTACTTATATTTATTTATTTTCTCTTTTTAAGGATGGGCCTTACAACAAATTTCATATTTGGAGGTAAACATCAATAAATGTAATCCTGTTGGAGGCTCCTCATACATCAATCTACCCAAACCCATTGAGAATAAGCACGCTGTCATAAATGTCATAAATGTCAAAAATGACGATTAGGCCTGCTTTGCCTAGTCGATAGTATTAGCATTGCGACCCGCTCATCAGAATCCTAACCTAATTTTATCTTACCCACACTATTCTTCGGTGATTAATGTGACAGGTATGGAGTTTCCAGTAAAATTACACGACATATCAAAGTTTGAGGAGCTAAATGATATCTCTATTAATGTGTATGGTCTCGAAAGTTTTTTCGAAAATGGTAAAGTGAATTATGAAGTTGTAGGTCCTTATTATTACTCAAGAAAAAAAAATAATTTTCACATTAACTTATTATTGGTTTTGCAGGATTGTCAGTCAAAAGATAAGAACCACGTTTGTGATAATTGCCAAAATTGTTGGATAAAAAATTTTTCGGCTTTAGTGTCTAAACAAATTTCTTCTAATGGTCACAAATTATATTTTTGTGATGGTTGTTTAATCCATTTTAGATCTCCAAAAAATCTTCATCAACATCAACAAAACGATTGTACATATATCTTTACTGTCGCGCCTACGACCGATATGCGTATAGATAAGTTCGGGAACAGTGTTCCCTCAAATATTTTAAAATTTCAAAATATTCAAAAGCAAATAGAAGTACCCTTTGTAGTTTACGCAGATTTTGAATCCATCTTAGCACCAATACAAAGTTGTGAGCCCAACCCCAAAGGATCTTTTACGGAACGAAATTTTATACATAAACCATATTAATTTGCTTATATTATAAAGTGTTCTTTTGATAGATCCATTTCAAAGTTTGTGCTCTATCGAGGCTCTGATGCTGCGAAAGTATTCGTTGAGCGTATAGAATCTGACTTAAGAGAGCTATATCACAAATATTTAAAGGATATAGTGCCAATGACACCTTTAAACGATCAGGAACTGATTGAAATGGAACAAGCAAGTGAATGTGGTATATGTGAAAAACATTTTGAGACTTTTGATACAAAGGTAACTGACCAATGTCATATAACGGGACGAAAACGCTTTTTTGCCGCACATAGTAAGTGCAACCTAAATTATAAAACGCCTAATTTTGTCCCCATTGTGTTCCATAATTTGAGCGGCTATGATTGTCACATGTTTATCAAGGAACTGTATCGCCATGGCGATAAAATCGATTTTATTGCCCAAAATAAGGAAAAATATATTTCTTTTACCAAATCCATATACATGCACGACTACACAAACTATAAGGAAGAAATAAAGAAAAAGTATTTAAAACTTCGATTTATTGATAGTTTTAAATTCTTAAGCACTTCGCTGGAAAATATAAGCAAAAGATTAGATTCTGAGTCATTTTTTGAGACTAAAAAGTATTTTCCCGACCCAGAAAAGTTTAATTGGATGAGGCAAAAAGGTGTTTTCCTTATAGTTTTGTCACAAGCCTTGAAAAATTAGATGTTTGTGAATTACCAACAAAAAATCAATTTTATGATAATCTAAACGAACAACATATTAGCGATGAAGACTATGAAAGAGCAAAAAAAGTTTGGAAAACATTTGGATGTAGAAATCTGGGCGAATTTGCAAATTTTTGTTTAACTGGGGTCGTACTGACTCTTTGTGACACTTACGAAGCATTCCGCTTAAATTCATTAAAAGCCTATAAATTAGATCCAGCGCAATATTACACACTACCCTCACTGTCCTTTGATGCTATGCTTAGAATGACTAAAGTTCAATTAGAGCTACTAACCGACATCGATATGATACATTTCTTTAAAAACGGTATTCGGGGGGGGGGGGGTGTAAGCCAATGTACAGATCGAAAACATATCGCGAATAATAAGTATCTTCCAGAGTTTGACGCCAATGTTGATTCATCTTTCATTATGTACTTAGACGCAACAAATTTATACGGCCATAGCATGTCTTAACCTTTGCCCACTGATGGGTTGGAATGGCTTACAGAACAGGAAATCTTGCAATTAAATATTTCTGATATTTCAGAAAATAGTCCTATTGGATATGTACTTGAAGTTGATGTTTATTATCCACTTGATTTACACAATTATCATTCAGACCTCCCTTTTTTGGTTGAAAATTTAATTCCCCCTGAATCCCAGTCAAAAATTAAAAAACTTATCCCAAACTTAAACCACAAACAAAAGTATGTTGTTCACTATAGGACTTTAAAACAAGCCATTGAGCATGGCCTTATTATTATAAAAACCCATCGAATATTAAAGTTTAATCAATCTGCTTGGTTAAAAAGATACATTGATTTTAACACGGATTTAAGAAATAAGGCAAAAACTCCTTTTGAGAGTGACTTTTTTAAGTTTTCTACAAACTCCATATATGGTAAGACTATGGAGAATGTAGAAAATCGCAAGGACATAAAATTAATCACTAGTTGGGAAACTATTGGTCGAAAAGTTGGTGCTAGAGCATTAGTTGCGCGACCCAATTTCAAGAACAGCTTAATATTTTCCGACGATTTTGTTGCTCTTCACATGGGAAAGCTAAAGGTTGTGTACGACAAACCAATTTATCTTGGTTTTTGTATCTTGGACTTGTCAAAAACAGTTATTTATGACTTTTTCTATAATGTTATGAAAAAACAATTCAAAGATAAAGCGTCTCTCTTATACATGGATACCGATTCAAAGATAAAGCGTCTCTCTTATACATGGATACCGATTCATTAGTAATGAAAGTCATAACAAATGATTTTTATAAATATATAGTTGATAATCCGAATTATTTTGACACGTCTAACTATGATATTAATAATAGGTTTGGCATTATAAAAGGTGTTGGGAAAAATGAAAGATGAATTTCCTGGAAATCCAATAATGGCTTTTTATGGTACTGGCGCGAAGGCATATTGTATAAAGTCTCTTTTAAAAGAGACTAAAAAGGCAAAAGTTATAAAAAAATCGATTATCAAAAAACAAATGTCAATTGAGGATTATAAAAATATTGTAGAAAAGGGCGGTTTAATTTTTCGTAAAATGAAAACATTTAGGAGTGAATTACATAATATCTACACCGAAACTAAAAATAAAGTAGCTCTGTCTTCCCACGATGACAAACGTTATTTAATACCGGGCACTACGAGTACATTACCTTGGAGTCATTCAGAAATTAAATCATGCCAAGAGTTTTTAGAAGTGCTATCTTATCTTAGATCTTTAAATGAAAATGATTTGGCTAGAATAGAAAGAACTATGTTACCGTTCTAATGTTGTGTAGTAAACCATGTATATTAGCAATTGTTATTATTTGGGTCATTCCATATCAAATCAACCAAAAAATCACAAAAATTTTACGCGACCAATTCCAATTTTGATGATTTTTGGTATATATTTTCTTCTTACCATAAAAGTTGAAAATGCAAATTTTTAGATTTTTTTGATTCGTAGTTTTTTTTTTTATTTTTCAAAATAAAAAAGTCAGCATTTTGACCTTAACAAGAATGTACAAAACTAGCAATATCTCGAGAACCACTTACACTAGGAAAGTAATAAATGGCTCATTTTAAAGTCATTTTGAAGCTTTTTTTTATGAAATATCACAACATAATTTTAACAAAAAAAAAATTGAAAATAAAAAATTGAAAAAAAAAAATTGAAAAATTCAAAAAGGCCGTTTTTAATTTTTTTGAAAAAAATATATAATTTTGGTCAAAGTGTTACTTAATTATCCACAAAATTTTATGATGGAGAAATGATGGGTTCAATGTCAAAAAAAATATCAAAAATATTAAGTACATTAAAAATCATGCATTTAAAAAAATAAACATATTTTAGGAGCACCAATAGTGCACTGGATATTAAAATAAATAAATTTGTTGGATGGATACAGGTTTTAAAAAATACCCAGAGGCTTTATCTACAAATTATTTTATTTTAAACTCGCAAAAGAAATAAACAAACTTTTCTACTTCGTTGATAAAAATTAGACAGAAAACACTAAGACTAACTATATACCATAAATTTATTTTTTTAACTTTCTTTTAAGAATTTCTAATGAATCTGACATTTCTTTTTTGCTGACATTGTAAGTTCTGCCAGTAGCAGTGTTGGGTTCAACTTTTTTTATAAGACTTTCTGGTTTAATAATTAAAATATCTTGAGGTGTTGGGTAAAAAAATGATGAGTCAGGTCCTCGTGGATGAAGAAAGCTTACTTTCAGTTCTCCGCTCTCATTATTTTTCCGCAAGACACAAGCCAGCCACCAAGCACTGTCATATTCTACAGTGACAAACCCTGACTCGATATTTTGCAAAATAATGCTTCCACCTTTAAAAAGATTATGTGTTTCGACCTCTAAGCATGTAGAAAACTGTTTTGCCAAAAACGTGCTTTCTGTAAGAGGAATTACAGCATGAATTTTTTGTGTCCCCGGTATTGTTAAGACTTCCGCAAATCTTTTATTCAAAATTATTTCATGATTTGTATAATCTGCTTCTGTGCAATATTTAAAATCAATGCCAGATATGTTTTCTTCACACCAAGTAAACAATTGTAGAGGTGTCATTACTTGATTGTCATAGAGCCTCTGCAAACTGGCTTTGGCAGCAAGTCTTTTAACAGTTCCTCCCAAGCCATCGCAGGCACTTTTGCCATGCGAGGTGGCAAAATAATGCCACTCTGCTTCAACACCAAAATCTTTTTTATGCAGGCATATATTCAAAAAATTCTTTTTGTTTTTGTACTGCGCAGCACATCCATCCGAAAAATAAAAAATTTTGTTAAGTCCTGGTATTTTGATTTTTAAATCAGGCATTATATTTTTTAAAAATAAATGAAATGCAATTGTATTATGTGTCAAGCTTTCCGAAATAAACACATAATTCAGGTTGTGCAGTTTACCATCACTTAGAAAATAAATGGCAAAAGGGTGGAGGGTTGCCTGGCTGTTATTCCAATGATAAGACTGGACTTCATCTTGCATAACAAAGGAATAATTTTCCGCAAAGTCGCAAGTGATCAAAGACTCTCCAGGTTTAAGGTTAATTTTTATTTCATTGTATCTATCTTTTTGCATTTTTGCAATAAAAGAATGTGATTTAAGTTTTATAAGATCATCAGTAAATTCCTGGACAAAATCATCACTTTTCTTAACAACGGTTTCCATAGTACACCTATCTACTGAGACCCACTTTTTAAATGAGACCTCATCAATTAATTCTTCCTCAAATTTTTCTATTAACGTATTTTTAAACTGTTCTACTCCAGGACATTGCTTGCATCTATTGCTTAAAAAACAGTCCACTGAAGGTGGATTACACATTAGTTTATAAAGGCAATCATGATAAGATATTGCAAGAGGCCTGTTATTTTCATCATATAGCTTATTTAATTTGGAGCCATTGAGCATTAGTTTTATATTTTGATGTATAGTACATACACATACAGTATGAGTCCCACTTTTTCCTGCCAGTATACAGTTTTTGGGTCGCAGTTCACAAAATTTTGAAAACCCAATTTTTTCATTGGGGTACTCAGTTTTAAACAATGCATAAATTTCTTTTAAATTAGCTAAGACTAATTTTTTTTGTACATATTCTTTTTCAGCTCCATATTTTCTGATAACAACATAATCTTTTTTACCTGGCATGGTCCTGCTAATGTCATCCCTTTGGTAAAAATCTACAACTATTTGGGCCACTCTATCACTAAGGGTCTTTCCCGGTTTGGGGTTAGGAGAACATAATATCCCATTGTCCTTAACTAACTGTTTTACAGCTCTGGCCAAATATTGAGAAACTCCAAATTCTTCTTCAATCTTCTTTCTACTCCAACTTTGAGGTAAACATGATAAAACTAGTATTTTCTCACTCCTCTTTTCGGTTTTTAAAAATTTGTCCTTTAACTGCTTAATCATTTCACTTTCGTCACTCTGGCATTCCTTTACTAGCGTTGAATCTGATTCCTTTGTAAATGCTTTCGCAATTGTATGCTGTACAATATCAATTTTTCCTTTGTATACATTTTTTCTTTTAATCGGCGACACACCAAGAAGCTCCAATGACTTGTTTAAAAGAGTAAATGATTCAGCAGGATCTTGAAAATCTGGATCATTTTCTGGAACTTGACTGGGTCTAAAAAAATTTAAAAAGTTAGTTTTTTATAAGAACTTAAAAAGGGGGTAACAGCTGACCCAAAATGTGTACATAATGCCAAGAAATTTGTACATAATGTCTGTATTCTCAAAATGCCATGCAAAATAATGCCATGCAAAATAATTCCATGAGATTTTTCCACTCCGTACTTGACGCAATTGGTTTAGTTTATTAATTTTATATTAAAAAATACTATTTGTTACTTACCCTCATCTTCTTCAGATGCCTTAAACTCCTTTGAAAGCTTTAGTCTACAACCATCACAGATTTTCATTCCCATTTTGACATTTTTGTAACTGCACATCCACTTGGTCACATTTCTTAATTTCCCAAAATGCTTGATTTTTAACTCTAGTGGATCACAGCACTTTACTTTATATTTAGTCCATCCACTTGCCTCACCCATAGTTGAAACTTTTAAAATTACACAGAGATGACTTCTGATAAACCTTCAGTCGAACTATTATGTATCGATTATTTGGAGCTGTATCAGGAAGATACTTGCCAAAAATTTAAAATCAATTTATGCAGGAATTTTCATGTCAGCAAATCCCCACAATGTACCTAAACAGACCAATAAAATGAAGGAGGTGTGTCCTTAATGTTAAACAGGAATAAACAGGCAGTATTTCACAAAAGTATTGGTAGGTTTATACAGGCATATTTTCCTAAGAATTGGAACATCCAATAGTACGTCTCCGGTGGAAAAGAGGTTTTGTAAGTAAATATTACAATGGGGGGCAATGTTAATCTGATTACTGATACAGAATGAAACGTAGGATATAATTTTTTATTAAATAAAATATTGTTAAATATTTTTATAATATCGCTTTAAACCCCATTATATTCTTCTAATTACCAAAATGCATTGTCTATTTATAGGCGATTTTTCATGCATGTGACATTTTTAATAAATTTTTTCACATTGAACCCATGATTTGTCCATCTCAAAATTTTGTGAATAGTTTAATAACACTTTAAAGAAAATAATATAATTTTTTGAAAAAAATTAAAAATGGCCTTTTTGAAATTTTTCAAAAAAAAAATCAAAATTTTTTTTTTTATTTTTTTTTTCAATATATGTTATGCAATATTCTCCTATGAAAGGTCTTTATAAGAGCTTTAAAATGAACCTTCACCTACTTTTCTATTATAAGTGGTTCTTTGGATATTCCTAATTTTGTGCGCACATGTTAAGGACAAATAAGTGACTTTTTCGATTTTCAAAAATTAATTCAAAATAAACAACTGGTCAAAAAAGTCTGAAATTTTGGATTTTCCAGTTTTTTGGTAGGAAAAACATGTATACTAAAAATCATCAACATCGGAGATGATGTGGTAAAATACCCTGGTTGACTTGATATGGACTGACCCATTTGTGTAATAAAAAAAAATACATTTAAGTGTTTTTTTTTATTTACTACCTTAACCTAAAAAAAAACAAATAAAAAGACCATGTTTAAACTAGGCAGTATTACCATTTAATAAATTTTTTAAAAATTTTACATTGGATAAAGAACATATAGATAAATTTTTATTGTTGTGATATAAACAGCTAGGATTTCCTTTGGGCAGCGGAGGATGTTCTGGAAGTTCAATAACATTGGAAATATATTTTCGGATAAAATTGGCTTTTTCCAGCCCTTTAACATACACAAATTCTGACAGACTTGAAATGTGCTGTATAATATCTTTAAAATCTTCAATATTGGTAAATCCATTAGACTAGTTTATGCAGTGGTGGTACTTCATAATCCAATTGTCTTGTTTCTTATATTTTAAATCCAATTTGCTAATGTTAAATGGAGGTTTAAAAACGTAATGAGCTATTTTTAAACCATCATAAGCCGCCAATTCTTTGGGTATAAATTTGTTATTGTGAGCCTTAAATCCTTGTACGTCAACAAACATTTACAATAGAGTAGCCAATAGAAAAGTGATGTGTAAAATTTTAAAACCATAAACTTTATACAATATCCGCAGCATTAATCCATGAATTATGCTTTTCAGGGAAACCCAGCCACTTAACGTAATACTCATTTCTATGGTTCATTTTTCGTTTTTTTTTCTACTAAATATACATCCGGATTTTTGGTTTTTTGTAGTTCTAATTCGTAAAATGCTCCACGTATTGGTTCTCCATCAAGACTTTTTAAAATATATGACGCTGGATTTGTAAAATTAACTTTATCAATTATAAACAGCTCTGTAGACCACGATGGAGTATATCCTTTTTCAAAAATTGATTTATATTTACTTATTCGAACTTTGTCTCCAACTTTAAACTTAAACTTTTTAGGCGCAATTTTTATGTTTTGAAATGCTCTAATTTGGGAGTTTGGCTTGACATCAATTGGTCTCATTTTAATAGTGGTGTGTACTGTTCTATTGTATTTATTAACTATTTGTTCTAAAATATCAATCCATTTATAGCTACCCCTAGCAGAAAACTCCTTAAATAATTTGTTTTGTTGTTTTTTATTGTTTTAATCACTTTTTCAACGGTAGCTGCTTTTTTAGTACTATACGTGCGGTAATGATTAATTCTTTTTTTCTTCATAAGTACTCGAAAATTAGCATTAAAAAATTCTGTTCCTTGATCAGATTGGAGATTGCTAGGGAAACATTTTGCCTCTTTAAATATATCTTTCATTGCGTCATGTACTTCAGGTCCTGTTTTGGTCCGTAAGGGCCTGACCCACACGAATTTAGAAAAGCAATTTATGCAGACCAAAATATATCGATAACCGTTATTTTCTTTTAAATACTGTTGCATATCAGCCAAATCGATTTGCCACAAATCATTATATCTAATTATAGTTGTTCTTCTGGGAAAATTTTTCCTTGCTGTTCTGTGTAACTCATTAACTACACTTAGTTTCTCCTGACTAACCATTTTAGCTTCTTTGTAATTTTTTACACAGTTGAGACTGGATGATGTAATAAAACAATTTTGTCAATTTTTTCGATTCTTATACGCAAATGTTGAAATTTGTACCATACCTCAGAATCTAAATCTTCAACTGTTGGTTTTTTGTTCTTTATAAAGTCTTCTAAATTGGATTGAACAAGACTAACAGCTACTGTTATAGCTGCTTTTAAGTCTTCTACAATCTTTCCTAGACGGTTTTCCAAAAACTTCGAATTAACTGCATCGTTTTCATTTATCGCATCTCCAACGTTGCATAACCGCTTATTATCAATATCAAGCTGTTGGTCTGAAGTCAATTTAAAACCGTTTCCATTCAGCCCTTTTATAATCTTCACTTTAGAACTATGGCCCAAGCGTCCGAACTTATCTATAGCTTCTTCTTTGAGCTCTTCAATAATGGACAGTATTTCACTATCGTGCCCTGTATGCCCAGCCATTTTAGAACTCCACAATAGTCGCAGGCGTGCAACCAACTCCTGCGCTGTATTCCAGTATACATACTCAACTTTTTTATTGCCAAGTAATTTATTTTTTAAATTTATGTTTTGTCGCTTTTTAAAACCAGATCCTGTTTTTTCAAAAATAAGCGGTTTAATAAAATTGGTAAATTTAGCAGATTTACTTTTATTTATTCCATTTATTTTATCGTATCGATTAAACTAGGCGTTAGAAACTTGAAGAATATCTTTGTAATCGCTGAGAACATTCTGATCAATTTCGTTTATGCTGGATTCATGCGGTTTCTTTAAAAACAGTAAGTCATATAATTGTCGAGATCCGATGTATTCTCCGAGTTTATATTTTCCACGCCATAATGTTATCATTCCAGCAGGAAATCTTATTATTACATCTCCTATATACATCTTCTTATTAGCAATATTATATCGGACTCCATACACAGTATCATACCTTGTTGGATTATCTTTTAACCCATATATATAGGTCATAGCTATAGCTTGTGATTCTCCTCCGGATCTTCGCATAAAAGATATATCATTATCAGTCAGCCCTGTTATATTAAGTGAACTTTCGGTCAACTTTGAATTGTTTGAGGGCGTGCCTGTTAATGGCGGACTAATTGGATATAATTCTGTTTTTTCTTTCCCAAATGATTTTTCGCTGACATTTTCAGTTCCCTCGTCTTTCTCCACATTATTATTCCTTGTATTTGTTGATATTGAGACAGCTGCAGGTTTTTTATTTTTCTTGATGCTCGCAACATTTTCTGAAATCGAAACTAGGGGTTTGTAAATGGGTCCATAAAATTTATCCAACCCAATTTTGTCATGTAACTGCTCACTTTTTAGAGCTTTAAACATTTTCCTTACAGCATCAGTCATTAAAATAAGTTCACGTTTTAAAGATATATCATTAATTGACATGATTATGATGTGTGCTTCCGTTCATTCACCTTGCAACTAATAAAGAATGTGAATATGTTATAAATATATGTAGTTGGCAAAACCTTTTCTATATCTTCCACTGTTTAAATCAGCGTCTTTATCAATCACCAAAAAATCATGTTTATCACTCCAATATTTTCCAGAAATTTTTTGAAACTGAGAAAATGTAAAGTCTGGTGAAACATGGTCGGAAAAAATGTGTTTGAGATTTGTTTCATCTTGTTTAAACACTACAAGAAAATTTGCATTGTCTCGAACCAGTTGTTTTGGCACTCTAGAATACGTTTGGGCTAAATAAAAACAATCAATATTTCTATGTCTACCCATACTGTAATATGTTCTTATAATATCCTGATTATCACAAATTACATCATCGAATACAAAGACAGAATTTCCGTATGACGTTGGAGGTGTCTTCAAACGTGTAATATCCTAATCCCTTTATCGGAGTCAAAATCTTCTTTAGATATTCATATTTTGGTTGAAAAAGTGATTTAGAGTAGACATAAACATTTTCAAAACGTAAACCAAGAGGGTGTGTTAAAAGTGTAATAAGAACATTGGTTTTTCCACAGTTTGATGGTCCTATTATAAATCCTCGAATAGAATTCGGTAGTAGTTTTCCATGGCGAGACTTAATGCTACCATGGCCAATTTTTTCATCTAAATTAATAACAGAAATGTTATCTTGTTGTTGCACGAGACGCATGACGATTGAGACTAAAATTTGTATTTAAGCTAAGGTAGATATATAATTGTTTTTATTTAAATGTTGTTACCCGACCGCAAAAGACAGTGCGACAAAAAGAAAGGTTATGGTATTTTTAATTCTCTGATAAATAAGTTACCAGTTGAACTACACCTTCCTTTTTACCAATTCTGTGGCCCAGGCACTCGCCTAAATAAGAGATTAGCTAGGGGTGACCCTGGAACCCTGGAATTAATCAAGAAGGTAAAAAAGTGGCGTTGGGTGCTGCCGTAAGAAAAATTCGATCGGAACTTCAAACCTACCGAAAAACGAATAGACAAAAACATCAAAACGTATCAACTATATCAAAACTTGCATTGGCTGCAGCACGAAAGCATATAAAAGCATATGGTGGAAAAAAGTTTATTAGAACACCGAGAATTATTCCTATACCTCGAACAGGCGGATTTTTACCATTTGCGTTGCCTGCTCTTATTCCTTTATTCTCAGCGTTATCCGCGATCGGAAGTTTAGCAGGAGGTGCAGCAGGTATTACGAGGGCAGTTAAAAGTGTGGCCCAAAATGAGGATAGTGTTATTAACAATAAAAAGCAACATACATTATCAGAAAGTAAAAATGGAAGTGGACTCTATTTGAAACCATTTCGCACCGGACTTGGATTGCATTTAAAAAACTCAAAAAATCACTAAAGCCCTTACCAAGAAGGGCTTTATCAAATTTTGATCTAGAAAAATATGCAAAGAAATATAAAATCGCCAATTTTAAAGGTATTTTTATGCGTGACACACTCCCCAAAAACGGGCCAAAAAAGGATGAATCCGGGATTATTAACTTGGAGACCTTCCAACAAATGGGCAGTCACTGGACTGCTTACAGAAAGAAAGGAGGAAATGTTATATATTATGATAGCTTTGGAAACTTACCCCCACCCCTAGAGTTTGTGAGATACATGCGCACTGGCATACATTCTGCCACTGAGATTCACTATACATATACAAAAGAACAGAACTACGACAAAGTTTGGTGTGGTCACTTATGCCTAAAGTTTTTAATGAGAAAGAACCCTTTTTAGCAGTAGTAAAATGAATTGTGTTTCAAATCCAAAGTCGGAACGTGAAAATTTAAAGAAAATGCATAAATCTTTGCGGGCTTTTAGTATATGTGGAAGTTTACTGAAAATGACAAAAGAAGAATTAAGTGATATGCCGAAAGAAGTAATGATTGCCTGCGCTCCTAATGAAATAGCTTTAGTGTGGGATAGATTACCAGAAGAACTTAAAAGTGATATTGATGTGTTGAAGTTTCAGTACTGTACTGACCACTACTCGGTAAGCAGTTCCACAGAAGATCAGATAGATAGAGGAAATTTTATTGTTGTTTGTGTAACATAGAAGGATCTAGAATTTTAAAGTCTGAAGAAAGTGTTGATTGTAGTCTACTGTCGACTTGTTGTAAAACACAATAAAGAAATGTCGCACACCTTTACTTTACATAGCGACAGAAGTGTGCTTCATGCAAATATTTATCCTCCTTTAGAATTGGATAAAAGAGAAAAATATGGATTAGGATTGGTGGGATTTTATTCCTACAATTCAATTTTTAATGTAGATGAAACAAATAATTGTTTTGGTTATAGAAAACAGCAATGGAAAGGACCAGTGTTGATAAAAATACCACCAGGGGCATATGAAATATCTGAAATTAGCAATGCTATGCTAAAGGCACTTCAAAAAGCAGCCAAAGACCTTGATGATACCATTTTTAGTTTAAATGCCAACAATAATACTTTGAAATGTGAAATTAAGTCAAAATACTATCTACATTTTAATCATCCCAACTCCATTGGAAAGATACTGGGATTTGGAATGGTGGAACGCTTAAAACCGAACGACAATCATATTTCATCATCAATGGTTGATATTTCTCGAGTAAGACTAATACGAGTTGACTCAAATATTACGGCAGGAGCATTCTTAAACTTTCAACAAGTTCACACACTATATGAATTTGATATTGACGTAGAACCTGGATATAAGTTAAGTAAAGAACCAAACAACATTATTTATATGCCCATTTTTCCAGAAGGTCGTCAGTACATCGACAACATCATACTAAGGATCTTGGATGATAATATTCAGCTGATAAATTTTCAACGAGAAAAAATAATTGTTAAATTGGAGCTCAACAAAATTTCATAAATATTTTAAAAGAGAATGGGATTTTGTTACCATACCAAAATTCGATGTCATCAACACGAATCCACCCAGATAAACAGACAAATAAATAAAAACAAGCGTAAATTTAGAAATAAAGTCAGTTGTGTTAGAAACATAACGAGAGAACGTTCTAAACTATCAACTGAAGACAAAAAGTTTTTAACAGCTCTTGGACTACGAATAAAAAATCGATAAAATCAAGTGCAGACAAAAAAGTCTTTAACAGCTTTTGGACTACGAATAAAAAATCGACAAAATGACATCAACAAGTGAAAAACTGGAAGTTTTTGGAGAACCCATTTTTGAAAATTCAATAATAAGCCTGAAGGAATTCAGCTACAAGCCGTTTGGTAGCCCATCATTTAAAAATTCTGATGAAATTCGAATTCCAATTCAATTTCAAGATTTAATATTGGATATTTCTAACAGTTATATCTACATCGAGGAAAATTTACTCCAAATGATACCACTAAAAAATGTTACCTATCAAATAACGCACTGGCTTTTCTTTTTGATGAAATACGTTACGAGATAGGTAGTGAACAAATTTGTGTGGTTATCAGTTCGACATTAAAAACGCTTGTTTCCTTTGGAAGTCGTCAACAAAAAACTTTAAATACCTACGGATGGGGACTTAGTGAAAATGATCAATTTATTTTGGATAAGACAAGCCACACCTTTAGTGGTTGATTACCGCTCAAATATTTAATGGGGTTTGCTGAAGACTATACAAGAGGAATTTTTAATCAAAAACATGAGTTAATTCTAGTTTTGGCACACACATTTAGCAACAGTTACATTGGTGAAGTTGATGGCGAAATATCCATTGACAAAATTGAATGGAGGATTAAACACATCATTCCAGGCGATAAGGAAAAGTTAAGAATTTTGTCCAAAGTAAATAAAGCTGCTTTTCGCATGTGGGATCTTTATGAGTTACCACTTCTTCGAAGTACCTCTTCAGATACGTGGGCGATAAGAAGTAGCACAAACTTAGAAAAGCCTGGATACATAATTGTTGCATTCCAAAATACCAATAATAGTAACAGCAAAAGCAAGGACGCAACAGAATTTATTTCTGCTGACGTGTGTGACATAAGACTGTATATCAACTCAATAGTTTTTCCATACGAGAGATGGAATCTCGATTTTTCAAAAAAAACTATGCGGGGCTGCCTTTTACGCATATGAGAATTTTCAAAAAAGCTATTATGGGAAAACATTCAGTGACCCAATGCTGGACTTTGAAAGTTTCATCGCCAACCCAGTATTTGTTATAGATTGTTCGCATCAACTAGATTCTATAACCTTATCCATGGTCGACATCAAACTGGAATTTAACACAAGAAAATCAAAGTTTCCAGACAATACTAAGGTGTTTTCATTAATAATTCACGATTCACTTATTTCGTACAACATTGTAAACGGTACTGTTCAACGGGGATAAAGTTTTTTAAATTATTTTATTTTGTTAGATAAGTAGCCAGTATTTTTAATGTTTTTTTATCATGGTGTAAGTTTATAATAATTGTAGTTTTTACATCAGAAATAAAATGTATTTTTTTTTTAAATATTATAAGTATATAATAGTTGTATATATATATTTTTTTTTTTTGAAAAATAGTTTTACATAAGAAATGAAGTGTAGTTTTTTATTAATAATACAAAAAAAAGAGATTTATATATTTATAGGGTACCATTAACTATTTATCTGATTTGAATTTTCTTCCATCTCCGAGTCTGTGGATGACAGGAAACCATCAAGTTCCAATAAATTAGGAGGAGGCTCGTTTGAAATCGTCGTCCTTTCAAACAAATCCTGGCATTCCTCACAAACTCCAGATGCATTGAACCATTTTATTTGCTGATACGTCTTGCAAAATCCGCACTGCATACGGTCATTTATTATATACCGCTGTTGGTTTTGACATTTTTGATTTTGCTAAAAATAAAAAAATATTTTAATATTCGAAAAAATAGTAAAAACTAAAACTAAACATTTAAAAATAAAAAAGAATAAGAATAATACCTACATTATACGCCTTTTGCTAAAACTTCAATTATTCAACCAATTCCGAAGATTAAAAGCTCGTAACTTGGCTACCTCTGTGTGTAATAAAATGTTTCGAATAGAAAGAGTGTCTTTTAAAACCCACTAACCATCCTCATTAATTGCGCATGTCCAACTTTCACCATTATTGTTTGCGCATGACCCGAATCACCAACCAATGAACTTAGAGGAAAATTTTTCAAACACAAAATGAGTTTTTTCAGGCCCATAATACAGCCACATTTATTGCGCATAACGATATATTGTGTTTTTTTTTGCGCATCTTAAATGTCATTTTTTCACAGTGAAGGGGGGGTGATAATTATGCGCACTATAGCGGAAAAGATTTTCTGACCCTCCGGGATAGGGGGGGCAAGAGGGGGGTGGGCGGAGGGGGGGAAGGGGGGGCACAGCGTTTCCCTCTTACAATTTTTTTAAATTTTATAACGTTAAAAGATCACGGCTATTTCATTTGATAGCATTTAGAGCATGTTAAAAATAGTACCCATTCTGTTTGATTTTTTTCGAAAATTTTTTTCTCAGGAACTAAAGCTTCAATCAACATTAATCTAGGGACAGCTTTTATTGTAAATATTATGGCAAGTTAAAGTTCGAAAGTTACATTGTAATAGAGTGTTTTTGAATGATTTAAAGCTATAATCAACCTTATCCTCATAACGGGTTAGGATCAATATTTTTTTTATTTGGATCACATAGAAAAGCAAAAAAAAATAATGCAACAAAAAGCCGATAATAAAAAAAATAATTTAAGGGTGAAAAGTCTTAAAGCCAAATTATTCCCAGTACGGGAAATACCCATTTTTTTTAAAAATCAAAATGCGTGCGGGTTGTTTTTCGTATGCATTTAGAAAATATTTATTATTCTGATTAGTGCGGAAAGTTAAGCTTTCCCGCACGCGACTGCAATTGACTTTACAATAAAAAGTCCGAGTGCGGAGAAAAACTCGGTGTAATCTTTCTGGCTTAAAATGCGTGTGGGAAAGTGGTGTTTCCCACACGTCCGTAGAAAATACTTATTTACCTAAACAATGTAGAAAGTCTTTCTTCGACGCACGAGACAGCCGTTAGATGCATAGTTAGCAAAAAAAAAAATTAATGCAACAAGAAATCCGATAATAAAAAATGTAAGGTCGAAAAGTCTTATAGCAAATATATTTACAGCACCGGAAATAGTTATTTACCTAACGACCGCAGAAAGTTATTCTTTTTCGCGACGCGACAACCGTTAGATGCAGAGTTAGAATCACTTAGAATAACAAAAAAAGCCGATAATAATAGTACATTATAAACCTAGGGAGTAAAGTGGTACAAAAAATATAATTTGTCGAGGGATTAAGCATCACTTTAATCCTGAGGATTATATACTATTTTATGCACTTTAGAATAAGCAGAAAAGTAAAAAAAATAACTATATTTTTTATTTATTTTTCAAAAAAATCGCACTCTGTAGACAAACCGCCACATGTACCTTCGCTCTGTCTTTATGTCAAACGATAACATCCAGTATGCCGAAACGCAGAAACATATGAGTCGCTATGTCAATAAATTTTACTTTATTTCCCTAGGGAATAAATGAACCACATTATTCCCGCAAAAGCGGGATTAAATGGGTGCATTTATTAAGTCTTAAAGCAAATTTATTCCCTGTACGGGAAATATTAATTTTTTTTGAATTAAAATGCGTGCGTGTTATTTTCCGCACGCTTGTAGAAAATATTTATTATTCTGATTAGTGCGAAAAGATAATCTTTTAACGACGCGGAGCGGAGTTCGAGCAAGCAGGCAATGATGGAAAAGATACTTTACGTAAAAAGTCGATAATAAAAAAGTCATAGTCGGAAAAAACAATTTCCCGTACTACTGTGTCACTTTACAAACTAAAATACGTGCGGAAAAGTGTTGTTTCTCGCACGGTCGCAAAAAAAAATATATTATAATTAATATTTTAAATTGGTATTATTATGTCACCCTAAGAATATTTTTTCTGTGTGTGGTAATACTCTAAAAAGAGAGTGTTAGACCATGCTCTAAAAAGAGAAAAAAGGTACTTCCCTAGGAATTGGTGCAGCGAAGTCAAAGGGAGGAGCTAAAAAATGAGAGGGTGTTAAACCAAAGATTTCATTTAAAGCAGCTACGGATATAGCAAGTTAGTCTGTCTTTAGTTGCCAAAATTGAAAGACTTTTTGAAGTGTTACCGAGTTTTTTTAGTTGTATGTGTTAAAAAATGGCCGAAGAAAGTTTTAATTTAGAACAGTACTTCGATGACGAAGCGAGGATGTGGGCGGCGTCCGATCTTGATTATAACTCCCAACTTTGGGATATTCAAGGGTCGGACGACGAGGTCGCCGAGGAGGACGCCGAGGAGGTGGCCGAGTAGGTCGCCGAGGAAGTCGCCCAGGAGGTCGCCGAGAAGAAAGTCGAGGACGTGGTAGACCTTATAACGCAAACAGACGACGAAGAAGAGATTCCTAACTACCAGCCGATTAGGAATTTTGTTACGCCGGCGTCGTTTGGAAGGTAAAAAATTTGTAATTTATTGTGTATATTACCACACAGGAATTACCTAAGAAATTCCTCTGTGATACTACCTTTTTTTTTCTTTTCTCTTTAAAAATGAAAAAGATATTTAGATCCCCAAATGCAAAAAAAAATATCTTATCAATTATGATTTATAATCTTGGTAAAGAATTCTCTAAAAAACCCGAAAAACATAACGTTTTCAATTTTAGCAATTAGAATGTCGCAAGTCAAGACGCAATAGATCGTAGAATTAATTATTTCACAAAAAAAAGTATGGAACATGCGATTGCACGCTCGTAAAAAAAATATATATTTTTTTTTGTTATTATTTTTTATTAGGGTAGTAGTAGGTTTTGACAGAACGTTCTCGCAAGATTTTTAAGTGTTATATTTTTATACCGCACTCAAATAAGTATGCTATAGCGAACATATATTACCGCCTGCTTGTTGATAAAATTTACAAAATTTTTTTTGTTTTACAGATTCAATTTGACTGACAATTCGGCTGGCTCATCCGGGGCTGCTTCGATGGCGGGAGCTGTAGGGACGGGAAGAGCCGAAGAAAGAAGGTAAAAATTTTTTATTAATATTACTTAAGGAATTCTCTCTAAAATTAAAAAAGTATATTGTCTGTTTTTTAAATCTATTAGAAATTGGTTCACATTTAAAGACAAGTCTTCTTTGGAAATTTGGACGTTCAATTTAATGATTTATAGATTTAATGAGCCACAGCCCAGCTGTTCGTTCCGTGGTCCAGCTGATGAACCACCCAGAAAAATTCAGGTGCTGGAGGACCGAGTTGTGCGGCCTGAAAGGTAAATACACTTACAATTTAAATTATTTTTTTAAATAAAGTAGCATTTGCTTTTACCTATATATACCTATAATAAATCTATAAATAGAAATTGTTAGTTAACCAAACGTCATAGATACCAAAAGTCTATTTTTTAGGTCTGTCGTGTGTTTGACTATTCCACCGTCGATCACGTAAAAAAAAATTGCTGAACTAAATTTAATGGTAGTTTTACTACTGAATTTCTGGGCTTTATGTATGCTTTATTTAATCAAAATCGGTTTAAAAAACCCAAGCAAAGCTCTTTAATGCAGCTAGTTTACTACCTACATTTTGTTACGTTAATTTTGTTAGGTTAATTTTTAAAGTTTGTTTTATTTTTACAGGTTTGCTGGAAGACAACAGCTGGGAGGAACAGTTGCCCCACTTCCAACCCGCCCAATGTTCCACACACAAGAGGGAACCCCTGTGGAAATTCGGCTTGTGGGGGACCCACAAATTCAAATTCCGGTACTTCGTCCAGTTCCAGACGAAGACGATTTTTTTACGGCGTCGCAAATCGACGCCATGGAGCGCGTCAGGAAACAAAGGTTGCAGATTCGTCAGGCTGTTAGCGACGCGGAGGCAACAACTAATCGTCTTCGTCGGGAACTGAAGGAATCCGAAATACGCCTTAATAGAGAAAAGGAAATAGAGAGAAAATTTTTGGAAAGAACAGGATTCTAAGATTTTTTTTCTTTTCGTTTTCCCTATCGAAGGAAAGTGCATATATATATATATTGTAAATTTTGTTTTAATTAATGCAGTTTTTTCTTAATTTTAATTCTATCGAGGGAAAGTGTATATATATTTTAAATTTAGTTTTAATTTTTAGTTTTATGTATATAGTTTTAACCTTAATGTAGTTTTTTCTTAATTTTAATTTTTAATAAAAATATTTAATTTTTCATATCTATGTGTATAATTTGTTTTTGCATAAAACCGAACTTTGCACCGCAATGTTAAACCTTGTTTAAATTAAACCGCTGTTTAGAATTTGGCACTTTGGTATTTTAAGTTTCTTGTCTAAGTTTAACAGTACGGTGTAATTAGTAGATCATTAAAATATAAAAAAAAAACAAATGAATAGTTTTAAAAAAATACAGCTAGCAGTTAAAACTAAATAATAATAATGTTTTTATACGACTGCTATATAAAATGAGGTTTTTCACAAGAAAAACTCACTCTAGGGACGGTTTCTCAATAGCGACTTAGGAATTTAACCTTTAAGTTACCTTCAGCTGTCTTATTCTGGCATTTGGTATATGTCTGCCATCTTTCTCTTTAACTAGATGGTTAATGCATAACTCGCTATTGAAAAGCAAGTCCTGAAAGTAGCGCTTTGTACACGGATATGTCAACATTGCACATCACGCATCATTATTATTGTTATTTGTTGATGACTAACAACGTCAAAAAAAAAATAAGTAAATAAAAAAAAATACAATTTTTTTGCAGTCGCAGAAATAATACAGTAAATAACGCCTTTGCTCGACTTATGGATTTCGCCTTCGGCTCAGATTACCAACTTCGTCTCGATTGTGTGCTAAGAGTTGATTTCTAACCTTGTTTTTTAATATAATATTATAATCAAGTTGTTCTAGATACTAATAATTATTGCAAGCTACTTTTATTGTTGCGTTTTGGTTCTTTGAAATTAAAACTAATATATATCCCCAACTATGCTTTTGCGACTCTGTATAATTAAAAAAAAGAGCAATACATGCCACTATTCATTTGCCTCATCCTGTATACACTCGTTTCACAACATATTAAAATCAAGCAAACAACAAGTTACCGCCTATAGTGCACATTTTGATCCGTGTGGTCTTTTTTCTAAGAAAAGCCGCTTACTAACATAACAAACATTAAGCTTAGCGAAGAAATCTACCATTCACCGAAAAAGTTAAGTGCATTTTTATGTCTCACAACAAAGGGATGCTCATTAAAAGACAAAATCTACCCATTTCGGGTGAAGAAAAAAGCTAGGCATATATGCTTGGGACGGATATAATATCGCCACCCAAATCACATACCTACCTACACATTAAGTCAATATGCGGCTTTTTTTTGACCACCCGCATGGTGATTTAAAGCTACTCTACAGTTTCGACCTCACACAAACGCAAATAAATACATCTTTTCTATTTTAAAAGCGTTGGATTTTTTAACATAAGTAATATGTATATTTTTCTAACTTTGTAGGAATATTTGTATTCCCATTAAAAACGCATGGTAGAACACTAAACTTTTGCTATGGTTTTTGCTTGGTGTTTTACCATTTATCTTGGCAGCGCTTTGCGTTTTTTTTAATCACGCAAATATGGGCCCAGAGGTGGCTCTTTCTTGTAAAAAAGTAAAACACATATTTTCTTAGCACAATTTGTTTATATTTTTAAGACAAATTTATTTTGATACATATAAATATATAGGTACAGCCTTTCTCCTATACATTCCAAAAAAACAAAATTTTATAAGGTAGCCAAAACAAATATAAAATGAATTATTAAAGCGCAAAAAAAACCTATCGTGTAGTGGTTAGTACAGCATGTTTTTAATGTTGAATAGATTTAGAATTAATCACTATTTAAAGTAAATCATCTTGTGAAATAATACATCAATAATAGGTACATACACTTTTATCAATTTTCTTCTAAATCTGATGCAAGTTTCATAACTTTGTCCAAAATATATTTGGGCAGGAACGCCTTGACATCAAAAAGTTCACTCCATAATTCTAACCCAATCAATCCGTTAACTAATGTGTTCAAATTCAAGTCTTTAAAGTATTCAACACAGAGAAATATTGCTTTTTTTGTATTTTTTCTTCATTAAAACACATTCTTCTACGTTCCAAAAACCAGGGCCTCCGCCCCGCATTTCGGCATTTTCAGCTTCAAAACACCTATCTCGAAATAACTCGAAAATATACTCTACGGCCCCTTGCAAGTCGTGAAATTCTTTGTATTCTTTGGAATCAAACCAAGACATTTTCCTCGTAAGGTAAAAATTTTAATATAAAAAAGAGTCACAACGTTTTACTATTTAGCATTTCGTCAGCTTCTGAAAGATATCTGCTAAAGTGCGGAATCACAAAAAGAGTCTTTTGTAGGTTTTCTTGTAACATCAATTGAAAGAATGTAGATTCGGTAAATAATCCATAAATAAACTGCTGGCAAAACAACGCTCCACTCAAATATCTTCTTACGTTTTCTAGTTCCTCACTGGTAACTTGTGGATTCGAATTAAGTTCTTCTGCTTTTGTTATGTATAACCAATACAGTTCGGAGATATAACTAACTAATATTTAAAGTAATTTTTTAACCAATTAATTTTATTCGACAAAATCAATCTTTAGTTTTGACTGTGTACGGGCCCCAATAAATTTAGGTTCACTCTGTCCAAGGTATGTTAAAGTACACTTTTGATAATTGTTTACAGCTGAAATAAAGTCGTCGCTAAATTTTTCCACCACTCTTTTTGGTAAAAACGTTTTAAACTTGTGTTCTGTCGAGCTGTCACATAAAGTCACCAAAATTGATTTTCCGTATCTAGTGCTAATTTGCTGCATATTTTCTATTACGTAAGCTTGATCCACATTTAACTTGCAAAATGTTTTCACTTCCAGTGACATATTTTTCTCTTCATTTAACATGGCATTAAAATCACACAAAAAACTTTTATCAATTTTCATTTTTATTGTGTTTCCAACGTTTAAACTAGTTATGATGCTGCGTTGGAGCTGTTATTCATTTATATGTTCGATTTTTTTGCTTCCCCCACTATTTTAAATTTTAACATAATGAGTAAAAAAAAGCGTTTTTTATTTGTGACGTAACCTATGATTTGTTATGCTTGTTTCGGTCCCACCAAGGCATATTAGGCACGTCTCTGGGTAAATTAATTGATACAGTTTTTCTTCACATATGGCATACGTCAAATGACTACAATTCATTTTGTCTGTGTAATGTAGATTGACGTGCTTATTGTGGCCCATAGGAGTGTTAATCCCTTGATTAAAATAACACTCACAACATAACGCAACAAATTGTTCCTCACCGATTTTGATTGCCACGTAAGACTGCGTAACACACATGGTCTTCTCACGGTACCCCGGTTTCACGGTTTTATCCGCTTTAATATCCCGCATTCTTACGAGACAGGATGTAGCACATGTGCTCTTTTCGAACATCTCATCATTATCGGAGTCTTCTTCCTCCAAGGGATTAATGAAACTATTGACATCCCTGTCAATCACCAACTCCTCTCTACATGTAACCATATCTTCATATTTCTTAAAGAAAAACATAAACACACCCGAAAGCAACTGAATAAAACCACTCATTTTTGGTACTTTTTTATTTAAATCAAAACCACTCATTTTATTTTTTAATTTAAATCAAAATCAATCTATTTGTTAATACTCTAACAAAATATAAAATTATAAAGAGACATTATTTTTTACTGCGACTTATATGTGCGGCATCCCCACCTAGCTCAAAAAAATAGTGGAGGAGGAAAATGTCATCCCCTCCTCGCTAGAAACTAAAGTAGTGGTGAGAGAAAAGTGGAGGGGATAAGTAGAGGGGATAAGTAGAGGGGATAAGTAAAGAGCAGGGGGCGAAGAGAGTAGGTAAATAGGAGGGGGAGAGGAGGAGAGGGAATGAAGGGGGAAGGGGGGGGTGAAAAGAGGGTGACGGGGGATAAAGGGGTGAAGGGGTAAAGAGGGGAAGGGGGGATTGGCCACGCCCACCCTCATCTCCTCATTTTATTTGAAAGTGGCTAACCTACCCTACTTTCATCTTTCTCTGAAATACTTTTTTATAGCCTGCTGTTACTCTTAGACAATCTTAAATATTTTTGCACTTTACTAAATTATTTCTCCATCTACCTCTAAAATTCTGCCCTCTCTCATTAAATATTTTTCATTTTAACAGAGACAAGATGTTTTTTGGCAGTACTTTTTTTGAACGCTCAAAAACCGGTGAAAGCTTGAAAAATTTGAGTGTTTAATATTTAATATTTTAAGTCTTAAATTACCATCATGTCTCTACCAATAGGGCAGACCAAAACATAAAACAAGAAAAAAAAGTCATAAATATAACATGGGGATCATAAGCCCTTAGTTTTTGAGATATATGGTGTCAAAGTGCGCGATACTTTTTTGTTATATTATAACAATTATTTAGGTAGATACCTTGTAAATCGAAACCTATACCTACCTACCTACTAGCGTACATAGGGGTATGTATATTCTCGATTATATTATAACAATTATTTAGGTAGATACCTTGTAAATCGAAACCTATACCTACTAGGGGTATGCATATTCTTGATTTACGTTACCAGAAAATTGATGTCAAAATCTAAATAAACACTTATTTTGGTTTTTTTAGTACCTACATTACTAATTTAAATAAAAATAAATGTCCCAAAGTAGACACAACATAAACATATCCTGGTATTTTTTTTTTTGATAATTTTTTATTTTTAAATAGTCCATTATTTTTAGTTACTATTCGTAAAAACTGCTATTTTTACCCATTGCTTAGGTGTTTTTTACAGCCTTTGATGCCCTTAACAAAATAAGTGCTTGGTTAAATAATATACAGGGATTTATATAATTAAATGTCAATATTTAAAAAGCTTAAATCTCATAAAAATACACCTGTTTTTATCTATTTTTATAAGGTTTATAAGCTTTGATGAGGTAAAATTTTAGGTTTATTGTTTGTAATAGTTTATGAGTATTTGATTTTGGTAAGATTTTGTGCAGTTTCATATATATCTGTTTTTTACCTGAGCCAATCTAACAGACTTATAAATCTGCATAAATCTTTATAGTACAAACGTTTTATTTTCAAATATTTTATAGGTTTATAAAATAACTGTTTTCTAGAAGATTTTATAATCAAACAGACTCATTAAACTTAATAGGGTTCAGCTCATTTTTACAAGACTTTTGGGCGATCTTATGATCAGCCAGACTAATAAAATTTTAAAGGTTTCCGACTTTAGTTTGCTATGGGTTGGTATAAACACAAGTCTTCTTATAGATTCTATAGTCAGACAAACTCACAAAATTGTATATGCTTTTATTTGTCCATGTGAAAAAATAACTATAGCTTTGAATATATCCACAATTTTTATGGATTTTCCGGGGCATTTTATAATCTAACAGGCTCATAATATTTTAAGGTTTTTATAATAAATTCTAATCTTTTATAATTTTACTTACTATATGGCTAAAACCTTTGAAACAGACTAATTTCATAAAAACTTTGTTTTTATCGACTACCTTTTTCTTATTATTTAAAAAAAAAAAATTATAGCGACGAGAAATCTTCACCGGTCTCTGGTGTTATAATCTAACAAGCTCATAATATTTTAAGGTTTTTATAATAAATTCTAATCTTTTATAATTTTACTTACTATATGGCTAAGACCTTTGAAACAGACTAATTTCATAAAAACTTTGTTTTTATCGATCACCTTTTTTTTATTATTTTTTTTTAATTTTTTTTTTATAGCGACGAGAAATCTTCACCAGTCTCTGGTGTTCTATCGAATGTGCCCGATTCATCCTCTCTTGAGAACGCCTACGGACTAAAACCCTCCGCTGTAGATTTGGTCCAGTGTTTCCAGGAGGTTGGAAAAAAAGTATCATTTGCAATTCGAAAAATTATCATGTTTAGGGAAAAATTATCATAGTTTTTATTTTTGCATGACATAGGCTTAAAATGCATTGTGACCAAACATACTGGATTATTAATTTCAATTCGCAAGATGTACCTACAGTTTTTGTGCTTTTTGTTTCACAATAAAGGAGAAAGTAAGAGAGAAGATGATTAGAAGACCGACGTCGATCAATCGAGTTTATAGATCGGGAGTTGATGTCAGCTATTGTTAATATATAACTTTTCTTTACTACTATTAATTCGAATTTTTAAAAAATTAAAAAAATATTGTTCTAACCATAAAAAGCATTCTTTTTTAAATCTGTGGTTGTAGTTGTATAAAATTAACGACTAGGGCAATAGCATGCGTTTAAGTGTAAGTCACGATTTATAATCCTATCTCCCCTCAACTAAAGAATAAAGTGTACTAAACGGGATGGGTCCTTTATCTTTATTTAAACTATTTCTGGATTTAATGATTTCCATACTTTCATATGCATTCAAAAATTTTTTGTTTGGTACACTTTTTAGAAGTTTTAGGTTATCTAATGTGAATCTATGATTGTTTTCAAAAGCATGCTCGGCCAAACTTGACTTTTCTGTTCTTCCGTATTTTAAGTGTGCTAAGTGTTCTTTAAAACGTGTTTGAATAGAGCGTCTCGTTTGGCCAACATATTTTTTGTCACAATCCATGCAACTAATTTCGTAAATTCTACTTTTTTCTAAAACTGTAGTAGTAATAGGATTATAAATCGTCATCAATCACAAATTATTAGTCTTATCTCCGCCCACTAAAAGATTGTATATAAGATAGAGCGTAGGTTAATTTAGTTTATAGTTTATCGTCTCCTGATGATGCTAACGTTGTTAGTGAAACGCGCGTCGAGTGCAAAAAAGTGTAGTTTTGGTTTGTGGAAAACAATCATAACTTTGTTATAGATTCTCATAATTATCACGTTCCTGGCAACACTGATTTGGTCGAAATAGCGGAACCATTTTCAGGAATATATTACTAGTAGAGACCTTTTGCACCTCTTATAAAAAATCCCCTTTAGGTGACGTTATCGCTTAATAACGCATTGTGACGTAGCTAACGTCACGTTATTTTTAAGACAGCATTTTTAGTTTTTGCACGCCGCCTTTCATTTGTTTATGGCCTACTTTATACGATATATATTATTATAAAGATTCACAAAAAGAATTTGTCCAATAATATTTTTCATTTAGAGTATCTTTTTCTTGTGTTTATTTACGGTGAATTTTAATTATTATTACTCTTTAAAAACTCAAAAACGCAACAGAGAAAAGGGAGGTTATGATAAACAGATCGGAATCACTTGTCATAGTTGCCAATGCAAATCAATAATTTACATTTCTTACGAAATTCTAGCCAAAGAAAATGATTAAATAAAAATTGACACTTTTCTTTACAATTAAAAAGAATACTGAACACATTTGCATTCAAAAATCAATTTAAATTTTTTGTTTTTCTACTTCACGTTTTACTTTCGGCAACCTTGTCAATTATAAGGGATACGGTATTCTCCCGCAGGTAACGTCAAACTTTATCGGTTAGTAAGGGATTCCGTTATTACCTCGTAACTGCGCATGCCCGAAATAACCGATAAAGTTAAAAGGCA
Source organism: Oxystoma pomonae (assembly GCA_963921995.1). Classification (NCBI taxonomy): domain Eukaryota; kingdom Metazoa; phylum Arthropoda; class Insecta; order Coleoptera; family Brentidae; genus Oxystoma; species Oxystoma pomonae. The sequence continues at coordinate 55,281,607 of OY998170.1, read as the reverse complement.
TCAAACTTTTAGGTGCAAAAGGTCTCTACTATTTCGCCGTTTACTGTTTTGATCTCTTAGGTGCGTGCGTCTTCGTGTTTATTTTTTAGAATCGTTCTAATCATCATGGTTCCATTTGTCTACGTGTTGTATCATTTCTTTAAAGAGGTTCCCTATGGTCATATTCTCTATCTGTAGATCGTGTTTTGTTGTTTGGCGGTAGTTCTCAAATCTTGAACAGTAAATTAAAATATGTTCTGCTCATCTATTTTTTGACAGTACCGACATATGTCGTCCGTTTTCCCTATTCGTTTTGTGTATGTATAGTAATCCATTTTTTTGTGTTTGCAGTCTCCATGTTTTAATGTCGGGGATAATTATTTTCGTTCATTGTTCTTTTTCGGTATTTCGGTCCCATCTTGCTTGCCAGGATTCCAGCGTTTTCTCTTTTGCAGCTTCTTTGTTTTCTTCACTGTGCATTTTTATCTTCATATACAATTTCTTCGACAATTAGGTCTATGGGCGGGATTCCTGTTATAACCTGAATAGCTTCCGTTGATATCGTTCGGTAGCCGCAGGCTACTCTTAGTAAGGCTTTCCGTTGCATTCTTGTCAGCATGTTTTCGAACTTCTTTTTGCGCATTACTGGTCTTTGTAGTTCAGCGAGTCTTTTAGTTGCCTTTTTAGTGGTTTCTTCTATATGCTTTCCGAATTTCTGGTTTTCACCGATGTGGATTCCAAGATATCGTACGCTCTTTTGCGGTTTTATGAGGACTCCATTTAGTCGAAACTCAATGTTTTGCCGGTCTCTTTTTCCGCTTAGTATAACGGTTTTCTTTTTTTTTTCTGGTGGTAATTCTAGTGGTTGTTTGTCATCCATTCGTTAATAAGTCTTGTTGCTTCGTTTGCTCTTTGCATAACATGAATCGCAGTGTCAGCCCTGACTATTAGCATTAGATCATCCGCGTATCCTACTATGCCCACGCCCCTAGGGAGTTTTAGTCTAAGTATGGGGTTATAGTAAATATTTCAGAGTAGGGGCTCTAATACCGATCCTTGTGGGATGCCTGCTGATGTTTTAACTTTATTTTGTTCATTAAGTATGTATCGTTCTTTGAAGTAGCTAATTACGGTATTTATAAGATATTGGAGTATACGAGTGTCTGTTAGCCTTTCTACTATTTTCAGCCACGAGGCAGAGTTTAAAGCATTTCTAACATCCAGCGCTATTAGCACTACCCACTCACTTCTATTTTTGTTAGGATTTGTTCCGTTTGCTATTTCTAACACCATTTTTACATTACTCATAGGACATTTGCCTTCTCTAAACCCGTATTGTAGAGGGACAAACCTGCTCCATCTTGTACTCTATTCTGTTTTTTATCAAGTGTTAATATGTTTTAGCAATCGTATTGATTAGACAGTGCGGCCTATATGCGTTTGCAGCATCGTATGGTTTTCCGTTTTTGTGTATAAGAACCAATTTTGATATTTTCCAGCTGCATGGGAATTCCTGTTTTTTAAGCAAACCGTTTATAGTCTGCAATATCATGTCCGGTGCTATTTGTACTAGTTCTTTGATTACTTCTGGTGAAATTGAGTCAGGTCCTGGTGCCTTGCCTGGTTTGATTTTTTCTGTCGCTGATTCTAGCTCTTCTATTTTAAATAGTGGCACTGTGTCGGTGGATATTGCTGCTGGGAGTGTTTCGTTTTTCTTAGGGAATAGTATTGTTATTACATTTTCAGTTTTTTCTTTGGTAAGTTTAAAAGGTGGGTCAGTATTTTTAACTTGTTTTTTGACTGGTAGCTAGTAGCCTTCTTCGTCCAACACTTTGCATAGCTTTTCTCAGTGCAGTTTCTTCTCATCTCGTATTTTGTCCCTTAAGACTTTTTTCTTTTGTTTGTATTCGTCCCATATACGTGCCCCTTTGACGTTGCTCTGACGCATTCTTCTCTAGCTCTTGCAATGTCTTCATCCCACCAGTAAGAAGCGGAGTTATGAGAGGGTCCGTAACCTTTAGAGCCTTTATATATTTCTTTAGCGATTTCAGTCCATTTCATTTGCCGTAAGTTCTATTGTTGTCCTCCTTGAAAGTTCGGATGTTAACTTGTTTTTCATTAGGTTTTTATTTATATATACCTTGCCGTTCAATTTTTTTACTTTTTGGGTTTATCTGCTATTTCAAATACAATGTGCCTGTCAGTGGTTCATTATCAAGAATTTGCCATTCCATAATTTTTGATGAGAGACTGGGTGTAACAAAAGTTATGTCTATATATGATTTTTGTTCTCTTCTAACAAAAGTTGGTTTACCTCCTTTGTTTTGTACTACGAGCCCCAACTCTCCACAAGCTTCAACTAGCATCTGTCCCCTTGCGTCAGTCACTGGTGATCCCCATTCCACTGCTTTTGCGTTTAAGTCGCCTAGAATTACCGAGTCTTTAGTGTCGTTTCTAACTGTGTCCATGAGATCATCTACGTATCTTTCGAAAATGTTTATTGTAATGTTTGGTGATATATAACAGCCACATATTTCAAAAGATTCTGTTCTGATTCCTGCAATATTATTTGTTTTCATTATCTTGTTCACCTTTATGTTTTTATTTAGACGGCCACCTGAAAACTAATAAAAAATGGTATACTTCCCAAGCAGCAATTTAACGGCGTAGCGACGTTGTTAAATGCGACCCGACGTTATGATGCGACGTCGTTTTAGCCAACATGCCGACCCAGATTTACACCAAAATGGTGGATGATTTTTGAGTCCTTACGTCGTTGTGCAGTGACTGGAGTTGGAATAGTACTCGTTCTTGTTACGTCGTCAAATATGACCCAAAATGACTACACTAGCGCCCTCTTTGTTATTGATTTTTTGGTGGTGTTTCACTACCCAAAATGTTTCCCATCTCAAACTTTGGGATTTTATACTTTAGAAAATGGCAAACAAAAAATTATAATTTGATAATTACCGTTTATTAAATAGTATTTATATGGCCACTATGGTAGCAAAATTTAAAAACGCAATTCGGTTTACTGACAAATATGCTTAGAAAAGGAATGAAAAAACATGCGTGCCCTTGATTTGCTTTTTTATGGATGCTACTAAAGCCCTCTTTTTAGGATTCCATGGTCAAATACCTACCTCGCCCAGAACATAAAACGTCTCCAAAATGCCATTCAATAGTGTAACGACGGCATAAAAAATGGCGAATATTATGTGAATCCCAAAAAATACACGTAAATGGACTACAGTCGTCAAACATTCCCAAATGAACCACTTGCCACGATCGTTGGTTACTATCAACCCAACATGCGACTGAAAAACGCTCCAACAATTCCGCCGATGACAGTTGACAGTCCCCATAACCTTACTTTTTATTCGATTTTTCTAAACAAATGGTCGGTGAACTGTCACATAAAATTTAGTTTTTTCAAATATGGCAGGACACTTCAAAGATCCCACTTCTTGGAAGCAAAAACAAAAAGTGTTTTTAGTGAGTGGAAAGAAGTGAAGCTGTAGATCAGAAATTACTGTTTAAAGAGCACCAGTCTTGGATTTGTGTCGAATGATCCCACGTCGGACGCATTTCGTATTCTTGAGCGGTGATCGTTCATTCCATTCTCTCAAAAATTGGGTGTTTCCTCTCCCCGACTCCAAAGCCAGGGATCGGTAAAATGTTTTCAATCTAAAATTGTGAAGAGGTTTCAAGGAAAAGCATATTTTTTTCGAGGGATGGGATCATTCCTCGGGATTGATTCCTTCTCTTGAGGGATCGATCCTTCTCTCGATATTCAAGAATATAATGAGGCCCCTGACCAGTTTAGCCAGTTATTTAAAATCTAGAGAGAGATAGGGCGATCTGCCGTACATAAGTGCGGCAGAGAAGGAGAATATAATGCCATTAGTTCCTTTCCTTCACGAGAAAAGGACACTTACGTTCGTCAAAACTTCGGCCGGAAAACGTCGCAAGTTCACGTAATGTGAAAGTTTTTTAGACGTTGATACGTCGGCAGAACGTAACTAGTCTCATAAAAACGTCCACACGACGTCACTGGTTTACGAGAAAATGGACCAACGCGTGACAGGTCGGCTAAACGTTGGGTAGACGTAAACAATGTTACTGCAGTATTATCTAACGTTAAAGTAACGGAATTTTGTCGTAATATGTAAGACCGTCTAAAGATCACTAGGTTATACACCCAAATTAACGTCCATTTAGGTGAAGGTCAGAAAATTGTTGCTTGGGTTAGTATACTAAGTTATATATTCTATAGTAAAGCCTCACAAAATTTCATAAAAACTTCTCAAAGAAATAAGATTTTACCTGCTCTAACCTATGTGCCCTTTTAAGTCGTCAAATTTTTTTTTTCGCCTGCCTTATCTTATGAAATCTTATAAAAACTATAATCACATCATTCGGCGTAAATACTTTTACAAAAAAATATATTCTTTGGCTTATGAAATCTTGTAGGCTTTTATAAACAATGCCTCAAACTACTGAGGATATAGACGCAGTGGAATAATAAACTCACGGAAACTTAACTGGTATTTATTTTACTATAAAACTACTTAAAACGGCATTGGTTTTTTACGTTATTAACAACGGTATTCACACACGTAATCAGTGTGGCCAACTATCAAAAATATTACTACCAAAAGGATATGCAACTAAACATACACAGAAAGCTTTACCATTGCACTAATAGATGGCGTACTATGTATCTCTAACAGCCCCCCAATGGTAAAATCTTAAAAACTTAAGATATTTTACATTTCAAATTCCTTAAGAAAAATCTTAAATATTCTTACATTTGAAACTTCTTAAAAATTTGAAATAATTAGTAAAGTAAATCTTAAATAAAAATTAAAAATGCTGTTATTTACTCAAGATTACATTTACCACGAAACATTTTAAATGAAGCTAAAGATAAAGGTAAAATCACAACTTTATCTCTGATAAAATGGTAACGAATATCCACATGCTTAAGCCTTTTCTGAAATTCTGGATTTCGACAAACTTTAATTGCAGACTGATTGTCTTCAAAAATCAAAACACTTAGCATGTCAATATTGCATATTTTAAATTCAAAAATAAGACTTCTAAGCCAACATGCTTCACTAATTGCAAAGCTCAAAGCAACATACTCAGCCTCAGTTGACGATAGAGCTACTGTAGCTTGTTTGCGAGATGACCAGCTTATTGTACAGCCAAAAACTTTTAAAATGTACCCTGAGGTTGACTTTCTGTCTACTCGATCGCCTGCCCAGTCTGAGTGTGCATAGCCTTCGATTAAATTTTTATAGTTTCTTATAAAAAATTAAAGAAAACTCTAACGTATGTTGAACATATCTCAAAACTCGCTTGATTGCTTGCCATAGCTGAGAACTGGCACATGACTGGGGGGCTATTCCAGTGGCTCATACCGATATCGTTACGAAGCGAATTCGTTATCGCGGCAACACCGCGGTTTGTTTGGTTTACCAGATTCACAATGGCCGCGGCCGTGTCAATTCGACTTTGACGACTAAACTCGCACAAAAATACAACTTTTGACTATAATGATTGAGAAAAATTACCATGATTTCTTCTGCGATGGTTGCAGACGTCGAGAAAGAATAAACTTTTTATAATTCCCGCCGACTAGTTTCTCCTGTGATCTTGTGTTTTCTATAACCACCCGAATGGAGGACGAAAATAAGTTTACATTATATTTGGAGCCCACAAAGAACAGCACAGTAAGTAAAACTAGCTTTTGTTATGGGGAAATACTGGTTTCTCACCCTAAACTTGGATATCAAAAGTTCCCGACTAGCTATTTATGAAAGTGCACTTTTAAGGTGGGTTTATATTTTATACTCTTCTGTAAAAGGAATCGCAAGCCCTTATGGCAAAACAGATATGCATGGCACAACCTGCATAGTTGAGTTTGCTAAAATTTACTACCTACTTAAAGTCAGGGTGGGTAAGAAGGTTATACTTTGAGGTGATTATTTACTTTGGATACATAAAATGTTTTGCTTTAATTGTTAGTCTTTAACTCTTTATTACCGAATGTTCGGTGTCTTGATCAAGAATATAAATATAATTAATTAAAATAAAAAACCGGTTTTACTATTCTGTTAGCTAAAAAATGCTTTAAATTTATGCAGTAAAAGGTAATTCAAATTTTTTTTTGAGAGAAATTAAAGCTCACTTTATGCAACATACTTTACTGATTTTGGTCTTAAAGTTAACAAGTGAGCATGTATGACTTATATATGCTTTGCATCTATGTCGGGACCATGCAAACAATGCATGCTAATAACTGGAGCTATTGAGTCCATTTATATATTTTACTAAGATAGTTTAATTAAAATGAAAACTACAGTTTACCAAAGAAAAAATATTTAAATTGTGGATTTTGGATAAGTACTATTTTGAAAAAACTTAAAATGTATCCTGCTTATTTTTAGGTATAATGTGCGAGGGTATGTGAAGAGAGCTACATGTAAGAAACCTTCTAGTAGGATCAAGTCTCCAATCAAGTACCACAGCCCGGGCCATAACCCTTTAACGAAAGCACCTATTAAGTATGGATGGAAACTAGACATAGATGTTCAATAGACATACGAAGAACTTCGTGATAATTATGGCAAAGTGTAGTGTGTTAGTGAAACTAACGTTTAGAAGAAACTGATGCAATATACGTACATGTATGCTAAATGCTATTCATTCTCCCATCAAAAAAATATAAGATAACTTTTAATGTACCTATTAAACAGTTGTGTAAAATATAGTACAAAAATAAAATGGCAGAGCATAACTTGCATACTTTATTTAAATGTCCCTTAAGTTATGGAACATTGGTATTTTGGAACTTTTTCGTGAAAATTTGGAGATTTTTAGGGGAATCGTCGAAAGAGTGGGTCACAGTTACTGTTCACTGCCACACATGTAAAACCACTTTATTCTAAACATATTAATTTAACTTATTGCAAACTTTTTAAAATAAGGCAGAGTTTTTTTTTTGTTAAAATGTCCTATAATTGTCATTTTAAATTATCAGCAGAGCAGATAAATCAAGAGCATTTATATGGCTGGGGTAAGTTAAGTACAGTATTAGTTTATTTCAAGCTCTGCTTGCTTAAAAAAAAACTTGATGATGTTTTAAAAAATTGAACTGATGTGATTTAATATTTACCTAAATTATTTTTCTTCATTATTTTACATCCATTTTTAAGTTACCTAAATGATATTTCTAGCAGTTGCCTATTTGAGCAAATTATTTTAATAGTTTTATAATATTTGCTCTGTCAACTTATTGTTAGGGCTAGCAAAAAAACTAATAACTCAAGGTTATAGATTCTAAATAATAAAATAAACGGTTACTTGAAAGACCTATTTTTATAAATAATACCCTTGAAAAACTAGTACTTAAAATAAAGTGCCTCAAATGTATTCCGCATTTCTAAATTAACTTTAGTAGTTTACTGACTGACATAGGTAAGTAAATTTAATTTTTTGGCTAGATTTATACTTAGTTTTTAAATTAATATTACCAATTTATGATGTACCAAAGAAAAAATTGATTGGACTTGATTTAGTCACTCCTAACATTGCTATTAAAAAATAATAAAATTTGGGAAACAAAACTGATTGATTTTTACTTATTGGTTTAAATGTTACTTAGAATTAAAAAATGTTTTCTAATATTTCAATAATTGGTGGATTGCATCTTTTCTTTCATCAGTTTGGGCACTGCTAACCTGAAACAAAAAATAAGATGTATTTCAAAATGTAAGCCAGTAAAATGGCTACTTAGGATTAAAAGCTTTCAGGTTTGGCTTATATAGTAACTTTTGTTGGGATCCAAGTGGAAAAAGACTCTTGATTTTTTCTTGTAAAATAACGAAAAAAGTGTGGCTTATCCCCTAGTTACCTTCAATTGTTATTTAAGGTTTCTTTTTTAAATATCCATACAAATTTATCCCACCTTGGATTTAACTAATGAAAGTTGAAATATTTATGTTTTGGTGGCTAATAAAAATAGTGGAAAACAAAAACTTTTCAGCAATAAAGAAGTAGAAATATATATTTGGTTGAAACGACAACAATTCTCCAAAAAGTAGCCAAATTTTTTAATTCTACTGACGAATTCTTGGATTTTAAAATGTTTTCTTTTTAATGTGGTTAAGGTAGCTTACCATGTGTGTTTTGTCCTTCATATGATTTTGCCGGATTTTGCTAAAATGCGTAGGGTGGGGTGCTGTCTGCTTAAATGTCTTCATCATACATCTAAATAATTACGAGAAATGATTGATCTGAAATTAAACAAATAATTTATAATGTGTGATGTATGTATAGTCTAAGCAGCTGACCAGTTAGCTCACTTGAATTAATACTTCAGACAATAGCAATACCATGTGCTATTTTTTTTTTGTTTTTCCCAATATTTTTCAAATTTTGTGCTAAATTTAAAGTTAATTTTCTTATCTAGGCCTGAATCAAAATGAATAAAACTTGTCATATATTGTTATTCTTTCATGCTTTACTGATGATTAAATTTCTGTCTTTGAGACTCTTTCAGTTATTGAGATATTGACCTTTCAATACGAGGAAAAAAATGAGCTAACTTTTCCATGTAAAAAGTTTAGATTTTTTATAACACATTTTAGTGACGTCCATCAAATCTATGTATAAAAATGTAATGTGAATTAAATAATCCAATTTTTGTAAACGTTATATAACAAAACTGCATAAGATTTGTTAAATAGGTAGGCGTCCCAAAGCAAGGGGGAGTCGAGGTAAAAACTCTCTGATACCGGTTAAAAAAACGAAATTATCCCAATAAAATGACTTCCGAGTAAAATTACATTTTCTTATTATTAAATTATTTCCCTCATTTTGCACATTAAATTTTGTTAAGTTTCTAAAAACTAAAAGAGTTTTTAAGTCAGGAATTTGATCAACAGTAGAGCTTGAAAAGCTAAAAGTTTTATGCATTTTGATTTTGACAAAGGTGAGAAAATTAGTATTAAAGTTACTCAGACATAATTGCGAAACTTAAAATAATGTTTCGTTAAAAACCACAATACTTTACTTTTACACAAAAATATTATATTTACACAAAATTTTTTCTTTTAACTAAAAAATATATTTAAAAAAATTAGAACGATTAAACAGGCTCTTTTAAAAGCTACTATTAGCCTAGCTATTCTGTATGTAATTTCACATATCTTGGTTTTATTGAAACCACAATATTAAATGATAAGCAAGTAAGTACATATTTACAAACAGAGAGAAAAAATTAATCTTGGTTTTTTTAACCAATGCATGTAAATTATAGTATATAAGTGTCAAAAATCATCAATTTTAAAACATGTTGAGAAACAAATTAATCCCAAATTGGTCGATTTAAAAAGTAATAACCCAATGGCTGATGTACTGAAGGTAAAATTTACTAAAAGTTTTTGTTTACTTTTTAAACATGCCTTATTATTAATCCGAGATTTAATTAAAAATTTTTAAAACTTAGAATGCGAGAGGTGAACACCTCCAATAGGTGTACGAAAACTCGATAATAACTGACAATACTTGACTCTATAAGACAAAATCTTAGGATAGTTTTCATTACTTGACCTACAAATTTAAAATCAGGTGTTGAATTGAAAACTTACCAAAACTGATTTCTATGGATAATTTATCAATATACATTGAGCAGCTATGGCAAGTGTTTATTCCCAAACTTCATAATTTATTCTCTCTCTTATTAGCACTACAGCATTGGTCCTGCTCTTGTCGATTTTCAACAGTTGACCTAAAAAAAAAACAGTACATTACATTAAAACATTAAAACTTTGCAAACCTTAAAAAAAGGAAATGTGTACATCAGATTTTTTTTAGCAAAATCAATTTGAATGTACCAAAGTTAAGTACACACTACTGTCATTTATTGATTTAAATGGCCTGTGCAAAAAAAAATCATTGGAGAAGTTTTTGCTTGGTGGTGCATATAGCAATTCAGAATCAGCCGCCTGAACTTAAGACTGACCTACATCATTTATGCACTTCAGGGATTAAATAGGTACTTTTAATCCCTCAGATTAGGGATTAGAAATAAATTTAATCCCTCAAAAAAAAAAACTAATCCCAGGAAAATTATAATTAAATTTATGGCAAGTCAAGCCAAACAGCTCTTGTTCTTGGCCAAGATTTTATTCTTAGCACCCTTTCCTGTAGTTGATGAACCACTTGGCATAGAAATAACGTAATTTTAACAAAGATCTTTTCCTAAAGTGCATAAAATAGTATATAATCCTCGGGACTAAAGTGTCGTTTAATCCCTTAGCCAATTGTACAAACCTTTCGCCGCAGGATTAGATGTGACACTTTAGTCCCTAGGTTTATAATGTACTATTTGTTTACAATATAAAGTAGTGGTAGCACCAAAAAGAACAGAATAGAACGTAAGATAAAGTAAGTATAGGTACCTACACAAACAAAAAATCTTGTGGCACTTCCACACAAGGCCCATGTGGGTTTTTCTTCACAAAGAACGTGACTTTTCCAAACAAAATTCAGTCAAAAATTGATAACAGTCGTCAACTATCACATTGTGATAAGATTTTTAGTCCATATTACATGCAAAAAGTTCATGAAAATTATTATTTTCCCGAAAATTCGCCGCAAGGTCCAAAAAAGGTAAACAAACTTGAGTGACTGTCGGCATTTGACAGTTATTTTTGGGAAAGTATTGCGGGTTGCGTGCCATTCAAGCCTTCTTTTTAATTAACAATAAGCGATGTTGCCGTAACAGTGAAAATAATGGCGATAGCGATCGTTATCTCATAACGATAGCCCGCTGGAATTGCCCCCCTGGTATCTACTTAAAATGCTTATTGAAATGCATAAGTCAAGCCTTGAACATAACATGGCATACATTAGAGAGCCATTTGCCCTTCCACATTTATTTTCAATATCTATGCTTTCAAAAACATCTCGTTTTAAGTCATCATGCCTAAAATTTAACTCCATTGGTGTACTACATGGCTTGCAATCTTGCATGTCAAAGCGTTTAAGGACATTTTTGAGATATGTTGTCTGATTTATAGTTATTTTATTTTTAGAAATATTTTGTGTAATCAACATCCCTAAAAAATGGGTAATTAAACCTAAATCTTTCATCTTAGAGTGCTGATTTAAAATTTGCTTTAGCTTGCTAATTTCTAGATCATCTGATCCCGCTCTTAATAGATCATCTACGTAAATCAAGACAAAAATTTTTGAGGTTTCTGTGATTTTTAAATATATACAATATTCATTATTAGAACGAATAAAATTTAAGCTTAGCATCAAATCACTGAATTTTTTGTACCAATTTTTTGATGACGCTTTTAAGCCGTACAAGGATTTCTTTAGCTTTACCATTTTTCCTTCTAAATGCCTTTTGGCAATTTTATGTAAACATCCTCTGTGATGTCCCCGTTCAATAATGCACTACAGACATCTAGTTGAAAAACCTGGTAATTAAAATTGTTGTATAAAGCTAAAAATATCCTTATAGAGGACAATTTTTCAACCTGGATATAGATATCATTTTCATACATACCAGATTGTTGAAAGCCTCCGGCTACCAACCTTGCTTTATAGCTAGTCACATTACCAAGCTCATCCCTCTTTCTTTTATATACCCATTTACACTCAATGACCTAGTCTTTGATTTCGTCCTTTTTCACTAAAAACCAAGTGTCATTTTCTTCTAAAGCACTTGTCTCGGCTTGCATTGCTTCTTTCCATTTACAACTGTCACTACTTGCCATTGCATCTTCATAGCAAGATTTCATCATCATCACTTATCGATACTAGCACTCTGTCCATATTCAGCTCATAATCATTATATCTCGGGTTTGGTCTTCTGTCTCTTCTTAAATTGTATCGCTCATTTATTATTTCATTATTCATCGAGTCATCACTTCCTGCATTTTCATAGAAACTGTCACTCATCTCATTTTCACTGTTTTCAGACAAATTTTCCTCATTTTCATTTATTTGTCTCTGTTCTGGCTCATTTTATTCAGTTTCCTCCTGTTACATGACAATTTCCTCCAGTTTTTGTGCCATATTTTGCTTGTCAGGTAAAAATATAATATTACGAAGTGTCTCGACCTTGTTCTTTTCAGGAATAAACCCCCTGTATCCTTTAGTATCCTCTCCATATCCCAAAAAGATACCTTGTTTATTTTTTACATCCCATTTTAGTCTGGTTTCTTTGGGTACATGCACGGACATAGTGCTGCCAAAGATTTTCCAGTTGAGTATTGAGGGCTCGGGCCTGTTCTATTTAAAATATATATTACGGTATTAATTGCCTCTGCCCAAAAAGTTTTATCTACCTTGTCAGTGCTGCTTAATAGTGTTCGTCCAGCCTCAACTAAGGTTCTGTTTTCCCGCTCAGCTCGACCATTTTGTTCCGGGGTGTATGCTACGGTTCTCTGGTGTTTTATTCCTTTTCCTCCCATTATTTCTGCCACTTTCTTATTAACAAATTCCAAGCCATTATCCGTCCTCAGAATTTTCATCTTGCAGTCTGTTTCTCGTTCAGCCAAGTTTATACAGACCGCTTCAAGCTACTGCGAACATAGGGGGAATCAAGTCCAATTTACTCTCCGTGCCGTACGACCGAGGTGGATTCGAAGCACGCTTCAGTGTTATCTTTTGGAAATTCATTTTGTTTTTATTATTTTGTTTTATTTCTGCCTTGCTCGAGAAACAGATGGGTAAGTTCTTAATTGAAATAATACATTTTTAAAACCAAAAATGGATGTCTACGAAGTTGCCGAAAAAGTGCAGATGGTCAAATGGTCAAACCGTCATAACCCAACACACGTTCGATATTGGTCGAGGGAAAATTTGCATTTGTATTTTGACTTAAGAACACAGTATCCCCAAAAACTAAATGTTTGGGGGGGGGTATTATAGGGGAACACGTAATTGGGCCATTTTTTATTAACGGCAATTGCAATTTGAATGGTCCTAGATACTTGGATCTACTGCAGCAGCACATTATTCCAACTGCTAGGCAGTTGTTAGGTGTAAGATTTGGTGAAACATGGTTTCAACAAGATGGTTGTTCCGCTCACAATGTTGGCCTTGTTAGGGAATATCTTGATAATGTATTTCCTAATCGGGTTATAAGTACACGGGGAACTATTTTATGGCCAGCTCGATCTCCCGATCTTGCTCCTAATGACTTCTATCTGTTTTTGAAGAAGCTTTTCAAATTATAACCCCTAACATGCTTGGAAACGTTAGAAGGGGTTTTTATAGTAGGCTCGGATATTGTCTAGCCGAGCAAGGAGGACTTTTCGAACATTTGCTTTAATTTTTTTTTGACTGGGAGAATCTTTTTGGTTTTTAGAATGTATTATTTTATTTTGAGAACTTGCTTTTATTTTGTTTCTCCTTATTATTTTCATTGTAACACGTCGTCACTGATAAATCTGAGCAGTTGACAATAAAACGCTCTTATTTATCAGTGACAAAAAATAAGAAAATTACGTTATAAAAATTTGCGTATTTATTGACCAAATTCCGGTTTCATTGACTACGCTCCACACAGCACCGTGGTTAGAGGCATACTAAATACCAAAGGAAAGTCATGCAAGTGGTGATAGCAAGCCTGAGTATTGGTTGCTTTACTGATAGGCGTGCGGTGTCTCTGCATGTACGTACACTGGCAAATTAGACTTCTTCCGCCCTATGTTCGCAGTAGCTTGAAGCGGTCTGTATATTTTTCCAAACATTTTTTAACATCCGATTTGCTTTGCAGAAAGTATACGTATCTATATGCACTAAAATCGTCCTTGAACAATAGAAAATAGCGTTCGCCACCAAGGGATGTCACTTCCATGGGGCCACATAAATCTGCATGCACCAGTTCCAGTGGTGTAGTGGCTCTTGAGTTGCTATTTTCAAAGCTTAGGCGATGCTGTTTTCCTGCAAGGCATGGCTTGCACACAAAGTCCTTGTCACATTCAAGAAACTCTATATTATTTCTTTTTAGAAACTCTCTAACATGTTTTAAATGCTGATGTGCCAACTTGTTATGTCACTCCACTATGGCGTCTATTGTATTGATTTTTATGCAAAGTGGGTCATGCTCTGAAGAACAGCTATTTTCTTGAGTATTTTGCTCTGGATTTTCGTAAACAAAACAGGTAGAAGGGTTGTATTCTGTTTTATTTATTGTAGTGAAATGCATTTTATAAAGTTTGTTTACTCTTGTAGCTAGTGCCCTTATGTCACCATTTGTATCAACAAACTGGCATTTTTCATTATCTGATAATGGTAACCTTTGTCAAGGGCGCAGCCTGTCCATTGTATGCCCACAAGGTCAGTTTTCCTATGCCTTTCACTTCTAGTTTTTGCCCATTTCCTACTTGAACTAGCCTTTTAATTTTTAGTTTATTTATGCTCTCAAAACAATCTTTGTCCCATGACATGTGCTCGCTTGCACCTGTATCTAAACACTAATCAGCTGTTTTTTGTTGTCCTGAGAAAACCATAAACGCATTTGTGTCTGATTCTCCATTTTGTTTGTTTGTACAGCTATCCTTGCCTTTCTTTAGCCAACACGTCTCTATATTATGACTTTTCTTTTTAAAAAAAGTACAAAACTTTTTATTTTTATTATCAGTGCTGTCTGTGGTATTTTCATTGTTTTTATTTTTATTTCTGAAGTAGCGACTTCTAGCAAGATGTCCAATTTTGAGCATATATGACATCTTGATCTTGTTTGACCTTTATTATTGGTTGTTGCACCCAAAGCGGTTGAACTTTCCTGTGATTTACACCTTTCTTCTTCTAAAAGTAGACGAGATGTTAGTTCTTCTAGAGTTTAACTATCTTAGGGGACAGACTCCCATGCAGACCGAAAATGTTTGTATTTTTCTGGGAGAGACATTAGAACTTTGGTAATAATAATTTTTTCTGACAATGTCTCATTTGCTGCCCTCAGTTTAGTCTTAATTTCTTCAATTTGTGACATAAACTCTGAGACTGAATTTTGAAACTCTAACATGAAGAATTTTTGTTGAAGAAGATGTATACTTACAGTAGATTCTTTATCATACACTGTTTTAAGCTTTTGCCACATATCTTTTGATGATTCACTTGACAATATGTGCGTTAGGGGGCCCTGCTCCATTCTAGTCACTAAGAGCTCTTGGGCTTTAGCATCGTCTTTAAGCCACTTTGTGAGGTCATCCCCTGACTGTGCTGGTTTTGCTTTGGATCCATCCACTATTTCGTAGTAGTCACGACCTTTTAATATTATTGTGGTCTGGAATTTCCATACTTGCCAGTTATCACCAGTCAGTTTCAATGGTGCACTAAACTCGCCCATTTTTGGTTTTATGTTAGTGTTTTTATTTAATTTTCTTTTATGCTTTTTAAGCGACTTTTCCCGAAAATTCTTCCGGTGTTTTTACGCGGTAAAACGTGGTGACGTCACAATCAATGCCGGCGAAAAAGATCCGATTCCTGGGCCCATAACCTATTGAGGATATAGTCGCAGTGGAATAATAAACTCACGGAAACTTTAACTGGTATTTATTTTACTATAAAACTACTTAAAACGGCATTGGTTTTTTACGTTATTAGGGATATTTTGGAACACTTACTTGACACTTCGTAGTGGTTGTGGTAATTACTGAGTCTGCGCAATAGCTCAATGTCATTCCTTTGTGGTAATTAACCACTACCACTGCCGTAAGCTACGAATCCATTTCGTTGTGGTTGTGGTTATTTTTTATATTTAATTTTATAGATTTTTTGCGAGGCATATACTCAAAATTATAAAATATTACAATTTTCCACTATAGAAAACATTTATTTTATAAAATAAGCCCGAATATGCATTTTTTTTGCATCTCTATAAAAGCCGAGTTAACCAATATGCAACTTGTGGTTTGACAGATATTTGGAGGTTATTCGTTAATTTCTGTTTGTTTTTATTAGAATTTTTTTTTAGTATGATTTTTTATCTGATTGTGGTCACATAACACCGTCGAAGGCCCCGCGTGAGGGTGCATGTTATGGTGAAAGACTGGAACATGTACAGCAATGGTAAGTTTGGTGTGTTTTAAATTATTTCAAGGCTGTGTCCACGACGGCCGTTTTTGTAGTTGGGTTTGTTGGCGCTTTTTTTTTGTGTTCCATTGGGTTGGATAGGGACTGGTTGTCCCATTTCTCTGGAACTGATATGTGACTGTTGTAACTTTAACCATGGCCTAGGCCTTCTTTCAATTAATATAGTACTTATGTACTTTATGCCCATATCAAACAAAGTTTCAAAAGAACTCATGAAAATTTAAAAGCCTGGTAAAAAGTAGCAGCTAGCAGTCAATGTATAAATATGTAGGAACATCCAGCAGTCTCTGCCCATGCCTATGAGATTTAATTCCTATTGGCAACAATATACCCTCAGATATACCTAGTTATCCGTTTCGTTGGTGAAATTGATTAAGTTTTTATGTCATCATCACCTATCAGAACACAAATCCTAGATGTTAAGTCATTTAAGATGGTTTTATGCAATGATATTACACTATCCTAGGTGTTCTGATGTTCAAACACTTCTGAAGTTTATAAACTTAAAATAAATAAATTCTGTACCTAATTAAATTCTTAATTTATTTATTGTAGGCTAACTCATCATTTAAAAAACCCAGACTTACCTATAGAGAAGAAGACAATTTACTATTACTAAATGAGGTGCTGGCCAATAACCCCTATATTAACCCTGCAATTTCAAATGCTATTAGGGAGCAAATACTGTCTGTTACAGGGAAAGATTTTTCCATTAAATCTTAAAGTATATGAATTAATGCAGGAATTTAGAAATGAATCTAAAGGAAAATATAACAAATTTAAAACCCAGACCAAAACAGTAAATATGGGAATAGAAAACAGAAACAGATGTGCTGAAATGTTATTACTAAAAAAATATAATAAGAATAATCCTCCGAATAATCATAATGAAAACGTTTTTGATCATCCATATTCAAGTAAGTAATTATTTGCTGGGTAGTGTGAAAAATTGCAATTTAAGAAGTTCATTTTGCACTGAAGTACAAAAACTCTTATTTTTTCGTTAGATTTACAGTGCCACAGCCATCTGTTTTTTAAATATTCTACTCTACTTTTTTCCATTTTGTAATGATGCTAAAACTCATTGCTGTAAATAAATCGCAGTCATTATATCTCCTTAATTTGCTTTGTATTAAGTCCATTTTTAATTTCAGTGCTAGCTGTTGCCAGCTCTGACTACTTGGAAGTACTACACAACAGCATTAAATTATTTTGTTTTAGGGTGTGAGGAAGAAATAGAATAATAAAACCAATGCAGATAACAAATTACTCAACAAAATGATTAAGATTAACAAAAACAACCTTGCACCTATTTTACATACAAAAAGTAATTTAGGTAAGTAGATTTTTTTGTTTAAAAAAAGCTTTACAAAAATAAGTAAGCTTTTATAATATGGCCCATTTTGATTTTTCAGATATTGCATCATCTTTATTAATGAACTAATAATGCTACTGAGAGTCCTAATCGAACATTAATTAAAATAAAATCCAGAAATATAGCTGAAACCATAACCCAAGAAAATGTTGAAAAAGAAGAAAGCCCATTAGGATATGTTGGGACTAGTATTACTAGAAAGTTTTGCAAAATGACCTGAGTTGGTAAGTTGCAAAAACCGTAATTTTAAGCTTTCCTGCAAAATTTGGTAAAACATCTTAGTTATATACTTTCTAAATAAAAAAATATCATTGAAAGCGATAAGTTATAAAAAGAGATTTAGTTTTTGTTTTGTATCCTGTATTTTTCTGAAAATTTAGTTATCTTTAGAGTTATTTGATCAAAAGTTGAAGTTTCCCTAATAGGTCGATAAAATATTTCGTTTATTAGGTTTTAAACTGCAGTTTGATATGTTTTTGGTATTACTAGGTTATATAAGCGCTTATATTCATGACTAGATTATTTTTAGTAATCTTGTAATAAAAATAAATAATTAAAACAATTTTTTATGTTTTTTTTTAATATTATTTTCAGACTTTATAATCTGTTCAACAATAATAAAAAACAACAAAATATATTACACATTATTAGACTTATATATTTAGTTACACAAACATTAAGATATTCTCAAACTGAAATTGATTGTAAATTAAAACGCTGGGCTGTCTGATCATGATACAGACATAAATAGCAGTTTGCCCAAATAGTAGCAGTTTTGTACATATATAACTTCAGTTTTTAAAGTAAAAGTTTCGATTTTTTTTATACAAAAGAAATTATGTCTCATAAGCATGGTTCCAAATATAATGCAAAATTAGTTCCATCTTGAAACTGGGCTCTTTCTTCTAATTGATTATTTAAATTACTTTGCGAAAAATACCAGCATCATGTTTCCTTCCATGAAATGTTCCCAAATAGCCTAAAAAAATGAAAAAAATGTTAATATGGTTATATCCCTAAAAAAAACTTAACTTAAAATTTTGTCTTGATACAGGCTTGTTTAATAGTCGGTATATTAAATAACACTGTTTCAAAATAATGGCACAGGAGCAAGATAGTACAATAGAATATAATATCTTGCCTAAATCAAGTTTAGTAGTCTGCAGGAGTTTTAATTTCCTGGGTTGTATATGTGTTTTAATTCTACGATCTTTATACTCTTAGCATGTGTCTCGGCACAATAGGCTCACTTTTAAGAAAGTTAACCACCAGTTTTCAAGTTATACATACATACATATAATCATAAGATAAATGCAAGTTAAGACTAAGTGAATGTGCAGATGTCTTCCAATTTTCACTGTAGTTTGTATCAAGATTTGTGTACAAATGCAACTATATTATATTGTTAAAACAGTAAATGACAAGTCTATCAATAAAATACAATAAAAATAACTTTTTACATTCGGGTATTTTTGGTCAGTACCTACATTTAACAGCCAAGTTATCGCTATTTTTTATGCTTATTTTTATTTTTTAATAACAGAATGTTTGCAGAAATAATATTTTGTCGGATCCGTTTTTGTAGTTGACGTTAAATATAACCTAACTTTTTTGTTACTTTGTTTATGGTTATTTTGTTTTGCTCACAGATTTTAAAACTTTTGTTTTGCCTTTTTAAAAATTATGGAAGATATACTGGACCTGATTACCAGGAGGGACCCTAATGTGAATTTAATTCGGCAGGTTGTCCTAGCTGACATTTTTGGGGGATTCGAAGATGAAAATGACCAGCATGAGCTGATTGAACCTATACATGACTTTAATTTAAATGATTGGACAGAGGATGAATGCACAGTGGATTTTAGGTTCCAGAAGGCTGACATACCCCGTCTGGTACAAGCCCTTAGGATACCTGCTCAAGTACAGACGGCATCAGTTCATTCAGCTGCTGGTAAGTTTTATTTTTTAAAGATATAATTTGTCTGTTATAAACAACACCATCCCAGCTAAAAATCCAATTAACTCCTACAGTGTCGGTGTCCTTTAGCTTACTGTAGCTGCCATTTTGATAACCAAATTTACAGATAAAACATGGATTTTCTATCAGTTAGGTTTTATCAATGTCACTGATAGTAGGTCAAAGGATACTGAAAGGAAAATGAATTAACTGGCATTTTAGTTGAGAACAGTATTGGTTATAAACCTAATGGTAAGCCAGTATCAAGCAAAATTTACAGTTAAGTGTTTTTTAGGAATAGAAGCACTGTGCATATTATTAAAGAGGTTGGCCTATCCGAATAGATTACAAGACATTAAAGGATTTTTTAATCGCAGCAGTTCAGCTCTCTCTGAAACAACAAATTTTATTTTGCATCACCTTCATGAAAATTTTAACCATCTGTTGGAAGACCTCCAAGCCCATGAGTGGCTGAATAAAAATAAGCTGGCAGAGTATACTGATGTAAGTTTATAAAAATTTAGTATCAATAAAAATCAAAACCACCACTTAAAATAGAAGCTGGACTAAAACCATGTTTTTTTTATAGGTTATTACAGCAGAAGGTGCAGCAGTACCAAACTGCTGGGCTTTCTTGGATGGAACCATCAGGCATCTGTAGGCCAACTATTGACCAACAAAACTATTATTCAGGCCATAAATGGGTCCACTGTTTAAAGTATCAAAGTCTTGTTACCCCAGATGGGTTAACAGTTAGTTGCATTGGTCCTTTTGAGGGTTGCAGACATGATGCAGGCATGTTAAGGGAAAGTGGCTTATACCAGCAACTTGAAAGGTCAGCAAGGTTCCCTCGAAGAGAATTTGTAATTTATGGCGACCAGGCCTATGGAATCCAAGCCTTGCTACTAACCTCCTTTCCTGGTAATGGTCGAAACCAGCAGGAACAAGCCTTCAATATTTCGATGTCTACAGTTAGGGAAGCCGTGGAGTGGTCGTTTGGTAAGGTTGTGGCTGAGTTTGCATTTGTTGATTTAAAAAAAAATCAAAAACTCCTAAAGCAAGAGATTGCAAAAATGTATAAAGCAGCCACAATCTTAGCAAATTGCCACTCCTGCCTATATTGAAATCAAACTGCCACTTTTTTTGATATAGAAGTTTTACCTTTAGAGCAGTATAAAAATATGTTACCCTATTTTAAATGTTAAACATTTTTAATTAATAAATATTTTAATATTTTTCAGTGTTTGGGAACTTACATTAGCAGAAAGCTGCATATATTGTTGCATTTGGTTTTGGTTTAACCACCAAAAGTGTTAAAATTGTTCAAAAAATTGTACTACTTGTCAGCTATAGAATTCATGTGATTGCTTATCTTGAACAATGTTGACTCTGACCTCCAAAAAAAGCCTCCATTCCTGCAAAAAATGGATAAAATAACATTAATCAAAACAAAATCATTAATCTTTTTTCCTCACATAAATTAAGAATTTTAAGTGAAAATCACAGACTATAATTAATAAACAGTGATAATGGAGGATGGAGGTAACTTTTAAGTATCGTTCATACAAGGCATAGTCTTAGTCTTTGGTTTAATTTTTGTTACAGTCTTAATCATAAAAAAGTTAAGACCACTGTTTCTTATGAAAGTGTTCATGCAATGCTTTTGATTATGCTTTGTCATAGGCTTATAGTCACAGTCCTAAGGAAAAGTTGGCAACTTTCAACTTTTATAACTAAAATTACGACTATTACTATAACAAATATAAGTGCGCATGCGCGAGTTCCAAATTGCAAGTATGGCGCCCATTTATGTTGACAGGAATGAAATCAATATTTTCAAAAATTTTATACAGGCAAATTAAAAACAAAAAACAAGCTGCTAATTGTTTTGTAGGTTCCAAAAAAAAACTGTTTCTAATAAACCTTATTGTCTTTGAAAACAAACTACAAAAAATAAAAGTAAACAAAACAAAACATCAAAAAAGTGAGGCTAGATGCACTTGCTTAGTGATTATGACTATAACAAAGACAAGTATGAACAGAAAGGAATTTTTAAGACTAAAACTATAACTAACACTATAACAAAGCCAAATACTAATCAAGTGACTAAGCCTATGCCTTGTATGAACGATCCTTTACTCACCAGACCTTGTTTAAATTGTGCAGTATTTCTGGTACAAATGTAAAGTTTGGTCTATATTTTTTCATATATATAAACAATCTGTGGTTCTATATTCTTCTGATTCCAAAGCTTAAGATAAAAGACATATCTCTTGTACAATTGCTGCATCATACCATCATTTGCCGCAGAAAATCGAAAAATACTCTTTATTTTAATTCACGAAGTCAGCAATAATAAAGCCGAACAAGGTTAGGTTCACAGAATAGCAATAAGCCAGAAGTTAGTATTTTGACTTGACAAGTGACGATTTTAAATGTGTTCCAAAAAGTCTGGTAAGGTCGACCCGTGGTAGTGGTAGTGGTTGTTAAATACTACCACAACGGCTGTAAAAGTTGTCAAAACAGTAAGCGGTCCAAAATATCTCTATTAACAACGGTATTCACACACGTAATCAGTGTTGCCAACTATCAAAAATATTACTACCAAAAGGATATGCAACTAAACATACACAGAAAGCTTTACCATTGCACTAATAGATGGCGTACTATGTATCTCTAACACAAACAATCTCAAACAAACTTATCACAGTAACATCTCTCCCAGCTTCTGGGGACAATTAATTAGTTATGCGAGAACAATTTTTTATTAGATATGCAGAGCTTGTGCAAGCTCAAGATTTGTTATTATATTATTGTGGATAGTCCTCGTAGTTTATAGTTTACGTTAGGTTATAATTTAGATTGCCTTTATTAATCCATATTTTATTACTTCTACTACTATTATTACCACTGCTAAAATTGTGCCGTAATTTTTTTTTAGAATGCTGCAGGTAGATCTTATAGAATCCCTTAAACCTTTGTGAGGAATTGTCACATTAAAAATTGTAATCTTTTATAAACCAACTGGCCATATTTGTTTTTCACTTTCACTGTTTTATTTTTATAATATTTTATGAGGTTTTTTTGACAGGGATGTCAGCGTCAAAAAATTGATTTGATTACATTTGGAATGGATGTAGTTCTTCAGTTTTATAGATATGTATATTTTTTTATCTTTTTGCTTTTGTTAATATAATATAATATATAAATAATATACTTTAATACACTTAAAAGATATTATGTAGGTTCTATAGACAATACTAATGCTCTTATCCGCCAAAATTTCCGATTAGGTTTTAATCATGATTATATATTAATCGGTGTTTAGAATGTGCTTTTATATTGAAATTTTGTTTGCCAAGACTCATTCCAAACTCCGATTAGGGTTAGTCATAATTAAAGATTAATGGAAGAATTTTCACGTTGGTGAATATGAATTAAGATATTTATTTAAACTCCTTGATGATTCCTAACAACGATGCAACTGGCCTGTCGTTGTTTGGAATCTCGATTAATATTGGAAGCCTTCTCTTAATGAACTGAGGAACAAAACGCTTTGTACAGTGTAGATATTTACAATGCAAGAATCTAAAGGTTTTATTTTATTTTAATTATTTTTTTATGTAAGCAGAATTTACTTTTTGATAAACGAATGCCTAGGTACCTAACACTTATTATTTCATTTTTGATCGACTTTAAACAATACGAAGTTATGTTTAAAGTGTAGTTATTTTGGTTGCTTGTTCAAGCATTAACTACTAACGTAGATAGGTATTTTCTATCTACGCTACTAAATGGCTCAAGCTCCAACTCAGGTTTTATTAAAAAACATAGTTTCCTTATTATTTTTACGACTAAGCGTCGTAGCCAGAAATCGACTCCGGGGGGGAAGGGAGGTTCATAATTTAATATAAATCAACTACCTATATATCCATGGTAAATTTTTAAAAATTAAGTAGGTGCCTATTGGTTCAGCTCTTCAACTCACGGGAGGGGAGAGGGATGGTTTAATAGGTGTTTAATCTTTAAAGGCAAGTTTTTTCTGGTCTCATGTGCAGATTTTTTTCAAAATTAACCGTTAAATTCGCCGCAGGCAAAAATTTTGAAAAAATTACACTAAAATACTATTTTTTACGTGTTTCAAAAAAAAAAAAAAAAGATTCTTTTAAAATTAGTAGTAGTTGGTGTTGGTCGCGATCAAAATTTTACGAAAAATTATACTCAGAATGCCATTCATTCCTAATACGTTTTAAATACTGGTGATAACAATTTCTTAGAATTAAACTAAACCTGTAACAATTAATGACGTCATAGCACCGCACGCAAAATTTTTAAAAAATTGAAGAGATCACACCAAACACATGTCACAATCCGGACTCAAGGGTCAAAAAAGTGGGGGAGCTATAAGCACTCCCAGGGGCCCTTGATCATGATTAATTTATTGTGTATTGGGTTGAATCTCCGGGGGGGGGGGGTTAACCCCCAATTAAAAGATATGGTTATGTTTATATGGATAGATGAATATGTTATTTTGTATAGATTTAGTTTGAAAGCAAAATAAAAATTGTTTATTTTATATTTTTTAGTGTATTTTTTTTCAAAGTTTTAATTAGTTTCCTATAAGTATCCCAATTCCTATTTCACTTTTAACAAGATTTTAATTAGCTATCCTTGACATAAAATAAATTTAATACAAATAAGAATATTGTTACATTGTTGATATCTTATTTTGCGTTAAGTGTGTACTTTCCTCACGCGAGTAGAAAAAAGTTGTACCTAAGTAACACGTGCGTAGATTGCGGGCCAAATTCTGTGGCGTCGTGCCGTTTAGCCATCTGTAGTCGAGTGTGTCATTTTTCGCACTTGTTTGATACTTTTACGCACGCACCGGAGATTCCCGAACGAGGCGCTAGCGGAGTTTGTGCAATCTCTAAGTTTGGAAAAAACGCTTTCCGCACGCGTTAGGTACAACATATTTTTTAGCCAATTTTAGCGATAGATGCTTCCAAGAAATCCGATTAATTAGTAGTTCATTTTGAAAAAAAGGTTAGCGTGCGTAAATGTTTTTTACGCACGCAAGCAGGAAATGGTTATGGTAGCATCGTATAGAAAATCGGTACATGCATTCCTATGTCATCGGCATAAAATCGGGCCAACGTCGGTAACGTCGAAAATGCGTCAACAATGCGTTGGCCCAATTTTATGCCGACGATTGTTTCAAAAAAACCACAAAAATTTAATAAGGATAAGCTAATTTTTACCCAGATAGGAAAAATAATGTACTTAATATGCGCAAAAATTAGTTTCTTTTTATTAAATTTGTGGGGTATTTATTTGTGCAAATATAAATATTTTGGTTAAAATGGTTAGTAGATCATTTTGAAAAAAAATCTTAATTAAAAAAAAATTACAGAGCCAAGGTTCGAACCCGAGTCTCAAGGGTTGGAGTCTTATACTCCATCACTGGATAACGAAGACTTCTTTATAAAACATATCTTGACATCGTCATATCCTACTACCATCAGTTTTAAATACGTGTCACTTGGTAGTGTAAATTAATTAATTACTTTGACTCAACAAAATTCTCCAAAATACAGACCGAAAAATCCCGCAGAAACTATTTTTTTCTGTACTATCGAATTAACCCAGCACTATCTATTAATTGCGATTTTCGCTAGCGCCCTATAACAGTTACTCAGCAAAACGAAATTTTTGGTTTCTATACTTTTCGCAAGGTAAATGGGGGGCACCAGTTGCCTGATCAGGGTTTATAACGAGTGGAAGTGCAACGGACTATTCTCACTTCCACTTATCAGTTACATATCTTGGGTATTTTCTATCTACGGTCCAGCCCTTCAGAATTGTTGATGGGACGAAACAGCAGGACTATAATTCTTGCAATAACTGAGAGTTACATACCGAACTGGACTTACTTACCCGATTTTCGCCAGAAAAGAAAAGCAGAATTAGAGAAACAATCCGAAAATTTTAACAGGAGACATAGAGTACGTTCAGCAAATTCAAATTAAAATTCAAAATTAGCTTTATTGTCCAAAATAATATATATTTATTGACAAAGCCTTGCTTAATTTTATCTAAGGGGGTTACCCTATGTAAATATCGGATTAATATTACTCTTAAAACTTAATTTACAAAGTAAAATTAAAAAGTATCAAAAGTGGTTTTTAGTCACAAATTTAAGTAAGTACGAAGGTACAAAATATAATCAATAAATAGAAACAATAAGTAAGGAAATACAAATAAGTACAGGCAACATGAAATTTGTATAAATAAACAAAAAGGGCTCAGTTAAGTTTGCCCCCCCCCCAGATCGATTTTCTCAAAAATTTTTATGCCAAAATTTTGCACACATTTTGCACAATTTTGCACACCACAAATCAAATTTTGCACACCTTCCTACGAGAAACTACAGCCCATTTTCTGTGGGGGGGGGGCAAACTTGACGTTGCCCCCCAGTCAATATTTTTCAAAAATTATGATGTCATTTGAAAGGTCTTATTTTGCACAATTTTGCACACCCATTTTAAAATTTTGCACACCTCCCTGTAACCCACACGAGGGTTCTGAAAATATCAAGTTTGCCCCCCCCAGTCAATATTTTTCAAAAAGTTTAGTGTCGTTAGAAAGGTCTTATTTTGCACAATTTTGCACACCCTTTTTAAAATTTTGCACACCTCCCTGTAACCCACACGAGGGTTCTGAAAATATCAAGTTTGCCCCCCCCCAGTCAATATTTTTAAAAAAATTTGGTGGCGTTAGAAAGGTCTTATTTTGCACAATTTTGCACACCCATTTTAAAATTTTGCACACCTCCCTGAAACCTACACGAGGGTTCTGAAAATATCAAGTTTCCCCCCAGTCAATACTTTCTAAAAATTTTGGAGTCATTATAAAGGTCTAATTTTGCATCGTTTTGTACACCCATTTTAAAATTTTGCACACCTCCCTCTAACCCACACGAAGATTCTGAAAATATCAAGTTTGCCCCCCCCCCCATCGTCGATATTTTTCAAAAAATTTTGTGTCATTTGAAAAGTCTATTTTGCGCAATTTTGCACACCCCCCCCCCAGTTAATATTTTTCAAAAAATTTATGTCATTCGAGAAGCCTAATTTTGCACAACTATTTTTAAATTTTGCACACTTCCCATGCCGTTTTCTTTTTATGGCGTTTACGGTTAAACTTGGTCCTAAAATTTCCCAGAAGTATAAGCAAAGAAGGAGACCTCGATTGTGTAATATCTTTGAATATTGTTTAAATTTACAGATAATTGTTTATGTTTACATTTGTATATAATCAAAAGTTTTTAATTTTTATGAATTTCCGGATTATACTTAAATTTTCATATCAAAAATGATCAGAAAAAATCGATGTAGACAGCGCATCTTGTCATGTTCGATGCCTTGAGAATCGGAACCGGAAATTTTGCCGGTTCAGAATGGCGGTTCTCAAGGTGTGGATCTTCACAGGATGTCCTATCTACGTCCATTTGTTAGATGATGTCATATCATGTGAAAAAATAAGTATAATCCAGAAATTCATAAAAATTAAAAACTTTTGATTATAGACACATATATGTAAGCATAAGCAATTATATGTAAATTTAAACAATATTCGAAGATATTACACAATCGAGGTCTCCTTATTTTGCTTATACTTCTGGGAAATTTTAGAACCAAGGTTAACCGTAACCGCTACAAAAAGAAAACAGCTCCAGAAACTAGTAGGTAGGTATATGCACCTATATCTGAATTCGGAACAGGTATCCGCGGGAGGCGGGAGGTTGTACGTGCCGTAAAGAGGAATGCGTGCGTACCTACACCTACCACGCGCGAAGGCCTTTTATGTAATATTTTGAAATGTCGCTTAGCAATGCCTAGTTTTATTTGTGTTCATGATTCAGAATGACTTCGGGTGGAGTTTCCGAAGTTTGCAACGTGTATTTTAAATGGTGTGTGGTCAATGTGAACGCCTCTATTTAAAATACATAACATTACGTAACGCCTGGTTCTCACCTATACGTGCCCACCCTGACTCTAAAAATGCATCACGTGATCAGCCATGCATTTGCCGATTTTTTAAAAGTGTCGCGTGATGCGTTTCTAGTGTCACGGTGGCAACTAGGCGTAACGCTTATAGAGGTTATGTAGGGGTGAGCGGGGTTTCGCGGTTCCGTTACGTAACGCAATTTTTAAATTATTATTGTGAAATAAAACAAGTTTTTGGATTTGTCGAGTGAAAAAGAAAAAAAAGAGGGGGTCTCTGGCAGCAAAACGTTACGTTATTTTAGACTGGAGTAGTCCCAAACTTTACAAAGCGTTATATAGGGGGTCGCGGGTTGGGGTCAAAATTGGGCAAAATAAGGGTTACGTAATAAGTGCACTACCTCTCAGTTTATGCAATTACTTTGTGGTTGGCGGTAAATATAACCTAACTATTTTGTTACTTTTTATTTTTTTTAGTCGATGATACGTACCTCATCAATCAATTTTCCAAAAATATTACGAAAAAAATAAAATAACGATAACCATAAAGTAATTCCTCCGGAAATTCCGAACTGTTATGGAACTGGCAGTCGCAGAAGTAACAATAATAATAAGGAAAGAGACAAAAACACTGACCAAAAAGACCTTAAGTGTGAATGGAACTTTAACTTTCTACCTATTGGTGTCATCCTATTTGCAGCAGGCGTTGTTTCCGTCTTTGGGTTGAGAATTGAGTCAAATTTACATGACATATTTTTTGAATTCGATTTGATTTTTTTTCGATCTATAAAAGGAATAATAATTTTTTTCTTATTTGCCATTTTGATTGCATGAAATATAAAAACAAAATGTCTAAAATGTTCATGTGTAGAAATAAATAAACGACTTCTTCTAATTATAATTATTGACGGAAGGAATTTTTTGATGTAAACCTGGTTAATGACACACCAAGACGCCAAACGCATGGTGTGAACTGCAAAATCAAGGCGGGCGTCATCACCGTAGCCGCTGTCCGCAAATAGCAAGGTGTGATCCCACCATTATCCAGATGAAAATTTTCGGACGCACCCATGAAATCGGAGAAGCGTTTGACCTCGGGTGTAACTTGCCCCAAAATGGGTAAGTGCAGCCCTCTACAAATTTGATAAGCCTTTGGTATTCTTGACAGGTAGAAGAGAAAGATAGAAATGCGGCGTTATAGGCGTTCTTAGTCATTTTCGGTAAGATGTGTCTGAGCTTCATAGAAAGTGACAGTTTCCTCGTCCTTCACTCCCCAAATGGACCTACCTAAATTTTTGGGTGTTCTGCACCAAATTTTGACGTTTCTTCGAGCTTGGGCATCTTGTCTTTACACTTTGCAGTGTGTATTTGTGGAAGAAATGAATGTAATGGACGAGGCTGGGAATAACTATTTTTTTTTATTTCGCCAGATGCACGAAAACGTCTGGGCGTGAAAAAAATTCTGTTTTTTTTTATAAGTTAACTATACAGGTTCAAAAAGTGTAGGTTGTATAAAAACAAGCTTACGGAACCGTGGAGTGAATTAGACCGTACTCCTATTCACTCCACGGTCATGTAAGTATAATATATAGATATAATATATATAATATACAAGTTTTATTTTGGTTTATTATTGAAGTAAAATATGCATGCGGGAAAGTAGACAGATCTGAAAGAAAACAAAGCGTCGTTTTTTTTTTAAAGAAAGTGTTTATTTTATCTATCAACCAAGGTTATTATTAGAAGTGCAACAAAACGCAATTACGATTTACTTACTTTCGACTAACTTGCGTGACAAAGACTTTTATGGAACTTAAGATTAAGGTTTTTATTTTATTAGACACTTAAAGCCAATTATCAAAGTTAACACTATCCTAAGACGTATCGCTATCGAGTGGACCAATCAACCATGTGCAGTTTTAAATATATGGGGAATGCGAGACAGCTCCAGCTGATCAAAGTACGCCTGGATACCCATTCTTCAGTTTCGAGAGAAACTTTCTTGTAGGAACGATCAAATCCTTTATTTCAACCAATAGGCAAGCCCCAATGCGGTTACGAAACGTTCGATAAGCTGAAAAGCTCCACGGCGCCCGCGCAGGAGAACCCGCTCTCTTCCCCATAACCAGCAGATGTAAGTTGTAGGAGAGTTGTCTTGATATGCGGTACCCGGTAATGTCCGGTGGTGCTCGACTGATATCGGATGGCTAGTGCAAGCAGTCAAACTATGCTATTGGTCCAAATCACTGATGTGAGCGTTCCTATAGGAGTGTTCTCTCGAAACTGAAGAATAGGTACCCTGTCCTGCAATACGTGTCAGGATAACACGTAAGAAGACGTGACGTTACGTAGTTTTCACCCAAGACGTTGCTCTATCAACAAAAACGTGTCATTTCGATCAGCTGGAGATGTCATGCATTTGTCATAAATTTAAAAGTGTACTTGGTTAATTAGCCGACAAGATAGAGATACGTCTTAAGATTTTTTTAGGCATGAGGTATTTTGGGGGTAGTTCCGAAGGGAGAAATGGAGGAAAGTTGAAAAACAATAGGGCTCCGCGCGTCAATACACGTAATCGTTGTGTAAAATTTCATTATGATCGGTGCAGGAGTTTTTGAGTTACAGTGGCGCATATCGAGGCGACGGACAGACGGACAGACAGACAGACCGACCGACAGATAGACAGAGCGACGGCGTCTGGATTCGTGCTCATCTGAAGTCAGATCCACCAAATTCCTTCATCTTCCTCAAAATCTCGAAATGCGATTTTTTGACATTTACATTACTTCCTTCTCTTAGAGCGAGGGAAGTAAAAAGTCAACGAAATTCTTTTTGTTTTCTTTAAAATTACGTAAAGTAAAATTTATATTAGAAATCACGTAAGAAAAACTATTCTCCTCTTTGTTGCACCTTTAGAATATGTATTGCGCATAGTCTTTTTATTGGCTCAAAAATGGTACTTATTCTAACGCAAACTTATAAAAGGCTATTTTCATTTAAGAAGGTAGTGCACTTGCCCAAAAAAGTGTAGAGCAGCTTTAGCTCGAAAGCGCCTCAGACCACATTGCACAAAGCTCAAAAGCACGTCCGTCGTCGTGCCATATTTTACGTTTTGTTTAATAAAATCAACGAGAAGTACGTGGTGTCGTGTGCCGTTCAATCAACATCAACATGATCAGCTTACCAGTTGCCAAACAAAATAAGGTAGGTTTATAGTTTACGTATATAGGCTCTATAATTCAGTGATATAGGCAAACAAATCAGTAAAGAATTGGGTTCCATTAGTATGGTGTAGGTAGGGCAATATGCTCTATTCAGAAGCTTTTGTCAGTTAAACATATTTGCAATTTTTACATTTTCGAAGAATTCTGAGATAAAGTGGTCTTATCAAATAATGTCCCTTCAATTCTTTTGGGGAATATATCTTAGCACGAACTGACAACGTTGCAAGCAGCATATACCTACCTGTATCATGTACAGCCATTTGCACCAACATATTTACTTATTTAGGGGTCACTTAGAATAAGGTGGCCTAGATTAGAGAAGAGTTTCGTTTGTATTTAGAACTCCCCTAAACTACCTTAGATGATCCCTAAACCTAGGGGCCCGTTTTTGGTCCCCTAGCCCTCCCCTAACCTAAAACTAAACTAGATTCAGGTGCCAACTAATGCTAGGTGACCCCTAAATATGTTGGTGCAAATGGCTGGTAGCCTTATACTAAGTCCACGGGATACAGATATATGTGGCTTGCAATGTTGTCAGTTTGTACTAAAATATAATCCTCAAAAAAATTAAAGGGACATATTTGAAGAGGCTTACGGTTTTCTGCCGATTTTGCGATGTGTTAGTTTTGTAAAAGAAGTGTTGGGTTGGTTTTACAACCCAATCCAAACTTAACCCTTCTTTTCCAGACCCAGACTGAAGTGAACAAAATTTTTTGAAATAAAACAAACATCTTCAAATTTAAATTACGCGCCAAAATCGGCAAGTTGAAAAACGCACCCCTGTGCGAATTACCTACAAAAAATGACAGAAAATGCAAGTTCTGCTTAAAAATCGCAAATGGTGTGTTATTTTTTTTGGGCGTTTTTTAGAAATTCGAATTTTTGGTAAAATAAAAAAATGCCTGGTAAAGTTCAACCCTTGGAGCATATTTGGACGTAATTTAAAGTTAGACACTACCTCGCCCCCGCCCAGCACCCCTATTCACTTCACTGTCCCGTAAGTATATCCCGCTAAACAAAAATGAAAAAAAAAATAAAAAAAAACGTTATTTTCATAGTGAAAAATTCGCTTAATAACCCGTTTTATAACTATGAAAATAAACTTTTTTTATGGGAACGTTATATATAATTATAATTATAAAAAAACGATAATGGAAAAAGTAACGTCATAAAACGGATTATTAAGCGAATTTTTCACTATGAAAATAACGTTTTTATTTTTTTTTCATTTTTGATTAGCGGGATGTCTCTATCCAATTTTTTTTGAGCTGTAACTTTGGAAAAAAACAAATTTTTTTTACGCACAGACGGTTTTGTGCTCCCGACGAAGCATATCGGCCTGTACTTTTTTTTCAAAATCTTAAAAAATGGCAGAAAACCGTAAGCTTACCTACTGCATCTATTACAGTCGCCTCTTCAAATATGTCCCTTTAATTTCTTTGAGGAATATATTTTAGTACAAACTGACAACATTGCAACATCTATATCCTGTGGACTTGGTATAAGGCTACCAGCCATTTGCACCAACATATTTAGGAGTCAACTAGCATTAGTTGGCACCTGAATCTAGTTTAGTTTTAGGTTAGGGGAGGGCTAGGGGACCAAAAACGGGCCCCTAGGTTTAGGGATCACCTAAGGTAGTTTAGGGGAGTTCTAAATACAAACGAAACTCTTCTCTAATCTAGGCCACCTTAGAAGAAGTACCATTTTTGAGCCAATAAAAAGACCATGCGCAATACATATTCTAAAGGTGCAACAAAGAGAATAGTTTTTCTTACGTGATTTCTAATATAAATTTTACTTTACGTAATTTTAAAGAAAACAAAAAGAATTTCGTTGACTTTTTACTTCCCTCGCTCTAAGAGAAGGAAGTAATGTAAATGTCAAAAAATCGCATTTCGAGATTTTGAGGAAGATGAAGGAATTTGGTGGATCTGACTTCAGATGAGCACGAATCCAGACGCCGTCGCTCTGTCTATCTGTCGGTCGGTCTGTCTGTCTGTCTGTCTGTCCGTCGCCTCGATATGCGCCACTGTAACTCAAAAACTCCTGCACCGATCATAATGAAATTTTACACAACGATTACGTGTATTGACGCGCGGAGCCCTATTGTTTTTCAACTTTCCTCCATTTCTCCCTTCGGAACTACCCCCAAAATACCTCATCCCTAAAAAAATCTTAAGGCGTATCCTAAGACGCATCTCTATCTTGTCGGCCAATTAACCAAGTACACTTTTAAATTTATGGCGAATGCATGACATCTCCAGCTGATCGAAATGACACGTTTTTGTTGATAGAGCAACGTCTTGGGTGAAAACTACGTAACGTCACGTCTTCTTTCGTGTTATCCTGACACCTATTGCAGGACAGGGTACCTATTCTTCAGTTTCGAGAGAACACTCCTATGGGAACGCTCACGTCAGTGATTTGGACCAATAGGATAGTTTGACTGCTTGCAGTAGCCATCCGATATCAGTCGAGCACCACCGGACATTAACGGGCTACCGCATATCAAGACAACTCTCCTACAACTTACATCTGCTGGTTATGGGGAAGAGAGCGGGTTCTCCTGCGCGGGCGCCGTGGAGCTTTTCAGCTTATCGAACGTTTCGTAACCGCATTGGGGCTTGCCTAATGGTTGAAATAAAGAATGTGATCGTTCCTACACGAAAGTTTCTCTCGAAACTGAAAAATGGGTATCCAGGCGTACTTTCATCAGCTGGAGCTATCTCGCATTCCCCATATATTTAAAACTGTACATGGTTGATTGGTCCACTCGACAGAGATACGTCTTAGGATAGTGTTAACTTTGATAATTGGCTTTAAGTGTCTAATAAAATAAAAACGTTAATTTTAAGTTCCATAAAAGTCTTTGTCACGCAAGTTAGTCGAAAGTAAGTAAATCGTAATTGCGTGTTGTTGCACTTCTAATAGTAACCTTCGTTGATAGATAAAATAAACACTTTCTTTAAAAAAAAACGACGCTTTGTTTTCTTTCAGATCTTCCTACTTTCCCGCACGCATATTTTACTTCAATAATAAACCAAAATAAAAGTTATATATTATATATATTATATTATATATATTATATTATTTTATATATATTATATTATATACCGTGGAGTGAATAGGAGTACGCCCTAATTCACTCCACGGTTCCGTAAGCTTGTTTTTATACAACCTACACTTTTTTAACCTGTATAGTTAACTTATAAAAAAAAACAGAATTTTTTTCACGCCCAGACGTTTTCGTGTTTCTCGTCCATTAAATTCATTTCTTCCACAAATACACACTGCAAAGTGCAAAGAAACGTCAAAATTTGTGCAGAACACCCAAAAATTTAGGTAGGTCTATTTGGGGAGTGAAGGACGAGGAAACTGTCACTTTCTATGAAGCTCAGACACATCTTACCGAAAATGACTAAGAACGCCTGTAACGCCGCATTTCTATCTTTCTCTTTTACATGTCAGGAATACCAAAGGCTTATCAAATTTCTAGAGGGCTGCACTTACCCATTTTGGGGCAAGTTTCACCCGAGGTCGAACGCGCCTCCGATTTCATGGGTGCGTCCGAAAATTTTCATCTGGATAATGGTGGGATCACACCTTGCTATTTGCGGACAGCGGCTACGGTGATGACGCCCGCCTTGATTTTGCAGTTCTCACCACGCGTTTGGCGTCTTGGTGTGTCATTAACTAGGTTTACATCAAAAAATTCCGTCCGTCAATAATTATAATTAGAAGAAGTCGTTTATTTATTTCTACACATGAACATTTTAGACATTTTGTTTTTGTATTTCATGCACTTAAAATGGCAAATAAGAAAAAAATTATTATTCCTTTTATAGATCGAAAAAAAAAATCAAATCGAATTCAAAATATATGTCATGTAAATTTGACTCAATTCTCAACCCAAAGACGGAAACAACGCCTGCTGCAAATGGGATGACACCAATAGGTAGAAAGTTAAAGTTCCATTCACACTTAAGGTCTTTTTGGTCAGTGTTTTTGTCTCTTTCCTTATTATTATTGTTACTTCTGCGACTGCGCAGTTCCATAACAGAGTTCGGAATTTCCGGAGGAATTACTTTATGGTTCTCCTTATTTTATTTTTTTCGTAATATTTTTTGAAAATTGTTTGATGAGGTACGTATCATCGACTAAAAAAACTAAAAAGTAAGTAAGAACGTTAGGTTATATTTACCGCCAACCACAAAGTAATTGCGTAAACTGAGAGGTAGTGCACTTATTACGTAACCCTTATTTTGCCCAGTTTTGACCCCAACCCGCGACCCCCTATATAACGCTTTGTAACGTTTGGGACTACTCCAGTCTAAAATAACAAAACGTTTTGCTGCCAGAAACCCCCTCTTTTTTTTCTTTTTCACTCGAAAAATCCAAAAAGTTGTTTTATTTCACAATAATAATTTAAAAATTGCGTTACGTAACGGAACCGCGAAACCCCGCTCACCCCTACATAACTCCTATAAGCATTACGCCTAGTTGCCACCTATGCGTGCTCACCCTGACATTAAAAACGCATCACGCGACACTTTTAAAAAATCGGCAAATGCATGGCTGATCACGTGATGCATTTTTAGAGTCAGGGTGGGCACGCATAGGTGAGAACCGGCGTTACGTAATGTTATGTATTTTAAATAGAGGCGTTCACATTGACTTTTCTGCCGAAATGGAACGCTACCATTTAAAATACACGTTGCAAACTTCGGAAACTTTACCCGAAGTCATTCTGAATCATGAACACAAATAAAACTAGACATTGCTAAGCGACATTTCAATATATTACATAAAAGGCCTTCGCGCGTGGTAGGTGTAGGTACGCACGCATTTCTCTTTACGGCACGTACAACCTCCCGCCTCCCGCGGATACCTGTCCCGAATTTAGATATAGGTGCATATACCTACCTACTAGTTTCTGGAGCTGTTTTCTTTTTGTAGCGGTTACGGTTAACCTTGGTCCTAAAATTTCCCAGAAGTATAAGCAAAATAAGGAGACCTTGATTGTGTAATATCTTCGAATATTGTTTAAATTTACATATAATTGCTTATGCTTACATATATGTGTCTATAATCAAAAGTTTTTAATTTTTATGAATTTCCGGATTATACCTAATTTTTCACATGCTATGACATCATCTAACAAAACGTGAAGATCCATACCTTGAGAACCGCAACCATTCTGAACCGCCAAATAGGCTGGTTGCGATTCTCGGGGCATCGAACATGACAGGATGCGCTGTCTACATCGATTTTTTCTGTTCATTTTTGATATGAAAATTTAAGTATAATCCATAAATTCATAAAAATTAAAAACTTTTGATTATATACAAATGTAAACATAAACAATTATCTTTAAATTTAAACAATATTCAAAGATATTACACAATCGAGGTCTCCTTCGTTTGCTTATACTTCTGGGAAATTTTAGGACCAAGTTTAACCGTAAACGCCACAAAAAGAAAACGGCATGGGAAGTGTGCAAAATTTTAAAATGGGTGTGCAAAATAAGACCTTTCTAACGACACCAAATTTTTTGAAAAATATTGACTGGGGGAGGGGCAAACTTGATATTTTCAGAACCCTCGTGTGGGTTACGGGGAGGTGTGCAAAATTTTAAAATGGGTGTGCAAAATTGTGCAAAATAAGACCTTTCTAACGACACCAAAATTTTTTAAAAATGTTGACTGGGGGGGGGCAAACTTGATATTTTCAGAAGCCTCGTGTGGGTTACAGGGGGGTGTGCAAAATTTTAAAATGGGTGTGCAAAATAGGACCTTTCTAACGACACCAAACTTTTTGAAAAATATTGACTGGGGGGGGGGTAAACTTGATATTTTCAGAACCCTCGTGTGGGTTACAGGGAGGTGTGCAAAATTTTAAAATGGGTGTGCAAAATTGTGCAAAATAACATTTTTCTAACGACACCAAACTTTTTGAAAAATATTGACTGGGGGGGGGCAAACTTGATATTTTTAGATCCCGCGTGTGGGTTACAGGGAGGTGTGCAAAATTTTAAAGTGGGTGTGCAACAAAAAGTACAGATTTAAAATATAAAATTTCTGAATTCACAAAATAAAATTAACATTTACAGGTATTGTCACATAGTTTTAAAATGGTAAGGACTAAGACAAAAAAGCTTTAAAACATGCAAAAATAATCATAATTATAATCATTAAATAATTAAATACACTCAGCATAAAATTTCAAACAGAAAAATGCAAACAAAAAAAAATAAAGTCCTAAAAATAAGTGAAATACAGCCCTAAAAATAAAGGACTGCGGTTTGCAAGAGTTAGAAAAAGCGAACACACAGACTTCTTTATCAAAAGACATCATTTAGGATATCATCAACCCTATAATAAACTTTCCCCAGCAAAAATGCTTTAGTTTTTTTTCTAACTTCTTTTCACTTTCAATTTCTCTTAGCATGAGTGGAAGTTTGTTGAATAATTTTCTTCCTTCATAAATAATAAAGTTTTTAATTAGCTGAGAGTGAGTAATTGGAAGTCCTATTAACAAAGGTCTTCTTGTATTATAGTTTCCATAAATTAGCTCATGCCTGTGTTTCTTATGTACCAAGCAAACCGTCTCCAGAATATAGAGAGAACACATTGTTAATATATTATTTCTAAGGAACAAAGGACGACATCCCCACAAACAATGCCGGCATAGCAAAGTGCCTTACAAATATTGGCATTTATTGGCAATGAAAATTTGACGCACGGCAATCTGTGCGTTATAAATACCTTAAACACTCCTGTTTGAGCCACCGGCCGAGCGACGGCAACGAATACGTTTAAAATGATGGCAAATACACACTTAGCATGGTTTAAATGTAGAGGAGCACTGCATACTAAATACCGGCAAAAAATGTATGGGGTGATTCACCATATTTTTCCCACTACATAGCTCATTTATTATTAGAGATAGAAAAATAGTTTAAATACAAAAGTTGATTAGTTCTTCACAAATTTTCAGAAAATTCAACTTTCTTATTTTAAATTGAACACGCTGTATATTTTTTAAAATTTCGGTAGATCTTCTAGGGTTTATCTTTAGCAGTTCTCGAGTGAAATAAAAAATAATTTGCCATAAGGGCGCTGTGTTAGCCAAGGAAAGAGTCTAGGTGGTTCTTTGTTCAACACATTGCTCTTAAGTCACCGTTTTTATTGAAAAATATACAGGGTGTTCCATTTGAAATAAGAAAGTCGATGTCGAAATTTGACATTTTGAAAATTTTTGTTAAATTTTCTTAAAATTTGTGAAAAACTAAGCAACTTTTGTATTATTTTTTTTTCTATCTTTAAGAATAAATGAGTTATGTAGTTGGGAAAATATGGTGAATCACCCTGTAACACTAAGTGCCAAACCCACACAAAAATTAAAAGTTTAAAAGTGCACCTTCTTGATTGGTCGGCTCAATAGGGATACAGATGCAAAATCAGATACCACCGATAATTGGCTTTTTCTCCCTATTTAAAGTATTTATGCATAATATAAAAATTGTAATGATTGTGGATTAAAAATAAAATAATGCACATAATTTACGAAGGCATATTTATTTTATTTTATCCTTAAACGAAGAAAAATTCATAGAAAAACCAATATGTAATAAATAAATAAATAAATGTTACTATAAACAAAAACTTATACACTTATATTTATATCCTAACATGAAGACAGGAATGGAAACCATATGAATAATATTTTTCGTCTTGGTCATGCCAAAGATACAGGCAAATTCTTTCATAAATTGTTTTAAATATTTATTAAGAGGAGGTTTTCCATACCACAGTAAATTGCAACAAGGAAAATTTTATTTAGAATCTCTTTGATTGTGAATCAAAACAATAAAGTTTGCTTCAGTTGCTTTATATAAAAATTCCTTGGCCAAAAATTTAAAAACTTAGTACTTCCTTCTTCTTGTTATAAGATAAGGTGAAGATTTATTCAGCATCTTTTTTCCTGAATGTTCTGCCCCCTTTCCAGTCACAGGCACCCCGTAACCAAGCCTTAATAGCATCTTCAACGATAGAATGAGAAAAAGTTGGTTGACTTAAAGGATTTTTTACAGAATCTAAAAAAGTTTAAATTGTGGTAAGTATAGCTGTAAATTATTTTTTTTTGATAAACCAGTATTTTGTTTTAGGAAAAAGTAGCCCTTTTTGCTTAAAAAGTGACAAAATATCAGTTTCTCAAAAAAAAATTAAAAACTTTAATCTAGTTGTTTTATTGACAAATTTACGTTAAAATAAAAAAATAGTATCACAGACGAGTTTTTTCAAATTAATTTTAAAAAAGATTTTAAGATATTAACTAAAGATAGCTCGGTTTCACAAGAAATTTAAGGGTCATCATTCTCTGGGTCAGCAAGAGAAATTTCAGTGGTAGAAAATGACTTGGACGTAGACTGAATTGATGAATCTTTAGATGGCTCGATCCAACACTTCAACTAAAAATCCAGTTAACTCTTTTTTGATATAGTATCCTTTAACCTACTATAGAGGCCATAGTGACACCAAACTGAGATAAATTCATGTTTTACCTGTCAATTGGGTTATAAAAATGGCGGCAACAGTAGGCTAAATTGCACTGAAGGCTGAATACAGGTAGGAGTTAACTGGCTTTTTAGTCGAGAACGGTTTTGCTCGATTACAAAAGAAATTTGTAAATTATCAGTGTCAGTATCGCTTAAGCATTGTAGATCATGATGTGACCTTTGATTTTCTTGTAAAGTGGCGTCTAGATCACGATTTAATGCTGAGTTCATACAGGAAAATCAAAATAAAAATTAAAAAAAAAATAATAATTAAAATTAAAATAAAAGTTGAACGAGCTTATGGGGAACAGTGTAGGCATTTATACAGCATAAATAAAAAGATGAGTAACTTTTAACATTTATTTTTATATTAAAACGGATTTGAGCATGTCCCTTTGACGCACATAACCTCACTTTCATTTATTTTTGTAATTTAAATGGGGGTTTTTTGCATTTTTTAGGTTAGGTTAGCATCACACCACTGCTTTATTTTAGGTAAATCCGACTGCACAATATGAGCTAAGTTCTCTATGTTTGGGTCATCCCAGATTACTGTTATGTCGTCACAAAAAACCACCATTTTTCCTGAAATTTTCAAACAAAGAAGGTCCTCTACATAAATTCTAAAAAGCAATGGAACAAATACTGAACCCTGGGGAACTCCTATGTCTGTCACTCTTTCTGAGTCAAAAACTACCGTTTGAGTTTTGCCCCCTAAGAGAGACCGGAACCAGCTCAACTCAGCGCCCTCAAATCCGTACATCTCCAATTTCCGCTGCAGTATTCCGTGATCCACGCAGTCAAATGCCTTCGATAGATCATAGAACACTGCCGCGGCTTTCTCTCCAGAGTTTAGTTTTAAGTATAGATGCCGAAGAAAACTAAAAATCGCATCACCAGTTCCTCTCGAGGCGCGAAAACCAAACTGCTGCTTCGACAACAGGTTCTCAGACTCCAGGAAGGACTCAACGCGTATCTGAACCAATTTTTCTAATATCTTGGATAAATTTGAAATAAGAGATATTGGACGAAAGTTTGTTGGACTGTCCCGATCACCTCCTTTATATAATGGCACAACTACTGCCTTCTTAAGACATGTAGGAAATTCCCCAGTCGCAAATGTTTTGTTAATGCAAAATGCCATTACTTTTAAAGCTGTTGTTGGTAAGTGTAAAAAGATTTTAAGTGAAAGTTTGTCCCATCCTGATGCTTTTTTATTTTTTATTAGGCTAAATACTCTTTTCAAGCCAGATATGTTTGTAGGGATGAAAGAAAAATCTAGAATGCGGAGACAGAGTATGGCTAACAGATGTAAAAACATTTGAAAAGATCATGAACATCAGCCCAGAACCCAGATCTTACGTAGTTAAAACAGATGTTTTTCGAAGAAACAGATCGTTTCTGCTCTCGGCAAATTAAGGAGATATCGAAGACGACTTTGACGTCGAGCTACCTGAAGAAAACATAGCCAACACTCCCAACGTGCAAGTGCAAGTCCAAGTAGCACGACCTCTTGTGCGAAATGTTCGAGGGGAAGGAGGACACCAAACCAGGACCAGATCTGGACGCACGAGTAAACCACCGCAAAGATTATGTTTGTAAAACGATTCGCGTAATAGACTATTGTAAATACGTTAATAGTTTATAAGTTCATAAAAGTTAATCATACGTTGTGGCGAAAGTGCAAGTTCAGTGAAGCGCC
The DNA here is from genome assembly GCA_963921995.1 of Oxystoma pomonae. Classification (NCBI taxonomy): domain Eukaryota; kingdom Metazoa; phylum Arthropoda; class Insecta; order Coleoptera; family Brentidae; genus Oxystoma; species Oxystoma pomonae. Next base: position 55,240,673 of record OY998170.1, on the reverse strand, counting down.
ACGCGCCACATAGGGTTAAATACCGCGTCATATTAGGCAGCCACCCTGGTTGGTAATAACTACAAATATTGAGGGGCCGGTTGACTATACGGAAACACGATTTGGATAAAAATTTGTTTTGGACCTTAAGTCTTAAACTGTTTAATGGGTTATTCAAAAAATTATGTAGATGGAAAGGTAAAACCGCAAAAAAGTTGGTTAGTGATCTTATGTCATCTGTCACATTTAGATGATTAATCTTGCTTACAACAATTTTTACAGGGATGCATTTCAATAAGTATACGGTCAAAGCGAAATCGCGGAAATGCATTGGTAAGGATCATTCCACACTGAAAATCGCTTTTAGGAAATTTTTGTGAGCTTACTATAGTTACTATTGTTTTCTTTTTCTAAATGCATTGAGCTGAGAGAGATCCAGCTTAAGCTGATCATACACAAAATTGCGTAGTGCATAACATGCTGTATAAAAAGTTCAACCTTATGGAAATATATCTATGTATATGCAATATGGCGGATCCAAATCCGTCTCTGATTGGTCGAACGTTTATGCTATGTGTTATGTGAGCCTATGCAAGTTTTGTGTGTGATCGGCTTTACTACAACATACCTGCTTCGACCCCGTCAACGATAACTATATCAATTATGTTTTATGGGCAGATAGGTGCAGAGGGAGCATTTTCTGGTAAGCTTGTTCTCTCTCAGACAGATGCAATTAAAAGAAGAGAACAATAGTATTGTTCTGTTTTTCTAAATACATCCGGCTGAGAGAGATCCAGCATACCAGAAAATGACCTGTCAAACCCGCCTGTACACCCTTCGACCCTGTATACCTATCAAACGATAACTATATCAAGGAGATGGTTACATTTTCATTGGCAGAGGGGTGCAGGGGGAGCATTTTCTCGTAAACCTAATCTCCCTCAGACCGACGCAATTAAAAGAAGAGAATAAATTGCTATTTGTTTCCTAACAGCATGTTCCATTGGTAAATTGAGTGCAGCACTCTTTGTGCATTGATAGCGTATTCCATTGCAAAATCCAGTTCCGAAACTCGCCTGTTTCCAGTTTCGCACTGACACTGGCACGGTGCTGTAAAAAAAACTGCAACAGCGGAAGTGGCAAACCGTTAATCTCACATTTTCGGATTGAAATTTTGGTTTTTTTTTCTGTTGCAATTAGAGACCTTTTGCACCTCTTATGAAAAATCCCCGTTAGGTGACTTTATCGCTTAATAACGCGTTGTGACGTAGCTAACGTCACGTTATTTTTAAGACAGCATTTTTAGTTTTTGCACGCCGCCTTTGATTTGTTTATGGTCGACTTTATACGGTATTTATTATTGTAAAGATTTACAAAAAGTATTTGTCCAATAATATTTTTCATTTACAATTTCTTATTCTTTTGTTTTTTACGGTGAATTTTAATTATTATTAATCTTTAAAAACTGAAAAACACAACAGAGAAAAGGGAGGTTATGATAAACAGATCGGAGTCACTTGTCAAAGTTGCCAGTGCAAATCAATGTTTTACATTTCTTACGAAATGCTAGCCAAAGAAAATGATTAAACAAAAATGGCACTTATCTTTACAATTAAAAAGAATACAGAACATATTTGCATTCAAAAATCAATTTATTTTTTTTGTTTTTCGACTTAACGTTTTACTATCGGCAACCATGTCAATTATAAGGGATACGGTATTCTCCCGCAGGTAACGTCAAACTTTTCCGTTATTACCTCGTAACTGCGCATGCCCAAAATAAGCGATAAAGTAAAAAGGCATCAAAATTACAGGTGCAAAAGGTCTCCATTATTTATAAAATCTCGAGCCTCGACCGTTTTGCTATATTTACACGTCCGTTTTTTCAAACGGAGTGTTTTCTATTTCATAACCATTGACGTATTTTTATTATTGGAGTTTCTGTGCGATGATGTATGGCACAAAATTGTTCTTCGGCGTCTTCAACGCTGTGTACAAAAATATTTCACGCTTGTCATTTCCGCCATTCGCAATTCGAACTTTTAATGGCGGGAGACAGTTTTGGGTAGGGCACGAGCCCTCAGAGCCGGTGTCGAAAAAGCGGCACCTGGTGCCACGCTGAAGGGGTCGGGTCGGTTCCATAATGGAACACAAAAACCGTACCAGTTGTGCACCGATTGCCTCAATGGAATACGCTATGAGTAGAGCTGTCAAGTTTCATTTATGGGTATGTTTATCATCCATTGCGTTAAAACATTAACAAAAAAACTTTAATCGGGTTTATCTACGATTTTTTAAATTGTAAAAAACGCTGTCAGTATACAACGCACTTAATTTATCAATAGAAAAATAGCCCATTATATTGGACTTTTAGGTAGGTGCTCATTTTCGGTTAATGGTACGGCAATGATGGTAATTTAAGGTAAAATATTGCAATTTATGGTACGGCCATGTTTAAAATATTGTAGCATAATAAGAGGTAATGGGGGCCGGTGCACTATCCGGACACACGATTTTTCAAAAACAAAAACTTTGTGCTTAAAATAGGCCTCCTAAGTAGTGTTTAAAAAAAAAAAAAATTGCGGGTTATCCAGTATTTTTTGAGAAAATAAATTTAAAAAAAAACATAAAAAGAGCGCCCTAATCTCACTCTTTACTTAATTTCTTAATTTTGGCTCCTTTTTCTTCTTACTTGATCAAAACAATACCTGGCAATATCCATGCCCTGATATTTGTACAATGTTGCCACATTTCCAGAAAATAATGAAACTTAGGGAAAAGGAACAAAAATATTAACTTTTTGACTCCTCTACAAATTTATAAAAAAACAAATAATAATCAAGCCAACCAACCATAACTAACTCTACCCAACCAACCTGGCCCAACCCAACCCAACCCAGAGCCTAACCTGATTTCTTTTGGCTCCCATACAAATTTATAAAAAAACAAATAATAACCAACCCAACCAAACAAAACTAACCCTACCCAACCAACGCGGCCCAACCCAACCCAGAGCCTAACCTGTGCTATGTTTTCATGGATATTGAATTCGTTTTCAATATGTTTTGAAAACTTTTTTTTCATGAGTTTTCATGACAGGTTTTCAAATTTTGATATTTGGCAGCTGACCTGGGTCATAGTTGTCAAATATTCATTTTTGAGTTTTGGTACTTTTTAAAAAAAAAAATGGGCTCCGGTGCACTATCCGGACACTAAAACGGGACGTTCTTTGAAGACGATTCGTTTTGAAAACGGTAATTTAGCGGTTTTTAAATTTATTTAGGAGCGGAAAAACGAAAAATATACTGTTTTTTAATTAAAAAGACAATTTACATGTAAAATGCACACATAACCAACAAAACTAGGGTCATACTGGCTATTCAGCCATTTTTTAGAAATGCGAGGATGCCAAATCTCAGGTACCAACAGGATTTTTTTTTGGGGAAAAAGTCAGGTTGGGTTGGGCTGGGTTGGTTGGGTAGGGTTAGTTTTGGTTGGTTGGGTTGGTCATTATTTGTTTTTTTTATAAATTTCTAGGGGAGCCAAAAGAAATCAGGTTAGGCTCTGGGTTGGGTTGGGCCGGGTTGGTTGGGTAGGGTCAGTTTTGGTTGGTTGGGTTGGTTATTATTTGATTTTTTATAAATTTGTAGAGGAGCCAAAAAGTTAATATTTTTGTTCCTTTTCCCTAATTTTCATTATTTTCTGGAAATGTGGCAACATTGTCAAAGTATCAGGGCATGGATATTGGCAGGTATTGTTTTGATCAAGTAAAAAGAAGAAGAAGGAGCCAAAATTAAGGAAAGAGTAAGGTTAGGGCGCTCTTTTTTATGGTTTTTTTTATTTATTTTCTCCAAAAATACTGGATAACCCGCAAATTTTTTTTTTAAAAACACTATTTAGGAGGCCTATTTTAAGCACAAATTTATTTTTTTCAAAAAATCATGTGTCTGGATAGTGCACCGGCCCCAAGCTGGGTTTATACAGGAAAAATTAAAACTAAAATTAATTTAAAAATCTTTTGGTAATTATATGCACTATATGGTTTTCTGCCATTTTTGATTTTTTATGAAAAATTCTTTATGGGGGCACCTACTAGGGTCCCTAGGTTGGTTTTTTATTTTGATTTTTTTTGTCTAAAAAAAAAATTGGTAATTATGCAGTATACGGTTTTCTGCCATTTTTGTTTTTTTTTTGAAAAATTCTTTATGGGGGCACCTTCTAGGGTCCCTAGGACCCCAAATCCGTCTGCGCCGGTTGTTTTTTTTTTTAATTTTTTTTGTTTGTTTTTAATTTTTTTTCACTAAAACAACCGAAACCAACACAGTCCAACCCAACCTAATCCAAAACAATCAGAAAAAACCATTACAACCCCCCCCTGGGCACCCTTTTTTCTCGTAAAAAAAAAAAATCGGGTGCAGGCGGATTTGGGGTCCTAGGGACCCTAGAAGGTGCCCCCATAAAGAATTTTTCCAAAAAAATAAAAAATGGCAGAAAACTGTATGCTGCATAATTACCAAAAATTTCACTAAAACAACCCAATCCAATACAGTCCAACCCAAAACCATAAAAAAAACACATTACAACTCCCCCCCCTCCCGGGCACCCTTTTTTTCCCTTAAAAAAAAAAATCTGGCACAGGCGAATTTGGGGTCCTAGGGACCCTAGTAGGTGCCCCTAAAGAATTTTTCATAAAAAATCAAAAATGGCAGAAAACCATATACTGCATAATTACAGAACTTTTTGATGGTTTACACAGGAAATAAAATTAAATTAAGAATAGTATTGAACCAATCAGCAAACAACTTTTGCGTATGCATATTAAATATGTGTCATTTGGCGGTATTTGTCATTTTTACCTTTTTTTTTTTTGTTATTAGAGATCTTTTGCACCTCATATCAAAAGTCCTCGTTAGGTGACTTTATTGCATAATAATGTGTTGTGACATACCTAATTTTACATTATTTTTAAGACAGCATTTTTAGTTTTTGCACACCTTTGGTTTGTTTATGGCGGAATTTATATGGTATTTATTATTATAAAGATTTACAAAAAGAATTTGTCCAATAATATTTTTTATTTAGAATTTGTTTTGTTTTTTACAGTGAATTTTAATTACTATTAATTTTAAAAAAATGAAAACCACGACAGAGAAAAGGGAGGTTATGATAAACAAATCGGAATCACTTGTCATAGTTGCCAGTGCAAATCAATGTTTTACATTCCTTACGAAATTTCATCCAAAGAAAATGATTAACCAAAATTAGCACTTATCTTTACAATAAAAAAGAATACAGAACAAATTTGCATTCAAATATCAATTTAAATTTTATGTTTTTCTACATAACATTTTACTAACGGCAAGCATGTCAATAAGGGATATCATATTCTCCTGCAGGTAAACTCAAAGTTTATCGGTTATTAGGGACTTATCGGCACATAAAGTCGGCATAGCCTGACTCGGCACTATTTCTGACAATTCCGCACGAAGGTTGAAAGGTTTCTGACATTTTTGTCATGTAAACATGTCATCTAAACATGCTCATATTGTGCCTTTATTAAAGTTGACAAATTAAAGTTAATGCCGTCCTTTATTAAAGGCAGGAACAAACATTATGAAAGTCGATATTATTTTTTCTGATAGCAAAGATGACATATTTAGACAAGAACAATGTCAGAATCCCTTTAAACTTCGTGTGGAATTGTCAAAAATAGTGCCGTCTTTATTAGAGACAGGCTATGCCGACTTTATGTACCGATAAGTCCCTATTAAGGGATCCTGTTATTACCTTGTAACTGCGTATGCCCGAAATAAGTGATAAAGTAAAAAGCATCAAAATTACAGGTGCAAAAGGTGTCTTATTATTTGAAATTCAATTTTTTTGCTAAAAATTAACACAAACGGATGATGGCTTATTGATTGAACAAGTCTGCAATTTATAATAAGATAAGTGAATATGTATTGTTAAAACAAAAAACTTTATATTTATCTTCAACCTAAGAATAAAATTAAAATGGTAGTGTTAAAATTATAACAATATAACATAATATACTGGTACTTATTTAAAAATTGTCATCATTTAGGTGTTGTTGAAATAAGGGTGTAATATATTGGTTTTGCATAGTTTACACAAAAGTTCCTGGATGCGCACAAAAAGAAAGTACCAAATAATTAAAGACATTTTTATAATGTGCTCACCAACATGTATGGATGCTGCAACTAGTGAGGATGCTGAGCACTTTGACATTTTAAGATCTACTATTGATGGGCAAAAAAAGGAGTTGAGTGAAAAAAGAACTAGCATAAATAGATTGCAAAGCACTCAGTCTCCTTTGCCGAAGAAGTTGCAAAATCTGAACAAAATGACATATGCCCAAAACTGATAAAAGAGCAGGAAATAATTATAAATAGAAAAAATTTAGAAATAACTTCCACCGGTGTTCAAACGTATTTCTATACTAGAAATCAGCAAGGTCAAACATGGAAATTATTGGAATTTGAGGTTATGTGCTATAGATTGTTGTTCGTTTATATTATTGCAATTTTCTCGAGTATTGAGGTCTTTTAAATAGTAAACGCGACGTTTAGCAACTAAATTTTGGTTAACATTCCTGTTTAAATAAACAAATCGGCGTTTCAAGTCGTTTTTGTGCCGATTTTTCGGAATTCGGTAGTGAGGTTAAAACCATGCCAACCTGTACCAAATGCAAAAATGCTATTGGATAATAGCTTACACCATCTTAGTTATGAGTGCCTTTTAAATGTTCACACGAAAAATGTGAGTGACAGCCTTACCTTTCAGGATTATTGATTTTAATAATGCAGATTACTTAAGTTTGAATAATTTTTTGGCTGGTATTGACTGGGAGGAGGGTCTGTCACATCACAAGGTGGACAGGGCTGTGGAATATTTTTATGAAGTCTTAGGTTTTGGTATAGCTTTGTTTGTACCTGTAAAAAAATATAGAACTAGCCCTTATCCTAAATGGTTTTCACCTGAGCTAAAACACCTTACTTTTCTAAAAAGAAATGCCCATAGAGTTTTCATGGAATCAGGATCACCTTTTAATTATAATGAGTTCTCAAGATAATGCTCAGAGTGTAAGAGGGTTCGTGAGATGTGCTGGGCACAATATTTTGTTAGGGTTGACAATGAGTTCAAAACTGATCCCAAATATTTTTGGAAATATGTAAGAGATTTAAAATCAAATCACTCCCTGCCCCAAGCCATGTTTTATGATGACGAGTCAGCTAATAAAGCCCAGGATATTGTAGGTTTATTTAAAAAATACTTTGAGACAGTGTATACTCCAGGGAATAATAGCACAGATTTGTTGGAGTTATGTAGTCCTGTAAATATTTCAGAAAATTTCAATTTTGCCCCTATTTCTAAAGAAGAAATATACAAGAAAATAGCTAAGCTCCCTAATAAAAAGACTTTGGGTCCTGACGGGGTACCAAATTGCTTTTTAAGATACTGTTGTCTGTACTCTTGTAGTCCCTTTTACCATTCTCTTTTTTTTTAATTTATTTCAAGGCAGATAAAATACAATTTTTAGTAAATGGAGCTTTAACCTCTTCCAAGTAAGTGAGCCTTAGAAAGCTTGTGTTTGGTGGAAGGGGTCTTTCGTTCCTTAAAATTACAAGTACAAATATTACTTATTATTACTGACCTATTATTATTCTACATTTACACATACACACCCACCCACACTCCCACTTACATACACATTAATATATGACAACTATAAAATACCACTAAAGTTTTAAAATTAACTACAATTTTCATATTTTTAAAAAGTTCATATTTTTCTTTATATTTATTATGAAATTTTGACGTTATTACCTATTATCCAATTTGTTAATTTTTTTTTATTTTTGAGTAAGGCAGATTTCTCAGTTCTAGTGGAACTTTATTATAAAGTACTGGCCCAGTGAATTTTATGTGCTTTTGAGTCGCTGTGAAATGTTGTAGAGGTACATATAAATTGTTTTCAGTACGTCCTCTCGTACTGATGTTATGTTCTATAATATTCTTATAGTAGCTCCTAGTCATCATTAATTTGATTGCCATTTTTGTGTACAGCTGTTCCATATTCAATAAACCACTTTCTCCAAAAACTAAATGCGAAGAGTAATGTTTATTTTTGTGTAACATGACTTTGATTATGTACTTTTGTGTGATTTTTAATGAGTGAAGTGCATTGTCATATGCATTTCCCCAAATAATTATACCATAACACAAGATTAACTGCACTAAGGCCATGTATATCATTTTCGTTGTTTTTAAATTTGTTATTTGTCGAAGTTGGTAGAATTTATATATTATTTTTCTTACTTTATTATTTATGTAATTGATGTGTTCCTGCCAGTTCAAACGTTCATCAAACACAACACCAAGGTATTTAATCTGGCTAGTTTGAAGGACTCTGTCGTTACATTGACATTTTTTTTGTTGACAGTTTTGCTGATGAATTATAAGAGGGGGACATGTTGGTGCGCCTCGTTTGCTCATTGCAAAGCAGATGAATTTTGTTTTATCTGTGTTTAAGGTGAGGATAGCATTCTCTGCTCCGCAATGTGCATCATCCCAGCTCTCTCCCTCCACCAGGATAAGCGTATCATCAGCAAAACATGTTACAGTTACATTGTTCAGGACAGACGTAATCTGATCTAAGTAGATCAGAAAAAGCACCGGACCAAGCACCGTCCCCTGCGGACACCATACTCCATCTCCATTTTGCTTCTAAGAGTATCTCCTATTTTAACTTGATGTGTTCTTTTTGTGAAGTATGACTCAAAGAATTTATTTTCGAGACCTTGTATACCGATGTTTTCTAGCTTTTTTAGAAGAATATGGTGTGCCACAGTATCAAACGATTTGACGAGGTCCAGAAATATTCCGATACACTTGGATTTTTTATTAAAACAATCTGTTGTTTTTTCTGTACCTCTCAGCATTGCGTCTTCAGTGTTCAGTTTCTGGCGGAATCCATATTGATGTGTTGAGAGTAGGTTGTTGTCCTCTTGGTATTTTACCAATCTTTCTTTAATACACTTCTCTATTATTTTACCCACTGAGCTAGTAAGAGCTATTGGCCTGTAGTTGGTTGTGTCGTGTTTGTCACCCTATTTAAATATCGGAGTTACTGTACTGTTCTTAAAAACTGTCGGGAAAATTCCCGTCTGAAAAGCCATGTTTGTAATGTGTGTGATTGGTCTCGCTAGGGATGTTTGATTATTTTTAAGAATTTCACTCGTGATCGAGCCGTCTCCAGGAGCCGAGTTGTTTTTTAGTGAAGTTATGTGTCTGTGAATTTCATTCGGGTAGACAGGGGTCAATACAAAATTGCAGTTAGGTATTTCACCAGTTACTTCTGTGGTAGTTTTACTTTTTTTTTGCTAAATTTTTTCCAACATTAGAGAAAAAGTTGTTGAATACGTTCGCAATATGTTTTTCATGAGTGAGAAGTTATAGATTTTATTGTATTCCAGGTTTTTTTTGGATCATAGGAGTTTTTTGTGAGTAATGCACTGTAATAATTGTTTTTAGTTTTTTGTATAATTTTACTTAATGTATCTCTGTATTGTTTATAGTAGTTTAGAGCATTATGATTATTGTTTTGGTTTACTGCTATTTTTTTTAATCGGTTTCTTTCGCGAATTGCTCTAACTAATGAATCTGTTATTCATGGTTTTATGCGGTATTTTTTAGATGAAATTTTTTTGTTCTATGAGCATTCTTCTATTTTATTTGTGACTGTGTTAATAAAGGATGTAGCACACGTATTGGAATATGTACATTGTAAAATATTTCCCCAGCTAACACTACCTAGTTGCGTGTTTAATTTTGCATAGTCGATTTTTTTAATTATTTTATTTGTTTGTTTTTTTGTACTTATTTCCGGTATATCAATATTTAGTAAAATAGGGTAATGATCACTAAGTTCGTCATGTAGTCTGGCTGAATTAATGAGGTATTTTCCTTGCGTGTTGTCCTTTATAAAGTAGTGATCAAGACAGGAGACGGTTGTCCGATTAATACGAGTTTCATGGCTAGTAACATCATTGATAAATGAAAAATAACCATACTGATAGAGGGTATTCAAGTATTTATTGGTATCTTCATCTTGCTTTAAGATTGTCAATTTCGTGTGATCTATATATGGCCTTAAGTCCAATCCTTATGTTATTTTTTATCAGTTTGCATTTTATGAATTTACAGTTTTTTATGTTAATAATTTCTACGTATGTTAAGAGATTTTGTTTTATATAAACAATGCACCCATTGCATTTATTTTACTTGAATTAAATACTACTGAGTAGCCCTGAATGTTGTACTGATCTGTGTTCAGTATTTTATGTGTCTCCGACATCACTATTACATCAAAATCTGCCTTAATGCTTTGCAAAAGAATCATAAATTTGAAGGGAATTATATTTAAACTACATTTGTTTTTATTTTGTTTCAAAAATTCAATTTTCTTTGGGTCGCTTGTTATAATTGACTTGTGGATTTTATAGTCGTCTAGTATTTCATTCATTTTTTATTAATACTTTATACCTATGTATGTTCTTTTTTTTTTGTTGTATATCTATTTATTTTATAATTGTTGTCGTTGTTATGTATTTTTGTATTGTTATATGTTTATTATTTATTCTGTATATACACACTTCTATTTTAACAATTTATACAATCAGACAAATATACACACCACTATATTATTTTATACAATTCTACCTATTTATTTATTTTATTTGTTAATTAGTGAATAAAGTAAATCTATATTTTATTGTTACTCTAAGACCGCAATACCCATGAAAGACAATGGTTTTTTTGCTTAAAAACTGAGTGTATCTTTATCTCTAAATAAAGTGGATGGATCTGGGGTATCCAACTTAATAAATATTTGAATAGAAGAAATTTAGGAAACAAGTTTTTATTTAAAACTACAAACAAATATTTTTGTTGAGTTTTTCTATTATTCTTTTCTTCCGGTTGGGGTAGTAGTTGAACTTGTGGATCTAGGTTTGGATTTTAGGCCTTCCGCATTTACAAAGGTTGGTTTTTTCCTAAGAACTCTTGATTCCTCTGCCTTGTTTACTTCGTGTTTTTTATTCTTTGCTTCAGTCTTCTTGTTTTTATTTTGTTTTTCTTCAATTTTTTCTATTTCAGCTGCTTCTGGATTTGTTTCTATTTCAGTTTGTTTTCGTAATAGACTTCATAAACTTTCTAATTCTTTATTCCTTGAGGGTGTGGGAGTAGGTGGCTCGCTGCTAGCTTTCCTATCTTCTTCAACAGCGAAAACTTTTAGATCATCCAATTCTTGTGCGGTATATACTTCGTTGTTTATGTATAACTTGTTGCTTTTTATGTATGCTTTTAAGCCTTTTCTATTGCATTGCGCAAAAACAAATCCGGGTTGATGTAGAAGACGAAAAAATAGTTACTGCTTTCTCTAAATAGCAAGAAAACATATTTTCCTCTTCTATGCAAATAAATTTCTTTGGCAAAAACAAAAAGAAGAAAAAAAAAACGTTTTGATACTGTGTGATCAGTCTGGTAGAGGTTTGATAAACCATAAAGTAAGGAACTACCAGAGGACCGATGTATATGGGACGCTGGTTGACCGAAATTGAGGCAGGCTTTGGGCTCGGAACGAAAGTGTGCATCAAAATCGTTTGGCGCCTGCAACGTTGCCGTTAGTAACAAAAAATAAGCAAAAGTCGGCATCAAAATCCCTTTGCAGGTTCGGTTAGTAACAAGAAAATGATGATTTACGTGAATATTTTATTTTTCAATTAAATTTGTTAATTTTTAGAACCAATGATAGATTTTAGTATTTGACACTTCAGAAAAACAAACATACCTACCTATCTAGTTTTTTTTTTGGTAGTGGATTACGAATTCGTGATTGATGCTAAATTATAAAATTAAAAGGCTCCCCTTCTTCGAAGGGTGGGGTATAGCTGTAACATTTAACCATTAATTATATAGTGCTTTTTCATTTTTATTAAAAAACATTTTCTGCTTAAAATTATTTTATGCAATTTAGGGGTACTTTAAATCCCTCTTTGAAAGGATCAACGTGGTACATCACTTAGGCATTTAGTGAGTTTGAATTTGTTCCATCTGCCAAAAAAGGGTGACACGGCTAGATAAATGAAAAAAATGCAGTGACTGGAAAAATGGAGCAGTGGTGAAAAATTACAAATGGAGAAAATGGAATTTAATGGAGAAATAGAAAAATGGAGCTCCTGAGAAAAGGATGCTGTGGAAAAAAACGAAAGAAGTTGGAAAAATCGAGAAAATGACGCGAGTGAAAAAACGGAGCGGTTGGAAAAATGGATAGAATGGGAAAATGGAGCTGTTAAAAAAATGGATAAAGTACAAAAAATGGGGCAGCTGCAGAACACTTGTAATAGAGTACCGTTAAGTTTATTTCGACTCGCTTCGCTCCGGATAAAAAATGCCACTAGGTTTATAATTACTGATTAAAAAGTGTTTTTTTTTTTAAATCACAATCTTGAAAATGATTTTTAAACACACACACTTCTTATTTACATACTAAAGGGTAGAGCGGCTAGAAAAATGGAAAAAATGGAGCAGTGGTAAAAAACTAAAAATAGAGAAAATGGAATTGATGGAGAAAGCGACTGAGAAACGGACGCTGTGGTAAAAAATGGAAAAAAAGTAAAAAAAAATGGAAACACTGGAAAAGTGGAGCGGTATATAGTGATAATGTATTAAATAAAAATAATGGAGAAAATGGGGCGGTTGGGCAAATGGATATAATGGAAAAATGGAGCTGTTGCCAAAATGGATAAAATTAAAAATTGGAGCGGCTGGAGGACATATGTAAATAGTTAAGTGGCATTTTTTTTTTCCATCTTAAAGTGCATTAAATAGTCTATAAACCTCGCAACTAAAGTGCCTTTTTTTCGCCTCGGGATAAAAAGAGATCCTAGATTTATAATAAACTCATCAAAAATACTTGCTGAAAATCCCGCAGCTTTGCCTGCTATTTTAACAGTTTTTGTCTTATTTTTATTGCTCTAAATGAACATAACTTTTGTTCCCGTGAACCGATTTTGATGAAATGAAGCCTCGGTCCAATAGTTTTTGCGTCATTATTGTACAAACATAAAAAAAATCTAAAAATTATATTTTTGGTATCTATATAGCTCGGTTAGAAGCCCACACCAAAAATTTTAATATTATATTACATAACAAGAGAAGAAAGTAACAAATTTCACACGAGCGTGAAGGTTGTTAACGAGGCGCTAGCCGAGTGAAACAACAGCGAGTGTAAGAAAGTTACGTTCTGTCGAGTGTGTACGCTATTTTTCCTCCTAACACTGACGAATTGCACTAATTTTTATAAAAATTGGTCTTTAATTTTTCACAAATCAAATGAAACTGCTTTTCCGTACATGTGTGGAGAGTACTTTGCAAAATATGTGCAGAAAAGTAATGTGACAATTAAGGTCATCGTATACTTTTCCACACATGTACAGAAAAGTACTTTTCCTACTAGTTGAATTTCCCGCTGGCCGTGCTGAAATGTATTTATCATTTGTATTTTGCGCACGGCGTGCAGAAAAATATTTTTTACGCACTCATTTTTTTAAAATTTTTTAAAATAAAATTTAAAACTATTTTACGCAAGTAGGAAAAATTTGATACCTGACACGTGCGAAAAGTGTCTTTTCCGCCCTTGACGGCTTGCCGAAACTAAGCTCCACGTCGTTCGTGCAACTGCGGTCGCTTACGGATAAGTATCACTTTCCGCACTTGTTAGGTAAATATTTCCTACTAGCGTGCGTAAAAATGCACGCCGTGTGGGAATGGATTTACCCTGTGTCTTTCCCGCACGGCTTTTTTTACCGATTTTTTATGTCCAATTCGCCTTTTTAGATATATTTTTCGACTCAAATGTAAAGAAAATGCAAAAGAAAAACAGTTTTTTGCTATTTTAAAATAAAATGTTGTCTAGACGGTTTTCACGCAAGTAGGAAAAATTTTGTACCTAACACGTAGGAAAAGTGTCTTTTCCGCCCTTGACGGCTTACCCCTTTGCGTCGTTCGTGCAACTGCCGTCGCGTGCGGAAAAGTATCACCTCGCACTTGTTAGGTAAATAAGTATTTCCTCACATGTACGGAAAATTTTCTAGAGATTTATTATTTGTATAGATACAGCTCCTGTGCAAAATATGTCTGCCTTTAGAGTCCAGGAATATCCTATAAACTAAAAGAAGAAACATATTTTTGTCTATATATTGTAATATGATATAAATTAACACGAAAAATATGTACATATTAAATAGATGCTTAAACTACGAAAAAATTTACTAACGTTTAATGAAAACAAAATATAAGAAAAAAGGAGAGTGAATTGGTTAAGCAGAGATAGAAAAGAAAAAACCTTAACGGAAAAAAATACTTTTTCATATTCTTTTTATTATAAATCTATCAAACGGTGTAGGTACCTAAGAGAGAAATTAGGTGTAAGAAATATAAAATAAAAAACTACTTATCCAATCTAAACAAATAAGGTAAAAGTTAATAATTAATATTTCTTCCGATGCACAGTTTAAAAACCTGGTAAAATCAAGAAATTTCCTAAAAATTAAAAACATTAAAAGCATTTATCTGCAACCTTTAAGATCAAAACCTTTACCTATAATCTAAATATGACTTAAGGTTTTAATTTTCTGACTAGGTTTGTTATTGGGATTTTTTGCTTTTATAGGGACACGCCATCTGCAAAATTTATATAAATTTGTATATGTCAGTGACATAAGTCAAAAATTTTTGTGTAGATAACAAGCACTAAGAGGGTCACCTAGCCACTAAATTTTTGCTGCAAATTTTATTAAAATTTTTTACAAAAACCATTTCTTGACATTTGTATAAAGAAAAATATTTGTTAAATATATTCATGGATTTTTCTACAATTTTGGCTACTTCATCATTTGGAGTCACTAAGTGAATGTTTTCCGGGGATCCATAATGTCTGTGCAAAATTAACATTTCATTTGGGTCCTCCAATTTTCCGGTTTTTTTTTAAATTTGATTTACAACCTTGGCAGGTCTTAAATTTTAAAAGGGTTTTGCATAGTAACTGTTGGCGCAGTCATTTTACATTTTCTAATTTGACATCAATTTGTGATTCATCTGAATCATCCACGTGTACACTATTAACGAGCAAATCAGAATCACTTTGCGCCTTTTTCGATTCACTTTTTGAGTAATCTACGGTAAGATTTTTTGCCTGGGACTTCTGGCAGTTTGAATTCTTAGAGGGCTTATGTCCATTTGCTCTGCGATTTCTCTAAGGATTCCTTTGCGCTAAGGATCTCTTAACGGTGCTAAGTAGCTGATTTGGTTTGCTCAGCTTTTCTTTGTAGTCTAAGGAATACCTAAATTTAAGATGTCAGATATCGAGCCTTAAATCATCCTTAGGAGAGAATTTTAACCTCATTTTTTGTCAATTCGAAAACGGTAAAAAAAATAATTAAATGTATATTTAATAAATATTTGGATGTGCTGAATATAATTGAAAATGGTTTTGCCAGAAGGGTCTAGATTTAGATTTAGATTTTTTCAACGTTTCCGGCTAACCAAACCAACAGTTCGAAATATTTTGCCACTCATACAAGAACAGTTGGAGTTAGATGGAGGACGTTTCGGGTAAGACTATATGACTTACAAATTAGGACCAGTCAATGCAGAGACAAGCCCACATTCAATTTAATTTCCATGATGGATGATGGCTTCAAGTTTTGATGGTCACATATTTTTATGCAAGTTTTTTTGTTGTTTTATTAGTTTAATTAAAATAAATATAACTGTTTATTTTTTAGAAACAATACAACCTTTCAATTATATGGATTCTTTAAATGATACGGTGCTTCTAGCGGGTTAGAATTTGGTTGAATCACAAAATCCAAAAACACGTCAACTGAGATTTTTAATTTCCTTTACGAGGTATGGCATTTTTTAAAAAAATAGGACACCCTGTATATTTTGTGATTTTTGAAATCTGCAAGCAATTCTCTCTACAGCAATACCACACAGTAGGATCTATCTTTTACGCTAATCAAGATATTTTCATCTAAATCTGTATGGAAAACTTCGATATTCCTTCAAATATCCCCTGTAAAACAGGACAACAATTCCATGCAAGTTTAAATGCCTCTATCTTGGAAACGATAAGAGATAGAGTATTAGCACAAGTATTAGTGTGTGGTATTGTCAAAGGGATAATTTTTTTTAGAATTCAAAAATGTCAAACTATACAGGGTGTCCTATTTAAAAAAAATTTTTTTTACCATACCTTGTAAACAAAACGACATAAAAAACAAGATTAAAGAAAATTAAAAACCTCAGTTGACGTGTTTTTGGATTTTTTTATAAAACCAAATTCTAACCCGCTAGAAGCACCGTTCCGTTTAAAGAATCCACCCTGGATATGTTTAAATGACCCTTACTGAAGCTGAACAAATTAATGTAAAAACTGACGCAAAGAATATTTAATAATAAATAATAATTATAATAATAATAATAAATAATAACAACAAATAATGGTTTTATGACAAGCAGCGCCATCCAGTGGTTGAACTTATAACAAGATTTAATTTCTAGCTATGGAAAACTTTTTTTTGGTCAGAGCATACGAATAAAATTTAGGGAATACTTAAAACTTATGGATTTCTTTACTACTCATTACTTAAGCAAATCGCAGAGCAAATGGGCATTAATACGACTCGCCATTGTTTGAATTGCAAAACATTGTCTAAACATAATCGGTGTGACATTTGGGTCGCATTCACCTCGTTGCCTTATAGCCGAAAAAGTATTTTCAATGAAATCTTGATTTAAATGATTTGTACAAAGCCACAAAAAAGGATTAAACTCTTTTTCTTGATAATAAAACGCTAAAATACCTTGAATTGTCTGGATCATACCGTCAAAACATGGCGGACGGAGCAAGCTACGACCCGTGACTATTTTTGTTAAGTTCTGAAAAATGTTTAAGACTTCTTGTAAAATTTCAAATGTTTTAGGTGTTTTGGCCGAAAGCGCACAGTTAAAGGGATTTTTTGAAAAACGAGAATAACTGTTCAATGCATCGTACAAATTATTTAAATTTAGTACAAAGTCGGCTGTAGCAAGGGCTTCTTTTATTATTTGTCCACTTTTAATTCAGGTCTTAATGGCAGCAGCAACTGAGTGAGAAAAGATTTGTACCGTATATTTTCCCGTCATTTTTTGCAACGAATTTGGATTTATGTGTATGTCAGTCAGTTTTCAAACAATCTAAAACAGTCTCTTCAAGTTTTTTCAAAAGATGAGGGACATCGTAAATGGCAAAGTACTTTTTATTTAGAAAAGTAAAATATGGAGTATCTTTCGTCACTCCAAGCGCTGCATATGCTTCTATATTACTCTTGCCTTGATCACAGACCAACATTTTCACATCAAAACCCATTTTTTCCACGTTTTCCAGGACATACAAAATTATTTTTTTTAGAGTCTCTTTTTGCACAGAATTATGGGAAAAAAGTAGCATATAGGTATTTTCCAATTACTGTAAATTCCTCTTACAGCAAAAACCAATGCATGTTTGGCATTCTTTGAAGAACGCCCCAAAAAACCCAGATCTTGGAACCTTTCAACAATATCAAATTTTTTAGAATATTCGACATTTTCTTTTAGAGTTACTTCATCAAAAGCCAGCACACATTTTTTTTCCATTAAAGTCATGCCATCACATTTTTTTTTAGAATATTTGAAAATGATGGATCTATTCCTGTTTTAAATATACATTGACCAACCCAGTCCCGAATTGTTGAAATGGCAGGTAAAACAATTCCAATTTTTTTAAAAAATTTATACGCTTTGGGAGATTTATAATAAAAGGATATGGAAAAGTCTTTTTCTGCTTTGGTCCAAGGCTTCTTTTTTTGGCGAAATTGCATCCCAATAAACGTTTTGGCTGCAAAAGACAAAATAACCGAAAAAAGCAACGTACGTAATGTGTCTGCTACGAAAGTTTTTTGATTAATTTGCCTTCGATTTCGCTTCATTTTACTTATATTAGTTTGGTGTTTTTTAATTATTTTTGCTTGTTTTACAATTTTCATTTGCATTTTAGCTTTTCTAGGTGTTAAAGGTGTTTCTGGCATAACTATGGCTTCCATTAAAAATTCTTCATTGGTTCTTAACTTTTTTGTAGGGGGGGGGGTCAGGACAGAAAGTTGGTTTATTGAATTTTTCTGGCGAAGAACTGCTTCTCCCGTAGTTTTTGGGCGCAATAGTAACTAGCATATGCTTAAATTTGTAATGTTGCGGGACGGCTTCTTTTTTTAAAGTGTTTTTTGCTAGTTTTAAAATCACTATCTTCAAAGTGATTTCCACATACATATTTCTTGTATAGTTCCTCTTGGGGTATTAATAATAATTCGGGGTTGCCTGTAATCAAATGGAGAAAATTTTGTATCTTGAAAATCCTTAATATTTCAAGAACCTATAATTTTATAGAGTCCTGCTTTACGGCAATTACGTTATTTTTATCCTATGAACAGGATGTTTGGTTTAAAATGACGCAGATGAATTTTATCGAAAAGTGATCAAAATTTTAACAAATTCCATTAGTAATTTACCTAACTAGTGAAGAAAGTGATACTCTTACGCATGCGACGGCAGTTGCACAAACGACTCCTAGCGGAGTTCGGGCAAACCGTAAAGGCCGGAAAAGGCACTTTCCGCAAGATTTAGGTACAATTTTATCCTACGAGTGTTTTTGACAACTTTCTTCATCAAAAAATAGTTTTTAATATACACATCTCAAAATCAAAATTTAAAACTTTGGTCTAAAATGTACCATTTTTAACGAAAAACAGCGTGCGTGAAAAACTTATTTTATGCTAAATTCATTATTTATGATACAGTGTACCAGCTAATATTAACCCGAAGAATCCAGAAGGCGTTGTCTAGGTATAATTACATAAAACTCTATTAGAGTTCCTGCAAGTCAATTAAAAACCTTAAAAAATGAAGAACTATACTATATCATAATTTTTTTACAGTTTTTTCGGCACGGCGTGCGTAAAAAACTGATTTAGCATGCGTGAAAAAATTTTATAGGCACGCTGTTTTTTTTTTTGTTAAAAATGGTACATTTTGAAACAAAGTTTTAAATTTTGATTTTGAAATAAGTTTATTGAAAATCAATTATATTTTGTTATAAGACCTAAAAGTTTGGCTTGGCAGAAAAAAGCGTTTAAGCACGCAAGTATAGGAAAAACACATTTTGGCTATATTGGAATTTTTGTAGAATGCCTTCCCTTCAAGGGTGAGTTTTACAACCAAAATTTAATTAGGGAAAGCGGGTCACCTTATTTTTAAGGTATTTTAAATGCCTCTAAAACGGTTAGTTTTCAAGATTTTTAAAATAGGTTCAAATTATCTGGGAAAATTTTACCCCTTGTAGGAGACTATCCTAGAAGAATAAATGCAATGATAAAATGTACTTGACGAAACATTGTTTTACGGTTTAGGGGTGCAAAAAAATATTTTTATTATTTTTATGAACGCAAATAAAGTTAAACAATTAAATGGTCAACAATGGCGAAATAAATGCTCTCTCGTTCTAGTTTTTAATGAAGGTGTAAAAAAACTACATTGTCTTAACTTTGGGCAAAACTGTGTTTTTTTTAATCACCTTTTTAAATTACCTACTCGCCGCGCGCATTCTTTAGGACCACGCTCGTAAAAAACGAAATAGATTAACTACTACTTATAAAAACTTTTATTTTATTTTAACCAAAAAAGCCATGGGTTTGTTATTTGATAAAGGTATAAAAAAATACTTTCATTTAGTAAAAAACTACTGTGTATCAAATAAAAAACACCACTGTTGCATAGTAGATAAGAAGCCCTTTATACACACATATAGCAAAAAAAAAATTTGATTTAATTTAACTAGTGGCGATCGTCTTCTTCTTTAATGCTAACCCAGCGCACCTCCTTTTAAAAGATTAAGATAAAAGAAAAAGATCAATTTATTTTGATAGAATTACAAAAATGTTTTGCAACGTCATTGTGTTGCTACAATTTTAACAGCATTCAAAACGTGTTAAAAATATTATTTTTAGTACAATTTTCCAAAAATTTTAACCTGCGGCACGAAGCTTTTTTCGGATTTTGGCAACAAATCTATCATTCAAATTTAATTGCCACCAAACCAGAAGTCCTTAGCAGTTATTCTACTTCACTTTTTTAAATATTTTACAAAAAACGTTAATGAGTATTACTTCACTGCAAAAAATCCCATTGAAAAAAAAGTAACGTCGCCGTTCTTGCACCGCTCCCCTAATCTGCCTCTTTTTTATTTGAAGATATTTAGCGGTATCGTTACTTTTCGAAGATCCTGTATGTTTTATTTAAAAGTAATATGAATTTATTAACTAGCAAAGTTGTTTTGAATTTGACCCTATATTGTAGGAATTTTTTTTTTCAAATTCACTAGCATCATAAAGTAAGGATAGTTCCTTACTTTATGCTAGCATCATAAAGTAAGGATAGTTCCTTACTTCATGCTAGCATCATCCATTAAAAGGTTTGCAAAGCGATCAAACCTGTATTTTTCTTTTTTTTTTAATTAAAAAATTAACGTTTTAGACAGTCCCCCTACAAACATTCAAATCATTCCAATTTTTTTTTTTTAATTTGTAGTCATAACTCGCCCCAAACCTATACTTAAAAGCAAATAGGTATGTAGATACCTAGTTTCAAAAGAATAATCTGCTTATTTCAAAATCCAAAGTACCTACCGCAATTGATTACCCATTTTTCACACGTCGTTTCATTTTTTGGAAATCTAAACTGCCGTGTACCCACATTCTTATGTTTAGATTTCCCGCAATTGAAATAAACACATTTATTTCCCGAAAGTCTCTTTTGTTTATTCATCATCGTACGCGTGGTAACAAGAAATGCTCTCGGTTAAATATTAAATTTGAAAGGTATTGGAGGCGGGGCTACGGATGACTGGAAATAGCCGCACGGTACGTGACGCAAAAATTTATTCCGATGAGAATCGGCAACAGCGCGAGAGCGCGAAGCTCCTGCTGCTGCTTGAAATTCAAATATAATAAAAATAGTACAGCCAGCGCTCATTTGCTGTATGAAAGTATGATTAACACACCACCGGTCCTCTGTTAGTTCCTTACTTTATGGATAAACCAACTTCAAAATATTCTACCTTTAACGCGATACCAAGTGGAATGTGTGATTAAACCCTATGCTCTCTTTGAGTCAGTCATAGAAGATGTAGACTTATTGGCTAGGAACTTTGCAAAAGACAATTTTATCATTTTCCTTGCATGTGTAAATAACTTTAATGCGGATAGTAAACTAAAATACTCAGGTATTATAAATAAACTTAAGCTCTGTATTCACACAAATTTAATTTTTCTCTCAACTCCATCTTATAATTATCAAAATTAAATTACCAAGGATAAAATCGCATATTTCTCGTCAAATAAATTAGAGTTTCTTTATGTGTGTATTAATAAAGGTCATAGAATGAGTAACTATATCATTTCCAAAAAAGTTGTAAATATTATAAACTGCTCACTTTCTTCTTGTAAAATTCTTACGCATATAAACTTGGTTGAAAATGAGATAGTGACCATCTCTAATTAAAACAGTTTTTCACAAAATTTTCAGATAACTCAGGATCAGATATTACTCACATAGAATCCTTAGTAGAAGTAAGCTTTAATGTGTCAAATGTTTGTTTAAATGAATTAACAACAAATCTATAAAATCTAAATAATTCAAATTTTTGCAATTTTTTTAATTAATATCCAATCTTTACGCAATAAGACAGATAATCTTCTTTTACTTTTAGACAATTTAAATTATCCTAATGTTATTTTATTAACAGAACACTGGTTAAAACCGGAAGAACCTATTCATGTACCAGATTATTATGTAATATCAAAATTTTGTAGATCAAATAGTCAGCATGGTGGTACTGTTACATTGATAAATGAAGGTATGCTTGAGAAACTAAATTTTGCAGCTGTCGAAACTTACAACAACTTAATAGTTGAAAAAAAGTTTGAATTTTCGATTATTTACTCAAAAAAACTAAATTGTCATGTTTTATGTTTTTATCGTTCCCCTAATCATAGTGATATTGTTTTTTTCATAGAAAGACTAGAGATCCTTCTTTTAAAAATATCTCTACTAAAATCATTTTAGCAGGCGATTAAAATATAGACTTTCAGGATACAGATTCGAGAGCCACTCAAATGCTTTTAAACCTTTTTAACTCTTGTAATCTGGAAATGCATATAAATAGCTCTACTCGGGTTACTAAAACAACTATTGATTACATATGCTCTAATACAAAACTCCCAGTTTACTGCCGTGTTTTTGATCCTGCTATTTCAGATCATAAGGGCATCTATGCTAACACTTCATTAGATACTTCATTAGTTTCAAAACCAAAATATGGTAAAATTTTTTTCATAAAGAACTTTCAAGTCTTTAGAAATATTTGTGCTTCTTTTAATTGGAATTCAATTTAGAAACTATAACTATTAAAAAAACTGGCTTACCACCGGGATTCGTAAGTCCGCGGCTAACTTAAGATCACTTGGATAAATCAAAAAGTATCTTCCAGAGAACCATTGGTTTTATACTTTTCATTCTAAATATCGTAAGTTACCCAGAAATATTATAGACAAAGCTAAAAAAATGTACTATTTTGAGCGAATTAATAAATCAAACAATAAAATGCGCGAATCGTGGGCGATTGTAAATGTGTTAAACGGAAGAAATGGTCATGGCAGATCGTCAGAAATTGAAATTCAACCAAATTTATTAAATTCTTATTATGTTTCTGTGGGAAATAACATTTCAAAAAATATTAATTCAGATAAAGATCCTTATCTTTCCAGTGAAACAAAAATAGATGATTGCTTTTTTCTTTCTCCAACTTGTCCTTTGGAAGTTATGGAAAAGTTAAAAAATTTGTATTCTACTGGTGAGGATGGTATTTCACTAAACGTTCTTCGCGAATTGCCAGACTCAGCCTTACTTTGTCTTTCTGAAGCCATTAATGACTTTTAATGCAGGCTACTTTCCAGATGTTTTAAAAATTGCCAAAATTATCCCTCAACACAAAGGAGGTGATCTAAAAACTTTAGACCAATATCTTTACTTTCAACCCTCTCTAAAATAGTTCTAAGTATAGTGAAGAAGAAACTTTTGTCGTTTTTAAATAAACACAAAATTTTAAATGAAAATAAGTTTAGTTTTCAGGCTGGAAAAAGTACATCAGATGCCTTATTTTCTTTTATGCCCGATCTCTTCCAAAATTTAAATAATAGGGAGGCTTCTGCAGCAGTATTTTGTGATTTGTCGAAAGCCTTTGACTGTGTGAATCACGAGGTACTTTTGGAGTACCTCAAGGATCTGTTCTGGGTCCCATCCTTTTTATCATTTACCTTAACGATCTGCTAAACTTGGATATATCAGGAAAATTTTACACTTTAGCAGATGATAATACCATTTCTTGGAAGACAAAGGATCTGAATTTTCTCACTAATGTCATAAGAAATGACATTACAAAAATTAAAGAATGGTGCGACTCAAACATTCTTTGTTTTAATATGTCCAAAACACACTTACTCAATTTTAAATGCAATATTGAACAGCTTGAAATTAACAATCAAATCATAAGTGCATCTGAAAGTACGAAATTTCTAGGAATAACAATAGATGATAACTTGAAGTTTCAAAGCCATATTATTTCCCTTAACAAAAAACTTTTATCTGGATGTTACACAGTTAAAGTGATTTCGAGAGAGTTGGGCAAACATATTGCTCGATCAGTTTATTTTGCTCTAGTCGAATCCCATTTGCGGTATGGTCTTCCATTTTGGGGGAGCTGTAGCAACTATATGTTTCAGTCTGTTTTTATACTTCAAAAAAGGGCTATTAGGTTTTTAGGTCAAGTACAACCAAGAACTCATTGTAAACCACTTTTTATACAGAATCAAATACTTACACTTCCATGTCTTTTTATTCTAAACAGCGTGTTTAATTCACAAAAATCGATTACACGTTCCACAACTTCAAAATGAACATTTTACAAGGCAAATAAATCAAATTCCCCTTCCTATTCCTCACTTCACCTTAGTAAAGCATTCCTTTACAGTGGACTGAAAATTTATAATAAATTTTCAGCTAATATGAGATTTAAAAATTTAAAGCAATTTCGAAAAACTATTAATATAATAAATTTATTAGAAAAAGCTTTTTACACTGTGGAAGAATTTCTTCAAGATAATGCAATGCAGTAGTCTAAAAATGTAGTTACCAATTTACGTATTTTATTGTATAAGTTAAAACTGATATTTTTAAGATAAGTGTATGTATAAGAATAAGTTTAAGGTTTTTGCTTTGTCAATAAGAAACATTTTGTCTTGTACAGATATTTTTTGGACAATAAAGCATGTTTTCGTTCATTCATTCATTCCCTTTGCATATTTTATTTAATAAGTCATTATCTTCGTCCACTTTCCCAGAGATCTGGAAATATAGCTTTATTGTCCCTATTTACAAAAGTGGAGATGAAAGTAATGTTGCCAACTACAGAAGTGTATGTATACAGTCTTCGATTCCCAAGCTTTTTGATAGTCTCGTCAGGGACCAGTTAAAGTGGCTGTGTTCTGGTTTAATCAATAAAAATCAGCATGGATTTTGTACTGGTCGCTCAACAGTTACCAATCTTGTCAGTTATCATAATAAAATAACAAGCGCCTTGGAGGAATTCAAGCATGTTGCATGCTATTTACACAGATTTTTCTAAGGCGTTTGATCGTGTCAATCACTATACTTTGCTTAGAAGATTGCATGATATAGGTTTTGGTGGGGCAGCTGTTGGTTGGACGAAGAGCTTTTTGTCGAACCATAAGCAGAAGGTTAAAGTGGGGCCGTGTCAGTCTGAAGCAATTTTGGTTATGTCAGGTGTTCATGAAGGGGGGCACTGTTCACCAATATTTTTCGATTTATTTGTAGATAGTATATTTGATTGCTTTCAGAACAGTGACAGCCTTGCTTTTGCTGACGACTTCAAAGCATATAGGATAATTAATGACTTGTCCGATCAGCAGCTTCTGCAGGAGGACCTGGACAGATTGAGTGACTGGTGTATTACTAATAAGTTGAACTTGAACATATCCAAGTGCTGTCAGATTAGTTTCTTTAAGGGGAAAAGAAAATATGATACTTAATATTCAATTAATGGAGAAAATCTTAAATATGTCAGTAAAATAAAAGATTTGGGTATCATTTTTGTTGATCACATAAACACGGTTTCAGTGCAGGCTTCCAAAATTTTGGGTTTTGTTTTGAGAAATTGTAACCAATTCTCTGTTGATACAATTAGAGGCATTTACTGTGCATTGGTGAGGTCTAAACTTGAATATGGTGCAGTTGTGTGGTCTCCATACCATGCTGGTTGTACGGTGGAGAGGGTTCAGCATAAATTTCTCCGTTTTTGTGCATATAAATTGAATATAGTAATTGAAGATCATAATTATTCTACAATAGAGAATCAAATTCAATTGCGATCATTGTCAGATCGAAGAGTTTTTGCTGGACTTACTTTTCTTTATGGTATTGTCAATAGTGCAATTGCTACTGCTCGGACTTGGTATAGTACAGTTATACAAAGTAATTTTTGAGAACATAGGTAGATGGTGAGATATTCTGGAAAAGAAGTAAAGTTTCTTTGCAATTTTCTTTACGATATAGCTAAAATGGGAGCTCAGTGTTAGACAATTGTCCAGCATAAAACCCAAATACTTAAACTCTCCTACAAACTCTATTTTATCTCCTCCAATATTTACATTTAAGAGATGTTTGTCTATATTTGACAATTATCAATATTTAGTTTAAGTTTATTTTGTTCGAAGTAAGCATGTAAGGAAGACAAAGACATATTTATTTTAGAAATAAGAGAATCTAAGTCCGGGCCCTATACTGAACAAAGCGTATCATTGCAAAAGAGATTTAAAAAGTCACAATTATGAAAGAGGTCAATATCATTCAGGTATATTTAAAAAAGTATAGGAATCAACACACTCCCCTGTGGAACTCCATATTTGGTAGTAACACAATTCCTGAAATTCCAATACTTTTTAGCTTTTCTATAAGAATGGTTATATCTATAGTTTCAAAGGCTTTATTTAAGTCTTAAAACACCGCAAGGGAGTAGTGCCCTTTCTCAAATGATCACCACTTTGTTAAGGTCAGTTGAAGTGCGGATTCGCAAGAATGATGTTTACGAAATCCCGATTCGTTAACGAGTAAGATATTGTTGGACTCTAAATATTCTACTAACTGGTTGTATGTATGGGGACCAGAGTACTAGTTTAAGATTTTTAATAAATTTAGCATTCAGCAGCTCAGCACTGCTTTTATTATCTAAATGTTTTACTAAATCATTAAGTTCTGTCATTCCTAGTTTCTTAAATTGTGAGAATTTGGAGCTGTAAGACACCAATCTCTCACATTCAATGTCACAACCAACAGAGTTCACAATCTCATTGACGCTATCAAGAAAGTAATCATTAAAGAGTTTAGTGGTTTGCACATCATTCCTGCTTATCCTTGTTTGACCATATATTTCAAACTGAATACCTCTTTCAAATGGGGTAGATGATTTGGAGGCAATTAATTTTTTTTAGGATTTTCCACATTTGCACTGGATTACTCTTGTTAAGATCGATCTGTGTATAGTAATAGATTTGTTTTTTTTTTGTTTTAATAATTCGACACAGTCATTGCGCAATCTCTTGTAATTTTCCCAGTTGTCATGAGTCCTACACTTTAAAAATGTTGATAAGCTTTATCCCAATGATTACATTTAATTTTAGCTTCTGGTAGGTACACTGTTTGCTTTAACTTTATAAAAATTTTCTGGTGCCACCTCATTAACCACTGTTTCACATTGTATCTGAAAATCGTCATAAAATGTATTAAAATCCATAGAGTTTAATAAAAAATTGCAAGAAATTAAGCTCATATTTATTTTTCGAATATTTTCTTCATTAAAGTTTCTAAAGGTTTTTGCTATTTCAGCTACGCTAAATCTATTTTGATTTTTTAGAGTAACAGTTATCAAAGAGTGATCAGAAAACTTTGGCGTGTAATGAACTTTGGTTCCAACATTAAAATTATTTAAAACATAGTCAACGATTGATTTACTATCATTTGTAATTCTAGTATGCTCCAACACAGACTGTTCATATTTAATAGATTTTTAATTTTTCTACAATAAAAGTCATCAGATTCATGTTTATGTCTCCCACCAAAATGCACTTTAACCCATTCCTAAAAACTTCGTCAAATATATTTTCCAAGTTGTTCAAAAATTCTGCATGACTCGCATTTGGAGAGTGATAAATGCAACCTATCAAATATTTCTGGTTGTTAATTTTTGTTTTTAAAACCTTGCACCAATAATTCTTATTTGAAACCAAATCCATGACATAAAATTTAATAGAAGTACCATGTAAATCTCTCCTAACATACAGCAAAACATCTCCAGTGTGACGAGAAGAGGAATCATATCTGAAACAGACATACTTGGGAAGATAAAGTTCACTGTCTTCAATGTCAACAGTGGTACAACTTTCACTAAAAAGGATTATCATTGGGTTCATATGTAAAATTCTAGAGCCAAATTAATTAATTTTTGTTTGCCATGAAACTCTGAATATTAAGTATATTAGGACAGGTTACATGTTTTTTGATTTCTCAACTATAGTAGGCTTGTTATTAATGTACTTAATTGTCTTTGTAGTGTCACCTTGATCCTGCAACTCCTGCAACCTTCTCCTTCCTTGTCTGATTTCCAAATATTTTCACCCCTCCAGAGAGATTTGATCTGCTTTTAAACACTGCAATAGCTTCACTACGATCTTTTAAGATTACTTTTATTAGTCTATTCTTCTCTGGTTGGGCCACTCCAAAAACATTATATATTTATTTATTTAATATTAATGTACAATTACAGATGATGTTCTTTTATCCAATTAGTAAATAGTCCTAAAATTAAATTGTCCCTAACTAAGAATAAATTACAATTAACTACATCCTATTGGGCGATCTAATGAGTATTAATGTACTTCACATTTTAAAACGCTAACCAATTAAGAGCACAGTTAAATTTAATTATAGTCATTTTGTAAAAACATAAAGAAACAAAACGTTAAAAAGGAAAAACAGATTGGGCAACACATTTAAAATCGTTTAAAATTACATATAATTTTACATACAATATCACATACTATCACGCTGAAGTAAAGTTTTCTTTAATTTACGTTTAAAAGTATTAGACATTAAACGATTACTCACACAATTTATACCTATGCTTGTTCGGCTTTTATTAACATAAAAAGTAGTTTCCCGTGTAGTATTATATGCCGGTATTCTGAAATTTAACATAGCTAACAGAGAAGAACAATCAACGTTATTAATTAAATTTTTGTTCATAAATGCCAAAGATAAAAGTACTCGCCTTGATTCTAAGCTTTCCATGCCTAAAATTTTTAACCTGTCTTGATATAAAAGATTGTTTTTTGGAACATGTAATTTATACAATAAAAATCTTACAAATTTTTGTTGAATTTTTTCAATTTTTTGTTTATATTCACTATAAAAAGGTGACCATATGACACAACAATACTACAAGACACTTCTTACTAGCGAGTAATAAAGGCATTTGGTAGCTTCTATATCAGAAAATTCGTAGCACTGTCTGATCACAAATCCTGCCATTCTGTATGCTTTTGAAGTAGTTTCATTAATATGGTCATTAAATGATAATTTGTGATCAAACAGTATGACAAGATCAATATCTCTCAATATTTTATTTCCTTTTATGTAATAATCAAACAAAATTGGACGGATCTTCCTGGAGAAAGTAATTACTTTGCATTTGTCAATATTTATTTCGAGCTTATTTAGGTCACACGAATTTACTAAGTCATCTACATCATTCTGCAGAGCAGTGCAATGTAATTCTGAGTTGATTCCCATATAAGTTTTTTTATCATCTGCGAATGTTAGGCAATTACATGCTTTTAAAACATACTTTACATCATCCAGATAGATGTTAAACAGTATAGGACCCAGATGGGACCCCTGTGCAATACCTGAATGAACAATTATGTCTGTCGAAATTTCATTATTGATTTATTTTAACATTTTGAACATGCTTATCCAGGTAAGACTGCAGACAGGAATGGTGGGGTTTACCCACCACATATAAGCAGAGCTTGTCCAATAACAATTCATGATCAACTCGATCGAATGCTTTTTTAAAATCCAAGTAGATACAATCAACCTGACCATGCCCATCGACAACCCTAGCCAGATATTCTGCAAGGATACTCAAATTCGTTTGGCAGGAACGTGAAGTCAGGAATCCATGTTGTGATTCTGAAATAACTCGTCCAAATGCAAACCTCAATTCGTCAGCCATAATTGACTCAAATATTTTTGCGATACAGTCAAGTCCCGAAATCGGGCGGTAATTACTAACATCACATTTATCGCCACCCTTGAATATTGGGGTTAAGAAAGCTCTTTTCCGGGTGGAAGGAAAGTGACCATTATTGTGACAAAGCTGAAACAACTGACTTATTGGCGAAGATAAAGACGGACTACAGTTCTTATAAAACACGGGAGGTATGCCATCTGGGCCAGGTCCCTTTCTACAATCCAGGTTTAACAACTTATTAAATACACGATCACTATTAAAATTAATATTACACAAATTAATATCGCTGTGAACCTGGAAACCTAAAGAAGAGGTCCTGGGTGTGTCGCAATCGTTATCAATGTAAACTGATTGGAAAAACTCTACAAACAACTCAACAATCTCAGCAGTGTTGCTTGATTCCTTATCCTGAAACCGCATAGTTTTTGGAAACCCTGTAGCATTACGTTTGTCTTTCACATAAGACCAAAACATTTTTACATTATTTTTTATAGAAAGGATTTGTGGCGTAGAGGGCAAAGGGTAAGGGAATAAATCGGAAAAAAGTTTTTCCTCGACCAGGATTTGAACCCGGGACCTCTAGAATACCAGTCTAATGCCCTACCAACTGAGCTACCGAGGAACCGAGGTTTTAACTGGCTATTCGGAAGTCCTTTCGTCCGATTCATTTGTTAGTAGTGGGGAGATCTTTGAAGCCTACTGCGGCTTCAAAAACCTTGACATGTTATTAAGACAAGGAGGTACACATTCACGATTATTAGTTGTACGAAATTTCTATTTATCTATCAACCAACGATACACGACATATAGCGTTTTATTGGAGGTGTCAGATGGCCAATTTCCAACTAATAATTTCAGGCAAACATATTTACAAAATGAAGGGAAAATTTAGCGCCCTAATAAATTTACAGAAAAGATTTGTGGCGTAGAGGGCAAAGGGTAAGGGAATAAATCGGAAAAGAGTTTTTCCTCGACCAGAATTTGAACCCGAGACCTCTAGAATACCAGTCTAATGCTCTACCAACTGAGCTACCGAGGAACCGAGGTTTTAACTGGCTATTCGGAAATCCTTTCGTCCGATTCATTTGTTAGTAGTGGGGAAATCTTTGAAGCCTACTGCGGCTTCAAAAACCTACTAACATGCTAACATGTCTAAATATTTTTTACCTGGCATGGTCCTACCAATATCATACCTTTGGCACCGATCAAGCAAACTGTTCTCTGCCTTTGGTAAAAATCTACCACTAGTTGGTCAACTCTATCACTAAGGGTCCTTCCTGGCTTGAGGTTAGGAAAACATAATATCTCATTGTCCTTAACTAATTTTTTTACAGTTCTGGCCAAATATTGAGAAACCCCAAATTCTTCTTCAATCTTCTTTCTACTCCAACTTTGAGGTAAACATGATAAAGCTCGTATTTTCTCACTCCTCTTTGCCATTTTCAATAATTTGTCCTTTAACTGCTTAATCATTTCACCTTCTTCACTCTGACACTCCTTTATTGAATTGAATCTGGTTCCTTTGTAAATGCTTTTTACAACAACACTAATAGGGGGGTACCAGGTCATCCAAAATTTGTAAACAATGCCAAGAAATTCGTACGTTTATTCCCAAAATGTCATGTTAATTTATATGGGTAATGCCGAATAATGCCATAAGTTTTTTCCCTTCCACATTTAACATAATTGGGTTACTTTTTAAAATTTAAATTAAAAAATACTATAAAAAATACTATTTGTTACTTATACTGTCTCATCTTCTTCAGATACCTTACACTCCCTTAAAAGCTTAAGTCTAAAACCATTGCAGATTTTCATTCCCATTTTGACATTTTTTAATTACGCATCCTCTGGGTCAAATTTCTTAATTTTCCAAAATGCTTGATTTTTAATTGCAGTAGATCACAGCACTTAAATAATTTACTTTAAATTGAGTCCATCCACTCGTTGATTTTTTTAATTACATACAGATAACCTCTAATGAACCTTCAGCCGGACTAATGAGTATGGAATGGGAAAAATAACTTTTTCTTTGGTTTAAGCTATATCATGAATAATCTTGCTAAAAATTTAAAATCAATTCATGCGGGAATTTTCATGTCAGCAAATCTCCACAAAGTGCCTAAACAGACCAATAAAATTAAGGAGGCGTACATGTCTAATGTTAAACCGGAATAAACAGGCAGAATTTTACAAATGTATTGGCAGGTTTGTATATTTTTCTATAATACATCTCCGGTGGGAAAGAGGTTGTGTCAGTAATATTATTTAATATATGGTGGATGGGGGGGGGGGCAATGTTCTGCTTACTGATACAGAAAGAAAGGTAGGATATAATTTTTTATTTAAAAAAATATTTTAAGATATTTTATATATCACTTTAAACCCAATGATATTCTTTTACTTACCAAAATGCATTGTGCTTTTTCATGTAATGACATATGTAATAAATGTTTTTACATTGAACCCAAATTTTGTGAATATTTTAATAAAACTTTAAACAAAAAAATATAATTTTTTGAAAAGAATTGAAAACAATTTTGAAATTTTTGAAAAAAAAATTTTTTTTCGTTTTTTTCTAATAAACGTCATGCAATACATCATATGAAAGGTTTTTGGAAGAGGTTTAAAATTAACCTTTACTTTTCTAGTACAAAGTGGTTCTTTAGATATTCCTAATTTTGTGTGTCCATATTAAGGATAAATAAGTGACTTTTTCTATTTCCAATAATTAATTAAAAATAAACAACAGGTCAACAAAATTTTGGTGTAGACCTTTGAACAAAAGCAATGGTTTGGTTATTGGCGGACAGTTTTAAACCTACCTAAATAGCAGTTTTCATAACAAGCGCATATATACCTTCATCAAACGATTTTACTCTCACTGTCCCAAAAACAAAATGATGACCTTTTTCATTATCAATGCAAAACATTTTTTTTGTTCAGGGGTCTATGTACTTTACGGATTTAAGTTAAATTCATCTTTTCAGGGATTAAAGTTGTACTTTAAATCCCTTAGGGGTTTAAAGTGAATTTGTTCCTTCTTCCAAAAAAAAAATGGTAAAGCGACTGGAAAAAAGAAGAAATGGAAAGGTGAAGCGGTTGTTAAAAATGAATAGCATGGTAAAATGGGAAAAATGCTCGGAAAAATAGAAAAAAATAAAAAATAGAGAAATTGGAACAATTAAAAAGCTGAGCAGACAAACAAATTACAAAATGGGTAGAATGGAAAAATTGGAGCGGCTGGAAAACTAATTGCTATTGTTTTGGAAATAGAATACCATTAAGTGGCATTTTTTCTTTTTTTCTATCCTAAAGTGTATTCCTCGTCGCTTCGCTCAGGCTACTTTTCGCCTCGGGATAAAAGTGCCACTTTAGTCCCTATGTTAATATTGTACTATTTTGTGTTTGGTTTTTGGTTTTTTCAATTAAGATATTTAAAAAATAGTGTTTACAACTCGAGACTAAACTGCTTTTTCAAATTAAATTTTATGCTGTTCAACCAATAAATTCTATTTTAAATTTTCAAAAAAAAAACAATGTACACCAAAAAGATATCTTCAGTAATAATTCAATTCAATTCAATTATGTTTAATGTTTCAAGGATAAAATCCATAACATGAACTTTCTGAAAAGATAAAAGTAAAATGCAATTTCTTATGAGTACAATAATAGAGCAAAAAATAATCTACTATAATAATAATATGAACCCACTTAAATTTTAAAGCATTATACTAGATTTAGGTAAAAGCAATGACTGTTCGTTTCTTAGAAATGAGCGCAGCTTCAAGATATTTATAAGGGTGTGTGCCGTACTTTTTGCAGTTAAGGGAGTGAGGTTGTTTAGAACTTCAAAAAAGTTATTATTATAATGGGCAGTGGGAAACGATATGAATTATTGTTTTAGGCTCATGCAAATTGCAAACTGAACAATTTTCATCGCAATAGAAACGATAAGTTAGACCTTTAAAAGACAACTTGCTTGCGTAGCTGACTAATAATACGTGATATGTAAATAAGAATACTAGAATTAGTGAGATATTCTGCTGGATTGAGTGCATTATTGCGAGACAGGCAAGAATAGAATACAGTGTAATGAGCTGCATTTGCAATGGCCAAGTCTTTTTGGTAGCAGTTTTCCTGAAATCAGTATTGTATTGTATTTATTTTTATCTTTTTGCTACAGTACAGTAGATAAGAAATGTCAAAAATAAACTATTACAAAAGTAAACATGAGTAAATAAAGTAAGGTAAATTAAATTACTTTTAAAAAATTTATACATATAGGCTTTAACCTAAGTTAAATTTGTTAATAAATATGCATATATAAATTAGATAGACAATAAGCCAATAAAATTAATTATTTACATAAGTACAAAGAGACACATAAGTACAAGGATATGCTATTAATTATTGGGTACTTATATTTATTTATAGTATATAACCCTGGACAAACTTGTTACTAAAAGGGAATATTTCAACATAGACAGAGTAGAATATGTACAACAGAAAATAAAGTTAACATACGTAATCACACTATTTGAAAGAATTTTTTTTTTTCAGTCTGAATTATTAGAGTAATTTATGAATTCATTTTTATCATAAAAAACTTGAAATATTAAGTAAGCTTTTAAAGTTTTTTTAAATTTTTTATTGGACTGGATATTCTTAAAGGATTCAGGCAGAATGTTATACAGGTGACATCCATCATATATAGGTGATTTTTTGTAAAAGGTATGACTGTGTTTCTGCAGATAAAGATTATGTTTTTTTTTCGGGTATTGTACTGATGGTGTTCTTTTTGCAGATTCTTTCTATTTTTGTGAATATCCGTTAACAGCTTTAAGAGTTAGTATTTTTTTTTTGTTTGAAAGTTTCTTTGCAGGTATGTAGGTACGGCAGATCAAATAACAATCTAACTATTCTTTTTTGTAATAAAAACACTCTATTTACTTCGCAAGCCTGGCAGACTGTAATATTATAAGACTAATGGCTATGTGCTAAGGCATAATAAGTAGTTACAAGAGATTTTTGATCCAGAGTATTTTTTAAAACTGAGATGGCGTAGTATGCTTTGCCAATTTATTACACACGTGATTAATATGATAATTAAAAGATAAGTTTTGGTCAATATAGACACCAAGAAATTTTGCGACATTTTTTGTTTCTATTTCGGTTTAATTTAGGTCAAACTGAGTCTAGAAGTAGTTGTTTATGCTTTTTAAGCAGTCAGACCATCCCAGAGATGCCCAAATCCACTGATCTCGAAGCACTCTTTGATTTGTGATGGCCAGTCTTATTTGGTTTCTGCATAACTTATAAGTTGTAGAAGGCGATTGAAGCATATTTTTGGAAGTGGGTTTTTCATCCATATTAAGTATTTTTCTCATAAGACAATGTTTAAATATTAGGTTCCTTCCTGTTTCCAATCTGACAAGATCAGAAGATGTAGTTGAGGGCAGAAGAAGTAGTCGTTTCAAAAAGGAGGTCTGTGTTTTTTTGAGGATGTCAGCATAGCGTGGTGCCCATACAGGAAGACAGGCTGTGAAGGAGTTGATAATAATTGAATCGAATAATTTAATTCGACTTTCCCATAGAGGAGTGGTGCTGCAACACACCAGCACTTACATCGTAACGTTCAGTTAACCCGTCTGACGCTGTTACTCTGACTGTCGCCAAATCATAGACATGTTTTATTAAAGGGACAAATTTGGGCTTACACCCACATAATAAAGTTTGGACCATAAAAGACTATGCGGAACAGAATCGAAGGCTCGTTTGAAGTCAATGAACGCGGCAAAAATATTCCTCTTCTTTAAACATAAGTAAACAACATGTATGGTGGCCGTCAGGGTAAAAACATTGTCAATGCAACCGCGCTGTGAGCGAAATCCCGACTGAGACTCTGGGATTGCCGCCGTCAGCACAATAAACTGCTTTAAACGGTTTAGTAAAATATGAGTAAACAGTTTAGTGACACAGTTGACAAGAGCAATAGAGCGATAGTTGGCTGGATCTTTCACACAACCCTTTTTGTGTAGCATGGTGAAAATAATGTCACCCCAGCCGACGGAACACAAGTATCCAGAACCTGATTAAAGAAGGAACATAAGTATAAAATCCAGTTGGTAGGCTTTTAAGAAACTCGTACGGCACCATGTCGGGAACGGTGGTTTTATTGTTCTTGCATTTACTGAGGGTGATGTTTATTTCGTGAGGGGTGATTGGGGAGTCAAGTGTGAGCAGCTAGGTTGTGCTTAGTAAGTTTTTGATTGAAGCGCATAATGCACTGCCAAAAAGATTTTTGCCAGGATTTTCTTATAGTTTCTTCGAGTATTAACATAAGCAAGTTTGCTCTCGACTGAAAAGTGAGTGAGTTTACAGGCTTTAAGAAGTTGTTTGACTTTATGTTTAAGTTGGGCACACTCTGTATCAAACCAAGGCTTACTTGGTCTCTTTGAACTTGGTCTAGTATTGGAAGTTAAGCCTAGAGTTCTTGCGGCTTCAAGGATTGTCTGTATAAGATTATTATGACAAAAATTGACATCATTTTGCGGAACTACATGTATAGAAAACTGCATGGCTAGAGTATATTGCAATTCACAACTTTCGTTCCAATTCAGAGACATAGTTGATGAAAAAGTTGAATGGTTTGCAGCATTATAGTTAAAAGTGCTAGGAATTTTTAACACTGAAAAGTGCTGTGAATTGCTAACAATGTAGTCGATATAAAGATCACGCATTAGTGGTAGTGCATAGTAGTTAGCAAAGGCACGGTCAATAGTACTAACACCAGTCGTGTTGCAAAACGTGTAGTGTGCCGGCGTATCAGACTTTGTCCTTCCATTCAGAACAACAAAACCAGAAGCACCCATAAAATCCATCAGCATGCGACCATTTGGTTTAAGAAGGTCAAATCTATGATGGTACAGTGCATTGAAGTCACCGACAATGAAAAAGGGTGTCTCGGGATACCTGGCTGTAGCACCATCGATAGCAGTTTCCAACATCTCTAGAGCTACTCTTAAGTCTAGATTAGGCCTAAAATATACATTACACAAAATTAATGAACAAAAATTATTTGCTAAATGAGTGATAATCCACCAAGCAGATTTATTTATGACAGTCAATTGAAAGTTTTTTGTTGCAAAAATACACAGCCCTCCACTAGCTCGTCCCCAACTGGCATCTTTAGTGGCCCTTGAGCCTACAGCATTGTAGCTATGCAGTAAGTTCCTGAGGACGTAACATCACTTATCACCCAGGTTTCAGATACGGCAAGGATATCGAGCGAATTAAGGTCCTCCTGGTAATGTGACTAGTTAGACATACACTCTACGTTCCAAAAGCATATTGTGAGTGATTGCTATTCGGAATTAATTTGTGACGTGGTGTTTCTGGCAAGCTTTGCGTTGGGCCCCACTGGGGAGTTCTTAGCACTTCTGTCTTTTCTCTTCTTGTTTTCAGAACCGACGGTGGATATAATTTTTGGTACATTGTGAATATATTTAATTGTTAAGTTGTTTTCACCGAAATTCTGACGCATGCTGAGTTCTCGGCGGAGATCGTTCAGATGCGAGATCTGTAGAGGAGTTAGGTCTGATTTAAATCGCAAGTTTTTGTAGTTTCGATTCGAAGAAAGAGAAGATCCCAGTTTGCGTATTTCTAGAGCTTCCTCAGGACTACTGTAAATCACTTTTATTGGGCGAGGTGTATTTGTTTTTTTAGTACCAAACCTTAGGCAGTGTTTAGGCGGAGTGTTGGAGATCGGGTTGAGATCTTTTATGATTCTGACGAAAGCATCAGTGTCGTTTAAAGTTTCAGCTACGCCGAATACTAGTACGTTGTGATCACGCCTTCTGCGCTCCTTTATTTCGGCAAGGGATTCTTCAAAATTAAAAGAGGGTGATTTTTCTATGGTGGCCACTCTTTGATTCGAATCATTGATTGTTTTTTCGCATTTAGCAATTGAAGTTTCATGGAGCGCTAATGTGGAGCTAATACTCTGAATGGACTGATTGCATGATGCTATACCCATGGTGACCTCAGATAACTTCAACATGATAGCATTGAACTGAGGTTGGTTGTCAGTAATAAAAAAGTTATAGGCCAAATTCTAAAAAGCTTATTCTTTTAAGTCTCCATAGCTCCAAAACGGGTTGAAAAAAAATGGTTTTTACCATCGTTTATTCATCAAGCCCACAACATGTGTAATATAATGCAACTTTTTAAAGCATCAAATTTAGTTTTCACGCAAGATAAAAAAAAACATTGTCTTTAATCTGTTATTAGGAAATTTGATGCATAGAAAAGTTGTGCATAGTAAGAAATTTGGACCACCCAGAATAGTATATAATTTACAGGAACTAGATATAATATATATACAGATATATATTTCAAACAGTCGACGATTTAATGAATGTGCTTAAACTAAGATCATTGAGTTATAATAAAAAAAAAACTTTTTACGTGTTTTGGCGTTTAAATTCCATATTCATAAAAGTAGTACCAGGTAAAATAAAAAATTATCGGCAATGTAGAATAGTTAAAAAAAAATAGTTTCACTCTGGCTCAGCCAGAAATATTATTTACTGGACATGTTTTCTTGAAAGTCATACGATCGGGTCTTTGTTCGTCCGATGGGATCTATCGCAATGGATCTATCACCTCCCACGATCGAAAAGCAGTTTATAACAAAAACATTTGACGGTGTTCTCGGGCTTCAAACCATGCGACCGGGAACGTATGATTTTCAGGAGATCCGTAAGATCGGATCATCGCTCAGGAATTAACGTTTTCGTCCCACGTGAACTATGCCGCTCTCTTTTCAAAGTGGTCAGGGAAAACCTGGAAAAGTCAGGGAATTTGTATGCTGTCAGTAAAAATCCAAAAATGACCTAAAAGTCACGGAATAAGATACCCTTAGTGTGCAACTGTTTATGATTATTTTAGAAATAAACCTGGTACAACCAAAATATTTAGTATGTCAAAACCTCGTGACGAATCGGGCGTGCGCAGATAATTCTTACCGAAGTTCTTTCGCAACCGTGCGGCATAGTGCAAAAAAGAAAAAGAGAGTCACTACGTTTGTCTGAGGTAGTACACAATAATTATGTGCTAATCAAAAAATTTTGTGCTCCTCTGGCTTTTGAGAAAATCGAAAGAGAAAATGGGGTAGGTAGGTTAATATTAACTTAGCAACTCCACTAGGAAATATAGCGCCCAACTAAAAATTTTTGGTTTTAAAATTATGTCCTAATTATGTTCTTCACGATTATATAGGGAAAAAAATCTAATTTTTCATTTTAAATTGTTTTTTTTTTTAAAGGGGGTGGGGTTAATATTAACTTAGCGACCCCAAATTTTTGAAAACCAGTATTCTCTGCATATTATGTGCTAATTTCTTCGATGATCAGACAATTTTGTACTTGTCTAGTTTAGCTAGTGCTACGTTTTCATGGGAATTGAGTTCGTTCTGAAAACGATTTCAATCCGATACCGTCCATGAAAACGCCTGTTTTTCCAGTATTCAAATCAATTTCAATCTAGATCCGACCCTGAAAATTTTTAGGGTTGGATCAAGATCATATTGAGATCGAAATACCGATTTTTTCATGAAAACCGGGATTGAGTTTACACATGCGTATTGCGTCGGATTACCAGACAGCCGCCAAATTATATTTTATTGCTCTCACTCTTTTTGAGAGAGAAAGAGAAATAGAAGTGAAAATGTGGAACCGGCATTCTAAAATTTGGTGGAGTATATAGAAAAAAGATTAATAACATAACCTTACTTAAATAACTAAAAGAGTTGTTTTTTAAAGACTTAAAAAAAAATAATTATGGAAAATAAAAGAAATATTTGGCTCGAAAGTGTATGTGCTATGCACATATGCCAGTCCAGCATTTCTTTCTTCACTTCCACTTGCAAACAGAGTAGTAATTAAAATTAAAAAAAATGTGTGGCAAGGGCCAACATCATCTTTTGAATAAAATACGCTTTTTAAAAAAAAGTACCAAAACTCAAAAATTAATATTTGACAAGTATGACACAGGTCAGCTGCCAAATATCAAAATTTGAAAACCTGTCATGAAAACTCAAGAAAAAAAAAGTTTTCAAAACATTGAAAACGAATTCAATATCCATGAAAACATAGCATAGGTTAGTATTAAATTAGCAACCCCACCAGGAAATATGGCGCCAAACTAAAAATTATTGGTTTGAAAATTATGTGATAATTCTTACACATATTCATGGAGCACATAGTTTTGTAATAATATATTTTTACTTTGGAATCGTACTTCAGATTGCGAATGCTAGGTTATTACAAATGATGTAATGTAATGTCCTTTTTATTGATTTTCTCGGAAACCAGACCAGTACAAAATTTTCTGATTATGGACGAAATTAGCACATAATTTGCAGATAATACTGGTTTTTGAAATTTTTAAATTCCGTGATACCTAAACATGTGGGGTCGCTAAGTTAATATTAACGTAGCTACCCCATCTTTTAAAAAAAAACATACCTAATTTAAAATAAAAAATTCTATTATATTATGCTATTCTATTATATATTAGCACATAATTTTAAAACCAAAAAGACGCCATTTTCTTTTTAGATTTTCTCAGAAACCAGAGGAGCACAAAATCTTTTTGATTAGGGACGAAATTAGCACATGATGGCATAACTAAATTTTGATTGTCTTGGGGTGGGTTGTCATATCCTGGCGACTCCAGGATAGAGCACGACAACTTAATTAAAATAATATACCAAAGTATTATTTAACAACGAGTATATAATGTCTTTTTTAAATTATTATCACTGACCACACGAGATGAGTCTGAAGGAATAATTTGAGCTTTAAAGCTACTTTTGTTTAAGTTCTGTCCAGACTGAACAGGTGAATAAACTTGGATCTGGGTCTGATCGTTCTATTTATTCTGAGCCGGCATAATTTCACTATCTGAATCACATTCAGAAGACGGAACAAATTTATTTAAAGACTCTTTTAAATCAATTCGATTACGTCTTATTGAATTGCCATATTGATTTTGAACAATGTAAGAACGCGGACACATGTGTTCACTTACAACTTCCTGGTTCCCATTGCTTCCGAACATGATTGTAGACAGTAACATCATAATCAGGTTTTAAGGGTTTCAAATCTTTAGCTTGTTTGTTATAGTACTTGCTGTACTTGTTATAGTACTT
Source organism: Oxystoma pomonae (assembly GCA_963921995.1). Lineage (NCBI taxonomy): Eukaryota > Metazoa > Arthropoda > Insecta > Coleoptera > Brentidae > Oxystoma > Oxystoma pomonae. The sequence continues at coordinate 55,199,883 of OY998170.1, read as the reverse complement.
GCTGAATAAGTATAATATACTTATTTTTTTATTTTTTCTAGTACATTTTCACACAATTTTGGTTTTAATCGCTGCTAATTGGTAATTTAGTTTTACAAATTCTGCTCATTAGCAGCTGAGAAGGGGAATAAACTATGTTTTTTATAGGTGAGTTACGATACTGAAGCAAGGCAATTTCAATATCTTCATCCTTTTTTAACGATTTTTTCAAAATTTATTTACTGATGTCTACTCCCTTTTCAGCTAGGTCATTAGAACGCGGGTAATTCGACCTCCATTAACCTAGCGACCCCACTCCAAGAAAATCAAAATTTAGTTATGCCATAATTATGTGCTAATTATGTGCTAATTTCGTCCCCAATCAAAAAAAATTGTGCTCCTCTGGTTTCTGAGAAAATCGAAAAAGAAAATGGGGTAGCTAGATTAATATTAACTTAGCAACCCCACCACGAAATATCCGCCAAACTAAACATTTTTGGTTTTAAAATTATGTGCTCTCCGAATATTCCGAAAAAGTTAAAAAAAAGGTGGGGTAGCTAGGTTAATATTTTAAAATTTTCAATTTCAAAAACCATTATTATTTCCAAATTATGTGCTAATTTCGTCGATGATCAGAAAATTTTCTACTTGTATGGTTTCCAAGAAAATCAATAAAAAGGATATTAGATTACATCATTTGCAATAACCTAGCATTCGCAATCTGAAGTATGATTCCAAAGTAAAAATATATTATTACAAAATTATGTGCTCCATGAATATGTGTGAGACTTACGACATAATTTTAAAACCAATAATTTTTAGTTTGGGGGCATATTTTCTGGGGGGGGGGGAGGGTTGCTAAGTTAATATTAACCTAGCTAACCCACTTTCTTTTTCGATTTTCTCTGAAACCAGACGAGTACAAAATTTTTTGATCATGGATGAAATTAGCACATAATATTCAGATAATACTGGTTTTTGAAATGTTTAAAATCCATCATACCTAAACATGTGGGCTCGCTAAGTTAATATTAACCTAGCTACCCCGCCCTTTTAATAAAAAAAAAACGTAATTTAAAATAAAAATTCGATTTTTTTCTTACATATTCGTGGAGCACATAATTTTAAAATAAAAAATTTTTAGTTTGGCGCCATATTTCCTGGTGGGGCTGCTAAGTTAATATTAACTTAGCTACCCCATTTTCTTTTTCCATTTTCTCAGAAACCAGAGGAGCACAAAATGTTTTAATTCGGGACGAAATTAGTACATAATTATGGTGTGGTTAAATTTTGATTTTCTTGAGGTGGGGCTTCTGGTGACAATATCGAAATTCGATGCTTTAGCAAAATTCCTAAATTCAAAACTATCAAACGGTACATTGTCTGAAATAACAGTTTCAGATGCGCCAAAAAAACAAATAACTTTTAAAAAAGTGTTTATAATGGATTTGATTGATTTATCTTTTAAACTACATAGTTCAAGCCAGTTCGAGTATGAATCAAAAATGACCGAATATTTTTTTCCACCGTATGTAAAAATATCAAGGTCAAGTCTCCCAAGGTCGTTCTGCTACCGAATATAGAATCAATGACTCTTTTTATTGTTTTCGAGAATTAGTTTCACAAATTTTTCACAATTTATTTTTATTCTAATATATTTGTCGATACTGGGCCAGTAAAATATTTGTCGCGCACGCGCTCTAGATCTAACATTTCAGCCCTAAGAGAAAAAGACACAACAATTTTTTAGGAAAATAAAAGTAACCCATTTGCAAAAGTTAAATTATCTTGAATTTTCAAGTAATGTTGAACAAAATCTGGCACTTGCTGTTTATTTTCTGGCCACCCATTTAAACAGTAATCAACGACTACTTTTAGTTTTAGGTCATTTTTGGTTTCCACTCTAAATTGCTGTTTTCGATTATCTGACATTGACATATTTTTTATCAGTGAATGAACTGCAAAATTAAATTCTCTATCGCTTTTTAATCCCGATTCCGATAAAAACGCTCTCGGTAAGTAACATGCACATCATAATTTAAGAGCCTGAATCGCATTCTTTGTAAGCGGGGCGATATTGAAGCTAAATCTTTTTTCATTATAGCCTCCAAAGGTTTGTGAGTGTGAGTTAATTTTGACATTTCTTAGACAGTAAATAAAAAAGGTAAATTTTTGTACTGCAAATACAATGGCCAGCATCTCTTTCTAAATTTGAGCGTACTTCTGTTCTGTTAAGGTTAAGCTTCTCGACGCAAATGCAACCGGATGCCCATTTTGTATCAGACAAGCACCAAGGCCATCTTGCTCTTGTTCGTTAGACCACTGAAATGTGACATCTTGTCTCGTTAACTCTCGAAGGGGAGCTGTAACTTTGGATATGTTGGGCAAAAATTTACACAAATACTTTGCCATTCGTAAAATTCTTAGTACTCCATTTTTGTCAGTCGGAGTTGGTAAATACGTTATGGCTTTAACATAGTTTTTGTTTGGTTCAACATCATTTTTGGAATAAATCTGACCCATGAACTTGGATTTAAATTGAATTTTAGAACTATTGAATTTAATATTCCACTTTAAGGTACGTTGAAGAATTAACTGAAGGTTTCTATCATGGTCAAGCTCATTACTGCCAGTTATAATGAAATCATCAAAATACAGGCCCACTCCTTCAAGGTCACCGAATATTTCAAAGTTTTTTCTTTGAAAGACTTCAGGCGCAGAGCAAAAGGCAATTTAAGAAATCTGTAACTCAAAAGGCGTGCCAAACGTTGTGTAATCTGCGCTCTGGTCATCAATTTTCATTTGAAGTAGCCATTTTTCATGTCAAGAACCGTGTAGTATTCCTTGTCACAAATGTCACACAGGTTGGTATTAAAAAATGTTCCCTTTGAATCACGTTATTAAAAAATTTTGGGTCTAAACAAAGTCGTAGGTCATTATTTTTTTTTACTAGCGGGTTCAGCCACTCAGCCAGACGTTCAATTTTTTGAATTGGCTACTTTCACTAGCTTGATTTTTTTTTCTACTTCATGCACTCTTCTTCATGTCCATTTTCGATTTTCTTTTTCACGAGATTTTTCTCCATTCGTACACACTGCTGCAAAATGATTCCTATTCTGGCATTTTGCACACGTTTTTCCCCAGGCTGGACATTACTATTTTTCTGCGATTCCTATCACTATTCTGCCTCTAAACATGTCATCTTGGTCCTTGTAACTTGTCGTTTTCTTTTTGAACAATGCTATTAAATTTAAACCGTTCAAAAATAATAATGGCTGGTGGCGAGCAATAATTTTTAAACTTTTGAAGTATCGACGATTTTTGCTCATCATCTGCGTACGAAAAACTATTGTGTTACTCAAGGTCATCATTCCCAATAAGATTTAGAAACACGGCTACTTTAATTTCCTCATCTTTTTTCTGTAAACCAGTCACAGGCAAGAAAACTTCAAATTTTTGTTCAAAACGATTCCAATTTTCAGCTATATTACATTCCAAACTAACCTGTTCTGGCGGGCGAAACAAGCTCTCCATTTTTACTGGACTTTTTCAGCAACTTTTCAGATCATTCACAAAATTTCTTGGATAAAACTAGCAGCACTATTTTTTTTAGGGTGCAGCACGCGCACTATTTACTTAAAATCGTTTGCACCACGCATATTTTTTCAGTTTTCTAGCGCACTATTTTTTACTAAATCGAGGGGTTTTTACCAGCTAAAGCACGTCACGAGATTGTCCGAGATGTCTACTAACTGCCACCATGTCATATCCTGGCGACTCCAGGATAGAGCACGACTACTTAATTAAAATAATAGACCAAAGTATTATTTAATAATAACCAAAGTATATTACGCAATATTAGCATACAAAATTGACACCCTATCTAGTCTACAAGTCGGACGGAACTGCAAGTTCCAACAGGCAGGGAGAGTGAGACTTTCTGTGTCCCCACTACGTACTACGTATCAGTGCAATTCAAGTAGAAGCAGCGCACTCTATTACTATACTAGAAATAAATACTAAACATTATCTTATACTGGTCGCTAGGTTAATGGAGGTGAGTTTTAGTAAAGGACAGATAAAAAATATTCGGTGCAAATGGGGCTTAGAGACTCTTTTTGCTTGTTTTAATTAAAGGGCGTTAAAATTTTCCTGTTTTGGTGTTTTTTTGTCTGCTAGTGAAATAATTTAAAAAAGTTTAATAGAAAAACTAAATTTAGTTTTATTGGATCCTGATGCGAAAGCTCCAACTGATCGGGTAACTGGCTTAAGCCAGTAGGAAAAAAATCGAAATCAGTTTTTGCGTATCTTGTGTGTGTTTGAAGGATCCAAACACAAAAATAAAGTTGAACTTTTTCAAAAAAGGCAAAAACTAAAAGGGCTTTTTAAAAATATGACAACCACTGAGCAGCAGAGAATGTATTTATGATAGATTGTGAAACAAGACGTTGTAGATGCCGAGATATTGTGGTGCTTAAATACTGTAGTGACTGCTATTAAACCCAATTATTTTGTGTTAAGCAAGGTTTACGGTTTAGCATATGCTTATATTTTATATATTGGTGAGTGTTGGCTACCTAGTCGTATTAATTAGCAAGGTTTGGCGAATGCGTTAGAAAAAAGTAAATTTGCTTGAGTTTTATAGACTGACAAAATGACAAAAATGTCAGGAAATTTTTTCAGGGAATTTCAAAATTGAAAATCACTGAATCCTGTACACGTCCTGGCCGGACCATCTTTATGATAGCTTTCGATAGAATCATCCAGATCTAGAAAATACTAAAATTTTATCAAAAACAATATCACCGGCGGCCATTTTTCACATTGCGTTGGGGCAGGGTCCTTTAGTGATGCGACGCGGTAAAGGTTTTTTTTTCGCAGTTAGTTGCTTTGTTTATCTTAGGCAATAGTTCCAAAAGGTTCCGAGAAAAGAGACGATTTAAATTTTGTTCTATAGTAATAATATGATTCTTTTTTAAAGAGGTGTTAAACAAACTATTATAAATAGGAAATAAGCTCCAATCTATACACGCCAAATAAAAATTAATTTCTTTAAAATTTGAATATTTAAAATTAGAGTAAAAATAGTTGCATTACATATTTATGGAGCATCCAGCCTTTACTGTGACTTATCATAAAAAGAGACTTCAAGATCTTCATGGTTAGAAAATAGTAAGTCCAAGTAATTTGCAAACTTATCGGGAATGTGTATGTTTTGAAATAAACCCAAATAGGTCAGGTAATCTGAGATTAACCAATAAAAGTTCCTTTGCTTCAACTGTCTTATTTATTATCCGATTTTAATAAAAAAAAACGTCATTGTATTCAAAATTTGATGTACTCGTAAACCGACATAAACTACATTTCAAATTCAAGCGGACCAATTTTTTGACAGTGAAAATGACAGTTTTTGTATTTAAATCGCAGCTGCCATATTGAAATTGGTCCGAAGAATTTGGAATGAGCAGTAAATTACTTTCCAGATATTTAAAAAAAAAAACAAGTTTTCAACAAATATTTTTAATAATTTTTGCTTTAGTATGCCATATTGAATTTTGAAATATCTGATACTAATTTATGCCAGTTCATAGTAATTTATGCTAGTTTATATCGAATTTTTATTACAGGGTTACCACAGTCCTTGAAAACCGGGAAAAAGTCGGGGATTCGGTGGGGTCGGGAAATATCCGGGAAAAAGTTGGGAAATTTGTTAAGAATCCTAGAATTATTCAGATATTTTTGACCTGGTTGAGATTCCCTTGTACCTATATAAAATTTACATAATTATAACTTTATTGGCGACCTCCGTAGCGCAGTTGGTAGTCGAATCTCGGATAGGATGGATATTTTGTCCCATTATCAAAAAAGAACATATAAATTTCAATTAAATTTTCTCCTGCAGCGCTACCTTTCAATTTATAAATAATAGAAAATATATTTTTATAAAATATTTAAAATTTTACGGGTTCTTTTAATTTTAAATATACAATATTACACACTACTTTTTGAAAAAAAATTACACTGCGGCATTTGTTTCGATCACAATATCGGACACAATTTTTTTCAGGTCGCTATAATGTCATTAATTGTTATCAACAGCATTCAAAACGTGTAAAAAAATAGCTTTTTAGTATAACTCTTATAAACATTTTGCCTGCGGTCATTTATGACATTTCACCAACACATGCTGAGACTAGATCCCACCCCACTCTCAACCCAAATTTTTAAAAATAACTACGAAAAACATGTAAGACATCTTATAGGTAGGCAGTGCAAAAATTTTTGTCTGCGGCACTGTAACATCATTGATTGTTATAATTTTAGTTTAATTTTAAGCATTTATGACAGGATTTTGGCAACAAATCTAGAACTAAGACCAGATCCCACACCAAATCAGCATTTTTTGATTAAATTGCAAAAAATGGCCTGAAGCGCTATGAAATCGGATTTTTTCAAAAACATTCGGGAAAAAGTCGGGAATTTTATCTACAGAATCTTGTGGTAACCCTGTATTAAAATCGAATAATAAATAAGAAGCATGAAGCATTGTTTAATATCCCATTTAAAACGTACCAAACAAATGGGCGAACAATGAACTGAGGACGTCCTGGAGGCAAGAGTCAGAGTGCAGGCAGTCCAAGCTATTCTGGATGGTCCGAATGTAGCCAGAGCTAAATAGCTCTTAGGCAAGACCCGAAAGGACATTGGACTGCTGACATGGAGGCTGACTGGGCACAATAGGCTGAACAAACATCTGGCGCAAATGAGAGTAGCGGGAGATCCCGTGCATCCCGCTTGCGGGCTCGAAGAGGAATCGGCGCAGCACTTAATATAATAGCAGAGTGCGATTCATATGCCAGAACAAGGCAGCTGAAGTGGGGATTTCCCACGATAGAGGAACAAGAACTGCACTCACTCAAATGGGGCGGCACACAATGGATCGACTCAATGCTAAAATAGGGACATTGACCGTTTTTGAAAAGAGCCAAATTTAAACTTTTTGTCACATATTTAGGTTAAATACATATTGGTGTTCTTGTCTTATATTTAATTGCTATTTTAAAATGTATGAAACAAATATTCCATTCTTAAATGTAGCAAGTACTTGAAGACATTCTTGTTTACAGTATTAGGTCATTAATTTTTTTAAATATCACACTAAATTTGACGTAGATATTTTTTTAAATTAATGTCAAAAGTATTGAAGATAAAAAGTTTGTTTGTCTTACAAGAAAATGTAACAAGATGTAATTGGAGATATTAAATGCAATGGAAAGAACCAAACTGAGTGCACTATACTGCGAAAAAAAATCCTGCTCCAAGATGCCACTTTGTCAAATATATGGTTTTTAAGGTAAATGTGCTATAAGTTTTAAGAGTGACCACAAGGTTCGTCCCTTCTTCAATTTGTTTTAACTCTTGGCCTGAATAGTCTATTTTCAAAACTTTTGACTTTTTGGAAAGGACATAGATGGAGTTTCTTTGGTACACTTAAAAATTTGACATACCCGAAATATTCAAGATGGCGGACAGTTTTAAATATAGGTAATTTTTCCCTTTAAAAAAATGGTGTGCGATAGTGAACAAAATCTAAGTCGTTGCCACAGAAGCTCAATCCTTTGTTTACATCTTGAGGTATTAATATCACTGAATCCTGTACACGTCCTGGCCGGACCATCTTTATGATAGCTTTCGATAGAATCATCCAGATCTAGAAAATACTAAAATTTTATCAAAAACAATATCACCGACGGCCATTTTTCACATTGCGTTGGGGCAGGGTCCTTTAGTGATGCGACGCGGTAAAGGTTTTTTTTTCGCAGTTAGTTGCTTTGTTTATCTTAGGCAATAGTTCCAAAAGGTTCCGAGAAAAGAGACGATTTAAATTTTGTTCTATAGTAATAATATGATTCTTTTTTAAAGAGGTGTTGTTAATCATGCAATGCAATTATGTTAAACAAACTATTATAAATAGGAAATAAGCTCCAATCTATACACGCCAAATAAAAATTAATTTCTTTAAAATTTGAATATTTAAAATTAGAGTAAAAATAGTTGCATTACATATTTATGGAGCATCCAGCCTTTACTGTGACTTATCATAAAAAGAGACTTCAAGATCTTCATGGTTAGAAAATAGTAAGTCCAAGTAATTTGCAAACTTATCGGGAATGTGTATGTTTTGAAATAAACCCAAATAGGTCAGGTAATCTGAGATTAACCAATAAAAGTTCCTTTGCTTCAACTGTCTTATTTATTATCCGATTTTAATAAAAAAAAACGTCATTGTATTCAAAATTTGATGTACTCGTAAACCGACATAAACTACATTTCAAATTCAAGCGGACCAATTTTTTGACAGTGAAAATGACAGTTTTTGTATTTAAATCGCAGCTGCCATATTGAAATTGGTCCGAAGAATTTGGAATGAGCAGTAAATTACTTTCCAGATATTTAAAAAAAAAACAAGTTTTCAACAAATATTTTTAATAATTTTTGCTTTAGTATGCCATATTGAATTTTGAAATATCTGATACTAATTTATGCCAGTTCATAGTAATTTATGCTAGTTTATATCGAATTTTTATTACAGGGTTGCCACAGTCCTTGAAAACCGGGAAATCCGGGAAAAAGTCGGGGATTCGGTGGGGTCGGGAAATATCCGGGAAAAAGTTGGGAAATTTGTTAAGAATCCTAGAATTATTCAGATATTTTTGACCTGGTTGAGATTCCCTTGTACCTATATAAAATTTACATAATTATAACTTTATTGGCGACCTCCGTAGCGCAGTTGGTAGTCGAATCTCGGATAGGATGGATATTTTGTCCCATTATCAAAAAAGAACATATAAATTTCAATTAAATTTTCTCCTGCAGCGCTACCTTTCAATTTATAAATAATAGAAAATATATTTTTATAAAATATTTAAAATTTTACGGGTTCTTTTAATTTTAAATATACAATATTACACACTACTTTTTGAAAAAAAATTACACTGCGGCATTTGTTTCGATCACAATATCGGACACAATTTTTTTCAGGTCGCTATAATGTCATTAATTGTTATCAACAGCATTCAAAACGTGTAAAAAAATAGCTTTTTAGTATAACTCTTATAAACATTTTGCCTGCGGTCATTTATGACATTTCACCAACACATGCTGAGACTAGATCCCACCCCACTCTCAACCCAAATTTTTAAAAATAACTACGAAAAACATGTAAGACATCTTATAGGTAGGCAGTGCAAAAATTTTTGTCTGCGGCACTGTAACATCATTGATTGTTATAATTTTAGTTTAATTTTAAGCATTTATGACAGGATTTTGGCAACAAATCTAGAACTAAGACCAGATCCCACACCAAATCAGCATTTTTTGATTAAATTGCAAAAAATGGCCTGAAGCGCTATGAAATCGGATTTTTTCAAAAACATTCGGGAAAAAGTCGGGAATTTTATCTACAGAATCTTGTGGTAACCCTGTATTAAAATCGAATAATAAATAAGAAGCATGAAGCATTGTTTAATATCCCATTTAAAACGTACCAAACAAATGGGCGAACAATGAACTGAGGACGTCCTGGAGGCAAGAGTCAGAGTGCAGGCAGTCCAAGCTATTCTGGATGGTCCGAATGTAGCCAGAGCTAAATAGCTCTTAGGCAAGACCCGAAAGGACATTGGACTGCTGACATGGAGGCTGACTGGGCACAATAGGCTGAACAAACATCTGGCGCAAATGAGAGTAGCGGGAGATCCCGTGCATCCCGCTTGCGGGCTCGAAGAGGAATCGGCGCAGCACTTAATATAATAGCAGAGTGCGATTCATATGCCAGAACAAGGCAGCTGAAGTGGGGATTTCCCACGATAGAGGAACAAGAACTGCACTCACTCAAATGGGGCGGCACACAATGGATCGACTCAATGCTAAAATAGGGACATTGACCGTTTTTGAAAAGAGCCAAATTTAAACTTTTTGTCACATATTTAGGTTAAATACATATTGGTGTTCTTGTCTTATATTTAATTGCTATTTTAAAATGTATGAAACAAATATTCCATTCTTAAATGTAGCAAGTACTTGAAGACATTCTTGTTTACAGTATTAGGTCATTAATTTTTTTAAATATCACACTAAATTTGACGTAGATATTTTTTTAAATTAATGTCAAAAGTATTGAAGATAAAAAGTTTGTTTGTCTTACAAGAAAATGTAACAAGATGTAATTGGAGATATTAAATGCAATGGAAAGAACCAAACTGAGTGCACTATACTGCGAAAAAAAATCCTGCTCCAAGATGCCACTTTGTCAAATATATGGTTTTTAAGGTAAATGTGCTATAAGTTTTAAGAGTGACCACAAGGTTCGTCCCTTCTTCAATTTGTTTTAACTCTTGGCCTGAATAGTCTATTTTAAAAACTTTTGACTTTTTGGAAAGGACATAGATGGAGTTTCTTTGGTACACTTAAAAATTTGACATACCCGAAATATTCAAGATGGCGGACAGTTTTAAATATAGGTAATTTTTCCCTTTAAAAAAATGTTGTGCGATAGTGAACAAAATCTAAGTCGTTGCCACAGAAGTTCAATCCTTCCTTTTCGTTGCCACAGAAGCTCCATCCTTTGTTTACATCTTGAGGTATTAATAGTTTCAATAAATTAAGTAATAAAAAGGTTATGGGTCTTTGAAGTTTGAGAATTTTGTAACTGAAAATAATTCAAAAAGGAAATTGAAAATAATTCAAAAAGGAAACTGAAAATTGTGTCAAACTGTTAAATTTTTAAAACCTATCAAAAATTGCCAATTCATAGAAATCTCAATTTAAAATAAAACTGACCGCCCCTATGCCGCCCCGTGACTGAAGGATGATATGCTTGCTCTCTTAAAAATTATTCTTTTGCTTCATGATTGTGTATGTCGAACTATACTCGTTTGCCTTTTATATCTAAGAAAATATTGTGGGCTGAGATTTTTAAGGCACCCTGTATATTTTTTGATCAACACGGTATAAATATTTTCTGACTGGTTTATAACATCATTTTTCATAAAAAAGAAGTTAAAAAACCTCCAAATCAGTTACTTCAACCGAAAAAAATCTTGATCTTTTGATATCATTTTTCATTATTAATATTTAATGCAGATTTGTTGTTAATTTTATTCCTGGAAATAAACATCTTTATATTTAAAGATAACTTGTGACTAGTCAACCAAGAGGAAATGAGATTAAGGTCATTCAGAATATTACTATGAATAGATAGAGACTATGACTGTGTTGTCAGCATAAAGTTTAAGTTCTCCTTTTAATGGAAGTTTTGAAATAGAGTTTACATAAATCAGAAAAAGTGGGGCCCAGGATAGACCCCTGTGGTACTCCACATTTGATTTTCTTTTTTGAACTAAGCTTTGATTCATTGGCAACCTTGGACACAAATAGTTTTTAAACCATTTAAAAAAATTGCTTTTATAACCAATTTTATCAATTTTTCTTAACAAGATTTAATGATCCACAGTTTTAAAAGCCTCTCGTAAGTCAAGCGACACCAAAGCAAACAGTTGTTTTTTATCTAATTTTACTTGAATCTCTCTTATCAAATCCAAAGTTGCAGAGGTAGTGTCACTTGACTCACGGAAGCCATATTGACCCTATAACCCCATAAAGCCGGTTGTTTACCAACTTTTTTGAACATTCTAAAAGGAAACATTGACCGTCCTAACATTTTGGTTCAATTTAAATTTGCAATAAATAGGGTTTCTTCAAGGAACTCTAAAACCTTTTATCTTGCATATCCTAGAATAAATTTATAAAAATTCTCCTATCTATAAAATGTACCATATATTTAATCCATATCTTTCTGATATTGAAATAGATATCCTAAACCTTAAACAATTAAAAAAAATTATTGAACCTAAGCTTCGATCTAACAAGTAAATAAAATTAATTTTCCATACAAAACAAGCTTTTGTTAAAACTTCCAAATCAGTTACATCAACCGAAAAGAATCCAAAAAAGAGAAGATCAAAAGATCTTGGGAGGAAAGAACGAAAATTCAAAATTGGATGAGTGTCCCACAAGGAACACAAAAGACCAAAGCGAAAAGAGAAACAATCAAACGATGTTTCGCCCGGGGTGAGAAAAACTGTACGAGACACTTTTTTTGAATTGGATTCTTGTTTTTTTTTAGAATTAAGTACTTATTACTTCTTTAATTAAAAGGAAGATATTAAAAGCAAAGAATTTCTACAATATTGGACGCTAGTAAAGGAAAGATGGAGGAGAAAATTGATGCTGGGCATCAAACCAAATCGAAAAAACGATCAAAAAGACTTAAAACCGAAAAAGTCAAAGTAGATGTACCTGAACCAGAATGGTAAGTAAGATTTTTCCTTATTAATCTAGTTTTTTTTTATAAAGAACTATAGATGTAAAAAACTTTTACTTACTTTACTAAACTTAATTTATTTGCAATGTTAAAAGATTGTCGATTGCTTTAATACGAAAATTACGTACCTGAGCAGTATTGCCGGTGTTGCGGTCTAATAGGAATCACTGATACATACAGTTCGATCATTGTATTTTCCGCCTCCATTTTGTGACGTTTGTAAGAATCTGAATATTTTGTTCGTTATCCAGATCGGGTTGACAAACAGTTGATTTGCGTTGGTGACAATAAAAAGTTTAGAGTAAAATTACAGTTTCCTGTGAATTTGAGAGATTTGCGTTAGTAGTACCCTTTATCGCTCGTGCACCCCCGACTGATGCACGTGCCCCTTAGGATGCAAGTTTTCTTTTAGTACAGTAAAATTGTCATAAATTAGGGGGTACCTCGAAAAAAATCCGGGGAGGCCCAATTTTGTGTTTACTCCACTCCTCCGGAAACATCCGCCATTAAAAAAAAACTTTGTTACCGACTTTTCTCCATTTTTATTGGTCGGAGACGAAAAAGTAATGAGAACAAAAATATTCGGCATAAAATTTTTAATATTTTTGTCCAAGTGCTCAACTTTCTGTAGTTAGTTTCCAAAAAGTTAGATGGCACCGAAGTTACAAAAAATCAGTTTTAAAGTATTTAAACCAACAAAAAGTAATTTTTTAAAAAAAAGTTTAAATAAAAAAGTTGTAGATCTCGGAAAAATCCTATAAAAATATGTATATTGTTATTTTAATTAATTAAACAGTGTCTGAGCTACAGCGACTGTCAGTAATATCTTTGTGCTATACAGTCGGTAATATCTTTGAGAACCACTTTTTGGACATGCATGAAGTCGCTTGGTGTGGATTATATATTATTATTTATATTAAGAGCATTACAAATAATGTATCAAATTAAAGCTTGTGACGTGCGCTACACAAATGACCCGGTCTGTCGGCATGAAAATTGCCGAGAGTATCTCACAGACTGACATTTAGTCGTTAAACCTATTTTTCGTAACTTCAACGCCCTCTATCTAAAAACTAAGTACAGGGAGTTGAAACTGTAACAAAAAATATTTTTCAAAATGGCGGATAATTCCCGAGGGGAAAACACAAACTTGGGAATTTTACTTTCAGACCCCCCCCAAATAACATACATAAACTCAGGCTGTCCGGTTTTTTTTTCGAATTCAAATAACAATTTTACTGTACTACCATCAATTATGTAAAACCATTTTTCCAAATTTCGACTGTACTACTATCAATTATGTAAAACCATTTTTCCAACTTTTGACCCCTCTTCCCCTACAACACTAACATTTTTGAAACCTCTTCCTCTCCCTTTTGGCACTTAATAATACTTTTAGCTTCCCCTTCAACCCATCTTTTCGCGTTTATATATGCGATGGATGGCCGCCCGTTACCCAAAAAGACCCGACTATCGGTACCCGACTAAATGATAGTCTGTCAGATACTTTCGGCAATTTTCATGCCGACAGAATGGGTCATTTGTGTAGCCTACATACACAAGCTTTAATTTGATCCCTCATTTGTTCCGCTCTTACTATAAAAAATACTATATAATCCACAACACGCCACTTCATGCATGCCCAGAAAGCGGTTCTCAAGGAATTTTACTGACTTTCAGTCGCTGTAGTTCAGTTTAATTAATTATAAATAATATACATATTTTTATAGGATTTTTCCGAGATCTACAACTTTCTTATTTAAAGTTTAAAAAACAAATCACTTTTTGTTGGTCAAAATATGTTAAAACTGATTTTTTTGTAACTTTGGCTATCTTTTTGGAAACTAAATATAGAAAGTTGAGAAATTAGGCAAAAATGTTGCAAATTTTCTGCCGAATATTTTTTTTCTCTTCTTTCGCCTCCGACCAATAGAAACGGAGAAAAGTCGGTTACAAAGATTTTTCAAAATGGCGGATGGTTCCCGAGGAGTGGGGGACACACAAACTTAGGAGGTTTACTTTCGGACCCCCCGAAAGAACATACCAAAAACTCAGTCTCCTCGGATTTTTTTTCGACCTCAGATGACAATTTTACTGTACTATTTGTCTAAGAGGGATCTTTAGACTGGGTAGCAAGTATACGCAGTGGACCGCCGGCTTTACACCTCTCCGAAGGAGACTTGCATCTATCTAACATCGCTTTGCTCCCAGCAGAAATTGGTCTAGAAGGTAAACTATCTCTTCCCAACAGCTCGAAGTCATATGTGTTGAAATCGAAGGCGATACAACCCTGGTTTCGCTGTCGGGGGTTTTTTCTCACTCAGAATGGTTAAAGTCCAGCCAGTCACCCATCCAAAGTGCTCGAAGTCTCAGCCTTCTGCCTTGGAATGGTCCCACTGCCCGAAAACGAAGGTCAAATATTTTGGCATCTGCGCTGTAGAGACCCTAAGCTTGGCGGGATTCGATCTCAGACTTCTGCCTTGGAATATTTCCACTGCCCGAAAGCGCAGGTCAAATATTTTGGCATCTTCGCTGTAGAGACCTCAAATTTTGCGGGATCCCCGGCCGTCAACCATGTGAATCCGACAATTTCTCCGGTTCATCGTGCCTGCTGTTTCTACCTCGTTGTTGTTACTCTATGCACAACTTCGACCACATAGCTGCTGAGAAGTGGGGGCCGCCAACCGCCTCGTGGAATCTTCTTCGGTGTTTTATGAAGCATTGCGTACTCGCCGAGATGCGATCCTGCAATGTTCTGTTCCGCAGGGCAAGACGCTGTTCACTAGTCTACGGCGAGTGGCGACCCCCGAGATTTACGTTATATCGATTTTTACAAGAGCGAAAAGTGATATTTTTACACAGTGCACAGGCAGTTGCACGAACGACGCTTGCGGATGTCGGACATGCCACCAAGGGTGGAAAAGGCACTTTACGCTCATGTTATGTAGCTGTAATACGTAAAATTTAGCAAGTTCTTATTAAAGTTTTGTGTGTTTAGGGATAAAAAAATGCAAATTGTTATGCAACCAATATCACAACATAATGACAAAGAAGTTAAATAAATATTGGCGGCTTTCAAGAAAACATTCTCCACAAAAATACATTGTTTATTATGTATTTTTTCGATTATTGTTCGTTTTTAATTTTAAGTTTTTTCATTGTAAAATAAAGCAAAAGTTTAATAAAGAAGTTAAAACCATTTTGGTCCTTAGTAGTCGCATAAGACTAAGACTTCAAAAGTATGAAAATTTACAAATAAATGGAAAAAGACAGCTGAGGTTGAAGAGCGAACCAGATTTGAGGCAGATTTTTTCAGGAATATAGTATCAGCAGAATCAATTTTAAAGGATCCTTTACTTATAACCAAATAACCCACACCTCAGTCACAGCCCCAGCACGCTCAACAACAACACCTACAGGGGGCCACGCTCCATACATCGTTATTTTTGGCACCATCGTTGCCAAGCTTAAAAATAAATGGCGTGATTTTCATGACTACTTTATTGCAAATATCCACAATCATTCCACATTCCACATTGACTGGAGATGCAGATAATTTTTTAGGAAATCATCAAACTACACAAAATAACTAGGTTTCGGCATGGAAATTAGTCCAAGAACGTTTTATATTATAAAAAGAAAATTTTGAACAGTTAAGTTTCTTTTTAGACACAACACAATAGCACATTTGAGCTCTTAACACATTGGGTGAACCCACAGCATAGTTGGACACATTGCTGATTTACATATTATCGGCTAAATATGACACAGAGTCACACAAGAATTAGGACGCACGATTAGCTGTTTCTCTCATACCTCTCACATTTGAGGATTTTTGTCAAACAAAAATGTTTTGTTTTGGAATCTCTGCACCGAGTGACATCTCAAAATAAATCTCAACAAGCAACATAGAAGTTCAACACAGGCACAAGTAGGTCAACATACAAATCCCACACGTAAGTGTCAACAGAAACCAACGAAAAACATCCATTTCTTCAATGCCAAAAGTTTTTGGCTCTTGATACAAAAAGTCGAATTGAAGAAACTCGAACACCCCAGCTATGTTAAAATTGCTTATCTTATCTCCAAACCAGTCACCAGCTCAGCAAACACAGCATGCAGCACTTACAGACAGGTCATAAAATTCAAACCCATCAACATACTCGCAAAATACTGGCACACACTTAACTCAAACAAATTGTAGTGGAACATGCTCACAGCCAACAAAATCACAAGTTCTTCTTACTACTTACGATTTAATATTATTATCAAATTGATTGTTTATTATTACTTCTTTATAATAAAAATAATTTTGACCATACTAAGATTTTACTTGTGGTAAATGAATTGCAGCACTTTGCCTGGTAGAGTGTTCATGTATTTCATTACGATAAAATAAAATCATCTGTGAATGTCTTATTTTATTTAAATTTTGGTATTTGAAAAAATGAATTGAAGGTGGGAGTGAATTAGTGAGTAGTAAACAGACTTATTTTTTTTTGGGATTGTATAGCTTAATCTTTTTAATACTCTTATTGCTCCAGGACAATTTTTCGTCGATAATGAGACCCAAAGATTTAATTTTATTTGTGTTTTTCAAGAGTACCTTATTAAAAGTTATCTTGAGTTTTTACATTTTGTTTTCTTTTTCATCTCAACCAAAAATATGAAGATTTGCCAACATTCAAGGATAGTTTATGAGAAGTCCAGTCCAGTCAGACAGCTGACTAAGGTCACTCTCTATGTCAATCCCCAAAGTAAGTTGTATTTGTATCATAAGCATACGTCTTGGCATTTCCTTTAAGGTTTTGATTGTATACAGAATTATTATATATTAAAAAAATGTATTGTTCACTACTCTTTTCGCCACTCACAGATACAAATTGTTTTCTTTCATCTTGTAAATAGGTTTCAAACCGGTGGAGATTCGTGCCAACAATTTTTTAAGCAGAACTTTAAAATTAACTGTATCAAATACCTTTCGAAAATCAAGCGACACAATAGCACACTTTTTTTGTCAAGCAATATTTGAATTTCTGAGATAACATCTACTGCTGCTGAACTTGTGTCACTGGACCGAGCTCTCGACTTTCGAAAGCCATATTGATTTAAAGAAAATATATTTTTTTCTTGCATTTGTAATGGAACCTGATCATCAACCACCCTTTCTAACACTTTTGGCATTATAGGTAACCCAAAAACTGGTCGATAGTTATTTACATCCTCTTTATCTTCGCCTTTAAGCAATGGGAAAACCTTGGCATTTTTTAGTTTCTCAGGCATTATACCACTTATCTTGCACAGTAGCTGCTTCAACACTCCTTCAGACTTTGAACATATATTTCATCGTGTCCTGGCGCCTTGTTACTATCAAGTTTTTCGATAATTTATTCTAATCTTCTGGACTGATTTGTTTAAAATGAAACCTGTTATTGCACTTTATTTCTTTTTCACAATCTAAATTGTTGTTGGGCATGTCTTTAACTAGGTTCTCTCCCACATTAATAAAGAAATTGTTCATTAATTCTGCAATTTCAGTAGAGCTTGTTACTAATCCACCTTTCTGATTTTTTAAACTTTTGATATTTTTGTCTTCTGACCCATAATTATTTTTAAGTATGGAGTTTACTAGTTTTCAAGTTTTCCTTGGGTTGTCTTTAATCAGAAAAAACTTATTTTCATACTGTTCAACTGAAGAATATAATGAAAACTATTAAAACCAAGATTTGCTAAAACCCGAACAATAGAAGTTACACAAAAAATACACCTGACATTTCCTTTTTCGGAAATAGAAATCATAACCAAAAATTATTATTATCATCATCAAAAATAGCAAATTCTAAAAAATGACTGCTAGAGGTTGGACCTACACATTGACATGGAGGAAATTCGACCCAAATTTTGTAAAGAAAAATAATTTTAAAAAATATTTAATTTATTTAAAATTTACAGAAGTGTTTGAATTACTTATAAAATATAATTTTTTTCCTTCATCATAGAGCATTTGTCTTTGCCTCTTATGTGTTTAACTTAAAAAAGCTACCATTTTTTACATGTTTGAACAAGTAAATAGTTTTAGAGATATTCCTATTTTTCTATAATTATTTAATGTATAACTTGTTAATTTTGTAATTTTCAAAAATTAGGAACAAAAAACCAAAACATTTTTCAAATTTAGACCTTATCTGCTCTCTATGATTAAAATAAGTGTACCAAAAATTATCAAAATTGAAGACGGTGCCAAACCCATGGTTGATTTCATATAAAAAGTCCCTTAACTTTCTTGACAGTTGTGAAATAAAAAAAAAACCAGTAAAGTTAAAAACTTTGACTATATCTTCATTAATCATAAATATATAGCTATAAAATTGTAAAAATTGGTTTAAAACTACAAAAAAATCAAAATTAAAATTAATCATAAAAAAACTATAAATAAAAAATTTCTTCCAATCCTTGTTCTTCGGGTAAGGTCCCCAGCACTGAGGCCGCATTCCCCCTTTGCATGGCGATATTGATCCGCTGGGTGCTGAAACTTCTAGCATTTTTTGTTATTTCAGAAATTAATTTTTTAGCTTCATCATCCCATGGACCTGCGAAAGTATAAAACAAAAATCTCCTGTCTTCTCTTTATATTTTGTTATTTTTTGTATTTCTCCTATCTTAGCCGCTTCTCCCGATTTATGAGAAGTTTTACCAAGATAGGAGCTGCAAAGCGTGTCCTTGCAGGTGGTATCCCAAAATAAAGTTTCCAAGGATTCAAAGTGATCCCTTCTGCCCGTTTTCCGTCACTCCTACAAATACCGGGCTGTTCTAGTTTCGCTGGAAATCCTGCTGAAACCAGAGACCGCTTTATAATGTCGTTGATCAAACTGACGAGTCCATCGACCTGCCCTTTTTTTGCAGCTGAGGCCATGAAGACCCAATTTACTCACTATTTCGCCACAAGTGCAGGTGTGAGATTCGCAAATAGGAAGACCAAGACGAAGATCGACAGAAATACGAAAAGACGAGTCATCCAATAAATTTCCTAAAGAAGAGGAGGGCAAAGCATTAAGCCATGCATTACTTTTGGGCTCAAGCTAGTCTGGATGCAAAATAATTTCCTCAGGAAGAATTTGTGGAAAAAGATATGATGAACCATTCAAAGAACCAAGAAAAGCTGAGTAACAAAGAGATGAGCTATTGCTGATTCCTAAACCACCTAATTTAATTGGAAGAATGCACAGTAACCAAGCATTCGAATCAATTTTACAGTTTATAATATTTTCTAAACTAAATTTCAGTAGATCGTCAAATTTTTCTAAACATTCCAGCATCCTCCAACATGGCGCTGTCCGAAGTAAATAAGTGATTCTTGGAATCGAAAAATAATTTTTTAATAAATAATAGGCAGTATGAGAATTTAGAGATAAAAGTTTGTCGGAAAATTTTGTAAAAATATCAATTTTTGAGGAAAAATTTTTGCCAATTTCCTTTTCAAAGAAAGGTACTCCTAAAAGGGTAAGATTTTCAAGATCAACTTTTGATAAACTATCAATATTTGAGTCATAGTCTGTAATATTTAAATTGTGTTCTTTACTCAGATGTGAAAATTCACACTTTGCTAAATTAATTTTTTAGCCAATACTCAAACATTCTGTCCTCAAAAATTCAAAATCTTTGAGTACGCTACAAGGATCCCCAGCTAAAGTTCCGTCATCAAGATACCATAAATTGATATCAGATTTTAATTTTGAAATTATAGAATGTATAGATAAGCAGAATAGTGGTGGACCTAAAGGATCACCTTGCTGGACTCCTCTTTGTGTTAAAATGGTTTTTTCTCCAAATGGTAAAAATGAAGGATTTCTATAACACTGTGAAATGAAACTGAAAAATTGTGGTATGTGCTTGTTAACTTGTGATAATACAATTTCTCGATTGATCATATTAAAGGCGTTATAAAAGTCTATTTTCAAAATAATTTTTTATGTAACATGAAAGGACAAAAATCACCGGACCGAGTGGCTAATTATTGCGCATCCGCTTTTGGTACCAAAACCTAACTGAGTTGGACGAAGCAAATTGCCTAAAGTTTCATAAATTGAAAAACTAATTTTGCTGCTAATCTACGAACGCATAAACCGACTGCAATGGGACGTACTCCTCCATCTTTTTTATTTAAAGCGCAGAGTGAAGCTCCGTAAAAAATGGGTAAAATACTTTCAAGCACGAAGCCATTAAGAATATGTATAAGAAATAGCGACAATGAATTTTGAAGATATGAAGAAAATGTACCTAGTTCATCATTCAAAAGATCTTTTAAATGTTGCGGACTCAGTGCGTCTAGACCTGCCGCAGAACCCGGTTTAAAAGAAAAAACTGATTTTTTAATATTTGAATGAATGAAACCAAAACTGTTGTACTCATTTGGGACATCTTCGGGAAAAATTTGCATATCTTGATTGCACAGTTTTTTAAGCTGAACAATCATCAGGTGTGCGTGTGGGACTTCATTATATAGTGTTTCTGAACTTTCTCCTTGTTGACCATTAACTTTGCATAATGATTACATACGTGTGGCTCTGTCTCTGTGTTGAGCCTACAACAGTTTTTACCAACTTTTTATGGGAACCAATCTGATTTTCTTGCAGCTATTGCTGTGATGGTCCAGATTAGGATTTTATAACTTTATTCACACCGGCAGCCTCTGCAAGTGTGCTTTTTTGTTGAGGTTTTATCAAGGGTTTTATCAGCTGTCAATGATGCATGCATGTAAATAAAACTTACTTTACAACACACGGGTAGGTACTTGTTTCATGAGCAGAGCTCCGGTACCATCAGATTGAAGTCTTCTCAACAACCTCAAAGGTCTGGGATGGAAATAACGAAAATTCAAACTCGGATGAGCATCCCACAAGTAACACACAAAGTACCAAAGCGAAAAGAGTCACTCACAAATAGGCATCATTCCGCACTGAAACGGATTCGTCCTGGCGTATTAATATTTCCAATAGGATTATGCTCCTAAGATAAAAAAAAACCTCCAAATCAGTTACATCAACCGAAAAGAATCTAAAAACAAGAAATCAAAAGATCTTGGGTGGAAATAACGAAAATTCAAACCTGGATGAGCATCCCCCAAGGAACACACAAAGAACCAAAGCGAAAAGAGAAATGATTAAACGATGTTTCGCTCTGGGTAACCAGCGTGAGCTCGTCAGTGGTTCCACTGTTCACCCTCTCCATACATAATTAAACACCATCATACACTTTGATTTCCAACATTGGTACTTATCCAAGTTACCTTAAACGGATTCGTCCTGGCGTGTTAATATTTCCAATAGGATTATGCTCCTAAGGCAATTAAAAATCAAAAAAGTTAAAAAAAAACCTCCAAATCAGTTACATCAACTTTTTTTTATTTTTAATTACCTTAGGAGCATAATCCTATTGGAAATATTAACACGCCAGGACGAATCTGTTTCAGGTAACTTGGATAAGTACCAGTGCGGAACGATGACTATTTCTGAGTGATTCAAAGTTGGAAATCAAAGTGTATGATGGTGTTTAATTATGTATGGGGAGGGTGACCAGTGGAACCACTGATGAGCTCACGCTGGTTACCCAGAGCGAAACATCGTTTAATCATTTCTCTTTTCGCTTTGGTTCTTTGTGTGTTCCTTGTGGGATGCTCATCTAGGTTTGAATTTTCGTTATTTTCACCCAAGATCTTTTGATCTCTTGTTTTTAGATTCTTTTCGGTTGATATAACTGATTTGGAGGTTTTTTTTTAACTTCTTTTTAAACCTCAAAGGTGCCGGCGAATAGAGGTGACCCTCGTTTCCCATGAATGTG
This sequence comes from Oxystoma pomonae, assembly GCA_963921995.1. NCBI lineage: Eukaryota > Metazoa > Arthropoda > Insecta > Coleoptera > Brentidae > Oxystoma > Oxystoma pomonae. The sequence continues at coordinate 55,177,685 of OY998170.1, read as the reverse complement.
GAACAGACTTCACTTTGTTAATTTCCAAAATATGGACCACTTTAAACTAGCTTCGGTCCATTTTTTTTTTGGCAAAAACCATCGAGCAAAAAACAATCTTTTTTTAAATCGCGGACAGATGACATTGACTTGGCACTCTGCCAACTGTCACCCAAGGAAAAGATTTTGTCGAACCTGTTACCAAAGGACGTTTTTTGGTTGTTTGTCAACCAAAAAACGTCGTAAGTACGAAACTACGGATAAGCGCCATGTTGCTTTTGGTAATCACCTTTTTAATTTGAAGCGATATTGTCAAACAGAATGTAAACAAACGCGTTAGGAGTCTCTTATTAGTTTTTCCTAGCAATTCGTAGCTGTTATTACTGTTAAATCACTAATTTAGTTGTATACAGACGTAAAAGTAGTTCTGCAACGATTTTTTGTCCTATATAAAATTTAAAAAAAGAAATTTCAGTGCCGCGTTTTTTTTGGACCTAAAAATATCATATTTGACGGTACACATAGTTGCGTTTCCGATTTTAGTGTACAGAAAGCCTTTAAAACGTACATCTTGATCATGATTATTAATTTGAAAAATATTGATTATTATTAATCTGAATGTTATGATAGATGATTTTTGGTGGAGAAAAATATAAAGTGTTGACTAAAGGTTATATTTTGGGCAATAATAAACATATCTGGCGCACTTCTAACAAATAACTTATTTAATGGTGTGGATATTAGTTGGATGGGGTAAAACAATTGAAAAATCAATTTTTTTCCTATGCCGACGTTTCGGATATATATTTACCCATCCTTAGGGCACTACAATAAATTGGAGGTGGGGGGGGGGGCGGCTACAATAAATGTTTCTTCTTTCTAAATTAGTATACAGATGTTAACAGTTTAAAAACAAATTGAAATAATTTCAAATCACATAATACTTAAAGTAATTTCTACAGAGTTATCGACAGGACGAATTCGTATTAGGTAACTTGGATAAGTAAGTACCAGTGCCGAACGATGCCTATTTGTGAGTGGTTCAAGGTTGGAAATCTAAGTGTATGATGGTGTTTAATGATGTATAGTGGAGGGTGACCAGTGAAACTACTGATGAGCCCACGCTGGTTACCCAGGGCGAAACATCGTTTATTCATTTCTCTTTTCGCTTTGATCTTTTGTGTGTTCCTTGTGGGATACTCATCCAAGTTTGAATTTTCGTTATTTCCACGCAAGATCTTTTGATCTTTTGTTTTTTAGTCAAGACTTTGCTAAATTTTTTCGTGAGATTCTGAATGTAAGGAATTTTAAGGTACAATGGGTTTGAATTGGAATTATATACCAATTCTCTATCAGGTGGAGGAAATACATTAGAATTTGGAGGAAATAATATTTTTTTGACTATTTTAGGAGGGTAGTTTTTTCTAATAATTTTTTTATTTTTTCAAAATTTTGATTATGAAACATTGGATGTGAGAGAGTTAAGGCGTGACTTTTTAAATTACCTATGATGTTGAGTTTTTGCTTGAAGGAGTGTTCGGATTGGAAGTTCAGAAATCTCTCGGAAAATGTTGATTTGTGGTACCAGTCTGTCGCGATGCAATCTTCCTCAATTCGACAGAAGAGCACGTCAAGAAATGGTATGCAACGGTTATTTTCAGATTCTATTGTGAACTGTAGTTTTGGGTAAATATATTTTGAATTGTTTCTACCTGATTTCTAGGAATGCATGTTAAGATATCATCGTAGCGTTTGTAGAAAGGTAGTTTGAAAGGTAGTTTTTTTTATGCAATTTTCTTGTAAATCTCAAGTAACTCTGTCTGAACCGATCGGTGATAAACAGTTTTCCATTTCAAGACCAAATATTTGTTTGTAAAATTGGTTATCAAAATTGATATAACTATTGTCTAGAATGAAATCGAACAATTCCAAGAAGTGATTCAAATTTAACGTTCAATGATCTTCAATCTGGACCCATCGTTTTTTGATTACTTCTTTGGTCAGATCTGTGGGTATGTTTGTAAGCAGTGACACTACATCTAGGGAAATTAGGATATGGTCTAAAGGAATTTTATAATTTTGTAAAGTTGAGACTACTTCAAATGAATTTTTCACATAATATTCATTTTTTTTAAAGGCATATTTCAAAAAGATTTGCCAAGTATTTACTTAAATTATACGTGGGTGATCCAACAAAACTTACTATTGGACGTAAAGGTACGTTTTCTTTGTGGATTTTCGGAAGAAGGTACATTTTGGGAAAAACACCGGTACCTTTTTTCAACTGTTTTCCTAAGTCTTTACTAACATTATTATTTTTTATTAATTTGTCTATTAAACTATTTTGTTTGTTTTGTATTGAAATAGTTGGATCTTTATTTATTTTTTGATACGTTTCGTCTGACAAAAGTTGACTTGCTTTACCGATATAATCATTTTTATTCAGGGCAACTGTAGTGTTGCCCTTATCTGCTTTCAAAATAATTATATCAGGATTTTGTTTCAGAAAGGTTCTTGTACTACGTTGCATTTGAAATATTTTTTTTTGTAAAGTGTGTTTTTTTTTAGGAGTACATTGTAAATAGTTGGTGATTATATTAATTGATTGGTTTCTTTTTGAAATTTTAATTTCATCTTCTTGAATAGAATTTATATTGTATTCAATATCAACAAGTACATTTTCCAAAGGAAAATCTTTTTACTCATGGTAAATTGAACTTATCGCCTAAACCCAAAAATACTTTCACCTCCTCCGGGATATCTGTTTATGTCAAATTTTTAAACCATTTTTCATTAAAAGTAAAGCCTTTCGGAAAAAGCTGTTCTTATCTTAGATTTTTTAATTTAAGTATATGTCTCCTTTTAATTATTTTGGTTTCATTGTGAAAAAAGTTATTTTGTTATTTTGTGATGTTTTCTGGTAGTTGTAAAAGCAATTTCAAGATTTAAGGCTTTAAATTGGAAATCCCGGAACAGTTTGATGCATCTGTTTTTAAAAGGGTTATTTTCAGTTATTAAAAACTGTAGACAGTTAATAGATTTGCTTAAGTGGACTGGCAGTACCTGATTTGTTCTACACTGTAGCAAAAACTTCTTTTGATTGTAAAAATTAACGAAGCTTCTGTTTGTGTTGGCCCACTTTTTTAAGGTATTACTTGCTGCTGAACCATGATTGCGTTGTACATCTTCAAAAAACCCATATTGTTTGAAGTCTTAGTCTGAGTAATCCAAAACTTGTAGATTTTAGCTGCAGGTTTGCGACCCAATATATATATTCAATGGTGTGGATATTTGTTGGATGGGGTCAAACAATTGAAAAATAAAAAAAAATTCTTATGCCGACGTTTCGGATATATATTTATCCATCTTCAGGGCACTACAATAAAGGTTTTTTTTCCAAATTGGTATACAGATGTTAACAGTTTAAAAACAAATTGAAATAATTTTAAATCACATAATATTTTAAGTATTTTCCACACAGTTATCGAAAAAACATTTAAAAGTTGTTGTGTATTAACAAAAAGCTAAGAAAATTAACACATATTAACAAACAATTAAAAAACACTAGACTCAACAAAACGTATTAAAATTGAAAAGTATTTACTTACTGGAAGTGACGCTTTTTGTATTGGGTGGTGTATGAGATCCCATGTTCAGATTGTAATCGCACATACAACGGACAGACTGGTAGATACTTAAAACCTCGAATTTCAGAACACCAAAGAAGTGTCCAACCTTTGCAACTTTATACATCTTCTAACAAAACTGCGTTAGGAGAACATGCTTTTGGCTATTTACATAAGTTTGACTTCACAAAAACCAAAATTTAAAAAACATCAAAACAATTACAAAAAGCGCCTATTTCAAGAAATGATATCTATAAAAAAATAAAAACAGCGTAAACAAAAAACAGGACACAGAAGAATTAAGTACAGCATATTTTAATCTTTTAAAACTAATTCAAAAAAATAAACATCTCCCCCCTCCCTTTCGACCTAACCCCGCCAAAACACACAGTAATTGTCCTCACATCCCCTCCCCCAACTACACAACGACTTTTTCATAAATAAAATAGTTAAATACAAAGACGCTTAAAAGGTACCTAATAAAAGGATCTTATTTAATTTTTTTTAATCAATACTTCATGTATTATTCGTTACTATCATCAAAAAATTTTTTAAGCAAAACTTGCAACAAAAACAAGGATAAACAGAAACTAAACATCGGAAGATAATAAGGTTTCAGTAATTACCTGCATTTTAAGCACTAAAGAAGTAAATTATTAACCCAAATTATTGTTTTTAAATGAGTAATGTTATGTCCTTTGAATTAGTTTATAAGTTTGACAAGAAAAATCACCACTTCCAGTAAGTAAATATTTTACTACGTTTTGTTGAGTCTTGTGTTTTTTAATTGTTTGTTAATATGTGTTAATTTTCTTAATATACAACAACTTTTATATGTTTTGTCGATAACTGTAGAAATTACTTTAAATATTATGTGATTTAAAATTATTTTAAACTTTTAAAATCTGTATACTAATTTGGAAAAAAAACCTTTATTGTAGTGCCCTGAAGGTGGATAAATATATATCCGAAACGTCGGCATAGGAAAAAAAATTATTTTTCAATTGTTTGACCTCATCCAAATAATATCCACACCATTGAATATATACATTGGGTCGCAAACTTGCAGCTAAAATCTACCAGTGGGATTTACTAAGATCTAAAATAGTACCCCTCACAGGTCTAAATATTTACAGCTGTGGGGGGTACTAAATTTTAAAACCAATTTTCAAAAAACACTTACCCATACAGAAAAGACACAAAGTTCCAAAATGGTCAATGGCGAATACGCCAAAAATTTGGCACATAATAGCTTCATTATTTGTGTCTGAGGTTATAAAGTTGGTGATTTTTTAGACCACCTATGGGGGGTGGTTTAAATTTATAGCCCCCAGAAACGATTGTTTTGTGGCATTTGGTAATAAGTTCGTTTATAATTTACCTAAGTAACCGTTTTTACAAGGATTAATTTACCTGATTTAATATCCGAAGTTGTTCATTACCCAAAAACACCTCCTATTTTGTCCAGAAAAACGCCATATTTTGAACCCGTTTTCAGCACACAAAATATATTTATAAGAACACTACGAGGCAAAACCAACATAAGTAAAGATCACTGATTATGCACGAAAAATATACCAAACAAAAAAATCCGAAACAACTATATTAATTTATTTACAAACTGAAAGTAAAACATTAGGTTATCTAAAAGCTCAGTAAAAAAAAACTTTACTTACTCAAAGCCCACTCATTTTAAAGCTATAGCTTTCATCAGTAGAGGTTGGTGCAAGCCAAGGTGCAACCAGAGGTAAAAGATCCGAACTCGCTGTTTGTGATTGAACACAGCGCTAATATTTTTAAATCTGACAAAAGAACTAATCAATGGGTCCAGATTGAAGATCATTGTACAGCTGAGTCCTTTAAATTTTAGGACGACTTCAGAAAGTGTTTTAGGTTATTTACAACTACAGGATGATCTATGTTTCTTTAAGGGAACTGCTTATACTTCTTACACTAAGGTCTTCTTTATTTTTTTATTTTGTTTACTTTATTTATAATACTTTTATACCAAAAATAATAAATACATTTTGTGTGTGTCTATGTATTTGTTATAATAATAACAAAAAACTACAAAAAAAATCAATATTTTGTCATGTCTCCGTTTACGTCGATAACGTTTTGTAATCTGCGAAACATTGATTCATAGAAAGACACCGTGAAATTTTCTTGGCCTGCAAGGTCTTCCCATATCGTTGTGATTTCTTCCCAGAAATGTTCCGCATTTTGTGGCAAGAACCTGCGTTGTTGGAGTCTGTATAAAATAACACTCCAAACATTTTCTATTGGGTTCATATCTGGGCTGTAACTTGCCCAAGGAAGCAATTTAACGTTGTTTTCTTGTAACCACCTTGTTATGATGTTCGCGGTATGAACCGGACAATTATCTTGTTGATATATAAAATTGTTTTCTGGAAAAACCTGTTCCACACTTGGCAGCATGACATTGTCCAATATCTCTAAATAGGTTTGTCCCACAAATCTTCCGTCAATTCTCCATATCACCCCCAATCCTATCCCTGACATCCATCCCATCTGGCCTATACACTCTAATTTTGCCTTTCTTTGATGACTGAAAGGTTTTTTTCATCCGTAAAAATCACGCGGTTCCAAAAATCTTGATCTCTGTTGATATAATTCAGAGCAAAAAGCAAGCGAGCTCAGTTTTAGTAGCTGCAACACGGCAATTTAAGTGTGATCTCTTTATCCTCCTGAAAGCAGTTGTCTTGCATCCTGGGACCTGAGACAAAATCCTTGCTTGTTTTGCTGTTAAAAAAGGGTCCTCTTCGAGTCTTTGAATGAGAGGTGCATCTTCATCCTGGCTGGAAACTGCGGGTCTGCCTGATCCTCCTCTCCTCTCTAACGTTCTTTCTTCCCTACACCTTTTGTTAATCAATCAGCTGCAAGAGACCGTCCGTCCTCCAGCTTCGTTAAAATCGGTGCTCTGAATTCCTTCGTCGTGTGTGGGGCCATGATCTGAGTTTCTTGACTAAATTTAAGAATGTTATGTGACTGGATTTTGACGTTGAAAATAAATTTTTGAAGTAGAATGACACTATAATTTGACTGACATTAAATTGAAATAAAATAAAATACACTGCTCAAATTCAAGAAAAAACTGCTTTAAGAGTCGTCCTAAAATTTAAAAGACCCAGCTGTATGTTAAATTTGAATCAGTTCTTGGAATTGTTCGATTTCGTTCTAGACAATAGTTATTTTTCAATTTTGATAACCAATTTTACGAACAAATATTTGGTCTTGGAATGGGAAACTGTTTATCACCGGGCTGTTCAGATATAGTCATGTCAGATTTACAAGAAAATGGCATAAAAAAAAACTACCTTTCTAAAAACGGTACGTAGATGATATATTAACATGCATTCCTAGAAATCAGGTTAAAATATATTTGTAGTTATCACCCAAAACTACAGTTCACAATAGAATCTGAAAATAACCGTTGCATACCATTTCTTGACGTGCTCTTCTGTCGAATTGAGGAGGATTGCATCGCGACAGACTGGTACCACAAATCAACATTTTCCGAGAGATTTCTGAACTTCCAATCCGAACACTCCTTCAAACAAAAACTCAACATCATAGGTAATTTAAAAAGTTGCGCCTTAACTCTCTCACATCCAATGTTTCATAATCAAAATCTAGAAAAAATAAAAAAAAATAGAAAAAAACCACTACCCTCCTAAAATAGTCAAAAAAATATTATTTCCTCCAAATTCTAATGTATTTCCTCCAACTGATAGAGAATTGGTGTCTAATTCCCATTCAAACCCATTGTACCTTAAAATTCCTTACATTCAGAATCTCTTGAAAAAACTTGCGAAGTCTTGACTACTGAGAATACAAAAATTGCGTTAAAAACGAAAATACAGTAGGGAATCATTTTTCAAAATTAAAAACAAGAACACCAACAAAAATGATCAGTGGGGTGGTGTATGAGATCCCACCAAAGAAGTGTCCAACCTTTGCAACTTTATACATCTTCTAACAAAACGGCGTTGGGAGAACATGCTTTTGGCTATTTAAATAAGTTTGACTTTACAAAGACCAAAAAACATAAAAAAATTACAAAAAGCGCCTCTTTCAAGAAATGATATCCATAAAAAAAAACACCAAAACAGCGTAAACAAGTTACTTTCGACCTAACCCCGCCAAACCACACATTATACAACGACTTTTTCATGAATAAAATAGTTTAAGATATACAAAGACGCTTAAAAGGTACCTAATAAAAGGATCTTATTTAATTTTTTTTTTTGTAATCAATACTTTATGTATTTTTCGGTACTATCATCAAAAATTTTTTTAAGCAAAACTTGCAACAAAAAACAAGGATAAACAAAAACTAAACATCGGAAGATGATGATGTTTTAGTACGTACCTGCATTTTAAGCACTAAAGAAGTAAATTATTAACCCAAATTATTGTTTTTAAAAAAGTAATGTTATGTCCTTTGAACTAGTTTATAGGTTTGACAAGAGAAATCACCACTTCCAGTAAGTAAATATTTTACAATTTTAATACTTTTTGTTGAGTCTTGTATTTTTTAATTGTTTTTTAATATGTGTTAATTTTCTTAGCTTTTCGTTAATACACAACAACTTTTAAATGTTTTGTCGATAACTGTGCAGAAATTACTTTAAATATTATGTGGTTAAAATTATTTTAATTTGTTTTTAAACTGTTAACGTCTGTATACTAATTTGGAAAAAAACCTTTATTGTAGTGCCCTGAAGATGGATAAATATATATCCTAAACGTCGGCATAGGTAAAAATTTGATTTTTCAATTGTTTGACCCCATCAAACTAATATCCACACCAAACATTGGATCGCAAACCTGCAGCTAAAAATAACTCATTGTAGGTAACGCTGCACACAAGGTTGTGATCTTGCTCATTTCTTGACTTGGATGCATACCAAAGGTTGCGTGCAACGTTGAAACAACTCGCAATGTATTTACCAAATTGGTGTAAAATAGGGTTGACAAAACGTTGCCTACAACGTCACATCGCAACGTTGTGGTTGCGTTTGGGAATGTTGTTGCATCGACAAATTTTAACTTGAGAGTGCATATATTTAGACGTAACAAAACATTAATATCAACACTGTCACTACCTGAAAAAAAAATTAATCCTGGCAACACTTTAAATTATTTGTCTTTCATTTATACAATTTCAGCCTCAACACCAAAACTCTAGAAATTCACCCCCCTCAAGGTTAGGCACCTCCACCATGTAACGGTAAGGCCCGTGCTCGAGGGTGCTCTAGGGTTCGTCAATTTGTTACCCTTTAAAACTTTTCTACTATAAAAAAAAAGATACTCGGAGAATCGTCCAGCACTTTAGAACCTTTAACCTGAGTGTTGAATCTTCTTAACCTTGACCGGGTTGAGTCAACAGAGTTGGCCCAAACCGGAATATTTGCCTAGAGGGTTGAGATATGGGATCTCCCTCGAGAGACGGGTGAACCCCTAGGCTGGCTATGACCGAAAATTTTAACACAAAAATGTAAAAACAACTAGAAGATTTAATTATAAAAACACAAGATTACAAGCTGCTAAAAGGGCTGGAATTACAATAGAGAGACAAATACTTTAATAAGCGTGCAACACTTAAGTTAATTAATACGGCTTGCTCCGTACAGCTATAGATGGTCCCGCTGCCACGCTGTCTACCCCTTCCGATATTGTAGATACGGTACTCTTGTAGGCTACTCACGGCTAACTCGATGAACTGCCTGTCTCGGTGCCAAAAACTGTCTGTCTTAACCACAAACTGTCTGTATTAACCACTTTTCAAATCCCTCCAAGTAAACCCTTTGCTCCCAATAAATCCATCGCGTCATAATTCGTTCGATGACCGCAGTCCAAATTGCTGACTTAGCTGACCTGCTTTTTTGGTTGCGCTTCGATCGAACGAATTATAGACTGATAATAATTATTATAATTAATAAATATGCAATTATTATCTACTGGGTGTATACAAATTCGTTACAATATTAATACAGTAAAATAATTACATAGTAAAAAGATAATAAAAAACAAAAACAAAAAAAACTATGTAGCAAAGGTCAGGGTTCGTATTGCCTATTAGTTACCCAATAGGGAGCGCGCTCTTCCATCCAGGCCTAGCTTTGTTGTTTTTACATCGTAGTTGATTTTTGGTTTTACACTATAGCTGGCCAGGCACTTTAATCCATATAGCTAACTTGACTTCTGCCACACGAATGAGATCAAAATAAGTTCGAAACAAGTGTCTGTCGCTAGTCTTAAGGTTTTCTAGTTTCAAGGTAAAGTAAGTTTTAAGATAAGGCCCTTAAGTTTTTCTTGTAAATTTTACGAGCTGCACTGGACTTTAGCTTTGTTGTTTTTACAAATTACTTGCTTAGTTATTTTAATTACATATTGTTTACGTAAAAAGTAGGGAACTTTGTGCATGGCGTTATGCAGAACATGGAAGTTACTTTTTACCTTGTTGTGAGTTCCAGTTTACCTAGAATTTATGTAACAAAGTAATCATGACGTAGGTAAAGCTGGGGGGATCACCATAAGGGGCCACAAAAATTCCCATGCCAGAATTTGGTGCTAATTTGTTGCTAATTTGTTACCGAAGAATTAAATTTGTGGTTGTTGCCGTTTCCGAGAAATCGCGACCCCTGTGACTTTACGGTAAAGCTGAGGGGCCACCCCATAACTCCTGATTGACAAGCGATAGGAGAATAAATCAAACTCCATAATTTATCGCTCGAAGGCCTTATGTGCATTAACATATAAAAAAACAACGAAATTGTCGCGTTTTTTTTTTAATCTTCAAAAAACTCCATTTTGCTAATAACTTCTCTTGTATTGAACCAAATGATGCAGAACTAAGCACATTAGGCGTCAATGAGCTTTTCGAATTCGAATTTGGTGCTGCCATTTAAATGTCTTACAAGCAAAGTTGAAAAAAAAAAATATTTTTTTAGGAAATTGTACCACTGTGCGTCCAATAAATCGTATCTCGGTTATTTTACGAGATATTAGGCTTAAACCGAAAACATAATTTAAGTCATGCTAAGTCCAAATTTGTTCGGTACAATAGCAATACGTCGCTCCTGTATTCCACATTTCTGCACCCGGATATCTCCAAAACTAATTATGGAGCCACCAAGTTTCGTATACTGTTTAGCTGGACTCGTACAGGGCTTTTTAATGACCGAAACATAGAATTTGTCGCTGGTGCCGTTATCGAGATTTTGCCATTTAAGTGATTCACTATTCCACATTTCTGCACCCGGATATCTCCAAAACTAATTATGGGGCCACCAAGTTTCATATACCGTTTAGCTGGGTTCGAACAGGGCTTTTTAATGACCCAAACAAAGAATTTGTCGCTGGTGCCGTTATCGAGATTTTGCCATTTAAGCCCTGTTCGAACCCAGCTAAACGGTATACGAAACTTGGTGGCCCCATAAATACTTTTGGAGATATCCGGGTGCAGAAATGTTTAATAGCGAAGCACTTTAATCACAATATCTCGATAACGGCACCAGCGACAAATTCTGGGTCTGGTTACTTGGAAAGCCCTGTTCGAACCCAGCTAAACGGTATACGAAACTTGGTGGCTCCAAAAATAATTTTGGAGATATCCGGGTGCAGATATGTGGAATAGTGAATTACTTAAACGCAATATCTCGATAACGGCACCAGCGACAAATTCTGGGTCTGGTTACTTGGAAAGCCCTGTTCGAACCCAGCTAAACGGTATACAAAACTTGGTGGCCCCATAAATAGTTTTCGAGATATCCGGATGCAGAAATGTGGAATAGTGAACCACTTAAATGGCAAAATCTCGATAACGGCACCAGCGACAAATTCTGTGTTTGGGTCATTAAAAAACCCTGTTCGAACTCAGATAAACGGTGTACGAAACTTGGTGGCCCATAATTAGTTTTGGAGATATCCGGGTGCAGAAATGTGGAATAGTGAATCACTTAAATCGCAATATCTCGATAACGGCACCAGCGACAAATTCTGGGTCTGGTTACTTGGAAAGCCCTGATCGAACCCAGCTAAACGGTATACGAAACTTGGTGGCCCCATAAATAGTTTTGGAGATATCCGGGTGCAGAAATCTGGAATAGTGAACCACTTAAATGGCAAAATCTCGATAACGGCATCAGCGACAAATTCTGTGTTTGGGTCATTAAGAAGCCCGGTTCGAACCCAGATAAACGGTTTACGAAACTTGGTGGCCCCATAAATAATTTTGGAGATATCCGGGTGCAGAAATGTGGAATAGTGAACCACTTAAATGGCAAAATCTCGATAACGGCACCAGCGACAAATTCTGTGTTTGGGTCATTAAAAAGCCCTGTTCGAACCCAGCTAAACGGTATACGAAACTTGGTGGCCCCATAAATAGTTTTGGAGATATCCGGGTGCAGAAATGTGGAATAGTGAATCACTTAAATGGCAATATCTCGATAACGGCACCAGCTACAAATTCTGGGTCTGGTTACTTGAAAAGCCCTGTTCGAACCCAGCTAAACGGTATACGAAACTTGGTGGCCCCATAAATAGTTTTAGAGATATCCGGGTGCAGAAATTAAATGGCAATATCTCGATAACGGCACCAGCTACAAATTCTGGGTCTGGTTACTTGAAAAGCCCTGTTCGAACCTAGCTAAATGGTATACGAAACTTGGTGGCCCCATAATTAGTTTTGGAGATATCCGGGTGCAGAGATGTAAAATAGTGAACCCCTTAAATCTCGATATCTCGATAACGTTACCAGCGACAAATTCTGGGTATAGTTAGTTGAAAAGCCCTGTTGGAACCCAGCTAAAGGTATACGAAACTTGGTGGCCCCATAACTAATTTTGGAAATATCCGGGTGCAGAGATGTGAAATAGTGAACCACTTAAATCGCAATATCTCGATAACGGCACCAGCGACAAATTGTGTGTTTGGGTAATTAAAAAGCCCTGCTAAATGGTATACGAATCTTGGTGGCCCCATAAATAGTTTTGAAGATATCCGGGTGCAGAGATGTGGAATAGTGAAACACTTAAATCGCAATATCTCGATAACGGCATCGGCAACAAATTCTGGGTCGGGATACTTGGAAAGTCCTTTTCGAACCCAGCTAGACGGTATAGGAAACTTGGTGGCCCCATAACTAGTTTTGGAGATATCCGGGTGCAGAGACGTGCAATAGTGAACCACTTTGATGGCAATATCTCGATAACGACACCAGCGACAATTTCTGTGTTTGTATCATTAAAAAGCCCTATTCGAACCCAGCTTAACGGTATACTAAACTTGGTGGCCCCATAGCTAATTTTGGAAATATCCGGGTGCAGATATGTGGAATAGTGAACTACTTAAATCTCGATATCTCCATAAAGTTACCAGCGACAAATTCCGAGTCTAGTTAGTTGAAAAGCGCTGTTCGAGCCCAACTAAATGGTATACGAATCTTGGGGGCCCCATAAATAGTTTTGTGGATATCCGGGTGCATATTTGTGGAATAGTGAACCACTTTCATCGCAATATCTCGCTCGATAACGGCACCGGCGAAAAATGTTGTGTTTGAGTACTTAAAAAGCCCGCTTTGAGCTCAACTTCACGGTATGCAAATCTTTGCGATTTTTTGGTCAATTTCAGAAAATAGTTTCAACAAATTTTCTTGAACGCCACAGGAGCGACTTATTGCTATTGTACCGGACAAATTTGGACCTAGCATGACATAAATTATGTTTTTGGTTTAAGCCTAATATCTCGTAAAATAACCGATATACGATTTATTGGACGCACAGTGGTACAATTTCCCCAAAAAAAATAGTTTTTTTTTAAATTTTGCTTGTAAGACATTGAAATGGCAGCAACAAATTCGAACAAGCTCATTGACGCCTAATGGGCTTAGTTCTGCATCATTTGGTTCAATACAAGAGAAGTTATTCGCAAAATAGAGTATTTTGAAGATTTAAAAAAAAACCGCGATATTTTCGTTGTTTTTTATATGTTTGTGCACATAAGGCCTTCGAGCGACAAATTATGGCGTTTGATTTATTCTTCTATCACTTGTCAATCAGGAGTTATGGGGTGGCCCCTCAGCTTTACCGTAAAGTCACAGGGGTCGCCATTTCTCGGAAACGGCAACAGCGACAAATTTAATTCTTCGGTAACAAATTAGCACCAAATTCTGGCATGGGAATTTTTGTGGCCCCTTATGGTGGTCCCCCCAGCTTTACTTAGGTGTAATCATGTGTTGTAACTTTTATGTAATATTTACGTAACAGTGTTGGCTGGGGGGATCGGAAGTTTACAGTGTCTAATCTCCAAAAAATTAGATATAAATTAAAAAATTAGAAGTTAGAAATTTGTATTAAAATAATAAAACATACACAAAAATCATATATCACGAGGTCAGAACGTGGATATCGCAGGGTTGCAGTGTCAGCGAATTCTATCAGAAGCATGATCTATAGTGTGTTTAACTTATATTTTTGTAAAAATGTTAATATTCAAAATGATATAAAAATACTGTATTTATCCCAATAAAATTATTATCTAACCATCATCGGTAGTAATCACTTCAACTCTACGACAAAACTTATAAAATAAAATTATAAGAACTAGCACACACAAGGCCGCTATTTTTCATGGTCCTTCGAGCTAAGCAATACTGCTCAGCGTGAAGATACAGCTACAACGTCCGACGACAGCACCAGTCAGAAGACACCCGCCAAAAAGCACATCCACAACGTCCGAAGACAGCACCAGTCAAAGGGCACAGCTACAACGTCCGACGACAGCACGATTCAGAAGACACCTGCCAAAAGCACATCCATAACTAGACAGAAGATACCTGCCAAAAGGCACAGCTACAACGTCGGACGACAGACCGCAAATCAGACGAAAACTGCCAAAATCTACAACACCTGATCAAGCTGCAGTGTATAAGGCCTAAATATTTCGTCGTTTAAGAAAAAATAATCATAAGTCAGAATAAGGTTATATGGTCTTTGTTGCCAGTTCACCGCTGGCCAAAGAAATATAATCGCAAATTTATATATTTGTGCCCGTTAACCGCTCGCGAATATGTAGATAAATTTTTTTCTTGTCCAGTCAACCGCTGGCGAGAAAAAATTGCGGACATCTATAACTGTGCCCGTTAAGGCTAATAAAAATAAAACTAATACAATTCTGAAAACGTCAAAATTCTCGGTTCAAACAAAAACGAAATATTTGGTTGATGGCACGCAAAAAGCTTAACAGGAATCAAAGGGAAAGAAAACGAAAGAAAAACTACAAGCACTACAGACAACCTGCCAAGAAAATTTTGACATCAAGCTACACAAGAACGGCCTTCCAGTGACACCAACTACAGAAGAAGCTGAATTTCAATTCGTAGGTAACAACCAACAAAACTCAACAACTGACTCCAAAAAATGCACATATTTGGAGAAAAAAAACCAGAACAAAAACAAATCAGTCATCCAAAATGAGCGACAACAAACAAGCGGACACATTGGCCAAAGAGCAGGAAAACATTGGCCAGAAAATTATACAACTAGTAACTAACGTAAAAAAGGACTCAGCGGCAAGAAACAGTGAACGATACTTTATAGACAAGACCGAAAGCATCGCAAACTATTGGCAAGAGATTCAAACAAATCATCAGAAGACTACTATGAGCAACTAAGCAACCTCTACAATAATGCATAAATAGAAATAAAAAAGAATCAACAAAAATTTCTACAGGCCCAACAGAAGGCCAAACAGCAAGCAGTATTACAGCAAGCAAGTCAACCGGCGCAGCAGCAGACCGCACAACAAACCAAACAATTAAACATTCAACAAACAGCACTGCCAACAGGAGTGATGCTAAAACCACTATCAAGCTGTTTTGGTCAAGATGAGGATCAGACGCAAACGATGCATCTGAAGGAATTACAAATCAGGCTAAAATAAATTACGGATTTACTCAACAATATAAAGCTTAAGCTAGGAACAAAAATGTCAAAGGTTCAGATCGAATAGCTAACCCAAAAGATAACAAGAAAATAGGAAGCCATAGCTCAGATATACCTAGAACTAGAAGTTCAAGATATGCACCATACCGTCGAGGAACAACACTTTGAGTTGGAAGAAAGATAACATACGACAATAATTAATTAATTTAAAAGAACAAGAAAATCCACAAAACTACAGAGGGGCAGACAATTTCAAACGATGCAGCATTAACCTACTACAAATAAAGCTACCTATTTTTGACGGACGCTACGAAGCATTGACTACGTTCAGAGATATGTTTCAAAGAATAGTGCATGAGAACCAAAACGTGTCAAGCATAGAAAAAATGCAATATCTAAAAACTCACCTAAAAGGAGAAGCAAGCCGCACGTCCAACACCTACAGATATCCCAAAACAACTACAGTACAAGCTGGGACATATTAGTTACAAAACTAATAATCAAAATTTTGGATATCCCACCGATAATGCAAGAATCAGCTCAAAAGCTCAAACAACTTCACGATACAATTGTTGAATACTTAGAAGCGATAAATAACCTGAATGTGGAGACAGCTTCATGGGGACCTATAATTAACGTAATAATAAGCAAAAAATGGAACTCGGAGACAAACTGGATCGACGAACAATCCCTAGAAGAACCAACTGAGATACAAAATTAGAAACAATACCAAGAAAAAATATACAGATAATTATCGCAACACAAGCACTCAAGGAAATTGTACGTATTGTAGAGAAACACATCCGACGTACCAATGTCAAAAATTTTCTAGCTCTAGAACTAGCCACAAGATTAAAAGTAATTAAAGAAAAGAAAATCTGCGGCAACTGCCTCAACCAGAATGAAAATACAAGATGTTTTTCCAATAATAGATGACATGTGTGCAAGAGGTTTCACCATACCATGGTTCATGTCGATGCGTATTCAAGAGAACAAAATGAAAGTAGAACAATCAGCCAAATGCATGAAAACGCAAAATCAAAGCAATAACAACTATCGTAACCCAGTTCCACAACAATCAACAAGCAACCACGTAGGACTACAAAACGAGAAGGGTTTTCTTGGAACAGCAATGGCTAGAATTAAAAATTATCATTGAATAGATCAATACATTCGGATGCTGGTTGACCCAGGATCACAATCAACATTCATAACAGAAGAAGTATTAGCAGTACTAGGTCTACCAAGACAAAAGATTAGTGCTGACGTTTCCGGATTAGGAGCAGGCGAACCACAAACAGCAAAATGGATGGTGGATATTGTATTAAAACCACGCTTTTCTAGTAATTTCACGCTACCAGTTCAATGAATAGTCTTGCCGAAACTCACGACTTCCTTGCTTAATCAAGCGCTCAACATTGAAACCAAACAATGGGAAAATCAGATACTCTCTGATTCAACGTTTTGGCAACCCGGGCCGAAATTAGGATGGATTTTATCTGGTAAAATATCTACAGAAAGAACAACAAGACGACAAATCCATGGTTTAACCACAGTAATAGAAGAAGATCCGCAGCTCACCAAGTTTTGCAATTTAGAAGAAATATCGCAAACTCGTCAAATATCTGAAGAAGATGGTTTTTGTCAAGAGCACTATGAATCCAATACAATTAGAAATAATGATGGTACCTATACGGTTTGCATTCCATTTAAGCCGCAATTTAAAGAATTAGAATCTTTAAAGTCACGAGCAGCAGCCAGGTTATTGCAAATAAATAAACGATTTAAAAGAGATAGTAGGCTAGACACAAAGTATAAAGCATTTATGCAAGAATACCTAAACTTGGGTCATATGACAACCTCACCATTAAACGAAAAGACTAAGAATTACTATATGCCTTACCAACCGGTCATTAGAGAATCTAGCACGACGACAAAACTAAGAGTAGTATTTGACGCATCATCCAAGACTTCAACACGCATCAGCCTAAACGATTCGATATACGCCGAGCCTAAATTACAACAAGAACTTTTTGACATACTACTGATATGGAGAACACACAAAGTAGCAATTACAGGAGATATTGAGAGAATGTATCGGCAAATTAAAATACATCAAGAAGATCAGGTTTACCAAAAAATACTATGGCGATTTAACGAAACACAGCCGATCCAAGAATTCTACTTGACCACGATAACTTACGGAACAACCGCAGCACCATATTCACCATAAGATTTCCGAATGCAGCGCAAGTAGCAAAAATAGACTTTTACGTAGATGATTTATTATCAGGCGCAGATTCCATTGAAGAAGCTGCACAACTCCAAGATGATTGTTAAAAATGTTCAAGTCCGGAGGGTTTACTAGGAATTCTATGGGCACCACATGATTATATATTTAAATTTAAGGTCAACACAGAAAAGCCAATAACGAAAAGAAATATATTGTCAGAATTCGCAAAACTCTATGATCCACTTGGGTGGTTAGCTCCAGTCGTTATCAAAGCAAAGATGATTATACAAGATCTATGGCTAAAAGAATTACAATGGGACGATGAAGTTTCAGAAGAGATCAAGACAAAATGGTTAACATTATAGACCGGGAGGCGGTACTCTTGTGAAAAATATCCTACTTTAGTATCAAAAAGTAACTATCTGTAGCGAAAGAATTTTAGATTTACTTATAAATTTACTTTGGTCGGACATTGGCCTCTTGACCGTTATCTTGCTAGAGGGCAAAAACTACCCCTTCCCAAACACAAAATTTAACCCATATTTGTTCCGAAAACTATTGACGTGTACATCAAGAGGTCGACTAGTGGAAGATAAAGACACGTCAAAAAAAAAAAAATTATCCCATGTTTGTTCCGAACGGGAAAAACATTTTTAGAAACATATATATCAAAATACTCTGGTAGGACAGCAATTTTCTTGACCGAAGTGCCTAGTAGGACACAATGTTGATTTTTCGTCCATATCATGTAATCTCCGTAAGAAAAAACTAAATATCCTAACCAATAAAACGCATGCCTTATTTAACTTTTTTAATTATTCTAAAACAAAAAGCACTCTTGGTGAGTTCTCTAAAAACCAGTACATTTAAAGATATAGCAACAATTCAGTTTAAAAAAAAAACAATTCTTTTCAAAAAACCACCCCAGTTTTTTTTTCTAATTAAAGTTTTCGTTTTTTAACATCTGCGAGTCTTGCGTAAATCTGCTTAAATTGACGAAATTTTATTGAAAAATAATCTAATACAAAATATTATACTTAGTATATATAGGTAAGTTTATTTTTTATTGTTATATATACAAATTTACAAATTATATACACTTAATAATAATGTTGTTAAATAAGAGTAACTTTTTAAACCCAAACTACGAATATAGTTTACAAGCTACAATTTAAAAATAAACAAGATTTAACCATATTAAAATAATACAGCACAATCATTTTTTGTAGTAAAAATATACCGTTGCAAAAAGTCATGATTTATGTTTTACGTAAATAAAATACGAATATGTAATTAATAACCTTCATCAGAAGAGCTATCTGGTGAGCTTTCGTCAGTGCTTTTATTATTATTTAATAATATTAAATCTTCGGCACATACTGGATATGATTCGCCTTCGAACTATTTTATTGTAAATATATCATCCTTTAAGTTCCACCGAAAATCTTCGGTATTAAGGTTTATGCAACATTTTTTTATAGCCGATTGCCACATTGCATTGGCAAATATGGCCCTTTTAGTTTTTTCTTTCAAAGACTTTATATCAAATTCAAGAAAAAGATACCTCTAGAGTCCCCTGACCAAAAAAATATTTGAATTAATTGAAGTTTTTTAAAATCCCTAATAAATACAAGAAACAGATTTCTTATCTTTCAAAGCATTGGGAAGACGTAGGAAAAAAACTAGAGAAAAGTTTTTTTTTCTAAATGCAAGAAAAACGTCCCATAGATTCGCCTGATAAAAAAAGTATTCGAATAGTTTTTGAAGTCCTTTGAAATATCTAATAATCACAAAAACCAGATTTTTTTATTTTTTTAAGCATTGGAAAGCCATAGTCGTCCTGGTTAAGTCCCAAATAGCAATCAATTGTTAATTTTGTGCAGAAAGCATGAAATTTGGCGCACTTATTTTTTTTAGACAATTCTTTAAAAGATGGCGGCGATTTTTTCAAAATGGACGTCTATTTAAAAAAAAACTGTAGGTTCGCCATCAAAACAAGATTATACTCGAATACATATAATTCGATAGAGAGAAATTGAAAATAAATGGTTACATTGACGTATGACCTTTATCGCCCTTTAAAAGCGACATTTTATTTTTAAAAAATGCATTTTGAGAATTTTTTTTGGTAATTTTTCATAAGTTAGTAAGCTGCGATAGATCTTTTGTTGTAATTTTATAATTTAGAAAGAACATCAAAATAACTTTGTAATTGACTTTTTGCTTACAGGGTGATTGGTTTAGTTATACCAGGCCAGTCAAAGTAACATTTACAAAAAAAAGCTACATTATCATCCGTATTCTTTTTAGTTTTTGAGAAAAAATGTCAAATTTGGTACTATTATTACAATTGTCAAGGTCAACTGATATTCTAAAAAAAATTTGGATAGGTGGCGCTGCGGACGACATGGCATCCAAATTTCCGATTTTAAATTTGATAAAAGTTCATATTTTTTTAATAGCTTAAATAAGACATGTCTATTTAATAAAATAATCGATTATGTATAGCTAAAGTATTTTGATTTTATAATAGTACATTATAAACCTAGGGAGTAAAGTGGTACATTTAATCCCGAGGCAAAAAGTTTATTTATAATTTTAACATGACATAAACACATCTCTCCTAAGTGACTTTTTGCTTACAGGGTGATACAACGATAACTTTACACTACTCGACAGTTTAAAATAGTCTATTTGGTACAGGGTTCCGATTTATGCACATTTACAACTTTTTTTTATAACTTTTTAAATCTAGTAGGCTTTGCGTTTTAAAGCTTTTTTGACGTTTACTACGTACCGGCTTTAAAGAAATTACAAAAAAAGTGGCAATGCCACATGAAACTGTTCTCGCCACGCCTGCTCTTGCTAGAGGCGTTTTTCAACGATTCAAATTTAACGCCGGGTTTAGTAAAGGCGAAGTTAAGCAAGCAAGCAAATTTCATATGGAAATATGTCAAGCTAAGTGACATATAATATTTGCGAGCGTAAACGATTGTGTGCATTCCCATATGATGAACTTTTTCGAATTGGTTGCTTGATTATTAACCAGCATATATCCGCCTTAAAGCTTGCGCGAAAAAAAGGCTTATGGAAGTCCGGCGTTACAAAAGGTACGTTTCTGCGAGCTTAACATAGTTGCTATTGTTGTCCTTTTCTAAATGCATTCGTCTGAGAGAGATCGAGCATACCAGGGAAATATCCGTCTGTACACCCTTCGACCCCGCAATCTAAATATCTTCTTGAGATAGTTACCTCTTATGCGGGGTTGGCGATCAGATTTCATGTTTATTGTTTACCAAAAATTTGTTGGCAGAGGCATGCTTTGGATGCGCTACAGTTGAAAATTTGAGTCATATAATTTTTAAGACGTTCTGAATGCTGCTGAAATAAGCCACTGTCAATTAACGTTACACGCAAAACAATAGGGCTGTCTAACAAATTGTCAAAGTCAGCCATTAATCACGTGATGGACCTTTAAAAATGGTGGCTGTAGGGCAAGCGCGGATTTCGGGGGGGGGGGGGGTCATTGGACTCAAAATTTTAGCAAATAACATAACGAAAATCGAAAATTTGAAGGAATCGCTAACACAAATCGCAAAAAATTTTTCTCTAGATAAAACTATTAATATCCACAATTTTAATTGAAAGGGTTAAAAAATACAATTTCTAGTGTAATATTATCAAAATTTTCGCCTGCGGCACATTTAACGAATATTCTTATATTCACACATTTAAGATAAACTGATATCACGAAATCTGATTACCCCCCCCCCTGGGTTTAATGTCAGATCCGCGCTTGTTGTAGGGTAAACAAAGCGATTTCTCATAAGACGTAATGCTAATAAAAATGAAAATTTCGAGAAAGTGGGAAAACATGCAGATTAAACAAAGAATCGGGGAGAAACGACCATTTTGCCGAAATTTATGAATAAACTCAAAATTCGCAGTTAAAAGAGGCAATGTCATGTACTATTTTCTCTCTTGCACTTGCACAGTGTGGATAGGCATTGTCTTTCTCAGTTCAGCCTGAAAATCGGGCCAGATCGGCTTGAAGAGATACAGTTGCGCTATCTGATTTAAGTGAGATGACGCTATCTGTAATTACACGGGTGTGACAGAAATATGTAGAGGGACACGATTCAGAAAGGATTATTCTATAAAAAAAATCACTTTGCTTAATCTGTGTCTTTTTCCACTTCCACTTCCACAAAATTTTGAATTAAGTTAGCATTACATCTTATGGAAAAACGGTTTATTTACCCTACAGCGGCCATATTGGATCGGCCATATTATTTTTGTTAGACTGCCCTATTGAACATCGGGTCACGTGGTACATCGAAAGTTTTTTGGGTCAACCAACCAAAAGTCTAACCTATGGTTTGGTTTTACAACACATTTGACATCTGAAAATACTTTGACATTTTCATTTTAAATGTTCAGATATCAAAATGTTTTCTCATAACAAACCGCTATACTTTTGGTTGGTTAGGTCAAAAAACACTTTTGATGTATCACGTGACTCTTTTGCGTCAAGTAGGTCATGCACACGTCGTTGAAGTTAGATTGGTTTATTGGGATTGAGAGAAATATTAAAGCAGACCGAAAAAATACTGATAAAAAAAATTCGATTTGGTTCGAATTTGGTACATGGGTGTTTTTGGGGATAAGGATTACGAATTTTCAATCAGATTTTCATAAAGTCGACAGCTCGCCGCAGGGGGGGGGGTAACATCTAAATCTATGCGAATTCGGTCAAAACTGGTATACAGAGATTTTTATGGTCGAGGATTACGAATTTTTGATCAGATTTTCATAAAGTTGACAGCTCGGCGCAGTGGGGGGGATACCATCTAAATCTATCCGATTTTGGTCAAAATTGGTATACAGGGGTTTCTGGGGTCGAGTATTACGAATTTTTTATCAGTTTATCATAAATTTGACAGCTCGACGCAGGGGGGGGGTACCATCTAAATGTATCCGATTTCGGTCCAAATTGATATAAAAGGGTTTTTGGGATCGAGGATTATGAATTGTCGATCATATAACCAAAATTATGAAGGTGATTTCTCTTCGAGCGGGGGGGACTCATTATCTTCTTTCAAATTTCTTTCAAAATTCAAAATTGGTACAAATCGGTTTTTAGGGAAATAGTCTAGGATTATTAGATTATTATTATTTCGCACAGAAAATGGCAAATAGTGTCTGTATCTAATTCCTAGAGAGTATAAGCTATTTCGAAACCAAAGAGATCACACTCGCCCCCTCTGCAGAAATGACGCCATCTTGATTTGGAGTATTTTTCAACATTTTTAAATTTCTTGCTTATTTTCTATATCCTACAATAAAAATTTAACATGTCGTTTTGCAGGAAATTTATTTCTTTCTGCCTTAAGTGGTTATTGAGTTAGAATAAAATTTGTTTAAAAAAATTTCAATTAATTTATTTTTTAACAATTAAATTCTATAAATTTTAGTGCAAGTAGGTTTTTTCTGCTACAAACCATTATGAATGAAATAAGCAGTTGCGGAAAATTTTAGAGACTGCAAACGCATACACCTGAATTTAAATGATTTAAAGAAGTGTTGGTTTTGAATAGGATTTATAACTACATTGTGCAAAATATTAAAACACTTGTCGCGACGCACACCTTCTCTTAATTTGCAGTTTCCGTTCTATTTATTTTATAGCGTGTCAATTAGATGGTATTCCCCCTCCAACCTTCCGGGAGTTGTCAACTTCATAATTTTTGAAATCAAAAATTAGTTTGTAATCCTTTACCCCGAAAACCGCTTATTTGTACCAATTTTGAACTAATTTATGGAAAACTGATCTAAAACTCGTAATATTCGACCTCAAAAACCTCTGTATACCAATTTTCACCGAAATCGTATACATTTAGATGGTATCCCCCCCTCTGCGGTGAGCAGTCAATTTTTTAAAAATCTGATCGAAAATTCGTAATCCTCGACCCCAAAAACCCCTGTACACCAATTTTGACAGATATCGGATAAATTTAGATGATACCCCCCTCTGCGGCGAGCTGTCAACTTAATGAAAATCGTAATCCTTAACCCCAAAAACCCCTGGATACCAATTTTGACAGATATCAGATACATTTAGGTGGTACCCCCCCCCTGCGGCGAGCTGTCAACTTATTGAAGATCTGATCGAAAATTTGTAATCCTCGACCGCAAAAACCCCGTACGAATTTTGACGAAATCGGATACATTTAGATGGTACCCCCCCCCCCCCTTCGGCGAGCTGTCAACTTAATGAAAATATTATCGAAAATTCGTAATCCTCGACCCTAAAAACCCCTGGATACCAATTTTTACAGATATCGGATTAATTTAGATGATACCCCCCCCCCTGCGGCGAGCTGTGAACTTAATGAAAATCTCATCGAAAATTCGTAATCCTTGACCCCAAAAACCCCTGGATACCAATTTTGACAAATATCAGATACATTTAGATGGTACCCCCCCCCCCTGCGGCGAGCTGTCAACTTATTGAAGATCTGATCGAAAATTTGTAATCCTCGACCGCAAAAATCCCGAACTAATTTTGACCGAAATAGGATACATTTAGATGGTACCCCCCCCCCCCCTGCGGCGTCTGTCAACTTCAAAATCCGTAATCCGTGGCCCCAAAAACCCCAGCGCCTGAATCAGTTTTACGGTACAAACATAAAGGTATAACGTCTTTTGGTAAAAATAACCTATAAATGATCCATCGTTATAGTATGGTTTAAATGTTCAAAATCTTTAATAAACTCCAATAATCACTATTTGTCTTTAAAAAAAAACTTTAAATTTAACCGATGTTTAGTATGCGCTTCAACATAGAACTTAAAATATCAAGGTCTTGCTCTCTAAACCTGAGTTAAATTTAAACCAAGTTTAACATTATACGGAGCAATTGACAATATCACTTTTAACTTTAAAAATTTTTCACAAGTGCGAACGGCGCGAAAACAAAACATACCTACTAGATTAAAATTTTTCCTCAGTATTTATATTTGTCTCGAAATGGTATCAAAGAAAATCCGGCAACTCCGCTTTTTCATGCAAGGTGGAATGAGTTACCCCGAACATCATCGAATCGGCGGCTGCCGGCGGCCATCTTTATGTACTATTTTGCAAAATTCGTTCTAGAGGCTTTTTATTCAAAATTGTAATTGAAAAAAATTTAATTAAACAAAAAAAAATGTGTAATTGTAATTTAGTGATTGTTTTCCAAGACAATGATAACTGTGGGGCAAGCCAAAAATTCATTTTTGATGGGATAAAGACAGTGCTGCGTGACCGTACAAGGTAACAGATTTTTTAAATTTATAGTTATTTATCATTCTTAAAATATTAAAAATATCAAAGAAATCGCTTTACACTATTAGTTAAAGACAAATGCTTTTAATTTGCTTTGAATATGACCCAAACGTCGACTTAAAAAGAAAAAACGTTGTTAGCGAAACGCGCGTCGAGTGCAAAAAAGTGTAGTTTTGGTTTGTGGAAAACAATCATAATTTTGTTTTAGTGCAACCAAAGGTTCCAAATTCCCACCATAGTTAAAAAGAAATATAAAACCAACAAAACAAACAGCTTTTCGAAGTTCCATCGAAGTCAATCAAATTATCCTTTTTTTTTTAGTTTATTGACGATTTTTTTGCTAAAGTTTAAGGTAAACTCGTCAACAAAAAGTTAGTTATTAAATATCTGGTTTACATAAAGTAAAATAAAATGCATTTTTAAAGAAAAATGCTTTAAATCCTCCTTATACGTTTTTATCGGCAAGTAGCCGATTTTAGCCGATTGATTTCAAGAAATTTCATTTGTTACAAAAAAGTTTGAAAAAAAGTTAGAAGAAAAAGTTGTAAATGTGGATAAATCGGACCCCAGGTTCTACGTCGACGGTCCGGTTGTTGTTAAATTTATTGCTTTTATTTAAATGCGTTTGAAGCAGTTATTTAATTACACATAAAAGAACGCTCAAAATGAAAAACACGCTTGAGTATGTCTTTGGTACTCAGAGCAGCGCCACCCTGTCCGTAATGGTGCGGAATTTAATAGAAGCTCGCCACGTACGTCAAAATTTTTTCATTAACCGTCCTTAGGATTGCGGCGTTTCACGGCAAGCCTTAACCATATATGACGTTCTAATGTCAACAGTGTCAAATAGCGTTAGTCATCAGGCATTTTGAGGACGACCAAAAACTATCTATTATAATTTTTAATGCCACCTTATCGATGGGTTAATGTTATGTTAAATTAAAGGGACATTTGTCAAGGTCATCGAAGGTTGCACGTCAATTTAACCAATATTGCCAAATTTCTTTTCATTAAGTTCTATAGATTCAAATATAATTTTTTTATAAGTAACTTTCGATTTAAGACCGCCATTTTTACGAATTCGTCGCCAACTTGGTTTCTGTACATCCGATTATAAACTTTCTTCTTTAAAAAATTAACATTAGGGTACATTAGAGTACCATTCGGGGCGACTAAACACATGTTAGGTCAACTTTACTGGCCTATAGCGTAAAAACGGCCCGATAGAATTTGGAATTTCATATCTGACTCGATTTGTTAGGGGCTTCTAATTCATCAGAAGTTATCAGCGTCTATATCCAGCCAAATTTTTGGTCGCTAGAAAAAATTGAGGAAAACGTTGAAAAACCCGTTTTTTACATTCTCAAAAAAAAATTAGGCAACCAATGACCATATCGAACTAAAATTATTTTTATAAAAATCTACATACTTCAGCTAAACATAATCGATTATTTAGCTATTAAAAAAATATGAACTTTTATCAAATTTAAAATGGAAATTTGGGTGCCACGTCATCCGCAGCGCCACCTATTTAATAATTTTTTAGAATATCAGTTGACCTTGACAATTGTAATAATCGTATCTAATTTGAAATTTTTTCCTCAAAAACTAAAAAAGATAGGGATACTAATGAAGCTTTTTTTAAAATCTTACTTTGACTGGCCTTGTATAACTAAACCAATCACTCTGTAAGCAAAAAGTCAATTAGAAAAGCTATTTTGATGTTCTTTTTAAATTATAAAATTAGAACAAAAGACTTGTCGCGGCTTACTAAATTATAAAAAAATTATCAAAAAAAAATTCTTAAAGTGCATTTTTTTAAATTTTAAACATAAAATGTCACTGTTCAGGGACGATAAAGGTGATATGTCAATGTAACCATTTTTTTTCAATTCCTCTATCGAGTTATATGGATTCTAGTATAATTTTATTTTGATGGCGAACCTACAATTTCTTTAAAAAATAGACATCCATTTTGAAAAAATCGCCGCCATCTTGGCTCCTATTTTAATTTTAGAGAATTGTTTAAAGAATAAGTGTGCCAAATTTTATGCTTTCTGCACAAAACAATCAATTGGGGATTTAAGCCGGACGACTAGTAGGGCAAAAACAAGGAAAAAGTTTATTTTTTTATAAATTCAAGAAACACCTACATCTAGAGTCGCCTGAACAAAAAATTGTTCAAGTATTATTTGAAATCCTTTAAAATGTCTAATAAATATAAGCAACAAATTTTGTTTTTTTAAAGCCTTGGGGAGCAGTCGGAGAAAAACCAAAAAAAAAGTTTAGTTTTTTTTTTATAAATTCAAGAAAAACATACCTCTAGAGTCGCCTGACCAAAAAAAATGTTTGAGTATTATTTGAAGTTTCTTAAAACCCCTAATAAATACAAGAAACACATTTTTGATTTTTCAAAGCATTGGGAAGCCGTAGGAAAAAAACCAGAAAAAATCTTTTTTTTTATAAATTCATGAAAAACATACCTCTAGAGTGGCCTGATATAAAAATCTTCGAGTATTATTTAAAGTCCTTTAACATCCCTAATAAATACAGTAAACAGATTTTTGATTTTTCAAAGCATTGGGGAGCCGTAGGAAAAAATGTAGAAAAAAGTTTATTTTTTTATAAATTCATGAAAAACATACCTCTAGAGCCGCCTGATTAAAAAAATGTTCGAATATTTGTCTTTTAAAATCTCCAATAACAAGCAACAGATTTTTGTTTTTTCAAAGCATTCGGGAGCAGTAGGAAAAAAAACAGAAAAAAGTTTAGTTTTTTTTATAAATTCAAGCAAAACATATATTAAGAGTCACCTAACAAAAACAATGTTCGAGTATTATTTAAAGTCTTTTAAAATCTGTAATAAACACGAAAGACAGATTTTTGATTAGTCCTAGCAAAACTAAGAAAAAAGTTTATCTTTTTGATAAATTCAAGAAGAACATACCTCTAGAGTCATCTTACTAAAAAAATGTTTGAGTATTATTTGAAGTCCTATAAAATTTCTAATAAATACAGGAAACAGATTTTTAATTTTTCAAAGCATTGGGGAGCCGTAGGAGTCGTTAATTTTTTTAATAAATTCAAGCAAAACATATCTTAAAAGTCGCCTAACAAAAAAAATGTTTGAGTATTATTTAAAGTGCTTTAAAATCTCTAATAAACACGAAAGACAGATTTTTGATTAGTCCTAGCATTGGAGAGCCGTAGGGCAAAAACTAAGAAAAGAGTTTCTCTTTTTGATAAATTCAAGAAAAACATACCTCTAGAGTCGCCTTACCAAAAAAAATCTTCTAATATTATTTGAAGTCCTTTAAAATCTTCAATAGATACAAGCAACAGATATTTGTTTTTTCAAAGCATTGGAAAGCCGTAGGAAAAAAAAAACAAAAAAGTTAAGTTTTTTTTTATAAATTAAAGAAAAACATAACGCTAGAGTGGCCTGACCAAAAAAATGTTCAAGTATTATTTTAAGTCCTATAAAATTCCTAATAAATATAGGAAACAGATTTTTAATTTTTCAAAGCATTGGGAAACTTTAGGAAAAAAAAACCGGAAAAAAGTTTAGTTTTTTTATAAATTCAAGAAAAACATACCTCTAGATTCATTAATTTTTTTATAAATTCAAGCAAAACATATCTAAGAGTCGCCTAACAAAAAAATGTTTGAGTATTATTTAAAGTGCTTTAAAATCTCTAATAAACACGAAAGACAGATTTTTGATTAGTCCTAGCATTGGAGAGCCGTAGGGCAAAAACTAAGAAAAGAGTTTCTCTTTTTGATAAATTCAAGAAAAACATACCTCTAGAGTCGCCTTACCAAAAAACATCTTCTAATATTATTTGAAGTCCTTTAAAATCTCCAGTAGATACAAGCAACAGATATTTGTTTTTTCAAAGCATTGGAAAGCCGTAGGAAAAAAAAACAAAAAAGTTAAGTTTTTTTTTATAAATTAAAGAAAAACATTACTCTAGAGTGGCCTGACCAAAAAAATGTTCAAGTATTATTTGAAGTCCTATAAAATTCCTAGTATATATAGGAAACAGATTTTTAATTTTTCAAAGCATTGGGAAACTTTAGGAAAAAAAAAACCGGAAAAAAGTTTAGTTTTTTTATAAATTCAAGAAAAACATACCTCTAGATACATTAATTTTTTTATAAATTCAAGCAAAACATATCTAAGAGTCTCCTAACAAAAAAACGTTCGAGTATTATTTAAAGTCCTTTAAAATCTCTTAATAAACACGAAAGACAGATTTTTGATTAGTCCTAGCATTGGGGAGCCGTAGGGCAAAAACTAAGAAAAAAGTTTCTCTTTTTAATAAATTCAAGAAAAACATACCTCTAGAGTCGCCTTACCAAAAAAAATCTTCTAGTATTATTTAAGATATTTGTTTTTCCAAAGCATTGGAAAGCCGTAGGAAAAAAAACAGACAAAAGTTAAGTTTTTTTATAAATTCAAGAAAAACATAACTCATGAGTGACCTGACCAAAAAAATGTTCGAGTATTATTTGAAGTCCTTTAAAATCTCTAATAAATACAAAAAACAGATTTTTGATTTGTCCTAGCATTGTGTGTAAGGCAAAAACTAAGAAAAAGGTTTTCTCTTTTTGATAAATTCAAGAAAAACATACCAAAACAATGTTTGATTTGTTAAAGCATTGGAAAGTCATAGGGAAAAATCCAGGAATAAAATATATTTTTGAAAAATTCAAGAAAAACATAATTAAGGGTCGAATGATAAAAAAAAATGTTGCCTCTTAAATACAAATAAGATATTTGTTTTTTTTTTCTTAGCTAAGGTAAAGATTTAAAATATTATAAAGTTTACACCTGTATCTAAAATTAACTTTCTGTCGAATTTCTTCTTCGCAAAAAATATATGAGAGAATAATAAGACTCTTTAGTCACGTCACATACACTATTTTTGCACTTTTAGGCACCATTTTTGTTCAAATAATTTGCAAAAAAAAACTTAATTATACTGGCCTAAAATGAGAGACTAAAATACGTTTTTAGTCCCTGAAGTGCATAAAATATATTAAAACATTTACTTACCCGATTTTATTTATTTTCTGTGCCTCAAAAGTCATATCTTCATTTTAAAATTACTTTTCTGTAACATTCTATGTGAATTCCATGTGTTTCTATAGTTGAAAATCAACTATTACTAAGTCTCCATATTTTAATACTCGCACTTTTCTAATATTTATTGCCTCACGACATCGTTCGTTAAAAAAAAACTTAAAATCTGATAACTATAATTTTATAAAATACGCACAAATACAAATATTATATTATAATTCTATTCTAATACCTCTACAGGCATCTAGAGGAAAATCAGTAAACTTTCAAAAAGCAAATGTAAAGATTTTTGTGTTCTCTTTAAACATCTCTAGAACTAGATTCTTATTTAACGAAAATGTAGAGCGTGAGCCATCAGGAATTTTAAAATTCATCATATAATAATAAGACTCATTAAATAATGGAATAAAATATTACTACGTGTTTATAATATAAAAAAATTTTACAAATATACATTGTGGAGCATTTAAATTTATTAAGGTTTTACATTTGGTTTTGAAAGAACTCATCTGGAATAACTTCATTGAAAAGTGGGTAATTTTCTGTTAGTGTATTGGAAAAAGATAGCTAGAAATTTGGTTGTAAACATAGATTCCTAACCTAGAAAAAATGCAGCTAGGAATGTCAAACTAGGTATAAAGAATATTATTGTGTATTTGTGTAAATAGATTGAGTAAAAATTTTGTGAAATATTTAACAACCAAAGCAGAAAGTGGATATTTTAAAAATTGTAGAATTACCCAGTGTCAGTTCTTTTCCTTAAAACGAATTAACCTTCTACGTCGTGGAGACTTACAAACCCTCAAAAAAATGGAATAAAAAGCTGTTTTTCTCTTAAATCTCCACTGCTATTGGTCCAACAATTTTAGGTAAGAAACATCCACCGATTTCTAACTTCAAACGGTCTCTTTTGGGTGCAGCAAATTCTAAATTTGACCATTTTCGGTTAATTTTTTTTCTTTAATTCCTTTGGGAATTAATCACAATAATGTGGAAAATATTTTGATGTGTTTTTTTATTCATTTTTATTTTATCTATTTTGCGGGTCTTTTAGTCACAATAATATATTTTTTTTTATAAATAAATTTAAGTAATTTATTTATTTACCTGCACCCTTTCCTATGGACTGGTTAGTTGAAAAACTTTCTGCTGTGTTTTCTTTGAAATTTTTAGCATGGTATTTGGGAACCGTTACTCATAGAGTTTTGCCTTGTGCAGTCTTTGGGTTCATCACTTACCAAAAGGCTACTTAATCTGAAATTCATGGTTAGAAAGTTAGATAAACAACCAGCCATATTACCTACCTACCTTTTGTCTCCCGAAAGGCTTATTTTTACCTACCTTTTGTCTCCCTAAGGGCTTATTTTTTTTTCTTTATGTGACTAATTGACCACACAAAGTTGATGTTCTTGGCATGAAGTTCGACTACTGTTGAAGAGACTCTGATATTGGTACGCCAAACATTTATGTTGATATTTATATCAATGTACAGAGTACTTTGACGAACCCTGCTGAGTACATTGTTTGTTTTTTACCTTTTATTGCCATAAAAAATTATCATGCCTACTTTTATCTATTTTCTAACTTTTGTCTGTTTTTTTTCTTATTTGGTAAATGAGGCCTAGATTCGACTTATGAATACAACTAACAAAAAAAAATATTTTCGTACATTTTTTTTAAATAAAAGTATCTATTTTTTTGTGAACACTATAAGAGCATTTATTGATTGTCTTTCTTTCTGGCTTAGTCAGGAATTTTGGTATTATTGTTTAACGACTACTCCAGAGGAAAGCAAGCAATATCTTAAATTTCTATTTTTTCTTTGGGAAGTTGTATATTAATTTTCTGGTATAAGGTTTATATTATAGCATATTTCATTATATTAAATGCTAGAGAATGTAAAGGAGATACATCTTAAAATTATGACAGTTTTTTTTTAAATACAAAAATCCCTTTTAGATTTTCTGGCTAAAAAAAAAAACATTGTTGAAGTTGAACACAATTTTGAAGCATTATTTGTTGAATTTTGTCATCTCATGTTTTTTTTTTTATTTTGACAAATTCATTGTTTATTTGTTTTCCAACCAAAATCTTTTATTTTGCATCATCAAATTTATTTTAAACACCCTATAGCTTTTACGTCATATGTTGTTTCAATTTTGAAGCAACAAAATAGTGTGTTTTGATAAAAACGACAGTGAGAAAGAAAACATCGAAATAGGTAAGCAATGAAAATTTTCCTCAATGGTAAAGAATCTACGACCCATTTAGCCGTGGTAAAGGTTTTTTTAAAAGATTACCCAACTTTTTGGTCCATAAACAACCTTATTTTAACAAATTGACCAACTAAATAATGTAACAAATAAATTATTTTTAACAAATTGGCATTCAACGCTATTCAAACGTTTTTTGACTAAATCATTTACACTGTTTTTTACACACTACGCACTTCTTAGTCATTGTATTAATTTTAATTTAAAAAAAAAACAATAAAAACATAGAGAAGCACAAATACTCAAAAAAAACACCACAACAGCTCTGACGGAATGAAAAAATATGAATATATATAAAAAATAATAATGATTCAAAATATTATATATCAGTATTTGCAAATAGGGCAAATTCCCACCACAGTAATATGAATAATGATTGACAAATAAACCGTAGCGCCAATCATCAGTCGGCACGCTTTCCATTTAAATTAGGGGTGAAACATCTTCAAAGGTACCGAAGCCGAAGCTGCTGTTTATTACCTTGTTTTGACAAAGAAATTGATTTGTTGCGCTAATCCTTATCAAAAAATTATAAAGGTATTTGCGACAGTTTGATCCCATCTAAGTCTATCTTAATCCTAAATTACATTGCATTGTTACGCTACCAATTATAATTGTTTTGTTGTGGTACATACTGGCCAACGGCCTAGTGTCTTTCAATTAAAATGATAATTAATTAATGGTAATTTAATATGATAAACGGTCAAAAAAGAAAAAACGGAAAAAAACCTCCGGAAAAAAACCTAGAACAATTGATTGTTTGCGTTGGGTTGGGTTTCAGATGGTTATAATAGTTTTAGCTTGGGAGCGTTTTTTCAGGTTTTTTTTTGAGGTTTTTTTCCTAGATTCGTTAAGATTTGTGTCCAAAAATATCTTAAAACTAGATCTGCTTACAACATTTTTAGCAAAAAGATGTGTAAAAACTATAAATAAAATGTTTTTTCTTTAAGTTTTCAGCTTATATCTGAAAAAATATCGATTATTGGACAAATCACCAAGAGTTATGTTTGTTTTAGAATAATTTTTAAAGTTAAATAAGGTAACTTTCTCATTTATTTAAAATATTTGTTTTTTTTCTTATGGAGATTTACATGATATGGACGAAAAATCAACATTGTGTCCGACGAGGCACTTCGGTCAAGAAATTTGCTGTCCTACTAGAGTATTTTGATATCTATTTTAAAAAGCTTCTTTCTTACAAATGTTTTTCCCGTTCGGAACAAACATTTTGACGTGTCCGACTAGTGGGAAGGGTCAAGATATTTTAAGTCCTACCAAGTTTTTTATCTTCCACTAGTCGACCTCTTTATCTACACGTCAATAGTTTTCGGAACAAATATGGGTTAAATTTTGTGTTTTGGAAGGGGTAGTTTTTGCCCTCTAACAAGATAACGGTCAAGAGGACAATGTCCCACCAAAGTAAATTTATATGTGCATCTAAAATTTTTTCGCTACAGATAGTTACTTTTTGGTACTAAAGTAGGATATTTTTCACAAGAGTACTGCCTCCCGGTCTATTCCAAGAACTACGCAATGTCAAGAAGTTTATAATACCTAGATGGACAAGTCAAACAAAACAAAGTAAAATTGAAATCCACGAATTTTGCGACGCCTCAGAGTCAAATGAACTAAACGATGTTGGCAACGTTGCTTGCATTTATTAAACAAAACTTGCAAAATTGCTCCTGAAAATTGAATAATTATACAGTTAAAAGTGATCTTAAATATAGAAATACGCTTAAAATAATTCTACAAGATTTCTGCATTGGGGTAAGTGATAAAAACCCCCAGAACTACATGTTTTATGTGATAATTAAAGTGTTTTTGGATAAATTGCATCTAGAGGTCAACCGGTCAAATTATCACGACCACGTACCCAGTACCACTAGAGTATATTACATTACATTGCAACGTTGCCGATAAAACTTTTGGAGCAGAACGTTAACACTATGGGA
This sequence comes from Oxystoma pomonae, assembly GCA_963921995.1. Classification (NCBI taxonomy): domain Eukaryota; kingdom Metazoa; phylum Arthropoda; class Insecta; order Coleoptera; family Brentidae; genus Oxystoma; species Oxystoma pomonae. The sequence continues at coordinate 55,143,235 of OY998170.1, read as the reverse complement.
GAAAATGATCAAATTTCCATGAAAAGCCTTCGAGATTTAATTTTGACTGTACGAAAAAACCTGTTAGATGAAATTCAAGGAGTTAAGGGGGATATTAAGAACCATAATAGCAACCATCAGAGGCCCAGGAAGACATTAAGGCGCTAAAACAGGAGTACGAGGAGCTAAAAGAAAAACTGAGAGGAGTGGAGCGATAAACTAAAAAGAAAAATTTGATTTTTCAAGGAATATAGGAAAATTCTCAATCGCCAGAAAAGCAGGTTTTGGATGTAGTTACTGGAAAATTAGGAATTTCACTAACTCTGGGAGATGTAAGTAACTGTTTCAGATTGGGGAAACCTTCAGCAAATTTTAGACCGATCCTGTTAGAACTTTTATCGGGGTTTAAAAGAAGAGAAATTCTAGCCGCTAGATCAAAACTGAAAAGCAAAAAAATATTTATTAACGAGGATTTAACCAAAGAAGAACTTTATCAACGCAAGACTCTCCTGGAAGTTTTGAAGGACGAAAGATTAAAAGACTGCAAAAAGAAAGTTGAGTTTTGAGGATATAATTGAACACAAAAGGCTACCGAAACAATTATTAGCTGAATCATCCTTGCCAACACCAAAGGCCGCTAGTGCCCCCTTAATTCCGTCCCCCAAGGAAGTAGGGTTTCAATATAACTCCGTCAATGCACGGGAAATAATCCAGAACACAGAGGAGTAAGACGAGGAAGAGCTTAGAAAGGAAAGAAAGGAAACAAAGAAAGACAGTCGTATAACCAAAGAAAAAACTCATTTAAACCTGCAATCAGTCTTGGGAAAGAAAATAACGTCCAGATCAACTTCAAGTCACACAACTCCTGATTCCGCCAATAGTAATTCTGGACAGAAATTCAAATACACAACACGTCAGGCTCAAAAATCAGAATAATAAACTTTCGTGTAAAGATAATCCTTTTAGTTAAATTTTGTAACACTATTTTTATATTTAAAAAAAAACATTAATATTTTTTTTATCAATATCTTACTGTATAAAATTTATTAAATTTGCGTTATGGTTTCAAGATAATACTGAAAATTAAAGGAATCTCATCGTAAAAGTTGCAATTTATATTTTCATATATAGTTTTTTTTGTTTTAATCGATTTATTTATTGTTTTTTTTACATGGAGGGAAAAAATAAAGAAAATATTTTTTAAACTATTTAAGGGTCCAAAAAAAATATATTTTAAAAATTAATTCTTTTTATCAGGCTTATTTTTTAAAAAAATTAAAAAGTTTTCAGTGGCATTCTTTAATGTAAGCTCACTTATTGCACATTTCGTAGACAAAACTAATTTTAGAGCAAGAAAAGTGTGACATTTTCTGTATGTCGGAAACGCTGTTGACAAATAAGATTGATAGTAGCAAGCTTGTAATTGATGGCTACAGATTACTTAGAAAGGACAGGGTCTCCACAGAAAAAAATAAGTTTTTAAGGAGGGGAATGGGCGTTTATGTCAGAAATTGGATGAATTTAGAAATTTTAGAATGTGTATCAAACCAGAGTATTGAGCAGATCTGTATAAAATTTAAAATTAATAAATGCACTTACTGTATTGGTTCTTTATACAGACTTCATAAAGGGGAATTTGCAACATTTCTAGATACGTTTGAAGACTCTCTTTCTCAATATTCGATAATATGTGATAGACTGATCTGTGGTGGCGATGTCAATGTAGATTTCTTGGACATAGATAAAAGTAGCAATCAAAAATTGATATCCTATTTCGAAACTAATTTTCGAAAATAATAAATTCTCCAACTAGGGTTACAGCAATAACAAGTACATTGATAGATTGGATAATCATTCCCAAAGAACTCAATGACTTTAAAACTAAAGTAAAAAAAATGAGAAAGTTTCAGATCATCACCTAGTATTATGTACAATCTGCGAGGGCGTTAAAGAGATTCCTTATTATGCTACGTTTCGAAACCTTAAACGAATCGATCTAGCCTCATTTTACGAAATACTCAACCAAACATCATTTGATCAAATTTTAATTTCCAGGAATTTAGACGAAAAAGTTAATATTTTAAATCGTGGCATTTTATCAATTTTTAATGTTTTAGACCCATTGAAAATTGTGTTAATAAAAAAACAAAAACCACCTTGGGTCACTGATAACATAAACGAACTAATTAAACTAAAAGAACAAGCCTATACGGGATTTAGAAAAACACAAAAACCCTGCACACAGAATACCACAAGCAACTCCGCAACACAACAAATATTGCAGTTTTAAATGAAAAAAAGAGCTATTTGGAATATTGTACCAGATCAAATGACAAAAGTTTGCTTTGGAAACGCCTTAAGCGCCTGAGTATGATAGAAACCTCGAAAAATAATAAATCATTCCCAAACAATTTAAACAATCCCAAAGAAACAAATGAATTTTTTCTTCAATTTTCCGGCACTTTGGCTCCAGTTGATCAGAATTTATTGACATATTACCATCAAAACAAAAAAAATGAATTTAATGAACTATTCTTCTTCCGGACAGTAACGATAGACGAGGTTAAAAAACATTTGTTTAATATTAAGACTCTAGCCGTAGGATCAGATCAAATTAACTCTCAAATGCTTATTATGTGTTGTCCCAAAATATTATCGTTTCTTACCAATATAATAAAGACATGTATCTTAGAAAGTAGATTCCCTTCGGTCTGGAAGGTGGCTAAAGTTGAGCCCATGTCTAAGAAAAGCGTTTGTACTGAATATAATGATCTTAGACCGGTAAGCATTCTACCTTGCCTGTCAAAAATTTTGGAAAAAATATTTGACCTACAAATTAGAGAGCACTTAGACAGATACAAAATTCTTCCCGACCATCAATCTGGATTTAGACCTGGTTTTAGTTGCAATACGACTTTATCGAACATTACAGATGATATTTTTTTGGAGAATAATGCAGGTAAGGCCACTGCTTTAGTTTTCCTTGACTATTCGAAGGCGTTCGACACAATCAGTCATGATCTCTTATTTGCTGTACTCAATTTTATAGGTTTCTCCCAACAGTCAATTGCTACCATTCCAAAAAGATACCTCCGACTCTAAATTTATATCAATCAATTAAATTAGTATATCAATCCGGTAACACAATAAGAAGCTTACTAGGAAATCCGAAGGATAAAACTACAGTTCTAGAAAAAAGTGGAATTTACGAAATTAGTTGCATGGATTGTGACAAAAAATATGTTGGCCAAACGAGACGCTCTATTCAAACATGTTTTAAAGAACACTTAGCACACTTAAAATACGGAAGAACAGAAAAGTCAAGTGTGGCCGAGCATGCTTTTGAAAACAATCATAGATTCACATTAGATAACCTAAAACTTCTAAAAAGTGTACCAAACAAAAGACTTTTGAATGCATATGAAAGTATGGAAATCATTAAATCCAGAAATAGTTTAAATAAAGATAGAGGACCCATCCCGTTTAGTACACTTTATTCTTTGGTTGAGGGGAGATAGGATTAAAAATCGTGATCAATCACAAATTATTAGTCTTATCTCCGCCCACTAAAGGATTGTATATAAGATAGAGCGTAGATTAATTTAGTTCATTGTTTGTCGTCTCCTGATGATGCTAACGTTGTTAGCGAAACGCGCGTCGAGGGCAAAAAAGTGTAGTTTTGGTTTGTGGAAAACAATCATAACTTTGTTTTAGTGCGACCAAAGGTTCCATATTCCCAACGTAGGTCAAGGTTGAGTGATTTCTCACAGTATATAAGTACCTAGCCTTAGGAATTGATTGTAGTTTGCACCTGAAGACGATCAGAGATTGTACTGAACGAAACGTCGTTTATAAATAAAATATAGACAATGGAAGTCCAAATCACAGAGTTAATTTCATTGTCTCAAACTTTCAAACAACACCCTTAACATTCACAAATCGATTAACCAAATTGAGAGCCTCTGTTTTAGGGCCAAGCAACTATCATTAAACAATCATTGTTCAATGCTATTTCAGCATCTTAAGAAGAAAAAGAAGCACAAATATTGCAAATGAACAAAGGTATACAAACTGTTGCACCTCGCCGGTTAAGAAGAGGTTTAGTTGGAAAAGTGCTCACATCATTGTTTGGTGTGAACGACGAGAAGAATCAAAAATAATTAATTCAAGCATCCTACCAGCAAACAAAATTTATGCTACACGCCTTAACATCATTAAAGAAAAAATAAATAAAGGAATAAACGCTATCAATGAAATGGATGTTTGGTACAAGAAGAATATTCACTATCATCGAGACCACATCTTTGAGCTTATGCCACCACATAAAGTTCAAGACAACATTCGATCCATATCCAAAAAACTCCCATCGAACCTAAGAATTACCTCACAGCCAGTACTAAAAACAATTATAAGTCACAGCGAGTCATTCATTCACGTATATGCATATTTTATCATTACTGAAGTAAACGAGTATCGTCTAATTCGATCCACAGCTATTCCACACAAAATTACCCAGGAATAATATTTGGGAAATCGATCCAACGAATCAAATCATAGCTGTAGATTATAACGCTCAACTATACTTTCAATTAAAGGACGACGACCTGAAAGAATGCCACAAATTCAAGAAGACGTTTTTATATGTTCTCCGACCACCACCAAAAGCATGGAAAATAATCAAAATTGTCTTATAGACGAAATATATCACCGAAGTAAAAAGTCAACCTGCTCTGTGCTAAGACGTCACATGCAAAACATTATATGGAAGAAACTAACTACACCTAATGCATGGATGTTTTTGATATAGAGAGCAGTGAAAATAGTATTAATTTTCAACGGATTTCGAGAAGAAGTCACTCTAAATCAAACAGGCATTATAAGTATATCTCAAAACCATTATAAAAACAAGCAAAAACATCTTGACTCCCAAACAAACAAAAACAGTTAGCGTCTTAGGAAACAGTATTCAACCATTAGACATTAATATCACGGACTATATATAATACAGCGTCTAGCAAGTCGACCCGAACTATAGACGAGGCGGTCATAAACATTAACAGGAACAACCAAGTGAATCAACTATATAACGAAGAAACAAAAATTAGTCATCAATTATGGGAAATAAAATGGAATCCAATTCATCATCATTTAATCATCACAAACACAACCATAACAGCAATATTGTTTATTACAATTTTTATACAATTATTAAGTCAACAACCCAGAATGCAAACAGCAATCGGAAGCGACGATATTCGACTGAACAAGACAGCGGTCATGAAGGAATTGAACTGCAACCACTATACTATACTCCAGTCCAATCCGTCCGGGCAGAATGTCTAATCTCCAAAAAATTAGACAAATTAAAAAATTAGAAGTTTGAAATTTGCATTGAAATAATAAAAATAGAACATTCACAAAAATCATATTTTATGCAGCGGACAAGGTCAGAACGTGGATATCGCAAGGTTGCAATGTCAGCGAATTCTGTCAGAAGCACGATCTATAGTGTGTTTAACTTAAATTATTGTAAAAATGTTAATTTTCAAAATTATATAAAAAGACTGTATTTATCTTAATAAAATTATTATCTAACCACCATCGGTAGTAATCACTTCAACTCTACGACAAAACTTATAAAATAAAATTATAAGAAATAGCACCCAAAAGGCCGCTATTATTCAACAGCATTATTTTAAGTCAACGGATAAGGGAGATATAAGACAACAGAGTTTTTGGCCGCCATCTTGGCTAACGCACTTCCGGTCCAAATTTCTTTTTTGCAATAGGCAGATTCGTCTTCCCTAAAAACGTTGTTTCATGAAATCCTTCTTGCACTTTATTATTGTTTTTTTGCGATGTAAACTGTGTGAAGTTGTAATGTGACTGAAGGAGCAAGGGTTAATTAAGATGGATTTTGCTGGTTCTAACTCATACACCACACATTAACAAAATTACCTTTTGAGGTAGAAAATTGATATTGGAAATAAGTAAAATAAAAAACTCGGATGCATATGAAATGTAACAGTGCACCTACCTTGTAGTCGAGTTCCAGGAAGTCTTGCAAGTGGTGGTTTTTGGTTGGAATCTTGGAATTTTTCGAGTTTTTCACTACGACGTTTTACGTGCCGATCTTAACCTGCTTCCTGCTGCGAGTGTCGCGCCCCCCGCGCGTAATCGGTGCGAGACAAATCATATGCATATTGCACCGCGGAAATTCAAATCAAATTGGCCGAAATTTGGCAAATAACTCTTGCACGAACATTTTACGGCCACCAAAACACGTGTGTTTTTCTTAAGAAAAAGAAAAATATTTATTTCTAAAATTTAATTATCCCAATAAAGGACGACACAGTTTTAAATGTACCCGAATTGTGCAACGAATTGTGCACAAATGAAAAAAGTAAGAACAACAAAATTCTAAAATATAAAAAGTAAACCGGGGAGAGGCCATTACTGGTTTCCTAACTCTGGCAAGGGTAAAGGACACAGACCACCGGTCGACGAAAAGTGCCATTAGCGGTCCTAACCGTAACGACACGAGTAAACCCGTCAGCATCCGGGTGAGTTTCAACTATACGACCAAGCGACCACTGCATGGGTGGTTTGTGTTCAGATTTCATGACGACCAAGGTATTAAGTTTAATATCGTCAGATTTTTCTGTCCACTTAGCACGCTGCTGAAGTGTGTTTAGATATTCTAAACGCCACTTCTTCCAAAAGTCAGCTTGCAGTCTTTGCACAAGCTGCCAGCGAGACAGAGTGTTAAGATTTAGATCAGAAAGGTCGGGATCTGGTAGGGAATTTAAGGGCTCTAAAGTAAGATAATGCCCAGGTGTAAGTGGAAGCAGGTCGTTGGGGTCGAGACTTTGGGCGTAAAGGGGTCTACTGTTGAGTAAAGCATCGACTTGAGATAAGAAAGTTATGAATTCCTCATATGTTAAGCGTTGCTCGCCAACAACATGCTTTAGGTGAGCTTTGGTAGATTTTACTCCCGCCTCGGCTAAACCATTTAGATGAGAGCTTCCCGGACTGGAAAAATGCCAAGTTATACTTAAATTTTTACAAGCTTCTTTTGAGTAAGTTTGCAGTAATCGATCTGCACCGAGAAATGCGGAACCGCAGTCGGAATATACGTGGGACACTCGTTCACGTCTAGAAACAAGCCTTTTAAAAGCAGCGAGAAAGGAGTCTGTGAAAGATCTGAAGCTAGCTGTAGATGCACCGCTTTGGTTGCGCCGTAAACGCACACCAAAACATAACCTTTACAGGGTTTAGATCCTCTATATCTCGACATAGAGATAGCAAACGGGACACAATAGTCAATGGCGACGTGTGAAAATGCTTTCAGTTGAGAAATTCTTTGTCGAGGTAAATCTCCCATAAGTTGCATGGTAGGTTTTGGATGAAGCTTAAAACATAAGATACAATGAAAAACTGCCTTTTCGATAGCATATCGAGCAGATAGAACCCAAAATTGCTGCCTTAAAAGATAATTGAGAGTTTTTAGGCCTGGGTGTAAATACCTTAAATGTGTATACTTAATAATTAATGACGTAAGCCTGTGTGATCGTGGCAATAGCAATGGATGCTTAGCAGAATAAGAAAGTTCAGTGGCATGCTGGATACGACCGCCTACTCGAAGACAGTCTCTTTTATCCAGGAATAATGAAAGTTTACGGAAGGGTTATGGAAGCAACTTTTTCGTTTGGATCATAAGTATAAGGTCTGAAAGAACTATGCGTTGAACGTGGCGAACACGAACAATTGTCGAATTGCGTTGTTCTTCCTCAGTAACTAAATGATCTGAATGTTTAACTTTTGAAATAGTTCTAAGCATGTAGGAAATAATACGTTGTATTTTTTCTAAGCAAGAGTATTTTTTCAAGAAAATATCTCATGTGGGCCGTGTATGACCGCTACAGATGCTTTGCGTTCTTCCAGGTTTTCGAAGCTAGAGAATTCTGGACACAGGAATCCATCAGACCATTCCTCTCGGGGGTGTCTAAGAAAAGATGGACCTTGCCACCACATATCATGTAGAACAAGCTGACTGGGTGTTAATCCTCGAGAGGCACAATCTGCTGGATTGTCGGCAGAGGGAAGATAATGCCACACGTGAAAAGGTAAAGTTTCCTGTATTTTGCATACACGGTTGTCCACGAAAGTAACCCATCTATGTGGAGAATCAGATAACCAGCGTAATACTACTTGTGAATCAGATCACGCCCATATATCATTGAAAACTAGAGTTTTGGCGTAGCTTGTTTGAATGAACGAGATAAGGTCACACAGTAAAGTAGCACCTAAGAGTTACAGTCTGGGAATACTAACCGTCTTGACTGGTACAACCTTAGATTTTGCCATAATAAGAAATGTTTCAATACGAAGGTAAACAGTTGCTGCATAACCGATCATCGAAGCGTCGGAACATCCATGTAGTTCTACGCGAGTTGGTTTATCTATAGTAAGACGTCTGGGTAAGCGAATAGTAGAAAGTTCAGGAATCTCAGTACGAAACTGATTCCAAATATCTTGTATAAATAAAGGAGGAATAGAGTCCCATTCTATTTTTTCCTTTCATAAATCTTTCATGATATGCTTGGCTAGTGAGGAAACCGGGGAACAGAAGCCTAATGAGTCAAATATTTTCATTATTTGAGAAAATACCTCTTACTGCAAGGGGTATTATCAGGTTTGACAAGTTAAGTAAAGGAATCAGTAACTGGGTCCCACTGAAGGGTCAGCACTTTAATAAAATTTGGTTCTGTTTTATCGAAGGAAATTGACATTTGTGTCTCGGAGTTTTGTAATTTGGGACCTGCGCATAAAGTGTGATTTAATGAAAAGCCTCTCGGACCCTCGGAATTTTATTAGTATTGAAAACACTGTGATGGGATATAAAATATGAAGATTCTAGAATTTCCTTAAAAGCAAGAAGGGGTCAGTAAGTTTAGTAAGTTCACTAAGTCAGAAAGTTGTGATGTATTTCTCAAGAATAAGTTAAACTGCTGAACCACGACCTACCCCTAAGATAGAACTGTGACGCTGCTGTATTAAGACAGTTGGATGTTAATTAATTACAAATAAGTAACGTTTTTATATTTTGTTATAATAAATTCATTAAAACCCGGTACGGTTGGTTTATTAAGTCAATTAATAAGAACAACCCCGTCACGAAAACCCCTACGTGACAATATCTATAGGATAATATGTGTATGAAAGTTTTTGTCGGAAAGTTTTTTATTACGAATATGTTTCCAATTACTAGAATCAACGGAGTGGGAAGGTAAATTGGAACATAACTGTGCCAGGACTAACGCCTCAAATTGAAAGGTAAGCTGTGTTTGACCTTGAGATAGAACAAGGCAATTTGTCTTGCCCTTGGAATTGGAAGATGCCATTTGATTGAGGTCTTGAATTGAAATTGAAAAATGTTCCCTGGGTAGGCCCAATCGGTTAAGGCATTTATCGGAAATGAAATTAGCCTCAGATGCCGAATCTAGTAAAAGTCGTGACAGCTTGGAAGTTCCTCTGGAATCTAGTATCTCAGCCACAACTGTGGAAAGTAGGAAAGTTGATTTGTTTGAAATAGTTGTGGTGTGGCAGCTAGTTGAAGAAGCACCGTTTTGACTAGAATTTTGCTGATGGCTCGGATTGGTACTCTGTTGGCCACTTGATGGATTTAAGCAAAGTAAACTATGATGCCTTAAACCGTATCCTCGGCAGTTATAAGAAGAGGGGCAGTTCTATGTTTGGTGAGCAAAATGCAAGCAATTTTCACATAAGTTGATTTGTCTCACATAATCGAGCCCTTCTTGGGGTTTTTTTATTAGACATAAATAGAATTTTATGTTGGAATAAGAAGGTTTTTTTGCATGGCTTGGATTGTCGGAAACTGTTGTATTGTAAGATGATGTTGACGTGTTCCTAGAAGAACTATTCTGGCTAGAGCCTCGTTGGGTATTATTGGAAGGTTTACTGTAAGTAGAACTAAAAGTTGGTTTGTTAGTTGATTGCATTTGTTGGACTCCAATGCTATACAATGATTCTCAAGGAAGTTATACAAATCATCGTACAAAAAAATGTCAACCTTACTTTTTTCTCTACTATAATAAAGTTTAAACTCCGTACGGAGCTTGACATCCAACTTAGAAAGGGGTTGATTAAAGATATGGAAGTCCCAATCTTTTCTTGGAAACCCGAGCTCTATTAAAATGACTAAGTTCTCGGAAAACGTGTCTAGCATGATTCGAAGCTCTTTCCCAGAATTTGATTTTATTGAAACTGAATTCATATCATTTAAAGCAGTAGTAGCTATGAGCCGTTTATTTTGATAGCGCTTAATTAGAGCATTGTATGCAATATTATAGTTGCTGTCAGCTAAGAGAATTGTTTTTACCAATGAGAGTGCTTCATTAGTCACTGAACTGCTTAATTGCTGAAACTTTTCTATATCACTTAAATCGGGGTTGTCATAAACCATGACTTTGTAAAGATCGATCCAGTGTTGCCATCGAATTTTTGGCTGTGGAAACGACCTCATATTTGATCTAGGAACGTTTACAAAAGGGAAGTTTATTGTAACATAATTGGTATTACTTGCACGAAAAATGTCGTAATAGATACCTCGGCATTCATAGAAAAGCATATCAAAGGTTTTCCTGATGGTGTCCTGCTCTTCGAAATCGAGACTTAACTCCTCAAGAGATCCAATGAGTTGGTTGTGAATATGGTAGAATTGGGTGTGACACTCGTCAATATCGGAGCTCGACTTAAACAAACAATGAAACGACGAATCGATCTTTGCTTGTTTTGCAACGTCATTGGTCTCTTTCATTTGATTCGAACAAGTAGTTCTTTTATCTAGCAATTGTTTTGATTTGGATTTTGTCATTTTGAATTTTTATTTAAAGCTAATGAAATTGAAATGGTTTTAAGCTTTTTTATTTCCTGTTTAATTTACATAAGAGAACTGGAAAAAAAAGGAAAATTAATTATTAATTTATTAATATTAATTAATGTTTTTGATATTTGTAATTAATTAACTAATTATCATAGAAAAGTTATACTAGTTCACACCGAGTATCGATCCCACGATCCACTGGACTGCCGCTGCGCCACCACGCCTTGTGATAATAAAAGTGAAAAGACTGTTTAAGTCTCGGGATGTGTGACATTACTGAAAGGAACACGTACGTTATTTATAAGGCAAAGCCGGTCAACTTTTGTGGTCAAGATGCTTTGCCAAAGTAGATACCCAAATAAATACACATTAAATTATAAACGCGTGGATTTACAATACCGAATTGGTCGATTGTAAAACTGTAACGTTTTTTGTGGGATTTGAAAGAATATGTATCTATACACGTGACTATATACGTGACTTGTTGAAAAACCGGAAAAACCTGTTGGAAAATGGAGGTAATGGAAAATTTGGAAAGTTGGTATCCTGGAAATTGTAAATAGTAGGTGCTGCAAGAGGAAAATGGAAGGATACGGAACGAAGGACCATTTAATGAAGATGCCAGGGTGAATTAAGATGGAGATGGCTGGTTCTAACTCATACACCACACATTAACCAAATTACATTTTGAGGTAGAAAATTGATATCGGATGCATATGGAATGTAACAGTGAACCTACCTTGTAGTTGAGTTTCAGGAAGTCTTGGAAGTGGTGGTTTTTGGTTGGAATCTTGGAATTTTTCGAGTTTTTCACTACGACGTTTTACGTGCCGATCTTAACCTGCTTCCTGCCGCGAGTGTCGCGCCCCCGCGCGGAATCGGTGCGGGACAAATCATATGCATATTGCCCCGCGTAAATTCAAATTAAATTGGACGAAATTTGGCAAATAACGGTGACGTCATGCTAAATCGAAATCTAAATCTAAAAGGGTAAAATTGACTCCCTGGTCTCCAGCGGAGGACCACTATTTCCGAAAGTAAAACAGAAAATTCGTAAAATTTTTACTACAACCCTAAATAGGTTTTGCCAGCCTGCAAAGGATCCAGATTCTTAAAATTATACAATTTTAAACGGCAAATTCACGCAAATTTGTAGTAAATTACCTTGCTTTACCACACTTTCATACCCTCAAACCTTTCGATCTACTCAGTTTTTTTGCGTTTTGTTGCTTTAAAGGGTCATCATTGTTACACGAGGACATGTTGGACGTTCAGTTCAGTTCGTCAACGTATATCTGTATTTTTATAGTTTAATAGTGCCTGTTAAAAAGTTAATTGTTGTATATATTAAAATAGACTTTGTGTATGTGTCTGTGAAAAATTTTTAAAATCAAACTCTACAAAAATACATTAGAAACAAGGTAATTAAGCACGCTAATTTAATAAAATGTATTCAGTTAGACTGCCGACAAGTTTGAGTAACTGATCCCAGGTGACCTCAGCATTCCACTATTTCTTATCAATTTAATTTAGTAATTTAAAAAAACCTTATTTGGACATATGAACATTTTAAAATATACACAGGGTGAATAAAACTTAAATCGTGTTATTTGCAAGCAGAAAGTTCAAATTAAAAGTATTTTAATTATTAGGTAATTTAGTTACTTGATAATGGCACCAACAACTAGATTAAACGCTCTAAAGACATTGGCTGCAAAATTACATACGCCTAGCCCTAAACCTCTAAATAACAGCTACATCGAAATTATGTCCCCAACTATGTTTAATGAGGACGACAACAATGATGACAGGCTAAAAAGCAGAACTTTTATAATGACCGATCTTAGAAATAGACTAACAGACAGAACAACAGAAGTAAATGACTTGCGTTTAAGAAATACACAACTGACAAAAGCCTTAGAAAATATGGAAAATTAATTAAAAATCTACAAATCATTAACGGACAAACTAACAAAAACAAGTAACCTTAGAGAGAGTGGCACGCAGACTGAAACTACAAATATTACAGTGCAGGATTCATCTGAAAAGAAGTGCTTAGAATATAAGTCTAACAAAAGAAAATTAAAACGAGAACGTCAGAGAAATAGAAAGCTAGTTGAAGAGTTAAACAGCATAAAACAAAAAGGAGTGAGGAGCCGAAAGAAGACAATTAATACAACCGTAGAAGTCCCAAATGAACTGTTCAATGAAGACAAACAAGTATCCAGTGAAGAAAACCAAGTGTCCAGTGAACTACACGATATAAAAAATGACTTAATTTTCTTACAACAGTACCTTAATTCTGACATCAATGTTCAAAATTGTTCTAAAAGCACTGAAATTCAGATGGAAAATTAAATTATTGTTTCAGGTTTGGATGAAATTAATCATAAATCTTTGGATGGTGACAAAAACAGCAACAAAATCGAAAATAACGGCATCAAAAACAAACAAACTAACACCATTAGTAGCAATAGCCATAGCATCAACAATAACATCAATGTAAGCAAAGATCTCCAAGAACGAAAAATTCTGCTTCTGACGGATGAATATGGAAAGTATATTCTACCTTTTTTTCAGAAAATATTGTTACCAGAATTTCAGGTTCAAGTTGTGTGTAAACCAAACGCTACCTTTATGAATGTAATTCGGGGTCAGGAGACGTCCATTGCTTCGCTTACAGATAAAGATTTTGTTGTAGTGCTAGCGGGTTTAAATAATCATGACATTAAGTTAAATGACATCACACTGCTGACAAATATGTGTTTTCATACGAATCTGATCCTATGTACCTTACCTGCAAAATACGAAGGGAATGTTCCTCATAAAAATACTGAACACATTAATGCAAAAATAATTAATACTGTTAATGGTTTAAGGCGGTTCTCAACTAATATAAACTTTCTGGATCTTTATAGTAGATAGTTCATAATTTTAACACTGAAAGTTCTGTACCCTTGCAAACAACATTTACAAATGCCAATCCTACATCAAATGTTGGTAATAGCACACAAAAGCTGACAGAATTAACAACAGAATTAGTAGCGGTAGTAACGACGAGTGTTATTATGAAGATACACCTGACAGGGAAGATCTAATTTATGTGAAAAAACACTATCAAACGGCTCAACCGTGAACGTTTTAGAACCCAAAAGTGTTGGTAGTACTTCCCAGTCTTTTTTAGTAAAGCAAGTCGAAAGAGAAGCTGCAACCTAATGCTAATAAATATTAGATCGTTGCGGTCGAAACTGGATGACTTTTTACTTTTCTTGGATGACTCAAACTTTCCTAAGAAAGTTATTATTGTTGAACACTGGTTAAAACCCGAAGAACCCATTTATGTGCCAAATTACTTTTTAGTTTGTAAGTTTTCAAGGTCAGTACACTCCCATGGAGGTACTTTAATTTTAGTGTATGAGGATTTTCTAAATGACTTTGAGTTTGTTCCAATAAGCAGATTTGACCACCTCCTTGAGGAAAAAGTATGTGAGTTCTCAATTGTTTTCTGTAGTAAATTAAATTTGTATGTTCTAGGTTTTTACAGATCTCCCAGAGCAGGTGTAGGATAGTTTTTTGAGAAGATAGAGATAATGCTCTCTCAGATACCTATAAATGCCTCCATTATTCTTACAGGTGACCTTAACATTAACTTATTGGACCTGTCTTGCAGAGGTGTTGACTTTTTAACAAATATTTTTCGAGCCTATAATCTTTCTATACATGTTGACCAGCCCACAAGAATAACCTCCACTACTTCTACAATGATAGATTATATTTGTTCATCCTTTAGTCAGGATGAAGTACATTGCGAGACGGTTCATGCTCGACTTTCTGATCACGAGGCAATATCCTGTTCTTTCCCAATTTATTTTACTAAAACAAAAAAAAAAGTTAAAAGGGGTAGGTTATTTACAAGAAAAAATTTTAGAAAGTTTAAGATATTATGTACCCAAACAGATTGGAATAGAATATTTTTAAGTGAAGACTCTCTAGAACATTTTCATATACTTATAAATAATAAATTTAACACATCTTTTCCTGTTGTCAATATTAAATGTAAAAAAAGAAGTCCCTGGTACACTAAAGGGTTAAGAGTATCAGCTACAAATATGAGATCTTTACAATACATAAAAAAAATTGCCGGAGATAACCTCAACTTTATGACTTATTTCATTAATTATCATAAAATTTACAAAAAGACAGTTAAAACGGCCAAAAGAATATATTATCAAAATAAAATTACACAACTTTCTAATAAAAATAGGGAATCCTGGAAAATCGTTACTAAGAGGTAAAACCTCTTCTTCATTTAATTCAGATCTTAAAGCTAACGAGTTAAATAATTTTTATTGCAACGTTGCAGAAAGTATATCTAGTAAAATTACCTCCAATAAAGATCCGATTGATTTCTTACATAATTTTTCAGTAACTGAAACATTTTTTCTTTCTCAAACTTCATCCATTGAAATAAAAAATATATTTAAAAAACTAAAAAATAAAAATTCTTCTGGCTGGGATAAAATTTCTCTAAGGGTTTTTGAGTCTCTTCCAGATACAGTGTTGGATGCATTGGCAGGGGCTATTGATACGTCCTTTAATACTGGAAAATTCCCAAATTGTCTTAAAAAAGCACTTATTGTGCCGCTTTATAAAGGGGGAAATCATAATCTTCCTTCCAACTTTCGGCCCATTGCACTGCTTCCTACTTTATCCAAAATAATAGAAAAACTAGTACAAATAAGACTCACATCCTTTTTAAATAAACATAACCTTCTTAGTGCCACACAATTTGGCTTTCAAGCAGAAAAAAATACCAATGATGCCATTTTTAACTTTTTAGAGCATTTGTACATCCAACTTAATTTTGGGGACAGGGCTTCAGCAGTATTCTGTGATTTATCCGGATCACGGAATACTGCTTAGAAAGCTCGAATTCTACGGGATAAGAGGGCTGGCATTAGAATGGTTTCGATCATATTTGTGCGAGAGAACGCAATCAGTTATTTTTAATGATGAGAGCTCTTCTGCAGAACCTATAAATGTAGGCGTGCCTCAAGGGTCGATTGGACCCCTCTTATTTTTAATATTTATCAACGATATTTGTCATCTTCCAATTAAAGGGAAGTTTACGGCTTTTGCAGATGATCAGACAGTCCTATGGCATGATCCAGATGTAAATAGACTTGCTGTGACTATTCAGGAGGACGTAGCCCTAATCAAAGAATGGTGTGATGCAAATAGGTTATCTTTTAATATTTCGAAAACTAACATTTTAAACTTTAAATGCGACATTAATAACATTCAGCTAGAAAACGAAAATATTTCTAATCCAGAATTAAATAAATTTCTTGGTATAACAATAGACAAAAATCTAAAATTTCATGAACATGTTAAAATTCTTATTAAAAAAATCGCTTCTAGCTGCTATGCACTGAGAGTAATTTCAAATAATCTTGGGTTTGAGATAGCCAAAAACGCATATTTTTCTCTGGTTCAATCTCACCTGTCCTACGGGATCTGCTTTTGGGGGTCTTGTACAAACTCTATTTTTAAAACAGTGTTTGTCTTACAAAAGAGAGCCCTCAGAAACATTTGTAGGGTAAAAAGAAGGTTTTCGTGTAGGCCTCTATTTTTGCAACACAGGATTTTAACTTTGTGTTGTCTTTTTATTCTTGAAAGTGTATGTGTTGTTTTCAAAAAATATAAAAATGAATTGGACCGACAAAGGCAGTATAGTGTTCGCCGCCCTCGAATGTTACATTTGCCTATCCCACATTCCACACTTGTTAAGAATTCGTTTATTTATAATGCAAAAAAGATGTTTAATCATTTACACATTGACTTAAGAAAACATACTTGCATTAAAAAGTTTAGAAGGAAAACAAAGGAGTTCTTGACATCCAAGGCTTACTACACCCTAGATGAATTTTTTTCAGATAGGTTTTAATATTTCCTATTTTCTATTGTCAAATGTGTTTAATGTTTTTATTTAAACTTTTAATTATTATTGACAGTTTTATTTGATTCAAATGTAAAATTTTTACCTAGTTTTATTTATACTTAATTACTAAATCCTAAGACCTATTTCGTTTTTGACTTGTGTTATACATATATATTTATTTATTAAGCATGGCTTTGTCAATGTTTACTTTGTATTTTTGACAATAAAGCTACTTTTGATTCTGATTCTGATATAATTAGTTAGATAAAAATATTCACTAGGCCCTTTAGTAACCAATCCCATATTGAACCATTAGAATTTTGGTGGCAGCATATCTTGGCAAATGAGGCGGCGAATATTTGTGCCAAATCTGGTAGGTCTATCGCTTTTTGGAGGCTTGGTATTGATATTTTGGTTATTTTCTATTTTTCTTGTTTCACTTGAAGAGTTGGGACCCTCAGCGGGGGACCTTGAGTAAGTAACAGGTATTTTCGCTCCACCATATTTCTTTTACCTTTGGGAATAGAGGTCCTCTGCAAGGGAATTAATGGTGCCTACATATCCCAAAAATTGATTTATTTATCTTCACTGCTATATTTATTTCTGACTGGTAGGGGTATAGTGAGAAAACATTTTAATATTTTTGTGATTCAAAAATTTAAAATGGCTTACTTTTTTTATTCATTTCATAATCCGTTAAACGGTTTTATTTAAAATGATCAGCTATACAAGAAACTAGAAAATAATATGGGCCTTTTAACAGACTAAAATAAAAACGTAGGATACAAGAACATGTAAGTATAACGACTGTATAAATAAATATATGTGTTTCCAAGCTCATCAGAAGAAATTCAAATGCGCTCCACGTTTTTATTTTACTCTGTTAAAAGGTCCAGATTATTATTTCCTAGTTTATGGTACAGCTGATGATTTTAAATGAAAACTTTTTAAGTTAAAAGTTTTTTTTACCTATTTGCGTTTTATCCTCCGCACGGAATATATGTGAAGATACTTATATCTATATTTGTGGAGACGCTTGAGTTTTCCTTCGGAGTGAAGGTGTTTCTGCCAAATCTGATTCACGTTTCATGATTCCTTTTTCAGATCTTTGCATCAAGTGCAAAAGTCGAGTCCGCGGTTTCCATTACCTTTTTTGAGAAAATGCTCGAGAAAACTAGTTTGCTCTTTCAATAGATTATTTTCTTTTAGATTTTTATTCATTTATTTTTATGGATTTATTTTTTGCTTATTAAATGTTTAAACTTAAAATTGATTTTCATATAGTTAATGCTACTTTCGTAATTTTTTCTTTATCACGGTTCGGTGGATTGGTTTGGTGTCCAGGAAAACTGGGTGATGGTAGATTCGGTCACAGCAGGTAGCAGATTAAATTAAAAACTTTATACCCATTTATCGGTAGGTACTTGCCCTCCCAACCAGAGTTTTACGATACTGAAGTGCTTAATCTCTTTTGAAGAAAGAAATAGTAGTAATTAGTAAATGAATAATATAAATACCTGAAGCGGCTTGGGTTGGATTGTGTACAATATATGTATTTAAGTACCTGTACGTAGCCTATTTTGTAATTTCCTAGTATGTAAAGGTCTTATACAAATATATAGCTGTGTATATGTTACACTTTTATAGGTATATTTTATTTAATAAAACAAAAATTATTCATTACTACTGTTTTATTCCTCTTAAAATATTTTGCCGGGACCGAATTTACCTATGCAGTTTCACTGTAAAACAAAATTTGGGACCGAATTTAACCGTTATTTTTGACCCCTTTTTTCTTAGGAGGGAATTTGCCTATTCCCGGAAAACTACCTGTTATTAAAACGAAACTATTAGTTATCTGAAGTTTCTATTGTCTTCTCCTTTCGGATAGTGAGGTTTAATTTTTTAGTCAATTATTTTTATTTAGTTTAGTTCTCTGAAGTATATTACTTTAAATAAAAATGTTTATTTTTTTTAGCCTTTTGGAATACCAAGAAGACCACGAAATCAGCCAAGAAGATTTGGAAGAAGGATGCAGTACCGCTAGGTGAGTGTTTTTGTTTAAATTTATGTGTTTTTTACTACTACCAAAATGGGGTTCGTACGGACCGGCGAAACCTGGAAAACTGTGAAAATATCTCATATAAGTCATGGAAAAGTCAGGAAATTTGACAAAAAAATAGTAAAGTCACGGAAACTGTCAATTGGAAAAAATTGAATAACAATGCCAAACAAAAATTTTTTAACTTGATAAATAAAAAAAAATATTTTTGAAAAATCTATGACTTGAACTAAGCCGACAATGAGCGAGATTCTACTATAGATGACTACACATTTCTACCAAGTGTCAATGGATTTCGTACAAAAATCCCTGGCCAAATTAATTCTATTGTTTCATGTGAATGAATTTATTATGTTAATGAAACGTCACTAAATGATAAGATGATATTCCAAATTAAAACCTATTTACGAAAGATCACAAATATGCATCACTGTTTTCAAAAAACTGAAAAATACAAAATTTTAGATTTTTTGGACAGCAATTTTCATTTTATTAATTTTTGAAAATGGAAATTTTGACCAATATGGTTTCTGCAGTTAAAAAAACAGCAATATTTTAAAAACTATTTGTACTAGAAAAGCAAGTGATGGCTTGTTTCAAAGGTCTTTAATCACCCTTTTTTAATTTTTTGTTTTTTTAATTTTTAAAAAAGTTTATTTTTCCTAAAACAACATATTTGGAAAGTTTTAGGATGGAGAAATAATTGGTTCTTTTTTTATTTTATTTTTTTAAAAGAGCCTACAAAGAAAATCCTATAAAAAAAACCCCTTCTAGTTAGTATGTTGACTACAAATACGAGTAATACCTACTTCGTTTTAAAAGTCTTTAAAAGACCTTTTCAATGACTTATCACTCATTGCCTTTTTTATTTTTATTTTTTTAAAAAATTGTTTTTAAAAAACACTACTATTTTTTTTAAAGTAGCTTGTAAGCTTGAAGGTCTTTTGAATGATGTGCTAGTATTTCTGTTTTGAAAAAATTTTGAACACATTTTTTTATGAATTTTTTTTTTTTTGAAAATGTAAAATATATTGTTTCCATGTCTTTTTAATGGAAAATTTTAGGATATATATATAAATAAAGGAGTTTTATAATTTTTTTAAGTTTTATTTTTCAAGGAAAAACTATAATATATGACAGGAAGTAGGTAAGGAATTTAAACAAATAAAAGTATTTAGGTACAACGTATTAAATGTTATCTGCCACAAAAAATGTATTTAGCCATCTTTAACTTTCTTTTTAAAATATTAGAGGAATCCATCATTTCTACAGCAGATAGAGTATATGTTCTACCCGTGGCGGTGTTGGGATTTACTTTCCTTAAGATCGAATTTTGTTCTATGGTCAATTTATCTGCTGAAGGAGATAGAGGGGCCGTGAGGATGCAAAAAAACTAACTTTGACTTCGTTAGTTTCCGAATTTTTGCTAATAATGCATTCTACCCACCAAAATCCGTTATAATTTATTGTAACAAAACCAGAGTCAATGTTTTCAAGTTCCTTTTTGGATAAGGCACTGGTTGCAATAAGGTTTTCAACATTTCCCTCATGACTCATTGAAAATAATTTTGTCACAATTTTGGATTGGCTTATTGGAACTATAGCATGTAGTTTTTGAGTACCTGGGATAGTTTGATCTTCGAGATATCCATTTTCAAGCCACTTGGTGTGTTGTTCATATTCATCAGATTGCACATTTAAAAATTATCCCAGTTATATTGTCTTTTGCAAATTTAAAAAGATCTTGAGGGTTCATGATTTGCTCATTGTATGGCCTTTGTAAACTTGCCTTAGTGACCAACTTTTTTACGGTACCTCCCAATCCATCGCAGGCACTTTTGGCAAAAAAAAATTTCACTCTGCTTTAATGCCAAATTCCATCCATCCGAAAAATAAAAGATTTTGCCTAATTTATTTTTTTGTTTAATTCTGGCAAAAGGTGTCTTAAAAATAAATGGAAACCAACCGTATTGTGCATCAAAATGTTCCAATTTTTCATCTTTACCTTTAAAATAAATTACAAAAGGATGTAATGTATAATAATAATAAAAACAAATGTATAGATAATTCTGAGAAAGAAATTTTTGTTTTTTTTTAATTTCCACATCGCACTTATATTTTTTATAATTTGAAATAAAATTCACATTATTTCTATAAAAAGTTTAATAATAAGCAGACGTTCGAGTAGTAAAGATGAACAAAATCCTTATTTTAGTAAGCTTTTCAAACTGCAGTTTTAGCCTATTTCGAAATCCTGATGTTCAACAGGCATAAATCACATTTAATATCCAGGAGAATTGGCCTTGGTAATGGTATAGATAAGAGGAAAAATCTGATGAAGATAATACAACTCTGTATCACCTCACGGTTAACGCAATCGAATGTAAAAATAACACACACCATTATGGCTGGTATAACTCGTACATAACTGGTCAGCCTAAGAATTTAACACAGCTAACCAATTCTAGTTTTTGTTTTATTATCAGTTGCTTGCTGCAATAGATTAGATTTAAGTTGAAACTTTGCTATCTACCTTCAAGCAATATGAACGCAAATGATTTATCAATTGATGTCATTTTTTCATATTTAAGTAGTAAAAACAGATTGGTAGATTTTAGTTATAAAGAACTGCAATTACTACAAAACAAAAAGTTATATGATCTCTACAGATGAACCTGCCATGTTTTATTCACTACAACAGACTTGAATGAATCACTCACGTCACAGGAAAAATGTCGTCTTTGTAACGAACTTTTATCTATTGTTAGGAAATAATAAATAAATATTTTGAAACCACACTTAGTTTTATTACTGTATTTCATGCAGGGAAAATAGAACGTATAGGGAATAGATATCCCAACCGACCAATCTAAAAAAATAGGGGTAACGATGCGATTGACAGTTTCATAGCTAAAAAGGCATAACGGTTGGGGAAACCTCACTTTTTCTATGTTTTGACACATGGAGTTGACCACTGCTTTTCAAAAGGGCATATTTTATTGTTGTTTTCATGGCAATAATTTTTTACGGTAGCCAGTAAGTTTAGAATTAAAAATAAAGACAACATATTACAATTCATTTATTCTGACATAAAGGCAGGAATTTCAGCTACAAATTAAACTTCAGAATACTTCATCTGTTCTTTGCAGAAAATACTTACTTTTTGTGGAATTTTTATACAATCCGCGAAGCAGGACAGCTCTAGAAGTTGAAATGGAGCAATTTATTAGATATTTTAAAGAAAAGACTCAAAAAAGGCCAAGAAATTCCAACTTTAAAAAGTAATCAACACAAAAAAAAAGTATCGTTCGTCAAGTCGGACCAGAGAACAAATTTTCTCAGGAATATAAATTTACCTAACCATTATGCCTCTCAGATTGCTCCATTCGCTCGTTCAAAATTTGCTACTTTTTCTTTGGTGATATCCATTCCCTATATGTTCCCTGATTTTATGTAATACCTGTCAAGATATTTGGTATACGAGTAGTAACACCTTGTATCTTAGTACTTCTTTCTGATCCAACCTGTATAGTAGATCTTATCCTCTCTCTCACACTCATTAAAAGTCCTTGATCCTCTTCGTCTGCGGTATCTAAACACGATGGCGAGAAAGATTTTTTGCTGATACCACTACTACCATCAAAACATAGGTTTTGATTGACTTGGTTATTTAGTTACCAGCTGTCAGTGTCAGCTTTATAGCAAAAGTTCTGCGGGACGGCGTGAACCAAATGATTAGTTTCGGTCAAGACGATTTCGAGCTACTGCTAGAGGCCCTCTATACCAGAGGTGTGCAACTCATATTGTCCTCTCTTTCTAGTGTTTTCATAATTGCATGTAAAACCGATTTTAGGAAATGAACTGATGTTTTGTTTTCTCTTTTTATAATTTCCCCAGACAGTTATTGAATGATGATGACTTTTTTGGTTAGTAAAATTTGTCAAGGTTTCACAAAAAAAAACAGTAATAGTACGAGATCCGGCTGCAAATTTTTTTACCGATCGCGTAAACACTCAAAATATTTAAAAAGTTGAAGATTAGTACTCACCATTCCCAGAAAGCTTATGGTGCCAGTCGGCATTTGGCCGGAAAAAAAAAAATTGTTTTTGATCCATTTTTTTTACATTTTTTTCTTTTTGGGCTACTTATATTGGGACTTGGATTAGACTTAGGCGATGCCAAAAATGCAATGGTGCCATCCCGCATCCGGCCGCCCGAAGGGGTACTTTTTTTTAAAGCAAAATCGACCCATAACGTAACCACTTGATTGAGGTGTTAAATTAAAGGTATTGATCTCGATACGAATATCAAATGGTGCCACTCCAAATCTGGCAGGAAGTGCCCGGCACCAATGATTTTATACTCAAAACTTGCGGGCCGTTTACTATAGAGGCGAGTTTGTTATTACTATATATCTTCGAGAAAAACATTACTAGCCACAATTTTATAAGGATATTGGGAATACCAACCTTAATATTCCCTAATAAGTGCTCAAAAATCCGACTAGTACCAACACCGCCATATTGAAAAAAAGGTGGAAATAGGTAATTTTTTGGGTTTGTCTCGGGCTTTTTACTAATTATCTCGAAAATTGTTCGGTTCACGATTAAACTTATGGTGTTAAACTAAAATCGTATAAAATTATCTCATAAAAAGTGTAACAACTTTTAGTAGACTCAGACCACCAGTGGCGGAGATAGAATATTTTTTCTTTATATATGTGTTTCTCTTTCTTTCCAAAATATCTCCTAATACAATAAAAAAATATAGGAATTGGAATCATTTATAAATTATAATTATTAGTATTCATTATAAAGCTAAGTGTGGATAACTTAGGGCTATCAGAATTATCAGAGACAACATGTTAACCACCAATCATAAAATATGAAATTAAAAAACTCATATTAAGAACATTATGTTTAAAAAAACAAAAGATCAAAAGATCTTGGGATGAAATAACGAAAATTCAAACTTGGATGAGCATCCTACAAGGAACACACAAAGGACCAAAGCGAAAAGAGGAATGATTAAACGCTTTTCGCTTTGGTCTTTTGTGTGTTTCTTGTGGGATGCTCATCCAAGTTTGAATTTTCGTTATTTTTACCCAAGCTCTTGTGTTTTTTTAGTTTCTTTTCGGTTGAAGTAACTGATTTGGAGGGTTTTTAACTTCTTTTTTGTTAACATTATATTTGTTTTGAAAAACGAAAATTGATGTTTAGAAAATTATTTTAAGAAACTTCAAGTGAGCCACTTTTTTTTTTATATATTAACATGTAATATGTCATATTTTAGAGAGGGAAAAAACTAGTTATTTTTTTAACTCCTATATTTTTTATATTACTAGAAGATATTTTGGAAAGGAGAAACACATATTTGAAGAAAAAATATTCTATCTCCGCTGGTGGTCTTAGCCTAAAAGTTGTTACACTGTTTGAGAGATAATTTTATACGCTTTTAGTTTGTAACCCATAAGTTTTTTGGTGGACCGAACAGTTTTCGAGATAATTAGTAAAAAAGCTCAAGACGAACCCAAAAAATTATTTATTTCCACCATTTTTTCAATATGGCGGCATTGGTACCAGTTGGATTTTTGAGGACTTATTAGGGAATATTAAGGTTGGTATTCCTAACATCATTATAAAAAATTGTGTCTACTAATGTTTTTATAATTTATAAATGATTCCAATTCCTATATTTTTTATTGTATTAGGAGATATTTTGGAAAGAAAGAGAAACACATATTTAAAGAAAAAATATTCTATCTCCGCCGCTGGTGGTCTGAGCCTAAAAGTTGTTACACTGTTTGAGAGATAATTTTATACGCTTTTAGTTTGAAACCATAAGTTTTTTGGTGGACCGAACAGTTTTCGAGATAATTAGTAAAAAAGCTCAAGACAAACCCAAAAAATTACCTATTTCCACCATTTTTTCAATATGGCGGCGTTGGTACCAGTTGGATTTTTGAGGGCTTATTAGTGAATATTAAGGTTGGTATTCCTAACATCCTTATAAAAAAATTGTGTTTACTAATGTTTTTCTTGAAGATATATGCAATAACTAACTCGCCTCTATAGTAAACGGTTCGCGAGTTTCGAGTATAAAATCATTGGTGCCGGGCACTTCAGGCCAGATTTGGAGTGGCACCATTTGATATTCGTATCGAGGAAATCAATACCTTTAATTTGACACCTCAATCAAGTGGTTACGTTATGGGTCGATTTTGCTTAAAAAAAAGTGTCTCTTCGGGCGATGGTGCCGCGGCAATGCGACCGGATGCGAATACAAGTATTTTTTGGTTACGCCCAAAAGGAAAAAATGTCAAAAAATGGTATCATAAGCTTTCTTGGAAGGGTGAGTACTAATCTTCAACTTTTAAAATATTTTGAGTGGTTACGCGATCGGTCAAAAAATTTGCAGACGGATCTCGTCGTATAAGGTTCCCGGGAGATTTAAAAATGTTAATAGTAGGTAAAATAAAAAAAAATATTATTAAACTATCTCTATTCCTCCTTTTCTTAAAATAATAATACATAATATTATTTAAATTTAACTTATCTTACTTACCTCGCAAATTCAACTATTTTTATTAATTTTCCAGTTTGGAAAATGCATGGTCTCTTTCCATTTTTCTTGCGTTTCTTTTTCCATTGAACAATGAAACAATACAAAATGTGAAATTGACCAAATTATTTATTTCCAATGGTTGCCAACACACAAAAAAATTATCAACGTTTCTCGAACAACTGCCAAATCGAGTTGCTTACCTCTGGTAAAACAATAACTGTCAAAAATTGTATACAGGGCCTCTACCTACTGCTATTTTATGACTTAACATAGTATATTCTTTAATTTTACAAAAACTCTGAGTTACTACAAGTGGTAGAAAAAACTTTTTTGGTTAAAAGAAAAAAAGAGATGGCAGAAGAATGCGAAAAACATCTTAATTTAATATATGTTCATAAAAAATTAAAACTTTGCTTTGTTCAAGTGCGTTTTCGCCAAGTGTTAACACGTTTAAATAAAAAAATTGAAACTGTCAAGTAAAAAAAAATATTCTGTGATTACGTCAAAAAATTTCCGATTTAATGCGATGTTGGTTACCAACCCAAGCGAAAAATACGTGTGTTGTCATGGTGACCTGTCAAAAAAAGCATTTTGGTTGGTTAAAAAGTACAGGTGTGGAATTTTTAATACAATACAACTTTTTAATACAATACAACCGGGCGTTTTAGAGCGATAAGTGGCACTTTAACGCCCTAGAGCTCATTTAACGCCTGCGGGCATTAAAGTGATTTTGGCTGAAATTTGATAGTAATCTTGCTTTTTGTGTTTGGCTTGCATTTTGTCCACGACTGATTGTCGATCCTTGCGAATGGAGTTCGTAGCAAAGGATGGGTATTAAAATAGTAAAATACCAATTAGTCCAAAATACTGAAAATTACTTACTTAAATGATAAAACATCCATTGGATATCCAAAACAGTTCGGATAAATGACTATATTTATTAATATGTCAATTGACATAGATTTTTTGATAAATATTCAATGTTGAGTCAATATATATAAAGTACATAACTTTTGCTGAACACAAATTGAACGTCAACCGGATATAGTTTATTTCGTTTCGTTTAATCGTTATCCATTGGATATCCAAAAACTAACTAAAACAGTTCTTTATGGATAAAAATTGTCATCCACTGTATCAGGAAAAACCTTTGTTCAATGGATGTCCATAAAGGGTCCATGGACAATGCGGGCGGTTTTCATAAAGTTTTCTGAATTTCGCGGGCAAAAGGTCCTTCTTTTCCTTTCATTTCCCTGGGGAGATTTGGTAAACTCTGTTGCTCGAAATTCTTTTTTTAATAGTAGAAGGGGTTTACGTTATAACAAGCTTTTTCAACAAAATAAAATCTTAAATTCTGCTGCGTAAGTATGATAGTAAAAAAATATTATTTCCTTTCATGGCATGATTTGATTATATTTTTTAGGCCAACAAATTGGTTTCTCTTGTAACTAAAAATAGAGTATTTTTTTTAATAAAAAGAAAACTTCTAGCGACAGATAAAAATATCCCGAAAAAAAACTTTGCCGCCTGTTAGAATAAAAAAACGTTACAATATTGTGTGATATTTTTAGGACTAGAACATTAGAATATCTCCCAAATGTCCTATCAATGTGCAAATGTAAGGACATTTTTAAGACCTTACCAGAACCATCGTGGAATATCCTGCATAGAATATTCGGTGAATGTACTGTTCAGGATGTGTTTTTTGAATGTGCATATCCAAAAGGAAAGGACATTTTACGGAAATAGGCAGAACAGGAATATCCTGCATAGAATATTCGCTGAATGTTCTATTCAGTATATCCAGGGAACGTATTTTCAATGTGCTGTCAATATCCAAAAGAAAGGCCATTTTCCGGACTTTAGTGGAACATTCAGAGAATATTCTGCATGAAATATTCGCTGAATGTACTGTCCAGGATATCCTAAGAATGTTTTTAAATGTGCTGTCATTGTCTAAAAAAGGGACATTTTTCGAACTTTCACAGAACATTCCTGGAATATCCTGCATAGAATGTTCGCTGAATGTACTAGGTAAGATATTCTGAGAATGTCTTTTCAATGTGCTGTTTATGTGCTAACTTGAAAGTTATTCAGAGCACGTTTTTGGAACATGCTACGAATATACTGTGAATGTTCCAGAACATTCAGACATTCACAGCGCCTTACTGGCATATCCATGGAATACCCTGTGCTATTAGGGGTAGTGTCCATTGCATTTTTCTAGAGTTTTTAACCTAGAATTTAATTATTAAATCAGATATCATTACTCACTTTTAGTTTTTGAGATATAACACAAAGTTGGTATTTTTATTATGGAACACCCCAATCTTTGTTTTATTTGTGCCTCTTACAAAAATCCGATAAATAGATTTCGAGTTACTAAATATTTTCTATAAATTATATAGTAGGACATTATTAAAAAAATTTAGAGTGCCTTGGTTGAAACTCTGAGCATAAAATATAGGTATAATGATTTGTTATTGATATAATAGTAGGCCTTGAATTCAGTTAAGAAGCAAAATAGTTTTTTATTTCTTCATAACAAATTATTTTGATCATCTCAAATTGACAACCATGTCACTCTACATTTTTTTAATAACGAGTCGTGCCGCTTTTATCAGAGTCTACTATATGATTTATGGAACATATTTAATAACTCGACAACTATTTATCCTATATTGATATATTTTTCGTAATAATCGTAAGACGTACATCTTTTTAAAGGCATTCAAAATATGTAAAAAAAGTAGTGTGTTCCATAAGAAAAATACCAACTTTATGTTATATCTCAAAAACTAAAAGTGAGTCATAAAATCTGATTCAGAAATTAAATTCTAGTTTAAGAACTCTACAAAAATGCAATTACCACCACGAAGATATTCTCATAAATAAAAAAGTATAGAGCCTATCCCATAGTGCAGACTTTTCAAAAAGCCCCCGTTGCTCGAAGACGAGGTGACATTGAAATGCGGTTTTTACCAAAAATCTTGTCTTGAAATTTGAGCATCCCAAAGGGGGGTCGAATTTTCTCTTTCTCCTCTAGAAGTTCCCGAAACCCCCCAAAACCATCGAATTTTGGACATTATAAAACCATTATTTTTCATTTCTATCTTAATTAGTTTTAGGTTAGTGAAGCTGCCCCCCCCCTCCCCACTTGAAATTAAAAAAAATACTAGTAAACTTATTTACGCACCTTTTGCGCAGTATTGCACAACCACTTTTATCTTTTGCGCAGAAACCGTCTGGGAACTTCGGGTATTTCTTTGTGGGTGGGGCCAACTTCACGCTACCCCCCCCCCCCACTTAATTTTTCTAAGTTTTTATCACTCAGATTAAATACGTTTTGCGCAGCAATGCGCAGTCATTAAAACATTTTGCGAGCAACTCCTCAAAAGATATAGGCATTGCCAGAGCATGAAGTTGCTCCCCCCACTTATCATTTTTTCAAACCAAATATTGTATTCACTAGTATTCATTTTGCGCAGCCAACTTAAGTTTTTGTGCAGCAACTTCAAAAAAGTTACAGCTGGTTGCGCAGTAAATATGTTTGATTGCTAAATAATATTCACACCTTTAAGCGAGACGACTCGTTTTCTTATGCTGAGCTGAGTCGAGGTTTGAGTGTTTAACGTAAAAGGGGCGACTGGGGGGGGGGGGAAGAGAAAGGTGACAAATATGAAAAGTTCGATACAGGAAAAACTGAAGTTTTTGGCAAAATCTGCAATAATAAGGTCCTAATTTTAAAAAAATTAGAGTGGGGGAAGAAGGGATAAAATATTAAAAATTGAATACAGGTAAAATGGGTGTCGATTTTTTTATAAGTTGAGATCAAGAAAATTAATTTGTGTTTTTGACCAAATGTCTGCATAGTTAAGAGTCGGCATATGTTAAAAGTCGGATGCCGGGTAATCTGTTCGCGTTTATACGGAAATTAGCACAACCTACTTAGTGAGGCATAGTTTATTTTACACTCAGTTCGGGAATAGTTATTTACCTAACAAGGGCGAAAACTTTTACAATATTATACAAACATAAATGCATGCAATGCACGGCGCGCGGAAAAACTATTTTTACGCCCGCAAGTAGGAAATAGTTATTTTCCTACGACCACACACGAAAATAATCTCTCTATAACTCTTCAGAAAGTTTTGTATTTCACACGCATATCAATTTTATTTTCGTCTCTAGAGACGAAAATGTTTTCTTCTGTAGTGAGGAAAATCAATGACATCAAACCATCCAAACAATGTAGGTATCTAGTAGGCTATGATTTAAGAATCGGAAATAGACCGAACCCATTTTTGTCCCTAGAGAAAAAATACTTTGTTCTCTTGAGATGAAAATGAAAAAAAATGTAATAACAATAAAAAATACGAATTAAATCCTAAAGTGGTCGTAGGAAAAGTAGCGTACATAACTCGATAGAAAGTAACTTCCTTACACTCACGTGTTGTTTCACTGTGTGAAATTTGTCATTTTCTTCTCTCGTTATGTAATATACTATATATATTTTCTACTAGTGTGCGGGAATGGATTTACCCTGTGTCTTTCCTTTTTTCTTGCACGCATTTTGTTAAAATTATTTAAAATAAAATTTAAATAACTATTTTATTTACCTAACAAGTGCGGAAAGTGATACTTTTCCGCACGCGACGGCAGTTGTGACGCGGAGCGGAGTTCGGCCAAGTGTTTTTGTCCATCTTAGTTATCAAAAAAAAATGTTTTAATGCGCAAATATTTTATAATAATGCTACAAAATGACACAGAAGATAAAATAGTTACTTAAATCATTTAATTATTCCTAAATATCTTTTCAGCACTAGTCCGGAACAGTAACTTTTCCACACGGTTTGTTAGTCAAGTGCCTACACGTGACTTTTTAAGTTTAACGGTTAAGGCTATGAATTTTCTGAATGAAAAATAGTACCCATAGATTAGAGTATATTTGAATTAAAATATTGTCCTTTAAAGTGAAAATCGTGCGTTACATTAAAAATCGTGCGGAAAAGTAACTTTTCAGCATGTTCGTAGGAAAACACATTTACAAAACAGTATATACATAACAAAAAATTATATTGCAATTTTTTCCAAAATGATTGATGATTCTATCGTTATGCTTTAGGTGATATTTAATGTTGTTTTTTTTTTAACTTCAAAAATTGTTCTTAATCTGATAGTTCTAAGGATAGTTCTGTCACTTTTTGGATTAATATTTTCCAATTTTTTTGTTTAACATCGAGAATTGGGGTCCTAGGCAAAAGACCTCGAATAAGTAACACACGAAAAAAAAAATTGACTATTGTGCCATCGATCCACCATAATTTCTAAACCTTTAACAATTTTTGTTATTTTCGGAAATACGGGCCCTTTTCAGAAAACTACGTTAGCAACATTTATCAAAAATTATCTAAGGTTCTACTTATTATGCAAGTTTCACTGCTTAATTATTATTTTCTCTTAATTAAACTTTTCATCTTCCAGACTAATATGCGATTTTCGTACGAACTTTTGACTAGCATGGATATAGAAAAACCTCTCTAGCATAGCCCCACCCCAATTTTTTTGCATCTGTAATAGCAGCCCTAAAAGGGAATGAATAGAGCTACAAAAAAAATATAGACTTATCAAAATCTCACAAAGTTTGTAGAAATGCCAGCGAGAGATAATGCGTTTATATTTTTGAGGAAAATTTTCACAGTTTTGAATTAGTGGATTTTCAAATTTAACCGTTGGTGAGGACGCTACTGAAAAAAAAATTTAACAAACTGACAAGATTAAAAGGCATATTTGAACGTTATTCGAAAAATATACATAACAACAAAAATGGCAACATATCTCTAGGCAAAAAAAATTAAGTCCTGCAGATTTATAAAAAAAGACAATTATTTCGGTACCCTTTGTGCTAAAAAGGCCACGGGTAATCTGTACCAGAAAATATTTTAAAAAGCAGCAAAAGAAACGTAAGATAATCGGTGAATTTTTAAAGTCAATAAATATAATTTCGGAATTCAAACATAAAACCCAGAACAAAGGAGAGTAACTTGCAAAGAAGTTGAAAAAGCTGAAATTTTAACATTTTTCCAAAACGAGCCGCTACTGTTTTCGTACCACTTACTTTTAAACAAAAACGAATACCTTTCTGGAAATGAAAACCATTCTTAAGAGGGATTCTTAGTTTTTGAGATATTCATGAAAAACTTGAGTAATGCTTAGATTTTCCTCTTTTGTACTAAAAATTCCGTTACCGCCCCCCCCCCCACCCAAGGGACGTAGGCCGAAATTATTTGACTTTTGATTGTGATATAGTCATAATGTCATGTCATAAAAGTTTAAACAATCTTACACATTTTTTGAAAATCAAGAAATAAACGGACTAAAGAAATTTTCAAAGGCTTGGCAAGCACGGAAATCTCACCCGTTCACAGCTTTAGATGAAAGAATTATCATTCGAATAGAAGAATTTAGTTCTTCTTTTGTAGTTTTCTCTTTGTCACCGTAAAGTTAAAATTTTTAATTTGCGCCTATCGCTTTTATTATGGTAAAAGAAAGATTAAAAAAAAATATGAGCATGCAAAAGTGCATTTAGTAAGAGCTTGTTCTTTAAAAGTTTTTTGTAATAAAAATTTTGATTGAAATCGAACAAACTAAATCTTTTTCTCTCCACTTCTCCCGCTAAATGGAGGTGGGTTCCTGAGAATACCATATTATTGTATTTTCACCGGAACTGTAAACGCATAATAAATTTGAACACAATCGGATGGTATAAGTCAGTTAAAATAGGTTAACAAAACATGACCGAAAATCGTCCATCCTGAATGCGCTATATTGTCACGTAGGCCTTCAGGTTAACGGGTAGGTTACGTAACGCCTGATTCACAGTTTCACTTTTAACCGCTACTTCTATTTATATCTTTATCGAAAAAAGTGATATGGCAATAGAAAATATAAACTAAACGACGAAGAGGGAAATAGAAGTGAACTCAAAGAAGTGAAACTGTGGATCAGGCCGCCTTACAAGTGGCAAGGTCGCTACTTTCCTGTCAACTTTGGCTGCCTAACTAAATCTACAATTTCAACGCCCGGATCGCGTCAACCGAAAGGCCGCGAGCCGTGACGGTTGTGTACAAACGGGAACGTTCCCTTAAGGGAAGGTCATTCAAAGGTTTCGTGACGGTTTAGGGAGACTCACCTTAATTTCGACGGAGAATTGTATTATAAAAGAAACAGTTTATACAAGATACAGTGACACATGGTTATGTGAGAGATAACAAAATTAACTTTACTTACGTTAGATCACTACACTTCACGGGCACTCGCCGACTCTGGATTGGTTGTCTAGCCCTGTGCGGTTTGTAGATCAAAAAATCCCCTTTTTTCTTGCGCGACCCAACTTTGAATGCCACCAAAATCCCACCTTTCTTTCCAAGTGGACTTTCGATTTACGTCAGAGTGTGTGACAATTTTACTTCCACGTCTTCGGAGGGGTAACGATCGAACGGTCAAGCGTTGCCTTAGACTACACGTATTGGTTCGCTTTGCTGATGCAGCGCTTTCCAATTAGGCCAACGTTCGTCGAACTACTTCGTAATTGTTGAAATTAAATTATTTATGACTTAGAATAACCAACTATTATATTAAAATTATTAAAATAATGACCTTTTTGGCCAATCGTTACAATATTGAATTTTCAAAATCTGATCAAAAATTCGTATTCCTTTTCCCCAAAAGCCCCCCAATACCAATTTTAGTTGAAATAGGATAAACTTAGGTGTTTTCCCCCTCCACTCCTCTCGTAGGGGGAGGGGTGCATAATAATGACATATTATTGTATGGTCACCGGAACTATAAATGCATGCCAAATTTGAAGGCAACCGGATGTGTATGAGTTTGTTAAAATTGGTTAGCAAAAGATCGTCCATCTTGAATCCGCCATGTTGAATTTTCTATATAAGCAACTATATAAGCATGCCAAATTTGAAGTCGATCGGATGTCGGGAAGTTGGTCAAAATTAAGTTGTAAGATTCCACTCTAACAAACACACATATTTACATAGATAGGTACATTGCAAGTTAAAAAATCGCCACCCGTTTCACCTGTATTCAACTTTTATTATTTTATCCCTTCTTTCCCCACTCTAATTAACTTACTAGGGCTTTATTATTACAGATATTGTAAAAAATTACAGTTTTTTGAATTCCTTGGCCGCAAGTTATACAGAATCGACACCCATATATCCTGTATCCAAGTTTCGATATTTTTCACTTTTCTCTCACCCCCCCCCCCTTTTACGTTAAACACTCAAACCTCGACTCAGCTTAGCATGAGAACACGAGTCATCTCACTAAGCTAAATGTCAGGTGTGAATGTTATTTAGCAAGGGCAAATTAACATACTTACTGCGCAAGCACTAAAACATCTGTAACTTTTTTGGGTTTGCTGTGCAAAAAAATACTAGTGAATACAATATTTGGTTTAAAAAAATGATAAGTGGGGGGGGGGGGCAACTTCACGCTCTTGTAATGCCTATATCCTTTGAGTGGTTGCTGCGCAAAATATTTTAATGACTGCGCATTGCTGCGCAAAACGTATTCAATCTAATTGAGTGATAAAGACTTAAAAAAACTAAGTGAGGGGGGGGGCTAGCGTGAATTTGGCCCCACATATAAAGAAATGCCCACAGTTTCCAGACTGTTGCTGCGCAAAAGATAAAAGTGGTTGCGTACCGTTCGTTGTATCTAATTCTCAATACGTACGTATCAATTACCGAATTACAAACAAAAATTTCAAATTATAGCGTTATTTCTAATTAAATTTTTAGAATAAATCCAATACAACAAAACCAAATTCAGAATTTACTCCAACTTTTTGTTCCTATACATCCACCTAGTAAACCAACCCCAATGTCTGAAGTTTCGACAGCAGTCTTTAAACCTAAATTTGAAAATAAACCATCTACTTTTAATCAGAATTCGTTCCAGCATTTCAAACCAATTTTTTCAAACCAACTGCTCCTTTCACACATTACATCACAATACAAACGAAGAAGAAGAGATTAATCAACCTATTCTTTGTTACTTTGATTTTGAAACAACAATATTTACCCCTTGAAGCAGAAACTGAAAATCCTGTTTCTCACGATTTGTCTGAAAAAATTTTCAATTTACCTTATCAATATCAAAATCTTATAAACATAGGAGCCTCTCACTAAATTATTTCACCTCGCTTTGCATATCTTTTTCCGAACTATATTTATAAACAACTTTTCTCAGTAATTGCTTGTAACAGAGAAATAATAGAAAAATATAATTTTTGATATCCCCTTTTAAAAGAATTTGGAATTTCAGATATTATCAATTTACATGTAATAGATTGGCACGAAAATTACGACGCTTTAATTGGCAATTATATTTTTCAATCAATGAATGGCTCTATTGACTACAACATTAATACACTTTGATTAAAAGATAAAAACATATCCTTTGTCACAACATTAACACCACAGAGTAGAAACAAATTAAAAATTCCTGTTAATTTACAAAAAGGGCAAGCCTTATATAACAATTCCCGATTGGTTTTTCGAAAATGTCCTTTAAACATAAGATTCATGTTATACCACGATACACCTAACACGGTATGCTGATTTCTTGTCGCAGATTCGACACGCGCCGCGCATGACGTCACGCTGGAATCAGAATTGTCTGTTTACGACTGAGAGCTGATTTTGTGATTTCACTGATTTTTCGGTCGTATTTTTGTAATTATGATTGTTCAGGACTATCAAAGAGTTTAACTAAATATTCTACTTTTCGTTTATAACTGAAATATCAATTAAAAGAGTATGTCAAAGATACAAGGATCAAATATTAATGATATTTAGTAATATACGTACCTAATTCCTGAATAAAGTTTGATATCAATAATTAGTATATATTATTTTTAACGTTTTTCATTTCTCTTCAACTCCATATATGTAATAGAAATTATCTATATTATATATAACAAGGTAATAGAATTAGAGCATTTTTATTTACTTAGATACTGTCGTTTTAAAAAAAGTAATACAGGCAGAATTTTTGATTTCAACAGCAAAACTCAGTGATAATTAAAGCTGTGCAAAAATGAAAATGTGAACAATGGAAAATGTCATAATTCACACAGTGGCGCCCTTAATTAAATTCTAATTTGAAGTAAAAATGTGACAATAACCAGGCTTTTCGGGGGGGGGGGGGTTAAACCCGCCCCACTGATTCACAGTAGTCCTCTTGCTCGTTTTTTTTTTCAGTAATGAGTGAATTTGGCATTTTCTTTTCTTTTGATTTGTTGGAAATATTAGGTTGGTCTAATAGATTTGTACACGCTGCGCTGTTAAAAAAAAATGTCTCAACTCGAAATTCACCCTGTGTACATATGATAGGTTCTTTGATCTTTCAAATCATATTTTTCAATCCAATCATTCTAATTATATTTAAAGTATCTGATTTTTCTCAAAAGAGTAAGCATATTTTCCTTGTAAATTACTCCCTGCCTTACGTGAGATTTAACTGATAAATTCCATAAAAATATGTGTATAGGGTATTATAGATGTAATTTCATCACATATTACATTGGCAAAATCCAGTTGGTTACAAAATATTCTATATTTCCAAATAAAAGATCATGTAAAGCATACACTTGATATTGAAGATTTCAAATTATGATTTTAACGTGACGTCACATTGTGCGAGAGAGATAACAAGATCCTGCGCACTGGCGTACCGTGTTAGGTGTATCGTGTGTTATACCATCAGAATGCTTTAATATTCAAACAAACTTTGTCAATTCCAAAAATATTATATTCTTGATTCCTTACGATTCGACCATTTAAATTCCTAAGAAGTACAAGCTGTCATTGATATTTGCATCTATTATGTATTGCGATTTAACATTTACTAATCATATCAAGCATCATATAAGAACCAAAGATGATAAACCATTAACTTCATAAAGTATAATCCCAAATTGCCAGATAAAAAATTTTACGTCCAATAAGGATTTGGTTAAATTTTCCGGCGTTGTGTTTCGCCAGGGGCAGTGCACTCGACAAAGTTTGAAAGAAGTCGCTAGTTATCAATATATATATTATGTAATTTACTAAGTATAATAAATATAATGTTGTAAATTAATATATTTCTGTTATTTTTTAAAATAATTATTAAATAATGGTAACTACTGTTTTTGTCAGTTAGTTTTTTAAAAACTATTTTTAACATATTTTACCGAACTTTGGATATGAATTTAAAGAGTTGTGATTAAGTACAATATCGGCACTTGGACCATTTTAATATTTTACAGAGATTTTTGAATTATATTTTTAAATTTGTTACTGCTTTAGAAAATTTAAAAAACATGTTGTATAGCAAGCTGTATATTATTGTCCATTGATGATGCAAAAGATTGATCATCGAAGAAAATCTGAAAACCATGTTAACTGGTAACTTGTAGTTACTTCGAGGAAAACCCCTTTTAGTAATAACCCATCATTTTTGTTTTTCTGTTTTTACCTATTTTATTTTTTTTACAGTTCAACAGAAGACGATCACAAGCTATTCTTTGAAGATTTTAAAGAAAGCATACATCAAAACAAATCGGAACATTCTTGTGAATTTTGCGGTTACTATACCACAAGAAAAGACCACATGCAACGGCACATGTTCAGACATAAAGAAAAGCACGATTTACCACTATTTAAATGCGAAAGTTGTAACTATGAAACTCCCAGGAAGGACCACTTAAAAAAGCATTCGATTAAACACAAACCTGAACACGAGGTTAAAAAACTAACATGTCCTTACTGCAGCTATCAAATAGTGAGGACTGACCATATGAAAAACCATATCATTTCCAAGCACAAGGACGAATTAAAAATGTTACAATGTTACAGTTGCGACTTTCAAACGCCGCATGGGGATATTTTCTCGCGCCATCTATTGCGACACACAAACAAAAAAAATAAAGAATTCAAATGCGGGGTAGATGGTTGTGAATACTCCAGCAGGGAAAAGAAAAATTTAAATAGGCATGTAATTAGACAACATAAATTGTAACTATCGAACATAAAAGTAGTCCAGTGCATTTAGCATTCTAGTTGATACAGGGTGATTCTTTATAATTTCCACCCCCCCCCCTAACTTCCTTAGTATTGAATCCAGAAATTGCATAATTTTCGATAAACTTGGAAATGACGTTCTTAAAAACTGACAGCATTATTGCAAATACCCACATAACAAATAAACATTTCTGTGATGTAATAGTCATATCATACTTAGAGAACAGAGAATGTGATAGGAATGTTACATTTTACCATTGGGAATATTACACACATGCCGGTAATAATTTACGTTCTAGCTCATACAGGTGATATAAATGTGATAGAAACGAGACGTGAAACATGACTATAATAGGACCAGAACGTTTTTTCAAAATAATTATATTTATATACCTGGGCACTGACTATAACATCCCACATAGCAAATTTATACCTATTGAATATTGCATGTATATGATTTTGTGATTCAAAACAAGTCCAGATGTCTACGAAGTTGCGAAAAAGAGCAGAAGGTTAAATGGTACTATCAAGGCACCATTGAGACTTACTCAAGAACTTTTTATGGGGAATTTTGTAAATCGCCCAGAACCTAGTTTATCAACGATTCATAGGTTTGTGCAGAATTTTGAAAAGTTTGTTTGTGTAAGTAGCGCCAAGAAACCATAAAAAAAACCCACTGTTTTGAATGACGAGCACAAAGTACGAGATGTGATGATTTGCGCTGCAGTGGAGGAAAATCGAAAGGTAACTAGCCACCAAATTGCCGAAGCAGTTGATACGTCTTCAGCCACTGTCTTACGTATTCTCAAAAAGAATGGTTATCATTCTTACAAAGCGTGAAAAACGCATTCAATTTTTCCGGAGGACAACTATCGTCGTATGGAATTTCGCGAAACAATAATGAAAGCACTTTTCCATTATTGAATCGTCATAACCCAACACACGTTCGATATTGGTCGAGGAAAAATTTGCATTTATATTTTGACGTAAGAACACAGTATCCCCAAAAACTAAATGTTTGGGGTGGTATTGTAGGGGAACACGTAATTGGGTCATTTTTTTATTGACGGCAATTTGAATGGTGGGATCCACTGCAGCAGCATATTATTCCAACTGCTAGGCAGTTACTAGCTGTGAGATTTGGTGAAACATGGTTTCAACAAGATGGTTGGCCCGCTCACAATGTTGGCCTTGTTAGGGAATATCTTGATAGTGTATTATCTAATCGGGTTATAAATACACGGGGAACTATTTTATGGCCAGCTCGATAATCCGATCTTGCTCCTAATGACTTCTATCTGTGAAGTTTATCAAAAATAAAGTTTACGGGCATGAAAGGCTAATAATTTGGAAGAACTTCGGATTAAAATTGAAGAAACTTTTGAAACTATGACCCCTAACATGCTTGGAAACGTTAGAAGTGGTTTTTATAATAGGAACAATGAGGACTTTTCGAACATTTGCTCTAATTTTTTTGTGACTGGAAGAATCTTTTTGGTTTTTAGATTGTATTATTTTATTTTGAAAACTTGCTTTTATTTTGTTTCTCATTACTATTTTCATTGTAACACGTTGTTAGTGATAAATCTGAGCAGTTAAAAATAAAACGCTCTAATTTATCAGTGACACAAAACAAGAAAATTACGTTATCAAAATTTGCGTATTTACTGAGCAAATTCCGGTTTCATGGAATACACTTCACATTGCACCATAGTTAGAGGCGTACTAACCGCAAGCCGTGAACGGTGATCGCAAATTTGAGTGTTGGTTGCTTCACTGATAGGTGTGCGCTGTCCCTGCGTGTACGTACACTGGCAAATTGGACTTCTTCCGGCCTATGTTCGCAGTAGCCTGAAGCGCTCTGTATAGCCTATAGATATAGGTATATCAATGTACCATTATGTTAATGTACTACTTGAGATAAGTTATCAAAAGATTACCTAAATAACTTTTTGCTATATGTATAATAATATTACCTGCTACATAGAGAACATATTGATGACATTAAACTAAATTACAATTATAAATCATATAAATTGCGTTCTTTTCACAACATAGTAATATTTTCAGCAAACATGCCAAAATCCTGACAAAAATATTCTCCATAAAAATAACTTGATTATCACGTTCTCATGGGAATATTATTATCTTATTACCAAAGAAATATAACTATCACAAACTCTCAAAGAATATTCAACAAAAAATAGGTCTGGTCTACCATATGAATATTCCTCCAGTGTTATGTGGGTAGGACACTGTGGGCGGTATTTACTAAGGACTATGGGTATCGAAAAATTTATTTTAAGTCGAACCAGACCACAATTTATAAGATAATTTTCCTGGATAGACGTCAAAATGTACTGGAATGAGACGCATAGGGCCATTTTTTCTTAAAACTGTCCATATAATCCGTAAATATTAATAAAATATGGGTAAACAAGAAATCTGAGAAATGTCAAAGTGACACGGGATGTTGTATTTTGAGTAAAATTATCGTACATTATAGACCACCGCCAAAAGGTGGTTTATCTGCTTTAAATTTTAAAACAATCACGATTTGGTTGATTTTTTTGTTCATTACTAAAAAATTCCAGGATTTTTTTTTTCCTTCAATTGGGTATTTGTTTTTTAAGACAAAATCTAGGAACGTATGTTATCTCACTTTAAGTTGATTCAGGGAGAAATGATTCCTGACATACACACATCTGGTTTGCTTAGGCGTTTGTACACCAACTACGCGCCAAAAAAAAATAAAATTTTTGTGGGAACTGTTAGCGCGCGAAATCTTAAACAGCAATTTTTCCCGGTATAAATCTTGCGCTATAACCGCTGCGCGCTGTTATTTTTCAAGCAAGCAAACAATTATAGTGTAAATGAGATTCCGGCATATTCACAAACCGCGCAAATGTAACAACCTTATTAAACCAAATTAAAGAATAGCGCGGTTTTGTGATTTGTGCGGTGATGTTATATTACACGCCGGTAAAAGTCTTCAGCGGTAAATTCTTGCGCGTTAGGGTCGAGAGGAACGTGTGATTTTAGCAATTTTTCTAAATTTTTATGAAAACTCAGATTTTTTGCAGAAGCATGGAAGAGGGAGAGCAATTGCCTACTCTCGTTCCTTCCTACATTTATCCCAGACCTTACCTTACGCCTAAACTCCAAATTGCAACCTCTTGGTGGCATCTATAAATTAACTAATGTCGCGGGAGAGTAGGTAAGTGTTTCGTTACCATTTGTAACCGAAAATTATAAATAAAATAATGAAATAACTAAATACTTCAACATTAAAAATATTTGTTACCTTATTTAAAGAGGAGGGGGGGGGGGTAGAAGGAAGAAAGGTATAGAAAATACTATAAAGATGGACAAAATAAAATTTGTCAAAATTGGTGGTTCATGCGTTTATAGATGTAGAAGGCTTTCTTTTATTTCAGAAGGTACGGTCTCCTTCAAAACGAACAAAACGTCAGTTAAGTTTTTGGACAGTTTTCAATCGATAAAAATGAATGAATTATAAATTTTTATTTAATATTTTCATCATATTGAAGAAGTGTTGTGTAAGAATATATCTTTTCATATGGACCTCTGCAAATTCAGGAATAAAAAGCGATAAAAAAATATAAGTAAGTAACCCATTTAACAGCGTATTTTTAGTTAAAAAGCTTACTATACGAGGATAAATCCGCCGTCAATTTGCTTTTTTTCCATTTTTTTCACGAAATTTTTGGAATACCTGTGTTTTTTCCTTGCGAAATCATTTATATGATTATAGTACGTCCAAAATTTCAATAAGTTTTATTTAAATTTAAAGAAAAACCCGCAAAATTAGATTAAAAACCACATACGCCCCATAGTCCTAAACCCTAACCCATCTTAGTAAATATAGCCCTGTATGTTTTTTTAAATTAAGATTGGCCCTTTCTTCCGGATTTCGAAAATATATAATATGTTGAGGTTATCTTTGGCGGTTCCCAGGTAAAATAAATTTGGCATAAGGGCAATATATTAGACAAGGAAAAATAGTCTGACAAAAATACCGCATCAAACCTCTTGAAGAAATTTGACAAGATTTTACCAGATTTAATATATTTTTGATGCGGTTTGTGAAACATCCCTCATAGGATCTCTTAAAATCTTGTCAATTCTAGAGTGCCAAAAATTGTTTCTCGTAAAAATATGGTGAAAACTGATCAGTTTTCACAAGTTTTCCCGATGCAAAAATCTGGCTGGTGAAATCTCGTCAAGCTAATCAAATCTCTTAATATCTGTTGAAGACTTGAACAGGTTTTAAGAGTTTTGATGCGGTTTTTTGTGGAGGGGGGAATATTTGTTCAACGCATTAGTCTTACAGCATTGTTTTTGTGAATTTGTACAACGACCGTTTAAAGAAGAAAGAAAATATCTATGAAAATTAAAAAAAAATAACAGGGTGTAATTAAAGTTAATGTCATAATTTGACATTTGCAGTGACAGTTAAGAACTTTAATGTATGTCATTAGAAAGTTTTAAAAAGTTATACAACTTCTATGTTTCTAGTTGCAATAGTAAGGGAGTTAAGGGGGGTTGGAAAATATGGTAAATCACCCTGTACAAATTAGAAACGAGCTACTTTTTTTTTTAATGCCTTGTACTAGTTAGGTCATTTATCCCACAAAAAGTCACCACTTCTACCGAAGGCATCCCTCCCCTAAAATGTACTAAGTTAAAAGCACTAGACAAGAAAGTCACTAAATTGTAAAATAGTCAAAAAGGAAAATAAAATTTTTTATATTGTGTTCTGTAGTTCGATTTTGTTTCATAAAAGCAGTGTTTACTATAAATTTTTATAAAATATTTATTTCTTTCAGTTTTTTGGTTAGAACTTTTTTGGTATAAAAGTTAAAGGTCTTTTGAATGTCAAATAGTAGTTTTCACAACTAGTGGCTAAAATAGTGCTTTTTTTACAAGCGTTGGTTTAAATAACGAGCGCAGCGAGGTATATAAAACGCGAGTAAAATAAAGTACGATTTAGCCGCGAGTTGCTAACGCTATTTTTTTTAATACCTTTATCAAAAAAATCCAAGAAAAATAAGAAAATACTTTTAAAAATTTCGAACGAAGAGCACTTCTCGAAACACACCATCTTTACACTATAAATCTTTAATATTGGGTAAAAAAACAGACAGAAATCTTTTTTTCTACCTGTGATAAAAAAAATGCTTTAGTTATCTGCAGACAGTTACAAAAATCATGTTTTTGATGAAGTTATAAAAAAACTTATTTTACTAAAATGAGTTTATTTAGTAAACCATTAAATATGAATATTATGCGTGAGTGAGTATTTCATATATATTCTGAGGTGTCAAAGAAAGGAGAATAGGCGCGTTTCTGCGAGCTTAACATAGTAACTATTATTTTCTCTTTCTAAATGCATTCGTCTAAGAGAAATCCAGCATACTACACCATCATAAAAATACCCGCCTTTACG
Source organism: Oxystoma pomonae (assembly GCA_963921995.1). Lineage (NCBI taxonomy): Eukaryota > Metazoa > Arthropoda > Insecta > Coleoptera > Brentidae > Oxystoma > Oxystoma pomonae. Next base: position 55,100,224 of record OY998170.1, on the reverse strand, counting down.
CCCTTCGACCGCGCATATCTGTCAAAAAGGTAGTTAGACAGCGGGGTCGAAGGGTGTACAGGCCGTATGTTCCTGGTATGCTAAGTCTCTCTCTCTCGGACGAATGTAACGTCACTGGTTCAACCACAACGTGCTACCAGCTGCTCTCGCCGCCGATTGAAATGAACATCTGCTTGATGACGCGGAACAGTCGCACATGCGATGAAGTAGGTGGAGCCTAGCAGGATATCTGTATGTTTTCAGTGGCCGTGTAGCCGGGAATAGAGAAAGGCGCACACATTTGGTGTGCTCCAGTCCGTTTGCTTTGCCTTGTTGCTGTGTTTATGCATTCGCGCGTTTAGCGATTTAATAAGGGATACTTTTTCTTTTGTATTATTTTAACAATTGTTATAATAAACATTTTCTTTACTTGAAAAATAATTTTAGCTCTGTGAACATGGAGCAAAAAATTAAAATAAAAAATGCCGGTAGACCTAAACCCGAAATTGACTTTGCACAAACCACTAAGGACAGCCTACAAAAAAAATTCACTGGTAATTTTTCAAATTTGTGAACATTCATAGATCACGAGCCGCTACTGGTTAAAGTATATGCATTGCAGTAGTATACAGGGTTACCACAAGATTCCGTAAATAAAATTCACGACTTTTTTATCAGGAAATGCGCTGCAGGTAATTTTATGCAGTTTAAGCAGAAAATACTGTGTTGTTGTGGGATTTGATCTCAATTCTAGATTTGTTGCCAAAATTCTGTCATAAGTATGCTTAAAATTAAACTAAAATTGTAACAATCAATAATGTTCTAGTGCGCAAATTTTTTCAGTGTTTACCTACCTACCTATAAGAAGACTTTTGCAAAAATTTGGGTTGAGAGACACCGAGTTGGGGTAGGATCTAGTCTCTTTTATATATATTATATTAAAAAAAGCTATTTTTTATTCGCTTTGAAGACCACACGACCATGGCGACTTGTTGATAAGGTTTTGTTAAATGATGTATGGATAAAAACAAGATAACGTTTGTGGTCAGATTGTGTGCTATACAAGCAATAAAATATTTATGCACTACAGATCGGTGAACTGATGTGCAATATTAGGGAATTATGAGAAAGTAAAATAGCTAAAAATACATTTAATTATTGGTTTACATCTATTGAAACTTGGTATATAACTCAAAATTTCTTTGATAAACTGCTGAATTATTTTAATATTTTATGGTACTTTATTAGGTATCTACCATGCATATACATATAGTTAAATCAAAAATTATGATATTTGGTACAATAAGTTGAAAATAAATTAAAATTTTAGAAAATGTATTTAATTATTTACTCAAAGGGTAATAAAAACCACTTTTGTACCTATTGGATTGACCTATAAATAAGTTAATGCATATTTATAGGCAAGTACCTCTAATTAATGTGTCTCCTAAAAGATAAGCTCTGTGCAAGCCTAAATATGGCTGATGTTGCGTTCTGGGAGATATTTGTGTATGTGGTTGTATGTATTGAAAATTGATGGAAAGAACATTTTTACATATAGAATACTGGTACCTACATTATTTTTATTGATGTCCTTGTGGGTCCCTTATGTCTTTGAAAAATAATCTACTAGTATAGATTGGTTGAATTTCTTTTGATGTTTGGTTAAAGACATACATTTTTTCTTCAAAAATTTTTGTATTTTTGTAACGCAATATGGTGTAATCTTTTAATAACTATTTACCTCCTTTCGTAAGATCCGTAGTTCTATGTCTTAGTATTAATGATTTTCAATGTAGAAAAAGCGCTATGTAGCGGTGCAAAATCCGAGGAGGACAGGACATTTCGTTCTTTACTTAGTAGACATTAATAAGGCTTTAACACATGTATAATTCTTAATAATAATTGATTGCCTATTTAATCAATAAATTTAGAAAAGCAGCTGATAATAGTTCAAAATTAGCTTAACCTTGACCCCAAGATTATTCACGAGGCACTTTTTATAATGTTTTAATTATACAGGGATAGGATGTTAAATGATAGGTAAATATACATGTATATTACTATACAGACCGCTTCAAGCTACTGCGAACATAGGGCGGAAGAAGTCTAATTTGCCAGTGTACGTACATGCAGAGACACCGCACGCCTATCAGTGAAGCAACCAATACTCAGGCTTGCGATCACCACTTGCATGACTTTCCTTTGGTATTTAGTACGCCTCTAACCACGGTGCTGTGTGGAGCGTAGTCAATGAAACCGGAATTTGGTCAATAAATACGCAAATTTTTATAACGTAATTTTCTTATTTTTTGTCACTGATAAATAAGAGCGATTTATTGTCAACTGCTCAGATTTATCAGTGACGACGTGTTACAATGAAAATAATAAGGAGAAACAAAATAAAAGCAAGTTCTCAAAATAAAATAATACATTCTAAAAACCAAAAAGATTCTCCCAGTCAAAAAAAAATTAAAGCAAATGTTCGAAAAGTCCTCCTTGCTCGGCTAGACAATATCCGAGCCTACTATAAAAACCCCTTCTAACGTTTCCAAGCATGTTAGGGGTGATAATTTGAAAAGCTTCTTCAAAAACAGATAGAAGTCATTAGGAGCTTACACCAAATCTTACACCTAACAACTGCCTAGCAGTTGGAATAATATGCTGCTGCAGTAGATCCAAGTGTCTAGGACCATTCAAATTGCAATTGCCGTTAATAAAAAATGGCCCAATTACGTGTTCCCCTATAATACCCCCCCCCAAACATTTAGTTTTTGGGGATACTGTGTTCTTACGTCAAAATACAAATGCAAATTTTCCCTCGACCAATATCGAACGTGTGTTGGGTTATGACGATTTGACCATCTGCACTTTTGCGGCAACTTCGTGGACATCCATTTTTGGTTTTAAAAATGTATTATTTCAATTAAGAACTTACCCATCTGTTTCTCGAGCAAGGCAGAAATAAAACAAAATAATAAAAACAAAATTAATTTCCAAAAGATAACACTGCAGCGTGCTTCGAATCCACCTCGGTCGTACGGCACGGAGAGTAAATTGGACTTGATTCTCCCTATGTTCGCAGTAGCTTGAAGCGGTCTGTATATATTTAATATTAGGGTAAAAACGAATGTTTTTTAAAAGGGACTGTCCCCCCATCAACAGCTCTTGAACTGACCTCTTCTTAAATAAACAGCTTGATAACAGGTCTGTCCCCTAATAAACACCTTTTTCTTAAACATGCTCGTTTGTTTTAATTACTGCTCTAGTTGGTAAACATTCTTTCACATGGGACCCTTTGAATAATATGAATACCAGAAGTATGAATATCGAGTCCATGGTTAACATTGCAACTCGATTCTATGGTTACCTTCGGAGGGTTATACCTAATTTTTTTGTTTTTATTTAAACCCTGTGTATAATAAATATCAGTTAAAGTCAAAGGGTTATACAAAATATATTTCATGTATACTGTGATAAAACATACCTGATTTAAACAACAGGAAATCGCCAATAGATACACGACAGTTATGATTTTTATTAGTATTAGTTTCTTATAAATACTAAAGTTCAAGCTGTATAGAGACAAACACTGTCAAATTTTCCAAAACCTTACTAAAATAAACAAGACTTAGAACTAAACAGAAAAATAATATACGTGTCTACACAGTGAATCAGACGGGTAAGAGTATATTTATAACCTTATTTCCTAAATCTGTAATAAATTTTTACAGGGGAACTTCATTTCTATGATAATTTCATGAAAACTTAAAATTTGAAATACATATTTTTTTATTACTGAAATCTATAAGAGGGACATGGAAAGCGGCGCTAAAAACATCGAAGAATTACAAACAAAAGATGCCAATCTAATATGGCCGCTAACATTATTTTTACCTCGGGGATCAGCAGCACCTTATATACTAATTTTAGGAACAAGAACATTGTATAGTTATGGTTACACAAACGATTTGGAGACGAGACTTTTATGTAGACAGATTAGAAAAAAGTAACAAAAAGAAGGTAATAAAATTTTCTATTTTATTCACTGCATTTGTATCAAGCTAATTAAAAACGTTAATTTTACTGAAAATTTACCAACACCCTAATTATTTTATATTTTTTAGGAAAGACCGCCCCCAAAACAGAAATATAGACACAATTAAGATAGATCGTAACAGACGCAACCAAATATAGTCGCGATTGTTATGGGCTTTTTTACCATCGTACCATTGTAGCAGACAGAAGCTGACCACTAAGAAGGTAAATATTTATAACCTGTATCTTACGTGATCGGTCGTTTGTGTCAAATTTAATAAATACACAGTAAAATATGGTGACTTAAAATGACACCCGTGTCGTAAGGGTTGATCTACTTTAAACGATTACCCATAACGGTAATCATTGGGTAGTTCAGCTCTCGATAAAACATATACATAAATTATCTTCCAATCGCGAAAATCTTAAATCCGTCGTATATAACGTGAACAGGCCTTTGGGCTATCGAAATATCGTGAGAGGGCTATAATACTAACACCAAAAATTTAAAAAAATTAACAGCTTTACCCTGCATTTAAAAATTTTAATTTTGAGAAACTTTGAATACTTAAGATATTTTTGTTCAAAACGATATATCACACCATATGCCAAGGGGTTGAAAGAGGTTAACTACCCGAATTAAATAATTGATATCTGTCTGTTTGTTAGTTCCAGGATAACGCAAAAACTACTGAACCATTTTGAATAAAGTTGATAATGACTTAAAGCAAGCAAGATTTCTCAAAAACGACCTAACCGATTTTAATATTTTTTTCTGTTTAAAACGATATGACATTATAAAGAGAACAATTGAATAATTGATGTATGAGTGTATAATTTCTTTTAAACGTCTTAAGCATGTAAAAATGACTTAACCGTTTTGAATACATTTCTAGAATAAATACAAATGATATAGAGATACCAAAATCCCTAATTTTAAAATTTTGGTTGTTAGTCTGTATAATTTCTTGTAAATAATTAAACCGATTTGAATAAAATTGATAATGTCTTGAAACATGTAACGATTTCTCAAAAACAACTTCATCAATTTTAATCAATAAATTTTGTCGAATGAAATAAGAGGCTAAAACCATACATGTTAATACTCATTTATATACAACCGTCTAGTTCCCCCACCATCAATGCGAGTTGTTAATGATAGACGGATACATAAACGAAGACTGGTATATTAACTTTACATGTTAATCCTCGTTTACGTACAACCGTCCCCCACCATCATTGTGAGCTGGCGGTTATCGACGGATATCGAAGTATCTAAAGATTTTTCAAAAAAACAGCTCAACGAAATTCTTATCAAGACACGTACTATAGGCTCTTATTACTCCTGTCACCTTAACAAGCATCCATTTTAACAAATAAGTCTAAAAATAGGGTAAAAATGTGGTACACCGCTAACTCTGCCAAGAATTTATAAAAATCACGATTTTTAATACTCCTCTCAAACATCTCAACAATAATTATCAATCTTGATGAATAAGTCTTTGTAAAAAAACCACAATGATCATTTAAAACAGGGAAAACTGCTGGGTACCCAGTATTTAATAAAATAGTTCTAAAATTTAAAAACAAAAATCTGTAGTACCGGCTAATAACAAGAATTTATGTAATTTAATATGTCTGTAATCAATACTCATATCTCAAAAACTAGGGAAAACCGTTAAAATTTTGATATCAAATTTTGAGGATATAAAGGATGGCAACCAAACGATATAAAATTTTTAGAATTTTGTCTGTTCAATCAAAAAATCTACTGAACCGATTTAAATTGTCTACTACATTTCCTGGATTCCTAGACATTGGTGTTTTTTTAAGAAAATCGGTTTTATGGGAAAGTATGGGAAAATCTAGGAAAACCGTAGGTACGTAGTATTTAATAAATATAAAAATCTCAAAGTTCTAACACTCCTCTACCACATAAGTTAATGTAAATTTAAATTAATTTAACAAATAGTTCTAAAAATTAACAAATTTTCAAAGGTGTTTGCCGCAGTCTATCAACCCTATAACTCGTAAATTATTTCCCAAGAGCTGAGGTTTTACGTACCAAACACTACCCAACATGTTTAAATGTGTACAGACTCAAACAATAGGCACGAAAAAAAACTCATGAAAATGTTCAAAATTTTTGTAGATACTATTCCACCATTACATTTCTCTGATCGGTAAACGATTGTAAGCTCTTGTTTTTCTGCATGAGCGATGCAGGCTGGTTTTTTAGGGATTTAATGTACGACTCTATTATAGCAATAACGAAACACCATCTACCTCACAATCTTGATGTCACTCATAGAAAAGGTGAGTTTATGTACAACAGCATAGAAGATTTCAAAATATTAGAAATTTTCCATGAATTTAAGAAGACCAAGTCAACATCTAGTTATTTTAATAAGGCTCCAAATCATTTCACTATAGTGCGCGAAAATATTCATCAGATTGTGGGCAGAATATTCAAAAAATAAATGAATAAACTTATAACCGCCAAGTCTATATTATTTCTTACAAGTACCTGCTATAAAACTAGATATTTGACATTATTTAATAGCAACTAAAACAGCTGATTTATTTAACCACGTTAAGCCATTATTTCACCATACATTAAGTTAAAATATTTTTGGTAATAAATACTTATCAATCCGATGAGTAAAGAATACGTCTTAAAAAGAATTAATTCAGAATACTTCAGCTATACTCCAGCTGTACTTCAGCTGTACTTAAGCTATACTTCAGCTGTACTTCAGCCGTACTTCAGCTGTACTTCAGATGTACTTCAGCTGTACTTCAGATGTACTTCAGCTATAATTCAGCTGTACTTCAGCTGGACTTCAGCTGTACTTCAACTATACTTCAGCTGTACTTCAGATGTACTTCACATATAGTTCAAATATACTACTTTAGACCTTTATTTGCTAACGTGATGTTGTACAGTATAGATATGGTAAATTCAAAAGACCAAACGGAAAACTTTTTTAAACCATTCGTTGAACCTCCATAACAAACTGCATTAAGTATTGTTCAATACAAAAATGTCCTCAATGAGGGAAAAGAGAATATTTTTTTAAATGATCAAATCTTTAAAAACAGTTCTGGACTTCAAAACTTAATATTATTTAAAGAACCAAAACTTTTTCACCTATAGAGCATTGCAGCTGAGCAGTGTTCATCGTGATTCTAGAGGGCATTTTATTTAAAAACAAGACAAAGCCGAAATATTGTAAAACATGAACCTAACGCATTATTGAAGCCTGATAAGGAAACGTCAAGACTATTATTTATATTTTTTGATGATTTTTTTTTTTTTGATAAGTTGAAATACATAGTTACTTTCTTACTTTATAGCAACATGGTGTAAAAACAAGTAATTAATCATTTACGTAGTTAGCTTTAAAAAAAATCTAAAATTAATTTACCTTGTTATAGTTCAGTTTAGTATTCTTAGACCTTAATTTTTATTAACCCTAAAGACTAGCCATCCTCTCAAAACACCAGGTAATTTGTATTCTAAATTAAAACAAAAATTTTTTCAGACGCCTTTTATTATCTTAATACCATTCTTCTTAAAGGGCAATTCCATAACAACTCATGAGACAGATCTTATATATTTATTTTTTTGATCTCATTTTTCTCTCTCGTAAGATATACCAGAGTGACAATATTTTAATACAGTATGTAGAGAGTTTATCTGAACAATTTAAAAATAAAATCATATTCATTTTTTATTCAAAGTCCAGAGAAAAATCATGGATTTAGAAAGTGCTTTTTCTCTTAAACTAAAAGTAGTTTAAAATTAGGAGTTACAAAATATGTTTCTTTTCCCTAGACATAATAAAATGGTATGATATTTCTTTTCTTTACTTCCTTTGATTTTAAGTTAAATATAATTTTTTGATAACTCGTGGGACATTTCTTATGAAACGTTAATATTTTATTTACTTATATTTTAGCTATTCGCTATTATTTTATGATGTGTAAAAAATTTCTTGCGTTCTAATGAGTGTACACGTTTAAATGTACCCCACACACTACTTTCTTAGACACAAAAATCAAAAAAATGCCAAAAACCTTCATCACGCGTGGATTACCCTAAAGTATGAATAGAAAATGTTAAAATTAAATTAGTAATACATAAAAATATACAGACCGCTTCAAGCTACTGCGAACATAGGGCGAAAGAAATCTAATTTGCCAGTGTACGTACATGCAGAGACACCGCACGCCTATCAGTGAAGCAACCAACACTCAGGCTTCCGATCGCCATTCGCTGCCGTTCGCCGCCGTTCGCCTTGTATTTAGTACGCCTCTAACCACGGTGCTGTGTGGGGCGTAGTCAATGAAACCGGAATTTGGTCAATAAATACGCAAATTTTTATAACGTAATTTTCTTATTTTTTGTCACTGATAAATAAGAGCGTTTTATTGTCAACTGCTCAGATTTATCAGTGACGACGTGTTACAATGAAAATAATAAGGAGAAACAAAATAAAAGCAAGTTCTCAAAATAAAATAATACATTCTAAAAACCAAAAAGATTCTCCCAGTAAAAAAAAAAATTAAAGCAAATGTTCGAAAAGTCCTCCTTGCTCGGCTAGACAATATCCGAGCCTACTATAAAAACCCCTTCCAACGTTTCCAAGCATGTTAGGGGTGATAATTTGAAAAGCTTCTTCAAAAACAGATAGAAGTCATTAGGAGCAAGATCGGGAGATCGAGCTGGCCATAAAATAGTTCCCCGTGTACTTATAACCCGATTAGGAAATACATTATCAAGATATTCCCTAACAAGGCCAACATTGTGAGCGGAACAACCATCTTGTTGAAACCATGTTTCACCAAATCTTACACCTAACAACTGCCTAGCAGTTGGAATAATGTGCTGCTGCAGTAGATCCAAGTATCTAGGACCATTCAAATTGCAATTGCCGTTAATAAAAAATGGCCCAATTACGTGTTCCCCTACAATACCCCCCCCCCCCAAACATTTAGTTTTTGGGGATACTGTGTTCTTACGTCAAAATACAAATGCAAATTTTCCCTCGACCAATATCGAACGTGTGTTGGGTTATGACGATTTGACCATTTGACCATCTGCACTTTTTCGGCAACTTCGTGGACATCCATTTTTAGTTTTAAAAATGTATTATTTCAATTAAGAACTTACCCATCTGTTTCTCGAGCAAGGCAGAAATAAAACAAAATAATAAAAACAAAATGAATTTCCAAAAGATAACACTGCAGCGTGCTTCGAATCCACCTCGGTCGTACGGCACGGAGAGTAAATTGGACTTGATTCCCCCTATGTTCGCAGTAGCTTGAAGCGGTCTGTATTATTACATTCATTACTCGCTAAAAGGGAAAACCAAGAGTATTGTAGGCTTTACAAAAAAAATTCTAGTACCTTCTTTGGCTTAAAACTTTTTATAACATTGAAATAGTTAGGTTCTGATATTTGTCCGGACTTCAAGTACCATAAGAACAACTCGTAAAAACTATATTTCTGATCAGGTGACCACCGCTAATAAATTTTTCAAACTTGCGACCAAAAAACGGGTCCTAGGCACAAAACCACTAATTTTTTAAATAAAAACCCATTACGTGTTTTATATACTTAACTATCTAAGCATTTCTAAGCACTTTTATTTATTTATTTTTTCATATTCATGTTAACAATTTATATATTCGGTAGTGATATTAAAATTCTACCACTAGAAACGAATTGTTCCTCTAACTGGTATCACCTGATCAGAAATATAGTTTTTATGAGTTGTTCTTATGGTACTTGAAGTCCGGACAAATATCAGAACCTAACTATTTCAATGTTATAAAAAGTTTTAAGCCAAAGAAGGTACTAGAATTTTTTTTGTAAAGCCTACAATACTCTTGGTTTTCCCTTTTAGCAAGTAATGAATGTAATCATATATTTTTATATATTACTAATTTAATTTTAACATTTTCTATTCATACTTTAGGGTAATCCACGCGTGATGAAGGTTTTTGGCATTTTTTGATTTTTGTGTTTAAGAAAGTAGTGTGTGGGGTACATTTAAACGTGCACACTCATTAGAACACAATAAATTTTTTCCACATCATAAAATAATAGCGAATAGCTAAAATATAGGCAAATAAAATATTAACGTTTCATAAGAAATGTCCCACGAGTTATCAAAAAATTATATTTAACTTAAAATCAAAGCAAGTAAAGAAAAGAAATATCATACCATTTTATTATGTCTAGGAAAAAGAAACATATTTTGTAACTCCTAATTTTAAACTACTTTTAGTTTAAGAGAAAAAGCACTTTCTAAATCCATGATTTTTCTCTGGACTTTGAATAAAAAATGAATATGATTATATTTTTAAATTGTTCAGATAAACCCTCTACATAATGTATTAAAATATTGTCTACTTTTACTTTTACTCATCTGATTGATAAGTATTTATTACCAAAAATATTTTAACTTAATATATGGTGAAATAATGGCTTAACGTGGTTAAATAAATCAGCTGTTTTAGTTGCTATTAAATAATGTCAAATATCTAGTTTATAGCACGTACTTGTAAAAAATAATATAGACTTGGCGGTTATAACTTTATTCATTTATTTTTTGAATATTCTGCCCACAATCTGATGAATATTTTCGCGGACTATACTCAAATGATTTGGAGCCTTATTAAAATAACTAGATGTTGACTTGCTCTTCTTAAATTCATGGAAAATTTCTAATATTTTAAAATCTTCTATGTTGTTGTACATAAACTCACCTTTTCTATGAGTGACATCAAGATTGTGAGGTAGATGGTATTTCGTTATTGCTATAGTAGGATCGTACATTAAATCCCTAAAAAACCAGCCTGCATCGCTCATGCAGAAAAACAAGAGCTTACAATCGTTTACCGATCAGAGAAATGTAATGGTAGAATAGTATCTATAAAAATTTTGAACATTTGCATGAGTTTTTTTTCGTGCCTATTGTTTGAGTCTGTACACATTTCAACATGTTGGGTAGTGTTTGTTACATAAAACCTCAGCTCTTGGGAAATAATTTACGAGTTATAGGGTTGATAGACTGCGGCAAACACCTTTGAAAATTTGTTAATTTTTAGAACTATTTGTTAAATTAATTTAAATTTACATTAACTTATGTCGTATATCGTTTGAAACTTGGTTTGATTACCTGGCTAGAGGAGTGTTGGAACTTTGAGATTTTTATATTTATTAAATACTACGTACCTACGGTTTTCCTAGATTCTCCCATACTTTCCCATAAAATCGATTTTCGTAAAAAAACACCAATGTCTAGGAATCCAGGGAATGTAGTAGACAATTTAAACCGGTTCAGTAGATTTTTTGATTGAACTGACAAAATTCTAAAAATTTTATATCGTTTGTTGCCATCCTTTATAACCTCAAAATTTGATATGAAAATTTTAAACGCTTTTCCCACCCCTTTGGGTTGCTCTTTAAATATGGCCAATAAATTTGACCAAATCGTTGAAGTAGTTTTTGAGATATGAGTATTGATTACAGACATATTAAATTACATATCACAGTATACATGAAATATATTTTGTATAACCCTTTGACTTTAAAAAACATTAGTTTTTACCCTAATATTAAATATATATAGTATTTTACCTATCATTTAACATCCTATCCCTGTATAATTAAAACATTATAAAAAGTGCCTCGTTAAGCTAATTTTGAACTATTATCAACTGCTTTTCTAAATTTATTGATTAAATAGGCAATCAATTATTATTAAGAATTATACATGTGTTAAAGCCTTATTAATGTCTACTAAGTAAAGAACGAAATGTTCTTTCCTCCTCAAATTTTGCACCGCTACATAGCGCTTTTTCTACATTGGAAATCATTAGTACTAAGACATAGAACTACGGATCTTACGAAAGGAGGTAAATAGTTATTAAAAGATTACACCATATTGCGTTACAAAAATACAAAAAATCTATACTAGTAGATTATTTTTCAAAGATATAAGGGACCCACAAGGACATCAATAAAAATAATGTAAGTACCAGATTTTATTCATACACAAATACCTCCCAGAACGCAACATCAGCCACATTTAGGCTTGCAGAGAGCTTATCTTTTAGGAGACACATTAATTAGAGGTACTTTTCTTTATTTTAAAGTGTGATTGGCACTTTATACCAATTTTTCCCCGTATTGTTCATTATTTAATAAAATTTTTATTTATTTTAAGTTAGAAAAATATGCATTAACTTATTTATAGGTCAATCCAATAGGTACGAAAGTGGTTTTTATTACCATTTGAGTAAATAATTAAATACATTTTCTAAAATTTTAATTTATTTTCAACTTATTGTACCAAATATCATAATTTTTGATTTAACTATATGTATATGCATGGTAGATACCTAATAAAGTACCATAAAATATTAAAATAATTCAGCAGTTTATCAAAGAAATTTTGAGTTATATACCAAGTTTCAATAGATGTAAACCAATAATTAAATGTATTTTTAGCTATTTTACTTTCTCATAATTCCCTAATATTGCACATCAGTTCACCGATCTGTATTGCATAAATATTTTATTGCTTGTATAGCACACAATCTGACCAACGTTATCTTGTTTTTATTCATACATCATTTAACAAAACCTTATCAATAAGTCGCCATGGTCGTGTGGTCTTGCGCCACGATCTGCTGTACTGTAAATCGCCGGACGCGCCGGTTCGATCCCCTGGTAACAACTCTAGACATTACAAATGTTGACAGGCGGTTTTCAAGGGAATAATAGTAGGCGGGGCCTTATTATGTGACTCTAGAGACGCTGTACGTGCATGACTCATCAAGCTAAGTCTGGACATCCATCTTGGATTAGTAACTTTAAAAAAATAACTCATCAAGAGGTTGATAGCAACTATGACTAATTCATCTATTTGGTTGGCAGTAGGTGAACATCAGTAGCCCAACAGGTGTCTGCATGCCTGAACTAAATATAACTCTTATTGACAGGAGAATTGACAGCTGAGAGATAAATTAACAGCTGACAGGTGCTTTGCCCCTGGGGACGTCATCCACTTTTGCACCACTGTCCGGAATTTTGACCCCCCGGTGACGTGACTTCTGCACCACTGTCCGGAATTGTGACCTTGACGGTGGCAGTTTTTGCTATTTTGGACCTTGGCGTTTTCTTATGGGAATTAAGATGAGGAAATAGCTAGAACTCTTGTTGCCTATCTACTTACAGCCATTCCAGGTAAAAATCCACCACGGGTAAAATCACAATATTTGAAATTATGAAGGCATTAACCAGTTCTCTGTGACCATTTATTTATTTTTTTAATTTGCCTTTCGAGGCTTAAAAATTCATTTAAAATCTTTGTTTGTGACAAAAACATGAAGTTTGCTTTTTTTTGTAGTAAAAGTTCAGCTTAAACTTTTTGATCTCAGATATTTTCACTTTTCTTGTAATTTAAATATTGTTTCCATTTTAAGTGGAAATAGTGTTTCGTCCGTTACGTTCCATCCGCTACGCAATGGTTTGTATTTTGAAAGTGATATTTTTCCGCACACGACGGCAGTTGCACGGACCATGCGGAGCGAATTTTGGGTAAGCCATCAAGGGCGAAAAATACAGTTTTTGCACGTGTCAGGTACAAAATGTTTTTCTTTTGCATTTGAGTTGAAAAATATATCTAAAAAGTCGAATTGTGTCATACTAGTTTATTTAGTATTTTCGGTTGGGCACATCTGGCTGTGACGCGTGACGGGCGGTATATAAATACCGCCATTTTGATGAATAAAATCAGTTGCTATTAAATCGTCTTCCGTTTTTCTTCCCCATCTGCTGTAGCCTTTACACTTGGGGCAGTCAGAACGTAAATTTAATTTTAAAAAAGTATTCTTTCATTATCTTGGCCATCCCTTAATTTTACTGCAAGATTTCGACGTCAAAAGAAGACTATATGGACTACCGAATGTGCCGCCGATGAACATGTCGGAAAATTTTGGCCAGAATTAAGCGTTTTGGAAGCAGCGGTTTTAAACATACCTGCAGGCGACAGAAATAATCAAGAAAGAACAGGTAACGCAATGCGCTCAACTTTTGACATTAATTGCGGAAGAAGAGAACTTAAACCACTTATTTTTTACCTAAGAAAAACCTAAACTATAAATTTTTAAAAACCGATCAAAAACAGAATCAATCCATAGAGAATTTCATCACAGAGTTAAAGAGTTTAGGTCTGCAGTGTGAGCTTGGCGACCTAAGAGATAGATTGACCAAAACAGTATTCATTTGTGGGTTTAGGTCGGCGCAGATGAGAGAAAAACTTTTAGAGCTATCTAACGACAAAGGTTTAGATGACGTGGTTCAGTTTTGCCTCAATGCTGAAAAATGCAAAGCACATTTTATGGAGATAACCAATGGGAATGGTCTCAGCCATCATGTGTCTGTAGACGCCATCAGACCCAATCAAAACATTCCATCAATGCAGAAAATGTGGTTCCAGACATGAATATGGTCACTGTAAAGCTTATGGAAGCTACTGTGGGTCATGTGGTGGTCGCAACCACTTTCCAGCTCAATGTACGAGGTCACCAGATGGAGGAAGATACAACTAGCAACGCAACAGAGGACAAGGGGGAAGCAACAATCATCCGAGCAGCAGGGGACAGCAAAATGGCAACTCAGCTCAAGTAAGCGGTCGTTTTTATTTTATGAAAAATAATTATGAATGTAAAATTCTCATAATAAAAAAAATTTTGAATGTCAATATTCTCATATAAAAATTATTATGAATGACAAAATTCTCATAACAAACTTTCAGGTAGTAGAGATGGTAATTCCTTAAAAAATAAGGATATGACGGGAAATTTTTCAAATTTTAAAGGGTTTCATAATAAATATGACCAAAGTTATGGTAATTTGATTGATATCTCATAACGTTATTGAATCTGACGTTGAACTAGAAAATAGCGGAAATTTTGAAAATATATCTGACAATAAGGTCGCGATTCTTGAAAAACCGTCAGAAAATCTCGCTTTTACAAAACATCTGACGATTTTTAAACACAAGTTTACACTTAATGCTTTTTTGTCAGGACTATTTGCTATATTCCTTAAAATTTAGTTTCTTAAGACTGTTCTAGTAAATAAATAATACATCAATTCTAATTTTTGTAGGCTGTTTTTCTGAAAAACCCTGTTTTTTATTTAAAAATGTATTTTATTATTTATTATTTTAAAATACAAAACCATAGGTAGCCATGGAATATTTCGCTGTCACTGTTTAGAAAAGTCACACAAATTATCCTTTTACATGGTGAGAATTTTCGTCACTTTTTGACGTTTATTGGTACGCGTAGTAACAATTTAGCTCCGCCATAAACTAATCCTGCAGAATATCGCTAAAATATTAAATGTACAAAAAGTTATTAAAAAAATGACGCAATTTCTTTTACAACGTTAGGATATATATGAAGGACGCTGTACGTGTTTTTATTTTAAATGAGGCGATAAGTAACAATCGCCACTTTCCAGAATTCTGACGGGTGATATTTTCTGTCGTTTATGAAGAATCGCGACCTAAATGTCAAAATTGTGGAAAACAATCAGCAATTTCATACAAGTCCTAAGGGTAGAAACGCTGAAGAATTTTTATTTTTAGGTAGCATCAAAGGCTCGTTCGAGGGAGAGATCAACGGGATTCATGAGGACTCAACGTGGACAACACCAGTAAAAATCAATGGACAGGTCATTGAATTCATGTTGGACAGCGGAGCAATGACAAACATTATGTATGTGGAAGCTTTACGGAAGGTTGGGTACGATTTTAAAAATTTAGAAAAAACAAATGTAATTTTTTAAAAATGTCTTGTAAAAAATACAATATCAGATCTTTCCTTTCGCGTGGTTGGCCAGAGAGGTAGAGCAGTTTTCGTGTTGAAAACCTGCATTGATTTGGGATTAATTAGAAGAATTGATTCTGACAAAAACAATGAAAATCATTGTGTTTTAAAACCCTTAATAGAAGAATATGAATTTTTATTTAGAATGCTATAAAGCCGTTGTAGTACCATCAAGAAAAAATCCTTTTGCACTTGAAAATAAATTAAAAATAGCATTGAGTCATAAAAAAATAGTAGGGACATCGGAATGGTTAAATCCAGTTGTCATTGTAAAAAAAAAGATGATTCCTTACGTATTTGCCTTGGTGCTTGGTGTTACGTATTTTTGTCATACCAACTTATGAAGAACTTACTTCGAAACTTAGTAATTATAACTATTTTTCAATGCATGATGCAACTGTGGGTTTTGCAATGATACCTCTTGATGAAGAATCTTCAAAATTATGCACTTTTAGTGTGGGAAAGTATCAGTACCTTCGTATGCCTTTTGGTCTGAGCTGTGCTCCTGAGATATTTCAACAATATATATATAGAGGGTTGCCGGGTGTATTTTGATGATTTACTTATTTATTCAAAAACTATGTCGGATCATTGCAAAATATTGAAAAAAGATTTTTTTGAGAGCTCAAAAACATAATTTGCGTTTCAACAAAAGTAAATGTAAATTTGGTGTGACACAAGTAACTTATCTTGGAAACAAAATATCTTCTCAGGGTATAACATCAGACGAAAGTAAAATAGAAGCCATAAAAAATATGCCCAAACCAAAAGATATGCAAGGTGTTCAAAGATTTTTGGGGCTAGTTACTTATTAGTCGATTTGTGAATCTCTCAGTACAGTATGTCTTTTTAAAAAAAGATATCAATTTTTGTTGGGAAAAAATTCATGACCAAACATTTCAAAATTTAAAAGATATTTTATGTCATGCACCTTGTTTAAAGTTTTTTGATCCAAAAAAACCTGTGACAATCAAAGTATATTCAAGTAAAGATGGTATGAGGCTTCTCTAATTCAGGAGGGTTTTGCTTGTGCTTTAAGGGCTTTGACTGAAACCCAACAACGATATTAGACACTTATAAATATTTCAACGCATCGGTATCGGTATACGTAACGCGTTCGAAACAAAGTCAAAATACACTACAAAACTTGTTCATGCCATGTTTCGAACGATGCCTGCTTTTTTGACGGGTGTGATGACAGCATCTCGTTGCGTGCGGAAGGATGTACGTATCGTTACGAATCCACGGCAACGATTTCAATCAGCAGTTCTGTCATCGCAAACTTCAAGAAAGCGGGCATCGTTCGAAACATCGCATAAAAAAGTCAAAAATGTAGTGTATTTTGACTTTGTTTCGAACGCGTTACGTATACCGATACCGATGCGTTGAAATATTTACTTTAAGTGTCTATTCACAAATTGAGAAAGAATGTCTGGCTATATGGTTCGGGTGTGAAAGATATTATCCGTATGTTTTTGGATTGGATTATTTTACTGTTGAGACAGATCATTCTCCTTTGATACAAATTTTTAAAAAACCCATAAATTCTTGTCCACCAAGATTACAAAGAATTATTTTGCAACTAAGTTAAATAATCGGGAAAAACTTTAGTAGTAGCTGATACTCTTAGTCGAACTTATAAAAATAAATGCTTTAATAAAAACTTAGACCTTGAAGTTGAAGCTCAAGTTTGTTTAATTTCTCATTTTTCAAATGCTGATCAAAAAGTTCAACAACTTGTAAATAAAAGAACATTAGATCCAGTTAAAAGCTTATATTCTCATTGGTTGGCCCTGTAAATTGAAGGATGTTGCAGAGAGTCTTAAGTTTTATTTTAAAATACGATCAGAACTTTCTTTAGCAGATAATTTGCTTTATAAGGGCACTCCATTAATTGTCCCTAAATCTGCAAGGCCGGAAATTTTAAGTAAACTTCATTCAACTTCACATTTGGGTTTAATAAATGTATAAAAATAGCAAAACTATAATTTTTTTGGCCTTTTATGCAGAAGCAGATACAGGACATGGTATTGTCATGTGAAACCTGTCAAATTCGTAGTAAAAACAACCCATCTGAGCCGTTGATTCCTCATGAAATTCCTTGGCAAAAAATTGCTTGTGACATTTATAATTTTAGAAATAATTTTTTTTTGCTTGTAACAGATTACTATTCAAAGTTTGTAGAGGTTAGTAATCTAAGTAAGGATCTATCGAGTGAAAACGTAATTTTGCTGGAAGACCGGAGTTCAAATGCTTAAAATTTTCAAAAAACTGGCAATTGTCACATATTTTCATCTCCTCAGTCAAACGGTCAAGTTGCACAACAGATAAATACTGTCATAAATGTCATTTTGAAAATCGTGATCCTTATCTTGCTTTACCAGAGCTCATGAATACTCCATTAAACGGAGAGTTGTCACCTGCAAATTTGCTAATGGAAAGATCCCTTTGTGATCTTTTACCAAAACCATATTTTCAACCTGATTCTAGTTCTATGGACAGATATAATAAACATTTACAGTGGGATTTACTAAAAAGGTTTAGCCTATTTTAAGGGCCTAAGTTTAAGTGAAATTGTTGGTTTTAAGCATTATTATTTGGACATAGTTTGATTTATAAGAATAATTTTAATTATTTTTTTTAGTGACGAATCATCTTAAGACAACCTTTTGTTGGATTTAAGAACAAAGTTTCAATTTAAAAAAGTTTTTTTTAACCCTAGAGGGGATCTAAATGGTAAACACTCTGTTGAACAAATTAAAATTGTTTTATTGGTTAAAAATATATCACTCTTATCAAAACTTGCCCTTGTTTATTGATTTTCGCGATTAATACTCACTGTCACACACCATTTCGATATGTAATCATAAAATAAGGATTAGGGTAACTTTGTATTTATTTAAAATTGGTTTTTATCTATCGAAAGTATGAAAAAAGCTTTACAAACACAAACATATCGCAATCGAAAACCACAAATAAAAATATTTCATCAAAGGAGGCCATGAAAACAAATGCGGCTAAAACAGATTCGAATCCATGCGTTCACAAAAGACTTATGTCGGCTCAACGAACTGGACGGTGCCCGGTTCTCTGGTAGAACAAGTATCGATGAAAACCGCAGCTTTGAGACTTTTGAGTGTGATATTTCAGTGGAAAGTTTTGTTTGATGATTAAGCTTTAGATAAAGCAATGTTTTAATTTCAGTGTGTAAATAAATGAATAGGTACAGTTGTTTTCGATTTTCTTCATTGGGAACAGTTTCCGTGCATAATCAGTGACCTTCACTTATGTTTTTTTCCCATGTAGTGCCCTCATAAATATATTTTTTTTGCTAAAAATGGGTTCAAAATATGGCGCTCCTGCACACAATTGGAGGTGTTTTATTGATTAATGAACAACTAGTGATATTAAATGAGCTAAATTAATTCTTGTAAAACCGATTACTTAGGGAAATTATAAACGAACTTATTACCAATTGCCACAAAACAATCCTTTCTGGGCGCTATAAATTTAAATAAAAATAAATAAAGGTGCCAGATTTGAACATAAATGACAAAATCTTATTTAAAAAAGAGCTTTCTCATATTTTAGAAAAAGGTGTAGTTGTACAAAAAGTAGGAATTCGTTCATACAAAATCTGCTCTGAAGAAGGCTCAATTCTTGTCAGAAACCGTAAATTTTTAAAGAAATTCAGAATACCTTGTAATTTTAATAAAAATATAGAATCTTCTTCAGACAATTTTGAGTTTGTAAAAAATGACAATCTTTTAGTAAAGATAATTTTGTATATTTAGGCTTAAGTAATGACAATTTTGAAGAAAATGTGACAGAAATGGGAGAACAGTTTTCTGACAATGACTTTAATGTCGGAGTAGTAGAAAATCTTAATTCTAATTCTTCTAGCTTTCAGTCAACTGATTCTGTTGTTTACAATACAGATTGTGACTTAGATTAAAAAGAGACAAGATACCTGACACTTACGGAAACTTTGGTTATATTATTATATGGAACAATGTTTACCTTTCTGTTGTTTACAGTAAACACACCAGTGGCGTAACTACTTAAATATAAATTTACACATGAATTATATTATTAAAATTTTACTATAATATGAAATCTGCAAAATAATTTAAAAAACATGCAAAAAATAATTATGCCAATTTGAGCTTTGGAAGCTTCCTAACAATAAATGTTTGTAGTATAATTTTATGCAAAATAAATTTATTACAAAGTTTTTATATGATTAATAAACATTAAAACAGAGAAACACAGTTCATAGCACCTGGAACATCAAGAAAAAAATAATATTACCTACTAGTTAAAAATCATGTTATTGTGTTTGTTAATTTTGTTATTTTTTCTGTCATTAGCATAAACTTACTTATGCTGCCTTCTTCAGTGCACAATAAAGTCAATAATGCTTAGGGTATATAAAGACATCTAGGACAGACAAAAAGAGATTTAAATATCAACTCGAAGGGCGAGCGCAGATGGCAACGGCGACAGCATAAACACATGTGAATTAACTTCTATTGTTGTTTGCAAGTTGGTTTAAGGACTCTTCCTACCTTTATTTTAGTCTTTATAAAAAAACCTTCGAAAATATCTTATTTGCGCATTAACTATTTCATCAAAAGTATGCTTTATTTTATCGTCTTTGTAAAAAAAAACCTCCAAAAAAACCTTATAAAAATATTCGAAAATATCTCATTTGACACATTGGGAATTAACTACTTCATCAAAAAAAAAAAAAAAAATCGTGTTTGTTGATATTTTAATCTAAGGATCTACTAATTTAAGTATATATATAAACTTTTTTTTATTTTTTGTGTGCCTACCGGCATGTACCGCCACTGACGGATTTCACTTGTTCTCCCTTTGTTTTCAAAACATTGGACGATTTGTTCCAAAATATCACTTTAAATGCACTGAAATATTCTCCTATTGGTAACAAAACACACTATAAACTTTTTTGACAAAATGTTATTTTAAAACGATTTATAAACTGCTTAAAACATTCTGAAATTTTAAAATAAATAGCACGAAAAAGCTTATGTCAATAAAAATATCATTCGACCATCTGCGCTCTGCCGACTTTCCCCAACCACAAGCCAATCACGACCTAAAGTGGTTGAGACAGAATTCTCTGTCCCTATCGTTCTAACGTCGTTTAAAAGGATAGAAAAGTAATCGACATTTCTCACCTTTGTTTTGTTGTGATTTTATTTGTAAATAAACTGTTTATTATTTGCCAAGGAGTTTTCATTGGACCAGATATCTTGTCTCTTTTTAATGTAAGGATTGTGACCAAAATAATGTCAGTAGTAGCTGTAATTTTATTGTAGAAAACTTTGAAACACCTAGCACTAGCCCTTCAAGCTCTAGTTTAATGATAGAAAATACAAATTTTCAGACTCAAATATCCAGATCTGGTAAGGTAGTTAAGAGAAACAGCAAGTTTAATGATTGTCAAATTTTAATAATCTTTTTGAATTTTTTTTGATCATTAATCAATTTTTTTGACATTAAATTTACATTAAACTTAACATAAATGCACTTTATTATATTTTTTGAATTTTTCCTCGATTTTTTCTATTTATTTTTGGGAATTGTTTTTGGTCACTTGCGATTTACAAAAATTGAATTATGTAAATTCTTATAATTATTCTTTCTTCTCCTTTAAAGAAAAATATGCAAACTTGTCACAGCAAAAAACTAAATTTTTAATTTCTTATAAAAGTAAACCTAAACTATTTTTTTGCTATAAAAGGAAGGAAATAAATAATAGACATTTAACTATTTATAAACTAAACTTTATTTTCTTACAAAAGATTGTTTGCTTGAGTTTTTTAAAATGTTGTGAAAGCCTTGTATTAGTTTTAATATGTAATCCGACTGTGATAAAAAATTGAGTCTCATGTTAATTTTTAAAGAGTGTTTTTTTGAAAGGCTAGTGAGACATTTAATTAAAAAGGAGGATGTCATACTAGTTTATTTAGTATTTTAGGTAGGCACCTTTGGCTGTGACGCGTGACGGGCGGTATATAAATACCGCCATTTTGATGAATAAAGTCAGTTGCTACTAAATCGTGGTCCGTTGTTCGTCCCCCTCTTCCCCATCTACTGTAGCCTTTACACAAATTGGACCTAAAAGATTGGTAAAAAAAGCGCGCGTAAAATGATTTTTTACGTTTTATTTATTTATTTTTATGTTTTTATTTTTTGGTATCAGCTTAACTTAACGGCATTTTTACTCTGTTTTTTTCAAAATGGTTTTGGCTGTAAATCTATTATTGAGACTCATAAATTCATTATTGGCTAAATGAATAATTTAGTTGGTGTGCCAACACAGTTATTTTGCCAATAGTAATTCGATGTTGAATCGACGGAGAAGAATCTTCATCTTTAATACAACAAACTTTGTTGTTGAACCATTGAAGAAAAAACTACGTGTCTCCGATATTCGTTCACTTTGTTGGGCCAAAACGTAAATATATCGAAAAAATGGAATTTTTTTGCTATAGCGGGTTCGAACCCTGTCATCTTCCCACTTTTTATAATTTTTTGTTAGTAAGCATTCTCTGCCAAAAAAACCGCATTAAACCTCATAAAAACACACCTGATTTTTATCAGTTTTTATAAGGTTTATAAGCTTTGGGGAGGCAAAATTTTAGGGTTACAAAAGTTTGTAATAATTTATCAGGTAAGTCTTTGATTTTGGTAAGAAATTCTATAAGTGCAGCTATTTTTTTAACATGTTTTATGGTAAAAAAGAAGTTAAAAAATCTCCAAATCAATTACTTTAACCGAAAAGAAACTAAAAAACAACAGATCAAAAAATCTTGGGTGAAAATAACGAAAATTCAAACTTGGAAGAGCATCCCACAAGGAACACACAAAAGATCAAAGCGAAAAGAGAAATGTTTAAACGATGTGTCGCCCTGGGTAACCAGCGTGGGCTTATCAGAGTTTCACTGGCTACCCTCCACTATACATCATTAAACACCATCATACACTTTTTCCAACCTTGAACCACTCACAAATAGGCATCGTTCCGCACGACACTTATCCAAGTTACCTGATACGAATTCGTCCTGGCGTGTTAATATTTCCAGTAGGATTATGCTCCTAAGGCAATTAAAACGAAAGGTCAAAGCCATCTTTTGTGTGTTCGTTGTGGGGTGCTCATCCAAGTTTGAATTTTCGTTATTTCCACCCAAGATCTTTTGATCCTTTGTTTTCTAGTTTCTTTTCGGTTGAAGTAACTGATTTGGAGGTTTTTTAACTTCTTTTTTGTTTTAATTGCCTTAGGAGCATAATCCTACTGGACATATTAACACGCCAGGATGAATTCGTATCAGGTAACTTAGATAAGTGCCGTGCGGAACGATGTCTATTTGTGAGTGGTTCAAGGTTGGAAATCAAAGTGTATGATGGTGTAATGATGTATAGTGGAGGGTGATAAGGTTGGTTACCCAGGGCGAAACATCGTTTAATCATTTTTCGCTTTGATCTTTTGTGTGTTCCTTGTGGGATGTTTATCCAAGTTTGAATTTTCGTTATTTCCACCCTAAATCTTTTGATCTTTTGTTTTTTAGTTTCTTTTCGGTTGAAGTAACTGATTTGTAGGTTTTTTTAACTTCTTTTTTGTTTTAATTGCCTTAGAAGCATAATCCTACTGGAAATATTAACACGCCAGGACGAATTCGTATCAGGTAACTTGGATAAGTACCAGTGCGGAACGATGCCTATTTGTGAGTGGTTCAAGGTTGCAAATCAAAGTGTATGATGTGTGTGTTTAATGATGTATAGTGGAGGGTGACCAGTCTGTTTTTCGCTTTGATCTTTTGTGAGTTCCTTGTGGGATGCTCATCCAAGTTTGGATTTTCGTTATTTCCACCCAAGGATCTTTTGATCTTTTGTTTTTTAGTTTCTTTTTGGTGAAAGTAACTGATTTGGAGGTTTCTTAACTTCTTTTTTATGCTTCACCTTGTTGAGGAATATCTACCGCCGGGAGTGGAAATTCTATATAGATTCGACGGTGGCCTACTTAACCTAGGCAGACTGCGAGCAAAAACTAAGGTCTCGACGACCTCGGTAATAGAACTGCAGTACCCCGATGACAACGTCGTTATGGCCGATACAGAGGAAAGTCTTCAGCTGGTAATCAACGCATTTAACCAAGCCTACAAAAGCATTGGCCTAGAGGTCAATCTTGCCAAAACGCAA
Source organism: Oxystoma pomonae (assembly GCA_963921995.1). Lineage (NCBI taxonomy): Eukaryota > Metazoa > Arthropoda > Insecta > Coleoptera > Brentidae > Oxystoma > Oxystoma pomonae. The sequence continues at coordinate 55,076,062 of OY998170.1, read as the reverse complement.
ATTCTTGACCAACCAGAACCATATATGGCCATCTTCTGCAGAACGTGGAACATTACCCATACCTTGGGAGCTACCTATCATCAAATGCAACTATTGACGCGGAAATACATCATCGCTTAAAATGTGCTAGCGCAGCTTTCAGACGGCTTTCGGAGAAAGTCTTCAACAATCACGACTTCAATGCGGAGACCAAGCTTCGTGTCTACAACACAGTTATAATATCAACTCTAACACAAACACAAAACTATCACCAAAGTTGTTTAAGACGAATCCTGAGAATCAAATGCCAAGAAGAAGCCAGAACAACTAGTATAGAAGCCCTTATGTTCAAGTACCAGCTTCGTTGGACTGGTCACGTTATCCGCATGCCCGAAACACGTCTCCATGGACAACTGAGGGAGGAAAAGAGAAATCAAGGAGGTCAACAGAAAAGGTACAAGGACGTTCTCAAAGGCAATACGATGAAGGGTCACATCGATATAAACAACTTCGAGACCACGGCAAACGATAGCGCTTCATAGCGCCGAACAGTCCACGAGGGAGTACAAACTTTTGAAGAGCAACGACGTAGACTAGAGACGGAAAAGAGAGAACGTAGAAAGGAGCGACAAACTGGAAGAGTGGTGGAACAACACCCGGCTGCTGCCGGAGACTGGGTGTGCCAGGTCTTTGGAAGAGTGTGCGGCTCGAGAATTGGCTTACATAGCCATCAAAAAACGCACAACAGATAGCGACGATACAGAATAGAGACTATGCCCTTTCTGTGTTTTTTCGTTTAATGTTACGTCGACCACGTTTTTTTCAACCCATTTCAAAAGTTTTTTTTAATTTCATTGCTCCAGTTACTGCTATTTTTTCACCTAAAATTGCGTCGGATGCATTTATTCTCTCAGCTGCTTTTGAAGCAAGAATTTTGTCGGCCTTATGTCTATTTTTAAAATCTAAATTTTTTGCATATGCAATTTCGTGTTCTTTGCAAGCCTCATCCAATTTGTTAATTCCTCGGTCGCCTCTTGCTGATTTCTTTGTTAGGTTAGTAGCAGGACCACAAAATTTTATACACCTCCCATGTAGTTCGAAAGGTAATTTGTTGATTAAGGTATTTAACATAAAATTTAATCTATTTTCCTGTAAACGTTAAAACAATAACCAGTATATTTTTAAAAATTATTGATCGGGACGGTGATTTTGTAAATTTTGGTAGTGAAACTATTACCATCAGACTATACATTAAAAAAATTGAATAATGGTCTTTCGTTACAAAAAAAAAGGCGTTTTCGTGTATTTATCGTACGTTTTTAGAAAAATGCTTGGACACGTCGATTTTGTTTGCAAGGGAGAAACTTTTTGGCAGTTTTGGTATTTTCGTAAGAGGGGTGACTTTCACCCCTACTTTTTAAATCATCATCATCATAGGCAATCACTCGATACCGAGTATGATTTTCCTCTATTCTGTATCGTCGCTATGTGTTGTGCGTTTTTTGATGGATATGTAAGCCAATTCTCGAGCCGCATACCCTTCCACAGTCCTGGCACACCCAGTCTCCGGCAGCAGCCGGGTGTTGTTGGTCATGCATTCTTCCATTTTGTCGCTCCTTTCTACGTTCTTTATTTTCCGTTTCTAGTCTACGTCATTGCTCTTCAAAAGTTTGTGCTCCCTATCGTTTGCCGTGGTCTCGAAGTTGTTTATATCGATGTGACCCTTCATCATATTGCCTTTAAGAACGTCCTAGTACCTTTTTTGTTGACCACCTTGATTTCTCTTTCCCTCCTTCAGTTGTCCATAAAATATCTGCTTTGGGAGACATGTTTCAGGCATGCGGATAATGTGACCAGTCCAACGAAGCTGCTTGTTTAACGCCTATCGTAATCTGGAATTACTCTCCTGGTCCATCGTTGCTCAGGACTGTTGCATTCATATTGTCGTGTAGTAGTCTAAGAATTTGAATATATTTTTGAGGGCATCCAGCTTTTGCCAGTATTTTCCAAAGAGCTTCTCTGTTGACCGAATCAAATGCTTTGACTAGATCTATGAAGGCCATGAAGAGAGGGCGATTTTGTTCTCTAGATTTCTCTTGCATTTATCTGGCACTGAAGATCATGTCAGCTGTGCCTCGATTGGGCCTAAATCCACACTGTATCTCTGGCAGATTTTGTTTAGCAATCGGAATTAATCGGTTTGATAGTATCCGTGCAAGTATCTTTCCAGCAACAGAAAGCAGAGATATACCTCTGTAGTTTCCACATTGGGCCTTATCGCCTTTTTTGAAAATGGTAACTATAGAGGCGTCTCTGAGTTCGGCAGGAATGGTCTCAGTGGTCCATATTTTACTTATTAGAATGTGCGTTTGGGAATTAAGTGCGGGACCCCCTTGTTTGTAGACTTCAGCAGCGATACCATCTGTGCCTGCTGACTTGTTATTCTTTAGCTGTGTGATTGCCTTTTCGACCTCCTCTAATCTCGGAATCTCACTTAGGTTTTGTTGTGTTTTTTAGGGAAATTTAAATAGGGAACATGGGTCGAGTGGCACTTTATTTTGACAGTTTTTGATTGTCTTTACAACGACGTATTTTTTCGGTTAAATAGTTTTCGAGAAACTTGCTGTTTTTGAGCATGGTTTCGTCGGATATTATCTTTTTCCTCGGACATGTCGACTTTGTTTGCGAGGGGGGCACTTTTTGGTTGCAACCCCTACGAGGGGAGACTTTCACCCCTATTTTTTAGATAGGGAACATGGGTCGAGTGGCACCTTGTTTTGACGACGCCATATTTTTTTCGAAATTCGGGCAGATTTAAAATTGGTTTCTTGAGCAAGTTATATTTACATAATATTAAAAAGATAACAAGAAGAAGATGACTTCAGCACCATTCCCATGAAAGATGCTGAGTTGCAGTTTAGTTTTAAGCTCTTTTACACAGAATTACCGTTCTCTTTCTTTTGTTAAAATTCATTCTCAATAAGGCTTTTAGCACGACAACTTGTATTTTCGAAAATAAAAAAAAAAACGTCCGATATCTTTCAACGTAACTGTTGGAGTCGGTAGGATAAGCGGCATCACAAAATTTAATAGTTTTTGCGAGAAAATCAGGACTTTCACCAAAAATCGCGGGAAATTCGAGACGGGTATTTTTTGTGATGATGTAGTATGCTGGATCTCTCTTAGACGAATGCATTTAGAAAGAGAAAATAATAGTAACTATGCTAAACTCTTTAAGTGCTAAGCAACCCACACAACAAAAAAGACTTTGAATTAGTTGAAGCAAAAGTCTGGTGGTGAATCAGAAGAAGAATATTAGAACCGACTACATAGAAGACCAACTGGTAGTGCCAAAATTCCTCTTTGCTTTTTTCTAACCCCTCTGTTTAAGGTTTTAGGAGAGATATTTAGGCCTGTTCATAGCGAAAAAATTAGCTTTAGGCCAGTCTACTAAATCTAGGAATAGGTAGACAGAAAATATAAAAAAAAAATTGAAAAGACAGTAAATGAGAAATTAATTTGTCTAGTTCTGATAATGATAATGACGAGTTTTTAAGCAATCTACTTTTTAATCAGTTCAAAGAAGAAGAAGAGGTTTTAACTTTGCAAATTTTAAACTAAGGCCGTCTAAAATGACGACTCAACCACCACTACAAAAAAAAACCTGCTTTAAAAACAAAAGATCAAAAGATCTTGGGTGGAAATAACGAAAATTAAAACCTGAATGAGAATCCCACAAGGAACACACAAAGACCAAAGCGAAAAGAGAAATGATTAAACGATGTTTCGCCCTGGGCAATCAACGTGTTCTCGTCAGTGGCTCCACTGGTCACCCTCCCCATACATCATTAAACAGCATCATACACTTTGATTTCCAACTTTGAATCACTCACAAATAGGCATCGTTCTGGCGTGTTAATATTTATTAGGATTATGCTCCTAAGGCAATTAAAAAACAAGCAGTTTAAAAACCTCCAAATCAGTTATCAACCGAAATCAACCGAAAAGAATCTAAAAGCAATTGATCAAAAAATCTTGGGTGGAAATAACGAAAATTAAAACCTGGATAAGCATCCCACAAGGAACGCACAAAGGACCAAAGCGAAAAAAGAAATGATTAAACGATGGCAACCAGCGTGGGCTCATCAGTGGTTCCACTGGTCACCTTCCCCATACATAACTAATGTTCGTATATTAGAGGACAAAAATGAATTACCTTTTCAAAACATTTATGTTTATTCCAAATCTTTACATCAACCAAAATATGAATTTTATATTTTAATATTAAAAATATAAACAAAAAACTTAAACTTAATGATGATACAATCGATACCATAAAGATTTACCGCGGATTACAAACTTTTTGTTTTAAATTCGAGAGGTGTGCGTGGTTGCCTGTGTAGCTTTAACTGCCAGGTACAATCCTATTACTCCCTGATGATTCCTAATAAGGATGAAACAGGTCTGTAGGTGTTTGGATTCTCCATTAGATATTGGAGGCCTGGTCGTAATGAAGTGAGAAATAAAAACGCTTTGTCCGATATGCCACGAGTCTTAATTTTTATTCGCGGACACGAGATTCACTTTGTTTTTTTTTAAATATTTTGGCTTTTTAGTTCTGCGCAACAAGCCTCCGGAGCGATTGCTTGCTGATGCCTTAAAATTAGGGCCACGTCATATGAAGCTCCAATTGGGGGTGGTGCTGCTGCGAACGTTACCTCTTTTTAAGAGTCATGTTACAGTGACCTTATACTTTTACAGGTTTCTTCTTTATAACCTGCTGAAAGGTACAGGATTCTGTATTTTTACGGACTACTAAACAGTTCTGTAGGTGTCTGGATTTTCTATTACATATTGGAGGCCTGGTCGTAATGAAGTGAGAAACAAAAACGCTTTGTCCGATATGCCAAGAGTCTTACTTTAATTTTTATTCGCGGCATTCACTTTGTTGTTTTATAAAAATTTATATTCAAAATTATGTTGATTGATTGATTGATTTTCTTTAAACAGTTTAAAACAAGAAATTGAAGTCTACAATGTAAACAAAAATTTTGTTGTAAAAAAGACTATTTAAAGAAGGAATTAAATGCAACCCATCAACTGTTTAAAAAACAACAGGAAGCATTTTTAAATGAAAAACTAGGTGACTTACAATAACAACTAAACTTAATTAAGGATGATAAGGATCTAATAATTAAAAATATTAATTAAATTGAAAACATAAACAAATACGAACGGTAGATTCTTGTCCTTGCGATTGTTACAGAGTTGGGTGTTCTTGGGTTTAGGACAGGAGGTGCTTCAATAAGACAGTTGAATTGAGCTTACGTTTCGAGTATATTTTTACTTTTCTTCAGAGCTACAAATAAAAAGTTTTGGTACACGAAAGTTTTGGTTTACATTTTTGAAAAAACAAAAAAAATTATATTTATATTCGAATTATTAAAAAAGGGGAAGATCAGTTTAAAAAACGTGGTTGTAAAACAGGTAGATACACTAAAACAATTTCAAATATTGTAAAATATTAAGAATTAATTTTTTTTTTATTTTAAATAAATTACTTAAAACGATTCATATAGGCATTAGCAATAGGAATAAATAGTATGTTTATCAGCTTACCTAATTCCTAGTCTTCTGCACGAAGAACACTATAGGTAACATAATTGCATTTTTTTTCTTTAGATAATAAGACAAAGTCAAAATTATTTAAAAACAATAGAATATTGTTCTCTGTCAGGTACGGCAGGCAACTAAATATAATAAAAACAAATTATACACATTATTTTTATTGGTTTTATTTTTATTAAAAAAGACTTAAAGATATCTTTTGTTTGCACGTTTGCACGGATATGAAAATCAGAAAAATTGCTCCTTACGTAGGAATATGTAAGTACAACTGGTTCGAAAAAAATTAGTACGACAATATGATGGTTTTGATGACAGATTCACAGAACTAAAGACTCATTGAACACTTGCTCATATTTCGATAACCCGCACTCATTAATTTCAAAACCCATTGTACGTCACTTTAATAATAGCAAAAAAAATCGGGAAATCTATAAAAAGTTGTCCCTTACAAAGGGGAAAGATAAAAAAATGTAAAAAAAACAGAAGTTGGAGCAACAATAGGTAATTACATTGTCTTATTGCATTTTGTCGGTTCAGTTTTTTTTATATTTTTAATTTATATATTTTTTTTGGTTTACTAATATTTTTCATTTTTTTATTTATAAGCATTATTTTAACCACTACTAGCTATTTTGATTATTGTTGCTCCCCATATAATTTTTTTAAATGTTCATGTAAGATGAGCTAAGACCTTGAACGTCCCTTTTAAAGTTAACTGCGTTATTAGTTTGGATACAAATCATTTCACTGATTTTTCGTTTTTCAAAATTTACTTCTAAATCCAATGGCACTTTGTTTAACAAAATTGTTTATTTCTTTTTTCATTGAATCAATTTTACAATAATAATTATTGTTTATCGTCTCCTGATGATGATAACGTTGTTAGCGAAACGCGCGCCGAGTGCAAAAAAGTGTAGTTTTGGTTTGTGGAAAACAATCATAACTTTGATTCAAGATTCAGATTTTGAAAAAAAGGTTGAAAAAATTTAAAAGGATATAAAAGATATAAATGATAATATAAAAAATGGTTTACCTGTAAACAGACTTGAAAAAATTAAAGATTTTAATAAGTTTATTGATGATAAATTTAAACAGGGAGACACATCTTGTGAATTACTACAAGAAAAAATTTTAACAATTTGGAGATATTATGAAAACGAATTTTTAAATCTTAAAGTTACTTTTGATTCCCTTGGTGATGTTTTAGAAAAAACTGGTCTTGATAATGAATTTAAAAATTTGAAAGATTATACTAAAAAGGAACTAGAATCAGTCAATGAAACTAATAAAAAATTTTAAGAAGAACTAAATCAAGAACTAATAAAAAAACTTTATAAATCTACAAAAATCAATTAATAATTTGGATGATGGATTAAGTCATCTTGATAATAGGGAAAATATAGCAGCTAAAGAATTACAATTAACACAACATACAGTGCGGACGTAAAAAGTGCCACCCCCCTTCTAACTTTTGAACTGATTGAGGTATCGACCTCAAATAAAAACAAATGTTTAATGATAACATTTTTGCTACTTTTTGACGTATTTTTTTATAAGCGTCATATTGACGTAAGTCTATAAGGTCACTAACTACCTTAAAATTTAAAATAGAAAGGGGTGTTGAGTGATACCTTGTTTCAAAGGTATTTTAATTCCCTATTTAAAATTTTATTTTTTAAAAAAATCGGTTTACGACTTACAGAGTTACGAGTTTTTTCGGCTATAGTTTACGCCCCTCTCCTTACTTTCGTACGAATTGAGATATCGACTTTAAATAGAAAACATGCTTAATGATAACAATTTTACCACTTTCTGATGTATTTTAGGTTATTCTCATAATGACTTAAGACGATAAGGTCACTAACTACTTTAAAATTTTAAATAGAAAGGGGAGTCGAGTGATAGCTTGTTTAAAAGGTATTTTAATTCCCTATTTAAAATTTTTATTTTTTCAAAATCTTTGTATTACTTACAGAGTTATGAGCATTTGTAACTATAGTTTGCACATCTCTCCTCTTACTTTTAAACGAATTCAGTTTACTTTAAATAAATTTTTTAAGGTAAGACCATAAGGTCACTAGCAACTTAAAGTTTTTATTATTGTTGAGTGATACTGTACGTAATACGTAAACTATAGTAAAAAAACTCATAACTCTGTAAGCCGTAAACCGATTTCTAAAAAAAATAAAAGTTTAAATAGGGAAGTAAAATATCTTTTAAACAAGGTATCACTCGATCCCCCCTTTCTATTTAAAATTTTAAAGTAGTTAGTGACCTTACAGATTTAGGTCAATATGACGCTTATAAAAAATACGTCAAAAAGTGGTAAAATTGTTATCATTACGAAGTTGTTCAAAAGTAAGGTGAGGTGCGTAAACTATAGTCGAAAAAACTTATAACTCGTAAGTCGTAAACCGATTTTTAAAAAAAAATAAATTTTAAATAGGGAATTAAAATACCTTTTAAACAAGGTATCACTCGACCCCCCTTTCTATTTAAAATTATAAAGGAGACCTACGTCAATATGACGCTTATAAAAAATACGTCAAAAAGTAGCAAAAGTGTTATCATTAAACATGATTTTTATTGGAAGTCGATATCTCAATCCGTTTAAGAGTTAGCAGGGAGGGGGGACTTTTTAAGTTCGCATTGTATTGGTAATGTTGAAAACCATTTAAGCAAGAGTTAATTAAACTTAAAGATATGCTAAAAGACAAAATAACTAAAAACTTTAATATTGTAAAAAAATCATTTAGGTGGATAAAAAATGTGTTTCTTTTTCAAGAAAACATTCAAAAAAATGTAGAAAGTATTACTAGGGTTGAAACAAATTTTAAACAGGAGCTAATTACTGTTGAAACTGAATTAAGCAATTATTTGATATCTGTTGAAAAAAGAGTTAGTGGTAATGAAAAGAAAAACAAAAAATCACACCAGCAAACTTAAATCATTACAGCAAAAGGTAAATTCATTTAAAAAACCAGATTCTTTTTATGGATATTTACCATTAACATTTTTTGGAAAATGCTCGGAAAATACACAAAATTTCTTTACAGAATCAAATAATTTAAGACAATATATATTTCCATTGAAGACTGGAATAATAGAATCAGCAAATTTTCAACCCAGAGATATGATAATGGTTGTAAGAAATTAAGGTGGTTTTAAATCATACGACCTTAAAAAGGTTTTAAATATTGAGTTAAAAAAAATTACTTAATTTCTTTCGAGAGATTATTTAATAATAACATCACTAATTTTCAAGCAACGTTTTTCCTTAAATATCAATTAAATTCGTAAAACATATTAGTACTACTCAAATATGAATCTAAACAAGTCTGTTGTTGATGAGTTACAGAAACCGGCAAGAAAAAAGTATCCCTGAAGAAAAGTCATTATAAAATCGCTAAATGACCTTTGGCAAGCTGATTTAGTTTCAGGGATTCCATATGCTCGATATAATAGTGGAAATAAATATATTTTGATTGTAATAAATGCGTTTTCTAAATATGTTTGGGCAAGACCTGTTAAAACTAAAGGAGCTGAACACGTAACAAATAAAATAAAATCAATTTTGGAAGATGCTAAAGTTGCTCCAAAAAATTTTCAAACTGATTTAGGAACGGAGTTTGTAAATGCTTCAGTTTAAAAAACTTATGAGCGATATCAACGTAAATCATTATAGTACTTCTTTAAATTTAAAAGCTAGTATAGGGGAAAAGGTAAACAGAACTTTAAAACATACAATGTGGAACAAATTTAGTATGCGTGGATCTTACAATTGGATTGATATTGATGATATATTTAATGACTATCTACTATAACCAAACAATACATTCTACAATTGGAACACAAGCAATCAATATTTCTAAAAAAAAATGAAAACGAATTATTTAAAAAAGTATATTGTCATACAAAAATAATAGATACACGAAAATACGAAAATCAAAATTTAAAACAGGAGATTCTGTTTGTATTTCAAAATATAGGGAACATTTTTCAAAAGGATACGCACCTCATTCACTTATCACTTATTTGCTTGAAGATCAAAATAGGAAAGAAATTTAAGGAGGTGTCTACAAAGAAGAATTGCAAAAAGTAAAATATCTAGATGTTTATCTTGTTGAAAAAGTTTTGAGAAGAAAAGAACACAAGATTTTCGTAAAATGGTTAGATTAAATAAAACTCACAATTCGTGGATTAATAAAAATAATGTATTGTAAATTTATTTGTAACAAATAAAGAATAACATTTTTTTAATCATCGTTTTTTTTTTAATTGCCATCTATTAATTACCCCAGGCTAATGTTTTAAAACTTCCAGGAACAACACATCGTTTGTCATGTTTATAGTGATATGTGATAGTGCTACTTTATTTTTAGTTGTGTGTAAATATCATGAAGAATCGATCGGAAACCATTCATTTTTGTATATTTTGTTGCTACGTTTTCAACAATTTCTTGATAATCTTCTTTAGTAACGGAGTTTTTCATAACATACTTTTTAACTCCCTTTGCCCTTTTGTCAGTTCTATCGGAACTTTAAGTTGTTTTTGAAAATTTTCAAACTGAAGTATGTTTTCTGGAATATTTTCTCCGTATTTGTTACTTCTAATGTTGGTTGTAGGCAATGATATCAATGTTTGGTTGCAATCATGTAATTGATGTCTTTGCAATTTTTCTTCCGATGTAAAATAAATTAGACATCCATCACAAAAGCACTTTTTATTATTTTGTTACAACAACCGAGACATATCCTTTATCCAACAATAGTGGTTGTTGACATTATTATTTATTATAGTCGTCCGGCTTAGGTCCCCAATTGTTCATTTTGTGCAGAAAGCATGAAACTTGGCACACTTATTCTTTAGACAATTTTGGTCGAGGAAATCGATGATCGTATGTGTAGGAGTCAAGATAGCGGCGATTTTTTCAAAATGGACGTCTATTTTTTGAAAAAATTATAGGTTCGCCATAAAAACAACATTATACTCGAATCCATGTAATTCGATAGAGGAATTTAAAAAAAATGGTTACATTGACCTTTATTATCCTTGAAAAGTGACATTTTATTTAAAAAAATGCATTTTGAGATTTGTTTTCATAATTTAGTAAGCCGCGACAGGTCTTTTGTTCTAATTTTATAATTTACAAAGAACATCAGAATAACTTTTCAAATTGACTTTTTGCTTACAAGATGATTGGTTTAGTTAAACCAGGCCAGTCAAAATAAGGTTTAAAAAAAAAACTACATTATCATCCGTATCTTTTTTAGTTTTTGAGGAAAAAATGTCAAATTTAGTACGATTATTACGATTGTCATGGTCAACGATTTTCTAAAAAATTTTCGAATCGGTGGCGCTGCGGACGACGCGGCACCCAAATTTCCGATTTTAAATTTGACAAAAGTTCAGATTTTTTTAATAGCTTAAATAAGACATGCATATTTAATAAAATAATCGATTATGTATTGCTGAAGTAGATTTTTATAAAAATACTTTTAGTTTAATATGTACATGGTCGCCTAAGTTTTTTCAACGTTTTCTTCAATTCTTCTTAGCGGCCACAAAACTTGGCTGGATATAAACATTGATGACTTCTGATGAATAAAAAGGCCCCAACAAATCGATTCACATGAAATTCCAAATTCTATTGGGCCGTTTTTACGCTATAGGCCAGTAAAGTTGAACTAACATGTGGTTAGTAGCCCCGAATAGTACTCTAATGTACCCTATTGTTCATTTTTTGCGGAAAGCACCAAATTTGGTAAGCTTACTTTTTTAACAATTTTTTAGAATCGTGGCCAAGAAAATTTATGATCGGATGTACAGAAACCAAGTTGGCGGCGAATTCTTTAAAATGGCGTTCTTAAATCGAAAGTTACTTAACAAAAAAAAAAAAAAATATATATATATATATATATATTTGAATCTAAAGAACTAAATGAAGAAAAATTTGACAATACTAGTTAAATTAACGTGCATCCTTCGATGACCTTGAAAAATGTCATTTTACTTAAAAAAATACTTTTCCAGAGCCTTTTTTTAAATGCTTATATTTCTGAAAACGGCGACAGGTCTTGTTTTATAATTTTAACATGACATCAACACATCTGTCCTAGGTGACTTTTTGCTTACAGGGTGATTGGTTTAGTAAGATTTTTTAAAAAAAGCCACGTTATCATCTGTTTTTTTTTTACTTTTTAAAGTAGAATTTTCAAATGTAATACGAATTGTTAATGCTACCTTATCAACGAAATTTTTTTTGGATAGGTGGCGCTGTGGACGAAGGACGTGCCATAGAAACATCCGATAATAAATCTGATAAAATATTGTTTAATTAAATTTAACAAGATTTTGTTAGGCACCCACTGGATGTTTTGCTAACAAAATCTTATTAAATTTAATTAAAAAATATTTTATCAGATTTAATATCGGATGTTTCTATAGTACGTAATCCGCAGGGCAACCTATCCAAAAATTTTTAGTTGATAAGGTAGTATTAAAAATTCGTAACAAATTTGAAAATTCTACTTTAAAAAATAAAAAAAAAACAGATGATAATGTGGCTTTTTTAAAAATTTGGTGCTTTCCACAAAAAATTAACAATAGGGTACATTAGAGTACTATTCGGGGCGACTAAACACAGCTTAGGTCAACTTTACTGGCCTATAGTAAAAACGACCCGATAGAATTTGGAATTTCATATCTGAATCGATTTGTTGGGGCCTTCTAATTCATCAGAAGTCATCAACGTGTATATCCAGCCAAATTTTTGGTCGCTAGGAAGAATTGAAGAAAACGTTGAAAAATCCGTTTATTTTACATACTCAAAAAAAACATTGGACGACCAATGACCATATCAAACTAAAATTATTTTTATAAAAATCTACATACTTCATCTATAAATAATCGATTATTATATTAAATATGCATGTCTAATCTAAGCTATTAAAAAAATATGAACTTTTACCCATTTTAAATCGGAAATTTGGGTGCCACGTCGTCCGCAGCGCCACCTATCCATTTTTGTTTAAAAATATCAGTTGACCTTGACAGTTGTAATAATCTTACCAAATTTGACATATTTTCCTCAAAAACTAAAAAAGATGCGGATGATAATGTAACTTTAAAAAAAAAACTTATTTTAACTGGCCTGGTATAACTAAACTAATCACCCTGTAAGCAAAAAGTCAATTAGAAAAGGTATTTTGATGTTCTTTTTAAATTATAAAATTACAACAAAAGACCTGTCGCGGCTGGCTAAATTATGAAAAATTATCAAAAAAAAACTCTCAAAATGTATTTAAAAAAAAATAAAATGTCACTTTATAAGGACGATAAAGGTCATACGTCAACGTTGTCATTTTTTTCCATTCCTCTCTATCGAATTATATGGATTGGAGTATAATCTTGTCTTGATGGTGAACCTACAATTTAAAAAAAAAATTCGCCGCCATCTTGGCTGCTATACATACGATCATAGATTTCCTCGATCAAAATTTTAGAGACTTGTCTAAAGAATAAGTGTGCCAAATTTCATGCTTTCTGCACGAAATGAACAATTGATTGCTATTTGGGACTATTAGTAACAAATTAATATGAGAAGGAAGTTTTTTCTTTGTGTAGTGCAAGGGGCCGAAAACTTCATTTATCACCTTATCATTTTTATAAATTCTTTCCAAACCACACACATTTATAGAAATTTGGTTAAGTTCTTCAAACTTTTTAATTTCTTTTAACTTGACAGGAAATTCCATACCTTCAAAATTTAAAATGTTATGAAAATCAGGATAAGAACTTAACGATCGGTGTGTTGTTTAGATGAATATAAGGCACTAATCACACTCCATGCAAAACAATATTGACCGTTGTTTTTAACGTTAATCGCAGCTTTTCTCTTCTATATCCATTGGTAAAGGAATGTAAGACGCACGTAATGGATTGTATTTTTTAATATTAAATTCTAAATGCAAGACTTCTTTTAACGCCCATCCGGATAAGTTTTCAGGAAACGTTGACAACTTCTCTTTGATAGTCGACGCAAATTCATCATAGATGTTGTCAACATTGGTTGTTTCTGTTATAACTTTGTTTTGAGTATTAAATGATTTTGTTTCCATTATTTCTTTACTAGGCCAAACAAAACTTCCAAAAAGTTCCACATTTATCTTGATCAGTTTGTGTGTTTTTAAATTCTCAAACACCAGTCTAGAGAATGTTGGTTAATTATCGTTAAAAACTCATCAACATCTACAAGCTTTTTTTATGGTAACAGTATAAATGAAACTATTCTGTTTTTAAATGCTTTTGATTTAATTTCCACATATTGATCACTGTTTTGTTTCAATAAACCTTTTTTGTGAAGGTTCGATCGTAAATGTGCACTAAGTTTATTTTTAATGTACCACTCGTCACAGTCTTTGCACTTTGATAAAACTAATTTGGGCACTTGTTTACTTTCTTCTTCTTTTGAATTTTTACAAATAACTTTTCTTTGAAGTAGGTTCTGAGCATGATGATCTATATAAACACGTTTCTCTTTTATGTCTATAAAATTTTTTTGTATATTTACAATCTTTATCACGCTCCGAACATCGATGCATGTTAGCGGTTAAGAAAATGATTCTATAAAAGTTAATTATTTCTTTTATATAATGGTGAGAAAGAAAGGAGAACAACATCTGCATGAATTTTCTAAACCGGTTTGCAAAATCTAATTTTTTTATAACTTATTAAATACCTGTTTTGCAGTTTCAAGTCATCTGGTTTTGTAACTCGTCGTCGTTTTTATAACTTATTAAATACTTCTTGGGAGGAAAGAACGAAAATTCAAAATTGGATGAGTGTCCCACAAGGTACACACAAAAGACCAAAGCGAAAAGAGACAATTAAACGATGTTTCGCCCGAGGTGACCAGCGTGGGCTCGTCAGTGGATTCACTAGTCACCCTCAATCCACACATCGTTTAACACCTTCTTCACCATCTTCTCTTTTTTAGATTTGGAAGTTTTAACTTCTTGTTTTAATTGTCTTAGGAGAATGTTCCTATTTGAAAGATTAACGCGCCAGGACGAACCCGTATCAGGTGACTTATAATAAGTACCATGCGGAACGATGCCTATTTGTGAGTGTTTTAGAGTTGGAAGTCAGAGTGTGCGATGGTGTTAAATGATGTCTGGATTGAGGGTGAGTAGTGAATCCACTGACGAGCCCACGCTGGTCACCCCGGGCGAAACATCGTTTAATTGTTTCTCTTTTCGCTTTGGTCCATCCAACTTTGAATTTTCGTTCTTTCCTCCCAAGATCTTTTGATCTTCTCTTTTTTAGATTCTTTTCGGTTGATTTAACTGATTTGGAAGTTTTAACTTATTAAATACCTGTTTTACAGCTGCAAGACATCTTATGTGGGAAACAAAACCGGTTATGCACGTATTTTTTATTACTTATTAATCTGTTATGCAGATGTGTTTTAGTGTATTGTAAGCGGCAGTAGATTTCTCTAGATAAACCAGAAAAAACTATACTTTTTTAAATGCTATTTTTTCCATAATTTATATAATATTAAAGTATTTAAAATGGTTAATATTGAAAAACACTTTTTATTTTTTTTCATAATTTTTGTATTTCGATTTCCTATTCTGCCACATCATTTTACCATATTCACAATTTGGCGACAGTCGTACATGTTAATTGTGGTAGAGATAAATGTTTTAGGAGGAGTATTATTAAGAAAAATTCATTTTTATTGTAGCTGAAACCTTGGGTTCCCTAAAAAAAATCCCTATAATAATACACATGGCTGGCTCCTTTTCTCCCTAAAATCCCTATGTTAATACTGGTAGCTGGCTCTTGGCTCTCTAACTGTAGCGGGCTCTGGCTCTCTAAAATCCTTATGTTAATACATGTAGCTGGCTCTTGCTCAAAATCTGCCAGAGACACAGTGTGGATTTAGGCCCAATCGAGGCACAGCTGACATGATCTGCAGTGGCAGACAAATGCAAGAGAAATCTAGAGAACAAAATCGCCCCCTTTTCATGGCCTTCATAGACCTAGTCAAAGCATTTGACTCGGTCAACAGAGAAGCTCTTTGGCAAATACTGGTGTGAAAGATCGAAGTTGTGAGATCAAAATAATTTTAAAAAAAGAGTTTTGTCATAAAACCAAATTTCAATAAATTTCGTTTAAAAGATTTTTTTTTCAAAGATAAATAATTAAAGTTCTTAAGAAGAATAACTTTTAAGTAAGATAACTTTTTAATAATCATTTAGCCGTTTTTTTTCGTCAGCCTTCCCCAGAGGTTGTGAATCAGAATGATTGTTTTTTTTAAAATAATATTTTTGAACATTTTTTTTTCCTCTAAAGTTGTAAATTAAAAGGATTCACGATAATTTTGATTTTAAAATAAATTAACAGAATTAAAAAATAATTTTGATTAAGAAAACTTTTCTTACCATAAAAAAGAATAACACGTTGTCCAAGAACCAGCACAAATTTTTTTAAGTCGAATCCAAAATAAAATCCAAATGAATTATTTAAAAAAATAAATACTTCAAATATAGCGCGAACACCCCGATGATCTAACCCGCTCGAGATCTTCTTAAAAACTAAAATTAGTTTGCGGAGCTCCGAAAGTCCGAAAAACGAAAAGTGCAACTCATACCTGCGCTCTACCGTAATTGGCATGATTTATTCTGCAGGAACGTGTTAAAAAAACAGCTCGAAAGCCGCGTTTTCCTAAGAAATACGCTAGTAAAAAGGTTAAAAAAAAGAGTTCAAAATAAATTCTCAACGAGAACAGTTCGAAATAAATTCTAAGCCAAGAAAGTTCTAAAATTCTTAACCAAATCAGGTTCAATCTTAGGAAAATGGTGAGAATGTAAAAAGTGAAGTTTGTTAAATTATTTCAACATGCTAAAATTTTGGAAGCCCGGTATAAAAACTGTCGTGTGGAAGTTAAGAATCAAACGAATAATGTAAAAATGTTAAAAAGTGTAGTATAGTGATTAGGCAGGATGCAAGATGTAAGTCGGAGATTTTGTGTAATGGTAAATTTTAAAATACCTATTATATTTCTGAAAAATCGAGTTGTCTGTTTGTACATCCCCAAAAATTAAATATTAAGGAGTTAAAAGTTATCTGCTAAAACTTTAGAAATAACCCTTAAGGGCCGTTGTTTACACTGGCAAAAGCTGGATGCCCTCAAAAATATATTCAAATTATTTGACTACTACTGAGCAACTGAGCAACAATGGACCAGGAGAGTCATTCCAGATTACGACAAGCATTAAACAAGGTTTGTTATTGCGCCCACCCTATTCTCTATATTTTTAGGTGCCATGCTTGTTGAGGAACATCTACGACAGAGAGTGGAAATTCTTTATAGATTTGACGGTGGCCTACTTAACCTAGGCAGACTTCGAGCAAAAACTAAGGTCTCGACGACCTCGGTAATCGAATTGCAGTACGCCGATGAGAACGTCGTTCGCGTCAACGCATTTAAACAAGCCTACAAAAGTTAGAAGAAGCCAGAACAACTAGTATAAAGGCCCTTATCTTCAAGCACCAGCTTCGTTGGACTGGTCACGTTATCCGCATGCACGAAACACGTCTCCCAAAGCAGATATTTTATGGACAACTGAAGAAGGGAAAGAGAAATCAAGGAGGTCAACAAAAAAGGTACAAGGACGTTCTCAAACGATAGGGCTTCATGGCGCCGAACAGTCCATGAGGGAGCACAAACTTTTGAAGAGCAACGACGTAGACTAGAAACGGAAGAGGGAGAACGTAGAAAGGAGCGACAAAATGGAAGAATGGATGACCAACAACACCCGGCTGCTGCCGGAGACTGGGTGTGCCAAGACTGTGGAAGGGTGTGCGGATCGAGAATTCGCTTACATAGCCATCAAAGAACGCACAACAGATAGCGACGATACAGAATAGAGAAAAATCATACTCGGTATCGAGTGATTGCCTATGATGATGTCTATGAATCAGCCAATGGAAAAAAAATTCAATCAGCATGGAAATGTGTTACAAAGCCAAAAGCCACCGATGAGCCAAAATCGAACGAGATCAATACCAATCGCAAGGTTTCGAAGTCATTCCATTATTTTCGAAACTTAAGGAGGGAGGAGTTACGAACCGGTGTTCATCAACCCAAGAAAATGTAAGCATTACCAGCAGAAGCTTTTCTTGTAATTTTAAGATGATTAGTTTTCGTAGCGATGAGAAAAATTTAAAGATATTTTTTTTAAGAAATAGTCCTTCCGGTTTCGAGTACGTAATTATTTAAAATAACTTTACGGTTACAAAAATTACTATAGGCCTTTTCAAATCCAAACTTTAACACAAATAATATAAAACTTCGTACATCTGTATGTAGCACATGTAGATATGCGCTATATGATCGTGAAAAAAATGTTTTTATTTGCCAATTGCTGCCGATGCCAGATTTTGCAGCAATGAATGCTAATAGGAATACAAGATTTTCAACGGATCAAGACTGTGAATGTGATTTGTGCTAAACTGCTAGATATAAAGCTAATAAGAGGAAGAGAATATTTCAAGATTCTCGCTATCTAAAAAACTAAAGACGCAAAAGACAATTTTTGATTGTGTAAGCACAAGTTAATTCCCCACAAACAATGCCGGCATGGCAAAGTGCCTTACAAATATTGGCATCTATTGGCAATGAGAATTTGACGCACGGCAATCTATGCGTTACAAATACCTTGAACACTCCTGTGTGAGCCACCGGCCGAGCGACGGCAATGAATACGTTTAAAATGATGCCAAATACACACTTACCATGGTTTAAATGTAGAGGAGCACTGCATACTAAATAGCGGCTTTGCAGGCAATATTGGCAAAAAATGTATGGGGTGATTCACCATATTTTTCCCACTACATAGCTCATTTATTATTAGAGATAGAAAAATAGTTTAAATACAAAAGTTCATTAGTTCTTCACAAATTTTAAGAAAATTCAATAAAAATTTTGAAAATGTCAAATTTAGACTTAGACATCAACCTTCTTATTTTAAATTGAACACCCTGTATATTTTTTTAAATTTCGGTAGATCTTGTAGGGTTTATCTTAAGCAGTTGCTCCTAAGTCAACGTTTTTCTTGAAAAATATACAGGGTGTTCCGTTTGAAATAAGAAAGTTGATGTCGAAATTTGATATATAAATTTTCTTAGAATTTGTGAAAAACTAAGCAACTTTTGTATTATTTTTTTTTTCTATCTTTAAGAATAAATGAGTTATGTAGTTGGGAAAATATTGTGAATCACCCTTACCACTAAGTGCCAAACCCACGCAAAAATTAAAAGTTTAAAGGTGCACCTCCTTGATTGGTCGGCTCAATAGGGATACAGATGCAAATTCCGATACCACTGATAATTGGCTTTTTCTTCCTATTGAAAGTATTTATGCATAAAATAAAAGTTGTAATGATTGTGGATTAAAAATAAAATAATGCACATAATTTATATATCCTTAAACGAACAAAAATTCCTAGAAAAACCAATATGTAATAAATAAATAAATGTTACTATAAAGAAACACTTATACACTTTTATTTATATCCTAACATAAAGACAGGAATGGAAACCATATGAATAATATTTGTCGTCTCATGCCAAAGATAGAGGAAAATTCTTTCATAAATTGATTTAAATATTTATTAAGAGGATGTTTTCCATACAATAGTAAATTGCAACAAGGAAAATTTTATTTAGAATCTCTTTGATTGTGAATCAAAAAAATAAGGTTTGCTTCAGTTGCTTTATATAAAAATTCCTTAGCCAAAAATTTAAAAACATTACTTCCTTCTTCTTGTTATAAGATAAGATGAAGATTTATTCAGCATCTGTTTTCCTAGATGTTCTTTCCCCTTTTCAGTCACAGGCACCCCGTAACCAAGCCTTAGTAGCATCTTCAACGACAGAATGAGGAAAAGTTGGTTGACTTCTTAAAGGATTTTTTACAGTATCTAAAAAAGTTTAAATTTTGATGAGTATAGCTGTAAAAAACTTTAATCTAGTTGTTTTATTGGCAAATTTACGTTAAAATAAAAAAATAGTACCACAGACGAGTTTTTTCAAATTAATTTTAAAAAATATTTTAAGATATTAGCTAAAGACAGCTCGGTTTCACAAGAAATTTAAGGGTCATCATTCTCTGGGTCAGCAAGAGAAATATCAGTGTTAGAAAATGACTTGGACGTAGACTGAATTGATGAATCTTTAGATGGCTCGATCCAACACTTCAACTAAAAAGCCAGTTAACTCTTTTTTGATATAGTATCCTTTAGCCTACTATAGAGGCCATAGTGACACCAAACTGAGAGAAAATTCATGTTTTACCTGTCAATTTGGTTATAAAAATGGCGGCAACAGTAGGCTAAATGGCACTGAAGGCTGAACACAGGTAGGAGTTAAATGGCTTTTAAGTTGAGAACGGTTTTGCTCGATTACAAAAGAAATTTGTAAATTACTAGTGCCAGTATCGCTTAAGCATTGTAGATCATGATGTGACCTTTGATTTTCTTGTAAAGTGGCGTCTAGATCACGATGTAATGCTGGGTTCATACAGGCAAATAAAAAAAAATGAAAAAAAAAATAATAATTAAAATTAAAATAAAAGTTGAATGAGCTTATGGGGAACAGTGTAGGCATTTATACAGCATAAAGCAGCAAAAGATGAGTAACTTAACATTTATTTTTATCTTAAAACGGATTTGAGCATGCCCCTTTGACACACATAACCTCACTTTCATTTGTTTTTGTAATTTAAATGGGGGTTTTTTGCAGTTTTTGGCTTGTTTTTAACAGATATTAGTAAGGAAAACGGCATGATGGAGTTTAGTTTAATTATTTCAACTATTGGTGTCATTCACTTTTGTATACATGTGCAGAAGTTGTGTGCTGTTCGGTTCAAAGTTATTATTTTTTATTTTAATTTTCATATGCCTGTATAAACCCAGCAAAAATGGCGATTTTTGGTCGCTTTACTGGTAGTTCTGAACATTTTTAAGTCCACTCTAGGCCGACCTTATTTAAGAACAAAAGAATATGAGTACTTACGCAGTATCGGCTTCCACATCCATGGTGACTTGAAACTCAAACTAAATTTAAGCCAATTTTAAAAGGAAACTTGCAAAACACAAAAAGGAACCCACATAGGAAGAATCCGCAGAATATTATTAAAATGGCGTCGGCAAGTACGTCAAGTTGTCAACCGCACGACAGATGTCAATCGCGCGGGAAATTTAAAAAATGCGGCGTTCAAAAGGCACGATAAACGGCAATGCGTTTGATCGGACCGGAAAGGTGTTTTAGAAATATATGCAATTTTTAAAGGAACGATTGCGTTGCACTTGGTATGTCAAACACGTTTTTCAGTTATTGGCAAAATAACATAAATTTGCCAATACATCAGCACTAGTAAATGATCATTGGCAAAATAGCGCAATTTTGCCAATAATACTACTGTAGTAAATAACCAATGGCATTCACTTGCCAATATTGCCAATAAAGCAAATACACCTTACCACCTTTCATTGTTTGTGGGGTTGTATTGTACCCGTCAGACTTTTTTGCACTTTTTTGATTATATCTCGGAAACAACTGCAAATTATTTTTCTCTAAAAACGAATTTTTAATATGAATGAAAGAAAGATGGGGCCTCGTTTCATAGGAGATCCAAATTTGTTTTTCAAAGGGCCGTCCAAAATTACCCCCTAAGGTGGGGATATTTGGAAAACTGTGGAAATACAACAAATTACATTTTGTAACTGCTTTCAGAGTTATTGTAGACGAGAAAAATGATTTTTTTTGGGGTTGTTCGAAAAAATTCTCTTTTGTAGGCACGAAATTATATTTTTAAGAAAAAATAGACTATATACCGGGTGGGCCATAAAAAACCGGACAAAATGTTTTCCGTTATAACTTTCGAACCATACCACCGATTTTCATGCAACAAACTGCTCTTTGCAGTTATTGAGCAAGACTTTGAGTAAAACATTTTTTTGTCCGCCGTCTTAAAATCTAAGATGGCAGAAAGAAACAAACTTTACCCTTCAAAGAGCCACGTTTATTCTTATGTTACAGAAAATTTTTGGATTTTTTTCTAAATTCGTAAAAAAAGCTCTATTTCTGCCACGCAGAACGAGATGCGAATCAATAAAATCGATTAAGTGGTTCCCAAAAAAATAAGAATTTTAAAGCAGTGTTTTACGGATTATGCGATTGCCGTCTCAATTCTGTCAGCATACAATTTCTCATAAATTCACTATTGCTAATAAACCGATCTTGATGAAATAAAAAGCTTCATGGTGAAAATCGATTGTTCTTTCACTACTGCTATTGAAATTTGTCGCCATCTTGAAATCCAAGATGACGGACAAAATCAAACTTGTCCCTTTAAAGAGGCTCGTTTATTTATATGTTCTATAACCTTTTAAATATTGTACAAAAGCTCTGCTTTCGCCACGCACAACGAGGTATAAATCATCAAAATTGGTTTGGTGGTTCTCCAAAAACTATTTTTGTTTCCATCACTGTTTTCCAGATTATACGATTGCCTTCTTAAATTGAAACCCAACCGATTTCAATAAAATAAAAAGCATCATGGCGAAGACCAAAAACTCTTAAAAGATCACTATCGAAATTTGTCGCCATTTTGAAACCCAAGATGACGGACAATTAAATTTATCTCTTCAAAGAAGCTCCTTCTTAGGTTTCAAGAACCTAAAAATGCCCTTTCGCCAAGGCGCATAGCTACCTAGGTACGAATCATTAAAATCGGTTTAGTGGTTCTCAAAAAATTAATTTTTATTTTAACCATTGTTTCCTCATAAACTCATTACTTCTGAACTGATTTTGATAAAATAAAAAACATCATGGTAAGTACTCGCAACAAAAAAAACCGCGGCTTTTTTAAATGGTGGCAAATTTTAATGGCGATCTTTAAAGATAACGATTCTTACCATGATGTTTTTTATTTTATCAAAATCAGTTCAGTAATAATGACTTTATGAACAAACAATGGTTAAAACTTTTTTTTTCAGAACCACTAAACCGATTTTAATGATTCGTACCTAGCTATGCGCAATGGAAAAAGTGCATTTTAGGTTCTTGAAACCTAAGAATAAATTAGTGTCTTTGAAGAGATAAATTTAATTCTGGCCGCCATCTTGGGTTTCAAAATGGCTACAAATTTCGAAAGTGATCTTTTAAGAGTTTTTGATCTTCACCATGATGCTTATTTTATTGAAATCGGTTGAGTATTAATTTGAGAAGGTAATCGTATAATCTGGAAAACAGTGATGGAAACAAAAATTAATTTTTGGAGAACCATCAAACCGATTTTGACGGTTTATACCTCGTTGTGCGTGGCTTTTGTAGAAATTAAAAAAAATATTTAAAAGTTTACAGAACATAGCAGCCTCTTTAAAGGGACAAGTTTGATTTTGTCCGTCATCTTGGATTTCTGGACAAATTTCAATAGCAGTAGTGAAAGAACAATCGATTTTCGCCATGAGGCTTCATTTCATCAAAATCGGTTTAGTAATAATGAACTTATGAGAAAATGTATGCAGACAGAATTAGGTACTATCTATTGGCGGTCATATATCTGACGTAAAAAAACAACCAAGCATCGGCAGAAAATTTCGCTCTCGCCCAGCCCTACTTTTTAGAATGACAGTTGTCAAACAACTATTTTTGAGGTTATTTTTATTGTTTATTTTTTTCGGGCGACTGCTCTTTACACGTTTTAAAACTGCCGTAAAAACTAAAAATTTAAATGTGAAATAGTGAGGAACTCTTTGCAGTTCTTTTGTAGTGCTTCAGTGCCTGTTCGTAGGTGTTATAAGGAACTCTTTGTATTCCTTTGAAATAAAGTAAAATATGATCTACACCTGCTACTTACCATTGGATACCTTGAAGCATAAAATGCTGAGTAAGTTTTTAGCTTAAAATATTCGTATATTGGTAACAAAATTATGATTGTTTTCCACAAACCAAAACTACACTTTTTTGCACTCGACGCGCGTTTCGCTAACAATGTTAGCATCATCAGGAGACGATAAACAATGAACTAAATTAATCTACGCTCTATCTTATATACAATCCTTTAGTGGGCGGAGATAAGACCAATAAATTGTGATTGATCACGATTTTTAATCCTATCTCCCCTCAACCAAAGAATAAAGTGTACTAAACGGGATGGGTCCTCTATCTTTATTTAAACTATTTCTGGATTTAATGATTTCCATACTTTCATATGCATTGAAAAGTCTTTTGTTTGGTACACTTTTTAGAAGTTTTAGGTTATCTAATGTGAATCTATGATTGTTTTCAAAAGCATGCTCGGCCACACTTGACTTTTCTGTTCTTCCGTATTTTAAGTGTGCTAAGTGTTCTTTAAAACGTGTTTGAATAGAGCGTCTCGTTTGGCCAACATATTTTTTGTCGAGAGAGACGCTCTATTCAAACACGTTTTAAAGTGTAAAGTTTTTGGAAAAAAAATCAGTTTAGTATTAGGCCTTATGAAAAAATGCAAAAGGCAATACTTTTTCGTAAGGATAACACAAAATTGACACTTAATTGAACACTGGGAAAATAAAATTTACTGAAGATCAAGCAAAAGTATTACTTTAGCAACTGAAAATCAAGCCAAAGAAAAAGCCTGGTTTGATTTTTGAGCGGGAAGGGTAGTGTCTAGCTTTAAATCTCCATGTATGACAAAACCTGAAAACCCTTCAAAAAATCTGTTACCGATCTTCTGAAAAAAAGCTGGTGTGTATGGTAGTCAACATGAAAATAAGGCTTTAGAAACATTTAAGATAGATCACAAAATGGAACATCCATCAGCTGAAATTTCAAAATGTGTTTTATTTTTGCACCCCAGCTACCCATAGTTTGAAGCAAGTCCAGATGAAATTTTAAATTGCCTAGAATGAGTTGTTGGTTGTGTAAGTGCCCATATTGGATCAGAGATACTTCAGTAGCTACACTAATTTCCTTTAAAAATTCTTGTTTACAGGGGGAAGAGAGAATAGAATATACATATACAAATGCAGATTTTGACTGAAACCAACTTTTGTGAGTTTGAAGAACTAATTCCTGAGCTACTTGGAAAATATTTTACAAATAAAGTAAGCATGGAAATTTCAACCAGGTTTTCTTTAGCATTTTTATGACATTTTCAACAAGGATGTAAAAAAGTGGTATTTTTACTCCAATTTTCTAAAAATTTGTGCCTGTAGCATATTTATAGCGTGTTGATACTGGATTTTACCCCAACCCAGCCCCCTTGGGCAGCTGTCCACTTTTTTTAAAGCATGTTATTGACAAAAAAATTGAGTTAAATCAACAACTCCAAATCTGATTACCCTGCCCCTAGATTTTAGACTAAGTCCGCTCTTGCATAAAGTGAATATTAAATAATAAAATAATGCTGGGAAAAAGTCTAAAGAAACCGGGAAAACACCAGGAATTTTTTAATAAATTTTGGCTGAACACTGATGATATAATTTAACTTGAATAAAGAATAAAATAACATATTTACAGAACGAAAATTTAAAAAAAATAAAAAGCTACTAAAAGTTGTTTTGTTAATCAATAAAGTTAACTTGAAGACCCTGCCCTAGAATAAAATTTTGTTTGTGGGATCATTGCAAATACAAACATTTTTATTTGTTGTAAGGTTTTTTCCTAACGCTATAAAAATTTCTAGGCTTAGAACAAACATTTTATGATATCTAAAAGCACAATTAGGCGTCTAAAATAAATACTATTTTTTATTTTTAGAAATTGAACATCCAGTCAGCACCATAGTACATGGAAATTGTAAGTTATATTGCCTTTTAGAATATTTAGATTTGCAGAGTAAATTTTATACTATATCTTAAAAACTAGAGTTATGTAACAACATTTTTTAGCTTACTTTTTTACCTCAAGCGATTTTTGAAAGAAATAATTTTTAATATATGTTGTAATGCCATTTTCAACACTTGTAGAAAAATAGAAATTAAAACTGCATTTTGTTATTTCATTACATAAGTAACTGCCAAGGGGGTAACAACTGATCTAAAATTTGTACATGTACATGTTAATTTATATGGGTAATGCCATGAGTGGTTTTCCCCTTGGCAACTGCATTAGGAAAATAACAATTTTGGATTGGATTGATTCAGTTGTGAGTAGAATTTTAAATGAATTGTATATAATTATTTTAGGAGCAACATCAACTGTTCCAGAAGAAGATACCCATGCAACATTACAACATTATCTGCTATTACAAGCAATATGGCAGTGAAAGGGTAGTACTGCCGAAAACCTGATGATGGCAGTAAAATGGTGCAGTGTGCTAACCGTTGGGGTAAAAGTCAGTGGTTTTATAAGATGTGCACAGGTCTTTTGAAGATTCCCAGAGGTAAATATTTTTGTCAGAATTGTGAAAAAATTTGCTGTATCTGGGTTGGGAGCAATATACACCACCTTCAAACACAAAACAATAGATAGGCACTGTTTCTTTAAGATCATTTGCACAGCTTCTACTTAGAGTTAGGGTATATTTGTTTTACAAATTTTTGATGCATAGTGTTGATTTTTTCAGCTAGCTTCTATTTCCTCTTTCTTTAATAGCGAAAAAAATAGGACTGTTCAACTTTTTTTTGGTCACTTTCTCTATTTGAGAAGGAAAAAAACCATATAACTATGAGATACTATAATGGCCGAAGTGTCGCAAAATGTGTAACAATAAATCTACTCACGCCGACAAGAATTTATACACTAATTTAATTGAGAGAGTTATTATCTCTACGGCTTTTTTTTCGGAAAATGCAAGGGCAGGCCGATATAGTATCTCATAGTCATAAGAAAAACTACATGAGCTCTTATACTTACATCGCGAAAATCTAAAGTAAGCTCAGGGAATTCAAAACATGCTGATGCAAATGAACTTTTTTATTAATTGCCACTGACAAATCTGCCTCTATCGTGGATAAACCATTTAATTAAAGACAGTGGCAATCTTAGAACATTGAAGTTCAGGTAAGTAAATAGGTGATGAGTTTTCTTCACACAGGGAAGTGGAAAGGTTTAACCCTAACTCATTCACTTCTTCTCCAATGGCATTATTTGTCAAATCTTGATGGGTTTCCTATAATATAGGTATAAAAAAATCTGAATTAAAATTTTTATTAGGGAATTCACGGCTACTTGCTGTTTATTTTTAATGGACTAATTATATCTTCTTAAAAAAAATTTCAGGTTGGGGTGGCTAGGTTTACGTAAAGCTAACATGCCCAACTTTTTTATTTTGTTTTTTAATTAGAAGGGCGCACAAGTTTTTAAAAAAAAGTTAGCACATCAGATTTTATTGAGGCTAGCATATTATTGAGGGTTTTTTTATTTAACGTAAATACTTGTATAAATAGTTTTTAAACATGTTGTTAATTTAGGCATATTAGTTTTATTTAAAAAATATTTATACCTAATTATGTAAGTGGAAAATTGCAAATAAAGAATATATGTTATTTACCAAGATTTTTACCTCAACTCCGATAAATGGCATATTAAATGATGGCAGTTAATCTGGGTGACCAATATCCTCAACTGGTTTGCCCATTGAGGTTTGCCTAAAATAAAACAAAAAAAAAATAAAGGAAATTTAGCAACACTGTCATTATAATTCTATTATTGATCACCTATACAGGGTGTTCCAAATTCGATGCTCAACATGGGATCTCCTGAACGGTAGGAGGTACGAAAAGGTTTAAATTAGGGCAAAGTTGCGCAATTTAATGCTTTACTCAGAACTTTAAAAAAAGTTTACAAAATCCAAGCAGTTCCGAAAAACCGAAACCTTCATTTTTAGTTTTTATTTGTTTACGCCTTTATTATTAAAGCTGTCAGAAAACGGTTAAAAATTTCTACAGGCACCTCTTTTAAGATCTACGTCATGATGAGTCTGTTTTTGATATTTGACATTTCAGTGTGAAAGGGCAGTGCCAAGTTCATTTTTTCTTATGGACACGTGCTTTTTTTCTCCTGCCGTTTTGATCATGAAGGATGACAGATAACATTTTACAAAATTATTTTCGGTTAATTAACCATCATCAGTCCAAATTCAAATTTTGCTTTTAACTTACTCAAGATATTTTGGGAACACGCTTGCAGTACCTTTTTTGACATCTTAAAAATGACAGATTTTGTTTTCTAATCCAAAAAAGCACGTGTCCTTAAGGAAAAATGAACTTTACAGTGCTCCTGTCACACTGAAATGTCAAATCTTAAAAACAGACCTGTCATTCAGGTACATCGTAAAAATGTGCCTGTAGAAAGTTTTAAGCCTTTTTTGACATATTTAAGAATAAAGGCGCAACAAAATAAAAACTAAAAATGAAAAATTCGATTTTTTTTGCTTCTCCGGAACCACTCGGATTTTGTAATCTTTGTTTTAGTTTTGAGTAACTTTGCAATAATCTAAACATTTCCATATCTCCTACCATTTAGGAGATCCCCATGGTGAACATCGAAATTTGGAACACCCTGTATAGGTATTTATTTACAAAGTTCAAAAAGTTTTTGCACCCCCTACTCATTGCCCTCAAGATAAAAAAAAACATGTGAAGGTGAATAACATCGATTTTTTTAAAATGATTTTATGAATATGCGTGTAATACAATTCACTTATTTTGACATGTAATTCATGGATTTCTTTATGGTCAAAAAGTTTGAGCTTTATTTCAGCAATGTGATACAAAAGTCAAGTAAAATTGTGAATTTCACTCAATAAGAACATGCTCTAAAAAGAACATGCTCTTATTAATTTTGACCAAGTTTGTAATCAATTTTTCAAAGAATATAAAAACCACGGTCAATAGAGTTTCAAACTGTTTCCTTTTATGTGGTTGTTTTAAGACGTTAACTATGCAGGTTGTTTGTTTTTTGTTTCATTCAAACAAAGAGGTGATGTATTACACTACCGCTTCATAAAAATGGCCTTGAATAAATTAACAAATTAATACATGAAGAGATACATTAATTTTCAGTGTAAAACAGGCATGAAATAATTAATCCTTGCCAAACTAATATCATGTAACATATCTAATTGGGTATATGTATTATGATGCAGAATTTTCTGCACAGGAATATAGGTATAACATTATTACCAGTAACAAAGTGATTGGAACAAACATGTACTGTTTGCCCAGTATCTGATCCAATGTTTTTAAACCATTTCTCTATTCTCTTCACTCTTCAAGGATCCATTTTATTGTTATTTTTGATGGACGGTGCCTTATAAAATTCAAATTTTCCTCCAATGTTTTGTTTGTCTTTTTGGCCTTTGATGTTCTGTACTTATGGCAAATGTTTCACATAGCAGGCATTTCTGTAAAAAAGTAAGGTTTTTATGTGCATATGAAGATTTATATAAAAATAACAAGTGGGCCTATTATGCCCAGGAATCTACTGAGAACCAGCAAACTAAAACCCCTTCAGACTACAAAACAATACTTTTTCTTTAACTTATGCCAGTTGAAGCTTAAGTGAAAGCCAAATGTGCATATATAAGAAAAGTATTAAACCTAAATCAAGTTTTGTATTCTGCAGGGGATTTATTTTTCTGGATCGTATTTGTTTTAATTCTGATCTATACAATTTCAGTAGACTCCTGGGCACAACAGGCCTTCTTAAGGCTGTAGTGTCCGGTTCAGCCTTTGGAGTAACCACCAGTCTTAAATACTTATGAGTAAGTATGCATACCTGCCCATTTTAACAGAAAAAAACAAATCATTTTTGTGTTAAAGTACCTCATGCAAAAATTTTCTAAATTTTTTTCAAAACTCACAAAAAAATTTGTCTGAGGTTTTAGCTTTCTAAAAATGCATTCATAAAAACTACATAAACTGTTTTAAGAGGTCTAAAGGCTAATTTATAATAGCATGCAGTTGCTTATGCTGACGAGTGTTAATTTTTTTGTTTGTTAATCTATAGTGAATTTAAAGGTGAACAGTCCAAATTTTTGAAGATGTCTTGTAAATAGTTCTTTACTTTTGGTCAGTGATGGGCTGTACACTTAAAATACCCAAATAAAAAATCTGACACCTAAAGCGCTTAACAGGTATCAAGGGTATCAAGTTTTGTGCTAGGGTAAATAATTTAATCATGATTAATATAAAAGGTAAATTAGGCCAAAACCAAAAAACTTCTATAACCTAAGTTTTTCAGGGTTTCTTTGACATCATAAATTCAAAGTCAAAATATAAAAAGCACAAAAAAAATATGAAAGAGGTTCTTTGCAAGTTTATTTGTTTCATTAAATAAGGTTGACAGGAACAGTTCTACAGTAAACAGCTAATCTAAAAGAGAATTTTTAATTTAACTAAGTAAGTAACTCAAATACGAGCTGAAATATTAATATTACCTAAGTACAAAACACAATAAATTTTTTATCACTTAGATTTTACTAACAAGTACCTACACACAAGTTTACTCCCTGTCTCCAAATAAAAAAAACCATGGCATTTTTGTTTACTACAAAACAGCATAAATAAATTATACTTATCGTTTTTTGCACAGGAATGTCAATAAAAACGGAGTAGCCATTGACAAAGTAAATCCTTTTGTGTTCTAGTTTTTTGTATGTTTTTTCCATTTTTTTATGTTTACAACTAGTAGCTAAACTGTGATTTTTTTACTCATGCTTTTAATTTACTCACAGCGCTCGTTCTTTAAAACCATGCTTGCAAAAATAGTACTATTTTAGTCACTAGTATTAAAAACTACTATTAAATTTTGCCAGTGGTACTATTTTCTTCGTTTTCTTCACAACTAACTTTTAAATTTCTGTTTCTTTTGAAAAAAAAACGATTGTTTTACTCGGGTTCTTCCCTTTCTTGGCATAATAAATTTTTAAGTGTACGGTTTTCTGCCATTTTTGATTTTTTATGAAAAATTCTTTATGGGGGCACCTACTAGGGTTCCTAGGACCCCAAGTCTGCCTGCACCCGATTTTTTTTGTAAAGAGAAAAAAGGGTGCCGCCGGGGGGGGGGGGGGTTGTAATGTGTTTTTTTAATTGTTTTGGGTTGGGTTGGAATAGGTTGGGTTGGTGAAAAAAAAACCAACCGGCGCAGGCAGATTTGGGGTTTTAGGGACCCTAGTAGGTGCCCCCATAAAGAATTTTTCACAAAAAATCAAAAATGGCAGAAAACTGTATTCTGCATAATTCCCATGCTTTTTTATGTTGGATTAAGTTAGAATAGGTCAGATTTTCCTAAATATGATTCAGTTTTGTTGGTTTTCTTGTGTAAAAATCGGGTTTTCTGCAACTGTTGTTGTTGTAACTTTAGCATTTGCCATTTTGCAAATAGATAGGGACTGTCATAACTTTACCCACATTCTTTTAGAAAACCCTTTATTTTTAATGTTTTAATGAGCCCATATAAAGGAGGTATTTGTTTTGCTATTTTAAGCTATTATTTATATACCTAACTTTATTGTTTTCTGGCACTACACAACCAGAGTACAAAGAGTTCCTTAAAACACTACACTTGAAGGACTACAAAGAGTTCCTTAAGACACTGTACACTGGAAGGACAACAAAAAGTTCTTTAAAAAACTAAATGAAAACTTTAAAGGGCTAACCACTAGTTTCTTAACATTAAAAGCACAAGATATCAGTTCTATAATTAAGAAAATCTAAAATTTGCAAATTTTCTGATGATAAAGGTCACAAAATGCTTGAAAGAGGTTATAACCTTGGACTGTCAATACCCTAGCATAAAATTTTGGTTGTAATGACAATCAATGAACCATTTTAAATTTGTATGGGTAAAATTAAAATAGGGATGGGCAAAAATAGCTTGTGACGTCAATTGATAGTGGCTAATTGAGACGGCAATCGCATAATCCGTAAAACACTGATTTTGTTATTTTTTTGGGAACCACCTAACCGATTTTAATGATTCGCACCTTGTTTTGCGTGGCAGAAACAAAGCTTTTTTACGACTTCATAAAAAAATCCAAAAAATTTTCGTAATATAGGAATAAACGAGGCTCTTTGAAGGGTAAAATTTGTTTCTGTCCGCCATCTTAGATTTTAAGATGGCGGAAAAAAAAATATTTCTAATCAAAGTCTTGCTCAATTCCCTGCAAAGAACATTTTGTTGCATTAAAATCGATGGTACGGTTTAAAAGTTATAACGGAAAACATTTTGTCCGGTTTTTTATGGCCCACCCGGTA
Source organism: Oxystoma pomonae (assembly GCA_963921995.1). Classification (NCBI taxonomy): domain Eukaryota; kingdom Metazoa; phylum Arthropoda; class Insecta; order Coleoptera; family Brentidae; genus Oxystoma; species Oxystoma pomonae. Next base: position 55,044,193 of record OY998170.1, on the reverse strand, counting down.
TATGAAGATATTTGAAAGCTTCTATTTGAAAACAGTACAGAAACAAAGTAAACTATTTAAATTTTATAAAATAAAAAACATTGGGTACCAGGGACTCACTAAACCCCAAACTAATTGTCAGTGTAGAACGGAAAGATTGACCGTTATATATATATATATATATATATATACATTTAATCAATTTTTTGACAGGTTTTTGCACATTGTCGCCATTCAAGGAGCTGCATGCAGCTCGTGCAATGTTTGGCGGCGGACTGATACAGTACAACAAAATTGTCACTCTCAACCGGCAAGTTTTTGCACTAGTCAGCTTTATCTGAAAAAACACGATATTCAAAATAACCTTAGTAGTAGGGTTATACGGGTGTTGGATCATTTTTGAGGAGGGACCTTGACCTTGACCATGAAACATCTGTTGCCTATGAAAATACGATTGTATCTTACTATTTTATTGTTGGCCTTGGAGCAGGTATAGTCGCAGCACCCAAAAATGCCATACAAAAAAGGTTCATAGAATTTGAAGTGTGAAACCATTAAGGAATCTTAAGGGCGCAAGAACAATCCAGAGATAATATAAACTTGTCAATCGATTTCAATACGTCATCTACCACTCATTATCTATCTCTGGTTTCTTTACTGTATTCTCCTGTTCACAGATTGCGCCGCGAATCATTGGGGATTAGGGTCACTGGATCCTAAAACCTGCGGCTGGGACCGCAGGTCTCACGATCCAGTGACCCTATGGGGAATTGTTTATTTATCACCTAGGTGATCGAATTGAGAGCAGTGACAACTAGTCAAATGGCCAGTTTCTCAACTTCCACTTAAGTTCTAAGTGCTAGTTATGGTGTCTCTTTTTCACTTTTTAAAAATGTATTTGGCAGATTGTAGGGGAAATTAGGGGCAAGGGCCCTATAAAGAAAAATCATGTCACATCAAAGGAGATTCACAAAAAATCTTTAATAAATTTATCCTGGAGGCAGCGCCTAAGTTAGTCGCCTCATTACCACATCATACAGCACACTTCATCCCAGGGACGTACATTTTACGTCGCTACGTTCCGGGACCAATTACGAACGTAATATATATGTTCGTACAAACGTGTAAGTAGTACATACAAATATGTACATAAATACACGTATAAGAGCGAGATGTAAAAACCTTTATAAAGTATATGTCACAATCTTAGCAGTTTCCTACGTATAGGTGTTGGTCTAGTGGTAGAGTATCTGGGTCTCAGCCGGGAGACTCGGGTTCAATTCTCGGAATCTCCAACACTTTTTTTTTTTAAATTATCGGTGAAATATCCTTGCCTGACCCAAGCCCACGTACACGTTCGGTTTTGATCCCACGTAGGACCTAAATTATATATACCTGAAATGTACGTACATAGGACGTATATAGTACGTACAAAGCGTTGGAAAATGTATGTCCCCGATACGTACATAGTACGTCCTTGTGCGTACTAGGGACGTGACGTATGTCCCAGCAATTATCTACTACTTGAGAAATCAGCCACCAAAATCACTGGGTAAGTTGCCAAAACTGTATCACTAATTTACCTATGCCACAAATTTACCTTACCTCACCCTACTAGTTTTGCATTTATGTTTTATGAAAAAGTTTAAAAAGCAAGTTCCTGTAAGGACTCTTCCGGGAACACATAGAATATAAGAAAATGTCAGGAATAAATATAGTATTTGATTACCTATCCTATATTTCCATTATTTTATGAAATAAAAAATGTTTAAGCCTTATGTAAAATGTGTTTTGTTAAATTAATAAAATTAATATATAAGAAATTAAAAAAAATTAAATATAAGAAAATTAATAAAGCCTGGATAAGGTACTTCGTTGGATGGTAATTATTTACTAACATACTATAGTTACATGCAAGTTAAAACAGAGCAATAAATAATAACACCAACATAAGCTTTAATAATAATTATTACATAAATCAATCAAGATACAAACTTTTTTTTCCTCCTGAATTTGTTTGAACCTTTTTTGTCCAGTGAGGCAGCCTTTTGTGAAAAAAGGACACTGCTGTTCTATAAGTGTTGGCTCTTATGATGACTGATTATCCAGCAGTATTTCAGTTGTCATTAATTTTTTTGGACGGCAACTACTCGTGAGCTTTTTAAATTGTTGCAGGAATACACCTAAAAAAGAAAAAATATAGTTCACAGGAAAAACTTAGGGACCTTTCTCCACACCACCACCAAGGATATGTATTGGGGCTATAAAACATACCAGGGGGTTCGCAGATGTTTATTTTTGAGGACGGGCTCCCCAGTCTCCCTCATTCAAGAAAAAGCACTTAGGTGCTAAGGCTATATTTTTTGTTTTAAATTTTAGATTTATATTTGATTATTGAATTTGTATTTCTGTGATTATTTTTTATATTATGTACAACCACCGGCCTTCATGGCCAATGTTTGTAATTTTGAATAAGTAAAGTCCAGTAAAAAATATCAGTCAGAGTTCAGGTATATATTTTATCTCGAAACTTATTTGTGCCGGCCCCCCAGGGAGAATTTCGACTATTGGTAATATATTTAAAAAGGGCCATGCAACTTTTTTGCTATAACTTTACCCCCCTCTCCTTGAGAAGAAAAAAAAAATACATGCAATAGCAAATATAAAATACCTCATAGCAGCAAAGCGTGGTGGGCCTCTTGTCTAACCATAATCTGAACATGTTTACTAACCAACTGCGTCAAGATTTCGTTTCTTAAAATTTCGTTCATGATAACCCTAAAAAAATGGCAAACCGTCACCGTCGCTCATTCCACACTAGAGAACTTAATGTTTCATTGACATGTACACAAAAGATTTAATTAAATTAATAATTAAATCATTACCATTTATTAAACAAGTATATGTGTTATTCCACCAAAAGTGTGCATTGTTATTGTTAAAAAACCGAAAAGTAATCTAGTCATTATATTTGAAGGTGCACTAGAAAAACCTATTAATAATCACATATTTAGGGAGATTTTTAGATTTTTTTAAAACGACTCCACACGGGAATGAAGCTTAACATGGCAATGACACGGGAATTATTTTTTTAACATGATAATGATGCACAATTCGGTTTTTAAGTTTTATTTACACAAAAATAAGTTGACTGAACATGGACTAAACTGAACAACTACTTATTGTTAACTTATTTATTTTAATAACTCAAATTATAAAAAATACTGGCTATTTAGGCTTTTTTGTCAAACTTATAGTAAATCCTGTTTCCTTTTGAAATTATATTTGTTTCATTAAGTTTAAAAAGTTGAATATCACTATCTTCATTATCAGAATTTTCACAAACCCTTAGAAATGAGACTTTTACATCTCAATCAATCAAGTCAATGTAATTTATGCATATTGCTACATATAGATAAGTTGCTGTTTTTTTTGTGAATTTTGTGTTCATATTTGACCAAAACATAAGCATCTCTCGGCTCTTGTTCCTAGAGTTAACATAAAGCAAGCTTGGTGGTGTCTGTGGTATGCTTAGACACGAATAAACGCGCTCAAGGCAAGTTCTTCTGCAGTGGTCAACGTTATCAATGAACCTTCCCACCACTTTTTTTCAAGGATAAACGCCGCGTGAGCTTGAGCGCGTAAATACCCAGGGACAGAATTTAAAGAGGGACAGAGTCAAAATTATTTTATATAATTAATTTTTTTTTAGTCAGGATAAAAAGCTAAAGTATTTTATTATTATTGGTTTACTGAAAAATAACTTTTTAAACCACTATTAAATTTTGCTAAGGTGCATTTTCTATTACAATTTTGCGTTGGGGACATGACATGGGAATGACGTTTGCGGGATAAAAATAACAAATTCCTATACTTTTTGTAAAAGCTTTAAGAAATAACATTGTTCTCAATAAAATTTTAAATTAAAAACCGTATTTTTATTTATTTTTTGGCTTTTCACCCTTAGGGACTAATGCACATTTTTGGTGGAATCATTCATATACAACTGTGCTAAAAAAAAAGGTTCACAATGACAGAAAAGTAAAATCATGATAATTCTTGACATAAGAGTAAACTAGAGTTTTAAACTTCCATTGTTTTTTACTTTTTCACTGTTTTGATAGGTTATGTATGTATCTGCCATTATCATCACGTACTAACAATTGCAGAGACATAAGCAGTCGGGACATTAAAAAACGGAGTTAAAAAAAATTGTCAATGGAAGTTACATTCACCTTCGAATAACAATTCTTAACATGACATGTATATTACTTTTTTTGAGCACAAGTCTAAACCAAGGTGTAAACATAGTTCCTATGTTTCTCTTGACAGTTATTAAAATTTGTGGAATGTTACAGCAATGTTAGATAAAAGTGGACACATTTATAAGAGCAAAGAATACCTACCTATGTCCATGATATTATTAACGAAAAATGGGGACTTTACCAAACTAAAAACTTTGGTATAAATTATAAAATTATGAAAACCAACCTTTTTATATCAAAATATTACGAGATGATCGATAAGCTTCACCGCTCTTCGTATGTTGATTTTTTCATTATTTCTTCCTCGCTTTTTGTGTATCTAAAAAATTAACAAAAAAAAACAAAATTAACAAAAAATATAATATTTTGAATAAATAAAATTAAGGGGCATCTGTATTGATACAAGTAGGGTGATTTTTGTTGGTTGTTTGGCTACTCTGTTCATGTTCAGCCTTATTCTGCCTGCTGTAGTAAGGCCCTGTCATGTTGTTAACTTTAATAATGATGCAAGGGCACTTTTGTTTTGTTGCATCTCTGTTATAGTTATGTTTATTCTGTGCAGAGCCATTTTTTTGTTGTGCTGTTAACTTAAAAGATAACCACACACACTAATTACAGCCACAAGACAAAAACAAACCAAAACCACTTTAAACTAATGGTATGACTTATGTAAGTATTGCTTAAGGGTGCCTACACAGAATAAAAATAAAGGTAACAAAATGACAAAAAATCAACCAAAAGCATCCTGGTACACCTTTGGTTAATAATGTAGTTCCGGTTAGCGTTTGCAGTTTGGTTTTGAGAATCAAGATTCAGATGAAATTTGTTCTTTTTTATTACATTTTTGTTCTTAACTAATTTCCATTCATTTTTATGTAAACTAGATTAAAAATTTAAATAGGTTGCAAAATATTCTTTACTCTGTCAATTTATATACTTGAAAACTTGCAAATATCATCTCAAATATCAAATTATGACATTAACTTTTATATTTTAAATGAAATACTCCTATTTTTTTTTAAATTAAGGTGGTTTTTTTCTTAATTCCAAAAAATACAAATAATAGATCAGGTTTGTGGTTTACCTTTGTTGGTTTTCTAGTAACTTATAAATACTGTCCCATTATCATCTTTGGCTTTATCAAAAATGTAAGTTTCAGAATAAATATGACAGTGCAGCATACTAACCTGTAACTGTGAATGGTTTTAATAAATGCCAGCTTCTTCCTCTTGGTATCACTGCTGCTGGTTGATGTATAGCTGCTTTGAATTTCTTGATTTAATCTGAAAAAAGTTTAAAGCAAAATAAAGCGGAATATTGCAGTTAAAAAATCAAACATTTTGAACAGGAAACTCTTGACAGGAAAAAACTAAAGTAAATAAATAAAAACTGAATTTTAAGTAAGGTAGCAGTAACATAAAAATTAGGTAAAAATAGTAAAAATACTAACAGTAAAATTAGTTTAAAAAATGTGGTTTTCTATATCATAACAAATATCAGAGAGCAAAAATTACTTTCTTTTTCTTACAATTCGTTTCAATGTCTTTTCCTTAGAAATGCTCCCTGATGAAGACGCAGATGAAACAGCTATAGGTGCATTTTGTGAAACTTGACTTATGCTTGCATCTGAACTCATCAAAGTTGAGTTTTGTGATATATCACTGATGCTGGTACTATGCAGACTTAAATATTGAATTTCTATGTCCAAAAGTAAGGATGGCACAGCATTAAATTTAGGCATCTTTCTCTTCTATTTATCTGATAAGAAGTCTTCAACTTTAAAATGCGTGGAGCACACTAATTTGTTCCTGTTCCTTTGCTACTCTTCAGGATTCACTTGAAGTGCATGACGCCATATTTTGGATATCGGACCTTAGTTTGGAATCCTAAAAAAATGTGAAACCTTTTGTTATTGAATTATTCACAAGATATTTTGTAATTGTTTAATTACAAAACCAATGTTACATTTTTTGGTGGAAAGGACATTATTTTTCATGATAAATGCAAACATACTAAAAATTGATAATAAAAAACAAATTAATGTATCAGTTTATCGCTGTGTATTAGCTAGGTAGGTACCTACACATATATTTTATTTAAAATTTAGCAATTTTAATCTGTTTGGTTTGTATAATTATATTTATTTCCTCTAATTACTTAATTTGCAGTGCCTGTATGGAAACATTTTTTTGTCAAATATCAGTCTGACACTAGATATACAAAAAAAAACTACCAAAACTAACTGGGTATGCATGCTTTAAAAAAAAAATATTTTTCTTGTATTTATTATATTTTTTTATAAGTATGTTTTCCTAAACCAGAAAATTCAAATTGTCCAGCATTTTTTTGTGCACCTAAACTATTAATGTAAAAGTAAATGAAATGTCCTTGCTTCTAGTTGCACTTTGTTGCCAAAAAATAAGTTTGCTGCGCACAAAGTATGGTTAAGTGAACCCACAACATTTAGAGCACAAATAAAAACAAAATACTTATTGTATCAGGCAACCGAGGGGGATTTCACTTTTTTTTGTAGAGTTCGCATGTTTTTAGAAAATGTGAAACAAAGGAAAAAAAATAAGGATTTTTTTTGAAACTAGAATGAAAACTAAGAGAAAAAACAGAAAAATATTTAAAATAATGTAAAAAAAATCAAGTTAATGTGCACCAAAATGTACATATATACCTGCCAGTGAAATTACCCTTGTACGCAGGCAACTTTACACTCATTTTCTTCACCAATTTTTACATTTTTTACAAAAATAAAATAATATTGGGGGTATTGGCATTGCCTACCTATTTCATACATGACAACTTACCACCATTTCTAAAAATAATGTTATTGTTCCTGTCACCATGAACAGCAACATTGAGTTTGTAACGGTGATACAAAAGACCTTGTATTTAGGCACATCACATATTTATGAATTAGGTACTCTACTTGGTACTCGATGGGATTAACACATTAAAACTTAAGGTAATGGGGCCTTAAAGGTCCAGTCATGGTTCCATAAAGTACCTAAGAAGTAAGATATAAAAATTATTAATTTCTTACTGTAAGCTAAGCTGTGAACTATTAACAAATGCATGTATAGTATGTAGTTTATTTTTCTTTGCATCTTACTTCTTCTGCTTAATTTACGGAACAATGAATCCAGCTTTAAGATCACTTTATGCTTTATCTTAGATCAACAAGCAGTACAAAGTTTGCAGGTTGTTTAATTACCCTGTAAAAAATCCGCAAAGAATGTCTTAGCTTGATCTAAGTAGCGAGCATAAACTGACCCTTACACTTACTTGTGAAAAGAAATGTTGACGTCCTCCGTCAGCCTCCTTATCGATTTACAATTTTTCAGTGCACAAGTCATATTCTACAAATACACACAGACCGCTTAAGGGTTCTAAAAAGTAGCTTTACACCAAAGGAAAAATTATTAAATAAAACACAAAAACCAGGTCGACGAACTCCAAAACAAAACGACAAAACTAAGGTTATGAAGAATGTCAGGCAGACACACTGACATTGGTTAGTTGCAAATACAGTGAGTCGACCAATTTCGATGTTTGCATGGCCTAAACTTTTTTCCTGGTAAGGGGTGTTACCTAGGTATATATGCTGGATCTCTCTTAGCCGAATACATTTAGGAAAGGAGAACACCAGAAACTATGCCTAGGGTAAGCTCACAAAAAAAAGACGTGGGTGGTTAATTTTGATGGTGGCGGTATCTATAATATAACCATTTAGGTACTTTTTGATGCTAGGCATATAGCTAATATTGATAGGTAACCAGTATAGTCCATGTTTTTACATTTCCGCATGTTTTAGCTTTAGAGGAAAATAATACTCAATTTGTTTTTTATTAGAGGAAGAGGATTACAAAGCTTATTAATACAATCTAGAGGGTTTTTGAAATTAGGTGTCCATTATTTGGAAAATTACAAATATTTCCAATTTAGTTTTACAGGTCTCTATAAAGGGTGTTTCTGACGTAATATGGGCGCGCCAATTTTGAAACACCACAAAAGTTAAAACAGTTTTTTTCAAAAAATAAACAAAATTTTAAAAAAGTACCAAGATTTGATGGAAAAACATAGTGCAATAAACAATTTAGGCAAAATTTCAGGCCATTTGGAAGTCCCGTTTCCGAGAAACATGCGGAAAAAGAATTGCCTAATAAATGGACCCAACAGCGTTGCCGGTTTAACGATGTAATTGGCCCGTTAAACAAATCAAAAGTGATATGGGCCGGACTGGCTGTGGAATGAAATTTTTAAATAAAGTTGCTGCTTAATACGTATATTAGTCTTAAATAAAACAACGTTTTACATGTAGGTAAAATACTTAAAGAATTAACTATTTTAGATTGTTCTAAGTTTAAATCACATAAAATAGGTAACAAATTAGAGGTAGCTAATATCTTCCTATAATCTTCGAAAAGTTTATTGCTTTTCCGTATCACTACCGGAGTCATCAATACTCTTTAACTAATTCTATTAGATCTTTTTTTAGTTTGACGTTTTCTTATGTCTGCCTTCTTCGTTGAAGTACTTGGAATTGTAGATGACATTCGCGAATGATACGAGGCGTTGACCATAACAATTACACTGTTTGCTGGTAGGTTTGGTACGAGAACATCGCAAAACCAGTCTTCAAAAATTGTTGGGTTAACGTCACAGTGTCACGTTTATATTCACAATAATATTGTCAATCGAAATCGGTAGGTTAGAACCACTATGAGTTTTAAAATGAGCGTGGCCCTGTCTTAAGGGGTGAAGGTAGTACCTGACGATAGCCTTAAAAGGAGTGATTAGGTACGTTCGATACTTTAACACAAACGAATTAGGAATACGTGCAGTTATTTAAAATACTGAAGTGTTTTCCAAAATTTAAAAATTAATTTTAATTTTTTACACGTACTCCTGAAAAACCCTAAATTGGTATTATGATTACGGCAGCGTGTGCCACTTTTATGGCCAGTTTTTATATGCCATTTTGCGGTGCAGCGACTATATTAACATTGACTCTCAAGCTCGAATATTTTGACCGTGGGTGGTCTGAAAAATATTTGGTCTTGACTTTAAAGTATAGATGGGGTTTGCCATTGGCTTAGTAGGTAAGTGTCCTTGAGATAATCTAGAATTTATTTAGCATTGATTCTCAAAGCTCGAATGTTTTGACCTTGGGTGGTTTGAAAAATCTTTGGCCATGAGTTCAAAATATAGGTGGGGTTTGTTAAGGGTTTAGTAAGTGTCCTTGAAGCAAAACCATTTTATTCCCACACTCTTTTTACTGTAAAAGTTTCATATAAATATGTAAGAATGTCCATGAACATACATTACATTTGATACATTTGAGTTAATTATACATAGTATCTGTTAAACTGCCTGTTAAAAAAATATAGTGAAAATGCTTCGTAATATTGAATATATTGCGTTATACCAGCGTGAAGAGTACGAAGTTAAAACAAAAAATATTTTTAATCATCAACTTATAGCAAAGCTCATGAATATATGGGTATATTTGAAGAGCAACCAGAAGAAATAGAGTGTACCGTAAAAAGTGTATTGCTATAATTAGAAAAACCCCTATAAAAATGGCAGAGGTTTCTAATGAAAAGTGAGAAGGTCTTTCAACTAACAAAAACTATCCACTTTCACAATTCTTATGTGTTGTGGATAAAAATGGTGAAAATTGACAGGTTTTACTGTAACACATGGAAACTGCTTCAGGTTTTAATGCAAAAACCTACCACCTTATGTTATTGTAAACTTACCCTAAAATACGATAAGTTTAGTCAAATCGAACATGAGACTATGACTTACTGTAAAAGTTTCATATAAATATGTAAGAATGTCCATGAACATACATTAAATTTGATACATTTGAGTTAATTATACATAGCATCTGTTAAACTACCTGTTAAAAAAAACATAGTGAAAATGCTTCGTAATATTGAATATATTGCGTTATGCCAGCGTGAAGAATACGAAGTTCAAACAAAAAATATTTTTAATTATCAACTTATAGCAAAGCTCATGAAGATATGGGTATATTTGAAGAGCAACTAGAAGAAATAGAGTGTACCGTAAAAAGTGTATTGCTATAATTAGAAAAACCTCTATAAAAATGACAGAGGTTATATATGTGGTGACCTCGAGGTATTGAGGTAAATATAAGTTGTGTTGCCAATGCCTGGATAAATTTTCAAAAAAATGACCTAATAGTACCGCAGAATGTGTGTGTACACACTACAAGGAGAAAATGATGTACTTTTTTAAAAGGTCTAAAAATGCGTGTGTTGAAACCAACCTAAAAAATCTGTTTGGTGTGCAACGCGGAAACCAAAACAGCAATTTTATATCACACGGTATGATGGACAAAAATATGTAATGTGTATACTTAATAATATATAATAAATTACTAATTTTTAGTGATATATTTTATGATGAAATGACAGAATAGTTTAACATTGACACACAGTTTGAGGTAGGGTTGTCCCAATGCAATGCACTCCTTAAGTAAGGGTATACAAATCCGGCCTCATATAATTTAAAAAGTCTTGATGGAGAACCAATACGTGGAGCATTTTACGAATTAGAACTACAAAAGGCAAAAAATCCGGATGTATATTTAGTAGAAAAGTACTTCGAAAGCGAAGAGTAAAAAATATAGAACAATATTACGTTAAATGGTTGGGTATCCAAGAAAAGCACAATTCATGGATTAATGCTGCGGATATAGTATGAATTTCTTGATTTGAAAAAGTTTAGTTCTTAAACGTCTCTTGTAAATATGATTGTTGACATAAAAGGATTTAAGACCCCCAATAACAAGAAGAAAGAATTAGTGGCTTATGACGGCTTAAAAATAGCTCATTACGTTTTTAAATCTCCATTTAATATTAGCAAATTGAATTTAGAATATAAGAAACAAGCCATTTGCCATAAATTGGTCTTCTGGATTTACCAACATTGAAGACTTTAAAGACATTATTCAGCACATCTCAAGCCTGTCAGAATGTTTGTATGTTAAGAGGCTGGAAAATGCCAATTTTATACGAACATACATTTCCAATGTTATTGAGCTTCCACAACAGCCTCCGTTGGCCAAAGGAATTCCTAGCTGCATATATACCACAACAATTAAAATTTATCTGTATGAGCTTTATGCAATGTAAATTTTTATTGTATTTTTATTTCTTAAATAATAATAAAGAAACGCATGGTGTGGTTAACATATATGTATTTATTATAAAAATAAATAATAATCCATAATTTACAATAGTTTGCAACAACTTAACTCATATTAACCTAATTACATAGTTAAAACAGGTCTCTCTCTTCTAGTCAAATCATTTTCATTTAAAGATCTGAGATAAGCTAGCGCATCTCAAAAACTCTTGGTATGAATATTTAGGAAAATTATGAAAAATATATACAAAATCACAAAATATTAAACTTTATTTCGGAAGTCATAGGGTTTTGCCTTGAAGCCAGAGTTTCATCCATAGAGAAGGGCGGTAGTGATTATGTGTCAAAATTTGTGCTGGAGGTCACTTGTACCATATATACCTACTATTTGTGTGATTGAGAGTAAATGGTAACACGTCGAAAGTATGATATAATGTTACAGAGACCTAACCAAAAATAAATTTTTATTTGGATAGTCTTTAAATCCTAATATATTGACGTAATTTTTACTTAAGTTATAGGTTATCAATCTCATTTTTTCAAATTTCTTTTAACAGCCACAATTTAATGGTTAAATAAGAACTACTAAAGAGTGATACCTTGTGTAAAAGGTCTTTCAACTAACAAAAACTATCCACTTTCACAATTCTTATGTGTTGTGGATAAAAATGGTGAAAATTGACAGGTTTTACTGTAACACATGGAAACTGCTTCAGGTTTTAATACAAAAACCTACCACCTTATGTTATTGTAAACTTACCCTAAAATACGATAAGTTTAGTCAAATCGAACATGAGACGATAAAGCTTTCGGGTCTTGGTCGTTCCAACCAGGTTTTGCTTTAGTAGCACCAATGAACCCACATAGCAATATGAATGAACGTATATACTTTTTGTAATATCCTGACATAACTTATATATCATATCATATCCATAAATATATAACTAAAATGACACTCATTTTTAAATATCCATGAGATGTTCAAATTATATCCATTTCATGGATATACATAGAGGTATGTCTGTGGTGTATTCTACAAAGTATAATTCTTTAATATATTGGAAAAGTTGCTCTGCCGCGATTTTTTACTAACATTACCAGCGTTTATTCGTATTTTTATACTTCTAATACGATTTAGTAAAAATCCAATAGGTTTCCCATGGGTGATGAGTGATCGATAAAAGATCAATAGCCAAAATGATCGATCGATCAAAGATCTCAAACAAAAAAATCATGGATCGATAGCAAAAATATAAGCAATCGACAAAAAATCGATATCCAAAATAATCTATCGACAACAAGGTCGATAGCAAAAATGATCGAAGGCTCGATAAAGGATCGAGAGCAAAAAATCGATCGACAAAAGATTGATTTTTTTATTTTACAACATGCTTTTACAATCCGGGGTAACATATTATGAGGGTTTGAGCCATTTAGCTAGTGTGGTAGGTAAGTTTAAATAAAATTATTTTTTTTAGCCGGCTACACAAGGGTTGGCTCAACTGTTAATTTTTCAAGCTCTATGATCTCCGAGAAAAAGAAAGTATATGGTAATAACCAAATACCTTAAAAAGTAAAATAAAATATTTCAATACAATAACTTCAACATTAATCGAACTGATAATAGTTTTCTGGGCTGGGTAACCTTTCTCCTTTTATTTTTGTAAAGAGTTGTTGGTCAGGCCATCAGATATAATCTTAAAAGTCAAGTGGTGCAAAAATAGGAAAATCGAAGTTTCCATCAAAAAAACAAAAAGTATTTAAATTGTCAAAAACTGTTACAAATTACTTCAACATATTATATGTACATATACAGTCATGTAAACGCAAATATAAAAAAAAACCAGCGCAAGGGACTGTGCATTTTGTTTTAAAATCTTTTAAATTTTGTTGGCCAACTTCTCCTGTTGTGCAGTTGTACATAATCGTGGAGTCTTGAAAAATATCGCGTTTTTAAAATAATAGGTAGATAGACCAAAAAAAAATGAAGTATCTCTTCACTCGTTATCAAGCAAGCACGTCGCATATAACAAGTACAAAAAGGAGACACCACAAAGTCCAAAAACGAGAAACCAACAACTAAGGCAATCTCTAAGAAATGCAGCTGCAAAGTTTAAAATTTTCAAATCTGTTCTCTCAAACAGATATATGTCCTAGAATTACGGTTTATTTGATTTATTTTCTTTTTAGTTTAATACGAACATATTTTGGTATTTGGTTATGTTATATTTTTCGCGAACTCTGTTCGAATTTAATTTAATTAAGAAACCAGAAAGGACAGTGTCGCGTTTAGCTTAACTTGCTGCTCTTAAAAAAATGAGACACCTATTTTGATTAAAAAAAGACGTCCATACATACACACAAACATTATAAAATACCCCCTTCCTCTCAGATATACTACATGGCTTTCTGTATACATGGCAACGGGTTTCTTGTTGAAAAAAATTAAGAGATTTAAAAATCGTCTTGTTTTTGCACCTCTTTACCCTATTAACCGAGATGAAAGACCAAGTTAAAATTTTTGATCCAGAAGTAGAATTTTACAAGCACGTCGAATTTTTTAATGCAAAAGACATTGACCCTTTTCTAAAACGCATATGTTAATAGTGTTTTAAGGGTGAATTTACTTAATCTAAAAATCTGTTAAACAGTGTCAAATTTTTTACGGTGAAAGTTTAAAGCATTATCCCATAATCATTTCAAGGATTTTGCAAAATTTTAAGTTTTTTACATAACTTTACATATTCAAAAAATGTTTAATTCACGATAAAAATTATCGATTATTTTTAAAGAAGTAAATAAAAAACAATATATATAAATATATATTTTTGCAAAACCACGCGAATGGTCTGTGGGGGATACCAGAAGCCTCTGCTGTTCAAAATTTTGTTAATTTTTGATTTGCGGTTTATCTGTTTAAGTAAACGAACTGTTTTTAGAATTCAATTCACTCTTAAGTTGTTTTTCTCGCACCACATCTTTGTCCATTGTTAGGTTCGAAACTGGGTCAAACCATTTAACATTCTTTATATTTAAACTGACATTAAATTTTTTTATTAACAAACTGCTGTTTATGGGAAACTCGCGATTGCCAAAAATATGCCTTAATCGACAATTAGCAATTTTTAATTCACAACCTGGCTTTAGGTTCAACTGAAGCTACAACTTTAAACAATGGTCATCTAGAGGGACTTGACTGGTCTCTAAATCAGTACGATCTTAAGTCATCCGGTGAGTACTGTATTCACCTGATGACGATTGCCGATACATAAGCATTCGAGACGCTGCGCTGTGAAAAAGTAAAAATAAAGACAATGGAAGTTCGAAACTCTAATTTTCTGTCAACTGAAGCAGTATTTCTACAATAAGGATATCAGTTACATCAACCGAAAAGAATCTAAAAAAGAGAAGATCAAAAGATCTTGGGAGGGAAGAACGAAAATTTTAGTTCTTTCCAATGCAAGGTGCAATGTACCTAAGTTTATAATTGCCACTAAACTTAATTAGAATAATAAATAATATGCATATATGTTGTCTGCCCTCTATATAGAGGACTTCGACCACCCAGCATGGGTAAACCCAGGTTACATTGTAGAAGTCTTGAATAACCCTAATATTCACGATATCAAACAAACATTTTAAGTATATTAAAACTACGTTCTTTCCTGACAAATAAATAGCAATTTTTCCCATTTCCTGTTTCCATCCGTTTTAGTTAAATTTTCAAAATAATATGGTTATTGTAATGGTTTCGGTTTTTAAGGTGTTCTTTCAAATTTATTCTAATTGCAAATCTTTTGGTTTTTAGTTTTAAGATTTTTGCTGGATACTAGGCCTAACACAATAATGTATGCATAGAAATGTATATTTTCGGAAACAATAAAGTACAGTAAGTAAGTAGTAAGATTACTGTTGTATTGGCTGATCTCCTTTTTGAGTCACAACGAACATAATACCTATATAAAAAACTTAAAAAAATGTGTAGTACATAAACTACAAAAAACATAAAATCTCTTATTTGGATATTTTCATATATATTCCTTTAAGAAATAATTTGAATTCAAAACAAATGCCAAAAATACGATAGGATGTTTCTGGAGTTAATTAAAGCCTAACTTATTTGTTTCTTGATTTTTTAAATAATTTTTAAAGTTTTGTTTTCTTTTGTAACATTTTTTAAATGTTATTCTCGACAGTGTTGTTTTATGTACCAGGTAAGAAAATACTTATAGGCGAAACATGTGTCACCTACCAAACTTTGGTGAAACAACTGAGTTTTTCCAATTTCAAGCATTTGAAATCTAAGTCTGGGTCTCAAAGAACCCGGTTTGTGAAAAAAGCCGCATATTGACTCAAAGCTTTTTTGTTATCCTGAGTAGGCAGATTTTGTCTTTTAACGAGCAACCCTTTGTTGTGAGACACAAAAATGCACTTAACTTTTCGACGGGTGGTAGATTTTTTGGATTTAAAGTAAAATTTGATATTTTAATGAAGGGATTCTCTTTAAAAAAAAACCTAAACGCTTTAAAATGTGCACCATAGGCGGTAACTTGCTTGGATGAGATTAGGCTAGAAAAAGGATTTAATTCGTTCTAAGCGAGTGTATACAGGCTGCGGCAAATGAACAGTGGACTCTTGTTTTAATTATACAGGGTCACAAAAGTATAGTTGACCACCTATATTAATTTTAATTTTAAAGAACGAAAACGCAATAATAAATGGAGGTTGCAATTAGTTAAAGATCTGTTATCTATTATTATTTCAAATACCATAAAACAAAAGCTCGAGCTGTTATTATTGAGCTTGTAATTTTTTTCTCAATAAGATGTGTGCTAAATTTGAAACAACTTTACCCACTTATTAACCAAGTCTCTGCTTATTATTAAGAATACCATAACACAAAAGCTTCAGCAAAAATTTTTGTGCTTGTAATTTTTTTCACTTGACTACAATAATATAATAGGTCTGTCAATTTTCTTTCTTTTAGTTTTAAACCCAGTATGCCCAATATATGATACATTGTAACGCAATTCGACTCACTAACATTTAGAAGGACATGGGATTCAATGCAGCTTATTGTATTGGTCTTTTTCTTGTTGACAAATTTTGTAATTCAACTTTCCAAATAGTTTCGTGGACATCCGATTGGCGCCCATGGATCTATACAGGCGAAATAAATCATATAATATTAAAATAAGCTCTTAAAATAAAAAAGAAATACGAATTCTTTCTTAAATAGTTGTGGTTCTGAAAAGAACCGTTGAAGTATAACTGTTTGGCCTTCCTTGGCCTAGGTTAAGGCGCAATTAGACAGACGAACATGCTCAAACAAAAGCTCGTATATAGGTTTTTTAATTTGACTTAATTATTATTGTAAAAGACTAAACTAGGAAGTAAAATAAAGAGATATTCTTTTAAACGTAAATCTTTATCATTACATTTTATTAAATCACAAAATTGTGAACAAAAGCACGTTCTGTTTAAATAATGCCCGTTTATTACCTACTTTTACAACCCTACGATACCGACCCTTGTCTAAAAAATATAATTTAGCAATAATTTAGTAGACTGTGTCGCCGATCTATCATCTCCCCTTTTGGATTTCGCAGGTAGTAGGCCGGCCACCCTTTTAAATCGGAATGTTGCCTCTTTGCATATTGTTTGTTCAATGTCAGTAATCGACCTTGATTATTACATTAAATTGACAGTAGATATCTATATTTTTAGCATTTTCATGAACCTTTTGCTTTTTAAGCAACCCTTGGGGGCCTTAAACCACAGAGTACCGAACAGTAGGTGATCGGTGCTTAAACTAACTAGGTAAATCTGGTGTGAGGAATTTAAAGAAAAGCAATCAAAGCCAAGGGTAAAGTGAACTTAAAAAAATATTTAAAAAAAAATCCCCCTTCCCACAACTCCTCATAGTCGTGAGGCGCGGATTGTCGCTTAAAAGTGCAATTTTTTAGTTTTTTGCCGATATTTGAAAAACTCAAAATTATTTTGAATAAGAAAAATTTTCCTGTTTTTTTTTTTTTAATTTAGGAAAAAAACCCTTGGAAATAAAACAAACTCGCAAGAAAATCCCAAAAAAACCTCCGAGCAAAAAAATCCGGGAAAAACCCTAAGAAAAAATATTATAAGTAACCCTAATCCATGTGACAAAACTGATAGCCAATAATAATATTTCGCCTGCCGTCGGCTTTTTTTTTACAATAATTTAAAATAAAAGTTGGTGACACTGATCACTGATGTAAAATTATATTTATTCTCATCTTTAAAAATATGTTTCCAAAATAGAATAGCAATAATTTGCTCAAAAATTTACCCGAACAAAATGTTCAAAGAAAAGCTCACAAAAATGTTCACTCTAAGAGTTTTTTTTAAATATTTTTGTAAGTTTACTTTACCCTTGGCTTTGATTGTTTTTTTAAAATTCCTCACACCAGATTTACCTAGTTAGTTTAAGCACTGATCACCTACTGTTCGGTACTCTGTGGTTTAAGGCCCCCAATAATTTTACATCAGTGATCAGTGTCATGACTTAAGATCGTACTGATTTAGAGACCAGTCAAGTTCCTCTAGATGACCATTTTTTAAAGTTTTAGCTTCAGTTGAACCTAAAGCTAGGTTGTGAATTAAAAATTGCTAATTGTCGATTAAGGCATATTTTTGGCAATCGCGAGTTTCCCATAAACAGCAGTTTGTTAATAAAAAAATTTAATGTCAGTTTAAATATAAAGAATGTTAAATGGGTTGACCCAATTTCAAACCTAACAATGGACAAAGATGTGGTGCGAGAAAAACAACTTAAGAGTGAATTGAATTCTAAAAACAGTTCGTTTACTTAAACAGCTAAATCGCAAATCAAAAATTAACAAAATTTTGAACAGCACCCCACAAACAATGCCGGCATGGCAAAGTGCCTTACAAATATTGGCAATGAGAATTTGACGCACGGCAATCTGTGCGTTATAAATACCTTAAACACTCCTGTGTGAGCCACCGGCCGAGCGACGGCAACGAATACGTTTAAAATGATGGCAAATACACACTTAGCATGGTTTAAATGTAGAGGAGCACTGCATACTAAATACCGGCATTTATTTTTATATTTTTCCCACTACATAGCTCATTTATTATTAGAGATAAAAAAATAGTTTAAATACAAAAGTTGATTAGTTCTTCACAAATTTGAAGAAAATTCAATAAAAATTTTCAAAATGTCATGACATCAACTTTCTTATTTTAAATTGAACACCCTGTATATTTTTTAAAATTTCAGTAGATCTTGTAGAGTTTATCTTAAGCAGTTCTCAAGTGAAATAAAAAATAATTTGCAATAAGGGCGATGTGTTAGCCAAGGAAAAAGAGTCTAGGTGGTTCTTTGTTCAACACATTGCTCTTAAGTCAACGTTTTTCTTGAAAAATATACAGAGTGTTCCATTTTAAATAAGAAAGTTGATGTCGAAATTTGACATTTTGGTTAAATTTTCTTAAAATTTGTGAAAAAGTAAGCAACTTTTGTATTATTTTCTTTTTCTATATTTAAGAATAAATGAGTTATGTAGTTGGGAAAATATGGTAAATCACCCTTACAACTAAGTGCCAAACCCACGCAAAAATTAAAAGTTTAAAAGTGCACCTCCTTGATTGGTCGGCTCAATAGGGATACAGATGCAAATTCCGATACCACTGATAATTGGCTTTTTCTCCCTATTTAAAGTATTTATGCATAAAATAAAAATTGTAATGATTGTGGATTAAAAATAAAATAATGCACATAATTTACGAATGCACATTTATTTTATTTTATCCTTAAACGAACAAAAATTCCTAGAAAAACCAATATGTAATAAATAAATAAATGTTACTATAAGCCAAAACTTATACACTTATATTTATATCCTAACATGAAGACAGGAATGGAAACCATACGAATATTTGTCGTCTTGGTCATGCCAAAGATAGAGGAAAGTTCTTTCATAAATTGTTTTAAATATTTATTAAGAGGAGGTTTTCCATACAACAGTAAATTGCAACAGGTAAAATTTTATTTAGAATCTTTTTGATTGTGAATCAAAAAAATAAGGTTCGCTTCAGTTGCTTTATATAAAAATTCCTTGGCCAAAAATTTGAAAACTTAGTACTTATAAGATAAGATGAAGCTTCTTTTTTCCTGGATGATCTGCCCCCTTTCCAGTCACAGGCACCCCGTAACCAAGCCTTAGTAGCATCTTCAACGACAGAATGAGGAAAAGTTGGTTGACTTCTTAAAGGATTTTTTAGAGAATCTAAAAAAGTTTAAATTGTGATAAATATAGCTGTAAATTATTTTTTTTGGATAAACCAGTATTTTGTTTTAGGAAAAAGTAGCCCTTTTTGCTTAAAGTGACAAAATATCGGTTTCTCAAAAAAAAAAAATAAAAACTTTAATCTAGTTGTTTTATTGGCAAATTTACATTAAAATAAAAAAATAGTACCACAGACGAGTTTTTCAAATTAATTTTAAAAAAGATTTAAAGATATTAACTAAAGACAGCTCGGTTTCACAAGAAATTTAAGGGTCATCATTCTCTGGGTCAGCAAGAGAAATTTCAGTGTTAGAAAATGACTTGGACATAGACTGAATTGATGAATCTTTAGATGGCTCGATCCAACACTTCAACTAAAAAGCCAGTTAACTCTTTTTTGATATAGTATCCTTTAGCCTACTATAGAGGCCATAGTGACACCAAACTGAGAAAATTCATGTTTTACCTATCAATTTGGTTATAAAAATGGCGGCAACAGTAGGCTAAATGGCACTAAAGGTTGAACACAGGTAGGAGTTAACTGGCTTTTTAGTTGAGAACGGTTTTGCTCTATTACAAAAGAAATTTTTAAATTATTAGTGTAAGTATCGCTTAAGCATTGTAGATCATGATGTGACCTTTGATTTTCTTGTAAAGTGGCGTCTAGATCACGATTTAATGCTGGGTTCATACAGGCAAATCAAAATAAAAATTAAAAAAAAAAAATAATTAAAATAAAAGTTGAATGAGCTTATGGGGAACAGTATAGGCATTTATACAGCATAAATAAAAAGATGAGTAACTTAACATTTATTTTTATCTTAAAACGGATTTGAGCATGCCCCTTTGACGCACATAACCTCACTTTCATTTGTTTTTGTAATTTAAATGGGGGTTTTTTGCAGTTTTTGGTTTGTTTTTAACAGATATTATTAAGGAAAACAGCAGGATGGAGTTTAGTTTAATTATTTCAACTATTGGTGTAATTCACTTTTGTATACATGTGCAGAAGCTGTGTGCTGTTCGGTTCAAAGTTATTATTTTTTATTTTAATTTTTATATGCCTGTATAAACCCAGCAAAAATGACGATTTTTGGTCAATTTACTGGTAGTTCTTAACATTTTTAAGTCCACTCTAGGCCGACCTTATTTAAGAACAAAAGAATATGAGTACTTACGCCGTATCGGCTTCCACATCCATGGTGACTTGAAACTCAAACTAATATACCGGGAGCTGGACGTTAAAAAGTCTATGTATCAGATATCAGAAGAGGTTATAACCAGAAAGTGTCACATTCGTATGTTACAGCGTGTGCCAACTATAACTTTTTCGAAATTTGGTCAGGGAGCCGGAATGAAGCTAATTTCTGTCATAGCTTGACAGTCAAGGTAATGAATAGAATACCTGCAATTTTTTTTATGATACAGGTGTCATATTGGCCCACTAATTATAAATTGACAATGCTGCCAAACTTTTTCTTGGTCATATGCGAGGCACACCACTGGTAAGTGTGGCAAGTACTAACTTAGACTTATGATAACTCACACCACTGTTATTTTGATGTCAGACATGTAATACTGGAATTCTTGATTGAGAATATCCAAGCTGCCTAATATCATCCTGTCCAGACCTAAATTGCGCCCACATATATGTCAATTTTCTTACGAGCCTACCTATAAATTACGTACCAACATATTTGTTGTTTTAAGAATGTCATTTTAAAGCAGTGAGTATAGAACCGTTAGTAGATTCAACTTGAGTTGGATCAGAAAATTGGCACACTGCCATAGATTGCTGTCATACGTGACTTCAACCTAAGTCATAAGATACCTAAATGGCTTTTCTTTTATGAGTGTCATATTAACCTCTTTGTTACGAAAAGGCTATGCTGCCATACCTCCTCTTGACAGGAGGATGGGCACACCTCCTTAAAGAGTTGGTTTTTTAAACATCTACCTACTTTATTTACTACCAGCATAATTTTTGTTTATTATGTGTCATAGCTGCCAAACCTTCTCTGCGCTAAAGAACAGATAGACCTCTATCAAGAGGGGGTTAAATATAAGACTACCTACTTTATTTGATACCAGCATTTTTATTGCGGTACGTGTCATATAGATGCAGCAAATTCAAATTTAACATGCTGCCAAACCTACTTTTTTTCAGAGCATGGGCACACCCTTATAAAGGCATCCAGTTACTAACTTTTAGCTACACCATGTAATACCAGCAAGATTTTTGTGGCACACGTATCATCTGGACACCTTTTTTACAAAAATTTTGTGCTGCCCAACCTACCCTTGTCCAGTGCCTAGGCACTCCCTAGTAAAGACATCCAATATTAAGCTCTTACCTACTTCATCGAATACCAGCATAATTTTTGTGAAACATGTGTCATATGGACACATTTTTTATAATTTTTGAATGCTGCCAAACCTACCCCTGTCCAGAGCCTAAGCACACCCTCGTACAGACATTCAATATTGAACTGTTACCCACTTTATCGAATACCAGCATAATTTTGGTGGCAACAGGTCATATGATTACCTTTTTTTAAAATTGCCATGCTGCCAAACATACTCCTGTCTAGAACCTGGGCACACCCTTCTAAAGACAACCTATAACTAACTTTTACTTACACCATCCCATACCAACATGATTTTTGAAGAACACGTGTCATATTGACATCGTTTTTATAAATTTGTTATGTTGCCAAACCTACCCCTGCCCGGGGCTTAGGCACACCCTCGTAAAGTCATCCAATATGAAACTTTTACCTACTTTATCGAATACCAGCGTATTTTTTGTGGCGCACTTGTCATATGGATACCTTTTTTATAAATTTGCTATGTAGCCAAACCTACCCCTGCCCAGGGCCTAGGCACACCCCTGTAAAAGCATCCAATATTGAAGCCTTACCTACTTTATCGAATACCAGCACAATTTTTGTGGCACACTTGTCATAAGGACATTTTATTTATAAATTTGCTATGCTGCCAAGCCTACCCCTGGTCAGAACCTGGGCACACTGCTTTAAAAGGACACTTACATCTATAATATCATTGTTTACAATATTTAAACAATGCTAGTACAAGTGGCTTACCTACTTTATCGAATACCAGCACAATTTTTGTGGCACACTTGTCATAAGGACATTTTATTTATAAATTTGCTATGCTGCCAAGCCTACCCCTGTTCAGAACCTGGGCACACCGCTTTAAAAGGACACTTACATCTATAATACCATTGTTTACAATATTTAAACACTGCTAATACAAGTGGCGTTGCCAGCAGTGGGAGGAGGGTCAACCTCTCCCCCCCCCCCCAGAGGCCCTGAATAAGTAATATATAACACAATCATCCGAACTTTTATACAAACATAAAATTCAGAAAGAAAGAAAAACATCCGAGTCGGAAAATTGCACGTGTCATGAACAACTTAAAGTGTCTGGAGTAGTAACAAAACCGATGAAAAATAAATTTCCACTCGATACGATCGAAATATCCACCCAAAATCTGGTTTTTTAGTAGTCGAAAGACCTTTTTTTTAACAAAAACTAGTGCAATTCATCAGTGTTCGTAGGAAAAATGGCATACACAACTCGATAGAAAGTAACTTTCTTACACGCGCGAGTTGTTTCACTAAGTTAGCGCCTCGTTCACAACATTCACGCTCGTGTGGAATTTATCACTTTCTTCTCTTGTTATGTAATATACTATTTCACATTATGTTTGTTAGGCGATCTCAATTTTCACTTTGTGAGTCGTTTTTTTTTAAATATTTAATTATTTATAGGTTCTTTAGATTTAAGTTTTAGACTATTCCTAATACAATTGGAAATTTATTGTCTCTTGGGAAAATAAACGAAATAAATAATTAAATAAGTGGTGGGCCCGCCGATGTTGCTCCGAACCAGGGCCCGCTGGTCTCTTGCTACGCCGCTGTCAGGACGTGTACTTTAGGTACGTTTACACGTTTTATCAAAATAGGATAAAGATGAGAAAAACAACTTTTTCGCTGGTCAATCGTGTTTATTCCCCTACCACCCTTATTTGGGATGTGAGGAAGGTAAAAGTTACTGGATGTGTTTGTTTATGCAGTTGAGTTGTCTGCCAAAACTAACCTCTTTTATTTTGTATATTAACTTATCTACTTTTTTGGAAGACGTCCTTGATTAAAGAGAGAAGAATAGTATAATACATAACGAGTGAAGAAAGTGACATATTTCACACAAGTGTAAAAGCTTTTGTGCGAGGCGTCAGCCGAGTGCGAAAATCACACGAATGTAATATTGTCACTTTCTAACGAGTTATGTAGTTACGCTATTTTTCGTACGAGCACGCACCAGCGGCGACTCGTCAGGTGAAGGGGCTCGACCGCCCGTCGCAACCTACACCGCTCCTAAAAGAATCGAATTATCGAAAGCAAAGCAAGCAAGTGAAGAGCCAACATAAAGCCAAGTGGCTTTGATATTCACCGTTGCTATGGTTACTCGACGTCAGCCACGCGGCTGGAGCAGTCACAAGACGTGACTGCTCCAGCCGGGTCACAGTGACAAATAGCAGTGATTTTTTTGGAGCAGTTTACCCAAAACATGTAAATGCTACATCAAAATCGCGAACGAAAAAAATGTTGTCTATCTTGCAGCCAAAGAAATTTAAATTTGATTTGTCGCAGCGTCCTACTCCCGTTTTCTGCATTAATTGCCATGAATGAAGAGCAGTTAAAAAATAGATTAGTCGTATTCACTATTGTTTTGGAATTGCTTCACGAAACTTAACGGTTATAGTTATTATGCCACGCACAAGATATCAACCCGAATTTCCTTGTAATTTTAAAATTTACCTTTTTTACTTTCGTCCTTAGAGACGAAATATTTTCGTCAAAACAGTGGACCGAAAACACATCTAGGATCTATAGTGTAAGTCATTTTCCTATTCAGAGAAAAAAATATTTTCTTCCGTAGAGTGACGAAAATAAAAATTAATATGTCTGTGAAATATGCATGCACCTTCCTGAAACAGGAAAAAGTGCAAATTTGGCTATTTTCATGTGGTCGCAGGAAAAATCATTTATATTAATCTATTTTGTTTTTGTTAAGGATAAGTAAGACTTATTTTGTAACGGCAAAAATTGAACGTTCCAAAAGTAGGGTGGTACTGCAGTTGACCACTCTAATCACATTAAGTTGGCTTGTCGAGCACTTTCCAGGAAATCTCAGAAATTTTCATAAAAATTGAAAATTTTCGAGTGTGGCAGCATTTTGTAACTTTTTTTTAATTAAACAATACTTATTTGAAAATTTCAGCCTGCGGCGTCATTATTATAGGTAATTTTTTTTTTTTAATCAATCATTCCTCTTCTTAAATTTTCATATCCTGCGTCTTTTGGGTCATTTTTTGAAAGCAAACATTGATATAATATTTCTGAAATGAAACATATTTTTCTGCAAAAATTTCGCCTGCAGCGCCATTTACGGTCACTTTTTTACAATAAAACATTATTTTTCATAAAATTTTTGCCTGCGTGTGTTCGCTAGGTCTAGCAGGACTGTATATTTTGCTAAAAAAAAACGAAATAACACAGGTTGCTTCCACGAAAAAATTTCGTGACGCCCCCTCCCGTTTTAGAAAGTTGCGACCGCCACTGGTTCTATATATAGTGAAAAATTGGTTTAATTCATAATAAGTATATTTTTGAAAATGTTAGGCTTTTTATGGAAAATCAGGTTTTTTTTGTCCTGGTTGTCCTCCTTGTGTTTGTACAAAAGAGGAAACCCTGAATAAGTAATATATAACACAATCATCCGAACTTTTATACAAACATAAAATTCAGAAAGAAAGAAAAACATCCGAGTCGGAAAATTGCACGTGTCATGAACAACTTAAAGTGTCTGGAGTAGTAACAAAACCGATGAAAAATAAATTTCCACTCGATACGATCGAAATATCCACCCAAAATCTGGTTTTTTAGTAGTCGAAAGACCTTTTTTTTAACAAAAACTAGTGCAATTCATCAGTGTTCGTAGGAAAAATGGCATACACAACTCGATAGAAAGTAACTTTCTTACACGCGCGAGTTGTTTCACTAAGTTAGCGCCTCGTTCACAACATTCACGCTCGTGTGGAATTTATCACTTTCTTCTCTTGTTATGTAATATACTATTTCACATTATGTTTGTTAGGCGATCTCAATTTTCACTTTGTGAGTCGTTTTTTTTTAAATATTTAATTATTTATAGGTTCTTTAGATTTAAGTTTTAGACTATTCCTAATACAATTGGAAATTTATTGTCTCTTGGGAAAATAAACGAAATAAATAATTAAATAAGTGGTGGGCCCGCCGATGTTGCTCCGAACCAGGGCCCGCTGGTCTCTTGCTACGCCGCTGTCAGGACGTGTACTTTAGGTACGTTTACACGTTTTATCAAAATAGGATAAAGATGAGAAAAACAACTTTTTCGCTGGTCAATCGTGTTTATTCCCCTACCACCCTTATTTGGGATGTGAGGAAGGTAAAAGTTACTGGATGTGTTTGTTTATGCAGTTGAGTTGTCTGCCAAAACTAACCTCTTTTATTTTATATATTAACTTATCTACTTTTTTGGAAGACGTCCTTGATTAAAGAGAGAAGAATAGTATAATACATAACGAGTGAAGAAAGTGACATATTTCACACAAGTGTAAAAGCTTTTGTGCGAGGCGTCAGCCGAGTGCGAAAATCACACGAATGTAATATTGTCACTTTCTAACGAGTTATGTAGTTACGCTATTTTTCGTACGAGCACGCACCAGCGGCGACTCGTCAGGTGAAGGGGCTCGACCGCCCGTCGCAACCTACACCGCTCCTAAAAGAATCGAATTATCGAAAGCAAAGCAAGCAAGTGAAGAGCCAACATAAAGCCAAGTGGCTTTGATATTCACCGTTGCTATGGTTACTCGACGTCAGCCACGCGGCTGGAGCAGTCACAAGACGTGACTGCTCCAGCCGGGTCACAGTGACAAATAGCAGTGATTTTTTTGGAGCAGTTTACCCAAAACATGTAAATGCTACATCAAAATCGCGAACGAAAAAAATGTTGTCTATCTTGCAGCCAAAGAAATTTAAATTTGATTTGTCGCAGCGTCCTACTCCCGTTTTCTGCATTAATTGCCATGAATGAAGAGCAGTTAAAAAATAGATTAGTCGTATTCACTATTGTTTTGGAATTGCTTCACGAAACTTAACGGTTATAGTTATTATGCCACGCACAAGATATCAACCCGAATTTCCTTGTAATTTTAAAATTTACCTTTTTTACTTTCGTCCTTAGAGACGAAATATTTTCGTCAAAACAGTGGACCGAAAACACATCTAGGATCTATAGTGTAAGTCATTTTCCTATTCAGAGAAAAAAATATTTTCTTCCGTAGAGTGACGAAAATAAAAATTAATATGTCTGTGAAATATGCATGCACCTTCCTGAAACAGGAAAAAGTGCAAATTTGGCTATTTTCATGTGGTCGCAGGAAAAATCATTTATATTAATCTATTTTGTTTTTGTTAAGGATAAGTAAGACTTATTTTGTAACGGCAAAAATTGAACGTTCCAAAAGTAGGGTGGTACTGCAGTTGACCACTCTAATCACATTAAGTTGGCTTGTCGAGCACTTTCCAGGAAATCTCAGAAATTTTCATAAAAATTGAAAATTTTCGAGTGTGGCAACTTTTTTTTAATTAAACAATACTTATTTGAAAATTTCAGCCTGCGGCGTCATTATTATAGGTAATTTTTTTTTTTAAATCAATCATTCCTCTTCTTAAATTTTCATATCCTGCGTCTTTTGGGTCATTTTTTGAAAGCAAACATTGATATAATATTTCTGAAATGAAACATATTTTTCTGCAAAAATTTCGCCTGCAGCGCCATTTACGGTCACTTTTTTACAATAAAACATTATTTTTCATAAAATTTTTGCCTGCGTGTGTTCGCTAGGTCTAGCAGGACTGTATATTTTGCTAAAAAAAAACGAAATAACACAGGTTGCTTCCACGAAAAAATTTCGTGACGCCCCCTCCCGTTTTAGAAAGTTGCGACCGCCACTGGTTCTATATATAGTGAAAAATTGGTTTAATTCATAATAAGTATATTTTTGAAAATGTTAGGCTTTTTATGGAAAATCAGGTTTTTTTTGTCCTGGTTGTCCTCCTTGTGTTTGTACAAAAGAGGAAACTTTTATTTGTTTTTGAAGTGATTTTTTTAGATTATGCCACTCCTGTGCATTAAAAAACCCATAAGACAAGGACAAGTGACATTTTTCAAAAATTTTTTTTTTTTTTCAAAAACACCATAATTATTTCTTGACAAGTAAAAAAAAATACACCGAAAATTCCACACCAGTACATTTAAACCAATCAAAATGGGTTTTTTGACAGGTCAACATGTATTTTTGCGAAAATTTTTTTCGCTTGGGTAGGTAACCAATAGCATATTAAATCGGAAATTTTTTGGCATAATCACGCGACAACTGCCATCCTTCAGTCATGATGTTACGATAAAGTGAACATATAAAACCTTAATAAAAACGAAAAAAAAGCAATTTTCCATCACGTGTAGTAACTCTAAGCTTATGTAAAATTAAAGAATGTAGCGTCATCTATCTGTAACCACCGCTCATAACAGAACTCAAAATATATCCGACCGATTTTGACAAAATTTGGAACTTATGTTGAGTTTGGGTTCTATAGTTGGTCCCATTCTTTTATTTAAAAATGATTAAAATCAAACCCATAGCCAGTAAAAATGGTGGGGAGTTCTCAAATATTAAAATTTCTATCAAAATAGTATGTATATGGTATCAAGTATTAAGCCTAAAGTTAAAAGTAATATATTTTTAACCAGTGGTGTACAATGAGGGGGGGGGGTCAAAATTATGTTTTCAATAAAATATAACTAATGTGATATCAATAAATGAATGGCAACTGAGTCTAAACCCTGCCAAAAAAACCTCATAGAAAACACCTTATCAGTTTTTATAAAGTTTATAAGCTTTTGTGAGGTTTAATTTTAGGATTATAAAAGTTTGTAATAATTTATGAGGTATGTCTTTTATTTTGGTAAGAATTTCAAAAAATTACAGTAGCACTGTTAATCCCCGCAAAATCCCCCAAATCAAAAAAAGATCGCCGCAATTCGGAAAATTCCCCACAAACTGACAATCCCCTGATCTCAGACTTTATTTACGGGGTGGTGGCCCAGAAAAAAACCGGAATGACTGCAGTTTTGTTATATCTTAACCGATTTTAATGAGTGTTATTTATTTATAGAACATGAAATTCGCCTTCAAAATTATAATAGAATCATAGAATCAGTTTATAATGAATTGAAAAAATAACGCCGTTCTGAATCCTAGTCTCTACCAAGGTGATCGACGTATCGCTCATTAAAATCGGTTAGGTAATTTAGGATTATTGCTCAAAAATTTCTGAGAAGCTCTGGTGCTCTAAATGACAATTAAAAAGCTCAATTTGGGAAAATGTCCGTCTTTTGGGTAGCTAAAAAAATACGGTCACCTTATTATACAAGCATCCTCAACCTAATTAATTCAAAACATTACATATTACTCAACATACGTAGGTAGGTATGTACCTACTTTATAAAATTTAATAAGAATGCTTACAAAAAACAAGAAGCCTATTTTTATAATTACACATACAAAATTAAAGAAAATATGCAAATTATGGGTTATTCCAAGGAAATTTTAATCAAGTTTGCGTTAGGTAAGAAGTACCATTATTGAGTCAATAAAAAGAATAGGCTATACATGGTGTTCATTTATAAACTTCCAACTACCGATATTTTGAAAACCAAAAGAGATATTTATATAATCTTAAAAACGTATCAAGGATTTCGAGGGAAAACTGATAATGTATTCACTGACTTGCCTTCTTACCCCTCCCCCCACGTACCTTGTAATACCTTGTTTGAAAGGGGGTTTCCTCAGTTTTACAACGGTGTATTGCATTTCGAATTTAAACCAGTATTTTTCGAGATATTAGCAGTTAAATTTCTCAAAATTTCAATTTCAAATTTAATTTTCTTAAAAACTAATGCATAAAATTAAAAAAAGGAGACTTTGTTCGGGTAAATTTTTGAACAAATTATTGCTATCTATTTTGGAAACGTATTTTTAAAGATGAGAATAAATAAAATTTCACATCAGTGATCAGTGATCTCAATTCTTTTAAAAAAATTGAACACCAACTTTTATTTTAAATTTTTGTGAAAAAAAGCCGACGGCAAGCGAAACATTATTATTGGCTCTACTATTAGTTTTGTCACATCGATTAGGGTTACTTATAATATTTTTTCTTAGGGTTTTTCCCGGATTTTTTTGCCCGGGGGTTTTTTGGGATTTTCTTGCGAGTTTTTTTTATTTCCAAAGGTTTTTTCCTAAATTCAAAAAACAACCCAGGAAAATTTTTCTTTTCCAAAAAAAATTTGAGTTTTTCAAATATCGGCAAAAAACTCAAAAATTGCACTTTTAAGCGGTAATCCGCGCCTCACGACTATCAGGAGTAGTGGGGAGGGGGATTCTTTTCAACATATTTTTGTAACTTTACTTTGTGAACAACGGCCCTTAAGGGTTATTTCTAGTTTCTAAGTTCGAGCGGAAAACTTTTAACTCCTTAAGAGACGCCACATATTTTTCTTACACTGTTTTGGACATGAGCGTTTTAGTGTGCATAGTAATATTTAATTTTTGGGGATGTATGTACAAACAGACAACTCGATTTTTCAGAAATATAATAGGTATTTTATTGCCATTGTTAAAGTTCAAATCCATTGTGATATAATATTCGGTTAAACAAACAGTCCTACACTAATACAAGTATTTTGCATGAAAATTTACCATTACACAAAGTCTGACCGATACAGTAGTCCAGGAAATCTCCGACTTACATCTTGCATCCTGCCTAATCACTATACTACACTTTTTAACATTTTTACATTATTTGTTTGATTCTTAACTTCCACACGACAGTTCTTATACCGGGCTTCCAAAATTTTAACATTTTAAAATACTTTCACAAACCAAACTTCACTTTTTACATTTCACTAGCTTTACTTTTTGAAGAAGAGAACGAGTTAAGATGCGATTTTAATACTGACTTCGTTATACCCAAATCTCGCCTTTTATATTAAAAATGTGACCCGATTTTTAGGTGGAATGTTCGACGTAAGCGCCGAATTTCCAGGAAATTAAGTGTATTCTTGAACAGATAACGGCGTAAACCGCTATAGCGAATGACCACATATCGTATGACTTTCAAGAATACACGCCCTATCAACACGGTTCTAGACTGATCTCGCGAGCATGTGATGCAAAATTCTAGTTAACTGACCAAATAAGGTGAAGCGCAGGTATGATTTTTCGGAGCGCTGCAAATTGAATTTAGTTTTTAACAATTTGTTGCCGGAGCAACATTTCGGTAGTGCGCGCTATGCCTATAGACATAGAACACAGTGGGTGTTTAGACTTAGTTATTTTTTGTGATTGTTGGTTTTTTAAATTTAAATATTGTTTTTTATTTTGGGTAAGAAATATTTCTTTAGAACAAATTTCCCGTTTTTACAAAAGAAAATGTTGAAGAAAAAAATTTATTAAAAATTTTTTTTTTATGAAAATTATTTTGGAAAACTTATGAAACAAAGAAAAAAAATATTTTGAATATTTAAATTTTCAAAATCATTAACTAAATTTTTTATAACAATCGTTGAGGTTGGCTGCTAAAAAGAAAATATTTTTCAAAAAAATATCGAAAGAAAACAAAAATATTTTCAAATTTATCATACCTAGTTTTTTTTTCAACTTATTTTATTTATTTTACTACTTCTGAAACAAAAAAACATTTAATATATAAATTTATAATCATTTTTGTGGAAAGAAAATATTTTGCCAGTTATTAAAACAAAATAATTTTAAAATTTGTTTATAACTTTGGGATTTTAAGAAAAATTCTGGTTTAAGTTTTGTTTTTTTTTTAACGACTTTTTTTTTAAAACAAAAAGTACTAACCTTTTTTTTTTAAATTAAATAATTTGCCTTGAAATTTTCGACCTTTCACAACTTTACCCTTAGCTTTGATTGTTTTTTTTTTAATTCCTCACACCAGATTTACTTTAGTTAGTTTAAGGCCCCAAGGATTGCTTAAAAAAGCAAAAGATTCATGAAAATGTTGAGGATATAGATATTTATTGTCAATTTAATGTAATAATCATGGTCGATTACTGACACTGAACAAACAATATGCAAAGGGGCAACATTCCGATTCAAAAGTCTAGTCTTCTACCACAGAGTACCGAACAGACAGGTGATCCGTGCTATTACTGCTAAATTATATTTTTTAGACAAGGGTCGGGATCGTAGGGTTGTAAAAGTGGGTAATAAACGGGTATTATTTAAAACGAAAGTGCTTTTGTTCATATATTTGAGATTTAATAAATCTATATCTGTAATTCTTGTAATCTTAATCTGTATATTCTCCTTATTCTGTATTGATATCTAGAAATCGTTCAAAGGTTAATAATAAGTAGTAACGATAATGACTACATTAAAATATTTGGATAAGTTGTTTTTGAACTATATCATTAAAACCAAATATTATTAATTTGTCATTTCGAAGCAAACAACATTAGTTAATCGTCAAATTATTGTTTTCTAAACTTTGTAATTATTATTATCATTATCGTTAGCTTGTTATCAAGTGAAAGGTTAAGATATAAAACCACGCTTCTAATCATTGCAATTCATTCAAGTTCGAATCATAGTAGCAGTAAGTAGTTACTAGTATACAGTTTAAGAAATAAAGTTTTTAAAAAGTCCGCTGTGCATCATTAGAACATAACTGGCGCTGCGAACAGTATAGTTGGTTGGCATTATCCTGACGGTCTTTTACTGCATAAGAAACGACATAGTGTCTCCAGCTACCACAAAGAACACGTTTCCAAGGGAGAACCTTCGCATTCCACCCACAGTCAACTTGGTTCAGCCACAGCAACCCGGATCAGCTACAGCAACCTGGTTCAGCTAGAAACAGAAGTAACCACGACTTGGGACCGAAGACTACTTCTCCATTTCGCACAAAGGGCCATTGGACAAGTCTACTACGGCAATCGAAGTTCACTTACGCTAAAGATGTTATTTCTGTAAGTAATTTTCTTAATGTTTGCTAAAGACGAAGCCATTGACAACTTAAAAACTAGATTTCTTCAAAAATTAAAAGAAGGCAGCACGTCAAAAGACCTTACTTCCTTCAAAACTCTAGAACTCCAGGAAAACTCAATCCCTAAAGAAAATATTCAAATTTATTCTGAAATTGCGTTAGAAAAATTTAGATTTAGATAAGTTAGAAAATAGTTTAAGTAATTTAGCATTATCTGATTCCCCGGCTCAACAACAAATATTAATTAACAGCACACACACACACAAACAAACATGACGCATGAAACATTTAAATTAGCATGTGACTTTTTACCTACCTTTGATGGACAAATTGAATATTTAGAAAACTTTGTTCTCGCTTGTAGTGACTTTCTAAGAACCTATGGACAAAATACTACAACTTTAAGTTTTGCTTTAAACGCGGTTAAATCTAAATTGAGAAAGGAAGCACAACTTTTTATTTTTCGAAACCCTCAATTTAAAAGTTGGGATGAAATAAAAACAGCCTTACAAAAGGAATTTGGCAATCCTATTGATCTTAGGTCATTGTTGCAATCTTTACAAAATTTAAAAATCGATAGAAATGAAACAATTCAACATTTTTTCGACAGAACAAAGAAATTCTTAAATGAAATCAATACAAAAATTAATTGCGAAATTTCTGACGAAAATTTAAAAGCTTTCCAATTAGAGCAAGTAGAATCAATAGCGATTTTAACAGTAGTTTCAAATTCACCAGATGATCTACGTCCTGTTTTTATTCAAGAGCTACCTAAAAACATGACAGACTTACAAGCCAAAATAGCCAATTATAACGTTATAACAAATCAAATGTTTAGATTTAATAGACACCAACCCTCGCATCAACTTAAAAATCAAAATTTCCATGGACAACCTTTTTTCCCCCCATCAAATTTTAAACAATCATCTTTTCCACAAGGACCGATTAACATCCAATCAAAACCAATAAATCAAAGATTTCCTTCAAATATCCCTGCATTTAGGCAACCACCTATGTTTAAACATCCCACGCCCTCTTCTAAACCAACACCCATGTCAGGCATATCCACCGCCGTATTTAAACCTTCAATACAAATATCTGAGCAAAAACCCTTTCAGCAAGCTTACCAACAACGAAATCCCAACTACTTTAGACAAACAGCCCCGTTTAAACAGCATTTTGAAGAATTAACAAATTTAGAAGTTTGCCAAGAAAATTCTGAGAATTTCGAAAATTCAGATTTTTCTCCAATTCCTTGCTATTTTGACCCAGAATTAAATCAATACTTACCTATTCAGTCAGAACCTACCTGGGAAAATGAAACTGAAAATGATTCAAATTTTCAGGATGTCATAAGAGATCCAGAATCGACCTAAATCACATCGGTCGCCTCCCATCCTTACCTTACTTATATCTTCAAAAACTTAACATCAAAATACTCATAGATACTGGCGCATCACATTCAATAATTTCACCTCGCTTTGCTAATTTATTCCCGGATTGCATATATGAACAACCCTTTTCAGTGATTTCGTGCAATAGAGAAATAATAGAAAAATATAATTTCAGATACCCCCTTTTAAGTGAACTAGGTATTACAGACATTATAGATTTTCATGTAATTGACTGGCACGAAAATTATGACGCTCTCATAGGCAGTGACATATTTCAACTAATGCATGGTTCCATTGACTACTCAACAAACAAGCTACGCCTAAAAAAACAAATTAATTTCTTTTTTTATTGCTATGACCAAACCACCACCTAAAATATCACATGAATCTGATAAATTAAAAATTCCAGTAAATCATAATTGTGGAACTGCCCTTCTGCCATCGTTTGAATTACATAACTACACAATCCCAGATTGTTTAGTCTCTGTTCAAAATGGTTATTGCGAATTACCTAACCCCTTCAATGAACCCATCATCACAGAATTCAAAACTAGATTCAATGTAATTCCCTCTGAATGCTTTAATATTCAAACAAATTTTCCAAGCTCCAAAAACTCTAATGTAATTGAATCCCTTAGACTAAGTCATCTAAATTCTGAAGAAAAAGAAGCAGTCAAAAAAATCTGTAAGGAATTTTCGTCAATCATGTATACTGACAAATCCGATTTATCTTTTACCAGTCATGTTAAACATCACATCCGCACTAAAGACGACAAACCAATCTATGTCAAATCATTTCGACATCCTCCGTCCATGCTACCAGAAATCAATAAACAAATTCAAAAACTTCTCGACAACAAAATAATAAGACCTTCTATATCTCCTTATTCCGCCCCAATATGGATCGTCCCCAAAAAATTAGACGCCTCAGGAGAAAAAAAATTTAGAATGGTAATTGACTACAGAAAACTAAATGAAAATACAATTGAAGATAAATTTCCACTACCGAAAATTGAGGAAATCTTAGATAATCTTGGAAAATGTCAATATTTCACCGTTCTGGATTTGGCTCAGGGTTTCTCTCAAATGTATTGAGAAAACTGCTTTTACTATTAATAACGGTCATTATGAATATCTAAGAATGCCGTTTGGTCTTAAAAACGCCCCTGCCACATTCCAAAGAATGATGGATGAAATCTTAAGGGAATATCTTTTTAAGTTTTGCTTCGTCTACATGGACGACGTCATTATATTTTCTAAGTCACTTCATGACCATATCATTCATATAAAAACTATTTTTCAAAAATTAAAAGAAGTCAATTTAAAGATTCAATTAGATAAAACTGAATTCTTATGTAAAGAAGTTCCATTCCTTGGCCACCTAATAACCCCTGAAGGCATTAAACCAAACCCATCAAAAATTGAGTGTATAAAAAAATATCCCATCCCTAAAACTCAAAAAGAAATTAAAGCATTTCTTGGACTAGTTGGATATTACAGAAAATTTATTAAAAACTTTGCAAAAATTGTTCAGCCCCTAACTAAGTGTCTACGTAAAAATTCTAAATTAAATCCCTCAGATCCAGATTATGTCAATGCTTTCGAGAAATGTAAGGAACTGATGACAAATTCTCCTGTTCTAGCTTATCCTGATTTTTCAAAACCATTTCGGCTTACTACCGACGCTTCTAATGTAGCTATAGGATCTGTTTTGTCACAAAACGATCACCCTATTGCCTTTTATTCTCGAACCCTTAATTCAGCCGAAAGAAATTACTCTACCATTGAAAAAGAATTTCTTTCCATCGTAGAGGCAACAAAACATTTTAGACCCTACTTGTATGGCCAAAAATTTCTAATGGAGACCGATCATAATCCTCTTGTTTGGTACACATCTCTTGAAGAACCCAATTCAAGATTAACTAGATGGAAACTAAAACTTGAAGAATTCAATTTTGATATTAAATACAAAAAGGCAAAGACAGCAAAGTTGCAGATGCATTATCTCGAATACAAATTAATACACTAGAAACTGAATCAAACATCCCCAATAATGACATAAATGATACAGCAAATATCGAGGATTTTGACAACAATACTGTACACAGTGACAGCGGTGCTTTAAATGTTAGCATGTCAATATCGGAATTACCCGTCAACTATAGTAACCAACGTCTAATAATAAAATATGGTCAAACTGATCACGTTTTCACTAGCCACCCCTTTCAAAAACTGCATAAAGTCATAACAGTTAACAAAGACACCTTAAATGCTAATTTCATGCAAATCCTAACGGAACATCTAACTGACAATAAAACATTTTGCATATTTATCCGTGATGAAACCTTAAAGAAAGAATTCACAAAATTTGTACAAGAAAATGGCAATAACAAAATACGAATAAAATTTGCAACAATATTACTTCCTGACATAGTTTTTAAAACTCAACAAAAAGAAATTATTTCACAATATCATTCACAAAATCATAACGGCATAACTGAGACTTACAACCACCTAAAAACTAAATATTACTGGCCCCAATTACGAGAGTCCATCCAAGACTACATAAATAAATGTGAATTATGCCTAATAAACAAATACGAACGCATTCCTTATAAGTTAAATTTTCAAGGACCCTTAATAGCTCCCAAACCTTTCGAAACTTTGTATATTGATCTTTATAAATTTAGTAATCAGCTATTTATCACTATCATAGACTCCTTTTCTAAATTTGCACAAGCCTACGCCATATCAGATAAAAATGCCATAACCGTCCTAAATAAATTACGGCACTATTTTTCGGAACACGGATATCCACGAAAATTGGTCTTCGACAATGGTAAAGAATTTAATAACAATGTATTAAAAGAATTTTGTTCCCTTTTTAATATAGAAATTCATTTTACCACCCCCTGTAACTCTACTTCAAACAGCGTAGTAGAAAGATTGCACTCCACATTAACAGAAAAATTAAGAATTCAAAATCAAAACAACCCTAATGAATCTCTAGCTCAACTCATGATTACTGTTATTCTAAATTACAACTATAGTATCCATTCTACCACTGATTATCCACCATTCGCCCTTATAAATTCACCTTGCTTTTTCGAACCAGAAATAACTGAGACGACGGTATACGAAGAATATAATCAGAAACGTAAAAATGAGATCTTACCTCTCTATAATCAAATCAACACTTTGACATTTTAACACAAAACCAAAACAAATTAACCTCTCGATTAAATAGTTATAGTTCATTAGCCGAACATATTTCAAACAGATATAATGATCTTATTAATAAAATCAATTTTCATTCAAATGAGCTACAAAAAGTTCTTAACGAAAGATATAACGAAACTGATAAAATCTGGAATATTTTGAGTATTAATTCACAAACACAAAGAGTAAAAAGTTATCTAGAAATGTTAGAAAGAACAATATCACTTTCTCATACTGAAACACTTAATTTAGAAATTTTTGATCTAAATGAAATTCGCACACTTTGGGAATACTTACAAAAACACTATGCTAAGTCCCTTTTATGGCCATTAGTGCAGCCCTTAGAATTAGTACAATTATGTAAAACTGCTGTCTTTATCAAAAACAATGTATTAATTTTAGTTATAAGAATTCCAATTTTTAGGGATTATACTTGTAAGATGTCAATTGTCTATCCGATTCCCTACAATAATTTATTGATAACAATACCTTCAAGTTATGTTTGTAATTCAGAATGGTTTAAATCTTGTAGAAATAATAATCATAAATGGTATTGTTATAGTCAAATTAATAATATCAATAGTACCCAACATGAGATTTCTAATACTTATAATTATGTTATACAAACGGAGAATAAACAAATTATTTATTGTACTTCAAAGTCTAACCCCATCTTTGAGCTATGTCAAAAGATTGTACGTAACGATATAGAAAATTGTAATATTATTAAATCAAACTGCACAGTAATTATTAATCAAAACAGATATGAAACAAAGGATAATACTATTGAGCATTATCCTCTCAAAATAAAATCTTTCTTGAGCACCTCAAAACTAAATTTAAATTTGGATCATATCCTACAACCAGAAACAATTAACGAAAACCTTTTTCAACCATTGGAATTGGACACCTATAGTTTCCATAAAAATGGACATAATTATTTACTGTTTTTTATTCTCCTTTTGATAATAGTCACTATAGTTTGTATTTATCAGAAATATTTTAGACATAAGGTAATATCTAAGGATAGCATGAAAAGATGGTTAGAGGATGATAAACAAATAGGAGAAGACATAGAATTACAAGATAAATCATGAGGTCATGATTTCTTTTAAGGGTGGAAAAGTAATATACTTCTGTATATTCTCCTTATTCTGTATTGATATCTAGAAATCGTTCAAAGGTTAATAATAAGTAGTAACGATAATGACTACATTAAAATATTTGGATAAGTTGTTTTTGAACTATATCATTAAAATCAAATAATATTAATTTGTCATTTCGAAGCAAACAACATTAGTTAATCGTCAAATTATTGTTTTCTAAACTTTGTAATTATTATTATCATTATCGTTAGCTTGTTATCAAGTGAAAGGTTAAGATATAAAACCACGCTTCTGATCATTGCAATTCATTCAAGTTCGAATCATAGTAGCAGTAAGTAGTTACTAGTATACAGTTTAAGAAATAAAGTTTTTAAAAAGTCCGCTGTGCATCATTGGAACATAACTTGTATATAGGTTTTTTAATTTGACTTAATTATTAGTGTAAAAGACTAAACTAGGAAGTAAAATAAAGAGATATTCTTTTAAACGTAAATTTTTATCATTACATTTTACAGGCAACAGAAATAAATAAGTGCCAATTATTATTTTTTTTATTTTCATTTTTTTTACAACCCAAAAAAGTTACAGTTATAATGGCATATCCCCTATAAAAATCAAATCAATCGAAGTTGTTTATGAGGTAAAATGTGAATTTCGGCATCAAATCGTTTTTCCGTCGGAAAGTACTTGATTAAAAATACCTTGTTTTAAAACTTAGTTTTTCATATTTCAATATATATTTTGAATTTGTAAGAAATTTCTACACCAACATTTCTTCAAACAAATTTTGCTTAACATTCTCTCCAAAATTTCTGTGAGTCTTTTTGTACGAGATTTTGCTGGAACTTTTCTTTGAACATTTTGCTCAAGAGGCTCGTGTAAATGTTTGTCGGCATTTCAACATCAAAGGAAAGTTTGCACTTACAAATTTTTTATGGTCTTTTTTACTCCCTTCTTCTAAACGTCTCAATTTGTGTTGTGAAAGGGAAATATAACAAACAACACAAATTGTGAGAGTAAAAAAAACCCTAAAAAATTTGTGACATTATTTTAGAATGACCCTGAATTGCAGACAATTGCAAGTTATATTGCCCCATGTCAAGCGGGCTTTACTCACCCTCCGATGCAGGCCACGCCCACCGAATATTAAAATACAAGACTGACCCCTTATGGTCTTTAAAATTTTGAAAAAAAAATGTATATTGACATTTCCGAAATTCAACTGCTACTGGTTTTAATTAAAAATACAATGCACCGTTATAAAGCTGATGAAAAACTTTTTCACATAAGATATCACAAGTTTTTAAGAATATGTGAATACCTCTTTTGGTCCTGAAAATATCGGGGGTGGGAAGTTTTCAAGTATAGAGGTATATATATTTAGATATATAGAGGGTAAAAATAACACACGGCGTTTCATAATAAAATGTCAATATTTAAGGAGGTTAGTTTGTTTATCATTTTAAGACAAAAAGTTCATATAGGTACCTACGTTCGTTTTGTCCTAATTTTTTGGTTGTAGGAGACAAAGTGCACTACTACAATCGTATGCAGGTAGGGATGTGTTCTTTATTTTTTTTATGATTTCAAAACCGTTTAAAATACGAAAAAAGTAAGAGTATATCTTGTTTGTTAAAAAATCCTTTTTTTGTTTTTATTGGACACATTTTGGGAAATATTCGGGCGCCACTAATTAAAACTAAAAATGATTTTCATGGCAAAAGGTGCGTCCAACTTTATTCGCACATTTTTTCATATAATACTGTGTGCAAAATGTAGCTCATAAAAACTCACATTAAAAAGTTAAATAGTATATTGGGGAGTACGCACCTGACTGGTGGAAATCTCATTATTATGTCAGATTTCGGACTAATGACATTCGCGAGCGGCTTTGCTGTCAGTTTGTTCCCTAGAGTGTAAAGTTGGAGATCAAAATCGCTCACCGCTAATATCATTACTGCATGACAAAACTGATAGAAAAGTGACACAAAGATGAGATTTTGATCAATCCGTACGGGGTTTCTTTTCGGTGACTACTCCTTCTCACCCGTTTCAAGAATTCCCGCACGCGTTCAGAATGGAAACGTGAGGTATTATCATGAAGTTGATAC
This sequence comes from Oxystoma pomonae, assembly GCA_963921995.1. NCBI lineage: Eukaryota > Metazoa > Arthropoda > Insecta > Coleoptera > Brentidae > Oxystoma > Oxystoma pomonae. The sequence continues at coordinate 55,003,432 of OY998170.1, read as the reverse complement.
TTTTCGAAAAAAATCACCAAACAAACTGAGGTGTTTGAAGGGGGTAAAAAGGAATGTGCAGGCGTAGGATTCCCTGCAACTTTTAGAATGTTGTTATTTAGTCTTATATATTATGAAGGTGTGCCCGTCCTCCGCAGCATATTAAATTTAAATTCAGGGGACCATATTATACAACTAAACTCAAAACCCCGATGGTATTTGATACATTGGATTTGTCCCTAACTTCGCATGTCTTATGATCGTGTTTTGGCTCATCGTCCTGGAGAAGGTTTGCCAGCATATCTAATTTGAATTCAGTAGGTCCATAAGACACATAGGAAACAAAAACTACGTTGGTATTAGATACATTAAGTTTATCTCCAATTTCGGTCCTCTTACGGAGGCGTGCCCAACCTCTGATCAAGGGGAGGTTTGGCAGCATGACGGAATTTTTAAAGACGGCCTCATATGACATAATAAAAGTTAAAATAATTCTGGTATGCAATGGTGTAAGTATACGCCTGATTGAGTGCCTCTTTGGGACGGTATAGGTGCCCTTCTACCAATGAAACAATCGGCAGCATGGTGTAAATAATATCAGTACCTCTATATGACACAAATAACGTTTAGTCTATTCTGGTATGCAATAAAGTAAGTATAACTCATTCTCTGCATTGTTTCAACGAGGTGTGTCTGCCTTAAGTAAGCAAAAAAGTTTGGCTGCATAATAAATTTGCTATGTGGAGGACCATATGACATATATATTATAAAAACGACGGTGGTATCTAATAGATTAAAAATACCTTCAATTTATCGTGTCCTTAGGAATGTGTGCCGGTCCTCTACCTAGGTTAAACTTTAATAAAGTACTAAAATTCGTAATCTGGGATCCATATGACACAGCCAAACAAAAAATTATTCTGGTATTTGATACATTAAGTATACCTCCAAAAGCATTTGACTTTAGAAAGTTGTGCCTGCCTTCTTGTCAAAAAAAGATTCGGCAGCATAAGAAATTTTTTGAATAGAGGGTGATATGACAAATATAAAGTATAATCTGCGCTGCTATTCGATACATTAAATGTGTCTCAATTTTTCATCTGTTTGGCAAGGTGTGCCTGCCCTTCTTTCCAAAGTAGAGTTGGCAGCATTATAAATTTAATATAAGAAGGGCCATATTACAGAAATAAATTTGAATCTACATTGGTATTAGATGTATAGATAAACCTCCTTCTTCTCTTCCTTTTAGGAAGCTGTGCCAGTTTTCTTGTCAGAAACGGAATTGGCAGCACATCAAATTTTAATATATTACATACTTATGACACACAAAAAACAAAAATCCTTTGGGTAATACATACATAAGATTAAGTTTTACATTTATCAGTTTTAAAATGGTGTGCCTTCGCTCTTGTCAAAAGGACACTTGGCAGCAGTATGTAATTTCATCAAAAAAATGCAAATAAAATGTGTGCCATAAAAATTGGGCTGGTATTAAATACAGTTATTTATACCTTGTTAGTGGGTGCTTTTTAAAGGTGTGCCTGTCATTTAACCAAGAATAACTTTGGCAGCATATTCAATTCCTATCGGTAATATTTAAATTACATTTATCCAACATATTTTTGGCTGGTATTAAAAACATAGGTATACTTTCCAGATGGGCCACTTTCGGAATGGTGTACCTTGCCTTTTGACACGTGAAAATTAGGCAGCATGACATTTTCATATTTGATGGTCATATATTACATGTGTGCCACCATACTTACTCTGATATTTGACACCATACGTTTCGCTTACTATTTGACTTGCATAATCGTGGTGTGCCTCGCATATGACCAAAAGAAAGTTTGGCAGGATTTTTAATTTAGAATTGGTAGGTCAATATGACACCCGTATAATAAAAAATTGCTGGTACTGTATGCATTATCTTGACTGTTAAGTTATGACAGTAATTAGCTTAATTCCGGCTCCCTGCCCAAATTTCGAAAAAAGTTGTAGTTGGCACACACTATAACATATCAATGTGACACTTTGTAGTTATAAACTCTTCTGGTATCTGATACATAGACCTTTTGACGTCCAGCTCCCGGTATATAAATTTAAGCCAATTTTAAAAGAAAACTTGCAAAACACAAAAAACAAACCACGAAAAGGAACCCACACAGGAAGAATCCGCAGAATATTATAGTTCCTTAATCTATGATATTATTAAAAAGGCGTCGGCAAATACGTCAAGTTGTCAACCGCACGACAGATGTCAATCGCGTGGGAAATTTAAAAAATGCGGCGTTCAAAAGGCATGCAATTTTTAAAGGAACGATTACGTTTCACTTGGTATGTAAAACACGTTTTTCAGTTATTGGCAAAATAACATAAATTTGCCAATACATCAGCACTAGTAAATAATTTGGCAAAATAGCGCAATTTTGCCAATAATACTACTGTAGTAAATAACCAATGGCATTCACTTGCCAATAAAGCAAATACACCTTACCACCTTTCATTGTTTGTGGGGCAGAGGCTTCTGGTATCCCCCACAGACCATTCGCGTGGTTTTGCAAAAATATATATTTATATATATTGTTTTTTATTTAGTTTTTTTAAAATAATCAATAATTTTTATCGTGAATTAAACATTTTTTGAATATGTAAAGTTATGTAAAAAACTTAAAATTTTGCAAAATCCGTGAAATGATTATGGGATAATGCTTTAAACTTTCATCGTAAAAAATTTGACACTGTTTAACAGATTTTTAAATTAAGTAAATGGAAGAATCGCATTTTTTATTCAAATTCACCCTTAAAACACTATTAACATATGCGTTTTAGAAAAGGGTCAATGCCTTCTGTATTAAAAAATTCGACGTGCTTGTAAAATTCTATTTCTGGATCAAAAATTTTAACTTGGTCTTTCATCTCGGTTAATAGGGTAAAGAGGTGCAAAAACAAGACGATTTTTAAATCTCTTAATTTTTTTCAACAAGAAACCCGTTGCCATGTATACAGAAAGCCATGTAGTATATCTGAGAGGGGGGGGGGGTATTTTATAATGTTTGTGTTTATGTATGGACGTCTTTTTTTAATCAAAATAGGTGTCTCATTTTTTTAAGAGCAGCAAGTTAAGCTAAACGCGGCACTGTCCTTTCTGGTCTCTTAATTAAATTAAATTCGAACAGAGTTCGTGAAAAATATAACATAACCAAATACCAAAATATGTTCGTATTAAACTAAAAAGAAAATAAATCAAATAAACACTAATTTTAGGACATATATCTGTTTGAAAGAGCAGATTTGAAAATTTTAAACTTTGCAGCTGCATTTCTTAGAGATAGCCGTCCTTAGTTGTTGGTTTCTCGTTTTTGGACTTTGTGGTGTCTCCTTTTTGTACTTGTTATATGCGACGTGCTTGCTTGATAACGAGTGAAGAGATACTTAATTTTTTTTGGACTAACACAGTTCTACCTATTATTTTAAAAACGCGATATTTTTCAAGACTCCACGATTATGTACAACTGCACAACAGGAGAAGTTGGCCAACAAAATTTAAAAGATTTTAAAACAAAATGCACAGTCCCTTGCGCTGGTTTTTTTTTATATTTGCGTGTACATGACTGTATATATACATATAATATGTTGAAGTAATTTGTAACTATTTTTGACAATTTAAATACTTTTTGTTTTTTGATGGAAACTTCGATTTTCCTATTTTTGCACCACTTGACTTTTAAGATTATATCTGATGGCCTGACCAACAACTCTTTACAAAAATAAAAGGAAAAAGGTTACCCAGCCCAGAAAACTATTATGCACAGTCCCTTGCGCTGGTTTTTTTTTTATATTTGCGTGTACATGACTGTATATATACATATAATATGTTGAAGTAATTTGTAACAATGTTTGACAATTTAAATACTTTTTGATTTTTGATGGAAACTTCGATTTTCCTATTTTTGCACCACTTGACTTTTAAAATTATATCTGATGGCCTGACCAACAGCTCTTTACAAAAATAAAAGGAGAAAGGTTACCCAGCCCAGAAAACTATTATGCACAGTCCCTTGCGCTGGTTTTTTTATATTTGCGTTTACATGACTGTATATATACATATAATATGTTGAAGTAATTTGTAACAGTTTTTGACAATTTAAATACTTTTTGTTTTTTGATGGAAACTTCGATTTTCCTATTTTTGCACCACTTGACTTTTAAGATTATATCTGATGGCCTGACCAACAACTCTTTACAAAAATAAAAGGAGAAAGGTTACCCAGCCCAGAAAACTATTATCAGTTCGATTAATGTTGAAGTTATTGTATTGAAATATTTTATTTTACTTTTTAAGGTATTTGGTTATTACCATATACTTTCTTTTTCTCGGAGATCATAGAGCTTGAAAAATTAACAGTTGAGCAAACCCTTGTGTAGCCGCCTAAAAAAAATAATTTTATTAAAACTTACCTACCACACCAGCTAAATGGCTCAAACCCTCATAATATGTTACCCCGGATTGTAAAAGTATGTTGTAAAATAAAAAAATCAATCTTTTGTCGATCGATTTTTTGCTCTCGATCCTTTATCGAGCCTTCGATCATTTTTGCTATCGACCTTGTCGTCGATAGATTATTTTGGATATCGATTTTTTGTCGATTGCTTATATTTTTGCTATCGATCCATGATTTTTTTTGTTTGAGATCTTTTATCGATCGATCATTTTGGCTATTGATCTTTTATCGATCACTCATCACCCATGGGAAACCTATTGGATTTTTACTAAATCGTATTAGAAGTATAAAAATATACGAATAAACGCTGGTAATGTTAGTGAAAAATCGCGGCAGAGCAACTTTTCCAATATATTAAAGAATTATCATTTGCAGAATACACCACAGACGTACCTCTATGTATATCCATGAAATGGATATAATTTGAACATCTCATGGATATTTAAAAATGAGTGTCATTTTAGTTATATATTTATGGATATGCCCTGAATAGAAAAAAATATGCGTATATATAAGTTATGTCAGGATATTACAAAAAGTATATACGTTCATTCATATTGCTATGTGGGTTCATTGGTGCTACTAAAGCAAAACCTGGTTGGAACGACCAAGACCCGAAAGCTTTATGACGTCATAGTCTCATGTTCGACTTGACTAAACTTATCGTATTTTAGGGTAACTTAAGTAAGCAATAACATAAGGTGGTAGGTTTTTGCATTAAAACCTGAAGCAGTTTCCATGTGTTACAGTAAAACCTGTCAATTTTCACCATTTTTATCCACACACATAAGAATTGTGAAAGTGGATAGTTTTTGTTAGTTGAAAGACCTTTTACACAAGGTATCACTCTTTAGTAGTTCTTATTTAACCATTAAATTGTGGCTGTTAAAAGAAATTTGAAAAAATGAGATTGATAACCTATAACTTAAGTAAAAATTACGTCAATATATTAGGGTTTAAAGACTATCCAAATAAAAATTTATTTTTGGTTAGGTCTCTGTAACATTATATCATACTTTTGCCGTGTTACCATTTAATGAGGTCACAACTAATCCATTTTTAATATTTCTATGCGATTGATACTGAGGTGACTTAGCACCCGTTATAAAAATTTGAAAATAGCGACATCAGCGCCAATGGTGAAATGCCGAACTAAATCACACAAATAGTAGGTATATATGGTACAAGTGACCTCCAGCACAAATTTTGACACATACTCACTACCGCCCTTCTCTATGGATGAAACTTTGGCTTCAAGGTAAAACCCTATGACTTCCGAAATAAAGTTTAATATTTTGTGATTTTGTATATATTTTTCATCATTTTCCTAAATATTCATACCAAGAGTTTTTGAGATGCGCTAGATTATCTCAGATCTTTAAATGAAAATGATTTGACTAGAATAGAGAGACCTGTTTTAACTATGTAATTAGGTTAATTTGAGTTAAGTTGTTGCAAACTATTGTAAATTATGGATTATTATTTATTTTTATAATAAATACATATATGTTAACCACACCATGCGTTTCTTTATTATTATTTAAGACATAAAAATACAATAAAAATTTACATTACATAAAGCTCATACAGATAAATTTTTATTGCTGTGGTATATATACATGCTTGCATGCATACATTCCTTTGGCCAACGGAGGCTGTTGTGGAAGCTCAATAACATTGGAAATGTATGTTCGTATAAAATTGGCATTTTCCAGCCCCTTAACATACAAACACTCTGACAGGCTTGAGATGTGCTGAATAATGTCTTTAAAGTCTTCAATGTTGGTAAATCCAGAAGACCAATTTATGGCAAATGGCTTGTTTTTTATATTCTAAATTCTAAAAGTAATGATCTATTTTTAAGCCGTCATAAGCCACTAATTCTTTGGGTATAAACTTGTTATTGGGGGGTCTTAAATCCTTTTATATCAACAATCATATTTACAAGATACTTTAAGAACTGAACTTTTTCAAATCAAGAAATTCATACTATATCCGCAGCATTAATCCATGAATTGTGCTTTTCTTGGAAACCCAACCATTTAACGTAATATTGTTCTATATTTTTTACTCTTCGCTTTCGAAGTACTTTTTCTATTAAATATACATCCGGATTTTTTGCCTTTTGTAGTTCTAGTTCGTAAAATGCTCCACGTATTGGTTCTCCATCAAGACTTTTTAAATTATATGAGGATGGATTTGTATACCCTCACTTAAGGAGTGCATAGCATTGGGACAACCCTACCTCAAACTGTGTGTCAATGTTAAACTATTCTGTCATTTCATCATAAAATATATCACTAAAAATTAGTAATTTATTATATATTATTAAGTATATACATTACATATTTTTGTCCATCATACCGTGTGATATAAAATTGCTGTTTTGGTTTCCGCGTTGCACACCAAACAGATTTCAGGTCGGTTTCAACACACGCATTTTTAGACCTTTTAAAACAGCACATCATTTTCCCCTTGTAGTGTGTACACACACATTCTGCGGTACTATTAGGGCATTTTTTTGAAAATCTATCCAGGCATTGGCAACACAACTTATATTTACCTCCATACCTCGAGGTCACCACATATTGCGTGATGCACATCTCACTTTTCATTAGAAACCTCTGCCATTTTTATAGAGGTTTTTCTAATTATAGCAATACACTTTTTACGGTACACTCTATTTCTTCTTGTTGCTCTTCAAATACACCCATATCTTCATGAGCTTTGCTATAAGTTGATAATTAAAAATATTTATTGTTTTAACTTCGTATTCTTCACGCTGGTATAACGCAATATATTCAATATTACGAAGCATTTTCACTGTTTTTTTAACAGGCAGTTTAACAGATAATATGTATAATTAACTCAAATGTATCAAATTTAATGTATGTTCATGGACATTCTTACATATTTATATGAAACTTTTACAGTAAAAAGAGTGTGGGGATAAAATGGTTTTGCTTCAAGGACACTTACGAAACCCTTAACAAACCCCACCTATATTTTGAACTCATGGCCAAAGATTTTTCAAACCACCCAAGGTCAAAACATTCGAGTTTTGAGAATCAATGCCAAATAAATTCTAGATTATCTCAAGGACATTTACCTACTAAGCCAATGGCAAACCCCATCTATACTTTAAAGTCAAGACCAAATATTTTTCAGACCACCCACGGTCAAAATATTCGAGCTTGAGAGTCAATGTTAATATAGTCGCTGCACCGCAAAATGGCATATAAAAACTGGCCATAAAAGTGGCACACGCTGCCGTTTTTCAGGAGTACGTGTAAAAAATTAAAATTAATTTTTAAATTTCAGTATTTTAAATACCTGTAAGTATTCCTAATTCGTTTGTGTTGAAGTATCGAACGTACCTAATCACTCCTTTTAAGGCTATCGTCAGGTACTACCTTCACCCCTTAAGACAGGGCCACACTCATTTTAAAACTCATAGTGGTTCTAACCTACCGATTTCGATTGACAATATTATTGTGAATATAAACGTGACAGTGACGTGAAATCAAATTTTTAAATGTAAAAATGTTAACATTCCGGAAAACGTCAAACTAAAAAAAGATCTAATAGAATTAGTTAAAGAGTATTGATGACTCCGGTAGTGATACGGAAAAGCAATAAACTTTCCTAAGATTATAAGAAGATATTAGCTACCTCTAATTTGTTACCTATTTTATCTGATTTAAAATTAGAACAATCTAAAATAGTTCATTCTTTAAGTATTTTACCTACATGTAAAGCGTTGTTTTATTTAGGACTAATATACGTATTAAGCAGCAACTTTATTTAAAATCCACAGCCAGTCCGGCCCATATCACTTTTGATTTGTTTATTCCTTAATGGTTTTACACTTCAAATTCTATGAACCTTTTTTGTATGGCATTTTTGGGTGCTGCGACTATACCTGCTCCAAGGCCACCAATAAAATAGTAAGATACAATGGTATTTTCATAGGCAACAGATGTTTCATGGTCAAGGTCAAGGTCCCTCCTCAAAAATGATCCAACACCCATATAACCCTACTACTAACCTTGTATGTCTCTTTCACTTATTACTTTTTCTAATAACTCTTCCGCATTCGCCTAAATAACCAGTCTCAGTGCCTTTACCACTGTTCCCTCTATATGATGTCTGGAATCTTGTATTCCTAGTAACATTCATTGCTTCAAAATCTAACATCGGCAGCAATTAGCGAATAAAAACATATTTTTTTTATACCTTCATCAAAAACATGATTTTAGTAATGTCTGCAGATAACTAAAGCATGGCTTTTTTGGTAACCGATGCAAAAAAAAACTTTTTTATCACGGGTGCAAAAAAAGATTTCTGTCCATTTTTTACCCAAAATTAAAGAGAAATAGCGGAAAATAATAATATTAAAAAAATCTAATTATTCTTGCCTAAAAATTAAGTAATTTCCGCCAGTTTTCACCAAGTATTAACGAAAAAATAATTTAAAAACATCGTCTAAATATTAAACTGTCAAAGATTAAAATGTCGCAACAATGAACGTCACCGAGTTAAAAGGCACATCGCTATTGAAACCATTGTTATTTCATTTATCAGCCGCCTTGACTTATAGTGTAAAGATGGTGTATTGCTAGAAGTGCTCTTCGTTCGAGATTTTTAAAAGTATTTTCCTGTTTTTCTTGGATTTTTTGATAAAGGTATTAAACCAAATAGTATTAACAACTCGCGGCTGAACTGCGTTTTTTTTTACTAGCGTTTTTAAATACCTCGCTGCGCTCGTTATTTAAACCCAAGCTTTAAAAAAAAGCACTATTTTAGCCACTAGTTGTGAAAACTACTATTTCACGATCATATCCCACTAAACATCAAAATCGTATTAAACGTCAAATTCATGTTGAAAGAAAAATGTGTTAGAATTAATGTTTTTTTTTGGAATTTAAAAAAAAATGTAGGAAAACTTACCTCAAATTTTAAGCAAAAGCATGATTAAAAATATATATTATAAAAAACATTAATAAACAAACATTTAAAGAACCTTAATTTTATCAACATTAAAGAAAAGACCATTAATATATGTTTATTTTTGATATGTCATTAACCAGAGAATAATTCGAACATGAATTTAGGATGGAATAAGGTATAAATATAATTGTTTTTTTGAAATTAAAAGGCCACAATAAAAATTTGTTTATTTAATTAATGTTTTTTTTCACTTTAAACTTTTTAATACAAATTATTAATTAATGTATAGGATTAACTAAAATTTATTTATAACATCCAAAAAAGTCCAATAAGATATGTTTTCTTTTAATTGTTTTTTTAATAGTTCATTTTCTAGCGAAAAACAAAATAAAAAGACCCTTCTAAAACATTCTGAATTACTTCAAAAATCTGTTAGGTATGTTTATTTAAATTAAAATGATTTTTTATAATCTAAAATGTTGTTTTATACAACCTACTTCTTTTTAATATTGTTATCGTATGACAACTTCTTATTTATTTAATTTCTACCAAAATGTTATTAAAAACTCGATTTGTTTAATTTTGCATTTTACAGTACCAGCAGCATAGACAAACTACTTGTACAGACCGAACCCAATTTTTTTTCTATGCTCAGCAGTCATCAGCTGATTCTCTTCAATTTCGCCTCCTAGTTATCGTGCAGGCCGGAAAATAACGGTACTGATCCAGTGGCCCAGAAGGTCCTTATTTTCTTCATTTTCTTTTGTTAATATCTCGATCAAATCCTAGAAAGTTCAACTATACTATTTCTTATGCTGCACTTTTATTCACCTTAGTTCTTTTTCTTTGAATTCAAGATATTATTTCTTGCCTATTTACTTTTCTGTTCATTGGGGTCTAGCAGACTCTGCTTTCTGGCCTTAGCTTTAGTAGCCACGGCTAAAGATAGAAATAAAAGAGAACATGATTTTTGATTGATAAGAAATTGTAACCTCAATTTTTTTGACTTTCGACTTTGTTTCGAATTTTTCGAATTAAATAGATTACGATTGCCTAAGTAGTTTTTGTGATGGATAACCCTCTGATGAAAGGTATATTCTTTTTATATATTTCTTTTGTATATAAGTGTGGTTAGACCCCACTAATTTTTTTTTACTTTTTATCTGAACTATTCTTCTAAGAGTGTGTACTTTGTATTAAATAGGGTTCTCCGTAGATTCATCCATGGATTCCATTGACGATATCTCCGAAATTCTCCTAAAACGTTAGACGTTTTTCTGATAGACATGCCTCCCTACGTGTTGGTGTGAGTCAACTATCACCCATGCCAGCCTACTTTACCTGATGATGCTACAGACCTACTTCCAGAGGTGCTGCTTAAAACCGGCTGTGACCAATGCCCTTGTCATGCCTGTGTTGGCCAGCTTTGAGAGGCTTGCCATCAATTGCAGAGTTTTGTCTACTGAATGTCATAGACTCAGGCCTGTATACCTACCTACCTTTTGAAATGTATACCCCATGTTGTGTGTTTTCTGTGCTTTTTATTCCGTGTTTATTTAAACTTTAAGCTATTAAACCTAGTAAGTACCGAAAAAGCACATTACCTAAAGTTAAAATTATTTAACTGTACCGTAGTAAAATGTTACCTTTCCTTAATTTACCCTTATAAATATTAAGTTTAATTACTTTAACCTTTTACTTACTTACCTACAATTCCCAGGTGTACCTTTGTAGATTTTATGGCGGCGACTAGATGTCATGATTCCCTGATACCTCGAAGAAAATATAAGAAAGTATTTATTTTCTTAAGCCCCTAAGTTGTGCACAATTTTCGACGATTCTACACAATTATAGTTTTTAGACAACATTCCTTCCCATGTAAATATATTTTTTTTTAAAAAAGAACTTTGGTCTTGGATAATGCTATATCTTGGCAATTGTAAATAAAATGACATTTTTGATTTTAAACATTCCTGCCATATTAATCTTTAGTTTAGAAACAAGGTTATTCCACTTAGTTATAGTTTAAGGGATGTTTTTTTTGTTTAAGAATAGTTGACTATTTAAAAATAAGCGACAATGAGAAAGTTAATTTTTTTGTATTTAATTAAAATGTTTTCAAATAAATTTGAATATTTACTTTAAAATGTTTATTGTTTTTGACTCTTTTGTTTTAACCAAAAGTTATTTAACTACCAGCAATAATAAATTTTCTTTAAATTAATTTAAATAAAAATTGTTACTTATTTAAACAATAAGTTTATAAACAGAATGTCTTATTTCTTTTTAATCTATATAATTTTATTTAAACAACAAAACTTATCGCTGGACATATTTCTGTATTTTAGTGTCCTGACTTACAATTATTATTTTAATATAAACACAGTGGCGTTCATTACATACTAATTTTTCCAAAACACATGCCCCACACCTTTAATTGTTCATGCTAGTTTAGCTACGGTTTAGTGTTAGTGTTAGTTATTTCACAATGTTATGGCAGTAACTTTACAGACAAATCTACATATGTATCGATTGCAGTCAGCTGTTCTATCACTGCATCTACCATAAAATAGGGCCTCATTAAAAACATGCCACATAAATTAGAATCCTAGTGTATTTTGGCTTTGTTTCAAACGCGTTAGGTATACATATGAGAATACGTTTAAATAATCTGCTTTTTCTGTCTAACTGTAAGTATTATGTACCTATTTAAATACGTTAAATGTTAAATTTATTTTAACAATAATGGCATTTTTTTTAAATAATTTTTTTAGTTTTGTTAAGTATATGCGGACATTGACTAAAATCGAGTTTTTGAAGGCATAAAAAACGGATTTAATAGTTACATTATAGCTAGGAACTAAAGTGACATAAAATTTGTAGCCTGAACAAAGCGAGAGCTACATTTCGCTGAGTGATATAAATGCGGGCTCAGTTAGGTTTGCCCCCCCAGATCGATTTTCTCAAAAATTTTTATGCCAAAATTTTGCACACATTTTGCACACCACAAACCAAATTTTGCACACCTTCCTACGAGAAACTACAGCCCATTTTCTGTGGGGGGGGGCAAACTTGACGTTGCCCCCCCCCAGTCAGTATTTTTCAAAAATTATGATGTCATTTGCACAATTTGGCACACCCATTTTAAAATTTTGCACACCTCCCTGTAACCCACACGAAGGTTCTGAAAATATCAAGTTTGCCCCCCCCTCAGTCAATATTTTTCAAAAAGTTTGGTGTCGTTAGAAAGGTCTTATTTTGCACAATTTTGCACACCCATTTTAAAATTTTGCACACCTCCCTGTAACCCACACGAGGGTTCTGAAAATATCAAGTTTGCCCCCCCCCCCCAGTCAATATTTTTCAAAAAGTTTGGTGTCGTTAGAAAGGTCTTATTTTGCACACCCATTTTGAAATTTTGCACACCTCCCTGTAACCCACACGAGGGTTCTGAAAATATCAAGTTTGCCCCCCCCCAGTCAACATTTTTAAAAAAATTTGGTGTCGTTCGAAAGGTCTTATTTTGCACAATTTTGCCCACCCATTTTAAAATTTTGCACACCTCCCTGTAACTCACACGAGGGTTCTAAAAATATCAAGTTTGCCCCCCCAGTCAATATTTTTCAAAAAATTTGGTGTCGTTAGAGAGGTCTTATTTTGCACAATTTTGCACACCCATTTTAAAATTATGCACACCTCCCTGTAACCTACACGAGGGTTCTGAAAATATCAAATTTCCCCCCCCCCCAGTCAATATTTTTCAAAAAGTTTGGTGTCGTTAGAAAGGTCTTATTTTGCACACCCATTTTAATATTTTGCACACCTCCCTGTAACCTACACGAGGGTTCTGAAAATATCAAGTTTTTCCCCCCCCCAGTCAATATTTTTCAAAAAGTTTGGTGTCGTTAGAAAGGTCTTATTTTGCACAATTTTGCACACCCATTTTAATATTTTGCACACCTCCCTGTAACCTACATGAGGGTTCTGAAAATATCAAGTTTGCCCCCCAGTCAATATTTTTAAAAAATTTTGGAGTCATTAGAAAGGTCTAATTTTGCATCATTTTGCACACCCATTTTTAAATTTTGCACACCTCCCTCTAACCCACACGAAGATTCTGAAAATATCAAGTTTGCCCCCACCACCGTCGATATTTTTCAAAAAACTTTGTGTCATTCGAAAGGTCTATTTTGCGCAATTTTGCACACCCTTCAGTACCCCACAAGAGCGTGCTCAAAAAAGTTTGCCCCCCCACCAGTTAATGTTTTTCAAAAAATTTATGTTTCGAGAAGCCTAATTTTGCACAACTATTTTTAAATTTTGCACACTTCCCATGCCGTTTTCTTTTTGTGGCGTTTACGGTTAAACTTCGTCCTAAAATTTCCCAGAAGTATAAGCAAACGAAGGAGACCTCGATTGTATAATATCTTTGAATATTGTTTAAATTTACAGATAATTGTTTATGTTTACAGTTGTATGTAATGAAAATTTTTTAATTTATGTTCCATTTCGGCAGGAAAGTCAATGTGAACGCCTCTATTTAAAATACATAACATTACGTAACGCCTGGTTCTCACCTATGCGTGCTCACCCTGACTCTAAAAATGCATCACGTGATCAGCCATGCATTTGCCGATTTTTTAAAAGTGTCTCGTGATGCGTTTTTAGTGTCAGGGTAAGCACGCATAGGTGGCAACTAGGCTTAACGCTTATAGGGGTTATGTAGGGGTGAGCGGAGTTTCGCGGTTTCGTTACGTAACGCAATTTTTAAATTATTATTGTGAAATAAAACAACTTTTTGGATTTTTCGAGTGAAAGAGAAAAATCTCTGGCAGCAAAACGTTACGTTATTTTAGACTGGAGTAGTCCCAAACGTTACAAAGCGTTATATAGGGGGTCGCGGGTTGGGGTCTAAATTGGGAAAAATAAGGGTTACGTAATAAGTGCACTACCTCTCAGTTTACGCAATTACTTTGTGGTTGGCTATAAATATAACCTAACTTTTTTGTTACTTTTTTTTTTTTAGTCGATTGATTAGTCAAATTTACATGACGTACTTTTTGAATTCGATTTCATTTTTTTTTTTCGATCTATAAAAGGAATAATTTTTTTCTTATTGGCCATTTTAAGTGTATGAAATATAAAAACAAAATGTCTAAAATGTTCATGTGTAGAAATAAATAAACGACTTCTTCTAATTATAATTATTGACGGACGGAATTTTTTGATGTAAAGCTAGTTAGTGACACACCAAGACGCCAAACGCGTGGTGTGAACTGCAAAATCAAGGCGGGCGTCATCACCGTAGCCGCTGTCCGCAAATAGCAAGGTGTGATCCCACCATTATCCAGATGAAAATTTTCGGACGCACCCATGAAATCGGAGGCGCGTTTGACCTCGGGTGCAACTTGCCCCAAAATGGGTAAGTGCAGCTCTCTATAAATTTGATAAGCCTTTGGTATTCTTGACATGTAAAAGAGAAAGATAGAAATGCGGCGTTATAGGCATTCTTAGTCATTTTCGGTAAGATGTGTCTGAGCTTCATAGAAAGTGACAGTTTCCTCGTCCTTCACTCCCCAAATGAAACTACCTAAATTTTTGGGTGTTCTGCGCCAAATTTTGACGTTTCTTCGACCTTGGGCATCTTGTCTTTACACTTTGCAGTGTGTATTTGTGAAAGAAATGAATTTAATGCACGAGTCTGGGAATAACTAATTTTTTTTATTATTTCACCAGAAGCACGAAACCGTCTGGGCGTGAAAAAAATTCTGTTTTTTTTTATAAGTTAACTATACAGCTTAAAAAAGTGTAGGTTGTATAAAAACAAGCTTACGGAACCGTGGATTGAATTAGAACGTACCCCTATTCACTCCACGGTCTCGTAAGTATAGGTATGTTTTTATCCCATTTTTTTGAGCTGTAACTTTTATTTTGGTTTATTATTGAAGTAAAATATGCGTGCGGGAAAGTAGAAAGATCTGAAAGAAAACAAAGCGTCGTTTTTTTTAAAGAAAGTGTTTATTTTATCTATCAACCAAGGTTATTATTAGAAGTGCAACCAAACGCAATTACGATTTACTTACTTTCGACTAACTTGCGTGACAAAGACTTTTATGGAACTTAAAATTAACGTTTTTATTTTATTGGACACTTAAAGCCAATTATCAAAGTTTACACTATCCTAAGACGTATCTCTATCGAGTGGACCAATCAACCATGTGCAGTTTTAAATATATGGGGAATGCGAGACAGCTCCAGCTGGTCAAAGTACGCCTGGATACCTATTCTTCAGTTTCGAGAGAAACTTTCGTGTAGGAACGATCACATCCTTTATTTAAACCAATAGGCAAGCCCCAATGCGGTTACGAAACGTTCGACAAGCTGAAAAACTCCACGGCGCCCGCGCAGGAGAACCCGCTCTCTTCCCCATAACCAGCAGATGTAAGTTGTAGGAGAGGTCTTTTGATATGCGGTAGCCCGGTAATGTCCGGCAGTCAAACTATCCTATTGGTCCAAATCACTGATGTGAACGTTCCTATAGAAGTGTTCTCTCGAAACTGAAGAGTAGGTACCCTGTCCTGCAATACGTGTCAGGATAACACGAAAGAAGACGCGACGTTACGTAGTTTTCACCCACGACGTTGCTCTATCAACCAAAACGTGTCATTTCGATCAGCTGGAGATGTAATGCATTCGCCATAAATTTAAAAGTGTACTTGGTTAATTGGCCGACAAGATAGAGATACGTCTTAGGATACGTCTTAAGATTTTTTTAGGGATGAGGTATTTTGGGGGTATTTCCGAAGGGAGAAATGGAGGAAAGTTCAAAAACAATAGGGCTCCGCGCGTCAATACACGTAATCGTTGTGTAAAATTTCGTTATGATCGGTGCAGGAGTTTTTGAGTTACAGTGGCGCATATCGAGGCGACGGACAGACAGACAGACAGACCGATCGACAGAGCGACGGCGTCTGGATTCGTGCTCATCTGAAGTCAGATCCACCAAATTCCTTCGTCTTCCTCAAAATCTCGAAATGCGATTTTTTGACATTTACATTACTTCCTTCTCTTAGAGCGAGGGAAGTAAAAAGTCAACGAAATTCTTTTTGTTTTCTTTAAAATTACGTAAAGTAAAATTTATATTAGAAATCACGTAAGAAAAACTATTCTCGTCTTCGTGGCACCTTTAGAATATGTATTGCGCATAGTCTTTTTATTGGCTCAAAAATTAATTTTAATTTAAGAAGGTAGTGCACTTGCCCAAAAAAGTGTGGAGCAGCTTTAGCTCGAAAGCGCCTCAGACCACATTGCACAAAGCTCAAAAGCACGTCCGTCGTCGTGCCATATTTTATGTTTTGTTTAATAAAATCAATGAGAAGTAGGTGGTGTCGTGTGCCGTTCAATCAGCATCAGCATCATCAGCTTACCAGTTGCCAAAAAAAATAAGGTAGGTTTATAGTTTACGTATATAGGCTCTATAATTCAGTGTCGTCACTGTCGGTCGGTCTGTCTGTCTGTCTGTCCGTCGCCTCGATATGCGCCACTGTAACTCAAAAACTCCTGCACCGATCATAACGAAATTTTACACAACGATTACGTGTATTGACGCGCGGAGCCCTATTGTTTTTGAACTTTCCTCCATTTGTCTCTTCGGAACTACCCCCAAAAATCTTAAGACATATCCTAAGACGTATCTCTATCTTGTCGGCCAATTAACCAAGTACACTTTTAAATTTATGGCGAATGCATGACATCTCCAGCTGATCAAAATGACACGTTTTTGTTGATAGAGCAACGTCTTGGGTGAAAACTACGTAACGTCACGTCTTCTTTCGTGTTATCCTGACACGTATTGCAGGACAGGGTACCTATTCTTCAGTTTCGAGAGAACACTCCTATAGGAACGATCACATCAGTGATTTGGACCAATAGGATAGTTTGACTGCTTGCACTAGCCATCCGATATCAGTCGAGCACCGCCGGACATTAAGAGAACTCTCCTACAACTTACATCTGCCGATTATGGGGAAGAGAGCGGGTTCTCCTGCGCGGGCGCCGTGGAGCTTTTCAGCTTATCGAACGTTTCGTAACCGCATTGGAGCTTGCCTATTGGTTGAAATAAAGGATGTGATCGTTCCTACACGAAAGTTTCTCTCGAAACTGAAGAATAGGTATCCAGGCGTACTTTGATCAGCTGGAGCTGTCTCGCATTCCCCATATATTTAAAACTGCACATGGTTGATTGGTCCACTCGATAGAGATACGTCTTAGGATAGTGTTAACTTTGATAATTGGCTTTAAGTGTCTAATAAAATAAAAATGTTAACTTTAAGTTCCATAAAAGTCTTTGTCACGCAAGTTAGTCGAAAGTAAGTAAATCGTAATTGCGTGTTGTTGCACTTCTAATAATAACCTAGATAGATAAAATAAACACTTTCTTTAAAAAAAACGACGCTTTGTTTTTTTTCAGATCTTTCTACTTTCCCGCACGCATATTTTACTTCAATAATAAACCAAAATAAAAGTTACAGCTCAAAAAAATGGGATAAAACATACTTATACTTACGGGACCATGGAGTGAATAGGGGTACGCTCTAATTCAATCCACGGTTCCGTAAGCTTGTTTTTATACAACCTACACTTTTTTAACCTATATAGTTAACTTATACAAAAAAACAGAATTTTCTTCACGCCCAGACGGTTTCGTGCTTCTGGCGAAATAATAAAAAAAAATAGTTATGCCCAGCCTCGTCCATTAAATTCATTTCTTCCACAAATACACACTGCAAAGTGTAAAGACAAGATGCCCAAGGTCGAAGAAACGTCAAAATTTGGTGCAGAACACCCAAAAATTTAGGTAGGTCCATTTGGGGAGTGAAGGACGAGGAAACTGTGACTTTCTATGAAGCTCAGACACATCTTACCGAAAATGACTAAGAACGCCTATAACGCCGCAATTCTACCTTTCTCTTTTACATATCAAGAATACCAAAGGCTTATCAAATTTCTAGAGGGCTGCACTTGCAGTGCGTCCGAAAATTTTCATCTGGATAATGGTGGGATGACACCTTGCTATTTGCGGACAGCGGCTACGGTGATGACGCCCGCCTTGATTTTGCAGTTCACACCACGCGTTTGGCGTCTTGGTGTGTCATTAACTAGGTTTACATCAAAAAATTCCGTCCGTCGTTTGTTTATTTCTACACATGAACATTTTAGACATTTTGTTTTTATATTTCATGCACTTAAAATGGCAAATAAGAAAAAAATTATTATTCCTTTTATAGATCGAAAAAAAAATCAAATCGAATTCAAAAAATATGTCATGTAAATTTGACTCAATTCTCAACCCAAAGACGAAAACAACGCCTGCTGCAAATGGGATGACACCAATAGGTAGAAAGTTAAAGTTCCATTCACACTTAAGGTCTTTTTGGTCAGTGTTTTTGTCTCTTTCCTTATTATTATTACTTCTGCGACTGCGTAGTTCCATAACAGAGTTCCGAATTTCCGGAGAAATTACTTTGTGATTTTCGTTATTTTATTTTTTTCGTAATATTTTTCGAAAATTGATTGATGAGGTACATATCATCGACTAAAAAAAATAAAAAGTAAGAAAAAAGTTAGGTTATATTTCCCGCCAACCACAAAGTAATTGCGTAAACTGAGAGGTAGTCAACTTATTACGTAACCCTTATTTTGCCCAATTTTGACCCAAACCCCCTATATAACGCTTTGTAACGTTTGGGACTACTTCACTCGAAAAATCCAAAAAGTTGTTTTATTTCACAATAATAGTTTAAAAATTGCGTTACGTAACGGAACCGCGAAACTCCGCTCACCCCTACATAACCCCTATAAGCGTTACGCCTAGTTGCCACCTATGCGTGCTCACCCTGACACTAAAAACGCATCACGAGACACTTTTAAAAAATCGGCAAATGCATGGCTGATCACGTAATGCATTTTTAGAGTCAGGGTGAGCACGCATAGGTGAGAACCAGGCGTTCTGTAATGTTATGTATTTTAAATAGAGGCGTTTACATTGACTTTCCTGCCGAAATGGAAAGCCACCATTCAAAATACACGTTGCAAACTTCGGAAACTTCAGCCGAAGTCATTCTGAATCATGAACACAAATAAAACTAGGCATTGCTAAGCGACATTTCAATATATTACATAAAAGGCCTTCGCGCGTGGTAGGTGTAGGTACGCACGCATTCCTCTTTATGGCACGTACAACCTCCCGCCTCCCGCGGATACCTGTCCCGAATTCAGATATAGGTGCATATACCTACCTACTAGTTTCTGGAGCTGTTTTCTTTTTGTAGCGGTTACGGTTAACCTTGGTCCTAAAATTTCCCAGAAGTATAAGCAAAATAAGGGGACCTCGATTGTGTAATGTCTTCAAATATTGTTTAAATTTACATATAATTGCTTATGCTTACATATATGTGTCTATAATCAAAAGTTTTTAATTTTTATGAATTTCCGGATTATACTTTCACATGCTATAACATCATCTAACAAATGGACGTAGATAGCACATCCTGTGAAGATCCATACCTTGAGAACCGCAACCATTCTGAACCAGCAAAATAGGCTGGTTCCGATTCTCAAGGCATCGAACATGACAGGATGCGCTGTCTACATCGATTTTTTCTGTTAATATCAGCTAATACATGACGTCATTGCATTTTTGATATGAAAATTTAAGTATAATCCGGAAATTCATAAAAATTAAAAACTTTTGATTATATACAAATGTAAACATAAACAATTATCTGTAAATTTAAATAATATTCAAAGATATTACACAATCGAGGTCTCCTTCGTTTGCTGATACTTCTGCGAATGACATAAATTTTGTGAAAAATATTAACTGGGGGGGGGGGCAAACTTTTTTGAGAACGCTCTTGTGGGGTACTGAAGGATGTGCAAAATTGTGCAAAATAGACCTTTCGAATGACACAAAATTTTTTGAAAAATATCGACGTTGGTGGGGGCAAACTTGATATTTTCAGAATCTTCGTGTGGGTTAGAGGGAGGTGTGCAAAATTTTAAAATGGGTGTGCAAAATGATGCAAAATTAGACCTTTCTAGTGACTCCAAAATTTTAAAAAAATATTGACTGGGGGGCAAACTTGATATTTTCAGAACCCTCGTGTAGGTTACAGGGAAGTGTGCAAAATTTTAAAATGGGTGTGCAAAATTGTGCGAAATACGACCTTTCTAACGACACCAAAATTTTTGAAAAATATTGACTGGTGGGGGGCAAACTTGATATTTTCATAACCCTCGTGTGGGTTACAGGGAGGTGTGCAAAATTTTAAAATGGGTGTGCAAAATTGTGCAAAATAAGACCTTTCAAATGACGTCATAATTTTTGAAAAATATTGACTGGGGGGGGGCAACGTCAAGTTTGCCCCCCCCCCACAGAAAACGGGCTGTAGTTTCTCGTAGGAAGGTGTGCAAAATTTGATTTGTGGTGTGCAAAATTGTGCAAAATGTGTGCAAAATTTTGGCATAAAAATTTTTGAGAAAATTGATCTGGGGGGGGGGGCAAACTTAACTGAGCCAAAAATGCGTGGTAGGTTTAATAATTATAATGTATACTATTTTTTGCACTTTTACCTAAAGGGTTCAAGGTCACCTTGTTTTTAGTATATTTTTTTAAATTAAAATTTACTAAATTTAATTGTCCGTAAAATTTTATTTTACTATAAAATTTCATTTTAATCCCTAAATTTGATTTCTTTGTTTATTAATTTTAAGGATTTCTTGCTTTACCACAGAACTATAAATAAATCTAAAGTGAAACATTGGTCCAGTGCAAAAAAGTTTTTATAAATAACATTTTCTTCTTTGTCACGTTTTTAGTCCCAGAAGTGCAAAAACATTTTTATCTGGTCAAATTGTTTAATAATGTTATAAAAACATTTTTCTGTCAATGTTATAAAAAAAAAACATTTTTTTTCCAATGTTAGAAAAACATTTTTTTTTAAATTATTAGAAAAACAGAAGTTATTTTTCTCACGTCAGAAAAGGGGTTATTAAGCGCATTTTTCAATATCAATATAACGTTAGAACTAACATCCAGGCTAACGTTATGTTTTCCGACTATATGTTATTTAAACGTTATTAAAATGTTTTCTTGTTTAGTGGGATAGTGCATTTTTACATGTTCTACACAGAGATATAGGGAATTTTTTATTATTTGTGTTAATGTTTGGATTTCAAAAGTCTTGTATCAATTTTTATAACCGTAAATTTATTTTAAATTTTTCTGGTTTTGATTTTACAAATTTAAATTTTTTCACCACAACCCGCGCAAACATTCCTTCTGTTTTCATTATGATTAAACAAGCTTTTATTTTTACTTAAAACTTTGACAACAAACAATTATTTCATTTTATAGAAACTAAAAAATTCAATAGGTTAGGTAATAAGTTAAATTTGCGTCCTTTGAGATCGAGGCAACCCGAATTCCCTGGAGATTCAATAAGAGGTACAAAGTCGAAATTCCCGATAGGAAATTCTGGCAGAGGGAGAACCTCCACCAACAGTTCGAGAGGAACGCTGTGATATGCTACACCGATGGCTCCAAGCTATCGGAGAGGCAGACAACACCGAGAAGAAGTTCGGATGAGCTACCCGCTCGGAGAGCAAGCTACGGTCTTCCAAGCCGAGGTATACGCCATTATAATGGCGGCAACACTAGAAGAGGTTCGCAATGGTCCGGAGGAGCATGTGTACATATGCTCCGACAGCCAAGCGGCCCTAAAGGCACCCAGTGCGCCAAAAATTGTCAATACTCTGGTGGAAGAGTGCGTAGAAGCACTGGAAGCCTTGAGTCAAGACAAAAGAGTTACAGTGATGTGGGTACCGGGACACACGGAAGTGTCGGGCAACGAAAAGGCGGATAAACTCGCTCGGATCGGGGCCAGCACTCAATACGTGGGGCCGGAAACACTCTTAGGTATAACAAGGAGACAGCTGTAAAGTCGACTCATTAAGTGGGCTAACGATGCACTGGCGGACTCCTGGGAGAACGAATTAGAATGCAGACAGTCCAAAGAATTCGTCGACGGACCGGACGCGGTCGGACTCAAATGGCTCCTGGGAAGGACACGAAAAGATATTGGACTAGTGACAGGGATACTGACCGGCCACAACCGACTCAGCAAGCATCTGACTCGCATCGGGGTCGGGAATGACTCCATCTGCCGTGCCTGCGGGAGGGCGGAGGAGACATCCCGGCACCTCGTTGCGGAGTGCGATGCATACCTAAGGATGAGGTATCAGGTACTCGGACAACCGAACCTGGATGCAGAGGACCTGCGAGCTCTCAGGTGGGCCAAAGTACTGGACTTCGTGAAGAGAACAGGAAGGCCCGACATATGCTCCGTCAGCCAAGCGACTACCGTACAAGCGGTACAGGTGGTGGATTAGGGGGCTGGGCTGGGGTAAGGTAAAAAGGGACCGATTGGGCCTACTTGCCAGGTCTTGGGCCGTCCCCTAGTTACTACTACTACTACTAATAAGTTAAATTTGTGTGTCTTTAAATTCCTTAAAAAATATATCATATTTCAAAAAAGGATCAGGTGGGATTTTAAAATATCTTGTTTTAGGATAATTCAGGACCCCCGTGTAGTCAAGTTCCTGTAGAATGTCAATGATAACATGTTTTGGCTTTTTGAACAGTTTTTATTTAAATTTCCACATAAACCATCAACAAAGAACCCTGCACAAATTAGATTGGAAATGGCTTTTGGCTAAATGTCATAATTTTTTTATATGTTGTAGTACTCGATAAACAAAGCACAAAAATAAAAAAGATAAAAAGAGAGATAGCAGGATTAGTTTCTGATATGGAGCTTTAAAGATGTATTTTTAGTATATATTTTTGGACATGGTCCAAGTTTTTTTTTACAACCTTGTTGATCACCGCCAAAATGAAATGACTTGTTTCTCTAAAAAACATTTTTATCTGAGTGTTACCATGAAATTCAAAACTGGTATAAATCTAATGTATTTTAATATTTTTGAAATATGAAATGATTTTAAATAACTTATAGGTAGGTTATACAAACTTTTTAGGGACAAATCCAATCCAAAAGCTTAATACCAATATATTGGTACCAATTAGTATCCATTGGTACCTGTATTTGACCAACCAAATTGCTCGTGTGATATATGGTTTTAGGCTAACTTGGGGTCGCTGGTAACGAATTTGATAACATTTTTCTGGTTTACTGTTTATCTAGGAGAATACGTTAAAGTCTTTTTCCTATTTATGTGCAAAAAGTTAAAGTTAAACCTTTTAAGATATATGTTTAATATGGCGGCATGCAGCGGCTTTGTATTTAAAAAAATCAAGGTAGGCTATGTCACCTTGACAGCGTCAAAATTTTGCCAAAGGAACGGCGGCATTTGCTGCTTTTTTTTCTGATATGGCTGTAGCACGAATATCATGTTTTATATGCAATCATAGTTTTTTGGCAAGACAAATGGGACTTCTTTTAAACGATAATGAAGTTAGAATGGATATTACAATAACAAGATGACACGCAGAAGGTTTGTAGGACCAACAGATAACGCCTGAGACCAGGATATGCCTTAACTGCAATAGGTCTATTCTTCAGGAAATAAAACAAATCGAAAATAATCCTGGAGCAATAAAATTAAATGTGGTGAGGCAAACCGGAAGACAGTCTTGTTTGATATGTAATATCCGTGAAGACGTTTATCGCTTATCGGTTAGCTGTGGAGTACTTATCTTTATAAGAAATAGTATATATGTACCAGATGGGACAAGATTCTGTAGACAGCACCTAGATGAAAATTATTTGCTATTAAACTTTTTGTTGCCAACACTACGATACATAAACAGATTTTACGTTGTTAATGGTCAGGAACTTTTAGTTTTTTTTTAGAAAAGCTACGAATAACATAAAATAAAAATTATACTTGGCATTACAATGAGGCTTCCTTAAACAATTCTGATTTTAAAACTATGACAGGCTTAACAAAAGAACACTTTGCCGACTTATTTACATTTTGCCAAGATACTCCAATTGATAATAACAGTATTAGGTAAGGATAAACTATTTTTCTACTCGCGTGCGGAAATTACTCAATTTCTGCACTCATTTGCATGCAGAAAGTTGCACTTTTCCGCACTGAGTGCGAAAATGAATTTACCTCCATACTTTTCCGCATTAGGATTTTTAATTATTGGCTTTTTTTTCTTTACGTCCGCCTGACTCTCTTTCCGTCTGTTTGAAGGCCCATTCAAGTGACCTTAGAAAAAAAATTGTACCTGAGACGTCCGTAAACTGACTGTTCCGCCCTTGACTTCTGTCCAAACTCCGCTGACGCGTCGGTTAAATGGCCCTCGCCTCACTAGTTAGGTAAACTACATACGAGTAGAGCGGGTTCGATGCATATTCTAGTAATAAAAACTGGTACGTTGCTGTTTTGTCACTAGTTATATCTATCCTACAATTGCTAGGAAGTCCCAGTATACACGAAGGAAGGAATCCTAATGGACTTTTTCGAATAAGTTTTAACATTACCTACCTAGGAGTCACTTATCTTCTCAAAGTTCCTGATGCAGTTTTACCCCATCTGAACTAATTTAAGATCAATAATAACGGTCGAACATCATAGTGTTTTCCTTTCCCTTCGATAAACGATAAAGAAAATACGAAGAATAGAAGAAAATACGACATAATCTTGCGGACGATCTTTTGCATGTATTATTTAATTACAACAGCAGGCAGCAGACTAGCATGGCAATATTAACTGTACTGTTCTGCTTGGCTGTAAATTTCGTGCATCACAATCTTGGATTTCAAGCGATAACTCGCGAAGAATATATACGTGATCATGTGTGCCCCTTCGCCAATCGTTTGTATAAACCAAACCCCGAAGATTTTAAAGCCATTGTGTGTACTGATGGCACCTACTATAAAATTGAAAAAAAAACAGTAATTTTAAAGTACTCTTTATTTATACCGCACCTGATAGATATATTTTAGACGTTCAGGGCCCCTATTTTTCGGATGGTCGAAATTCGGATAGTTCCATTTTACTAAACGAACTTCAAAACGACATCAACAATATGCAAAATTGGCTTCAGGAAGGTGATATATTCATTGTAGATAGGGGCTTTAGAGATGCCCTACCTACCTTGGAAGATCTTGGCTTGGAATATAAAATGCCGTTTGTTTTAGCCAGAGGGCAAAGGCAATTGGATACGTGGGAAAGTAACCAGAACCGGCTTATCTCCAAAACAAGATTTGTCATCGAGGCTAGGAACGGCCACTTAAAATCAATATTTAAGCTATTGGCAACCAGAATTTCTCAGCAGCATGCAGTCCACTTAAAAAAATATCTTCAAGTGGCTGCTGCGGTAATAAATAGATACCACGTGGGTATAACAATGCAAGAAGCAACTGAAGAATTTGCAAATGAGCTCTTTAGAAGAGCGCAAAGAGAAAATATTCTTAAGGCACGAGTGGAGGCAGAGTACTGGGAACGGCGTCATGCCAGATGGGTGCAAGTTAATGCTGACGCAATTCAAAATTTTCCCCGACTAAATCCAGAATATCTAAGAGATTTAGCAAAGAGCTACATTCAAGATACTGTACAAAGACAGGAAGACCAAGGCGAGCTTCAAATAAATACTATTAGAAATGCCGTGAGGCATCAGATATGGATTTCATAGTCTCGATCTCAACAATCTGATCTCAGCGTATTATTTCACGTGCAAATCGGGTGCACGGAGAGTTGGCTGTTGTGCACATGTGGCCAGCTTTTTGTGGTTTATGGGCTATTTGCGTCACCAACAAAATATGAAATATCCATCCACCACCTTGTTGGACGTAACTTGCGATGCTGCCAATAGAAACCAGGTACAAAATAATTAAAGTATTAAGGTTATATAACATATAGTAGTTATAAAATTAAAGTAGTTTCTTTGTTTAAATAATTTCTTTTATAATATACTTTAATGAGTATTTAGTTAGATGAATATAAACAATTTTTTTAGTTTTTTAATACAACAAATAATTTTATTGAGAAAACGTGTAAACAACCGCAAAAATCTTATCATAACAACCCCAAGTTAGCCTAAAAGTATACAACCTACGACCAATTTGATTGGTTAAGTACAGGTACCAATTGATACCTATCAGTACCAACATATTCGTATCAAGCTTTTGAATTGAATTTGTCCAGATAAAGTTTGTATAACCTATTCATAAATTATTTTAAATCACTTTTCGTATTTCACCAATATTTCAAAAATATTAAAAATCATTAAAGGTACCTACCATTTTTGCAGTCAATGGTACCACTCAAGCTAAAAATGCTTTTTTAGCTTACTGGCGTTTTTTTATTAACATATGTAAAAATTATTAAAATCTTGCCGTTTGTTTTAAAGAAAATGAAAATTGTAATTTTTTTTTAAATGTTGGTTTTCTTCCTTTTTTAAAACTTACAAATCAGTGACTTTTCTGGTAGTACCAAAGAAACCATATAGAAACATTTTTACATGAATGGAAAGGGTGTTTCATTCAGGACAAACAGAGAAACAAATCATTTCATTTTAGCGGTAATCAACAAAGTTGTCGAAAAAAAATTTGGACCATATCCAAAAATATAGCCTAAAAACACATCAACTTTAAAGATTCATATCTCAGAAAGTAATCCTGCTCCCTATCTCGTTTTTGTGCTTTCCCCACAAACAATGCCGGCATGGCAAAGTGCCTTACAAATATTGGCATCTATTGGCAATGAGAATTTGACGCACGGCAATCTGTGCGTTATAAATACCTTAAACACTCCTGTGTGAGCCACCGGCCGAGCGACGGCAACGAATACGTTTAAAATTATGGCAAATACACACTTAACATGGTTTAAATGTAGAGGAGCACTGCATACTAAATACCGGCATTGCAGGCAATATTGGCAAA
Source organism: Oxystoma pomonae (assembly GCA_963921995.1). Classification (NCBI taxonomy): domain Eukaryota; kingdom Metazoa; phylum Arthropoda; class Insecta; order Coleoptera; family Brentidae; genus Oxystoma; species Oxystoma pomonae. The sequence goes on along the minus strand of OY998170.1, from coordinate 54,976,020 downwards.
AAATGTATGGGGTGATTCGCCATATTTTTTCCACTACATAGCTCATTTATTATTAGAGATAGAAAAATAGTTTAAATCCAAAAGTTGATTAGTTCTTCACAAATTTTAAGAAAATTCAATAAAAATTTTCAAAATGTCAAATTTAAACTTAGACATCAACTTTCTTATTTTAAATTGAACACCCTGTATATTTTTTAAAATTTCGGTAGATCTTGTAAGGTTTATCTTTAGCAGTTCTCGAGTGAAATAAAAAATAATTTGCCATAAGGGCGATGTGTTAGCCAAGGAAAGAGTTTAGGTGGTTCTTTGTTCAACACATTGCTCTTAAGTCAACGTTTTTCTTGAAAAATATACAGGGTGTTCCATTTGAAATAAGAGAGTTGATGTCGAAATTTGACATTTTAAATATTTTGGTTAAATTTTCTTAAAATTTGTGAAAAACTAAGCAACTTTTGTATTATTTATTTTTTTCTATCTTTAAGAATAAATGAGTTATGTAGTTGGGAAAATATCGTGAATCACCCTGTACCACTAAGTTCCAAACCCACGCAAAAATTAAAAGTTTAAAAGTGCACCTCCTTGATTGGCCGCCTCAATAGGGATACAGATGCAAATTTCGATACCACTGATAATTGGCTTTTTCTCCCTATTTAAAGTATTTATGCATAAAATAAAAATTGTAATGATTGTGGATTAAAAATCAAATAATGCACATAATTTACGAATGCACATTTATTTTATTTTATCCTTAAACGAACAAAAATTCCTAGAAAAACCAATATGTAATAAATAAATAAATGTCACTATAAACCAAAACTTATACACTTATATTTATATCCTAACATGAAGACAGGAATGGAAACCATACGAATATTTGTCGTCTTGGTCATGCCAAAGATAGAGGAAAGTTCTTTCATAAATTGTTTTAAATATTTATTAAGAGGAGGTTTTCCATACCACAGTAAGGTTTGCTTCAGTTGCTTTATATAAAAATTCCTTGCCCAAAAATTTAAAAACTGTACTAAGTTTTTAAATTTTTCCTTCTTCTTGTTATAGGATAAGATAAAGATTTATTCAGCATCTTTTTTCCTGGATGTTCTGCCCCATTTTCAGTCACAGGCACCCCGTAACCAAGCCTTAGTAGCATTTTCAATGACAGAATGAGGAAAAGTTGGTTGACTTCTTAAAGGATTTTTTACAGAATTTAAAAAAATTTCAATTCTGGTATATTTTGTTTTAGGAAAAAGTAGCTCTTTTTGTTTAAAAAGTGACAAAATATCGGTTTCTCAAAAAAAAAAAATTAAAACTTTAATCCAGTTTTTTTATTGGCAAATTTACGTTAAAATAAAAAAAATAGTACCACAGACCGTTTTTTCAAATTAATTTTAAAAAAGATTTTAAGATATTAACTAAAGACAGCTCGGTTTCACAAGAAATTTAAGGGTCATCATTCTCTGGGCCAGCAAGAGAAATTTCAGTGTTAGAATATGACTTGGACGTAGACTGAATTGATGAATCTTTAGATGGCTCGATCCAACACTTCAACTAAAAAGCCAGTTAACTATTTTTTGATATAGTATCCTTTAGCCTACTATAGAGGCCATAGTGACACCAAACTGAGAGAAAATTCATGTTTTACCTGTCAATTTGGTTATAAAAATGGCGGCAACAGTAGGCTAAATGGCACTGAAGTCTGACCACAGGTAGGAGTTAACTGGCTTTTTAGTTGAGAACGGTTTTGCTCGATTACAAAAGAAATTTGTAAATTATCAGTGTCAGTATCGCTTAAGCATTGTAGATCATGATGTGACCTTTGATTTTCTTGTAAAGTGGCGTGTAGATCACGATTTAATGCTGGGTTCATACAAGCAAATCAAAAAAAAATTAAAAAAAAATAATAATTAAAATTAAAATAAAAGTTGAATGAGCTTATGGGAAACAGTGTAGGCATTTATACAGCATAAATAAAAAGATGAGTAACTTTTAGCATTTATTTTTATCTTAAAACGGATTTGAGCATGCCCCTTTGACGCACATAACCTCACTTTCATTTGTTTTTGTAATTTAAATGGGCGCTTTTTGCATTTTTTGGTTTGTTTTTAACAGATATTATTAAGAAAAACAGCATGATGGAGTTTAGTTTAATTATTTCAACTATTGGTGTCATTCACTTTTGTATACATGTGCAGAAGCTGTGTGCTGATCGATTCAAAGTTATTATTTTTTATTTTTATTTTTATATGCCTGTATAAACCCAGCAAAAATGACGATTTTTGGTCGCTTTACTGGTAGTTCTGAATATTTTTAAGTCCACTCTAGGCCGACCTTATTTAAGAATAAAAGAATATGAGTACTTACGCAGTATCGGCTTCCACATCCATGGTGACTTGAAACTCAAAACTAAATTTAAGCCAATTTTAAAAGAAAACTTGCAAAACACAAAAACCCACATAGGAAGAATCCGCAGAATATTATTAAAATGGCGTCGGCAAGTACGTCAAGTTGTCAACCGCACGACAGATGTCAATCGCGCGGGAAATTTAAAAAATGCGGCGTTCAAAAGACACAATATCCGGCAATGCGTTTGATCGGACCGGAAAGATGGTTTAGAAATGCATGCAATTTTTAAAGGAACGATTGCGTTTCACTTGGTATGTAAAACACGTTTTTCAGTTATTGGCAAAATAACATAAATTTGCCAATACATCAGCACTAGTAAATAATCATTGGCAAAATAACGCAATTTTACCAATAATACTACTGTAGTAAATAACCAATGGCATTCACTTGCCAATATTGCCAATAAAGCAAATACACCTTACCACCTTTCATTGTTTGTGGGATTGTTGACAGAGTACCACAACATATAAAAAAATTATGATATTTAGCCGAAAGCCATTTCCAATGTAATTTGTGCAGGGTTCTTTTAAATTTGATTATTTATATGCGGTATAACAATCTAATATTGTGGTGTAAGAAACTGTAAAAATACTCGCGCATACGACCTTGTATTGTTTCATTGTTCAATGGAAAAAGAAACGCAAGAAAAATGGAAAGAGGTCATGCATTTGCCAAACTGGAAAATTAATAAAAATGAATTTGCGAGGTAGGTAAGATTAGTTAAATTTAAATAATATTATATATGGTTATTATTTTAAGAAAAAGAGGAATAACAAAATAGATCATTAATATTTTTTTCTATGTTACCTACTATTAACATTTTTAAATCTCCCGTGAACAGTTTTTTTTGTCAAAGCTTGACATATTTTACTAACCAAAAAAGTCATCATGATTCAAAAACTGTCTGGGGAAATTATAAAAAGAAAAAACAAAACATCAGTCCATTTCATAAAATCGGTTTTACATGCAAATATGGAAAAACTAGAAAGAGAGGACAATAAAAATTGCCCACCTCTTGTAAAAAAACAACTGTCAAATGTATGGAGGGCCTCTACCTCTGGTAAAATAATAACTGTGAAAAATTGTATACAGGGCCTCTACTTATAACTACCGGTTCCCACCTACGAGTGTCGACCCTGACTTTAAAAACGCATCATGTGACATCCATTAAAAAACTGGAAATCGATATTGCGTCAAGTGGTGCGTTTTCAGAGTCATGGATGGGTAACCGTATGTAGGTAGAAACCGTCTGTGAAAATCACTTTTTGAGGGCAGTCTGTGGGGTTAGACAACCTGCATGTACACACTTAACCTTTAAAATGCTAAACCAGTCTATCGAGTAAGAAAAGAAAACGTTATTGCTTAAAGGTGAATTTGAATAAAAAATGCGTTAATCAAATTTATATCGGAACCATTCACGTGATTTTGCAAAAATTTTAAGTGTTTTACATAATTTTATTCACGGTAAAAAACTAAATAATTTTTTATTTTCAAATTCACTCTTAAAGCTTATTCTTAAGTTCTGGGCGAAGTTTATTATCTCTGTGAAAATGGTTTTGTTTGTGCATAGATTTAAAACTAACAAGAACGTGTATAATGTTGGTTGTTCAATATCTGGTTCAGATTTTGCAAACAAAGATTAAGGAGATCAAAAAGTTGTTAAATTCGAGATTAAGTTAGCTGAGAAAAGTGAGTTAAGTCAAGTTGTTTTTTAATTAAAAATTTTGAATACTTTTTTATTGCCAATTATTTTATTTCAAAAGAATTACTAAAAATCAACAAACACACCCGGTAGCTCCATGCTGATAAGCACCGCACTAGTGCGAAATTCAAGTCTGCGGTTACAATTACCTTTTTTGAGGGAATGCTCGCTATTTTAATAAAATTTGTTAAATACTAAATGCTTTTTATTGATAAGTCAGTAGCGCACCTAGGACAGGAATTGACTTTGGGGGAGGGGTGAGTTGGGTTGGGTTTGTATAGGGATTTTCTTTGTGATTTTTAAAACACCTGACACGTTATACCTTTCGCTCTAACGGGTTTTGAATAAAATGGCAAAATCTCCATATACTTAGGGGGCATATGTAGAAAATTTGGCTTCCGTGGGCCTTTTGATGAAGATTTTACGAAAATTATTTTAATCGATTACTAATGGAATGGAATGGGTGGAAATAACGAAAATTCAAACCTGGATGAGCATCCCACAAGTAACACACAAAGGACCAAAGCGAAAGAGAGAGTTTCGCCTTGGGCAACCAGCGTAGGCTCGTCAGTGGTTCCACCCTCCCCATACATCATTAAACACCATCATACACTTTGATTTCCAACTTTGAATCACTCACAAATAGACATCGTTCCGCACTGGTATTATTTACAATAGGATTATGCTCCTAAGGCAATTAAAAACAAAAAAAAGAAGTTAAAAAACCTCCAAATCAGTTACATCAATCGAAAAGAATCTAAAAACAAAAGATCAAAAGATCTTGGTTGGAAATAACGAAAATTCAAACCTGGATGAGCATCCCACAAGGAACACACAAAGGACCAAAGCGAAAATCCGTATCAGGTAACTTGGATAAGTACCAGTGCGGAACGATGCCTATTTGTGAGTGATTCAAAGTTGGAAATCAAAGTGTATGGGGATGGTGAAAAGTGGAACCACTGACGAGCCTACGCTGGTTGCCCAAGGTGAAACATGTTTTAATCATTTCTCTTTTCGCTTTGTTCCTTGTGGGATGCTCATCCAGGTTTCAATTTTCGTTATTTCCATCCAAGATCTTTTGTTTTTATATTCTTTTCGGTTGGTGTAACTGATTTGGAGGCTTTTATCTTCTTTTTTTCTTACTGCCTAACCTGTTAACAGCCCCAAAAATGCTGCTCAAAAAGTAGGGTTAAGGTATCAAATTTTTTTCTTAAATCCAGACGGTTTGAGCTAGAGCAATGACATTTCACATATGTTGACCTTTCGGCAATGCAACCTCGTGTATCATAAAAAATTATATATGTGGTCCCTAGGGAGGCAACCGGGGCCAAAATGTGTTTTTTAAACTATCCCTCATACCTTCTATACTAATGCACCTGCACATCTGAATCTCAGTCAGTTGGTGGGTTCAAAGTGATTTTCAATTTTGAAATTCCCTGACTTTTCCAGGGTTTCCCTTTTTTACACTTTTCAAGTGTAGTCTCATAGTTTCTATACATTATTTTTTCTCTATTAGTTAAGTTATTATTTGAAAAAATTATTACCACCGCCTTCACCAAACTATAAAAACAAACAAATAGCTTTTTTCTAACGCATTCGCCAAATCTTGCTAACTAATACAAGACAATGTGGCTAGGTAGCCAACACCTTGACCAAACATAAAATATAAGCATTTTTTTTCTGACGCATACGCCAAACCGTATTTTATTTATAGTATGGGTATTAGACACAATGAAGGAGAATTTTAAAATAAAAAAAATTACTAGAATGCTAACAGCACCTGTTTATCTAAGGACCAAACCGTCAACCTTGCTTAACATAAAATAATTGAGTCTATGAACAGTCACTACAGTATTTAAGCACTACAACATCTGTATCTACAACGTCTTGTTTTAGAATAATATCTGTCACATTCGCATTTTTCTGAGTATCACAAATATCATTAGAATTTTTTGAGGTACTAGCTTTATTATTTTTGTTTCACACTCTCTCCTTGGTTTTGCTGCTCTCATATTTTTAACAAAGCCTTTTAGTGTTGGCATTTTTTGAAAAAGTTCAACTTTATTTTTGTGTTTGGATCCTTCAAAAAGGGATTTTACTCCCCGGAAGCCCATGTTGGAGAGTTCCAATGCCTTATTTTTATCACATTGGAAACACAAAAACTGATTTCTTTTTTTCTACTGGCTTAATCCACTTTACTCTTTCTTTAGGTAGAGCTCTCCCATCAGGATCAATCCAATCCATACTAAAAATAGTTTTTTTATTTGAAATTTTTTTAACTCTTCCACTTGCAGACAAAAAAACCGCTTAAATTGCAGAACAAAAAATAATTTTTAAAGAAACACAGGAAAATTTTTACGCGCTTTAATCATAACAAGCAAAAAAGTCTCTAACTGCATTTGCACCAAATATTTTTCGGTAAGAATTATCTGCGCACGCCCGATTTGTCACGAGGTGTTGACATACAAGGGAGAATTCAAACTCACTAAATATTTTGGTTGTACCAGGTTTATTTCTAAAATAATCATAAACAGTTGCACACTATGGGTATGTTATTTCCTGACTTTTAGGTCATTTTTGGGTTTTTACTGACTTTTCCCTGACAGCATACAAATTCCTTAACTTTTCCAGATTCTCCCTGACCGCTTTGAACCCTGTATTACCAAGGGGTTGTCGACCTTGGCAGTAGGTGTACAAATTTTTGGCAGTACTGGCAGTATTTAGCAGCAATCGCACTATTGCAGTACTTGGCAGTAAAGGCAGTATTGGGAAATACTGACAATAAATCCCTATAATTTTGGCAGTAGGTGTACATATTTTGAAGGGGGGGATAACCCCTTGTGTATTACCTACAAGTCTGATTTACCGAAAAAAATTTCATAGCTGTTAACAAGGCCTCTAGCTTAGGAACTAAAAATTTTGTCGATTTCAATTAAAAAATTATGTTTCACGTATCTCTCACCCTATGTCAAAAAAGTGCACCACTATGGGCGCAGTGGAGCATTTATTAATTTTAAATACCCCCCAACTTTGTCCCAGCACCTAGGGGCTGTAAGGGGGCGAGATGTAACTTTCACCATGTTCATATTCCAGAAAACACTCCATATGCACACTTTTCTGGAATAGAAATGGTAAAAATCTTGCTCCCGTACAGCTCCTAGGGGCTGGGGCAAAGTTGCATGTAAAAAATATAGGCTCTTAAAATGTAAGTGTTTTGACTCAACTCAAGCCAAAAAATTTTGGAAAAAACAAGAGTTTTTTGTACTCTTGTTTTTTCGTTAGATTGCCACAGCCATCTTCCGTTTGTTGCGTGCTATAATTTAGTGGTCGCCCATAGGGTTTGGGATTTTTATATTTCATAATATTTGTTACATCAAATTCATGACTTTTAAATATGCATATGGAGTGTTTTCTGGAATATGAAAATGGTGAAAATTAGATCTCGCCCCTAGAGGCTGGGACAAAGTTGGATAAAATTAAGAAATGGTCCACTGCGCCCCTGGTGGGCATTTTTGTTGACATTGGCCTAAAGGTAAGTGAAATATAATTTTTTTTGGTATATTAGAATATAATAACTACCAACTGACTGAGATTCAGATGTGCAGGAATGGAAGATATGAGGGATAATTTAAAAATACATTTTGGCCCCTGTTGCCCCCTAGGGTCCACATATGCATTTTTTATGACACACGAGGGTACCTTGCCGGAAGACAAATATATGTACCAAATTTCCTTGCTCTAGCAGCTCAAGCCGTCTGAATTTAAGGAAAAAAAATTGACCCCCTAACTCTAACTTGAGTTGAGTGCAACATTTTTGGGACTGTTAACAGGTTAGACAATGTTGGTGGGTCCATTAGTAATCGATTAAAAAAGATTTCGTAAAATCTTCATCAAAAGTCCCGCACGGAATACGCTATGCCCCCTAAGTAATAAGACCAATGAGTTAAACAAGAAATAACAAAAAATAATATTCTCGATTGATCTTATGGAGATGATTTTGCCATTTTATTTAAAAACCGTTAGAAGAAAAGCTAACATGTTAGGCATTTTTGGAATTAGAAAAAAAATACCCATTTAAATCTGCCAAAATATACTAGCCGCCCACTTAATAATAAAAATAAGATATTTTTTGGAGACCGTCTAAGTATGAGAAATTTTAGCAGTTGATCTTATTTAGTTTAGAAAATATAACCATTGTAAGTTTTCAAATTGTCACCATGTATTTAAAGTGTTAATATTTACGTGAATACTACATTCGACAAGGTTGAAAACTTGTAAGAGTACATTATATTTTAAAGAAATCTTTATTAATTGCTAAAAAAACTCATTTCAATGTTAGACTTTTGTTGCATTGAGTTGTTGAATATTATTACATTGCATTACAAAATCAGTTAATTGTTAACATTAATGTGAATTTAATTCTAAAAAAGTTAAATGCACGTTCAAAGCAAGTAACAGGAATATAAATGTAAGTTATATCTAAGTTTAATGAAAGTAACATAAATGTGCCTCCGCCGTCTTCGTTGGCCCCGAACCAGCCCTTGGAATAGCATACCACACAATTATCAACACAATTCCAAAGAGTTCATTACAGAATCCTGCAGGAAGAGGGCCGGGAAACTCATTGAATGGGTCTAAGTGAGGACACCGAATGTGGGCTCTGTATGGAGGATGACGAGACGGCCAGACATGTGCTGTGCGAATGTCCGGCCATTACACTTCAGCGTCAATGTATTTTCGGTAAACCACAGATCGACGGACTGGATCTGAAAGATGCTTCTCCAAAGCATGTTGCGAGCCTCTTTAAGGGGCTCTGAATATTCTGTAGCAAGAAACAATGTCAAAACACAACTTAAGGAACATTTATTTGTTTAAAATAGTAAGGGCAACATTCCCACCTAGAACTTTCCTATTACCAGAATATACCTCCTAAACATCTCAAAGGAAAAAGCCCAAACAGGTTGTGACAACCTTTTTATAATACCCTTTACAGAATCTAAACATCTTTTTATAACCTGATTTGTTTTGTTTAAAAAAAAGACCCAGATATATTCTAATACCATATACAAAACCACAATAGGTTATCTGGTCTTTTGGTTTCAATATAAACATTTACTTTATAAAAAGTGTCTTTAAATGTTTTCAACATTTAGAAAAAAAAAACAATGGTAATATATATAATCTAGCTGCACAAAATGGTAGAGTCCTTAAAAATTATTATTATTTTTTTATACCCTTACATGCATAACTTAAAACCTCTGTTCCTACCAAAAAAGACATGCCAACCAAAATTGTCTGATAAATTCATATGTAAAAAACTTAAAAATCACACCACGCGCCTTGGAAATGATCACTTTTGATTTTTTTAAATGAAATTATTCACCATGAATTTTGTTTTTTCTTAAAAACAAGTTCTATCAAGAATGCATAATGTCGTTGGGAACCTTGGAAACAGAAGAAAAAAAAAACGTAATTTGAAAAATAAGATCGTTTAAATTAAAGTTAAAACAAAAATGTGAAATATTTTTGTATTTACATTAACGCCATGATTGTTATAAAATAGTTCCAAGGTTCTTTTCATTTACTAAATTGCCATAAGTAGGTCAAACAACCCCTACAAACCCTTGGTCAACTGGCCAGAATTAAAAGAAGAGAATGACATTTTGCCACTATAATCCTACTTTTCAACAGTCAACAAGTGAGTGAGAAAAACTGATTAAAAAAAAAATGTTCTACATTGTGGAAACGGTCGAAAAGGGCAAAAACATGCTGGCTGTGGTAGCCGCCGGGTGGCTAGAGGGTTCCATCCTGTGGTGGCATTCCCGACAAGCTTTAGCTTAGCTGGCTCCATTTATATTATGTTTTTGCTCCATAATATACCATTATATTTCTATAGGTGGTCAAGTTACAAAAATATCCTTTAAAAATTGAGGATTGCCACAGGGTTCTAAAGGGTGCCATATATAAATTATAAGCCAGATAAGAGGTATGTTGACTCCATTTATAAATTATGTTTTTACTCCATAATATTCCATTATATTTTTATAGGTGATCAAATATCACACACAAATATCGGTAAGAGGCTAAATATAAAACTTGTCCTATTATATAAATTATAACTCCCAGTCGAGGGGGGACACAACTCATGGCATTCAGCCATATATAAATTAACATGACATTATGGCATATATATATTACACTAATTCCTTGGCAATGCATGTAGATTTACATATAGCAATAAAATTTTTGGGACATATACAACTTTTTTTTGCCGTGCAACCTTTAAAAAAAAAGCTTTTCTGGTGCAATAAATTGTTAAATTGTAAAGCGGGATGGGAAAAATGACTTGACTTTAAAAATAATAAATGTTAAATGTTTATAAATGTTTACCTTTGAATATGTAGGGTACTAAATATAAAACTTTTGTTACCATATTCTATTAGATGTCAGGTATAAACTATTACTCATGTTTTATAAATTATGTTTTTGATCTATAAATAACCATAGCATTTTTTGTAAGTGGCCAAATTATAAACATAACCTTTACATATTACAATATTGACCTAATGCCATTCAACAAAACCTGGATAAATTACAAAGAAATTATGGATACCTCTATAAAAATTCTAAACCATTTATTAAAACTTTAAGAATTTAAAATATTACTTGGGAATAGACCCAATAGTGGTCGCAGTGGACAGTGCCAGACGGGCACACTCACAAATGAATCATCATCAACATATGTAACAGTGTTACGTAAATAAGCGGCACATTAAGGCAAACATACAATGAGGGTTACGTAACAGGTAACAAATATACGTAGCTGCAACGTATATGCCACGTTCTGTTGCATAGTAGGTGCAGCAGGTGCGACGAACCGGACGTGAAGGTTTAGATAAGTTTTCTTTACTACTTTGTTGGTATGTATCCCCGGACGTTGCCAATAATTTGTAAATACCAAATTAGGGATGCAGGCCGACGGCCAACGAACGTCATACGTTTTACTAAATATTACTTATTTGCCGATGTTTGAACGTCGTTGGCTGCACTATCTGTTAATTATCGACGTCGGCATTAGGAACAATTAGACGTCGCCACCTAACTTTAATTTAAGAAAGAAATGCGACAAAATATTGACCGAACGTCAACTTTAGGTAAAGCAAAAGTCGGAAGTCAGAAAAATGCTGCTTGGGTAACCTTGTAGATTGCACATCGACATTCTCCGCATTCTCCGTTGACATTGCCATGAGTCAAAATTATGATTGTTTTCCACAAACCAAAACTACACTTTTTTGCACTCGACGCGCGTTTCGCTAACAACGTTAGTATCATCAGGAGACAATAAACAATGAACTAAATTAATCTACGCTCTATCTTATATACAATCCTTTAGTGGGCGGAGATAAGACTAATAATTTGTGAATCATCACGATTTTTAATCCTATCTCCCCTCAACCAAAGAATAAAGTGTACTAAACGGGATGGGTCCTCTACCTTTATTTAAACTATTTCTGGATTTAATGATTTCCATACTTTCATATGCATTCAAAAGTCTTTTGTTTGGTACACTTTTTAGAAGTTTTAGGTTATCTAATGTGAATCTATGATTGTTTTCAAAAGCATGCTCGGCCACACTTGACTTTTCTGTTCTTCCGTATTTTAAGTGTGCTAAGTGTTCTTTAAAACGTGTTTGAATAGAGCGTCTCGTTTGGCCAACATATTTTTTGTCACAAACCATGCAACTAATTTCGTAAATTCCACTTTTTTCTAGAACTGTAGTTTTATCCTTGGGATTTCCTAGTAAGCTTCTTATTGTGTGTGGATTGATATACTAATTTAAGACCGGTGTTATTAAATACTTTGTGTAATCCTTTCGTATAATTAGGATTATAAGGAATTGATACAAATTTTGAGTCGCAGGTATCTTTTTGTCTGAAAAAGGTAGAATTCCGAAAGGTCTTTTGAAAAGAATGTCTATTTATCAGCTTATTTATTAAGCCTTCGTCGTAACCGTTTTCGCCAGCTATATTCCTAATCCTATTCTTTTCTGCTTCAAATCTTTCTTTGTTTAAGGGGAAATTTACTAATCTATATGTTAAAAAGTGCAAACTTGCAAGCTTATGTTGTAAGCAATGAAAAGAGTCATTTGGAATATACCTGTTGGTGGCCGTGCCTTTTCTGTAACTAAAGTGTCTAGAAATGGCAATGTACCGTTGTTCTCTGTTTCATAAGTAAATTTAATAGTAGGAAATTGCTTACAACATAAGCTTGCAAGTTTGCACTTTTTAACATATAGATTAGTAAATTTCCCCTTAAACAAAGAAAGATTTGAAGCAGAAAAGAATAGGATTAGGAATATAGCTGGCGAAAACGGTTACGACGAAGGCTTAATAAATAAGCTGATAAATAGACATTCTTTTCAAAAGACCTTTCGGAATTCTACCTTTTTCAGACAAAAAGATACCTGCGACTCAAAATTTGTATAAATTCCTTATAATCCTAATTATACGAAAGGATTACACAAAGTATTTAATAACACCGGTCTTAAATTAGTATATCAATCCGGTAACACAATAAGAAGCTTACTAGGAAATCCCAAGGATAAAACTACAGTTCTAGAAAAAAGTGGAATTTACGAAATTAGTTGCATGGTTTGTGACAAAAAATATGTTGGCCAAACGAGACGCTCTATTCAAACACGTTTTAAAGAACACTTAGCACACTTAAAATACGGAAGAACAGAAAAGTCAAGTGTGGCCGAGCATGCTTTTGAAAACAATCATAGATTCACATTAGATAACCTAAAACTTCTAAAAAGTCTGCCAAACAAAAGACTTTTGAATGCATATGAAAGTATGGAAATCATTAAATCCAGAAATAGTTTAAATAAAGATAGAGGACCCATCCCGTTTAGTACACTTTATTCTTTGGTTGAGGGGAGATAGGATTAAAAATCGTGATGATTCACAAATTATTAGTCTTATCTCCGCCCACTAAAGGATTGTATATAAGATAGAGCGTAGATTAATTTAGTTCATTGTTTATCGTCTCCTGATGACGCTAACGTTGTTAGCGAAACGCGCGTCGAGTGCAAAAAAGTGTAGTTTTGGTTCGTGGAAAACAATCATAATTTTGTTTTAGTGCAACCAAAGGTTCCAAATTCCCAACATTGCCATGAGTAATTGTGCATGAAATCGGCTACCAGTATTCAATACAAAATAAATTACTGGTTCATTTCAAATTCTCCGGACCAGCGGCTGACATCTCATTGTCAGTGTCAAAAATCTGGTCCGAATGAATTTGGAATGAATTGTGATATAACGGTTTTTAATTTTAGTATTTTTAGAACATATCTTTCCATAAGGAACCAACCGTCCCAAAAACTTTTTTCAAATATTTTAAATATTTAAGCCAACCCAACAAAGGTTAACCCTACTTAACTAGAACCAACTGAAACCAACCCAAAACAACTAAAAAAACTAACCCAACTCTACCCCTTTAGTATTAGTACTAATTTTTTCAATTTCAATTCATAGTCGCATTTTGTTTTTAGTGTAACAAAACTTGAAAAGGCAAATCTTACTTACCAATTGTTTTTGTCCAATGCTTCAAACAATGACTTTGCAGCACCAAAAAGACCAGTTTGAGATGGTCCCATCGAACGGCTTAAGTTCCTCAAAAATTGTCTTTCTTCAGTTGACAGGGTTTCGATGCTGATAGTATTGGAAGGTATCACATACCAGTCTGCTTTCACTAACTCTCGAAATATTTTAGTTCCAAATACATGTGTTTTAAGGTCCATTTTTATTTTTAACAAAGAACCCCGTCAATTTCTTATGTAGCGTGGGCACCCGTTAAATTTTTTCAAATTTTAATATGTTATAGGGAAGGGTCAAACAAATATTTTTTATCATTGCCACCCCTCCGAATGAGTACAGCATGAGTCAGAAAAGAAGGTTAAAGTTAGAATGAGTACAGCATGAGTCAGAAAAGAAGGTTAAAGTTAGAAAATTGACTATTTTTTACCCCACTAACTATAAAATAAAGAAAAGTGAGTGTCAAGTATATTGTTTGGTAAAGAACAAGTAATATTTTTTGTATCTACACTTTAGCCCGTATTTATTTAGAGAGGCTAAAAGAAATTGTTCAAAATTGGGCTAAAATCTTTATTTTTGCGAAATATTTTTGATCCATGGTCTTTCAAATCATGTCTATCTAAGCAGTGGCGATGGCGTAGCAAAAAGTCTTCTTGTGGAGGGGAGATTCTACCGGTTCATACGAAAATATTAATTTTTCTTTTACCTACTGGGATAATAAGTAGATAGTTATAAATACAAACTTTACGTTGACTGCATAGTCATCTTTCGAAGAAACCTTAGAAAGGGAGGGGGACATAAATATATTTAAGTCGGATCGTAATATTTAATTATTACACAATGATGTTACATCACGTAGCTACGTCTTAACCCTTAAGTATTATGGCTTAGAATTAATCACTTTACCACTATCTCACCGTATCATATTTGATTCCCCCCCCCCCCTTACTAAGGTTTTTTTTAAACGATGACTATGCAGTAAACGTAAAATTTGTATTTATAATTACCTACTTACAATAAAGAAAAGTATATATTTTCGTCGTCAGCAGAACCCTACCCCCCAAGAAAAATATTTTATTTTATTGCTATAAAGACCATCAAAAATATTTTGCAATAATAAAATTTTTTGACCATTTATGAACAATTTTCTTAGCCTCCATCTATAAATATGTGCTAAATTGTAGATACAGAAAATGTTAGCTGTGCTTTACCAAACAACATACTTGAAAATCACTTTTTTCCATTTCATAGTTTCCGTAAAAACAAGGATTTAGTGAGATACAAAATAGTCAATTTTTGAACTTTTAACCGTATTTTGTGGCTCACCCTGTACCCATTGGGACGGGTGGCAATGATAAAAAATATTTGTATGACTTCTTCCTATAACATATTAAAATTTGGCGGGGTTCTTTGAAAAACTTAAAAGTTCAAATAACAAAACAAAAATGACGGATTACGTCATAAAATATATGACAAAGTCTATTAGATTTCAAGTATATTCAAAGAATTTAGAGTTAAATCTGACAAAGTCGCTTTTGGTCTAGCGGTGGGTGGTTATCTACTGTCCGTTCCATTTTTATTTAGACAAAACCTAACCTCAATGATCCGACCCACTGAACAAAACCATATTTGAAAGTTGACAGAAAACCAAACGCCCTAGATTGTTGTTGTTTTCAAATTTGAAGTATTTAATTAAAAGTACCTTGCAATTGTGCTACCCGTGGTAGTTTGACACGCATTCGTTTTATTTTTCATTGTTTTCAGTATTTGATACTGACATGTTATAACAAAATAGAGCTTTTTTTTCTTGGGAAGACAAAACTGAAAATGTGGACCTTTATCCCTAAATTTATAATTATAGATAAAAAGTGTAAAAAACTTTTCACGAAATCCTTATAATCCTTATAACAATATTATCAGCACATATTATAAAAGTAAAATTAAAGAAAGGAAGAAACAAAATTACCAAATATCAGATCGAAAATTATCGTTGACAGTTGACGTTAATTAAATCTGTATAAATTTCGGGTGAAAAATACTGTACGACGCCGAATCGATTTTGTAATTTTAAATGAATAATACTTTGTTGAAAGATATATTTAAAAAAAGTACTTGCGATTAAATAAATGAGTTAAAAGAAAGAAAAAAAGGATTGAAAAGTCTGTTCTAATCATTTTCAATGCAGCATGCAAACTGTGTGATTTTTTATACAAACTTTTAGTTTTAGATTCACCTAAATCTAAAACGGCAAAATCGAACCCCTGCCTTGGCCTAAATGTAATTTTAAATTTTAAGAAAAAAAAGACATATTTTTTTTAATAGGTACGAACATCTTTTTGTCCATACCTAATTAAAATGTATTCAGTAGATAAAAAAAATATAAAGCTACCTATATTAAAAATGTAAAAAATGAATGGAATCCATATAAAAATAACTATACTTGACAAGAAAAAAAATTATTAAGACTGGTTAAAGGAAGTGGGAATATTTCCCAAATATTTTACTTCGTATCACATTATATAATACAATTTACTATGTACATTTTTTTTATAGAAAGAATAAAGTGTATCTAATCTAACATTAAGGCATACAAACTACAAGCTAAACATTTCTAAAAACAAAGTTACCTTATCTGTTAGTTCATTTAATGAACTTTGAAACAATAAAAAATGTCAAGTTTTTAAACCCTTTTTGGCCAATGTTTTGTTTGAGAACTAAATGTTAGAACAAAACAAGCATGTTTAAAAAGTGCATAACTAATTAATTTCCTAAACGATTTAACTAAATCAATATACCCAAATAGAATGTACCTTCGTCATGAAAGTTATAGTTTGTTCATTGCCGCACATAAAAAATTTGGGGCCAGTGAAAATTACTCTTTTGTCTGAACAAGCGATTTTCGGTACATTATAGGCTGACTTTAATAAAGTCGGTATCATTTTTGACAGTTCCACACAACTACTACATATTTTAGGCACTTTATTCATCTGTTACCGTTATAAGATGGCGCTCTTCTTGGTTGCCGGGACTATACGAAACCTACGTTCGGGCAGGTACAGAGCTTTCTGGTGCGCGGTGCATCAAAATAAATCGACTGTGATAAGGTTTGTACCGAACTTTAATAAAGGACGGCATTAACTTTGTTTATGTCAACAATGTTAAAAACCTTTTAAACCTCGTGAGCAACTGTCAAAAATAGCGCCAACTTTATTAAAGTCAGTCTGGCTATGCCGACTTTATGTACCGATAAGTACCTTTTACTTTAAATCATGGCGTAATATGATATTTTTAGACCCTAGGCCACAATAGTACATTATAAACCTAGGGACTAAAGTGCAACATTTAATCCCGCGGCGAAAGGTTTGTAGCCCGACCGTAGGGAGGCCTACAATTCGCTAAACGACTCTTTAGTCCCAAAGTTTGTATACTATTTTATGCACTTTAGGAAAAAATCTATGTTAAAATTACGTTATTTCTACTTCAAATGGTTCGTCAACTACAACAAAGGGGCTAAGAATGAAATCTTGGCCAAGAGCAAGTGCTGTTTGGCTTGACTTGCCATAAATTTAACTATCATTTTCCAGGGATTAGTAAATTTACTTTTAATCCCTAAGCTGAGGGATTAAATTTATTTTTAATCCTTTAGGGATTAAATTTTCTTTGAATCCCTCACGGATTAAAAGTGTCACTTTCGTTACTAAAAAAGAGGGATTAAAAGTACCTATTTAATCCCTGAAGTGCATAAAAGTAATTTATAAACCCATATGGTAATCCTCAAGGCTCTGGAATCAGGATTGACATAAATAGTGAGGGAGGCATTTATTATAAAACCCGAAAATTGCCCACACCTGGTAACCCTTCGGGAACGAATTCCTGACGGAGGATGGCCATTTATAAAATACCAATTGTTCCAAGAGAATAAACCATACTTATACGAAGGATGGGGTTAGAATCGAGAGATATGTTAGGTAAATAAACTCCTTATAGAAGCGCTAGTAATAAGGTTAGTTAAACGAATCGTTTAAGAATACTGAAATACTGGAATCCTTAAGAACTTGTTATTTAGATCGAAAAACATAGAAAGTGAACATTTAAGTTTTAATTAACATATATCTCGCAGCTTTAATCTTCCGTAAGATAAACCAACAAGTTTCGTTGTTTTTAATGCTTTGGTCATACAAAAAATTAAGTTTGCACCTCTTGCGTAAAGCACCTTTGCCCTTGGCTTACTTGTTGCCCTCGCATATTCGGGCAACATGGCAAAAAATACTACTTTAAGCCCATGGTGCAACTTTCCAAAAAGCCACATGTTAAAGGCAATTAAAAGATTACCCACCCTATATGATTAAACATTATTAGTCATTTTGACGTCATATATTAAAATTTATTGATACTGCAAACTTTTACTATAAAACGTTAATATTTCGGGAATCTCCTCACAAAATTTTTTAATAGGACACTGTTCCAACATCATAAAGGTATCTTCTGTATCTCAAAAACCAATAACCAATGCAAAAAGGGAGACCCGATGCTCCTCTGCTTCTTTCGACCGCTACTGATAATAAGAACTAATATAATTTTATTTATTATATTACAAAATATATTTACACTTATTCCTAATGAAAAAAATCAAAAAGCATCTCTATTTTCTCAAAGCTTTTAATTTTATTTAATTTGTTGCTTTTCGTAATTTGAAAATTGTTCAAACTTTGCCCTCTTCTCCTCTAAATATCTTATATCTTCTCCCACGGGGAGTACGCGAAACCGACTGCATAAAGAAATCCCATCCTGACTACTTTTTTGCACTTTATAACTAGTTTAAGATTGGGAAAAAATCATGATAAAACCTACAATAAAATTTGATCGCAAACTTAGTCAAGTATATTCAAATATTTTTGTTTGGCCCATATTGGCAAATTAAACGAAACTTTAAAGAATTATTTTATACACACTTATAAGTTAAAATGTTTCAGCAGTGTACTTTTTTCAAAAACCTATTTATTATTTTTTATTTGGATCTGTCAGCATACCTAAGAGCAACAAAAAAAAAGATTTAAGTAGGCTAGAATAAATTTAATTATGTTGTGAATTTTCTCTGGAATTTTTTCTAATGTAAAATTACCTTAAAAACAAAGGGTGAGATTAGTTTTATTAATCCAAAGCACACTTTCGGGAAAGAGAGCGCATTTATCTCTGCATATGGAAAATAACTCAAGCCAGCCCGTCGTTAAACTTATAAATTTAAAGTGTGTATTTAGATTGGGACTAGTTTGTTTCAGTTACGTCAGGGAAAAAATCACTTCAAAAGAACTTGCCTTGAGATATCAAATCCATGGTAAATCTATCTAGTAGCAATTTTTTGTGAGCTTCTTACTGTTACTATTGTTCTCTTCTTTTAATTGCATCGGTCTGAGAGAGATCAGGCTTACCACAAAACGCAATGCTCCACCTGCACCCCTATGCCCATGAAAATATATTTATCTCCTTGATATCGTTATCGTTGACAGATATGCGGGGTCGAAGGGTGTACAGCCGGGTCTGACAGGACATTTTCTCTCTCAGCCGAATTTACTTGGAAAAAGAGAACATTTTGGGCGGTATTTACTAAGATGGACTAAGGTTTAATGATGCAGGTTTTTCTTTAAACTTGAGTGAAATTTGTTGGAATTTTGGACTATAATCTCAATTACAAGTGATTTCGCAAGGGAAACCAGATTTTCCCGGTATTTGAGGAAAAAATTAAAAAAAGGAGATTGGCGATGGATCTAAAAATGCTCTGTTAATTGTATTACTCAGATGTTTGTATCCCTTTTTAATTCCTAAATTTTTATCGAAAGATAATAAAAAGTGTCAAAACAAACTTAACTGACGTTTCGCTCACTGAGATTTGGACGAAAACACTCCCTGCTTAAATAAAAAAGCCTATTACATATTGGTAAACAATTCTTACATCAAATTTGAATTTCAACCCTCTTTTCTTATTTGTAACATTTGCGAAACCTCCTCCCCCCAAACAAATAATTTGAAGAATTAGTTATTTTATTCTTTCCTTTATCATTTTTCAGATAAACATGGTAATGGAATGCAGTTGCGAACTTTCTCCCCCCCCCTCCTCGTAACACTTCACTTACTTCGCCACGCTGCGTTACGTAATTTATGGAAGCAACCAACAAGTTGGAATCTATAGGCATTACGGCAAGGTCTGGGAGAAATGCAGGAATGGAAAAATATCCGGCCACTCATTTACTACTTACCGCCAAAAAAAACCGCATCAAATTTCTTATAAAAGTTTGACAAGATTTTATGTATGTGAAACAAACTTGTAAAAACCAAGTCAAATCTCATAAAGTACCCTTGTAACACCCATATTAGAATATAGAAGAATAATTTGGTCACCCCAATATAATGTGTGGATTTTATTGAAAAAGTCCATAAAAAATTTCAATTTCAAAGAAGTGTAAAAATTTGTTTTTGTACTATTTTTAATATTTTAAAAGGTAATATTGACTGCCCTGACATTCTTGCTCAACTGTCATTTTCAGTAAATAGATTAAACTCACGAAGTAATAAAACGTTTTATCTTTTATTTCCTCGTACAAACTTTAACAAAGTTTGGAAAAATACATTGACTTGAAAATTTAAACTAGATAAACCACCTCTTGGCGGTGGTCTATAATATACTACATCCCGTGTCATTTTAACAGTTCTGAAATTTCTTGTTACCCAGATTTTATTAATTTTTACGGATTATTTGGACTGTTTTAAGATATATCAATTGCGGTATGGTTCGGCTTAAAATCAATTTTTAGATACCCATGTATATGTCAACCTTCAAATCAAACTTTTCTTAAACTATAGTCCTTAGTAAATATCGCCCTTTAAGTTTACTTGTTGAAGTTTAAAATTAAAGCTTATATACAGGGTTTCTCAAAACTCCGAGTACACCCCAATATCTCTAAAACCAGAAGAAGCAGAGAAGTAAAATTTGACATAATTAGGTGTTAAAAAAAAAACATATTTTAGGATTCTAATCGTGTCGACAGTCATTAGCGGGCGGAGCTAGCGGAGACAAACTTTTTTTTTTAAATCAGATACTATGTATATTTTGGAAAATTTGAATAGAGCTTTTCCTTCTGTTTTCAAAAATATCGAATATGCTGCCTAACTGTTTTAAAATAAAATGACAAAAATGAAATGAAAAATACTTGTTTTCTTGTTTAACTCATGTTCTTATTCAGATGATTTTCTTAGTTTATTTAAAAACCATTAAAGAAAACAAAATTGGAAACAGGAAGAAAAGCTCTATTTAAATTTTTCAAAATACACATGGTACCTCATTAAAAAAAGTATCGTTTTCGCCCCAGTCCAAAAATATACCTTTTTGTACACTATCTAATTTTGCGGTTTTGGAGATATAAAGGTCGACCCCGACTGTTGGAACACCCTGCATATACAGGGTGTTCCAAATTCGATGCTCACCATGGAAATCTCCAAGACGGTAAGGTTTAATTAAATTACGGCAAAGTTGCGCAATTTGATACTTCGCTCAAAACTAAGAAAAAGTTTACAAAGTCCGAGTAGCCCCAAAAAAAACCTAAATATTCATTTTCAGTTTTTATTTTTCCGCGCTAAAGCTGTCAAAAAATGCTTTAAACTTTCTACAGACACTTTTCTAGGATCTAACTAATAACAGGTTCGTTTTTGAGATTTGACATTTTAGTATGAAAGGAGCACTGTCAAGTTCATTTTTTCTTATGGACACGTGCTTTGTTTCTCCTGTCGTTTGTCATAAAGGATAACAGATAATATTTTGCAACCTTATTTTGAAGTCGCCTGACGTTTTCGGTTAATTGACCGTCATCAGCCCAAATTTAATATTTTCTTTTAACCTACTCAAGTATTTTGGAAACCCGCTTGCTGTACTTTTTTGACACTTAAAAAATAGCAGTTTCTTTTTGAAGTTTTGTTTTAATAAAATAATGTTGCCTAATATATTAATAAGATGTTTTTACTTTCTTTTTATTCTAAAATTTTAAATCTATCTTATACTGATCCTTTAAGCAACATTTTTAGCTTTTAACCGTGATATGATTATGTCAGTGACTGGTATTTATAAACATGAATTTTGGAATTAAAAAAGGTAAAAATATATTTTTAAAATAATAGGCAAATTTATTTGGCTAAAAGAAACTGGCACTTTTAAAGTGTCATAAAAGGTATTGCAAGCGGGGTTCCAAAATATATTGAGTAAGTTAAAAGCAAAAATTGAATTTGGGCTGATGATAGTCAAATGGTCAGACGACTTTTCAAAATAAGGTTGCAAATTATTATCCGCCATCCTTCATGAACCAAACAGCCGGATAAGAAAAGCACGTGTCCATAAGAAAAAATGAACTTGACAGTGCTCCAGTCACACAGAAATGTCAAATATAAAAAACGAACCACGGAGGTAGAACTTAAAAAAGATCCTGTAGGAAGTTTTAAGCGTTTTTTGACAGCATTAAAAATAAAGGCCGAAAAAAAATGAAAACTGAAAATGAAAATTTTGGTTTTTTTTTCGTCTCGGGAACTACTCAGATTTGGTAAACTTTTTATTAGTTTTGAGCAAAGCAAGAAATCGCGCAACTTTGTCCTAATTTGAACCTCTTCGTATCTCCTACTATTTAGGAGATCCCCATGGTGAAGATCGAATTTGGAACACACTGTATATGTAAAGCATTTTGCAACAGCATTGAGTACCTACATAGGAAGATTATTAAATTCCCGAACCTTTACATTTATATGCTCCTCATAGTACCACTCTACCTCTTCAACTCGTATGCCCTTTTCAACCGTCTGCAAAAAATCTGGCCACAAAGTTGGACTTAAATTACATACTGTAATCATATTAGACACGTCTTCTGATCACCTACATATAAAAAATCCACATTACTATGACGTCGTTATGGTGTGATAATATGGTGCAGAAATCAAACTTTGAGGTTGTATTTGCGCTTGAGGCTCATGTTCAAGCTCTCTTTCGGGGGGCCTTTGAGGTGGAAGAGGAGGATTGTTTTGATTTGTCCACGAAATACCTCTTCTTTTTTTAGTTGGAGCTATAATATTGTGCTTTTTCTTTAAATGTACGCGCATGTAAGAGGCAAACTTAGTTTCGTAGCTACAAATCTGACACTTAATCATTTCCACTTCGAAAGCATTTTTATGAGTCAAAAGATGCGTTTTAAAAGTGGTTTGACTCTTTAGTTGTCTGGAACAAATGTGACACTGAAATGATTTCCTTTCTGCAGGAACCTCATGGACTTTTTGAATGTGCTTTTTAAGGTTGCCTTTCATTTTGCACCTATATTCGCAATGTGGACACGGAAACGTCTCGACTTCATTCATCGGCTTATGGATAACTTCATGAATTTGAAGACGACTCTTGAACAGCGTTTTATAGTCGCATTCAGTACACCGGTATATCAATTTCTCGTCAACTTCGTCAATATTTTTGTGAGTTAAAGTGTGCCTGAACAAATTTCCCGAATCTTTCGATTCAAATCCACAGATATCGCACTTGTGCATAGTTGTTGATTCCAATTTTCTACCTCTTCCCCTTCTGGTGATGCCCAAATGTTTACCCTTCTTCAAATGCGCGGCTAAATAGTCTTTACATTTAGTTTTATAAGCGCAAATCGCACACCTAAATATTTGATCAGCCTCTTCCATAGTTTTGTGAGTGAGTAGATGATTTTTGAAATTGTATTTACGTTTACACTGAAATGCGCAAATGTGACACTGAAACATTTTGCATTCTGAAGTATCCTTGTGAACCAACATGTGTTTGTTTAAATTGGACTTGAATTTGGTCTTGTAATTGCACTGATCACACTGAAAGGCATCCACCTCATCTACAGACTTGTGTTTCAGCATGTGAGAGGCTAAATATGCCCTTGTTCTAAATCTCATACTACAATAATCGCACATAAAATTCTTTTCAATATCTTCGGGATTCTTATGCTTTAAAGAATGAGTTTTCAAACTACATTTAAACCGAGTTCTAAAGTCACATTTGTCACAATAGTTCCATTCTGTTTGTTCTAATTTCTCACTTCGCCTTCTTCGTCTTTTAGCTGACAGGGATTTTGGTGGTTTCAAATCAATTTCCTTTTTGATCTCCTTATCCACAACTTTCGTAGCGATTTGATGAACTTTATACATGTGCTTTCTTAGAACTATCTTTTTTCTGGTTTCAAACTTACAAAAACTACACTTTAACTTACTTGAGTCTTTAGAACTGGTGTGACTTATCTCTACATGAGTCTTCATAACCTTGTCGTTTTCTGCTTCGAACGCACAAAAATCGCATTTGATAGGTTTAAATTCTTCATGACTTCTTAAATGTTCCTTATAAGCGAATTCGTCATTCGTATCAAAAGGACATAGACTACAGGTAAACGATTCATTTTCATCGTCTTCATAATCATCATTTTCAACCGGCTCGATAGGATCTTCAAACATCTCGGATTCATCTTGGAAATAATCACCTTCCACAACCGGTTCGATAAAACTTTGAACCTCACGTGGTTTAGGTTCACGTTTCGGTCTTCTCTTAGGCTTGCACTGGTTCTTATCCAATTTAAAATATGATTGAAAACTGCAGCTGAACACGATGATGGCTTTCGATTCCACATGGTCCTCTAAGTGCTCCTTCATCAACTTCCAGGTGCTAGTTTTATAATCACATTTATCACATTTAAATAGTTCTGAACAATTTTGGATTTGGTGGATTAATTTTAGATGACTTCTCAGATCTGCATAAGTTTTAGTTTCGTAGCTGCATGTCGAACATTTAAATAGCTCCCTCTTAGAAATTTTATCCTTTTTGGCGAATTTTTTGCTCCCTCTGGTAATTCTTTTTTCCTCTTGTGGTGATGGAATGGGGCTGTGAAAAATAAATCGGTTACAGACGCGGAAAATAAATAAAAAAAATATTTTTGAGATTAAACATATGATCCACAATATTTATTATATTAACGCAGGGCTGAATTTGTTTTCCGTGTGCAACCTCGTGAAGCCGCAAATAAGCGAAACGCAAAAACTTGCGGTAAATTCGCCTAGAGGTGGCAGATCGGCGATATACCATAAAAAAGGGTAAACAATTCCGATAAAAAATGTTTTAACAACTTGGGTTTTAAGTCACGTTTTTTCGTGTAGATTTAAGAGTCGAATGACATTTTTTTTACTTAATCCTCAGTGGGCGAGCAAACCTCTAAAAAGTGTGTAAACATATGTTTTTTTACCTTTAATCATTTTAACAGTACTCTTAAAAATTGTTGCTTTTTTTGTTGAAAATTTAAAGTGTTTCTGAATGTTTAGAAATATTTCTATAATTTGAACCTATTTTATCAATATTACCGCCTTTCTGTCAAAAGTAGTTGTCAAATCAAAATGGTTGTCAATACTCTTTTTATAGCTAGTGTAAAGTTCCGAATAAAGTATCACACAGCAACATATAGCTAAATGGTAGCTGCCCTGAAGGGTTTAAAGTCAGAGAATTGTAAAAAATTAGGTATTGTTTTTAACTTTAAACCATTTTTATGGGAAATACATTGAAAATAAAATTAATTGTGGGAACATTTTCATTAGTCTTTACAATTTGATTTAAATATGAAGATAACATATAGCACCAAAACGCGGAGACAAATTGAGACGTTATTATTGGAAATGAAGTAGAGAATGTTGAAAAGTCCATTATTTTGAATTTCGGTTATTTTTGGAGATCTAAAACCTACAAGTTTAATTTTTTTTAAAGTTTTGGACTTTCCAAAGTTCTAAACCGTTTTGTTTTAAAACGTCTCCACGTTTTTTAGTTATATTTTGAACCCAACATTTTTTAACAGAATGAGAAATAAATTCATAATGTCCATAGTGGAGTTAAATATAAATAAACAATGTCTGAAACCAGTCAGTGGTAGAACTGGTGGAGAAGGCAAAAAATCCAACAGTTTTCTGTTGGTAAAACTCTCTTTTTACCAACATTTTTTGTCTCACTTGCACTTTATATCAGTTTCTCTAGTCGAGATGCATGCAGGCAGCAACCAAGTCATCAAGTTGCGTGCTTTTCGGACGTTTTCGGCGGTTCGGCTTCAGTCGTGTAACAAAGTGACACGCAGTTTTATTCTAAACAATATCTTCATTTGCTTCAAGTTTTAGCCAATTTATTTGTAAACGCGTAGTTACTGGTCAAAAAAATGATAAAAAATCAGTGATCTTTTATTTTTTGATTATAGCCCAATCACTTAGCGAAAAAAAAAGGCCTTTGATACAAACATTAGAATTGGCGTAGTTTCTAAGGATAATATTTTAATGGATTTGTCTCGATGCCGCAAAGAATTCTTGCTTGGGGGTTCTAAATATCGCCATTTTTCCAGAATGGGGGTAATAAATTTTCCGGCTTTTTTATTTTGAATATACCGACATGATTGTACTCGAGGTCTTAGAATTAAAAAAAAAATACTTTTAAATTGCTATGTGCTCACATGATCTTGAAAAGTGACAATTTACTAAAAAAAAAATGTATTTTGTGAAGTTTTTTGTATTTGGTAGTTAAATTTTAATAATTTAAAAAGAACACGAAAATACTATTTCTAATTGACTTTTTTATTATAGGTTACAAAGTTTAGTTACACAAAGCCAATTAAAGTAGGATTAAAATCATATATTTTTAATTTTTCAAGGTAGAATTTTAAAATTTGGTATTGTTAATGTCCACCTATATCCCAATTTTTTATTGGATAGGTAGCGCCTCATTCGACCTAACATTAAAATTTAATCAAAGGTCATATTTTTCTTAATAACTTAAAAAAGACAGGCATATTTAATATAATAATGAATATGTGTAGCTGGAAGAATTAAAAAAAAGTTTTGGTAAGATTTGACCTTTTAAAGACCTAAATTTTTGTTTCGAGCACCTACGTAGAACACGGGTTTTTCTAAAAATTTTGCTCGATATACATATAGATGACCTTTTGTGAGTAAAAAGCCGCAACAAATCGAATCAGGCATAAAATTTAAAAATCCATTGAGTCCTTTTTACGCTATAGGCAAGTTAAATTGACATAACCTGTGTTTAGTCGTCCGCCTTAAAGAAACAGTTCATAAATATGAGGACTTCAGCTTGATTGCAAATAAAACGATGAATGATCTTTGTGTTTTTCTATGAAGCATCCCCCCCCCCCCCGAAGTCAGTTCCTGGGTGCGCCAGTGGAAATGTTACATGTGACAGAAAGCTCTATAGAAACAACAGAAATAACCAATATACGGTGGGAACGAAGAAAAGAAGAAGAAATGGCAGAAAAATGCAGGCTACTAGATCCAATTCAATTAAATGAGCTTCAAGAAAATGTGGTATCCTATATATGTGATTTTGTAGTTAATTCTATTAGCAGATTTTTACGACATGCATGGATCTTTGAAGTTGATTAAGAAAATCAAGAGTACTTTATCCATCCGTGAATGTTCAGATAATTGGTCAAAATTAGATCTATTAAAAATCTTTTTAATGTACTGAGTTACCTCTTACCCATAGATCAATTTAATAATGAAGGCAACTCGAGCATTAATATCCAACGAAAATATCTTTAGCTGCTTAGAAAATCATGTTTTTGATCAAGCACACTATGAAAAGATGCATAAAAATATGTTAATGGAAAAATTGCAAAAAAAATGCTTCAATAAGGTCAAATAGCTAGGGATATAAATTAAATCTGGAGATAAGCAAAGAAATTAAAATAAACTAAAAGGCGCACTCCATATAATGAAGGCAAATTTCCAAATCAGTAACCAAATCTAGGAAATTGCTGAGGGACAGTTATGACAACATTGTAGAGTCGCGTTCTGATTGGTGCTGAAGCAATATTTAAAATGTGACGGTTTCATACAGATGTGTTGTTTACCCGTTTACTTCTCATGCATTTTTATAAAATCTTAAAACCAAACAATAACAATTGCAAAAAACACAAAAAACTAACAAAAACCCAACGGATTGGTCGGACCTAAGATGGCAAAATGTGCCTCGACAAATCAATAACCTTTTTGCCCTGGTTGTCAGATTGTAGGGAGTAAATGTCCAAATTCTGATTTCACTAATTGTTTCTAGAAAATAAAACAAAACATTATGTTAAATAAACTTCCTTATGCATTCTAAACTGAACTTCTTCGGCACTATATCTACTTTACAAGAATAATGTATAATAATTATGGAAACTCGGCAACCGCGGTCTAAATTTCTGGAATTTCAGCCTAGATGTGTGATTTGTCTAATGCTTTTTATGCGATTTCTAGTTTATTTTAATTTCTTTCGGGATAAGGTGAGGGATCAGCTAAAAAGACTGTTATTGTTTAGGCACCAGTAATAGATACATATTTATTTTATTTAAGTTTAAGTTAGTGAGTAGGAATTTTTATACTTTTTGAGGATTAGATTAGATTTTTCTTTATTTAAAATAATGTTTTCAAATTGTAAATATCATGGCAAGTATCACTTGCACATTTACTTTTTCACGACGTTTCGATTCCTTATGTATATATACTAATACTAACAAAAACTAAGACTACCTAACCTTATATATTAGCATGCGTTCAGTGAACCATAAATACAATTGGTTGGATCCGCCGTTGGTACTTTGTAGATGGCATCTACGACGGAAGTTCAAAGAAACAGCATTCATACAGAATTTTTTTTCTCAACAGAACGTCACCATCAAGGATATTTGGAAACCCATACTTTTCGGAGGTAGCAGTTCAACTGTGAGGGGGCGGAGCCAACCAAGTGTATTCATGGTTCACTGAACACTAGTAGATATAGATATAAATTAGGTATTCTTAGTTTTTGCTAGTATTCACCTGATGACGATTGCAGATACATAAGCAATCGAAAGGTTGTGAAAAAGTAAAAAATAAAGACAATGGAAGTTCGAAACTCTAGTTGACTCTCAAGTATCATAAGTCCCAAATAGCAATCAATTGTTCATTTTGTGCAGAAAGCATTAAATTTGACACACTTATTCTTTAGACAATTTTTTAAAATTTTGGTCGAGGAAATCGATGATCAGATGTATAGGAGTATAGATGGCGGCGATTTTGTCAAAATGGACGTCTATTTTTTTTTAAATTGTCGAATCCATATAATTCGATACAGAGGAATTGAAAAAAAAATGACCACCTTGACCTTTATCGCCTTTGAAAAGTGATATTTTAAAAAAAAATGCATTTTGAGATTTTTTTTTCATAATTTAGTAAGCCGCGACAGGTCTTTTGTTGTAATTTTATAATTTAGAAAGAACAACAAAATAACTTTTCTAATTGACTTTTTGCTTACAGGGTCATTGGTTTACTTATACCAGGCCAGTTAAAATAAGTTTTTTTTAAAAAAGTTACATTATCATCCGCATCTTTTTTAGTTTTGGAGGAAAAAATCTAAAATTTGGTACGATTATTACAATTGTCAAGTCAATCAACTGATATTCTATCGGACGATGTGGCACCCAAATTTCCGATTTTCAATTTGTTAAAAGTTCATATTTCTTTAATAGCTTAGATAAGATATGCATATTTGATAAAATAATCGATTATCTATAGCTGAAGTATGTAGATTTTATAAGAATAATTTTGTTTGATATGGTCGTTGGTGGCCTATTTTTTTTTTGAGAATGTAAAAAAAACGGGGTTTTCAACGTTTTTTTCAATTCTTCCAGGCGAACAAAAATTTGGCTAGATATACACTTAGATGACTTCTGATGAATTAGAAGGTCCCAACAAATCGATTCACATATGAAAGTCCAAATTCTATCGAGCCGTTTTTACGCTATAGGCCAGTAAAGTTGACCTAACATGTGTTTAGTCGCCTCGAATAGTACCCTATTGTTCAATTTTTGCGGCAAGCATCAAATTTGGTACGCTTACTTTTTTATCAATTTTAAGGATAGTGGTCTAGAAAATTTATGATCGGATGTACACAAACCAAGTTGGCGGCGAATTCTTCAAAGTGGCGGTCATAAATGGAAAGTTAATTATGAACTTAATGAAGAGAAATTTGTCAATACTAGTTAAATTGACGTGCAACCTTCGATGAACTTGAAAAATGTAATTTTATTTAAAGAAAAAACTTTTCCAGAGCCTTTTTTTAATGTTTTATAATTCTGAAAACGGCGACAGGTCTTGTTTTATAATTTACATGACATCAACACATTTCTCTTAAATGACGTTTTGCTTACAGGGTGATCGGTTGAGTAAGATTTTTAAAAAAAGCCTCATTATCATCTGTTTTTTTTTTCTTTTTAAAAATCCTGATTTGATCTGTATTTTTTACTTTCACCTAAGATCTTGTGGTTTGGACAAACTTTGGATCCTATTTGGTTGCGGAAAACAACAACCCTATATATTCGTCCATAACGTAGCATGTTCTTTGGGTAAAGAAACATGTTTAGCAATAAGGTTTTGATGCCTTCTCAGGTTGCGACAGTGTATCCTTCTTTGCTGGCCAAGGAAAAAAAAATTACGTGGAAGATATTTATATCTTCTACTCACCTATTGGAAGCGTTTAAATACATTTCTATGCCGCAAGATGAATTGCCATTAAAAATATTTCACATGTTGGAACAATTCACCATTAAACTTTACGACGCAAAAGCTGAAGTAGATATAACAAAGAGCTTCAGTTATTGCCTTCAACCTTCGCAGCGTTAATGCAGCATTCTTTACGGAGCGCTTATCAAGCAGGACATATTTGGAGTGGCGTGTTGGACATGACAAACTTAGCTAGTCCTAACCTCTGGGGATGGATCAGAAAAGAAAGCGGCTGTTGGGAACCGTGTTGGTCAGAGCTGTCACCTGTTTGGGAAACATGCAGAGATCTAGAGAAATGTGCATGTAAATCAGAGTGCCAGTCTAAACGCTGTTCATGCAATCGTCTAAACCTTCCCTGCACCCTGCAAGTCCACGGGAAGATGTGTAAATAAATTGTGAATTGTGAGTAGCAACTTCTAGGTCTACTTGTTATTTAATATAACTATAACTTCTTTATTATTATTTAATAGATCTTCCAAGTTCGAAGGTTTCGTTTAGTTTTGAATATTAAGTCAAAGTAAGTTTCACGTAAAAGTTGTCATTTATATATATTTAGGGCAATAAATTTTGCAACTTACATGTATTAGTCTTTATATTTTTATAAACGCACTATAACTTTTTTTATTATTTGTGGAAACGTAGCAAAACATCAAATGTTATCAAATTTAATTAATATTTTATCAGATTTAATATCGAATGTTTCTATGGCACGTCGTCCGCAGCTTCACCTATCCAAAAAAATTTTAGTTGATAAGTTAGAATTAACAATTCGTAACCAATTTGAAAATTCTTCTTTAAAAAGCAAGAAAAAAAAATGTTAATGTGGCTTTTAAAAAAAATCTAACCAAAACAAGACCTGTCGCCGTTTTCAGAATGACAAAACATTTAAAAAAAAAAAGGTTTCTGGAAAAGTATTTTGCACCTAAATTTAACTAGTGTTGTCAAATTTATCTTCATTAAGTTCTATAGATTCAAGTATATTTTTTTTTGATAAGTAACTTTTGATTTAAGAAGACCGCCACTTCTGTACATCCGATCATCAATTTTCTTGACCACGATCCTAAAAAATTGTTAAAAAAGTAATTGTACCAAATTTAGTGCTTTCCGCAAAAAATGAACAATTTGGTATAGTAGAGTACTATACGGGGCAACTAAACACATGTTAGGTCAACTTTACAGGCCTATTGCGTAAAAACGTCCCGATAGAATTTGGAATTTCATATTTGAATCGATTTTTTGTAGCCTTCTTATTCATCAAAAGTAAGCAACGTGTATATCCAGCCAAATTTTTCATTCGCTAGGAAGAATTGAAGAAAACGTTGAAAACCCGTTTTTTTTTTACATACTCAAAAAAAAAATTAGGCGACCAATGACCATATCAAACCAAAATTATTTTTATAAAAATCTACATACTTCAGCTATACATAATCAATTATTTTATTAAATATGCATGTCTTATTTGAGCTATTAAAAAAATATGAACTTTTATCAAATATAATATCGTAAATTTATCAGTTGACCTTGACAATTGTAATAATCGTACCAAATTTGACATTTTTTCCCCAAAAACTAAAAATATACGGATGATAATGTAGCTTTTTTAAAAAATCTTACTTTGACTGGCCTGGTATAACTAAACCAATCAACCTGTAAGCAAAAAGTCAATTAGAAAAGCTATTTTGATGTTCTTTCTAAATTATAAAATTACAAGAAAAGACCTTTCGCGGCTTACTAAATTATGAAAAATTATCAAAAAAAATCTCAAAATGCATTTTATAAAAGGTCATACGTCAATGTAACCATTTTTTAATTCCTCTCTATCGAATTATATGGATTCGAGTATAATCTTGTTTTGATGGCGAACCTACAGTTTAAAAAAAAATAGAAGTCCATTTTTAAAAAAATCGCCGCCATCGATTTCCTCGACCAAAATTTTAAAGAATTGTTTAAAGAATAAGTGTGCCAAATTTAATGTATTCTGCACAAAATGAACAATTGGGGACCTAAGCTGGACGACTATCACTTAGTCGTATATAATAAAAATAATGTTGTTTATTTTGTCATTATTTCAAATTATATAATGCATATACCGATCAAGTACATCCATTTCCTAAGGAAAAGTTGTATCAGAAGCTTTCATTTTATTTTATTTTTTTTAATAAAACCATTAAAAATTTATCTCCGTTGCAATTCTGATTAAATAGCTCTTTAAAAAAATTGCAGTCGCAAAACAACATCTACTTACTCGAGTTTAAGATCAACCAAATCAAAAATAGTTAATCTGTGAGGTCAACTTGTCGCTATCAAATATGGCACTAATTATAAAATATATGGAATTGGACACTTGTCGTTTTGAGAGTGAATTTGAATCGTCGAAAATCGCTTTTTGCTAACAACGCCGCATTTTTTAATAGACATGATCCCATTAGATGGCTCTGTGTGTACCATATTTGCCGCGTTCAGGGCGTGCTCCAAATTGACACGGGCGAAGTAAAGTATAACCCGCATCCGGGCCGTAAATCCAGTTTTATTTATTCCACTTGGTCCACATAATATATTTAGAATAATTGTTGGAAACCATTTCATTATTTTTACATGGTTTATAGATAAATCTCTCAAAAACAACTTACCGCCATTTTTAAGATACAGCGACAATGTAAAAGCATTTTTAAAATTTTTAATTGTCTTATTTAAAGTTGAAGTAATACTTTTCCGCACGCACGGAAAATTGCAGATTTTGTTCGAGTGAGTAAGATAAGGAAAAGATGCTTTTCGCACAGGTTAGGCACAAACAATTTTTCCACAGAAAATTAAAAACAATATTTTGTGTATAGTTTTGCAGAAAAAATATGTCTGTCGAAAAAAATTTGAGTGCTTGAAAAAAAATCCTGCAAATTTTTTTCAAAAAGAAGTTTTATCCAGTACATCGCGTATCTCCTATACGGCACATACACTCCATTCCAAATTGCTGCGGACCAGTTTTTTGACCCTGACATGACAGTTCCATTTGGCTATTGTGTTTAATTGTCAGCCGCCATATTGAAATTGATCCGGATAATTTGGAATGAGGTGTATACCAAAGCGTTGCGGTTGGTAGGTGGGCGCAAGGGTGAAGATGACGCTCCCGAGCTCTACGTGACCTATAAGAGGATAACTCCCACTAACCCGGTTCGCACCTATGCGTGCCCATCCTGTCAATCAAAAAAAAGCATAACTTGATGAGTCAAATGAGAGGGCACGCATAGGTGAGAAACCACGCGTACTGTGATTGCAAGTTTTTGGCAACGAGGCTTTTGTGCGTCCCACCCTGACTCAACAAACTCATCACTATGTCCGTGTCGCACCACGTGAGTTTTTTAAGTCAAGGGCATTTATCGCGGAAACAAAAACAGCGCAAATCTATGACACAGAGCAAGACTTATATATCTCAAAAACAACTAACCGCGACAATGTAAAAGTATTTTTTTATTTTTTTTTTGAAATAATGAAATGATGATAATGTAAAGTTTTAAGATTTTTTCAATTAATTATTTATTCCAAAAACACCCCCGGAATAAGCCTGGGTGCGCCACTGCTATAAATATAAGAGAAACCTCTGCACCCGCAACAACCGCAAAAATTTTTTATGGCATGTCTTGTCTTAGTGTAATCTTGGTAATACCGAAAGAGTATCTGCGTGTTTTTTACCCACTATAATCTACATACATAGCAGAAGATTCGTGGCGTCGACCGTGAAAAATTAACCGCGAAACCCAAAACCGCGCGACACAAAAACGCTCAAGTTTTTACAGCGCAAACTCTTTCTGCGCTCAGGCAAGTAGCGCGCCTACGAATTCCGCGCAAGTTATTACAGCGCCTAAAAACATTTAAAGCGCAAAGTAAGAATTTTTTTTGGTTTCCACAACCTCCTCATTACACGGTGAGTTAACCCAACCCGCGGAAATCACTCTCGAGAATTTGTACTACGCGGTTTTGTTTTCCGCGAGTTTTTCCTGCGCTGGCGCGATTGTAGAAAAGTGCGGTAATTACGTGCGCGGATTTTGTATATGCGCGGTATTAAACAAGCGTGGTAATTACGTACGCGGTTTTAGGCTGCGCGATTCTACTCATTGCGCGGTTTAAGACAAGCGCGATAATTACTCAAGCGGTTTTGGTTTTCGCGTTAGATTTTTCACGGTCGGCGTCGCCAACTATAGCAGAACAGTAGCGTAGATATTCTGCCTCTTTTATTATGAAAGGAAAAAACAAAGATCAATATTGTTTTTATCGGAGGATTGGGAACTAGAGGTTTTTTACGAAAGAACGCGTCATCGACGTCATCTTTTACTTTCTTTGGTGTGGAGTTACGAGTGTGTTGGTTTTTTTATTAACTATTGATTTTGTCATTTTTTAGGTATTAAAATTATATGTACTAGATTATGTTTATTTTATCTTACCTTACCGAAATCTAAATTTAGCAAACTAAGTAAAAAGGCCACCAAGTCCAAAAACCCTCTTAGAAATTTACATTAGAAATACCACACTGAACAACCCACTATTTGCCTCAAAAAAGGCGGATTTACAGACAAGCAGAAATCTGGTGCTTGCGTGTACACATGTACTTTGTTTTTAATTTCCAGTGCATGCTGACGAGGTTAGCGATAGCTTTACCAAACGTTACATAAGGCAGTAGAGCATCCAGGAATTGACGTAGGAGAGGGGGGAGGATAAATAATGAAAAAAACCTAATTTGATGTAACTAGGCTTCTGGTGAGGTTTTAACCCCAAAATCCCCCTCCCGCTACACCACTACATAAGGGGGGGGGTCATGCCTCAGATACATAACGCAAATTATCAATTAACTTTTTTTTCTCTGATTTTTAAAAGACGGTATCTGTCGGGGAAACGTAACGCCGTTTTTACCCAATTTTGATCCCCCCTCCTGCCTGCGTAACGTTTCGTAACATTTAGGACTGCCCCCCTTAAAATGACCTAAAACCCGGTTCACATATATGTGCGAGTCCAATGCCCTTACTCAAAAAACGCAACGTAGAAGGTTACGCGACGTACTCAATGAAAGTCTCTAATTTCGGGTCACAAAAGTTTTTCTTGTTAACTTTGGTCAAAATTTTAATTTACTAACATTCCTGCTGCAACAGTTTTGCTCCGGCCTGTGTCTTGACCCTGCTAGGCCATGCAGGCGATTTATTTGAACGCTCCCTTTTTGTCTGCAGTAAACAGCGTCAACTAAAACTGTCAGTTCTGTGTTTATTTTCCTTTGCTGAACATCTCTGTTATAATAAATTAAACACACAAATATTAAGTGTTCTAAAAAAAAGGGTAAGCAATAATCTAAAGACCATTCCAATAAAAAGATTCATAATAGTTTGAGCGCTTAGAAAATAGAGATCTTCTGATACATGTAGTTTTGTCATGATGACGTACCAATTCTTCTGGCCATTATAACGCTAGACCTCTAGGTTGGCAATCTACCCCTCTTTTTTTTTTAAAAAAAAAGTTAAACGTTCTTAAAAAAATGGAATGGGTCCGACATAACATTAAAATAAATTTGCAAAATTTGAAAGGCGGATAAGCCAATTTTTCGGAAAGTCAGTTAAGTTAATTCCAGTTAGCATGTTATTCAAGGGGTTTAAGATGCGCCAACGTCGAATTGCTAGGATAGTAGTCACATATATTTTTTAGCCATAGTAACGTTGCGTCTTTAATGTGTTTTTGGGCCAGCGAAAATAAGATAAAATTTGACAGTAGTTATTTTTCTTAAAGATAAGGATAACATTAACCACATTTTTAAGAGGTTTTGGGCAGTTAAAAATAACGCGCTGTTATCTGTCGAATAAAATTCATTTAACTGATGATAGCGTACTTTATTTCTTCTTTTGAACACTGATGGTAACACAAATTACAAAACTTTGACGAATAACATATAAAAATTTAAGGTTAGAAATAAGCACAAAAGCTGTGTCTAATAAAGTTAAGACTATTTCATTTACCTCCCCTCTTTTTGCTAAGTGTGTAGCCGCACAAATAAGCATAAGCACAGAAAATGTTAATTTACGTGGACTAAAAAGTCCCTTATAAATCGGTGGTAACCTTAAACGGTATAGTTGCTGAATATGCCGTTGCCGCTCAATATAAACCTGCCGAGCGAGATCGTAAGCAACTGACGTGAGCATTCTCAATCCAAAATGCAGTTTTACAAACTTTCCAGTTTTTTTTCAAAGTATTTAATTATTTAAATTTAAAAAAAAACAAACAAAAAAGTAGGGTTAGGTAATTTATTGTACTAAGAAGACATACTTCACCACAATAATAGTAAAATATGGCGTGAGTATTAAGAACAGACATGCGTTTGAGTGTCAGTATGGCAGCCCCCTTGTAGCTGTGATTTTTTGCTGCTGACAGCACGGGCTTTACTCCTACAGTTTTCTTTTTACCTACGTGAATTCTAGCCTCAGCTTCTCAGCTGTTATTTTTGGTGGTCATTTCGAGAAAATTCCTAGATTTTCGAAATAACTTAGCAATTTCTTAACTTTTCGGCTGTTTTTCTATCGGAAAATGGGTTGGAAGAGTGCCGATTTAAATCCCGCACCGGTAGAAATGACAGTCATAGCTGAGTCAGTTTCAGTATCGTGTTTGGCGGAAAAAATTACCCTGTCCACTCTGAGCTGCGAAGCGAGGGCAGCTGGACAATAAAACTAAAGCTAAAAGACTTTAGTGAAAAGGTCTGTTTTTATTTGTGTATCGCACACCAAAGCATACAAGAATGAGCGCGTTTCTACCTTTTTTAGTTGCCAATGAATTAAGTTATTTCCCTTTAATTTTGTGCCATATGGCCGATTAAATATCTTAAGTAAAAAGTGATTACTTCAATTGAGCAACAGCGAGCCCAGCAACGAAGCACTTGGCAAAATATTGGGTTGCGCTAAGTAATACATAGCCATTCCAAAAATAAAAAAGTGATATTTGTCTTTCACAAATCAAGATACCGGCGACTAAAATAAAAAAACCTAATTTTTCTGTCCATTTACATTTTTTCACAAACTAAAGCAGTTTTCGGATGAGCTAAATTATGCTTACGTACTGGATACTTGCTAAAAACTTTAATTACTGATATAGTTCCCTTAAAAAAAAACTACAGCCCTAATTGTAACATTACGTTATTCTAAATAATATAAAATATGTAAAAAAAAACAATATTTTTGAATCAATTGCTTTTCTTGAGAGAATTTAAGTGTTTTTTGTGTCTTACGAAAAATTTTTTTTCCTTAATAGTCCGCCATTCTAACTGAGGTATAAAAATTAATGATAATTTGACACAAAAATTTAAAATTAATTTAGCTCATCCTAAAACTGCTTTTGCTTTTAAAAAAATGTCAACACGCATAAAAATAACTTTGTTTTTTTTTTAGTTCAGTCGCCGCCATTTTGATTTGTGAATGACGTGTGTCATTTTTTTTTAAATTTTTTAGACAGGCGTCCCCGATTTAGTACAAATTGATATATTGCATGACCCTAGTGTAAATACTACACTATGTTTTCTTAAAATTGTAGCAGAGACGAACTCATTACTAATAGCATCTAATAAAAAAAAATATTTTAATGTTTTCTATAGGTTAATAGGCTCTCTATGTTTGACATATCACGCACCATCTTTGTACCATCTTACAAACTTTAATTTTTTTTATTATGAGATCAAGAAGCCGGTCAGTAGCTTTAATGTGGGTTAATTTTTTTTAATCTGGCCGCCATTTTCTTTTGAAGTGACGTGTCAACTTTTTTTTGTTGTTATCTATGTTTTTACATGATGATTACAAGATAAAACTTTCATTGGAGAGAAAAACTGGAAACTTTGATTAAAGTTTTATGTGCGAACAAAATCAAACTATAAAAATTTGCCACCTTCCACAAAGTAGCCAACATAGTTCAAATTTCAAAAATCAATAAAAAATTTTATCTCTAAGTAGTCCAAGTCCACCTTAAAATATAGGACCTCACAAAAAAATGGGCTAACACTTTAAGATTTTTACCATAGGTAGGGGTATGTTTAGGGATACCAAAAATACAAAATTGCCACCTATAAAGTGTAGCAATACAATATGGCAACACTGTAAACATTAAAATTTTAAATGCCTTTCTAAAACTGGCCCCTTTAAACTGAAAATAACAAAAAACTCGAAGGACCATTATTTCGTGATTTTTAGAACGACGCCTAGGGAACAACGATTGCAATAAATTTTGTTTTTATTCTTTAAATTATTTACGCAATTATTATAAACAGAAAAAAATGGGGGTGCCACCTGAGTTCACTTTAACAATTAATTGACGTCCATTTTAAACTCGCCTTGTAAAAACATCATAAACGCCACTATCTCCTATACTATAAAAGCTAGGACAATAAATCTTTTTTTGTTCGATTGGTATTTTCTTTCTACATAAAAAAGCTCTTATACGTTAAGTTTAAACAATTACGTTTGGCCACTGAAATATAAAAAGCACATTTTTTAATGGAAAAAAATTAAACAAATGACTTTTTTTAAAAAAATTATTTGGTGTAAAAAAACCCACCATTATGAAAAATTCAACGGGTTTAAAGTGAGTTAAAAATAAGTTTAATTGTTTTTGATAAATCACGATATGACCCAAAAATTACCAAATTTGCAGAAATAATTCATTACATAAGTGCTTCACAATTGAGCTGTATAATTTGTGCTGCTCCTTTGATATGATTAGTACAAGTTAAATCTATAGGAGTACCTATATATTCAATGGCTCTGGGGGGGGGCTTGAGCTCCGCCCGAACTATAGTATGTAATGCGTTACAAAACGGCAACCTTGGATTTTTTTTTCAAACCATCTAAACCAAATGTAAATATATTTTTTTGAATTAGCCAAGTCGTTCGAACGATTAAAAAAGCTCATACTCACGTTTTTGTCTCTGGGAGTTCTACCCAGAAACATTCGTAGCTTCGAAAATCATCAGAAATACCTAAAATAAGAAGAAAATAAAAATATAAAAGAACTAACGGATAAATTACGGTAGCTGAGTACTTACTTTAAGGGTATAATTAAAGCCGTGGTAAAAACATCATCTTCATTGGTTTGATAAGAGAATGTGTTGCCTTAACGGGACTTGGGTATTAATAGGCCCCACCATATCAGGAATGTCGTAAACCAGATACGTTCGCCATGTTGGCGCAAAATTGATTATTAGAAAATTTTAACGAAAGTATCCAACCGGCTGGTCTATTCCTAAGCCAACCACCCGTTCAGTGTCTCAATCCCGAGCTGAAGGCAATTAAACTTATATTTAAATTCAATGAATGAATATCGACTCAGTTTTGAAACTGCAAGCATAATGATTTAAAAATTTACAAAATAAAAATTACAACCGGGTGGCTACTTTCGGAGTCGGAGTTTAATAAATTTGAGGAAGGAAAGTCATTTGAATAAAATTTTGAAAAAATTAAATTTGGAAAAGTTAGAAAACTTTTTGAAACCGTCATATAAAAATGACAAAGTTTTCTCCACCAGAATATTATCTATAATAGAGAATGAACTTCACAACAGCTAAGAGCGTCTGACTATAAACAGCAACAAAATCAACAATCTAAGATATGCTGACGACACCGTCATAACTGCGGACACGCTGGAGGGTCTGCAAGAGTTGGTGGATCAGCTTAACTTAAATGTTGACAAAAAGAAATGATGATTGCCAAAGAAGAAAAATCAGTTACTTCAACCGAAAAGAAACTAAGAAACAAAAGATCACAAGATCTTGGGTGGAAATAACGAAAATTCAAACTAGTGATGAGCCCACGCTGGTTACCCAGGGCGAAACATCGTTTAATCATTTCTCTTTTCACTTTGATATTTTGTGTGTTCCTTGTGGGATGCTCATCCAAGTTTGAATTTTCGTTATTTCCACACAAGATCTTGTAATCTTTTGTTTCCTATGCAACAAGTCCCTGAAAGAATCGAACAGGTCTTATTATCTTTTATATTTCTTCAAAATGATCAGTTTTAGGTAGTCACGATCTGAATACAACTCTTCAATTTCGGGTGCTTCGTTGCTAATTGTTTAATCTTGTATAGATAGAGTATGTAACGTAGGTATTCTTTAATTATACTTTTACAGTAAATACTCAGCTACCATAATTTATGCGTTAGATATTTTTATTTTCTTCTTATTTTAGGTATTTGTGGTGATTATCGAAGTTACGAATGTTTCTGGGCAGAACACCCAGAGACAAAAATTTGAGTATGAGCTTTTAAAATCGGTAGAATGACTTGGCTTATCAAAAAAAATATCTACATTTGGTTTAGATGGATTTGAAAAAATTTTTTTAAGGTTGCCGGTTTGCAATGCATTACATACTTCATATTTTATAGCATTGTCTTTTTTATTGGCGTAGGTAGGGCGGAGCTCAAGCCCCACCCCCCAAGCCATTGAATATATAGGTACTCCTAAAGATTTAACTTTCCTAAAAAAATAATAATAAAATGGTTATCTGAGACTATGTTACTCAAGCCCTCCCCCCCCTAGACAATCTCTGCGGAAGCCACTGTATTTTCGACATTCTTAAAATTACCTATAGTACTTGTACTAATCATATCAAAGGCGCAGCACAAATTATACAGCTAATTTGTCTAGCACTTATGTAATGAATTATTTCTGCAAATTACTACGTGACTTATCAAAAACAATTAAACTTATTTTCAACTCACTTTAAATCCGTTGAATTTTTCATAATGGTGGGTTTTTTTAATTAGTTAAAAAAAAGTCATTTCTTTTATTTTTTTTCATTAAAAAATGTGTTTTTTTTATAAATTTCAGTGCCCAAACGTAATTTTTTAAACTAAGCGTATAAAAGATTTTTATGTAGAAAGAAAATACCAATCAAACAAAAAAATATTTATTGTCCTAGCGTTTATAGTATAGGAGATAGTGGCGTTTATGATGTGATGTGTCAAAGTGAACTCAGGTGGCACTGACAATTTAAAGAATAAAAACAAAATTTATTGCAATCGTTGTTCCCTAGGCGTCGTTCTAAAAATCACGAAATAACGGTCCTTCGAGTTTTTTGGACGAGATATTTCAATTGTGTTTGGGTGACATATGACAATTTTGTTATTTTTCGTTTAAAGGGGCCAGTTTTAGCTTAAATACCAAGAAAAAAATTTTCAAGTAGGACCTACAGATTTTGAAATAAAGCCATTTAAAATTTTAATGTTTACAGTGTTGCCATATTGTAGTGCTACACTTTATAGGTGTCAATTTTGTATCTTTGGTATCCCTAAATATACCTCTATCTATGATAAAAATTTCAAAGTGTTAGCCCATTTTTTTGTCCTCACCTGCCTGACACTTGGACTAAAAGAAGAAAAGCAAAAAACTCGCAAATAGGCAAAACTATAGATTGTACTATTGACGATTTTTTTACAATTTTGCGACCTCTTTTGAGGTCATTGACAAAATATGTAATTTGCTCCCTTTTGAAAAGACGTTCATATTGTATAATTAAAAAAAAGAGAAACAAAAAAATTAACTTATAAAAGTAATGCAAAAAATGCGCAAAGTTCAAAACGATTTGTTTAAAAAAGATAATTTAAATTTGCCACCTAGATATTTTCTTTCAAAGTTAAATATCAACATGAAATTTTATTTATTAAAAGTAGTAAAGTTCAAAAAGACGGAAAGGTGAAAAAAGAGTTTTACTTAGTGAAGTTTCGGACAAAAAACCCCCGGAAAAACCTCAATTAGATTCTTCTAGACATTCCAGTAAGCATTTGCCAAAAATTTTTATTTTGTGGCAAGGCAATACAGATGATTTTTTAGTCCAAGAACGTCAAAAGTTCGAAAATAAACGGCAAAAAGTATTTTAAAATAGAAAATGCCAATTCTAGGTTCGGCATTCAAAAAGTAACCGCCCAGCACAATGATGAGGGTCATATATAGTGTGGGTCACAAAAAATGAGACCAATAGTCGAATTTATAAGAAAATTACATAACTGAAAAGAATATCCAAAAAACATCCCGAACACAAAAATCTATCACTTTCAAAAA
Source organism: Oxystoma pomonae (assembly GCA_963921995.1). Taxonomy (NCBI): domain Eukaryota; kingdom Metazoa; phylum Arthropoda; class Insecta; order Coleoptera; family Brentidae; genus Oxystoma; species Oxystoma pomonae. Next base: position 54,933,650 of record OY998170.1, on the reverse strand, counting down.
TACTTTGGCTATAGTTTGAGAGAGACAAAAACGATTTTAAATTTTTGAAAATGCCAATATTCTATTAGATATCATTGCCAGTAAAAGTAGGACTTAATTTTTTAACGTCTTTAATTTAACACCGATTTTTATAAGTGATACATTTTTATGTTCATGTTCGAAAGCTCTCAAAAAATTTTTTTCAGCAAGTAGCGCACAGAAAAAAAGTTATATAAGGGGTGAAAAATTTTCAAATTGTCCACCATCTTGAATTTTTACAAAACGTTATTTTTGACACTTTTTATGAAAAATATGAAGTATATTCTTTCAAGTAATGTATTTTTTTTTAAATCGGACCATTGGTTTCCAAATTATACGCAATCCAAAAAGTCTCTGGCCCACCCTATAAATTTTTTAGTTGAGGACCTAACCTTGTTTGCCAAGTTTCAGGGCAATAGTGTGCTAGTCTACAGCTTTTAAAACTGGCGAATATGGTACGTTACACACTAGTCTAATCGATGCTTTAAAAGTAGTTAGCAGGAATCAACGGCGATTCTGATGTCTGGATGTGATATGTCAAAATTCCAAAATGGCAAAAAAAGACAGCAGGGTCAGTCCATATCAAGTCAACCAGGGTATTTTACCACACCATCTCCGATGTTGATGATTTTTAGTATACATGTTTTTCCTACCAAAAAACTGGAAAATCCAAAATTTCAGACTTTTTTGACCAGTTGTTTATTTTGAATTAATTTTTGAAAATCGAAAAAGTCACTTATTTGTCCTTAACATGTGCGCACAAAATTAGGAATATCCAAAGAACCACTTATAATAGAAAAGTAGGTGAAGGTTCATTTTAAAGCTCTTATAAAGACCTTTCATATGAGAATATTGCATAACATATATTGAAAAAAAAAATAAAAAAAAAAATTTTTGATTTTTTTTTGAAAAATTTCAAAAAGGCCATTTTTAATTTTTTCCAAAAAATTATATTATTTTCTTTAAAGTGTTATTAAACTATTCACAAAATTTTGAGATGGACAAATCATGGGTTCAATGTGAAAAAATTTATTAAAAATGTCACATGCATGAAAAATCGCCTATAAATAGACAATGCATTTTGGTAATTAGAAGAATATAATGGGGTTTAAAGCGATATTATAAAAATATTTAACAATATTTTATTTAATAAAAAATTATATCCTACGTTTCATTCTGTATCAGTAATCAGATTAACATTGCCCCCCATTGTAATATTTACTTACAAAACCTCTTTTCCACCGGAGACGTACTATTGGATGTTCCAATTCTTAGGAAAATATGCCTGTATAAACCTGCCAATACTTTTGTGAAATACTGCCTGTTTATTCCTGTTTAACATTAAGGACACACCTCCTTCATTTTATTGGTCTGTTTAGGTACATTGTGGGGATTTGCTGACATGAAAATTCCTGCATAAATTGATTTTAAATTTTTGGCAAGTATCTTCCTGATACAGCTCCAAATAATCGATACATAATAGTTCGACTGAAGGTTTATCAGAAGTCATCTCTGTGTAATTTTAAAAGTTTCAACTATGGGTGAGGCAAGTGGATGGACTAAATATAAAGTAAAGTGCTGTGATCCACTAGAGTTAAAAATCAAGCATTTTGGGAAATTAAGAAATGTGACCAAGTGGATGGGCAGCTACAAAAATGTCAAAATGGGAATGAAAATCTGTGATGGTTGTAGACTAAAGCTTTCAAAGGAGTTTAAGGCATCTGAAGAAGATGAGGCAGGGTAAGTAACAAATAGTATTTTTTAATATAAAATTAATAAACTAAACCAATTGCGTCAAGTACGGAGTGGAAAAATCTCATGGCATTATTTTGCATGGCATTATTTTGCATGGCATTATTTTGCATGGCATTATTTTGCATGGCATTTTGAGAATACAGACATTATGTACAAATTTCTTGGCATTATGTACACATTTTGGGTCAGTGGGTATTGTTACCCCCTTTTTAAGTTCTTATAAAAAACTAACTTTTTAAATTTTTTTAGACCCAGTCAAGTTCCAGAAAATGATCCAGATTTTCAAGATCCTGCTGAATCATTTACTCTTTTAAACAAGTCATTGGAGCTTCTTGGTGTGTCGCCGATTAAAAGAAAAAATGTATACAAAGAAAAAATTGATATTGTACAGCATACAATTGCGAAAGCATTTACAAAGGAATCAGATTCAACGCTAGTAAAGGAATGCCAGAGTGACGAAAGTGAAATGATTAAGCAGTTAAAGGACAAATTTTTAAAAACCGAAAAGAGGAGTGAGAAAATACTAGTTTTATCATGTTTACCTCAAAGTTGGAGTAGAAAGAAGATTGAAGAAGAATTTGGAGTTTCTCAATATTTGGCCAGAGCTGTAAAACAGTTAGTTAAGGACAATGGGATATTATGTTCTCCTAACCCCAAACCGGGAAAGACCCTTAGTGATAGAGTGGCCCAAATAGTTGTAGATTTTTACCAAAGGGATGACATTAGCAGGACCATGCCAGGTAAAAAAGATTATGTTGTTATCAGAAAATATGGAGCTGAAAAAGAATATGTACAAAAAAAAATAGTCTTAGCTAATTTAAAAGAAATTTATGCATTGTTTAAAACTGAGTACCCCAATGAAAAAATTGGGTTTTCAAAATTTTGTGAACTGCGACCCAAAAACTGTATACTGGCAGGAAAAAGTGGGACTCATACTGTATGTGTATGTACTATACATCAAAATATAAAACTAATGCTCAATGGCTCCAAATTAAATAAGCTATATGATGAAAATAACAGGCCTCTTGCAATATCTTATCATAATTGCCTTTATAAACTAATGTGTAATCCACCTTCAGTGGACTGTTTTTTAAGCAATAGATGCAAGCAATGTCCTGGAGTAGAACAGTTTAAAAATACGTTAATAGAAAAATTTAAGGAAGAATTAATTGATGAGGTCTCATTTAAAAAGTGGGTCTCAGTAGATAGGTGTACTATGGAAACCGTTGTTAAGAAAAGTGATGATTTTGTCCAGGAATTTACTGATGATCTTGTAAAACTTAAATCACATTCTTTTATTGTAAAAATGCAAAAAGATAGATACAATGAAATAAAAATTAACCTTAAACCTGGAGAGTCTTTGATCACTTGCGACTTTCCGGAAAATTATTCCTTTGTTATGCAAGATGAAGTCCAGTCTTATCATTGGAATAACAGCCAGGCAACCCTCCACCCTTTTGCCATTTATTTTCTAAGTGATGGTAAACTGCACAACCTGAATTATGTGTTTATTTCGGAAAGCTTGACACATAATACAATTGCATTTCATTTATTTTTAAAAAAATTAATGCCTGATTTAAAAATCAAAATACCAGGACTTAACAAATTTTTTTATTTTTCGGATGGATGTGCTGCGCAGTACAAAAACAAAAAGAATTTTCTGAATATATGCCTGCATAAAAAAGATTTTGGTGTTGAAGCAGAGTGGCATTATTTTGCCACCTCGCATGGCAAAAGTGCCTGCGATGGCTTGGGAGGAACTGTTAAAAGACTTGCTGCCAAAGCCAGTTTGCAGAGGCCCTATGACAATCAAATAATGACACCTCTACAATTGTGTGAAGAAAACATATCTGGCATTGATTTTAAATATTGCACAGAAGCAGATTATACAAATCATGAAATAATTTTGAATAAAAGATTTGCGGAAGTCTTAACAATACCGGGGACACAAAAAATTCATGCTGTAATTCCTCTTACAGAAAGCACGTTTTTGGCAAAACAGTTTTCTACATGCTTAGAGGTCGAAACACATAATCTTTTTAAAGGTGGAAGCATTATTTTGCAAAATATCGAGTCAGGGTTTGTCACTGTAGAATATGACAGTGCTTGGTGGCTGGCTTGTGTCTTGGGGAAAAATAATGAGAGCGGAGAACTGAAAGTAAGCTTTCTTCATCCACGAGGACCTGCCTCATCATTTTTTTACCCAACACCTCAAGATATTTTAATTATTAAACCAGAAAGTCTTATAAAAAAAGTTGAACCCAACACTGCTACTGGCAGAACTTACAATGTCAGCAAAAAAGAAATGTCAGATTCATCAGAAATTCTTAAAAGAAAGTTAAAAAAATAAATTTAAGGTATATAGTTAGTCTTAGTGTTTTCTGTCTAATTTTTATCAACGAAGTAGAAAAGTTTGTTTATTACTTTTTCGAGTTTAAAATAAAATAATTTGTAGATAAAGCCTCTGGGTATTTTTTAAAACCTGTGTCCATCCAACAAATTTATTTATTTTAATATCCAGTGCACTATTGGTGCTCCTAAAATATGTTTATTTTTTTAAATGCATGATTTTTAATGTACTTAATATTTTTGATATTTTTTTTGACATTGAACCCATCATTTCTCCATCATAAAATTTTGTGGATAATTAAGTAACACTTTGACCAAAATTATATATTTTTTTCAAAAAAATTAAAAATGGCCTTTTTGAATTTTTCATTTTTTTTTTCAATTTTTTATTTTCAATTTTTTTTTGTTAAAATTATGTTGTGATATTTCATAAAAAAGAGCTTCAAAATGACTTTAAAATGAGCCATTTATTACTTTCCTAGTGTAAGTGGTTCTCGAGATATTGCTAGTTTTGTACATTCTTGTTAAGGTCAAAATGCTGACTTTTTTATTTTGAAAAATTAAAAAAAAAACTACGAATCAAAAAAATCTAAAAATTTGCATTTTCAACTTTTATGGTAAGAAGAAAATATATACCAAAAATCATCAAAATTGGAATTGGTCGCGTAAAATTTTTGTGATTTTTTAGTTGATTTGATATGGAATGACCCAGCACTAACTTTTTTTTACCACCCAAAACTTCTAAGTTTTTGTTTTCTGATCACTTGTTTATTTTTAAACCGATTTTTTGGAAAGACAAAGACTCAATATTTATGATTTTTTTGCAAAACAAGACAAATGTCAAAAATTCAAGATGTTGGAGTAAATTAAAAATCAGTTTTGTCAATAAAGAGCTGAAACTTTTTTTTGATCAGCCTGTGTTTTTGCTTGCATAAAAATCGGTTCATTCGGAGAGTTGGAATTACTCAATGTGGTACCTCCACATAGTTCTAAATGCAAAAAAATCTTGACTGTTTTGCTCTTCTAATAACTTTTTGGTTATTTGGAAAATTATAATTTATTATTTTTGTTACAAGAAATGGCAACAATTTAAGATGGAGAGCAAATTATTTTATAAATTTGGAACTGGCTATTTATTAGAGATTATTTGAGAGATTGTAACTATTTTTCGAATAAGCTGAATTTTATGGGTATATCGTTTCACGTAAAATGTCTTCAATTTTTAATTTAACCCGCCAATAAATTTTTTACATGTGACGTTCTATGCAATAATAATAACAATATTTTTTTCTTTTTAAAAACAAGTTGTAGATTTTGTATTTTTTTTCACAAATGTACCGATTTTAATGGTAAAAGCCATTTTGTTCTTCTGCCTTTTCAAAAAGTGTAAACCTCATAAAAACCAATGAAAATAAAAGAGTTCTTGAAAACAATATTTTTTCTTCTTTAAAATAGGTTCTATATTGAACTTTGAACTGACGTAACTATTGTATAAATCAATCGAATTTTGTGAGTGGTATGTACCTTGTTAGTCGTGAAATGGCATAAGCTTTTTTATTTTTATACCTATATTTTTTCACTATTAAGTTCCGTAAAAAATTAACTTTCTAATGATACCAAATACTTTTGTTAATAATAATAATTTTTAAGTTTTAAAATCAATAATAACTTACTCTCGAATTTAAGAACTCCAATGCGAACTTTTTAATTGTAAATTTGGAATTCATGCTGCTTTCCGTCAGACCTGCTGACAGCTGTCAACAAAATTGCCAAATAAAAAAAGATGGTGGAAAAGTTATGGCAAGATACGTTAATAAAAAATTACCCTGTAAAAACACTTTATGACCAAGATGCACATAAATTTTGTGCGCGACATCATGTTTTTACTTTAAAATTTAAAAAAAAGATTGATTTATAAATTTAGAAAATTATATTATTCGACAACATTTCAAACATAAATTTTTAACAATAACAAACACACAGCGTAATACTGTGTATTTTTGAAAATTTAGTACTTTAACACCTGCGGGCCGAAAAGTGGCCCTGGGGCGTTAAAGTATTACGTTATTCGTTAAGCTCTTAAACGCGAGCGTTAAAGTGTAAGTGCCTTTTTTTTAAACATTTTTTTTTGTAATAAAGATCTTTTTTTTAAACTAAGTATTTTAAAATAATGAGCATTTTAAACTTAAAGGAAGATATTTACCAAGTTTAAGGAAAGTTTGAGTGTTAAAAATTGGGATCAGTATCGCTTTTTAATGTAAAAGCTCACTAAGAAAGGGGTTTAAAAAATTACCCTTTTGGGGATGAAAATAGGGCTAGAAATTTTCTGTATTACGAGTTGGTCTAAAAATGCGTATGTAAGATTTATTTGTGCCACCACCAAAACATAATCAGCTATAATTCTACAACCCTACCCTGCAAATTTTACTAAAAACACCGAAACACGTGTTGGTTTAAGAGCTTACCCACAAACTTTTCGGAACCTACACTGCTTTTCGTATTCTATAGTACAGAAAATTTCAACCCGTATTTTCACCCCCATGAGATAATTTTTTTTAACCGGTTTCTTAGTAAGCTTCTACATTATAAAGCCAAACTGACCCCCAATTTTCAAGTTTGTCGATTACCCATAGTGCTTTTATATTTAATCCAAAAGTAAAAAATTCTACCATTTAAAACAAAATGCAAATACTTTTACCATTTGAGAGCTAAGGAGGGGATATAACAAAATTCATACAAGATATTGACTTTAAAAAACAAGTATTTTGGATATATATAGCTTTCAAAAATAAAAATTGCAAAGGTTATAATATAAAAGTGGTCTTAGAGAAAAAAGTGATAAATTTACTTTTCTTGAAATAATTAAATTTCTTTACTCGAAGCAGTAGTAAATCAAGCGATACCAGCTCTTAGACCTTATTAGTGAAATTAGAATAAAAATAGATAAAAAACAAACATGTGCACTGATATCGCTTGATTTATGTAAAGCCTTCGACACAGTGAACCATAAAAATTTAATAATGAAACTTAAAAAACTAGGAATTAGAGGTCAAATTTTAGCTTGGTTCGGGAACTACCTGGCTGACCGCTACCAATATGTTTATATGGCTAAAACATAAAAGTTATTAAACAAAATAGTATGATGATGCTTTACTGTGATGACCAATGAGTAGTTTTCAGTGGTAAAAGTTTTTGCAAATAAAAGTCTATAATTGAATGAATTGACCTTAAATATAAACTGGTCAACAATTGAAGTGGCGCACCCGGATTTTTCACTCAAATTTGGGTTTAAATTATATCTGAACTGATGAGCCGATCTTGACAAAACTTATTTTGTTTGATAGAGCCATTCGTCTTTTATAAAGCCCGTATTTTGATAAACTTTACTAAGATGCAGTTAACTTGCTGGGAGGGGTTAAACACAAGGGTGTCAAAATCGAAAAAGTTTGTATGGCTACCATTTAAAACATAATTTTTAAAAAAATTTAAAGTCTTAAAAAGATTCATTTTAAGAGATGAGAAAAGTTATTTATAATTTTTTTTTGTTTTGCCTCTAGTTTTTGATATATCGTTTTTTTTTATAAAACAGTACTTTTTTGCTTTGAATGACTATGAGTGATGCACAGTTTAATTCAAATTATTCAAATTCGCTCAGATGAAAGCTATATAAGGGCTCTATAAAACCTTATCTTTCGTTAAATTTTAGGACCGTAGAGCGGAATGAGAGCTGCGTAAAATAAAAAAATAAAAATTTTGTGAAACTTCAATTTTCCACCACTTTTCACTGGACGTCAGTTTTTTGTATGGTTTTGCAAAGACTGTCCTTCTTACGCGAAATGGTTTTTGATTTTTTCAAAACTGTCACTACTAATGGTAAACTTTTTGTTTTCCACAATCTGTAATTTCCAGTGACAGAACTGCAATCTTTATTGTTTCCCCCACATAATCAGTTGCTATTTCAAAAAAGTTGGTTTACATTCAAGGTGGATGCGAGGAGTAAGGTGAGGGTGATAAAGGGGTGGGGGTGTATAAAAAAAACATTGCCATTTAAAGTATAGGTTGTGGGGTATCAATGGAGAGGTGGATGCGAGGAGTAAGGTGAGGGTGATAAAGGGGTGGGGGTATATAAAAAAAAACATTGCCATTTAAAGTATAGGTTGTGTGGTATCAATGGAGAGGTAAATCAATTTCTGTAAAATTTTTTGTTTACATTTTTTTGGGGGATACAAGAGTGGGGGCACTGGAAAAAAAAACATATTGATGTTTAAAGTATGGATTGTGGGGTATCAATGGAAAGGTAATTAAATTTACAGGGTTACAGCAGTAAGGGTATTAAAAAAAAAACATATATTGGCACGTAAAGTATGAGTTGGGGGGTATCAATGGACATGTATTTAAATTTTCATTTTTGTGGATAAGTAGGTAATACAATACAGACAGGTTCGAAAATCAAACGTGTGTATGAAACTTGGTGACGAACGTAGCAAATGCATGCAAGCCTTTGACAAGTGGCCCCCATGAAATCAACAGCAATTCGCTGATGTGCAATGACGACTTTGCTGGTAGTGTAGATTCGCCAAGTGTACAGTGGCGGTCAAATTGCCGGACATCTTCATGGCATGCCATTTAATAAATTACGAATTAAATTTTGGTCAACGGCATTCCATTCCTCTTGAAGCGCAACAGCCAATTCTTTTGGGTTTGCAGGTAGATGCCTTCGTCTTGCAAGACTGTCTGCTATACGTGACCCAACGTGTTCTATCTTATGGACATCAGGAGATCTAGCTGGCCAGTCCATTCTCTCAATATTGTTGGCATCTAAAAGATCATTTACAACCCTTGTACGATGGGATCGTGCGTTGTTGTCCACAAAAATCAGGTCTCAGGAGCCTATGGTATAACCTCGGGAATTAAACAGTGATCAATATACCTTTAAGCGTTCATGTTTTACTTGTTGGGTAAAATAACCAGTTTTGTTCGACTAGCATAAGTAATTCCGTTCCAAATAATAATACTCCCACCAATAAAAGTCTCACTTGAATTCACCTCCTCCAATCTGTCACCGTCCTCCAAACTGAAAGTCTACCGTCGTACTCGTAAAGTCGAAACCGGGACTCGTCGGAGAACATGCAACGCCTCCATTGAGGTGTCCTTCAGTTTAGATGGGCTGTTGCCCAACGACGTCTATCCGCACGAGGTCGAGGGCTTAAACGAGGGCAAGCGTAGCTACGTCTTGCATTAAATCCCGCTTCGTGAAGCCTTCTGCGAACAGTTTAATTTGCTATTACTACCCCAATGACAGCTCTTAGGGCATTATTAATTTGAATGGCAGTCTTGGTTCTATGACGTATAGCTTCGGTTGTCATCGTGCGATCATTCGTTCTTCTGTCCCATCCACCACCATGATGCATTTGAACGTTACCAAGTCCACGATGTCCTTGGAGAGCGCTATTAATACACTATCTGCCAATAGGAAAAACCCCTAACAGATAAACGAATCACGTCAGGAGAAAGAGACGCGGTACTTTTAAATTCAGTTTTTTTTAATGCTTTAATGCCAAAACACTAATGCAGAAAGAATTAAAATATTTTATTAAACAGCTAGGTAGGTACGGGTACTTTTTTTATTACTCATTTCATTAATTAATTAATTTCATAAATAAGAAATTGAAACAAATTTTTGTGTTTACACGCAAAGAGGGTGTGACAATATTTTTAGCAGAAGAATATTTTATCATTTTTAATTTTTGAAGAATGTCCACTGTAGGTACCTATAATTGCAGGTCATAAGCAATGTGGGTTATTCAAAAATCATTGAGCCCCTAATAAAGCTAATATATGTTTTATTAAATACCCTGTCCTGTACCTCACAAAATTTCAATTACTTCAACCCATACTTTACACATCAATATGTTTTTTTTTCCAATGCCCTCAATCCTGTAACCCTTAAAAGAATTTAAGCTAAAAATTTTAATCAGAAATTAAATTACCTTTCCATTAATACCACACAACCTATACTTTATCTACCTTTACCACCCTCGCCTTACTCCTCGCATCCACCGTGAATGTAAACCAACTTTTTTTGCAATAGCAACTGATTATGTTGGTGTAAACAACAAAGATTGCAGTTCTGTGACTGGAAATTACATATCATGGAAAACAAGGAAGTTTTACCATTATTAATAACAGTTTAAAAAAAAATCAAAAACTGTTTCGAGCAAAAGCAAAAGGTCTTTGCAAAACAATACAAAAAATTGACGTCCAGTGGAAAATGGTGAATGTGCGGAAGCCCAAATTTGAGTTTCACGAAATTTTAATTTTTTTATTTTACGTAGCTCTCATTCCGCTCTACGCTCATTTAAAATTTAATAAAAGATAAAGTTTTATAGAGCCCTTATGTGGCTTTCATCTGAGCGAATTTGGTGAATTTGAATCAAACTTTGCAGCAGCCATAGCCATTCAAAGCAAAAAAGTACTGCTTAAAAAAAAAACGATATCTCAAAAACTACAGGCAAAACAAAAAAAAATAAGAAATAACTTTTTTCATCTCTTGAAGTAGATCATTTTAAGACATTTAAAAAAATTGTTAAAAAATTAGGCTTTAAATGGTAGCCATACAAACTTTTTCGATTTTGACACCCTTGTGTTTCACACCTCCCAGCAAGCTAATTGCATCTTAGTAAAGTTTATCAAAATATGGGCAAACCAAAAAAGTTTTGTCAAGATCGGGTCATTAGTTCAGCCATAATTTAAACCCAAATTTGGGTGAAAAATCCGTGTGCGCCACTTCAATAGTTGACCAGTTTAGATAGATCCTGCTATATATAGTCAATTAAATACAGATCCTGTTACTATAGGCAATAGCTTACTAAAACACAGCGAGGTGATCATGTACGTTGGTATCCTGATTAATAACAAATTGACATTTGAAAGTCACATAGAGTATCCAAAGAGTATAGCAGGCTCTGTTGGGGTTTTGAGAATGTCTCAACTATATAATAGTTTTAAGTCCTTCAAAACAAGCCAATTAAAAATAGCTACATGTTACCCTTTCGTCACCCGTCATACATACATGGAGTTATCAAAAAGGATAAATATTCAACTATAAAGTTAAGAACTAGGGCCAAATATTGACCTACCTTCTGTTTCTAATTTGAAAGAAAAAAAATAACTATTTTTTGAAGGGGTATCTTTATACAATGGCTTACCAAGGAACTTAAGGGAATATTCAATGAAACGATTAAAAGTTTTGTTAAAAAATATTTAATAAATGAGGAAAGTACCTAAACTTTTTCGATTTTGACACAATTGTGTTTCACACCTCCCAGAAAGTTAATTGCATCTTAGTAAAATTTATCAAAATATGGGCAAACCAAAAAAGTTTTGTCACATCGATATCTTTTTTTTGGAAGGGGGTCCCCGCCAGTGCCTCTTGTATTTTTCTTCTCCCCGGCCACATCAATTGTAGCCTTAGGCTTTAAATTTTCATAGCATTTTCTTAAAGCTGTTTTTTGGCGGTGGGGCCAGTTGTTTGACTACTATATATTTTGCAATTTGCCCCCAAATTTCATCTTTTTGTTTCGTGATTGCCCAATCACGCCTTTTGCATTCTATTACGCTTGTAAAATCGGAAAGAACCGTTAGCAACAGCTCTTTTTCGGCTATAGTAAAATTTAGGGCGCGTAACTGTTTTTCGCCTTCTTCTTGCATTGTATGTGATGTTTTTCACCTAATTTATTTTGACACAGGAAAGAAAATATGACAGGTGACTTTTTAACAATTGTCAAATATTTTTTTTTGTTGGCCAAAAAGGAGCAATGCGTACATTTCAACCATTTTCTACTGTGGTGTGTGTGGTGGACTGTGGTAAGCTCAGCCAAGTTCTAACTTATCTTTAACTAGTTAAGACTTAAGTTACAACTTAAATTTATCCTAAAGTTAAACTAAAAAAGATAATCTAAAGTCAGAAAGTGGACCTTTAGCTTTGTTGTTTACACAACTTAGTTGATTTTTGTTTTGTAAATAGCTGGTCACACAATTTGATCCATACAGCTATCCTGACTTATGCCACATTAATGAGATCAAAATAAGTTCGAAACACGTATCTGTGGCTAATCTTAAGATTTTTTAAGTTTTAATGTATGTTTTAGAGAACATTTGCAAAGTTCGGTATGTTAATGGAGTTTAATAACCCCGATGCATATCCTTGGGTAATACCAAGTGAAGACAGGCCCTTGCTTCAAACTTGACAAACAACTATGTATATCCAAATATATAGGGTTTTATGATGGTTGATTTGAGGTTAAAAGAGAGGACCTAGCTGAACTTGTTATATGTCAACTAAAGATAATTTTATTGTCCACAAAATATGTAATTGCTATTTTTTTTTAGAAAAAGAGAAAAAAACTAAAATAATGCACCTTTAGGGGGTATCTTACCTCCACCGCATGGGGTGGGGTGGGTCCCCTCCCCAAAACAATTAAGGGGTCTCAATTTATAATAATACAAAGTAAGTTGCTTGTTTTATAAAACGCCCAAAAAAAAGTTGTAGCGCAACGACTGATAAGCTTTCTTATTTTTATTACAGAAAATTACAGGGTGGTAAAAAAAACTTCCTGCTCTTTTTTTAAAGATCTAATTTTCGATTTTTACCATCATCTTGGATGTTTCACATTTAAATTTGTTTGTTAAAAAATAGTAAAACTTGATCTTTTGGCTTTTTAAAAAGCTAAAATTTAAAAAATCGGTTCAGAATCAAAAAAGCACATACTATATATAACATTAATCCCAAACCTTGATAATCTTTGAATTAAAATGAAATAAAAACTTATTATTTTACCCCAAATTCATGACGCAAAATATAAAAAACTTTATATCTAAAACTCTCCAGCAGACTTTTCGAGTTTCTTAGAATACAACCCATACCATTTTATTTAAAAATAAGACGGCAGCGGTGAATTCCGCTTGTCCGTACTTTGATTTGTATACGAAATACCACGCCTCTTGGCCGAAGGAGCCAAAATATTGTGCTTCTTCTTCAAATGCATTCTCATATACGACTTAAACTTGGTCTCGTACGAGCAAATTTGACATTTGATCATTTCAGCTTCGAAACAATTCTTGTGTGTCATTAAATGAGTCTTCAGATTCGAGGTGCTCTTCAGTTGGATGGAACAAACGTGGCATTGGAAGGTTTTCCGTTCGCTTGGGTGCACGTGGACTTTATTTATGTGTTGTTTGAGATTTCCCTTCATTTTTGACTTATAATCACAGTGCGGACAAGGAAACGTCTCCACTTCTTCCATTCTTTTATGTATTTTTTCATGCATAACTAATCTGCCTTTGAAAAGCGACTTATAGTCACATTGATCACATCTAAAAATCATATTTTCATCAACCTGATCGATGTTCTTATGTGTTAAAGTGTGCCTGTACAAGTTGCCAGGATCCTTCATTTCAATCCCACACACATTGCACTTGGTGTCAGTAAACTTACGAATTTTGCCACGTTTGCGTTGCCCCAGATGCGTACCTTTCTTTAGATGGGCCGCGAGGTAATCTTTACATTTCGTTTGGTAAGCGCATATCGCGCATTTATAAACTGGTACTTCTTCTTCGCTTTTATGGGTGAGTTGGTGATTTTTAAAATTATACTTCCTTTTACACTTAAACCCGCATATTTCGCATTGAAACATTGGACATTCGCTCGGATCTTTATGCTTAAGAGCGTGTTTAGTCAAATTATACTTAAATTTAGTTCTATATTCACAGTATTCGCACTGATACGTTTGGCATTCATCTAGTGACTTATGTTTTAACATATGGGATGCTAGATACGCTCGGGTCCTAAAGCAAGCACTACATTCCTCACACATAAATTTTTTCTCGATCTCATCGGCAGGCTTATGTTTTATCATATGTGTCTTTAAACTACATTTAAATCTAGTCTTAAACTCGCATTTATCACAGGAGAACCAATCCGATTTCTCTTTGTTTTCACCCCTTTTTCTATTAAGCTTACTGGACGGTGATTTAGAAGGTTTCAAATCGGTTACTTGTTTCTTTTTATCTATCATTTTTGTTGCGATATGATGGGCTTCATACATGTGCTTTCTCAATACCAACTTCTTTCTGGTTTTAAATTTACAAAAATTACATTTTAATTTACTGGGATCTCTTGACGTAGCGTGACTAATATCTAAATGAGTTTTCATGCAACTATCGTCTTCTGCTTCAAAGAAACATAAATCGCATTTAATTGTTTTGAATTCTTGATGACTTCGCAAATGTTCTTTATACGCTAGGGCATGTGAAGTGTCAAAGGGGCATAGTTGGCATGTAAAAGAATTATCGCCATAGAAATCATTTTCTATAGGTTCCGTGGTTTCTTTAAACGGTTCATCGTCGTTATCAGGGTGGTTACTTATATCATTATTATCTACTGGTTTAATATAAATTTTACACCCACGAGGCTTGGGTGTTTTTTTATGCCTTAAATTAGACTTAAGGCGGGCCTTAAAAGAACAATTAAATACGATTATCTCCTTCCAGCCAACGTGATTAAAAAGGTGATCTTTCATAGATCGCCAACTTTCGGTTTTTTTGTCGCACTTTTCACATCGGAAAGCTTCTGAAGCCATTCGAATTTGATGAATCATTGTTAAGTGACTTTTTAAGTCTGCAAACAACTTCGTTTCGTAACTGCATGTGATACATTTGAACAGTTCCTTTTTCGACGAGTTTCTTTGACTATTTTCTCCTTCAGATGTTGGAATGGAACTGCGATAAAACAGAACGTGTTACCATCGCAAAACAAAGTTTTTTTTTATTCAATTTTCAAATTAATATATCCAAGGTTATAATAGTTCGCTTTAAGAGAGTATGAGTCAATACCAGTAAAAGTTTGTATTTAAGGGTTTCCCTAAAATAGATCTTGGTTTATAGTAATTTTAGCGCTACAAAAGAAATCAAAAGATCATGTTAAATGTAAACTCCATATTCAATAACAATAAAAATTCTACGAGTATATAGCTTATAATTAATTGTAATATTAAACTTTGTCACAATCCCTTATGTGCAGAGTATTGAATAATTCAAAAACGTTTTACCACTTCACTAAACTTCACTTCACCTCTCTACATGTGATTCGCTAAGTTTGCATCTTCTTCACTAGAGCATGGAAAAGGAAACGGGGTTTACTACCCATTTTTGCCATTTCTTTTAACAGTCATTGTCCTTAATTATTACGGTTTTATGATTCTCAGTAATTTTTATGCTTTCATACGCATCTTGATCAGATTTGAACAATTTTACATTTTCTATACTAACAAAATAACCGTTCCCTAATACATGATCCGCTACATATCTAGTTTGTCCTATATATTTCTTATCACAATAATTACAGCTTGTTTCGTTATTATTGGGTACTTATCGGTGCACAAGCTCGGCATAGCATAGACTAATAAAGTCGTCACTATTTTTGACTTATTTCTTTAAAATTTTCAAAAAATGTGTAAGATTGTTTAAACTTTCATGACATGACATTATGACTATATTACAATCAAAAGTCAAATAATTTCGGCCTACGTCCTTTGATGGGGGAGGGTCGGTAATTTTTAATAGAAAAAAGGAAATCTAAGCATTACTCGAGTTTTTCATGAATATCTCAAAAACTAGAACTCCCACTTAAGAACGGTTTTCATTTCAAGAAAGCCAAATCATTGGTTTATTTAACAAGATATCCGTTTTTGTTTAAAAGTAAGTGGTACAAAAACAACGGCTCGGTTTGGAGAAATGTTAAAATTTTAGCTTTTCCAAGTTACTTTCCTTTGTTCTAGTTTTTAGGTTTGAATTCCGAAATTATAATGGTTGACTTTAATAAATGATCCATTATCTAACCTTTCTTTTGCTGCTTTTTAAAATATTTCCTGGTACAGATTATGCTACTCATGGCCATTTTAGCACAAAGGGTACCGAAATAATTGTTTTTTTTTTTAAATCTGCACAGATATGTTGCCATTTTTGTTGTTATGTATATTTTTGAAATAACGTTTAAATATGCATTTAAATCTTGTCACAGTTTGTTCATTTTTTTTCAGTAGCGTCCTCAGCAACGGTTAAATTTGAAAAATCCACTAATACAAAATTGTAAAAATTTTTCTCAAAAAATAACAACGCAATACCTCTCGCTGGCATTTCTACAAACTCTACGAGATTTTGATAAGGCTATATTTTTTTTGTAACTCTATTAATTCCCCTTTAGGGCTACTATTACATATGCAAAAAAATTGAGGTGGGGCTATGCTAGAGAGGTTCTTCTATACCGATGCTAGTAAGTTCGTACGAAAATCGCATATTAGTCTGGAAGATGAGAAGTTTAATAAGGAAAAAATAATAATTAAGCAGTAAAACTTGGCATGCATAATAAGTAAACCCTTAAATAATTTTTGATAAATGTTACTTACATAAAGTTTTTTGAAAAGGGCCCCTATTTCTGAAAATAACATAAAAATTGTTAAAGGTTTAGAAATTATGGTGAAGCGATGAAACTTAGCACAAATGGTCATTGACCCCGCCCAATTTTTTTAGTCGTTTGTAACTTATTCGAGGTCTCTTGCCTAGGACCCCATTTCTCGACGTTAAACAAAAAAATAGGAAAATATTAATAACAGCCATCCAAAAACTGACAGAACTATCCTCGGAATCATCATATTAAGAACAAATATTTCTCGCTATATTAGCTTAAATTAAAAAATAAAAAGTTTTTTTGTAACGGGCCCCAATTTTTGAAGTTTTTTGAAAAAAAAAACAGCATTAAATATCACCTAAAGCATAACGATAGAATCATGGAATTTGTCACAAATGATCACTGGATCCCTTAGTACCAAATGTTCTCAATTCGCAAAGGACCCTTACTCCCGAAGTTAGTTTTAGAAAATGTACTTTTAACGTCAAAAAACAGCAAACTAACAGGTCGTGTTTTAGTAGAAAAGTAAACATTATTTGTTGTATAATGTCATTTTAAAGTCCTCTAGAAAGGCTCCCTATTTTGGAAAGAAGTTTGAACTAAGCCTCAAAGATCCTGGTTTTTGTTTTCTAATCTTGTTTGGCCCATGATTAAATTTAGAGGAATCTAATTTTCTATTGATACGAAATTATGGTTGTTAGTTGCTTTCACTAATGACGCAATCGACACGCTTGTCCGGTAAACTCCTCGTCTCTGGATTATTTCCAAGCTAACTTGATTGGGATAGTTATTCGTACGCATTTTTCTTATTAAAGTTAGGAAAATATTAAGTTAAATTTATACATTTTCGAAAAAAATTGTAATTTAATTTTTTCTTTATATACTATTTTGTAAATATGTTTTCCTACGATTATTTCTGTTGTTGAAATTTTCCGCACTAATGCTGAAAAGTTACTTTTCCGCACGGTTTTTGTATTGTTAAAAATAAAGATATTTAGGACTAATTAAATGATTTATGTAACTATTTTATCTTCTGTGTCATTTTGGAGCATTATTATAAAATATTTGCGTATTAAAAATATTGTCACGTTGGGGGTTTTCGGGACGGCGTTGTTCTTATTAATTGACTTAATAAACCAACCGTACCGAGTTTTAATGAATTTATTATAACAAAATATAAAAACGTTACTTACTTGTAATTAATTAACATCCAACAGTCTTAATACAGCAGCGTCACAGTTCTATCTTAGGGGTAAGTCGTGGTTCAGCAGTTTATCTTATTCTTGAGAAATACATCACAACTTTCTGACTTAATGAACTTACTAAACTTACTCACCCGTTCTTGCTGTTCTTGATTGGTTTTATAGGATGTATGTGATAACAAAACGTGAGTTTACAAAAACATCTATTCATTGAACTTAAAACATCACATACTTCCTTATGCTAACTGTTAGGTTCATAGCCTGAGTCGTTAACATTTACAAACCAAGCAAGGGCAAGATAGAATGCCTAAAGGGCATTCACGACAATATTTTTTTTGATAAATAAGATGGACAAAAACATTCGTAGAAAAAACATTGTACCTAACTCTTGCGGAAAATGCCTTTTCCAGCCTTGACGGCCTGCTCGAACTCCGCTTTTCGTCGTTCGTGCAACTGCTGTCGCGTGCGGAAAAGTACCACTTTCCGCACTTGTTAGGTAAATATCTATTTGCTACCAGTGCGGAAAGTCACGATAAATCATGCGAAAATTAGTACTTTTCCGTGCGATTTTACTTTTCCGCACGATTTTTCCTATTTATGCCCGATTAGATATATAGGTTATAGATACGAAAATAATTTATTCTCTATTGAGGAAAATGACCTATAGTATCTTCTTCATACATTTTCCTTTTTAGAGAAGAAGATACTCTTCTAGAAAAAAATTCTCTTTTCTCTTAAGGTAAAGCGCTAGGCGTCTAGGTAAACTGCCCAATATCAAATATCTTGTTAGTCAAAGTCAAATGAAATATATGTTTTCGAATATTGTTAATGCCCTTAGAATGCCTAGTAATTTAAACTTATTGTGAAATAAATAAACCCGTCAATAATACAAAAGTTGTTGTACTAAAACACGATCTGTTGGTTTGCAGTTTTTTTGGCGTTTAAAGTACATTTTTTAAAATTAACTTCCGGAGTAAGGGTCCTTTGCAAATGGCCTTAGAACATTTGGTACTAAGGGACCCAATGATCATTTTTGCCAAATTCCATGATTCTATCGTTATGTATAGGTGATATTTAATGTTGTTTTTTCAAGAAACTTCAAGAATTGGGGCCCTCTACATAAAACTTTATATTTTTTAATTTAAGCTAATATAGCGACAAATATTTGTTCTTAATCTGATAGTTCTATCACTTTTTGGATGGCTGTTATTAATATTTTCCTATTTTTTGTTTACCGTCGAGAATTGGGGTCCTATGCAAGAGACCTCGAATGTGTAACACGACAAAAAAATTGTAGTCAGTGACCATTTGTGCCAAATTTCAACGCTCCACCATAATTTCTAAACCTTCAACAATTTTTGTGTTATTTTCAGAAATAAGGGTCCTGTTCAGAAAACTTTATGTTAGCAACATTTATCAAAAATTATCTAAGGGTCTACTTATTATGCATGACAAATTTCACTGCTTAATAATTATTTTTTCTTCCAGACTAATACGCGATTTTCGTACGAACTTTTGACTAGCATGTGTATAGAAGAACCGTGCGGAAAAGTAACTTTTCAGCACTAGTGCGGAAAATTTCAACTTAGAAATAATCGTAGAAAAACATATTTACAAAACAGTATATAAATAAAAAATTAAATTACAATTTTTTCGAAAATGTATAAATTTAACACTTAAAATACATTTAAAAATGCGTACGAATAACTATCCCAATCAAGTTAGCTTGGAAATAATCCAGAGACGAGGAGTTTACCGGACAGGCGCGTCGATTGCGTCATTAGTGAAAGCAACTGACAACCATCCGCCAGCGAAAATTTAGGTTTATGTTTAATATTTTTGTTTACTTTTGGAAAAGGGTTGGCTAGTGTTTCCCGTAATTTCGTATCAACAAAAAATTAGATTCCTCTAAATTTAAGCATGGGCAAAACAAGATTAGAAAACAAAAACCAGGATCTTTGAGGCTTAGTTCAAACTTCTTTCCAAAATAGGGAGCCTTTCTGAAGGACTTTAAAATGACAGTATACAACAAATAATGTTTACTTTTCTACTAAAACACGACCTGTTAGTTTATTGTTTTTTGACGTTAAAAGTACATTTTCTAAAACTAACTTCGGGAGTAAGGGTCCTTTGCGAATGGAGAACATTTGGTACTAAGGGATCCAGTGATCATTTGTAACAAATTTTTTTCAAAAAACTTCAAAAATTGGGACTTTTTTAGTTACAAAAAGACTTTTTATTTTTTAATTTAAGCTAATATAGCGAGAAATATTTGTTCTTAATATAATAGTTCAGGGGATAGTTCTGTCACTTTTTGGTTGGCTGTTATTAATATTTTCCTATTTTTTTGTTTAACGTCGAGAATTGGGGTCCTAGGCAAGAGACCTCGAATAAGTTACACACGATAAAAAAAATTGGGCGGGGGCAATGACCATTTGTGCTAAGTTTCATCGCTTCACCATAATTTCTAACCCTTTAACAACTTTTATGTTATTTTCAGAAATAGGGGCCCTTTTCAAAAAACTTTATGTAAGTAACATTTATCAAAAATTATTTAAGGGTTTACTTATCATGCATGCCAAGTTTTAATGCTTAATTATTTTTTTTTCTTAATTAAACTTCTCATCTTCCAGACTAATATGCGATTTTCGTACGAACTTACTAGCATCGGTATAGAAGAACCTCTCTAGCATAGTCCCACCCCAATTTTTTTGCATATGTGATAGTAGCCCTAAAGGAGAATTAATAGAGCTACAAAAAAAATATAGTCTTATCAAAATCTCGAAGTTTGTAGAAATGCCAGCGAGAGATATTGCGTTGTTATTTATGGAGGAAAATTTTCACAATTTTGAATTAATGGATTTTTCAAATTTAACCGTTGCTGAGAACGCTACTGAAAATAAAATTGAACAAACTTTGACAAGATTTAAACGCATATTTAAACGTCATTCGAAAAATATCTATAGGCACAAAAAATCCCTGATGCTGTAGATTTAAAAAAACAATTATTTTGGTACCCTTTGTGCTAAAATGGCCACGGGTAGCGTAATCTGTACCAGAAAATATTCTGAAAAGCAGCAAAAGAAAGGTTAGATAATGGGTCAATTTAAAAAGACAATAATTATAATTTCGGAATTCAAACCTAAAACCAGAACAAAGGAAAGTAACTTGGAAAAAAGTTGGAAAAGCTAAAATTTTAACATTTCTGCAAAACTAGCCGCTACTGTCTTCGTACCACTAACTTTTAAACAACAACGAAGACCTTGGTAAATAAGCCAATAATTTGACTTTCTTGAAATGAAAACCGTTCTTAAGTGGATGTTTTATTTAGTTTTTGAAATATTCATGAAAAACTTTACGAATGCTTAGATTTTCCCTTTTTTATTAAAAATTCGGTTACCCCCCCCCCCCCCCCCGCCACGAATGCTTAGATTTTCCCTTTTTTATTAAAAATTCGGTTACCCCCCCCCCGCTACCAAGCGACGTAGGCCGAAATTATGTGACTTCTGAATGTAATATAGTCATGGTGTCATGTCACAAAAGTTTAAACAATCTTACACATTTTTTGAAAATTTTAAAGAAATAAACGGACTAGTTGTTATCTAGACATGCTCATATCGTGCCACTCATAAATTTTACATAATAAAAGTTAATGCCGTCCTATATTAAAGGTCGGCACAAACACTATGGAAATTGACATTATTTTGATAGAACCGCGCACAAGAAAGCTCTGCCCGAACGTAGGTTTCGGATAGCCACGCCAACCAAAAAGAGCGCCGTCTCATAACAGATGGGTAAACTGCCTAAAATATGTAGTAGTCGTGCGGAACTGTCAAAAATAGTGCCGACGTTATTAAAGTCGGTCCATAATGTACCGATTACTATTAGGTTTGTCTTTTAATTTTAAGGCACTTTGATAGATTATTCTATTCAGATACTCTATCAAAACATTTTGTTAAAATAGGGTCAAATGGAATCGAAACTATTTTTTCGGGTACCAGGTTTTATTTGAAAGGTCGCGGAGTTTTTGGATAAAAGTAAAGTAAGAAATACCATTGTTTAATATAGAGGGAAGCTAAACCTTATGGACAAAACAGTTTATACTTTTTGAACCAGACCGTGATCCAAATGATTAAATCTTGGACAAAATGAAAACTGTGCGATTCATTTTTTTCCAATATATTTGATGATTTGGTGGACCAAGAAAGTGTCATCTGTTTTGTTCAAATATTAGCCAATGGACAAACAAACTATTTCAGTCACAACTAGATTTAAGGAGCCCATTGCACGCATCAGGTATGTTAGGTCAGATAAGTCTAGTGAAACGGTTGTTGGTTCAATTGTTAAAATCTGTAAGTAGTAATAGAAAATTTGATGCGTATGAAAGAGAAAGCTCAATCATAAATAGGGACAAGGGTCCAATGCCCAACTGCGGATTGTACTCCGTAGCGTTAAAAAAATAGCTAGGAAACTAACTTTGCGAAACAGGCGTAGAGAGCGAAAAATATATAAAGTTTACCTTTATAAAATGTTTTATTAGTTTGCCGGGATCCCGTAACAAATTTTCTTTCCTCGACTTAACTGAGTAATATTGACTTTTTTCATATCCTGTGCATAAGGGAGCTATGGGGGTAAATATACCTCTTTCTAAACACCACCACCAAACAGTAAGAGACACGGAGCAGGTAGGCAGAACAAAAAAAATTGTAAAACTCGGGAAATCATATCTAATATATATATATAGGGTATTCCTTAATGATATCAAAATATTTCAGGGGATGATTACTAAGCTCATTTTAAGAAAAATATGTCATATAAACATATGACCTACACAGTTTAACTTTCGAGCTACAGGGTGTTAAAATTTTCAAAAAAATCATGTTTTTTATAAATATCTGAACCTATACCATTGATACTCTAATGTCTATACTGTACATCGATAGGCATTTTTTGGCAAAAAACTGTTTATCAGTGCCGTCCGGAGCGGATTTGCATTTTGTATTTTTTAAGGAAAAAATGGTGCGCCATTGGATCTTTTTCAAGGGGCTATTTTTTTTGATGGACTATTCATTTTCACCTAAAACTTACCTCTTGTGCTTTTCTCGTAAAATGCACCCTTCTTGAAGAAAATAATTAAATGAAAAGTGATAAATTTCGAAGCAATACCTAATAATTTTTTAAGAAAATCTAGTTGGCTTGGAAAAATTATTTTTACAAACTAGACAAATCTAGATACCCTCGAATAAAACGTCAGTGTCAAAATAATAGTTGTTGGTATTTTAAAAATTTAGCGTTTTATTCCTTAAAATTTTAGTGTGCCGTTCAATTTATTTAATTTTTTCGTTGCTTTTGGAATACCTATATGAGTAAATATGTTAAATTTGAATTATTCGAATGCGGAAAAGGCGGATATACATTATGTGTATGGTTTTGCAGACGGCAATGCACTCGAAGCCAGGCGTATTTATCAGGAAAGATACACTAATCGTACAGACGACTTACGGAAACTGAAAGTTTTAAAAAGGGTACTTCGGATTGTAAGAACACCCAAAATAGAAGAAGCAGTGTTACAAGGAAGAGTGCCAGAGCTTTGAATATTTGTTACCAACTTGTTAAATACTGGTTGATTTTTTGTTGTATCCATATCATATTATAAGAGTACAGGCGTTACTTCCTAGGGATTTTCCACAGCATATGAATTTCTCTCGGTGGTACCTTCAGAAAATTACGGAAAATCCATAGTTTCAGTCTCAAATTATTTTCACAGACGAAGCTAATTTTTCCAGGAATGCTATTCAAAATTTTCATAACAATCATCTTTGGGCGGAAGAAAACCCTCATGCAATATCCGAAAAAATTATCAGCAGCAATTTTCGGTTAATGTATGGGCAGGAATTGTTGGTAATCATTTAATAGGCCCATTTTTTCTGCCAGGACGACTTGATGGACAGTCCTACTTACATTTTCTGCAAGAAGAACTACCTGGGTTACTTGGAATCAAATGTGGTACATGCATGATGGAGCTCCTCCTCATTTTAGTGCAGTTGTCCGAGAATATTTAAATAACGTTTATCATGATCGGTGGATAGGTCGCGGAGGACCTCAGCAGTGGCCAGCAAGATCTCCCGATCTCAATAGTTTAGATTTTTTTTTATGGGGTCACGTTAAAAGCCTAGTTTACACAACTCTTGTTAACACCTTAGAAAAATTGCAAGAGCGAATAGTTGCCGCATTTGAAACTATAGGTAATACGCCGGGAATATTTGAACGAGTGCGCCATTCGATGCAAAGACGGACGGAAGCGTGCCTGTTAAGTCAAGGTGGGCATTCCAACAATTTTTGTAATATTTATTTCATCAGTTTATTAATAAAAAACTAATATCTTTTACAAAGTTACAATTAGCTTAGCTTCTACTACTCATAACTGTAAATTGAACGTAATAATTATTAAATTACTTTTCCTGCGTTGTTGTTAGAAAATTGTGGTAGGTATAAATAAAAAATGCAAATTCAACATATTTTTATATAATTTTTATAAACTAGTTGAGGCTGTTAATTCAAAAATAAATCACTTTTTATTTAATTATTTTATCCAAGAAGGGTGCATTTTACGAGAAAAACACAAGAGCAACGAGGATATAAGCTAAATAGAGAGGACACGTAATGCTAATATCCGACCAGCAAGCCAAGCCATGAAAGGGGAATTACCGCAAGTTTTTGATTCTTTGCTGAATGCGCTAGGATGAATCTGGGTAATATTTATTTGGAATTAAAACGCCAACAATCCAGCGCGTTGAACTCGTCGTCGAATGCATACCGGTTTATCAGTGGCGTACGTGTATGAAATAAATATAAATGAATGAACTTGGGAGCTGGTAGAGAGATCATAATATAAATTGATCAATATGCTGAATGAAGCAGGGCAGTTTTTATTATTTTAAACGATTATATTTAACTTTTCTCCTAAATCGATTTTAATGAAATTTGGCACAGTAATGCAGGTCGGATGATAATACAATATTATGAAAAAAAATTGATGGGTAGGGGGTGACTAAGGGGTAAAAACAAGGGGCTAAATTCACTGACACACTTCCCGTGAACCGATTTTAATGAAATTTGGCACAGTAATGTATATCCGATGACAATACAATATTATGAAATGGGGGGGTAGTGGGTGATTGGGGGGTGTAAAGGGGTTAAAGTGGTCTAAAGGGAGCAAATTCAGAACTTTGAAATGAAAACAGATACGAACATGTGGTTTTCAGATTTATTATTGAATCTGGTGACAATATAATTTTAGGAAAAAAACCGGTTGTAGGCGGTGGGTGAGGAGTGTAAAGGGGGTAAATTCAGAACTCTGTAATGAAAACAGATACAAACATGCGGTTTTCAGATTTACGATTTGATTTAGTGACAATACAATTTTATGAAAAAAAATCGGAAGTGGGGTGTGTGAGGGGTGTAAAGAAGGTAAATTCAGAACTTTTTTTATACTGGGACTTTTATGTAGAGTTAATTGGAAAAGAACTTGTACAAAATAGACAGGAAAGAAATCTTGTACTAATAAGGCATTGCTAGAAATGAAAAGGTTGCGAAAAAATAATTATATAAGGTGGGCCAAAAAACACGGCACTTTTTAAAATGATTATAACTTAGCGGGAAATTGTCCGATTTTAAAAATATTTAACGTTTTAGAAATCTAAGATTTCAAGATTTATAAGATGGCGGACCTATTACAAAAATAGGCATTTTTAACCCTAGATATTTTTTTGTGTGCGACACTGTAATAAATCTGAAACATCGGTTACGAAGCCACATTCTCTTAAAGCGAAAGCGAAGAAGAATCGATATATCATTTAAAAATTCGGACAAGAAATAAGGAACTTTGCAATTTTTAAATAGACCAGAGTTTACCTGCAAAATCAAGCTTATTAAGAAAAAATCTACTTGTCTAAATAGCAATAACTTTTTCAAAAATTGATCGATATTAATAAGTTTAAACTTTTTAAAAGGCTCAAGCTTCAAAATTTATAGAACTAATGGTAAAACTGACATTTACTAAAAATCCAAGATGGTGGACCTATTTAAAAAGTAGCCAAATTTCACCACCCTAGAAAAAACTTTTTCTGAGACAATTTATTCAATCTTATTTCTTGTCCGAATTTTTAAAATGTTTCATTGATGTGCTTCGAAAGAATGTGGCTTCGTAACCGATGTTTTAGATTTACTACAGTGTCCCACACACAAAAATATCTAGGGGGGTTAAAAATGCCTATTTTTCAAATTAGTCCGCCATCTTGGATTTTTAGGAAATGTCAAGTCTGAAATTGGTCCTATAAATTTTGAAGCTTTGGCTTCTAAAATGCTTAATATTATTAAAATCGGACCGGTGTTTTTTGGCACATACATTTTGCATTTTGTTTCTTTTTGATTAGGAATATGTGAAAAATAAAAGAAATATTTTTTTAAATTTGAACGATTTTATTAAAACATTGCATTACAAAGTAAAATAGTTTAGAAGATCTCTATTTACTACAACCGTAAATGGCACATTATATATTTTTAAGTTCGATATAAAATCATGGTGCATATATATATACACTATTTTATAGGTATCTTTAATAATGTTTGACATAATATTTTCTTAAGCTTCAAAATGATGCCCTCTGCTACTATTCAAAATCATTTCAACATATAAAATAGCCATGCCGGTTCGCGTAAATGTTTTCAACCTTCTCTTAGAAAATTTAAAATTTTACTAGCTGCATGATTACTAAGTTGGCAGTACAAAAATCCCAAAAAATTACCATTATCTTATTATTGAAAGTGGGCAACAAAAAATATCCAGCATGGCTGTCCAGAATATTGTCGATTGATCAGTTTTTAACTAATTATATTACTTCGCATTTTGAGTAGGGTTGCCTGAATAGAAACCCAGCCGGTTACAAATGGATAAAATTTTAAAAATAATATACTTTGTAAACACAATTTTTTAAATAACTTTATCAAAACTCCTAAAAAAAAACAGGAAAACACAACATACACTGAAAGCTGGCCACTTATACTAGCATCAATATCAATGGTGGCTGCGTACATGACAAAACAATGGTTTCTATGGTAACCTTGCTAACCTTATATTTTAATTTTTGACAGTTTGTAATTTTCTCTTATTTTCTGAATGTTCTTTTTGTGAATAATTTTGAATTAATTTCTAGGTAGAATTTCTTAGTATTAACATTTAAAGCTATTTTGATCCGAATTTCAGTATCTGTGATACAAAAAAAAAAAAAAAAAAAAAAAAAAAAAAAAAAAAAAAAAAAAAAAAAAAAAAAAAAAAAAAAAAAAAAAAAAACCATGGTTGGGTACATTGCGGATAGTGGCTAAACTCGTGTTTTTAATGAAGGTATAAAAAAAATATTTTGATCCCCTAAAAAAAAATATTTTGCATCGGTATCCAATTAAGCCATGTTTTGGTTTTATGCAAACTTTGAGTAAAATTCTGTTTTTCATGAAGGTATAAAAAAACGGTTTTTAGCAGTTGTCAAAAAACAATAGTCCATAAAGCATAAAACTTTTTTTTTAGGTACACGCGAAATTGGGTTTTATTATAAACATCAAAATAATTTAAATTTTAGCAGTCAAAGGCTTTTCTTCTTCTTTTTGAGCTTCTGTGGCTTTTCACATCACAACAACCAAATGAAAGGGTTTCCTAATGACCTTTTTGGCTTTCTTAAAGAACCCGGGTCTTTATATAAAATGTAGCAAACAATTTATAAAAATACATAACTCGTTATTTTTTTTTAGCTCAACCAGAAGATATAAACCGAAATTTTCCAAAGATTAAAAAAAAAACTAAAAAATATATTGAGAATTTTGAATAAAGGTAATAACAGATTTCAATCGACGTGATTTTGCATTTTTTGCATTGCTGAACAATATAAAATTTGGAGCAAATTTTTTTCACAAATGACAAAATTTTTCAGTTCTTCCTCGGTTTTACAAAGAATGTTTAAGCTTCCCGAAAGTTTCTTCCATTTTTCCAATCTTACAAAGTCGTTGATTGTATGATGACCAACTCCTAAAGGGGCAAAACCGGGACACTCCGGCCATTCAATGTATTGTATATCTAGGGTTGCCAACCCGTCCCGATTTGTCGGGACCGTCCCGATTTGTAGCAAAATATCCTGCGTACTGACAAGACCCTTGTCAGTACGCCAATTGTCCCGATGAAAAGTTTTCAACAAAATCGGCACTAAAAGTTCCCAATTAAAATCAGAATCCTTTCTTTTTTCTTAGTCGCGTTTAAAATATTTGGCTATTGGCAATGTGGTGTAAAAAAAATCGACATCAGTTTGTTCAATCAGTTTATTACCGAGCCTGCCGAGTCTGTTGATCGGGGAGTTAAAACCATAGTTAGTGCGATGATGTTGAGTTGCAAATAATTTATGATTTCTTGTGTTCCGTGAAGGCACATGAAAAAACAATAGTAACTCTACAGAGTCAATTTCATTATTTAGTATTTTCAACAGAGTGACAAGATCATCAAGATCACCACATGCGGTCAAAACAAAAGAAAAAGAAATCCAATGAACTTTGCCTGCCACATGGAATATCCGAACACTTATGGATACAGACACAACCACAAGACCACAAAGAAGAACGGCAATAGTGGCACGTGAACTAAGGAAATATAACATCGATATCGCTGCTCTCAGTGAAACTAGATGAGCAGGCGAAGGCCAACTTAAAGAATACGGAGGAGGCTACACATTTTTCTGGAAAGGAAAATAAGAAGATGAACCACGTATTCACGGAGTGGGTTTGGCTATAAAAAATGAGATTGCGGACCACCTAACCGAATTTCCAACCGGAATAAACGAAAGATTGATGATATTGCGCCTAAACCTTAGCAACCACCAACATGCTACTATAATCAGCGCCTACGCTCCAACTCTTGCAGCTGATGAAAACCAAAAAGATGAATTTTATTCGCAACTTGTGAAGCCATAACATCTGTACCTAAAACTGATAAACTTATCATCCTAGGTGATTTCAATGCTCGAGTTAATACGAATTCAAACCTATGGAAGGGCGTCATTAGCAAGGGAGGTGTTGGAAACATGAATTCAAACGGACTGCGCCTATTAAACTTATATTCGGAATATGACCTCATAATCTCAAATACAATTTTCCGACAAAAAGACAAATTCAAGACCTCCTGGCAACACCCGAGGTCAAAACACTGGCATCTGATTGATTACATAATTGTACGTTCCAGAGATCAAAAAGACGTAAACATTACAAGAGCAATAACGAGTGCAGACGACTGCTGGACAGACCATCGCCTGATACGAGCCAAAATGAACTTGCACATTCCACCAAGAAGTAGCCGTCAAAAAAAGCAAATCATAAGAAGACTCAATGTAGAACGCCTTAAAGATGATCAAACCTGAACAAAATTCCAAGTCTCTCTGAATCAAAAGTTGGGTACTTTAGAATACCCGGAGAATATTGACGATCACTGGAGAATGTTGCAGACGGCAATAACAACTGCCTCCGAAGAAACGGTTGGCTACACACAAAAAAAACATTAAGACTGGTTTGATGAGCACGACAAAGAAATTCAAGACCTTATTGAGAGGAAGAAAAAAGCCCATAATGCTTGGAAAAGCCACCCTAACTCTAACGAAAAGAAAAGACAATATCAAGAAGCCAAAGCAGAAGTACAAAGGCAAACACGTAGATTAAAAAACCAACGGTGGACAACAAAATCACATGAAATGCAACATCTCGCTGAGTCCAACAACACCAGAGCCTTCTTTCAAGCTAATAAGATGATATATGGTCCCACTACACAAGGTATCAATCCCCTACGATCCAAAGATGGAACAAGGCTGCTTAAAGACAGATCCTCTATCAATGCACGATGGAAAGAACACTTTCAAGAACTACTCAACAGAGAGTCTCAGGTCGATAATGACATCTTTGACAAAATTGCGGAGAAAACTACACAACAACACCTAAGTGATATTCCGAGATTAGAAGAGGTCGAAAAGGCAATCACACAGCTAAAGAATAACAAGTCAGCAGGCACAGATGGTATCGCTGCTGAACTCTACAAACAAGGGGGTCCCGCACTTAGTTCCCAAAGGCACATTCTAATAAGTAAAATATGGACCACTGAAACCATTCCTGCCGAACTCAGAGACGCCTCTATAGTCACCATTTTCAAAAAAGGCGACAAGACCCAATGTGGAAACTACAGAGGTATATATCTGCTTTCTGTTGCTGGAAAGATACTTCCACGGATACTATCAAACCGATTAATTCCGATTGATGAACAAAATCTGCCAGAGACACAGTTTGGATTTAGGCCCAATCGAGGCACAGCTGACATGATCTTCAGTGCCAGACAAATGCAAGAAAAATCTAGAGAACAAAATCGCCCTCTCTTCATGACCTTCAAGGACCTAATGAAAGCATTTGACTCGGTCAACAGAGAAGCTCTTTGGAAAATACTGGCAATAGCTGAATGCCCTCAAAAATATATTAAAATTCTTAGACTACTACACAACAATATGAATGAAACAGTCCTGAGCAACGATGGACCAGGAGAGTCATTCCAGATTACGACAGGCGTTAAACAAGGTTGTGTTATTGCGCCCACCCTATTCTCTATATTTTTAGGTGCCATGCTTCACCTTGTTGAGGAACATCTACCGCCGGGAGTGGAAATTCTATATAGATTCGACGGTAGCCTATTGAACGTAGGCAGACTGCGAGCAAAAACTAGGGTCTTGACGACCTCGGTAATCGAACTGCAGTACGCCGATGATAATGTCGTTGTGGCCGATACAGAGGAAGGTCTACAGCTGGTAATCAACGCATTTAACCAAGCCTACAAAAGCATTGGCCTAGAGGTCAATCTTGCCAAAACGCAAATTCTTCACCAACCAGAACCAGGGGGGCTATTCCAGTGGCTCATACCGATATCGTTACGGAACGAATTCGTTATCGCGGCAACACCGCGGTTTGTTTTGTTGTTTCACAATGGCCGCGGCCGTGTCAATTCAACTTTGACAACTAAACTCGCACAAAAATATAACTTTTGAGTAATAATGGTGCTACAATGATTGAGAAAAATTAACATTATTTCTTCTGCGATGGTTGCAGTTCACACCATATTTGGAGCCCATCAAGAGCAGAATACAGTAAGTAAAATTAGCTATTGTTATGGGGAAATATTTGTTTTACTTCTCATCCTAAACTTGTACATCATAAGTTCCCGACTAGCTATTTATGTGACTGCTCTTTAAGGTGGGTTTATATTTTATACTCTTCTGTAAAAGGAAACGCAAGCCCTTATGGCAGAATATAGATAAGCATGGCCCAATCAGTTGAGTTTGCTGAAGTTTATTACCTACTTAAATTAAAGTCAGGGTGGGCGAGAATGTGATACGTTAAGGTGATTGTTTGTTTTTAATATATAAAATGTCTTTATTAAAACAAAAAACCGGTTGCACTATTCTGTTAGCTAAAAAATGCTTTAAATGGCCAAAGAGCTTCAAGAACATAGGTCTAACAAAACAAATAATCACAGATGCAGAAAAAATAAAAAAGCATGTTCTTTGTTTTTTGGTGTGTATGTTTATCACCGATAAAGAAGGTATTAGTAATTATCGAACATAGTCGTAAGATGAGCCTAGAAAAAATTACAGTACATTTTTTTTAAAAGAAATTAAAGCTTAGTTTATGCAACATACTATACCAATTTTGGACTTAAAGTTAACAAGTGAGCATATGACATATATATTCTTTGCATCCGTGTATGGGCGCATTAGCGAGGGCCATTGAGTTCATATACAGACCGCTTCAAGCTACTGCGAACATAGGGCGGAAGAAGTCTAATTTGCCAGTGTACGTACATGCAGAGACACCGCACGCCTATCAGTGAAGCAACCAATACTCAGGCTTGCGATCACCACTTACATGACTTTCCTTTGGTATTTAGTACGCCTCTAACCACAGTGCTGTGTGGAGCATAGTCAATGAAACCGGACTTTGGTCAATAAATACGCAAATTTTTATAACGTAATTTTCTTATTTTTTGTCACTGATAAATAAGAGCGTTTTATTGTCAACTGCTCAGATTTATCAGTAACGACGTGTTACAATGAAAATAATAAGGAGAAACAAAATAAAAGCAAGTTCTCAAAATAAAATAATACATTCTAAAAACCAAAAAGATTCTCCCAGTCAAAAAAAAATTAAAGCAAATGTTCGAAAAGTCCTCCTTGCTCGGCTAGACAATATCCGAGCCTACTATAAAAACCCCTTCTAACGTTTCCAAGCATGTTAGGGGTGATAATTTGAAAAGCTTCTTCAAAAACAGATAGAAGTCATTAGGAGCCAGATCGGGAGATCGAGCTGGCCATAAAATAGTTCCCCGTGTACTTATAACCCGATTAGGAAATACATTATCAAGATATTCCCTAACAAGGCCAACATTGTGAGCGGAACAACCATCTTGTTGAAACCATGTTTCACCAAATCTTACACCTAACAACTGCCTAGCAGTTGGAATAATGTGCTGCTGCAGTAGATCCAAGTATCTAGGACCATTCAAATTGCAATTGCCGTTAATAAAAAATGGCCCAATTACGTGTTCCCCTATAATACCCCCCCCCAAACATTTAGTTTTTGGGGATACTGTGTTCTTACGTCAAAATACAAATGCAAATTTTCCCTCGACCAATATCGAACGTGTGTTGGGTTATGACGATTTGACCATTTGACCATCTGCACTTTTTCGGCAACTTCGTAGAGATCCATTTTTGGTTTTAAAAATGTATTATTTCAATTAAGAACTTACCCATCTGTTTCTCGAGCAAGGCAGAAATAAAACAAAATAATAAAAACAAAATGAATTTCCAAAAGATAACACTGCAGCGTGCTTCGAATCCACCTCGGTCGTACGGCACGGAGAGTAAATTGGACTTGATTCCCCCTATGTTCGCAGTAGCTTGAAGCGGTCTGTATATCTTTTCAGTTCTACTAAAATAGTTTATTTAAAATAAAAAATACTGACTTAGATTCTTGCAGTTCACCAAAGAAAAAATAACTACTTAAAGCTGTGATCAGATTTTGGATAAGTATTATTTTGATAAAACTTAAAATGTATACTTCTTTTTAGGAATAACATGCTAGGATATTTGAATGAAGCTACATGTAAGAATCATTCTAGTATGATCAAGTCTCCGATCAAGTACCACAACTCGGGCCGCAAATTAGGTATGGATGGATTCAAGTAAGACATAGACCAACCTTCCAAGGCACTAGATGAAAGTAGACAAAGACTCGATGTTCTATAGACATAGTGAAACTAACTTTCAGAAGAAACTGATGCAATATACGTACATGTATGCTAAATGTTAATCGTTCTCCCATTTAAAAAAATAATAAGATAACTTTTAATGAATTAAAAAGTTGTGTAAAATATAGTACAGAAATAAAATTTTATTATTTAATTCTGTTAGGCCGTATTTGTTTAAATAAAAAAAATTAAATGTCACTTAAGTGATAGTTATAGAACATTGGACTTATTGTAACTACGATTTAAGAAATTTTTCATGAAAATTCGCAGATTTTTTGGGGTAGTCATTGAAAAAGAGTGGGTCACAGTTACTGCTCACTGTCACACCTATAAAACCAATTTATTTTAAACATATTAATTTAAGATATTGCAAACTTTTTAAAATAAGGCAGAGTTTTTTTTTCAACAGCCTTTAGATTGGTTTGGTGGGGAAAGTTAAGTACAGTTTTAAGTTATTTCCAGCTCTGGTTGCTATAAAAAAGAATTTATGAAGATTTTTAAAAAAATTTAACTCATGTGATTTAATATTTACCTAAATGATATTTCTTCATTATTTTACATCCATTTTTAAATTACCTACATGATATTTCTTCCCACACACACATAGCATAGCATGATATTTATATAGCAGTTGGCTAATTAAGCAAATTATTTTAATTTTTAATACCTTTTTAATATCTGCTTTGTCAACTTATTTTTACGGCTACCAGAAAAACTAATAACTCAAAGTTATAGATTCTAAATAATCAAATAAATGCTTACCTCAGGAACCAATTTTTATAAATAATACCCTTGAAAATGGCATACTTTAAATCAATCTTTATGAATGTAAAGCTGAGTAATATAATTTAAGAAACCTACTTAGTACTTCAAATAAAGGGCCTAAAATGTATGCTACATTTTTAAATGAACTTTAAGGGTTTACTGACTGACATGACAAGTTTTTTACAATGCATTTAGGTAAATTTAATTTTTTGGCTAAATTTATACTTTATACTAGTTTTTAATTTAATATTAATAATTTATTATGTTATGTGATTTTGTCACTCTTAACATTGCTATTAAAAAATAATCAAACTTGGGATAAAAAAACTGATTTATTTTACTTATTGGTTTAAATGTTACTTAGAATTAAAAATTGTTTTCTAATATTTCAATATTTGGTGGATTGCATCTTTTCCTTCATCAGCTTGTGCACTGCTAACCTGAAACAAAAAATAAGATGTATTTGAAAATATAAGCCAGTGAACTGGCTACTTAAGATCGGAAGCTTTCAGGATGGTTTGTAAAATCAATCAATTACACCGATAGTAAGTTTTAATCACCTCCTCCTTTGAACAAGAGTATAATCCGACTTATTAGACTTACATCGACTATTTCTCACCAATTTTTTGGCCACCAGTTTTATTGCTGTCTGCCAACTTAGTTTCTTTTAGAAAAGTACGGAACAAGTTTTACATCACATTCTACTTTGAAAATTTTATTATTGACTATCTTTTGTTTACCCCACATCTTAATATTTAAGGTAAACTAGAAACTTAAGTGATGGTCAATGCTTGGGTGAATTTGGTCCAACGTACTTTGATTTAGAAATTAAGGTAGAGGATAAAACAACTTTCTGGCTAAGGTGGTAAAAAAACTTGCCTGTTAAATAAAAACATTATGAATTTGGCCCCTGTATATATTATTTAGAAAAAATAATGTAAACTGTTGATCAAAAAAACTGTCAAGATAGTGAATAATAATTAAAAACCTTGGGGAAACAAAGGAAACAAGTTCAGAAAATCTAACAAGTTGGGATCCAAGTGGAAAAAGACTCTTGACTTTTTCTTGTAAATTAACGAAATAAGTGTGGCTTATCCCCTAGTTACCCCAAGATCTTCAATTGTTATTCAATGTTTTTTTTTTAAATATCCTGTGCCCATACAAAGTTACCTTAAAACTTTATTCCACTTTGGATTTCACTAATGAAATTTGAAATATTTATGTTAGAAATTTATATTTGGTTGAAACGACAACAATCTACCAAAAAGTAGCCAAATTTTTTAATTTTACTGATGAATTTTTGGGTTTTAAAATATTTTTTTCTTTTAATGTGAAGGTAGCTTACCATGTGTTTTGTCCTTTATATGATTTTGCCGGATTTTGCTAATATGTTTCGTTGCGTGGGATGGGGTGCCGCCTACTTAAATGTCTTCATCATACATCCTAACAATTATGAGAAATCATTGATCTGAAATTAAATATAAAATAATTTATTATAGGTGTGATGTATGCAAATCTATAGTCTAAGCAGCTAACTAGTTAGTTCACTTGAATTAATACTTCAAGCCATACCATGTGCTATTTTTTTTTTGTTTTTTCCGAATATTGTTCCAATTTTGTGCCAAATTTAAAGGTAATCTTCTCATCTAGGCCTGAATCAAAATGAATAAAACTTGTCATATATTGTTATTCTTTCATGCTCTATGTATTGTATTTGAGACTCTTTCAGTTATTGAGATATTGATCTTTCAATACGAGGAAAAAAATGAATGAATGAATGAACTTTTTCATGTAAAAAGTTTAGATTTTTATAACACATTTTAGGTACTGTATTATCAATTTTACTTATTCTTTTTATTAGTGACATCCATAAAATCTATGCATAAAACATGTACCGTGACTTAAATAATCCAATTTTTTTAAACAATATCTAACAAAAATGCATAAGATTTGTTAAATAGGTATATATGGTTACCCAGTGGCATCCCAAAGGAAGGGGGAGTCGAGGTAAACAGTCTTTGATAGTGGTTAAAAAAACAAAATTATCTGAAATTATCCCAATAAAATGATTTCCGAGTAAAATTACATTTTATTATTATTAAATTATTTGCCTCATTTTGCACATTAAATTTTTTTAACTTTATCAGAATCTAAAACCGATAGGCCAACACCTCCAATAGGTGTACGAAAACTCAATAATACCTGACAATACTTGACTGTATGAGACAAAATCTTTGGATAGTTTGCATTACTTGACAATAGGTGTACCTACAAATTTAAAATCTGGTGTTGGAATTGAAAACTTACCAAAACTGATTTCTATGGATAATTTATCAATATACTTTGAGCAGCTACTGTAAGTGTTTATTCCCAAACTTCATAATTTATTTTCTCTCTTATTAGCACTACAGCATGGGTCATGGTCTTGTAGGTTTTCAACAGTTGACCTAAAAAAAAACAGTACATTACATTAAAACATTAAAAGTTTGCAAACCTTAAGAAAAGAAAATGTGTACATCAGAATTGTACGAAAGTTAGGTACATGATTCTTGTCTGTCATTTATCCATTTAAATGGCGATAGCGGACAGAGGGAGAGAGTTCAAAAGATCTACTATCCTGTACAAAAGAAAATCATTGGAGAAGGGGGGACAGTATGAGAAGGGATGCAAAATTTTTGCTTGGTGGTACATAGCAATTCAGAATCAGCGGCCTCTCTTTAACTAGGTACTCAATGCGTTCTGTTGCAAGTACTATCATTTATACAAGGCATAATATTTAGTAATTTGGCGATAACCACAAAAAATACAAGCATAAACACAATGGATGATAAATAGGTCAGTGTCCGGATAAATTATTAGTTGATGTCAGATTTTTTCAATAAAAAATCAGTGTAATAACCTTGGACCAAAGAAATCTTGCATTCTGAACTAATTCCTAACTTTTTTGTCTTATAATGTTTAAATATTTTGTAAAATTATTTTTCGGTTTTCTGACCACTGGCTCACGTCTTTTCAAAATGTATTAACTGTGCTTAAAACTGACCTACTATATCTTTTTGTTTACATTATGTAGGTGGTGTTCTTTAAGCACCAAAAAAACAGAATAGAACATAAGACAAAGTAAGTATAAGTACTTACCCAAACAAAAAATCTGGCGGCACTTCCACACAAGGCCCATGTGCGTTTTTCTTCACAAAGAACGTGGCTCTTCCAAACAAAATTCAATTAAAAATTGATAACGGTCGTCCACCATCACATTGTAATCAGATTTTTAATCCATATTGCGTGCAAAAAGTTCATGAAAATTATTATTTTTCCCGAAATTTCGCCGCAAGTTCCAAGAAAGGTAAACAAACTTGACTGACTGTCGGCATTTGACAGTTGTTTTGGGAAAGTATTGCGGGTTGCGTGCCATTCAAGCCTTCTTTATTTTACTTAACAATAAGCGATGTTGCCGTAACAGTGAAAAAAATGGCGATAGCGATCGTTATCTCATAACGATAGCCCACTGGAATTGCCCTCCAGGTACAAATCTCCAAGCTCCAAATATTTCCATAAATGGTCATCCTTTGCAGAACGTGGAACATTACCCATACCTTGGGAGCCACCTATCATTCAATGCAACTATTGACGCAGAAACACAGCATCGCCTAAAATGTGCTAGCGCAGCGTTCGGACGGCTTTCGGAGAGAGTCTTCAACAATCACGACATCAATGCGGAGACCAAGCTTCGTGTCTACAACACAGTTTGTTACGATAAATCTAACGTTTTACGTAACTTTTGTTTTAAAACAACATCTTCCTTAATATACTAACATCAATTAATTTTTTTTTCTTTTAAAAATAAGCACAAAAAGTGTAGACAGAGAAAGCACAGCAGATTACTTTATTAATAAAACGCTAATAGTGAGTTCGAGTTTGACACCTCGGGAGCCTCAGCAATCAACCTCTGCGTTTCTTTACGTTAATAAGAGAGAGACAGAGGCGACCCTGTGATGCTCAGGGTGTCAAATCAAACTCATTTTAAATTGATGTGTATATAGAATATTCCTACCTACGATTAGTGTCGCTAATGGAGACTGTGCGAAAATGTAATATTCTTATTCTCTTATTCACTTCAATTTGTTGGGCGATAGCATGCATCAAAATTTGACTAACCTAAATGGTAATCCTTGGAACACACTCGTGATGAAGTGATTTGGTTTAACCCAAATGACTTTGCGATTTTCTGTTTTGTAATAGTGGCGTGCATGAGAAAAAAATAGTGAGGAAAATCTGCAGAAATTCGGGAGTAATTTCGTTTAATAGGGCGGTTTATTACATGAATGTCATAATAATCCGACGTAGTTTGTGATTGTTTTTAATTATCCGGTGGAAAATTAAAGAAAAATTTAAAAACAAAATCAGAAACTTGATAAATTCAATTTTAAGATTAGTTGACTAAAGTCACCTGTGTCAGTGTCCCAGTTACGGTGAATTTATTTTATTTTGTTCCCAACAGCAGGGTAACCTAAAAAAATTGAGGAAAAAACTTGTTTTTCTGGAAACTTTGTTTTGTGATTGGTCAAGCATTTTTTTTTGAAGAGACAAGGGTCCCACCGTTACTGACTAGAATCTGCCTCTTTTACCACCGAGCATTCGAAGAGGCAAGTAGTTTTTTTTAACCATGTTTTAATATTTCAAATTTTACCTTTATTTAATTTAATTCTTTTAATTCCAATTATTAGCAATGTGTAGGGAAATATTTTGATATATTTTTTTCATATTTTTTTTGTTTGTTTGCTGTCCAAAAACATGTTTCTTTGGAGCAACTAAGTACCTACATTTTTAATAGCAATATTTTTTTGTCTTTTGTAGTTTAGCTACATATTTTGGTCATTGTTTTTGCATATTTAGTATGCTATTTTATTGATTTTGCATATTTAGTATGCAGTTATCTTTTGGAGACGATGAAAATTCATTTCCTAATTAAAATAGGTTAGTCGACAAACTGGATCTGCCTAGTTTTCTTTAAAATTCTAAGCTGGTATTTGAAACCATGCTCATTTAAGAGCTCTGGCTTTATAGCTGTATTTTAGGTTTTCACTTACTAAAGCACATTTGTTTTGGAACTCTGGGTTAGACAGTTTAAGACAACCATTTATTTTTGTCGTGTGACAATTTTAAGATGACCAAAGCTATTAGCAAATTTTTAGTGGTAGTGTTTCGGTAAGAACTCTTACCAGGGAAACTGGAAATTTATATGATAATTTTTATCATTGTGCATTTCTGCATGTCTCGGGTAAATTTTTAGATTTTTAGGGTAATGTGTTTTTGCGAACTTGCCTATTGCATTTAATTTGCTGGTATATATTTTTATGCTATTAAAAATTGTCATAAATTTTACCTACCTTTCCTTTTGTCTAAAAAAATATTTTTCTGACGCGTTTTTCTTGATTTAAAAGAGCACCTATGAACATTTTATGAAAAGAAAGCACTTTGTATAAATTAATGTACAAAATTTTTATAAATAGATTGAATAACTTTTTGATAAAAAGTTCATTCTTTTCTTAAGCTTTCAACTTAGTTATTCAATATATTTTGAATGCTAGGTTTTGTAAAGGGGATTTTTACTGATTTTTGCTAATTTTTTTCTTGTAGATTTTTTTTAGATTTTTGTTATTTTTTTAGGTTTTATCTTTCCTTTTTAATGAAATTGGACTTCAATTTGAAATTAAACTTTGGTCTAAAATCCCTTTTAGATTTCCTAGAAATAAAACATTTTTTTTCCTTTGAATTTGGTTTATTTTCGGTACACCCTCGTCAACAACCTGAGGTAACGTTACGCCAGGACGAACACCAAGGATAGGCTTCTATAAGCAAATACAGTCAGAGAAAGACGGTAGCTGGGAGACTGCGGTTGAACAGCGCTGTCTTGTACACTTGTTACCAAGGTAAAAGAAACCGAAGAAAACATAAAATTTAATTTTTGATGTATTAAAACCAAACCTTTTAATACATTATTTTGTATTCTCTAAAACAAAAATCTTTTATTTTGAATCCACACATTTTTTTTACACCCTATTTGTGAAACAGTTGTTGCAATTTTGCAATAACAAATAGTGTGGTGTTTTTAAAGTGAAAAGAATTAGAACAACAAAGAACATCAAAATAGGTAAGTGGAACTTGTCTCCTTAATTTAGCGAAACCTACGAACCCTGAGAAAAGTAAAATCTAATTGAGCAAAATAACATCTTAATATAATTTATTGTCACCCAACGTTACTGTGTTTCATTAAATTGTAACGTCTCCCAAAGCAGATATTTTATGGACAACTGAAGGAGGGAAAGGGAAATCAAGGAGGTCAACAAAAAAGGTACAAGGACGTTCTCAAAGGCAATATTCGAGACCACGGCAAACGATAGGGCTTCATGGCGCCGAACAGTCCATGAGGGAGCACAAACTTTTGAAGAGCAATGACGTAGACTAGAGACGGAAAAGAGAGAACGTAGAAAGGAGCGACAAAATGGAAGAATGGATGACCAACAACACCCGGCTGCTGCCAGAGACTGGGTGTGTCAGGACTGTGGAAGGGTGTGCGGCTCGAAAATTGGCTTACATAGCCATCAAAAAACGCACAAGAGATAGCGACGATACAGAATAGAGGAAAATCATACTCGGTATCGAGTGATTGCCTATGATGATGATGATGGCTTTCTACGATTGTCTAGATTTGTTAAGTTCAACAGTTTCATTAGCTAGTCATAATCAATTGACTCATTAGGTATGGGTCAGTCCATATCAAGTCAACCAGGGTATTTTACCACACCATCTCCGATGTTGATGATTTTTAGTATACATGTTTTTCCTACCAAAAAACTGGAAAATCCAAAATTTCAGACTTTTTTGACCAGTTGTTTATTTTGAATTAATTTTTGAAAATCGAAAAAGTCACTTATTTGTCCTTAACATGTGCGCACAAAATTAGGAATATCCAAAGAACCACTTATAATAGAAAAGTAGGTGAAGGTTCATTTTAAAGCTCTTATAAAGACCTTTCATATGAGAATATTGCATAACATATATTGAAAAAAAAAATAAAAAAAAAATTTTTGATTTTTTTTTTTTGAAAAATTTTAAAAAGGCCATTTTTAATTTTTTTCAAAAAATTATATTATTTTCTTTAAAGTGTTATTAAACTATTCACAAAATTTTGAGATGGACAAATCATGGGTTCAATGTGAAAAAATTTATTAAAAATGTCACATGCATGAAAAATCGCCTATAAATAGACAATGCATTTTGGTAATTAGAAGAATATAATGGGGTTTAAAGCGATATTATAAAAATATTTAACAATATTTCATTTAATAAAAAATTATATCCTACGTTTCATTCTGTATCAGTAATCAGATTAACATTGCCCCCCATTGTAATATTTACTTACAAAACCTCTTTTCCACCGGAGACGTACTATTGGATGTTCCAATTCTTAGGAAAATATGCCTGTATAAACCTGCCAATACTTTTGTGAAATACTGCCTGTTTATTCCTGTTTAACATTAAGGACACACCTCCTTCATTTTATTGGTCTGTTTAGGTACATTGTGGGGATTTGCTGACATGAAAATTCCTGCATAAATTGATTTTAAATTTTTGGCAAGTATCTTCCTGATACAGCTCCAAATAATCGATACATAATAGTTCGACTGAAGGTTTATCAGAAGTCATCTCTGTGTAATTTTAAAAGTTTCAACTATGGGTGAGGCAAGTGGATGGACTAAATATAAAGTAAAGTGCTGTGATCCACTAGAGTTAAAAATCAAGCATTTTGGGAAATTAAGAAATGTGACCAAGTGGATGTGCAGTTACAAAAATGTCAAAATGGGAATGAAAATCTGTGATGGTTGTAGACTAAAGCTTTCAAAGGAGTTTAAGGCATCTGAAGAAGATGAGGCAGGGTAAGTAACAAATAGTATTTTTTAATATAAAATTAATAAACTAAACCAATTGCGTCAAGTACGGAGTGGAAAAATCTCATGGCATTATTTTGCATGGCATTATTTTGCATGGCATTTTGAGAATACAGACATTATGTACAAATTTCTTGGCATTATGTACACATTTTGGGTCAGCTGTTACCCCCTTTTTAAGTTCTTATAAAAAACTAACTTTTTAAATTTTTTTAGCCCCAGTCAAGTTCCAGAAAATGATCCAGATTTTCAAGATCCTGCTGAATCATTTACTCTTTTAAACAAGTCATTGGAGCTTCTTGGTGTGTCGCCGATTAAAAGAAAAAATGTATACAAAGAAAAAATTGATATTGTACAGCATACAATTGCGAAAGCATTTACAAAGGAATCAGATTCAACGCTAGTAAAGGAATGCCAGAGTGACGAAAGTGAAATGATTAAGCAGTTAAAGGACAAATTTTTAAAAACCGTAAAGAGGAGTGAGAAAATACTAGTTTTATCATGTTTACCTCAAAGTTGGAGTAGAAAGAAGATTGAAGAAGAATTTGGAGTTTCTCAATATTTGGCCAGAGCTGTAAAACAGTTAGTTAAGGACAATGGGATATTATGTTCTCCTAACCCCAAACCGGGAAAGACCCTTAGTGATAGAGTGGCCCAAATAGTGGTAGATTTTTACCAAAGGGATGACATTAGCAGGACCATGCCAGGTAAAAAAGATTATGTTGTTATCAGAAAATATGGAGCTGAAAAAGAATATGTACAAAAAAAATTAGTCTTAGCTAATTTAAAAGAAATTTATGCATTGTTTAAAACTGAGTACCCCAATGAAAAAATTGGGTTTTCAAAATTTTGTGAACTGCGACCCAAAAACTGTATACTGGCAGGAAAAAGTGGGACTCATACTGTATGTGTATGTACTATACATCAAAATATAAAACTAATGCTCAATGGCTCCAAATTAAATAAGCTATATGATGAAAATAACAGGCCTCTTGCAATATCTTATCATGATTGCCTTTATAAACTAATGTGTAATCCACCTTCAGTGGACTGTTTTTTAAGCAATAGATGCAAGCAATGTCCTGGAGTAGAACAGTTTAAAAATACGTTAATAGAAAAATTTGAGGAAGAATTAATTGATGAGGTCTCATTTAAAAAGTGGGTCTCAGTAGATAGGTGTACTATGGAAACCGTTGTTAAGAAAAGTGATGATTTTGTCCAGGAATTTACTGATGATCTTGTAAAACTTAAATCACATTCTTTTATTGCAAAAATGCAAAAAGATAGATACAATGAAATAAAAATTAACCTTAAACCTGGAGAGTCTTTGATCACTTGCGACTTTGCGGAAAATTATTCCTTTGTTATGCAAGATGAAGTCCAGTCTTATCATTGGAATAACAGCCAGTCAACCCTCCACCCTTTTGCCATTTATTTTCTAAGTGATGGTAAACTGCACAACCTGAATTATGTGTTTATTTCGGAAAGCTTGACACATAATACAATTGCATTTCATTTATTTTTAAAAAAATTAATGCCTGATTTAAAAATCAAAATACCAGGACTTAACAAATTTTTTTATTTTTCGGATGGATGTGCTGCGCAGTACAAAAACAAAAAGAATTTTCTGAATATATGCCTGCATAAAAAAGATTTTGGTGTTGAAGCAGAGTGGCATTATTTTGCCACCTCGCATGGCAAAAGTGCCTGCGATGGCTTGGGAGGAACTGTTAAAAGACTTGCTGCCAAAGCCAGTTTGCAGAGGCCCTATGACAATCAAATAATGACACCTCTACAATTGTGTGAAGAAAACATATCTGGCATTGATTTTAAATATTGCACAGAAGCAGATTATACAAATCATGAAATAATTTTGAATAAAAGATTTGCGGAAGTCTTAACAATACCGGGGACACAAAAAATTCATGCTGTAATTCCTCTTACAGAAATCACGTTTTTGGCAAAACAGTTTTCTACATGCTTAGAGGTCGAAACACATAATCTTTTTAAAGGTGGAAGCATTATTTTGCAAAATATCGAGTCAGGGTTTGTCACTGTAGAATATGACAGTGCTTGGTGGCTGGCTTGTGTCTTGGGGAAAAATAATGAGAGCGGAGAACTGAAAGCAAGCTTTCTTCATCCACGAGGACCTGCCTCATCATTTTTTTACCCAACACCTCAAGATATTTTAATTATTAAACCAGAAA
The DNA here is from genome assembly GCA_963921995.1 of Oxystoma pomonae. Taxonomy (NCBI): domain Eukaryota; kingdom Metazoa; phylum Arthropoda; class Insecta; order Coleoptera; family Brentidae; genus Oxystoma; species Oxystoma pomonae. The sequence goes on along the minus strand of OY998170.1, from coordinate 54,889,563 downwards.
GTCTTATAAAAAAAGTTGAACCCAACACTGCTACTGGCAGAACTTACAATGTCAGCAAAAAAGAAATGTCAGATTCATCAGAAATTCTTAAAAGAAAGTTAAAAAAATAAATTTAAGGTATATAGTTAGTCTTAGTGTTTTCTGTCTAATTTTTATCAACGAAGTAGAAAAGTTTGTTTATTTCTTTTGCGAGTTTAAAATAAAATAATTTGTAGATAAAGCCTCTGGGTATTTTTTAAAACCTGTATCCATCCAACAAATTTATTTATTTTAATATCCAGTGCACTATTGGTGCTCCTAAAATATGTTTATTTTTTTTAAATGCATGATTTTTAATGTACTTAATATTTTTGATATTTTTTTTGACATTGAACCCATCATTTCTCCATCATAAAATTTTGTGGATAATTAAGTAACACTTTGACCAAAATTATATATTTTTTTCAAAAAAATTAAAAATGGCCTTTTTGAATTTTTCAATTTTTTATTTTCAATTTTTTTTTTTGTTAAAATTATGTTGTGATATTTCATAAAAAAGAGCTTCAAAATGACTTTAAAATGAGCCATTTATTACTTTCCTAGTGTAAGTGGTTCTCGAGATATTGCTAGTTTTGTACATTCTTGTTAAGGTCAAAATGCTGACTTTTTTATTTTGAAAAATTAAAAAAAAAAACTACGAATCAAAAAAATCTAAAAATTTGCATTTTCAACTTTTATGGTAAGAAGAAAATATATACCAAAAATCATCAAAATTGGAATTGGTCGCGTAAAATTTTTGTGATTTTTTGGTTGATTTGATATGGAATGACCCGTATGTGTAATTTATAGCATATACAGCGCAAGAACTTTCTTTGTATTTTTATTTGTATTGTATTTTTAGTATGTTATGGAGACCAAATAGTACAACCATATTCTAGAATTGACCTTACAATTGCAAAGTAAGCATTTCTCAATGTAAAAATGTTGTTTACGTCTTTCAATATTCTAAACAAAAATCCTAGCAATATGTGTGTTCACTTTTAAGTAAATTGTTGGAACCTTTCCATATAGAATTATTTATTTTTATTTATTTTTTTTTTATTCCGACATAAATAATATTTTTTGTCATATTTTTACCAATAATCAACTGGATAATGTTAATTATTAATTTACGTGTTATTATTAAGTATGATTCATGAAAGTTGAGCCCTTGGGTTTTAGGTTTTGGTCAATCCTGCGCGCGATCGCTATAAATCGTGCGATGGTAAACCCCCACTCTCCATAAGCGACGGTGAGAGTAGGCACCTGAGCGCTCGAGGTGCCGACTCCCTTACCATTTCTGACGCCAAATAAGGTAGGCCATTTTACTATTAATTTGGGGGCTCATCTCCGATTTTAGTGTTCTTTTTCTATTGCTTTTTTCTTATATTTTGTTATAAACATTAATTGTTTTACCCGCTATCCACTAAAAAGGATCCAGAAACTTGGTTTCTTTTCATTGGTCTTCGAACCGGTTTTAAATTTTTGAACCAAATATTAAAAAATTAAAATAATTATTTTTAAATTACCTTAAAGGTTTTTGAAAATTGGTAAAAATAGAATTTAGAATTTCATTTAATTAAATGCAGAATGCATGTAAGAATATCCTTGCATAAAATAAAACGAGATTTAAAAGAAAATAGATAAGGAATTTACGTGTTAAACTTTTTTTGATACATTCCAAATTTATTTTTAAAGTGTTTTTTGGTTTTATAGGTATTGATTGTGGCATTTGGTGGCTTATAGAGGACATATTTTATTAGATAATTTATTTTGCGCGTTAAAATTATTGTTTTTTTTTCCTCGTTTTTAATATTTTAATAAAAAATACTTTGTGATAATGGCTGAAGGCACTATGGCAAGAACAAATAAACGAAGTGTTTTAATTAAAAGGATTAAGGAACTTTATGATGTGGCCTATAAGGCCACAGCTGACCCTGACAAAATAAAGGATTTCAAAATTCGATATACTTCTTTGGAATCGACTTATGCCGATTTTGATAAGATTCATTTAGAATTAGTTTCTGAAAAAAAGGTCACTGAGACCCAATTAGAAGAGCATGACAAAATTCGGACTGAGGTTGATGATCAGTATTTTTCAATTAAATGCATTTATAACGAATTGTGCGTAAAATCAGACATGTCTATGTCATATCCACCATCACCAGTGGCTCACAATCAATTTAATCAACCCCCGCAAATTAATTTTAATATTCCTAGACTTGATATACCTGTTTTTTCGGGAAATTTAAAAGCGTGGCCAACATTCTTTGACTTATTTAAAAGTTCGATACATAATGTAAATCATTTTTCTTCTTCACAAAAAATTCTTCTGCTTCTTACTTTTGTAAGTGAGGAACCGCTTAGCTTATTAAAAAATATCCTCATCACGGACGATAACTACGCTATTGCTTATGACACGTTGATAAAGAGGTATGATAATAAGAGGCTATTAGCCACGACTTATTTTAATGAGATTATGAATTTGCCTAAAATCTCTACCCTTTCAAATCGAGCATTGCGTGGTTTAGTGGACAAATTTGGTGAGAATGTCGAAGCGTTAAAATTATTGAATTTTCCTACCACAGAATGGGATTTTTTGCTTTTTAACCTACTTCTTTTAAAAATTGATTCTGATACCCTTCAGAGGTTTGAGATGGAACATGCAAAATTCGATATGCCCAATTATACTCAGTTAAAAGTGTTTTTAAATAATCGATGCAAGGTATTGGATACATTAAATTTTTCCCAAGAAGATAAGTCAAAAAATGTTGGATCGAGTTCTAGTAATAATAATAACAAGAATTTTACTAGTAACCGCCAAAATAAGGCAAATTCTCGTAGAAATGGTAATTATACCAACTCTTTTTTTACTAATACCTCTAATAATAATACTAATACAGGTAATACACAAAATTGTGGCGTATGTAAAACCGCACATTCCATTTATAATTGCTCTGTTTTTCTTAGTAAAACCCCCCATGAGCGCTATTTACTTGTTAAGCAAAACCGCCTTTACGTGAACTGTTTAAGTAGTACACATAAATTCTCAAAATGCCATTCTAATAGGACCTGCACCTCTTGCACAAACCGCCATCATAGTTTATTACATTTTGAGGTACCACTTAATAATTCTAATCCTACAGCACCACGTAATAATACCAACCCCGCTTCTCAAAGCACACTATCTGAAAATAATCCCCAACTTTGTGCCACCGCTTCTGTTAATCTTACCCCCTCCAATGGTTCTTTAACCCTTCTTGCAACTGCAAAAGTTGATTTTCGGGATAGCCAGGGCAGTCCGCATACCCTTCGGGTACTATTAGATAGTGCGAGCCAGGGCAACTTTTTGTCTGAACGCTGCTTTAAAAAATTAGGGTTAAATCGGTCTCGATTAAATGTTCCTATCAATGGTTTAGGTGAAATGACTTCCGTAGCATCCAATGGAGTAACCACCTGTACGATCTGTCCGGTAGGGCAACTTAATCCATCTTTTACCATCGAATGCATAATTCTACCTCAAGTTTGCCAATCCATGCCAACCACTGCCTTTCCAGATAAAAACTGGTCTTATTTGGAACAGCTGTCACTTTCGGATGACAGTTAAAATATCCCAGGGCCCATAGATGCCTTAATAGGCTGTGACTTGTTTCCTCTTGTATTGTTGCCCGAAAAGGTGTGCGGGCAGGAGTTTGAACCCATCGCCTTTAATACATTGTTTGGCTGGGTAATAATGGGTAAAATTAACTGTATAAAACAAAATTCCTACAAATCTCATTCTTTTTGCACCTCTCTAGCGGAAAACCAGGATATAAACAAAACTTTGCAATTGTTTTGGGAAATTGAGGAAATTCCTCGCCCTAGATCCTTGATACCGTTGGATGATCCTGCGGAAAATTCCTTCCTAGAAACGCATTCTCGCACTTCTGAAGGACATTTTATTGTAACGCTACCATTTATTAATGGTGAGCCATTATTTTCAGATTCTCGATCAATAGCCTTAAAAAGGTTTTATAGTTTAGAGCGACGTTTACTAAAAGATCCCTCTTTGTATGAGGTCTATTCTAAATTCATTAAGGAGTATCTAGAACTTGAGCATATGGAACCCGTGTCCGCTCCCGCCTCTGACTATTTACAGCGTATTTTTATATCCCTCATCATGGGGTGACCAATTTAAATAGTACGACTACCACCTTGCGCGTAGTCTTTGACGCCTCTTGTCGCTCTCAAGGTCAGTTATTAAATGACACCTTGTCAATTGGGCCTAAGCTCCAGAATGATATTTCTAGTATTCTCTTGAGCTTCCGCCGATTTCCTATTGCTTTTACAGCCGATGTTAAAATGATGTATCGGCAAATACTCATTCACAAAAATCATCAGGATTATGAACGTATTCTCTGGAGATTTTCTCCCCGAGAGCCTGTAAAGGATTTTAAACTTAAAACTGTAACCTATGGAGTTAGCTCCGTACCCTTTTTGGCTTTAAGATGTCTTCTACAGTTAGCCAATACAGGAAAAAATAAATATCCTAAAGCGGCGGCAATTCTAGAGTCTAAAATCTATATTGATGATACCTGTATATCGTGTGAATCTCTAGAGGAAGCAGTAGAGACAAAAAATCAGCTGATCAGTTTGTTAAAGGAAGGAGGATTTTTCCTTCGCAAATGGTCTAGCAACAGCACAGATTTTCTAACCTCTATACCTTCGGATATTCTGCAAAAACCTCTCGCTTTAGACAGTAAATCTGATCCTTGTATGAAGGTACTGGGTCTGCGATGGTCACCTGAGAAAGATATATTTTCATATGACATACAACTGCTTAACTCGACCTGTACAAAAAGGTCTATACTCTCAGAAATTTCCAGAACATTCGACCCTATTGGTCTCTTATGTCCTATAACTCTCTTAGTCAAGCAACTTATGCAATCGTTGTGGGCTAGAGGTATCGATTGGGACGCAGAAGTGCCCGTCGATATCGCTCAAAAGTGGACAGACTATAAAGAGGATCTTTCGAGTTTATCTTCATTGGAAATACCTCGCTATTGTTTTATTTCACAGTATGTCAGTTTGGAATTCCATACGTTTGGGGATGCCTCAGAACTAGGCTTTGGTAGTTCCGTTTACTCTCACCTAGAATCCTCACACGGTAAAATTTATACCTACTTACTTTACGCTAAAAGTAAAGTAGCACCTCTAAAGAAACTAAGTCTCCCTAAATTGGAACTTAGTGCGGCCCTAATGGCCTCAAAATTGCTTAAATTTGTCCTAAATACCTATCATATTCCTAATGTACACAAAATATATGCTTGGTCTGACTCAACTATTGCTCTAGGTTGGATTAAGTCAACGCCCCATCGATGGCGCACTTTTGTCGCAAACAGGGTGAGTCAGATCCAAGAAAATGTAGCCCCAGACTGCTGGTTTCATATAAAATCAGAAGATAACCCGGCTGATTATGCTAGTCGTCCTATTCTTCCCTCACAATTAGACAATTGTGCTCTATGGTGGGCGGGACCCTCATGGTTGTCCCTTCCTACTGAGCGATGGCCTACAAATAAGCCCATTGATCTAGAAGAACCTTTACCGGAGGAAAGACCTGTAGCACTTATGGTCTCTAAGGGTTATGAGCCCATCAGTTACATTTTAAATAGGTTTTCATGCTTGCAAAAAATTCTTAGGATATTGACCTACTGTCTACGCTTCTTACACTTCCGTTTTAAGTTAATTCCTGAATTCAAAAAGGGGCCTTTCTCAGAATATGAATTATCTCACACTATCTTGTGTATTGTAAAAAAGTTTCAGGCTGAAGCGTTTCATGATGATATATCGAATATTTTAAATAAACAGCCTTGCTCAAAACCTTTAAGAAAGCTAGACCCTTTTGTTGACACAGGAGGTGTTCTCAGGGTGGGCGGTAGATTAGTCCATTCTCAGCTACAGTTTCAAGCAATGCATCCTGCCTTGCTTCCCAGCCAACATAGACTCACTGATCTTATCATTGAATCTTTTCATAAGCGGTACCTTCATTGTGGACAACAAGCCCTTCATCACTTTATTGCTCAGCAATTTTGGATAATAAAACCCAAAAGGGCTATTCGCCGTATTGTTCATAGTTGTATGCGCTGTTTTAGAGTTAATCCCAAGGTTATAGAACCAAAAATGGGCAATCTACCTAGTTACCGTATTACACAGTGCAAACCTTTTCAGTGCACCTCTTTAGATTTTGGTGGACCTTATCAGATTTTAATGTCTCGGTATAGAGGATGTCGAACACAGAAGGCATATTTGTCACTATTTGTCTGTTGTAGTACAAAATGTTTGCACCTAGAGTTAGTCTCTGCCTTAACAACACCAGCTTTTCTTGCTGAATTGCGCCGATTTATTAGCCGACGCGGCCGATGCTCTATGCTTCATAGCGACAACGGGACAAACTATGTTGGCGGATTTCATGGCTAACGCAGCCGCCGAGGAACTTATTGAGTGGCAGTTTTTGCCTCCCTCGGCCCCCCATTATGGAGGGCTACATGAGGCGGGGATTAAAAGTGTCAAATCCCACCTCGTAAAAATTATAGGCGAGCAAGTCCTTACCTACGAGGAGTTTTACACGGTATTTACCCAAGTGGAAGCTTAACTCACGGCCCTTGTGTGCAATAAGCAGTGATCCAAACGACCTCTCTTGTCTAACTCCAGGACATTTCCTTTCACTGGCTCCCTTATCCGCGGTTCCAGATCCTGACTTAAATGTTAAAATTAATAGGCTTGACAGGTGGCAGTTACTCACACAAATGCAACAAACCTTTTGGAAAAGGTGGCATCTTGAATATCTTCATTCTTTGCAACAGAGAGCTAAGTGGCATCAGAATTCTAATCTTATTACCCCTGGTACTCTCGTTGTCCTGAAAGAAGATAACCTTCCCCCTCTCCAATGGAGACTTGGTAGAGTTGATTCTGTACATCCTGGTGCTGATGGTATTATCCGAAAGGTTACGGTAAAAACTAAAACTGGTCTACTTAAAAGGCCAGTGGTTAAGGTATGTCCTCTGCCACTAAATTAAGCAGAATCAATACTATTATATCAATGTTAGAATATTTTATTTTATTTTTATTTTCTTGTAAATACCGCTGTATTTGGTGGGCGGTATGTTCACTTTTAAGTAAATTGTTGGAACCTTTCCATATAGAATTATTTATTTTTTTTTATTCCGACATAAATAATATTTTTTGTCATATTTTTACCAATAATCAACTGGATAATGTTAATTATTAATTTTAGTGTTATTATTAAGTATGATACATGATAGTTGAGCCCTTGGGTTTTAGTTTTTGGTCAATCCGCGCGCGATCGCTATAAATCGTGCGATGGTAAACCCCCACTCTCCATAAGCGACGGAGAGAGTAGGCAGCTGAGCGCTCGAGGTGCCGACTCCCTTACCATTTCTGACGCCAAATAAGGTAGGCCATTTTACTATTAATTTGGGGGCTCATCTCCGATTTTAGTGTTCTTTTTCTATTGCTTTTATTCTTATATTTTGTTATAATTTAATTTACCCGCGATCCACTAAAAAGGATCCAGAAACTTGGTTTCTTTTCAATGTGTTCAACAAAACTGATTTTTGTATCAAAAAAGACACCCAAGTCACGCATGATAATGCAAGGTTTCTCCAAATTGGATTTATCGAACTGATAAGTAAAATCTATATGGTTTAATTTTCTATAAAAATATACACATTCACACCATGGCAATCCTCCAAACTTTTTATAATTCAAAAGAATTTTAGATCATCAGCAAGAAGCACAAAGTTACAGTTTTTCTATAGCGGAAGATATATAATTTACAAATGCTTTAAATAACAATTGAGACAAATGTCCGCCCTGGGGGACACCTGACAAAACGTTAAAACTCGGCGGAGACAGCATTCTCTATTTTTATTGCCTGGCGTCTTTCAGTTAGATTAATCCGAAACCAGTTGAAAGATGAGTCATGGATACTCATGACTTTAAGTTTATCAAGTATTAGGTTATGATCGACCCTGTCGAAAGCCTTGAAGAAATCGGTATAGATGACATCTATTTGATACCCACTCTCCAAGGCTTTCAACAAAGTTTCTTTATATGTCAAGAGATTAGTAATTGATGATTTATCTTTTGAAAACCCGTTTTGTCGGTTTATAATTATGTTTTGAAAATATAGTGCAATTTTATCTGTGACTATTGATTCAAACAATTTAGAAAATTTTGAAATACCTCTGTAGTTTTGAATGTAACATAACTTAGCTTCCAAGATGTCGGAAAATCTCCTGTAGAAAATGATCCATTTAAAATTTTAGCCAAAATACTGGACATGAAAAATTTACAGTTTTTTATGAAAATTACTGGTAAACCATCTGGGCCGCAGGTTTTTGTGTAGTTTAACCACCTGTTATGTGATATACTATTACTAGTTTTGTTTCGATTGAAATTTCTTAGCTAGCTTGTAAATTAAAATTAAAAAACCAGCAATATTTACTGTTTTATTTCTTTGTTAAGCGTTTTTGAAAATGTCCCGATTTTGCATCAAATGTCCTGATAATTTAGAACAAATGTCCAGATATATATATATATCATGTATTTTTTCTTATATGCACCTCTAATAATATTAAGATGTATTTTCCAAAATACTTATTAAAGAAAAATAATTTAAGTAAGGTTTCAATTCAAATTAATAGATGGCAGAGAATATCCGCTTTTTTAATTGCAGTGATTTTAAAGTTACAAAATACAGTGGTATCAAAACCGGGGCGAACCGGAACTTTTGCTGAAAAATCGGGACTATCCGGGACGGATTTTTTCCCCGGGAAAAATGGTTATAAATCGGGACTGTCCCGGCCAAACCGGGACGGTTGGTCACCTTATTGATTGGAAAATAAAAAAAGCAACATCTTTGTTTTTATTTTTATGGTTGGAGCAGTTCCAATACGAACAACATTTTGTTGACAATTTGTAATTTATTTCGATTACAATTCACGAGACAATTAAATAAAAATAGTAAGCAACACGAAAGCACTGTATCGTGTGAAACCCCGGGCCCCCGGCACAAGCCTGTGTCTGTCCCCTGTAGCGCGACGCGGGCAATCAAATGAAGTTCAATGAACCCACGCGAAACACGTCCAGAAGAATGCAATTTCCCAGTGTGCCGCCAATGCTTTCGATCGTTAAAAATAAGCAAGTTTGAAAACGAAAGTGGCGCACCAAGTTGTGGATTTAAGTACTAAAAGCACGATAGCCTGCGCCACCTCGTATTCATTTCAGTTGAGTAGGGTCGAAATTTACCCCTCTTAGCTTATATCCTCGTTGACAAGACGTTAGTTTTATGTGAAAATGAAGAGTCTATCAAAAAAAATAGCCCCTTGAAAAAGATCCATTAGCGTACCATTTTTTTTCTTAAAAAATACAAAATGCAAATCCGGTACGGACGCCACTGATGAAAATTAAAAAAAAGTTTTTCGCCAAAAATTGCCTCTCGATGTACAGTATAGGTATACCAAATTTTGTAAAGTTATCTAAAATAGTATTTCAGATATTTATAAAAAACATGATTTTTTTGAAAATTTTATCACCCTGTAGCTCGAAAGTTAAGCTGTTTAAAACGTATGTTTATATGACATTTTTTTCTTAAAATGAGCTTAGTAATCACCCCCTGAAATATTTTGATATCATTAAGGAACACGCTGTATATATATAAATTTTACGGGTAGTCGTGACTGATTAGTTGAGAAAAAAACCTCGGTTAGTTAGTGGGGATGCAGTCTTATATGGGCCGGAATAAAGTAAACTCCTTTTTTGACAGTCAAGCTTTCGAGAATATATTTTTCTCTTCTTCAGGACTTCTATAATAAGTTAACAAGCCATTAGAATAATTAAGTTAATTAAATTACAACCATTATAGATAAACTATACAGGTACCCATATAAATATATCTAAATAATTATGTACTCACCAAAGTGGATTGAAAAAACAATAAAGCTAGACATCTCTGACCAATTCTGAGCATTTTTTGCCCTTTTGGGCATTATGTTATAATAAAAACCTACATGAATTTGTTTAAAAGAATTCTTTCTTTTATATTATTTTTTCAATTTTTTGACGTTTATGAGGTCACATTAACCGTCTTCTTTAGTGTATCAAGTAACCCAGGAGAGAGAGCGAGTAAAAAAGAATACTGCACGAGAAAAGGACGCAACAGAGTGGTCATTTTATTCTCTTTTTCATTTTAAAAGTGTTAGACGCAGATAAACTTATGCCTGTCTTCTCGTTGCCGATAGAGATGGGTAGATGACACTCTGGTGCCTCCCTCACCACCAATTTTGTTTAAATTTTAATATCTACAATACTTTGTTACAAGTTCAATGAACCCACACGAAACACGTCCAGAAGAATGCAATTTCCCATTGTGCCGCCAATGCTTTCGATCGTTAAAAATAAGCAAGTTTGAAAACGAAAGTGGCGCACCAAGTTGTGGATTTAAGTACTAAAAGCACGATAGCCTGCGCCACCTCGTATTCATTTCAGTTGAGTAGGGTCGAAATTTACCCCTCTATTTAGCTTATATCCTCGTTGACAAGACGTTAGTTTTATGTGAAAATGAAGAGTCTATCAAAAAAAATAGCCCCTTGAAAAAGATCCATTAGCGTACCATTTTTTTTCTTAAAAAATACAAAATGCAAATCCGGTACGGACGCCACTGATGAAAATTAAAAAAAAGTTTTTCGCCAAAAATTGCCTCTCGATGTACAGTATAGGTATACCAAATTTTGTAAAGTTATCTAAAATAGTATTTCAGATATTTATAAAAAACATGATTTTTTTGAAAATTTTATCACCCTGTAGCTCGAAAGTTAAGCTGTTTAAAACGTATGTTTATATGACATTTTTTTCTTAAAATGAGCTTAGTAATCACCCCCTGAAATATTTTGATATCATTAAGGAACACGCTGTATATATATAAATTTTACGGGTAGTCGTGACTGATTAGTTGAGAAAAAAACCTCGGTTAGTTAGTGGGGATGCAGTCTTATATGGGCCGGAATAAAGTAAACTCCTTTTTTGACAGTCAAGCTTTCGAGAATATATTTTTCTCTTCTTCAGGACTTCTATAATAAGTTAACAAGCCATTAGAATAATTAAGTTAATTAAATTACAACCATTATAGATAAACTATACAGGTACCCATATAAATATATCTAAATAATTATGTACTCACCAAAGTGGATTGAAAAAACAATAAAGCTAGACATCTCTGACCAATTCTGAGCATTTTTTGCCCTTTTGGGCATTATGTTATAATAAAAACCTACATGAATTTGTTTAAAAGAATTCTTTCTTTTATATTATTTTTTCAATTTTTTGACGTTTATGAGGTCACATTAACCGTCTTCTTTAGTGTATCAAGTAACCCAGGAGAGAGAGCGAGTAAAAAAGAATACTGCACGAGAAAAGGACGCAACAGAGTGGTCATTTTATTCTCTTTTTCATTTTAAAAGTGTTAGACGCAGATAAACTTATGCCTGTCTTCTCGTTGCCGATAGAGATGGGTAGATGACACTCTGGTGCCTCCCTCACCACCAATTTTGTTTAAATTTTAATATCTACAATACATTGTTGAAAAAAACAAAAAATAATAATTTTATATTAAAAGAATTTCTTTTTTTTTATTTTAGTGTAAGCTCTCAAAAGACACACAGTTCACCATACTCTCCCTATATTTTATTTTTTGTTGTTTTGGTGTTATTATTATGGTGTTATTATTATGAGTACATCAATCAATCAATCAATATCTTTATTGACTACGTTTTGTAATTTACAATACAAGTGTAGCAAATCAAAAAATACAAATTTACGTTAATTGCGAAGGTTAAGAATAAACACACTAAAACACATTTATAAAACATAAAATAACACATGAATATTAACAATTACTAACAAAATAAAACAAAGAGGCGGCAATTTATTTTCATACGTGAGTATTAATGTTTTAAAAATGTTTTACAGCTTCAAAAAACTCTGAAACATCATAAAAGGCATTTTGGCAAAGGAACTGTTTAACAACGTATTTAAATCTGTTATTGGATAGATTTTTTACATTATCAGGCAAAGAGTTATACAGATCTACTCTTGGTGAATTTTTTATTGATTTATCTAGACGGTAAAATTTTAATCTTATAAAGTTAGCGGATCCATAGTCGTGGATACTAGAGTTCAATTTAAAAGATTTTTTGTTTCTATGGATTTCTACAAGTTGCTATAGGATGAAAAGCGAAGAAACAGTAAGTATCCTTAGTTTGATAAAATAAGGCTTGCAGTGATCACTATATCCGATATCACAAATTATTATTAACACTTTTTTTGTAATTTAAATATATCTATGGCGTACGTTGAGTTTCCCCACAACGCCACGCCATAAGAAATATGTGAGTGAAACAATGCATAATATGAATTTAGCAAAGATTTTTTATCTATGACATCTCTTAATTTTCGAATTAAAAAGACTACCGATGACAGTTTACTTTTGAGTGTCAGAATGTGTGGCAACCAGCTAAGAGTAGTGTCTATAGTTATTCCCAATATTTTAGCATTCTGTGGTTTTAACTCTCGATTTGTGGAAAAAGTAAGATTATGGGTCTTGTCTGTATTAAGTTTTAAGCAGTTTTGAGTACACCATATCTCGGCACTATCAATAACTTCTCTACTCTGATTTTTTAATATTTCAAGGTTATTGTGTTTACTTGAAATAGAACTATCGCCCGCAAACGACCTACATTTATTAGGTGACAGAAAGGAGAATAGGTCATTGACGTAAATGACAAAGAGGAGTGGACCGAGGACCGATCCTTGCGGTACCCCGTTTCGAACAGTTCCAATCTCAGATACATTATCCCCAAACTCAACGCATTGTTGCGCGGGCCTAGGTATGATTTTATGAAGTTATGGAAAAAGCCTCGAACACCATATCTATATAACTTGTCTATCAAAAGATCATGCGAGACACAGTCGAAGGCCTTAGACAAGTCACAAAGAATAAGCTCAATATGGCTGCCCTCCTCAAAGCCCTCGACTATGTCTCGTAGAGTGACCTTTGCGAAACCCAAACTGTGAAGAATCCAGTAAATCATTTTTCTCAAAGAAGTCGGATAATCTATCCTTGATTATAATCTCGAAGTTTTTTCCCATAATAGGAACAATGGACAACACCCCTCGATGACACTCTGGTGCCTCCCTCACCACGCAGTATACCCGGCTCGTCATCAATTTTGTTTAAATTTTAATATCTACAATACATTGTTGAAAATAACAAAAAATAATAATTTTATATTAAAAGAATTTCTTTTTTTTACTTTAGTGTAAGCTCCCAAAAGACACACAGTTCACCATACTCTCCCTATATTTTATTTTTTGTTGTTTTGGTGTTATTATTATGGTGTTATTATGAGTACATCAATCAATCAATCAATATCTTTATTGACTACGTTTTGTAATTTACAATACAAGTGTAGCAAATCAAAAAATACAAATTTACGTTAAATTGCGAAGGTTAAGAATAAACACACTAAAACACATTTATTAGGTGACAGAAAGGAGAATAGGTCATTGACGTAAATGACAAAGAGGAGTGGACCGAGGACCGATCCTTGCGGTACCCCGTTTCGAACAGTTCCAATCTCAGATACATTATCCCCAAACTCAACGCATTGTTGCGCGGGCCTAGGTATGATTTTATGAAGTTATGGAAAAAGCCTCGAACACCATATCTATATAACTTGTCTATCAAAAGATCATGCGAGACACAGTCGAAGGCCTTAGACAAGTCACAAAGAATAAGCTCAATATGGCTGCCCTCCTCAAAGCCCTCGACTATGTCTCGTAGAGTGACCTTTGCGAAACCCAAACTGTGAAGAATCCAGTAAATCATTTTTCTCAAAGAAGTCGGATAATCTATCCTTGATTATAATCTCGAAGTTTTTTCCCATAATAGGAACAATGGACAACACCCCTCGATGACACTCTGGTGCCTCCCTCACCACGCAGTATACCCGGCTCGTCATCAATTTTGTTTAAATTTTAATATCTACAATACATTGTTGAAAATAACAAAAAATAATAATTTTATATTAAAAGAATTTCTTTTTTTTACTTTAGTGTAAGCTCCCAAAAGACACACAGTTCACCATACTCTCCCTATATTTTATTTTTTGTTGTTTTGGTGTTATTATTATGGTGTTATTATGAGTACATCAATCAATCAATCAATATCTTTATTGACTACGTTTTGTAATTTACAATACAAGTGTAGCAAATCAAAAAATACAAATTTACGTTAAATTGCGAAGGTTAAGAATAAACACACTAAAACACATTTATAAAACATAAAATAACACATGAATATTAACAATTACTAACAAAATAAAACAAAGAGGCGGCAATTTATTTTCATACGTGAGTATTAATGTTTTACAGCTTCAAAAAACTCTGAAATCATAAAAGGTATTTTGGCAAAGGAACTGTTTAACAACGTATTTAAATCTGTTATTGGATAGATTTTTTACATTATCAGGCAAAGAGTTATACAGATCTACTCTTAGTGAATTTTTTATTGATTTATCTAGACGGTAAAATTTTAATCTTATAAAGTTAGCGGATCCATAGTCGTGGATACTAGAGTTCAATTTAAAAGATTTTTTGTTTCTATGGATTTCTACAAGTTGATATAGGATGAAAAGCGAAGAAACAGTAAGTATCCTTAGTTTGATAAAATAAGGCTTGCAGTAATCACTATATCCGATATCACAAATTATTCGTAACACTTTTTTTGTAATTTAAATATATCTGTGGCGTACGTTGAGTTTCCCCACAACGCCACGCCATAAGAAATATGTGAGTGAAACAATGCATAATATGAATTTAGCAAAGATTTTTTATCTATGACATCTCTTAATTTTCGAATTAAAAAGACTACCGATGACAGTTTACTTTTGAGTGTCAGAATGTGTGGCAACCAGCTAAGACTAGTGTCTATAGTTATTCCCAATATTTTAGCATTCTGTGGTTTTATCTCTCGATTTGTCGAAAAAGTAAGATTATGGGTCTTGTCTGTATTAAGTTTTAAGCAGTTTTGAGTAAACCATATCTCGGCACTATCCATAACTTGTCTACTCTGATTTTTTAATATTTCAAGGTTATTGTGTTTACTTGAAATAGAACTATCGCCCGCAAACGACCTACATTTATTAGGTGACAGAAAGGAGAATAGGTCATTGACGTAAATGACAAAGAGGAGTGGACCGAGGACCGATCCTTGCGGTACCCCGTTTCGAACAGTTCCAATCTCAGATACATTATCCCCAAACTCAACGCATTGTTGCGCGGGCCTAGGTATGATTTTATGAAGTTATGGAAAAAGCCTCGAACACCATATCTATATAACTTGTCCATCAAAAGATCATGCGAGACACAGTCGAAGGCCTTAGACAAGTCACAAAGAATAAACTCAATATGGCTGCCCTCCTCAAAGCCCTCGACTATCTCTCGTAGAGCGACCTTTGCGAAACCCAAACTGTGAAGAATCCAGTAAATCATTTTTCTCAAAGAAGTCGGATAATCTATCCTTGATTATATTCTCGAATTTTTTTCCCATAATAGGAACAATGGATATTGGGCGATAGTCAGATACAGAGTTTTTGTCACCTTTATCATAGGAATAAGAATTTTTTAAAGAAGTGATCGTATTCCAAACCTCCTGTTCAGAAATCGGTAAGAAAACAAAGGTTTTATCATTCATGGGAATCTTTTCCACGATACTATTTTGCATATGTTGTAGGTAGATCTTGCACTATCTGTGTCTCCACCACAAGAAAAAAAGTATTAAAATCGGTTGCATTTATATTTTATATTTTATTATTTTTATTTTGTTTATTTGCGTTTCTTTCAAAATTAATAATTTTCTAAGCATTTTTCGCCCTATTTTTTGAAGAATCAATGTAATTAATGTACGCCAATTTTTTAGATTCAATCAATTTATTTTTATATTCTTTGCGCACTGCATTAAAGTAAATTTTATAGTTGTGGTTTTCTGATACATCAGCCATGTACTTTACTGCAAATGGGATCTCATGTTTTTCAGTTTCATATTAAACCATTGAACAGGTGGTTTGTTTGCTACTTCTGTTATGGTTTTTAGGGGAATATGTTTGTTTATTAATTGACTGCAGTTCTGTAGTAAGAAATTGGATAAAAAGTTTGAGTCCAATTATAGACCTATTTGTGATTTGTCTAATACTACGTTGGATCGGCTCAGGACGCAGTCCCTCCACATTCATTTTTAATTATACCCCATAATGATCCGAGAGACCAGTGCTAATTATTCCTGTTTTAAAACTATTGAGATTTTTAGGTATTGTTGTAGTACTAGACCTTAGAAGAATTTTGTCTTAATGGGGCCGATTCTTAGGCAAAACGACGAAATTTCGTCGCGTCAATTATGTGGCAACGCCGGATCTGCCAAATGCGCCTGTATCATACCGAAGGTGAAACCATCAAGTTGGCCATGACCGAAACCGCTGACTCCTAAATGTCAAAATCACTTTTAGGTTATATTTTTATAAAAAAATTTGTTTTGATCATCGGAATATTTTTTGACCATTTTTAAAGAAAATGTGTTGAGAAAGAGACCAGACTAGGCGTATATTTAAAGAAGACAGATGGACCAACAAAAATCACAAAGAAATATTTTGGGAATGCCAGCCAAATTACAGTAAGTCGCAGGTTAAATAAGTCTTAAATAAAAGCTTTTTACAGTTGTACCTAGGCCCGTATTCTCGTAGTTATAAAAACGCTAAGCGTTTTCAAGAACTATAGGCAAAACAGCAAGTGGTTGGTAGATGTTTTGTGAAAAAGGTACGCGCTTCTCAAAGCGAATGGAGAACCGCAAGCTATTACAGAGTGTTCTGCGATTTGTTTTGGAAAGCGCTTCTTAGCGTTTTTGATTACGAAAGTATGCCATTAATTTTACTTTATGCATTTTTATTAAAAGTTTAGAGGGATAATAAAAATAAAATCGGGGCGTTCTGGGTTTGGTACCTATTTATTAAGTCAAATGACCTGTTTTTATTACCCAATTTTAAAAATTAAAGCACGTTTATTTTTTTCATTTTTTATCGTTCTCTCAACAGAAGCAAATATTTGATTTAGCTGATCACAGTCATAGTTTTTTTTTTTATGGTAAAGCCATAATTTTCTTATGTTAATGGTCAAGCCATGATGGTAAAATTTAAGGCTTAAAATATTTTAGCATAATTTAAGGGGCAGTTTTTAACATTTTTATGCGATGATTTTGCTTACATTTTAAAGTTTTCTTTCCAAACTTTCGATTTCTAGAATAAAACACTTACATTTTTCAAGTTTTCACTGTTTTTTTAGCGTTCAAAAAAAAGTACTGTCAAAAAACATTTTTTCTCTGTTAAAATGAAAAATATTTAGAGAGAGAGGGCAGAATTTTAGAGGTAGATGGAGAGATACTTTAGTAACGTGCAAAAATATTTAAGGTTGTTGAAGAGAGACAGCAGCATATAAAAAAGTATTTTAGAGAAAGATGGACATAATTTACGGCAATTGTGAAAAACATAGTAAAAATTGGTTAATCAAAAACGTTGCCCCTTAAATTATGCTAAAATATTTTAAGCCTTAAATTACCATCATGGCTTGACCATTACTTAAAAAAAAAAACTTTTCCAGCTAACCCGACCCACTTTTCTTTAAATATTTAAAAAAAAAACTCGAAGAAGATCTGATATTTTGGCAAAAAATCTAGAATTAAGATTTGTTTATAAAAACTTACTAAACCCAAAAACCTACTAAACATCCCCCCTCCCTCCACGTCTGTAAAAAAATCTGCGACCGCCCCTGTATGAAGAACAATATTTAAGTTTTTTTTATACATTTTTAGGAAAACTACTGACTGAACTGGACTACTTCGACAACAATTACCTACTATATTTAAAGGCAATTATAAGGAGGAATTTTTTTTTTTTAATTTTTTTTGAAATTTTAGTTTTTAGCCAAGCAAAACTGTGCCCCAATTAAAAAATGTGTAATTTAATTTGTCGAGGGATTAAAAACCGCTTCCTGAGTCCTAAGGTACATACTATTTCTAGTAGTAAAATATAATCCCGGAGAAATAAAGTAAAAATTTAATCCCTGGGAAATAAAGCAAAAATTTAATCCCCGAGAAGCAATGTAAACACGATTGGTCTAGAGAGGGGTTTTAAGAAAAAAAAAATATAATCTTTAAAACATAGATTTTTGTTTTCGATACATCGCCAACTACCATTTACCGTGAAAAGTAAAATCCCCTATGTAGTCCTTTTCTGGGGGGCTATTTTTGGAAAATATTCTGAGAACCTTAAACCCTATTTTGACTTCATATTTAAATTCTCGCTAAAATTTTCTTTCTCTAATTTTCGCGATATTAGCTTTCAAAATGTCCAAAATTCAATTTTTGAAGGCCCATATCTTGGAAACTAAAAAAGATATCTCTATTGTGTTTATTATCGATTTTAAGGATATTTTAAGACCAAATAAAAACGATAACAGTGACGTTTGCACATTCTTATTTACAGTTTATTGATTTTCAGTGATTTTGACGATATTAATCCAAAAATATGAAGTAGAAGGTCAAATTGTCAAACTATTGTCCTTTTTTATTTCCTCGTAAAAAAACCATAAAATCAGTATTGAACACAATAGATATATTAGCTTTCAAAATGTCTTCAATG
This sequence comes from Oxystoma pomonae, assembly GCA_963921995.1. Lineage (NCBI taxonomy): Eukaryota > Metazoa > Arthropoda > Insecta > Coleoptera > Brentidae > Oxystoma > Oxystoma pomonae. The sequence continues at coordinate 54,870,742 of OY998170.1, read as the reverse complement.
TGTCTTTAGTTTCTAAGATATGGTCCTTTAAAAATTCAATTTTTGTCATTTTAAAAGTCAGTATCTCGAAAACTAGTAAAGTAACCTTATGATATGGGGTACCATTTGAAAGAGAATTTCAGCGAGAATTCAAATATGAAGTCAAAATAGAAAGTTGCTTTTTAAGATTTTCAGTAATATTTTCCAAAAATAGCCCCCCAGAAAAGGGCTACATAGGGGATTTTACTTTTTTACTTAAAACCCCTCTCTAGACCAACTGTGTAAAAATTTAATCTATAATAATAATTTAATGATTTATAGTAGTAAAATTTAATGCTTGGGAAATAAAGTAAAAATTTAATCTTCAGAAAATACAGTAAAAATTTAATCCCGGGGATTAAATACTCCACTTTACTCCTTAAGAACAGGAAATAAAAAGCTACTTTTAATCTCTAAAGTGCATAAACACGCTGTTAGGGAAAAGTCAATGAATTTTCTAAAAAATATCTGAAGCTCCCAAACTAATTTTTTCAGTTGAAAAATTTGATCAACCTATTTTTTTTCTGCTTCCTTATTTTTATGAAATTTTTAGGTTTTATTTTTTTACATTTGTACACAAGACGTTTGAATGCTCGTTGGAAACTTATTATCTACCGTTGATTTTATCCGATTTTTTTCTTGCAGATACTGGATAAATTTGAAAAAGTGGAATAATTGCTGCAGTGTTAAGAGGAAAATGATTCTTCCGGGCAAAGACATCCCTCTCAGACTTCATGACGTTTTGCACAAACCCAAGATTGCATTTGTGTCCCAATGAAGGTGTTTTTATATTTTTTTAACCAAAAAGACAAAGTCTCATTTGCTGTTAATGAAGTATAATATTATTCAACTACTGTTTTTTGCAATATTTTCTATAGAAATTAAATCATTTATTTTTTTAAATCATTTTAAAAACTAAATTCGTAAAATAATAGCGGCCATGAAGCTATAGCAGCCCATCTCTTGATTTTTTTACTCCTTACTATAAGTATAGATAATTAGAGCAATTTGGTGCTAATTTTGTATCGCAAAAAAAAATAAAGCTCGTTTTGTAATAAAAAAAATCGATTTAAAAAAAGAACAACTAGATAATAAAAGCTGATTTATTTCTCCACAGTTATATCGGTAATTCGTTAAAAAAATCTTGAGAAAATCACATAATTTAAAAAAGAATGAGGCTTTGCCTTTTTTATAAAATATACAGGCTGAGTAAAAAAAATATCGACAAAAATAATTATAGTTGGCAACGAGATATATGAAAATCACAAATCATTTAATCCTCAGTAGTTGGGGCGGATAAACAAACACCGGCGATCTGAATGCATTTGATTGGGAGGGGGGAGGGATAAAAGCCATTTTCCCAAGTAATATTAAAAGCGATTCCCAAGTAACCTGAAACTTTGACATTTTTTTTATTGTTGTTTGAAGAAATTAGAAATACAAAATGTTTTTTAAAATGTACTTAAATTTCCCAACTGAACCTTCATATTCCCCAACAGCAAGCAACTGTAAAGCAACATTGGGGGGATGCCCCCCCCCCCAACGGATCGCCGGTGCAAACAAAACATTCATGACTAGGATTGGACTTTTCGTTAAGCATTCTGCATAACATACAATAATAGATATTTAAAAAGCGCCTCTGCCTACCTGTAGTCACTATTTTACTGCATACCCTTTTTTGCTTTCGGGATTATTTTCTTCATAATAGGTATTATAGAAGCTAACCGATAGTGATAATGAAGAATGTTTTGCGCCGTCCATATATCTCGGAGCCAACCATATACATAACAGAACATTAATTTTGCAAAAAAATATATAGGGTGCAACAAAAAATTGCCAACGCATTTTTAGTGTTTAGTTAAAGTTTAAAGCATCATGTTATATTTTTGCAAGTCGTCGTTTTTTGATGCTTTTAATAAAAGTGAGTTTTAACCACTTTCAACCAAGCCTACCTACCTATTTGCGTAGTAGTGTAGTGCAGAAGATACAAATCTAAAATGTTATTCAATAGTCCGATTTTTACGTTAATTACTTAGTGACCAAGTGATCACCACAGTAACTTTAGCTTGACCCGTGGTTAACTAAACCACACAAGATAAAATTTTTAAAAACACGTGGAAAGACTGGCATATCAATATTCCATATTGACAATTTGTTTGTCTACCAGTTACATAATTTCTTTAAACCAGCATGGCGAGTTTTATTTTTTTTATTACTTTTTTAAATTTAAATAGTAGCACTTTTAATATGTTTTAAAAAATTGTTAAAAAGTAGAAGGTTAACAAATTGGTCCCATTAAAAAAAATTAATATAGCAGGTAGTCAAAAAAACTGGTGAAATGGTTAATTCTTTCATAAAACTTAAATGTATTATAAATTAGGAAAGTTAAATTTCTGTAAGGTTTAAACTCTAAAATTTAAAACCATTTCTTTTTTTTTGTTTCAGATTAGCGGTGCCCAAGCTGTTCAGCAAATATGCAAGCAATTGATGACCATCAAAATGTAAAGCTAAAAAACTTAAAGTAAATTTACTTCTAAATTTTAATAAAAATATATGTAAATAGTTGGCAATAAATAAAATAAACTAAAACAATATTGTGTTTTTGAGATTGTTATAAATTTTGGTCACTAACTGATAGTTTCACTTAGTTATTATTTTCACCCAAATAATCTATTAATAAAGTAACATTTTTGCCATTTAAAAATCATTAATGTGAATTTTGAAAACATTCAAGCAAAAGTAAGTAAAAATCAAAGTTTTAATATGTCTTTTTTTTGTGCATTTTTGGTAATAGAATTTTAAAAGACTAAAATAACACAAGAAAAATAATGATAAGGAAAGGGCTAAAAAAGTACCTATGAATATCATTTACCGTGCGAAATTTTGTATACTTTTGACTCCGGACATTTGGGCAGCGGCAAAAGAAAAATTTAGGAAGCAACCAACCCAACCTTATTATTTTCTTGAACCTTACGCACTAAAATAAAGCGAATCTACCAACGCGGTGAAATATTGATAACATTCTAAATTTTTCCTTTGGTGGCGCTCAAACGGTCAGCGCTTTAATGTTCACAGTTCAAAAGTCCTGCATTGGCATTTGCTTAACTAATTTTTTTATTCTAATTCTAAAACAAAACAATTTTGAGATTTACTTAAAATTTATATAAAAACCTAAATTTGCTTGCTCTCTGATACCTAGAATAGCTAATAGTTTTCCTCTTAAAAAATTATCAGGTGAAGGTGTATTAAGCTATTTCCTTTTCCATGCATTTACGAGAAAAATTTGAGAAGCTATTAGGTCATAGTTCTTTACTCGTTATAAACTTGCCGGAATTCCCATTACTCAACGAAACGTCGCGTCGAAACTTTGTCGCCAAAAATAAACGACAAAATATTTGACGAAAACGGCCTACTAGATTCCAAAATTCTGTCAGTTTGAACCTCTACGAACAAAATATGGCAACACCGGAAAGGGCCTAAAATCGTCATGATACCGTTCAAAAATTCGACCGGCTTCTCGTGGGCTCAAAATATTACGCAAATTTAATTTATAAAAAATCTAGTAAATCACAAATTTAAGTATTTAATCATCTCTAGCAACATTTAGCTTTTTTATAATTTTTGTATGGGCAGTAAACTATTTTTAACACCTATCTTAATTAAAAAGCAATCGACAATTTGGGGACTGCAGGAACATACCCCAAAAAGATGACATTTGTTATCACAAACTGACTAGAAAATGGCGAGTGAAAATCTTTATTAAACCCCTTAAAGTTGTACTAAAGTCATTTGTGCTCGATGAAAAAATGTGTAATCAAGTACAAGGAATGAAAATTAAGCTACATATAGCTCAGGTAATTTATTACTACTGTGAAATACCTCAATATCTTTTGAAACGTCGGAAATTTTGGCGCGCCGAAATTTCGTCGTTTTGTCTAAGAATCGGCTCCATTGCGCCAACTCTCTATCCCTCCCAGAAGTACCAGAAAAGTGACGTCAAAGTGGTCAAAATCGCACGGTTTTTTAAAAATATAATTTTAAATGTCAAAATTGCACTGTCATCTTGGAACCGCCATATTGCACTTTTTTATTTCTTGTCTGATTTAAACGAAAGTTTCTTTAAATGATGATGAAACTTTTCCAACACACCTAACTATATGCGTCGGCCATACTGAACTTTGTTATTTTTTTGTTCGATTTAAACAAAAGTTTTGTTGCACATAAAGCGTTTTCAAAAATACCCAATTTTAATCCAAAATTGACATATGTCAGTAGTCATCTTGAGCCGGCTACATTGAACTCACACACATTTTTAAAGTATATTTATAAAAAAATAGCTACAGGGGGGGGGGGCGATCGCCCCCCTTTCACCCAGAAAAAAAAGTAGACATTAAATTAAAAAAAATATTTGACGAATTGGCAACTTTTTGTCCAGAGAAAATAGGTATATACTTATTACATTATATATTATTAATAATAAATACACTACACTTAAACAAAAAAAAGTATTTAACAAAATGGCAACTCTCGGTCTATCAGAATTTGAATAATATCAAACGTGTGCCGACCTATGGCCTGCTGCCGTGCGCAACCATTACGCGACGCGGATGTATGAGAGGCCGAAACCTCAGTATTTCCCCCATTGTGAAAATTTTTCAAAAACTTGCAGATTGCTGCAGATCATTCCTACACTGCAGTGATTTTACAAGTACAGCTACAGATTATTTTCCTGTGTGTATTTTCATAAGTGGGTAAGTATTCCTTTCAATCTGATGGCCTTGCAAATATGCATATTATTATAAATCTAATTATTATAGAAATCAGTACAGTAACTATTTGAAAATAATTTTGGTATTGTTCAGGAAGTCTACATCTGAAAATATTCCTGCACAGAGGTATTGTTAAATACCCTAGGGCCCTAATTCTTGAGCAGGGAACGACATAAATTTGTGTCGAATGATCCCACGTTGAGCGTATTTCGTATTCTTTAGCGGTGATCGCTCATTATATTCTTTAAAAAATTGGGTGTTTGCGCTCCCCTCCAAAGCCAGGGATCAGTCCCATTTCTCAGGTCAACCATGCGCGTAAAATATATATTTTTCAATCTAAAATTTCAAAGAGGTTTCAAGGAAAAGCATTTTTTACGAGGGATGGGATCATTCCCCGGGACTGATCTCCTCTTGAGGGATCGTTCCTTCTCTCGAGATTCAAGAATTAGGCCCCAGGAGCGCAAAAATTCGGATCAGATCGGACAAAACGAGAATCATTTTTTGCCATATAACGCATATAAAATTAATTTATTTCTTTATCCAAGTATTATTTATGCACACTCAAAGAGAATCCTGCTTGCGAATATGTATCTTTTCTGAAAAATACAAAAATAAAGCGAAGCACAAATAAAAACTATTTCAATACAAGGCTGGGCTAACTTCGCGTATGACTTCATAAAACTTGTAGAACTTAAATAATGTAAATTAAACTGAAGTTTTCAGTTAATGTTTGAGTTGGTGGTTTTTAGAGACTGCGTCCTTAACAACATGAAGCGGCAGAGCTCCATAACCAACTTTTTTTCTTCAAAACCTCCCAAAATACGAAGCTTGGAAGAAGATGACGTGAGCAATTCAGATTCCGAAAACTTAAATCAAACAGCTTCTAAAAAAATAATGGATAAGCCAGAGACATCAGAAAAAAACTAAATATCTCACAATGGCCTAAGGCCAGTTCTAGTAATAAACTTAGTACTTGTACTGATAGGTCAGAAATGACACCGAACAAGAATAATTGTACGTCATTTGAATTCGACATCGGTACTGCTGTGCTATCGTCCTCTACACTGTCAGACCAAGAAAAATTCAATTACTTAAATAACACTTGGATTCCTAACGATGACTATAACTTGCCATTTAGCTCCCATCAAAAACAGAATAAGCTTGAAAAATGATACCTAAGTAAAAAACATCTACAGAGTTTTGAATGGCTGGCATTTTCACACCAACTGCAGGGTCTGTTTTGCAAATATTGCGTCTTATTTTGCACGACAAAGGAGAAGCTGCATTTAAATAAACTAACCAACAAACACGAAACAAATTATGCCAAACTTACGGGCAAAGATGGGGCCCTTGAAAACCACAACCGTTTGCGTATCACAAAAAAGCTGTTGTTTCGACACAAATGTTTTCAAAGGTGTGTTATAATCCTCAGCTAGATGTTAGAAACGAACTAAACTCATCACGCATGGAGAAAGTACGCCAAAACCGGGAAAGGCTGATACCAATTATCAAGACCATTTTGTTTTGCGGAAAACAAAATATCCCGCTCCGTGGCCATCGCGATCATGGTGTTTTGAGTTGGGAAGCGAAGGATGAAGACAGTTCTCTGGTCAAACACGAGGGAAACTTTAGAGAGCTGTTAAAATTCAGAATTGATTCTGGAGATACTAACACCTAAAAAATGCCTCGTCAAATGCCACTTATTTAAGTAAAAACACACAAAATAAGTTGATCCAGTGTTGCAGCAAAGAAATACTGGATACAATTGGAAAGAGGATTGTTTCTGCAAAATACTACAGTATTATTTTTGACGAAGACAACCGATGTCTCTAATATTTCTCAATTGTCTGTTGTAAGGTAGGTACTTTTTCATGCAGGGTGCATAATAATACAATAAATAACTTCGCTAAAATTGCCAGCACGGACTAAGGCTAAGGGATGCTTTTTCGTTAATCAAAATTCTACTATTTCATATCACTTTTTTATTTCAGAGATATATCTTCGAATTTACCTTGTATGAAGACTTTCTGGGATTTGTGGTTTGCTTTGACTCTGAATATGGAGAAAAAGAAAATATTGTAGAGCCCATAATGTCGGGAAAAGCAATCGGCTCAGCGGTTTTTAAGATGATTAAATCATTGAATTTGAATCCTGAGTTTTGTGTGGGCATAGGTACAGACGGTTGTCAAGTGATGGTGTCGACTCAGGTTGGTGCAGTTCAGGAAATTAAGAAGGAGACTTTGGTCGGCGAGAGGTGTATGTGTTTTAACCATGCGCTGAATCTAAGTATTTCTAAGGCATCACAAGTAAAATCTGTCAGAAATTTATGCGCTACTGTTAGAGAAATAGGAATTTTTTTCTCTGCCTCTACAAAACGGCATCACGTTCTTGAGAAATGCCTCGGTAAAGAACTGAAAACTCTCTGCGAAACTCGTTGGGTCGGGAGGCATGAGTCTTTGCTTTTGTTAAAATCAGAAATTACAAAGATTTTCGATGCTTTAGATCTGATTTCCAACTGGAATGACACCGCATCTAGCTCCAAAGCAGAAGGGTTCAAAAAAAAAAGAAAAAAAAAATTGCAACTGTTGATTTCGTTGTGACGCTCTATTCCCTCACTGACGCACTATCGATTACAAGATGCTGGAGGTAACCCTAAAGTCTTTGGAAAGACATTCTACAGTCTATCTACAGTATTTTGGAACAGTTTGACCTTCAATTCGTCACACCAAGAATAAACAAACGCATGACCAACCGCGCAAACCACGATATTGGAAATCCGGAACAGTATTATAGGGTTTCTATCTATAACCAAATTTTAGACGAAATCATTTCAGACATCAAATCAAGGTTCAATGGCGAGACTCTAAGTATTTATAATCTGAACATATTCATACCAAGTTTTACACAACGTTGTAGTGAAGCCGAAATCAAGGCAAAAGTAACTAATGTCGTTTCCAAATACTATATACTGTTTGATCAATCCAAAGCACAGATTCTTGAACTTCTATTTGGAGAATCAATTATTTGGAAACAATATTGGTCAGAAGTAGCCAAAAGCTCAGATCAAAACATACCTGATAACGTTTTCGAGTCAATAGAAAGTGTGGCGATATTTTTCCTCTGACAAAAACCTTTTAAAAAATCCTTGGATGTTTGCCAGTTAGTAATGCTTTGTCAGAAAGAAGCTTCTGCTGCCTCAGAAGATTGAAAACATACTTGAGAAACACTATGACGGAAACTCGTCTGACGGGCTTAGCGTTGCTGCATATTAACAGACACATTGAAATTGACATAGAACGAGTCATTGACCGGTTTGCCTTAAAGGAACGGAAATTAGATTTTTTTTTGAAATAGGCATAATTTATCTTCAACAAAAAAATTATTGTTTGTTAAATTAACATATTAGATTTAATTTGCACCAATATTTGCACATATATATTATTATGTAATATAAAAGGTAATCTTTCAACTAAAAAAGCTTTTAAGATCTCAAAAAATAATATGTAGATATTAGATTTTGTTTGTGGTTTGTTTGTTTTCTATGTTTTTTATATTTGAAAAAATTAGATATGATGGATATGCCGTGTTTTTAGTCTAGTTTTTTTTCGTATCAAACCCCCCCCCCTTTTAAGGGGCTGGGACCGCCACTGATTTAGCAATTGTTCACCCTCTTGGATTTGAACGCAAAGTTAATTTTGACAGTAAAACTTTTTTTTGTTTTTATGGGGTGTGTAGCTTGATAAACAAAAAAAATCAAGTTATCTTGAGAGTAGACAATTTGTAGAAGGAGGAGAAATTAGTAAATAATTAGTACCAAATTTTGGCATAGTCACTTTTGGTCGAATCTCTTTCCTAAGCAGAGGGGGGTTTCCTTGATATGAACCTACACACCCTATAACAAACAAAAAAATCCTAAGAACCGATGGTTTTTGTAAACTAAGAGTACCCTTCTTTAAGAGTACATAATAGTTTAATTAAATTATAACATATCAACTTTTATTAAATCTATCTCCAAAGAATGGAAGGGGGGTTGCAGCTTAGCGCCAAGCCACACCCCTCCCCCTTTTAAGTGCGAATAACTCCGTTATTCATTAAGTACAACATTTTTTAAAAGGGGACTAAATTAGTACATAATTTTTACAATATCCATATAGAGTTTAGTTGGGTGGGGGGATTAGCTTGACTGAGCTCTTTATTGTTTTATATAGCCATTAGTTAATATAGGATGTTTTGGGGCTTTTATAAACACATAAAAGTAAAACTATTACTTTTGGGCGTAACTTTTTCAATTCTTGACCTATTTGAATTTTGAATAATTGATACATATGGGTATACAACAAGTATGCCATTTTTGGAAAAATTCACATACATATTTTAAAAGGTATATGAAAAATACCTACATTTAGCAAGCGTCAGCCATATTGGAGTTGGACAAATATAAAATACAAAGTCAAATTTAAAAGTCCAAAATTTCATGTTTCCAGAATGGTTAAAATTATTTACATCAGACCATCACTTTTAAAGTTACTTTAAATTACATCCTGTCCACATTTCCCTATACTTCGATCCACTGTGTGGCTTGTTAATATTTCCAATAGGATTATGCTCCTAAGGCAATTAAAACAAAAAAAGAAGTTAAAACACCTCCAAATCAGTTACTTCAACCGAAAAGGAACCAAAAAACAAAGTTCAAAAGATTTTGGGTGGAAATAACGAAAATTCAAACTTGGATGAGCATCCCACAAGGAACACACAAAAGACCAAAGCGAAAAGAGAAATGATTAAAATGGTGTTTAATGGAGTATGGGGAGGGTAACCAGTGAAACCACTGATGAGCTCGCGCTGGTTACCCAGAGCGAAACATCAATCATTTCTATTTTCGCTTTGGTCCTTTGTGTGTTCCTTGTGGGATGCTCATCCAAGTTTGAATTTTCGTTATTTCCACCCAAGATCTTTTGATCTTTTACATTTTATAATATTATATTTTATAAATATTAATACATTTAAGTGCATTCATGAAATAAATTTTAATACTACAGGTTTTTAAAAACCATTCATTTTTAAACAACTATAATTTCAAAGATTTTAGCTGGCTCGGCTAAATGGAAGGACAGGAGATGTAGATTCACAATTTTTGTCAGACTTTTTCGGGGTAACCATATATATGTAGATGTCCTTAACGTGAACGGTATAACAATTAATGGGGAAGAAGGATACTTTTTATTTTGTAAAAATCAACAAAATTGACCATTCAGTGGTGGTGTAGAGTAAGAGTTTTTTACCCTTTTGTCCATACACACAAGATATGAAAAAATTTTTTGAACGATATAAAAAGGAATTTTTCTCTTTTACACATTTCGAGGTTTCAGAAAAATAAGTAAAAAAAAAACTATTTACACCAGAACTTTTATCTGTTGTTTAGGTTTTCATTATGTCGCATTATTTTTGTTTAATTTCTCTTCAAACATTCAACCCCATTTTTATCAATTCTTCAAAAAAATGACCTGAGAATTCTTACAAGATGACAGTTAACTCATTTAATACGAGAGATCGAAAAAACTTTGAAATTTTTTGAGTGCTTTTAGATTTTCCTGACAAAAAAGTTAATTGTCATTTCAAATGTCAAATTTAGACATCAGGTTTGTATTTTTAAATAAAAAACCCTATATATTATTGCATTTTTGAGTTGGCCTTTCCTTACTGATTTTAAAAATACCAAATATATCTATAGTGGTTTGTAAGAAAAATGTTATCATACGCACATAACATAACAGTTTTCCTCTCTAACACATTATGCCTATGAGAAGGATTTTGGCAATATTCTGACAAACCACTATTGATAGATAAGATAGGGTAATTCATTAAAAAATACAAACTTAGTCTCTAAATGTCACATTTGTAATGACAATTAGCTTTTTTTGGCAGTAATTCAAAGTTTTTTTCTATCTCGTAATAAATAAATTGAGACGGCGTCAAAATATGAGACACCCGGTACCTATCAATGGCACTTTGTAAATTAAAGTTATCGCCTAGAACGCTTGCTTTTTCCACCATGTTGAATTAAAGATGGCCGACAAGGGTATTATTCAAAAAACTCGCAACTTTCTTATTTATGAACCGATTTTTCTCAGAGAAAGTTTGATGTATTTATAGTATAACGGTCGTTTAGAATTATCATGATTACTTTGTATTGTTGTCGTTTTGTCGTTTGTGGATTGCAGCGTCCAAACTTTATTCCCTTTTTTTTTTAAAAAAAAAGAACTTTTTATGAACTTTTTTCTAATGTTATGAACTAAATATTGAACGTTTAATAAGGTATCCATTATTTATTAGAAAACTTTTACAACATTAGATACTATTAAAAAACGTTTCACTTGAATACCTAACAAAAGATAATGAACACAAAGTAACTCCATTTTTCTCAAATATAATCAGACCACTGCTAAACTACTCCTCTGGCTAATTTCTTGACAGGTATTATCAAAATGCTGGTCAAAATTTAATCTCTCTGCGGACAGAACCCTGATACCTCACTGTGAAATAAATCCAGAACGATCCAAGAATACTTTCTTTCTTTCTATCTTTGTCGGCTCCTTAGTCAACGTAGTTTCCAGAAATCTTCGAGTTGTTGGAGAATTCTGAAACCCCACGTTGTCCTGAGGAGACCAAATATTGGGAAATAGAAAGAAAGAAAAGATTCTTAGATTGTAATGAACATTTTTTAGATTTGCTTTACAGTGAGGTATCTGGGTTCTGTGCGCCCAGAGATTAAATTGTGACCAGAATGCGACCGAAATGATCTTTATAATTCAATACCTGAGTTGTTCAACTTCGTTTAAAAAAAAAATAAGTCTGACTTTTTTTTAAAAGTAATCCAATATGTCACAATTTTTCTTGTTGACCTTTTTTCCCACATTTTTTGTTTCTTTTTCAGAAAATTATGCAGCAGTCGCTTTAACGATTTCATTATTTTTAACTACTACATTTAACATTTTATATACCAAAATAATTTCAAAAAAACAGTAAATATATATATTTTTTAAGTCACCTCTAGGAACTCTGAAAAAATTAACTTTTTATGAACTTTTGCGCTTTTTTAAAGAAAATTTAAACTTTTTATGAACCTTCAACCGCTCTTCTGCTACATTTAACATTTTATATATCTGTTGGAAACAAAATAATTGAAAAAAAAACAGTAAATATATATTTTTTTAAGTCATCTCTAGGAAGTCTGAAAAAATGAACATTTATGAAGTTTTGCGCTTTTTTAAAGAAAATATAAACTTTTTATGAACCTGGATGAAACTTTATGAACCTAGTCCGGACGCTGGGATTGGAAAATAGCTAGTTACTATAATTGACCGGACAAGTAACTTCACAGGACAACACAAGAAATTTAAACCTCTGGAAACCTGTAAAGTCAATTTCCGATCCTGTATCGAATTTATTTATTTTTAAACCAACGTCATAAAACAATCATTAAAAATTATGAATAAAACCTGCCTTAAACCGATCCTCAAACAATCAAAATTACGTAATTGTTTTATAGATTCAACTCATTTCTAAATATTAGTTCATTTTGGTAAATAAAACATTAAGGACGCCCACGGTTTATCAGAATATGCAAAATCAAACCCGTTAAATAAAAGGTTCAATCATAAAATCATTCACTATAGAAACTGCAATTCGTTAAACCAATTATTTGTCCGGACCTTATTTCTTCAAACCAATTCAATAACAAATTCGAAATTTATAAGACCCGTTTTTAATCGAACCATTGTTGATCAAAGTCATTCAATATCAATATCAATCAATATCATTTTTAATAAAACCCGGAATTTGTCAAACCATTATTTTTCAAAACCGGAATTCATAATACACGTTGTTTATCGGAAAATTTTTGCTAAATTGATTGCGCATTCGCCAATAATACATGAACCGGAGGCGTACACGTAGGTGGCGCGGCGTCGCGGCGTTTCGATGCATTTGTCGCTGCTATAGTGAGGTAACGTTCAATAGTTTGCGTATAGATGTCACTATCATTCCAGTTAAGAACGATATAGTGACATCTATACACAAAGTCTTGAACACTACCTCTGAATACTTTTAGCCGAGGGGGTAACCACTGTTGGCAATCATGTCACAAATCTTACTCGTTTGCAGTCCTTTGCAGTCCCTGCAACTGCCTAAACCTCACCCTAGCTTGCAGACCCTAAAAGGACCTGGGAGTCTTTGGAAATCCCTCGGCAGTCCTCGGTAATCACTGACCATTCAACAAAATTGGCAATCATGTCACATTTTTTGAACTAGTGGTTACACCCTCGCTAAGTGTGCGCACATAGAACGCGTAGCAGCGATAAATGCATTGAAACGCCAAGCCGCTGCGCCACCTGCGTGGACAACTCCAGTTCATGCATTATTGGCGAATGAGCAATCAATTTAGCAAAAATTTTCTGATTCGATTAAAAACGGGTCTTATAAATTTCGAATTTGTTATCGAATGGGTCTGAAGAAATTAGGTTCGGATAAAAAATTGGTTTAACAAATTTCAGTTTTTATGGTGAATCGTTCTTACGATGAAAATTTTTATTAAATACGGTCTGGTAAATTCCTGGTTTAATAAACCATAATCGTTCACATTAACACAATTTCTTTTTATTTTAAAAACGGCCATGTTTTTTTTCTGGAAATGCCAAAAGACAAAAATTGAAAAATTTAAAAGCAATCAACTTGTCTGAATACAAATCATAGTCATGCGTGCAAAAAAAACTATGTTCTTTTAAAAAATATAAAAAATTGCTACAGACCTATCGAAATTGGGTTACCTTTTGGTTTTAAAAGCCTCCAAAGAAACAAAAAAAAAATATCCGAAAAAAAAACGGAAACAAAACCCACATAAGAAAAATCACCAGGGAAACTTCATTCTTACATATTCAAAAAAAGTTAAAATACGTGAAAATCCAAATATACTATTTTGGGTTGATTTAGCTTGAGTTATAATAATTTTTTCTTTTTTTTTCTGTGTTTTTTTCCAAGGATTTTCTTTCCGGTTTTTTTTTTAATTACCTCCAAAGCCTAGCAGTGGTTTTCACAATCGTCTTTTGGCCGAAAAGTCTGGTTCGAGACTTTATCGTTATTTTATCTATATATATATATATATATATATATATATCATTAATTCATGATAATCATCATATCATGTGTAATCATTTTCAATGTCCCTGGTTGCATCTTTGTAAAGGACTGCAATTTTTTTATAAATTGCTGCATTTAAGTTTTGACGCGCCCAGTATAGTACACAAAAGGACAGTGGAGCTTAGCATTATTGAAAAATGACCAGTACTTTAATTATTTAAAAAAATAATGAAATCCATTGGGCGATATAATAATATAAGCTAAAAATATTTCTAAAGATTATCCAAAAGAGAATTTACAAAAAATGTGAGTCCTTGAAGACACACAGTTTGGATTATGTGGAGAGTTCGAGACGATCCCTATTTGGTAATCAAGTCTTTGAACGAGTAAAATACAAAAAGCTTATAGAATCGCCTTAAGAGTTAGTTTGGATTATCGAAATGAGAAGATAAATGCCAGCCAGTGCAAAGTTGTGAAAATAATATTTTTAGTTACTTATAGGAGGGTGGGCAAAACTTAATCATCGGTGTGCAAAAAAAAATATATGCGACAATTTTTTAAAGCTTTCTTCTTCTGCAAATTTGACCGACCATGAAAATATCAGTTGTAATATTCTTTATTTTTTTCGCAAGTGTTTTTGATGCAGTCGATCCGATTTTTTCAATGCTGCACTAACCCTGCTTTAACAATCCTGTCATATTCATTCTCTCGGATTTCATAAAAGGTTGTTGTTGGATTTTTGTCTACATAGTAGTCAAAATGAATTAATTTTGTTTCCTGGTGTTTTTTTTTTAAAGCAGCGTTGGCTTAAATAACGAGCGCAGAAAGTAATTTTTTGTTAGTACCTTTATCCAAAAATCCGGAAAAAAAAAACATGATAATACAAAAACTCGAACGCAGCATCCACTGACAGCTACCACTTTTATTTATATTTTAAATCGAGGGCGTCTGATAGATGACCAAATAATGGACACCACATACTCTGTTTTTAAATTTTGCACCATATTCTTATTATTGGCTATTTTAATTTCTGTTATTTTGTGGTATTTTCGAAATTTAAATTATATTTGTGTGAATACTTACAGAATGCTTGAGTAAATCGCGATCACGATTGTTACTTTTTATTTTAATTTGCGGACGAGAAATTCACTTTTTTAAATAAATATATATATTTTTTTTAAATTTATAGATTTTAATTTACTAATTTGTAAAAAGAGGTGACCGCTCATCAGGGTTAATTTTCCAAGTAGAACACTAAACCAGTATGCCATTAATTCAGAATGAGTATTGTGAATATAACTATATTTGCGCATTATGGCGACAAAAAAGTTAAGTTGGATTCTTACTCCAGCACGTACTGCTTTTTTAGTTGCCTCCTTAATATGTAAGTCGTTTATGAAAAAACAATTTAACTAAGCTATAAAACTACTTCTTAAAAAAATCTTGTTGGTGTACTTGCTCCGAGTGGTGTAACTGCGCGGCATCGGTACAACTTTGATTGGTATACGAAATTCCCCTTCTTTTTGTTGAAGGTGCCAAGATGTTGTGCTTTTTCTTGAGATGCATCCTCATATAGGATTTAAATTTAGTTTCATACGAGCAAATTTGGCACTTGATCATCTCGATTTCATAAGAACTTTTATGTGTGAGCAAGTGCATTTTCAGATTTGAACTGGATTTCAATTGTAATGGGCAAATATGACATTGGAACGTTTTCCGTTCGCTTGGATGTTTATGAACCTTATCAATATGTGCTTTTAAATTGCCTTTCATCTTTGCTTTGTAATCGCAATGCGGACAATCAAAGGTTGGAACTTCATCCATACGTTTATGAATTTTGGAGTGAGTCTGTAACCTGATCTTAAACAAGGTCTTATAGTCGCATTGATCACATCGAAAAACCTTATTTTCGTCCATTTCGTCGATATTTTTGTGAATCAAAGTATGTCGATACAAGTTCGCCCAATCTTTGGTCTCGTAACCACAGGTCTTACACTGAGGTTTTCTACCTTTTTCTCTAGTTCTCATACCTAAATGTTTACCTTTCTTTAGATGCGCTGCCAAGTAATCCTTACATTTGGTTTTGTAAGCACATATTGCACACCGGTATACTGGCACTTCCGCTTCACTTTTATGTGTAAGTTGATGATTTTTAAAGTTATATTTACGTTTACACTGAAACCCACAAATGTCACACTGAAACATTTTTATTTCTGATGGATCTTTGTGTATCATCAGATGCTTATTTAAGTTAAACTTAAATTTAGTCTTATAATCACACTCTGTACATTGATAATGTACAACTTCTTCAATGGATTTGTGCCTTAAAAGATGTTTTTCAAGAGTGGCTTTTGTCCTAAAACAAGAGCTACAAACTTCACACATGAATTCTCTTGAAATATAATCAGGATTTTGATGTTTAATCATATGTGTCTTTAAGCTACATTTAAACCTGGTTTTAAACTCACATTTATCACAAAAATACCATTCATCCTCTTGCTTTTCTTTTTTGGACCTTCGCAACCTTAATAAACTACTTTTCTTGGCAATGATGTTTTTTTTATTATCTTTTTCCACCATTTTAGTAGCTATCTGATGTTCTCTTAACAAATGTTTCCTTAAAATTAGTTTCTTTCTAGTCTCAAACCTACAAAAACTACACCTCAGCTTTTCTTTATCGTCAAAACTAGTGTGAGTCCTTAACACATGCGCTTCCAGGGCTTCTGGATTCTCCACCTCAAACGAGCACAAATCACATTTGATAAACACATACTCTTCATGACTGATTAAATGTATTTTATAAGAGGATTCCTCAGATGTTTCAAAAGGACAAAAACTACAGGTAAAAGCGTCTTTTTTCACGCTATCTATCGGCGTGAAGGGTTCTATCACATCATTGAGGTAAGATTTATCATCAGAATTCGTACTTAAAATTGAAGGAGGTCTTTCAATATTTTGTATGTTATAAGAAGATGGAGAAAGAGACCGATCCTTCTTTCTTTCTCTTAACTTACAAGTTCTTTTCTTAGTTTGTACATCGAAACGGCAAGTAAAAACTACAATATCTTTAAAACTTGCATGGGTTTCTAAATGTTCTTTCATAAACGTCCATGTTTCAGTTTTTTTATCGCATTTTTCGCACTTAAAATAATCAGATGCCTTGAAAATTTTGTGGATTAGTTTTAAGTGACTTCTTAGGTCCATGAAACGGTTCGTTTCATAGTCGCATGGAGAACATTTGAACACGTCTTTTTTAGAACTTCTTGTTTCTTGTTTCTCGTGATGTATTGATTTGGAACTGCGAAAAACAAAGGTGTTTTACCCACGCGAATAAAATACCTGCCACCTACAAGACATCTAACATTTTTAGTCTAGGTTCTATAACTTATTTTAATCCTTTTTGGATTGAATACAAACTTAATTTAGGAAAAGGTGATCATTCTTTGCTTAAGACATTTTAGATTTTCATCAATCTAAAAAGTTGTGAATCAAAAATAACAATTTTAACAAATCAAACGATCAAACAAATACAAAGACACTAAAAGTAACTAAAACACTAATTTAGCTTCTGTAAATATTTGCTAAATACAATATCGGATTGTAATTAAGTAAAACTCTAAAGCAATACTATTTACCATAATTTTAGAGAAAAATACACGGTTTTTATAAGAAAGTTAAAAATAACAAATATATTTAAACAAAAACAGTAATTTTAAAATACTGGTATTTCAGAAATGTTTGGTATGGTGCTGACTCGGTTAGGTTGCCAATTATTGCATTTAATTATTTATTCAATTAAAACAAAAAGTGTGATATGCCAATGTAAACATTGCTTTTTGACTTCTTGTTTGAAAAAAAAATAAACTAAATTTTTAACATTGTGACCATAAATAGAGTCTAACAATGTTATCCAATTTTAAAATTATTGTAAATTGACATAAACATCAAAATTATTCAGGGAATTTTCCTTTGAATTTCCACATACTGATAGAAAATAGCCACGAACTATAAAAGTAATGTTGGATTTCCCGATTGTGGATATGAAACTATGAAGGAAACATTAAAATTTTGTCAATTTTTTTTTTATTGAAAAGGCAAATATCTATCTTAATGTGAAAACTGCGTGTCGCTAGCTGCTACGGTTCATGAGTTAGAATTTTTTAAAAAGTTTAATCCCCTCTCCTACCCTCTTGCCAACCTCCCACCCCCATAAAAAACTATCATCTCTGCGTATGGTGACAAAGAATTTCTTTGCCAAATTTGATAAGAATCGGTTTAGCGGTCTTTGAGTAATCGTGTTACCGACAGACAGCAGACCCCATGGCCAAATTTTGTATTTAGGTCTTTTTTGATCCAAATAACTTATTTTTAGTGGAAATAAAAAACTTGACGTCCCAATTGCCTCCATACTATTGTATAGATGGCTAGAAAAGTGACAAAAATAACTTTGCATTTTCAAAAAAGTGACTTTTTGTATTTTACATACTTTTTTTTAATTCCAAAACTGTTTAATTGTCCTATTGACTTTTGTAAAATAAATGATTTACATTTTTTTTAAGCAGTAGTATTTGTCCAAATATGTCTCAAAAACCACAAAATTTAAGTAATAGGCATATTACGCTACTCTACAAAAAATTTTGGTTCGCGACTGAAACCAAAGCATTATATCCTGGATAAAACGTAGAGTCCAAACCTGATTACAGAATTGCTCTATCACGGTATAGGTAAAAAATTAAAACATATACTTTTTTATTAGTAGTAACTTCGCCCCCTTATTGACTGGTGGCACTATTATCATCTAAAAATTTACGTTTTTGTACACCATCTTAAGTATGTGAAATTTTATGGTGCATTAACGTAAAAAGTGAATATTTTGTACTCTGAAGAGTGTCTACGACGATTTCACCACATTTTTTGAGACAAGTTTTTAAGCTTTAATTTATTGGTAGTAAAATCTATATGTTTGTGGTGGGATTCATACTGCTAACCAGGGTATTTTCCCACAGTATCTCCGATTTTGATGATTTTTGGTATACGTGTTTTTCTCACCAAAAACCTCAAAAATCCAAAATTTTAGATTTGTTCTAATTAATTTTTTAAAATAAAAAAAATTAAAAATTTGTTCATAACATAGGCGCACAAAAAAATTAGCAATATCTTAAGAACCACTTTTACTATAAAAGTAAGTAAAGGTTCCTTTTAAGGCGCTTTTAGAGAACTTTCGGACAAGAGTAGGCATGTCGTGTCTTTAGCCATATAGAGGGGCGTGGCCCATTTCCTGACGTCACACTATTGGTCATTAAATTGGGCAAAAATGCATATGATCGAAGTTACAATATAATAATAATAATAATAATAATAATATATCACATAACATAATTTTGGTCAGTAAAGGATTACCTTATAAACATCCAGCATTAGTTCGAGTAAAATCAAAGTAGTCATGGAGATACTCCAGTACAAAGTTAGATGTGCCAGACAGGTAAAACAATTGTTTCATAACCAATTATATTTTGTGTTAAGTTCTAACACGGCTGCTTGGAGGTCAGGTAAGAGATATATTTCAACTAAAGAAAATGTTTTTTAAGTCGTAAATCTAATATTTACGGATCTTTTCCCAATAGGGGTAAGAAATATTTAAAAAATTATTTACTTACACTTTAGAGAGGGTTACAAAAAATGTTAAACAGATTTAACCGAAATTTTTGAAGATTCATTTTCATCGTGGTATCCATTTTTTGAACATATAAAATGTTTTGCCCCTACCTGCCCCTCTGGCCTATTTATCTTATAATAGCTTTTTGGTGCATTTTATTTTAAGTGTATTACATAATCGGTCTAAATTATTCTTTTTTTAATAACTCTTTAACTACGCAACCAATTTTCTTAAAATAAACACAGATTTGTAGCTTATAAGTTGAGCTATTCACATCATCATACAGTATGTC
This sequence comes from Oxystoma pomonae, assembly GCA_963921995.1. NCBI lineage: Eukaryota > Metazoa > Arthropoda > Insecta > Coleoptera > Brentidae > Oxystoma > Oxystoma pomonae. Next base: position 54,850,872 of record OY998170.1, on the reverse strand, counting down.
CGCTATTTTAAAGTTTCAAATTGGACTAGGCTTATATTTGTGGTTGCTTAATAATAATTGTTTATTCCACCGAAATTTTTGAAGGATCTTTTTCAAGGTGATATCTATTTTTTTGAACATATAATTTCAACATATAACTTCATACTTAATCAATTATTATTTTATAATTATTATTACTCTCCTAATAAAATATATGTTTTGTTGCTAAATTAAAATTGACATTTTTTTTATTATTTTAGAGGCTTAACATACAATAAAATAAATTTTATTACAAATTATTTTATCGGGGGGTGGGGGGCGGAGCGAAATATTTTTTTCTGTCTACTTACTCGTTTATATCCACTTTGACCTTTTTTTTCCCTCAATTCTACGTAAAACACTATTTTTTAGGAGTTTGGGGGGGGGGGGGGTGAGGCGCAGAATATTTTTTTTCTGTTTTGGAATTTTTTGTTAGAGGGGGGGGTCGGAATATTTTTTGTCTGTTTACCTATTAGTATTTATATAAATTCATATAATTTTTAACTCATTTCTATGTAAAACACTATTTTTGGCCAAAATAAGGAACTTCTATACCATAGTGCATCATAGCGCTTTCTGGTGCGAAGCGTAAAATCCTTTAATTTTTGAAAATTTAAATAGAAAAAATTTGTAAATAAAATTTAAGTTATGCCTTTTTGAATATTGTGCAGAGTAGGTAAATTAAAAAATTAATGACGGAACAGTGAATTTTTGAAAATTGACAATTAAAAATTATCGTTGAATTTTTAAAAATTGGCAAAATTTGCCAATTGAAGAAATTTGTGAGGTTATAGCGCCTGTTGGTACGGACCAGAGATGGCGCTTGTGCTTCATAGTGCCTGATGGTACGCACCAGAGATGTACCAGTATATACTTTGAATTAAGTGAAGTTAAATGCCTTTTTGGTTATGGTGCAAAGCGTTTGTAAGTTAAAAAATTGATGTGAATTTTTGTAAATTGGTCATGTGAAAATTAAAAATTATTGTTGAATTTTGGAAAATTGAAATATTAAATTATAAAAATTTGCGAACTGAAGATTTAAAAATAAGAAAAATTAAAATTTTTTTGAAATCATAGTACTATGAATTCCGTTTATTTAGCATCCTAATTTAAAATGTAAGTGGAAGTAAATTTTAACATTATTTTTAGCGTTGTATTTTTGAAGAACAATCAATTTGTATCACGTATTATCTATGGTCTGATGTTTTGACCTTCAAACATTCACCATAAGTAGGTGGTTACATCATCGAGATTTAATTATGCTATTGTCATACCAGGGCCTACATAAACAGACGGACCACAAGTGGACTGTTTTGACATCACGCACCCCACAATTGTGACATAATTTTGTTGGCATATAAACAACTGTCCACTGACAGCTGCCCTCAAAATTACGTCACAATTGTGGGGTGCGTGACGTCAAAAGAGCTTAGGGTTGTAGCCCCTCTGTTTATGTAGGTCCTGGTCATACATGTATGCTCCCACGTACAGGGTAATTCACTATATTTTGAACCCCTGGTTAGCGCCTTTATTGTTGATGATAGAAAAAAAGTTTAAAGAGAAAAGTTTTAAAGTTTTTTTAAAAGCCTTCTAACCCATATGACAGATTTTGCCAAATGTCATTCCATATATCCACTTTCTTATATTAAATTTAATACCCTGTATATTTTTTAAAACTTCGATAGATCTTTTCTTCCTGATTCCAAAAATATACCATATGTTACCTTTGTCTTGAACGGTCATTGAACAAATTTTGAAAAAAGAATCACCTAAACTATTTTTCCTTGGCTAACACATTGCCCTTATGGTAAATTATTTTTTATATTACTCGAGAACCGCTAGAGATAAATATAAGATATGGAATATTTTTGGAATCAGGAAGAAAAGATCTATCAAAGATTTAAAAAATATACTGGGTGTTTCATTTAATATAAGAAAGTTTATGTCTAAATTTGACATATGGAATGACATTTGACAATATCTGTCATATGGGTTAGAAGGCTTTTGAAAAACTATAAAATTTTTCTATTTAGATTTTTTTCTATCATCAATAATAAAGGCGCTAACCAGGGGTTCAAAATATAGTGAATCACCCTGTACACTTATGCATTTAACTGTTCTTAAAGTATAAGTAAATCCTTTCTCGCAGTAAACCGTGTAGTTAAATAAATAAATAAATAATCGTCTTTATTTTTCCAAAACTGTAAATTGCACAAAATAAATATAATTAATCTCTTGTCCAACCAACAGGCGAAGTCTAGCCAATGGCTACTCCAACTCAACCTGTACATTAGACTTCTTTAAGCAGAGTAAAAGAAATAATAAAGCACTGACACTCTGTATTTTTTTTAAACAATAGTATATCCTACGTTTCCATTCTACACATTAAATCTAATTAGGTAAGTAATACCGCAAGTAAATAAATTAATTCTACCCGCACTCAAAGGAAACTGCCAGCAAAGACATTAGCGATGGGTAAGATTATACTCCTCTATCTGTCTGATTTTATATTTGGTAGTTGAATAGTTTTTTATATTTGTAGGCAGCGAATTATAAAAAGTAATTGAATTATACAATTTTTTTTTTTTAAATGCTGTTTTATGACCAGGAATTATAAGTTTTTCTTTGTTTGTAGTATTTAAAGAGTGTATGTTAGAGTGGGTCCTCATTTTATTTTTAAAAGATTCTGAAATCAATTTTTTACTGTTCATGATTTCATGAAAAAAAGTACCTTCTACTAGACATGTTTAACCATTGAATTTCAATAATTTTGTGAGATATACTGTCATATTTTCTTAAGCCATAAATTAAGTGACAGCACATATTTTGAATTTTTTGTATTCTATAACAATTAGCTTGTTTTAAACAAGAACCATAAAGAAAATCTATATAATTAAAGTGTGATAAAACTAACGATTCACATAAGTTTGTTTTTAAAGTTAAAATTCAAAATATGACGACTACTGTATAGTTGTTTTATTGAAATGTATGCTTTTTGTATAAGATTTTTGACATGTTGCTCAAAATTTAACTCACAATCCATGATCACACCCAAGTTACGCGCTGATTCACATATTTCAAGCTTTTGGACTTGTATGTTTATGTTATTTAGAGCAGAAAATAAATTTTTACTTAATTTTGATTTAGTAGGGTTCAACTGTAAAGCGTGTTGTTTCGACGCATTTGATATAATCTGTATATCGTTATTTATGTTATTTAACGATAAATTAAGGTCAAATAAGTTAAAATGACAGTACACTTGCTTATCATCGGCAAATGCCTGTAGTTTGCAAAATTGTGGGGATTTTATAATATCTGCTGTGTAAATTATAAAAAGGAGAGGTCTCAAAATTCACCCTTGGGGAACGCCTGAGAGCACCCTACACTCTTCTGAAAATTGCTCGCCAAGTTTAAATTTTTTGTGTTCTGTGTTCCATATACGATGTAGTTCATTTTAATGATTCAGTTTTAAAGCCATAATATTTAAGTTTGGCATCCTATAGTTCATGATTTATGGTATCAAAGGCTTTAGAATAATCCAGAAGAACAAGAATGCTCTCTAACCCCTCATCATATGCTTCAACAATATCGCTCATAACTACCGCCAGCGCACCAACTGTTGAATGTGCCTTTCGGAATCCATTTTGGACATCAGGAATAATATTATTTGAGTTAAAATAGTGATACATTTGTTTATACAATATTTTTTCAAAAATTTTTGATAAAGCTGGTAAAATTGATATGATTCGAAGGTCGTTAAAAGTTTCTGGTTGTTTGGTTTTAGGCAGTGGTTTACCTATTCCGATTTTCCAAGATGCTGGAAAATAGTTTTGTTCAATACAGGAGTTAATTATATTGGTAATGTATGGATCAATAAAGGGACTACAATATTTAAGCATGTTTGCACTGATACCATCAATACCACAAGCGTTAGTTTTTATACTGTGTAACTCTGTGCTAACTTCTGTCACGGTGTACATGCGCAAAGAAAATTCTTGGTTACCACACCTATTATTTTTGTAAAAATTAATTTTATTTGTACAGTCAGATAGATTTTGTATATATTGTGCAGTGCTGATTGATGAGCTCTGGATTTGCAAGTGCATTAGGCAGTTGCACATTTTGTTGTTTTTTGAGTAGACATTTAAATTACTTAGGGCTTGCCAGATTTTCTTCCGATTTTTTTTGATTTGATATAAAATTAATATATGCTTTTTTTTCGGACCTAACCATAGCCACCGTAAAGTTGCGTAATTCTTTATACCGGTACCAATCCGTGTTAAGTTTAGATTGTTTATATTTTTGAAGTGCTTTGTCCCTTTCCTTCATAATTAACTTTTAATTTGGGGTCAACCAGGGTGCTTTTGGTTTTGTTACACTGACTGTTTTAATAGGTGCATGTTCATCAAAAATACTTTTTAGAAAGTATTTTTGATGATCATGCCTATGGTCTGAAAATGTATCAGCTGATTTGGTATCGCATGATAAAATTGTCTCGGAGTTAAAAAAAATAGGATCCATTAATTTGCTAGTGTGACTGGTTATATGCGTAGCCTCATTCAAAATTTGCAACCATATTGTATGACTCAAAACAGTTTAAAACAGGGTTATTTAAATTAAAAAAGTCTGTGTTTAAGTCGTCCATGCAAATAACACTATCATATTGCGTTGTCAAGCAACACAAAATATTGTCAAAATCTTTAATATGCAAATTTAGGTTTAAGTGTGATGGTCTATAAAAATTAGCTAAGTTTTTTTTTAGTTTGAAGAAAATAGACTCCAGCGAATCCGTTATTTAAAAATCAAATTTAATTATCTCGACATCTAAATTATTTTTAAAATAGGCTCCCACTCCACTACCTCTATTAAATTTTCTGTTGTAATTAAAGAACTTATATCCTGGAATAGCTAAGATATCTGTATTCTGATTATTATTGATCCATGTTTCTGTTAACAAAATTATATCAAAATTATTATTATCTATGACCAGAGTTCTAAAGTCGTTAAAACCAGTATTAATTGATCGCAAGTTTATATGAGCCAATTGCATTAAAAAAATATTGATAATCAGTATTATTAATAGAAAAAACAATGAAACCATCGGCCAATCTCCCGCCAACATCTTACTTATTACTAATTATTATATACCTATTTATTTCTACAACTTAATAAAACGGAAATAAAAGTTCAGAATATATTAAAATATATTAAACGTTTGCTCGGCACCCCCCAAGAGTACAGAAAAAAAATTACTTAAACAAAGAAAGGAAACCAAATGGGAAATGTAGTTTCAACCTTTTAGGACTAAGTAAGTATTTCACTGTAGCCTACCTCAGTAGCTACATTAATTTTTAAAAATGTTATAAAAAATAAATAAAAATTTAATAAAAACAGAAGTAAATAAAATAAATAAGTAATAGTTATAGGTTGCAATAAAAACACTTCAATCCAACTTAACAACTTTTTGCATTTAAAAATATTCAAATTATCCATATTAACCAAGAACAGAAAAAAGTAAATTAGATAAGTAATAGGTATTAAACAAATCATATAGATAGCCTCTAATTTAATTTAAATCCGTTAAAAGTATAAACATTGATTTTTTTTCATTTTGTGTTGCTAATAAAAGCGTTAATATTTGTATTCGTAAAAAACAACCTTAGTAGTAGTCGATATTTTTGTCCATGCCGCATTTTAAATGCAAAACAATTCATTTGTGGTAAAATTGAGATTAAAAAATAAATTTTGCTTTAATTAAACTTTAACCACAACAACTCTAAAAAAATATATATTTTGTTCGGATGGATACCATAATAAAATACTAAGAGGAAAATTTAACAATTAAACTTGTTCAAGGTCGAGAAATTGTTGAAAACAAGTAGAAGTGAACATTTCTAGTGTACCGAGAGAATAAGCCATACCATAATAAAATACTAACATGAAAATTTAACAATTAAACTTGTTCAAGGTCGATAAATTGTTGAAAACAAGTAGAAGTGAACATTTCTAGTGGACCGAGAGAATAAGCAAACAATTTTGAAGAACTGTTGAGCCATTTTAAAGCTGATACAGTTTAATTTTTAGTAAATTTTGAAAATTAGATCAAGTTTCAATCCGCCGGATTAAGGCAAAAGTGGATATTTTGTACTCTGGAGAGTGTCTACGCGATTTCATGATATTTTTCAGGCAAGTCCTTTTCAAGTCTTATTTATTGGTAGTAAAAATTGACAAAATGTGAACATTTTCTATGGATTCTGCAGTCGCAGACGGCTCATTAGCCGCCGCCGTTACGGTTCCCCAGCCGACCCCGATGGAGATTTTATTTGGTTTTTAAAAAATATAATATTTTTAGACAAAAATTTTGGAAAAATAACAGGATACAGTTTCCAGAAAATCAGATCAGCCTTTAATCCGTCAGATCAAGTTTCAATCCGTCGGATTATCTCAAAAGTGAATATTTTGTATTCTGAAGAGTATTTACGACGATTTAACCGCATTTTTTAAGGCAAGTTTTTAAGTTTTTAATTTATTGGTAGTAAAATCTATATTAGTGAAGTAAATTCGTAAAAAGAAACAGCAAAAGGGTATATAGTATAGTATATAGTAATAACTAATACCAAAAGCTAAAATTCCAGTCGAGGATCCCCCATTTTCCGGCTGCAGAAACCAAGATGGCGACTGTCAAAGTTAGGAAAAAATGTTTCTACATTTACAAAAATTTTGTTTTTCTTTCATATTTTTCTTACTTTTTGAGTGATGATCTTTCTTAATGGCTCATATTAAACCTACTGACCGGCTTCTTGATCTCAAAGTAAAAAAAAAATTAGTTTATAAGCGGCTGCAAAGATGGCGCTTGATATGTCAAAAATATAAGAGACCTTATTACTCTATAGACAACATTAAAAAAATATATTTTTTTAGTAGATGCTATTAGCCATGAGTTCATCTCTGCTACAATTTCAAAAACATTTGATTTGACATTTGATATTCACGATGGCGACCAAACTATCGAGAAAAAAGAAATTTTTCTCTTCCGGTATAGTATTTATACTATCGTCATGCAATATATCAATTTGCACTAAATCGAAGACGCTTGACTCAAAAATTGGAAAAAAATGACACATGTCATTCCCCAATCAAGATGCCCGCGATTAAAATTAAGAAACGTCATTATTTCTCTGCACGTTAGCAATTTTGAACTACTCAAAGCAGTTTTAGGATGAGTTAAATTAGATTTAAATTTTCGTGTCAACAAAAACCAATTTTAATGCTTAAGTTAAAATGGCGGACGATTAAGTAAAAAAAGGGTTTTTTTCGTTGTTTTCTAAAGTTAAACACAAATCACTTGACAAAATATTGGGTTGCGCTAAGTAAGACATAGCCATTCCAAAAATAAAAAAAGTGATATGTCATTGACAAATCAAGATGGCGGCGATTAAAATAAAAAACAACTTTATTTTTCAGTTCGTTTACATTTTTTTACAAACAAAAGCAGTTTTAGAATGAGCTAAATTAGTTTTAAATTTGTGCCAACAAAAAAAATCACTTGGCAAAAGATGGGACACGTTGGTCAAGTTACGCTTTAAATTCTCTCAAGAAAAGCAATTTAATTGATTTTTCCCACCCGAATAATATTGAAATATGTAAGTAAGATTCAAAAATATTGATTTTCTTTAACCCAGTTCTTATTATTTAGAATGACGTAATGTTACAATTTATTTTTTTTTATTTACTTAGCTAAGTAATAATATATTTTAAATAATGTCAGTAAATAATACACGATGAATTTGTAATTTGTGTCTGTCTCTAACTAACATTAAAATAATTTAACAAAAATAATATGTATTTATCTCGGTATTTGTATATCGTTGAACAGGTACACCATACTATAGTACTTATAGAAATGTATGAATTAAGATATATAATTAATATAAATAAATGACAAAATCCCAATAAAACCACACTAGATTTTTGGTTAGTTTCATAAATTTATTCTTTAGGTTAAAGGTTAAAAGATTTAATAGTCTTGGCCCAGTAAATAAAACACTTCTCTATGTAAAAGAAGTGTTGCAGACTAGTTGTATAGTTTTGGTTAGTCACCTCTATAGTTTGTACTACATGATTAAATAGGTTTGTAAATATTTTAAATTTTAATGAAAATTCCACACCTATAATTTTTAACCAATCAAAACGGGTATTTTTGACAGATCCACATTGCAACGGATGAATTTTAGTGGAAATTTTTTCCTTGTGGGTACACAACAGCGAATTATACTGAAAATTTTTTGACGTTTATAATGAAAGTATATTTTTTTACCTGATAATTTTGACACCTTTCAATTACAAAGCTAAGATGTTTTATATTTTTTGAACATCTCCCCTATTTTATTCACCTTTTTGCCATTTAGCACTTTGAATTTTAAGTAGTTTAGATGCAAATATTCGTGAACAATTCTAAACAAATTTTCTTTCTTCAATTTATATTTTTTTGACCAGTACTTTTTTTGTAATTAATTTTTGAAAATTAAAAAAATCCCTAATTTGTTCTTGATATGTATATACAAAAAATTGAATATCTTAGAAACCACTTACGCTAGCAAAATGAGTGATGGCTCGTTTTAAAGGTATTTAAAATACCTTTCGTATGATCTAGCACAATGCATAAATTTAAAAAAAAATCAAAAAAAATATATTATTTTATTCAAACCTTTACCTAGTTACCCTAAAAATTTCATGATGGGACAAAAAAAAATTGAAAATGTTGTTACTAGCTAAAACATAACATTAAAATTTTTCGTATATTAAACGCATTAAACAAGTAAAATAAAAATATACACAATAAATATATATACAACTTCAAATAAGAAATACAAAATATTATATTATACAACTACATCTTTTTGTCTAATTATCTTTTAAGAACTTGTGAGGACTCCATCATTTCTCTTTTGTTAAGTTTATATGTTCTACCGGTAGCAGTAATAGGTTCGACTTTTTTTACCAGACTTTCGGGTTTCACTACTAAAATATCCGGATTACTTGGGTAGAAAAACGAGGCTGCAGGGCCTTTTGGATGAAGGAAGCTTACTTTTAGCTATCCAGTCTCAATATTTTTTCCCAAAATACATGCTAACCATCATTCTTTATCATATTCCACAGTAACAAAAACTGACTCAACATTTTGTATTTCGGAAATAATATCCCCCCCTGGCATAAGGTGATAATTTTCTGTTTCTAAACTTTTCGAAAAAAATTTTGCTATAAAAGAGCTTTCTGTAAAGGGAATTACAGCGTAATTTTTTGGGTACCAGGTATGGTTAGTACGTCAGTGAACCTTTTATTCAATTTTTTTTTATGGTTGACATATTTATCCTCAGTGTAATATTTCAAATTATTGCCAGTAATGTTTTCTTGGCACCAAGCAAACAACCGAAGGGGTGTCACTATTTGGTCACTGTATGGCCTCTGAAGACTAGCCATTGCTGCAAGCCTTTTAATTGTGCCTCCTAAGCGGTCACAGGCACTCTTGCCATGAGAAGTGGCAAAATAATGCCATTCTTCTTCGATTCCAAAATCTTTTTTATGGAGACACACATTGAGATTTTTTTTAATTTTTATATTGAGCTGCATTACCATTAGAAAAATAAAATATTTTTTTAATATTTTTTTTAAGTCCTAAAATCTTTTTTTTTAAATCTGGCATTAATTTCAACAAAAATAAATGAAATGCCACAAAAATCTTTTTTTTTAAATCTGGCATTAATTTCGACAAAAATAAATGAAATGCCACAGTATTGTGAGATACAAACGTAATTTAAGTTTTGAAATTTGACATCAGTTTTAAATGTCTAATTTTTTAAATAAATTGCAAACTGATGGAGGGTTGCCTGGCTGTTGTTCCAATGGTAAGCCTGAACCTCATACTGCATAACAAACGAGTAATTTTCGGCAAAATCGCATGTAATGAGGGCTTCTCCAAATGAATGCTATTTCAATTTTATTAGGCTGTCTGTGAATTCCTGCACAAAATCATCGGATTTTTTCACAATGGTTTCCATTGTGCATCGATCTACAGATACTCATTTGTTATACTTTATCTCATCAATGAGTTCCTCTTCAAATTTTTCCAGAAGGATGTTTCTATAATGGTCTACTCCTGGACATTTGAAGGTGGATTACACATCATTTTATACAAACACTGATAGTAATTTGCTGCCAAAGACCTATTATTCTCATCAAGCATTTTATTTAATTTTGAGGCATTTATCATTAATTTCACATTCTGGTGAATAGTACACACACAGACAGAATGGGTTCCACTTTTTCCTGCCAAAATACAGTTTTTAGGTCTAAGTTGACAAGATTTGGAGAAGCCAATTTTTTCGTCTGGAAAATCAGCTTTCAATAAACAATATATTTCCTTAAGATTAGCCAAGACTAATCTTTTTTGTACATGTTCCTTTTCGACCTCATCTTTCCTTATCACAACAAAATCTTTTTTACCGAGCATTGGTCTGAATATATCATCCCGTTGATAAAAGTCCTTTACATTTTGGACCACTCTTTAATTCAGGTTTTTTCCAGGCTTCGGATTTGGAGAGCTTAATATCCCATTCTCTTTCATCAATTTCTGTACTGCCCTGGTCATATATTGAGAGACTCCAAATTCTTGTTGAATTTTTGCCCTATTTCAACTTTGTGGTAAACAAGACAAAACAACAAATTTTTCACTTCTATTTTTTGTGTTTAAAAATTTTGCCTTCAATTTATTAATCATTTCTCGTTCATCTCGGTTGTACTCTTCTTGCTGCGTTAAAGTAGTCGTTAATTCCTTGGAAAATCTGGTCATTAACGATTGCACCTTTTCCATTTTTTGTTTATATACATTTTTCTTCTTAATTGGCGACTTCCAGGGACTTATTTAACATAGAGAGTGACTCATTGTGGTCTTCAAAATCAGGATCATTTATTTGAACTTGACTGGGTCTAAAAAGTAAAATTCAAAAAAATTACAATTTATTTAATTTTTAAAAAGTACTATAAAAAGTAAGCTAAGTGCCGGAAATTATACAGGCCACTTTTATTTTGCAAAAATATTAATAAATATGAATAACAAAAAAATGTCTATTAGATAGAAATTTAATTAATAAATCATAATAAAAATGAAAATTCTTACCCAGCCACATCCTCGTTTTCTGAAGTATTAAACTCCTTAGCAAGCCTAAGTCTACACGCATCACAAATTGTCATGACTATTTCAATATTTTTATAATTGGACATACACTGCGTAATGCCTGATCCACAGTTTCACTTTTTCGAGCTCACTTATGTTTCTCTCTTCGTCGTTTAGACAAAGAGGAAGATATATTTTCTATTGCTCACTCACTCAAATTTTGGAATAAACTTGCATAAAAGCAGTCAGGTTCTGCAGGAAATTTCCTGTTAAAAATTGATATGTGGCCTCAGGGGTGGTGCAAATATTAACAAGAATAAACACGTACTGTAAGTGGATTATTTGAGCTGGAATGGCAAATTCCTCTCAATTTACACATATTATGAACGAATTATCAAACTGTGGTATATAAGCATTAATTCACATAGGTAGTACATATAATTTTTGTGTAATGAGTTTTTTATTATTTTTTTAAATTTATGCATTGTGCTAAATCACTCGAAAGGTATTTTAAATACCTTTAAAACGAGCCATCACTCATTTTGCCAGCTTAAGTGCTTCCTAAGATATACATTTTTTTGTATATACATATCAAGACCAAATTAGGATTTTTTTTTCATTTTCAAAAATTAATTACAAAAAAGTAATGGTCAAAAAAATATAAAATTTTGAGAATGAATTTTTGGTGGGTAGAAAGTGTACCAAAAATCATCAAAATCGGAGGTCTGGTAAAATACCCTGGTTGACGTGATATGGAATGACCCTACAGCTGATTCCACTGGTTGCGTACGGAGGGATGTACGTAACGTTACGGACTCACGAACGCACGCAACGATTTCAATCAGCAATTCTGTTATCGCACCTTTCAAGAAAGCAGGCACCGTTCGAAACATCGCATAAAAAAGTAAAAAATGTAGTATTTTGTCTTTATTTCGAACGCGTTAGGTATACCGATACGGGTGCGTTGAAATATTTACATTAAGTGTCTAATGACCCTGCTACAGTACAATTGCCTTATATTTAACATTTCTCTTTCAGAGAATATTAGTTCTATGTTGTTTGTTTAAAATATATTTTTCGGTTATCTTTAGTGGTAATAAGACTGACTCACAAGCTGATCCCCACGAAAGAATACCAAAATTTAAAATTGATTCTGCTAATGCCAAGTATACCATTTTTGTTTGAAAGTTTAAGACGATGATGAATTTGAAATTAACTCTGTGTTTCGGACTTCCATTGTCTATATTTTATTTATACACGTCGTTTCGATCAGTACAATCTCTGATCGTCTTCAGGTGCAAACTACAATCTATTCCTAAGGCTACGTACTTATATGCTATGGGAAATCACTCAACCGTGAAGTTTAAGAAGTTGGCTCTGCCCAAGGGGGGGCTTCCAAATATTTGGAATTTCAACACTTGGCTTACTGAAAACACCCTGATTCTGCCCAATAAAGCCAGCTTCAAGGAATTTTCGTGTCTTCCAGTGTGACTCCTTGTGCCAAACCTTTGCTTCTGTCCACTTCATTCGGTGTTGTTTTGACCATGCGTGTTCGGTGATTCCTGATTTCGTTGTTTCATCGGGACATTGGTGTATAGACTTTCGACATCAAAACTGACAAATCTATCCTCGGGTCCTAAAACAAAAGATTTAAGAATATTAACAAAATGGTTAGAATTTTCTACAAATGAAGCGGTCTTGCCTGCAAGAGGTTGAATAATTTTCAAAAGGAATTTAGACAGATTGCTTGTTGGAGAATTTCTGGAACTTGTGATTGGGCGTAAGGCCATTGCATCTTTGTGAATTTTGGGGAGTCCGTATAGATGAGGAAACTTGCTATAATGTGGTGTAAGTTGAGACCTTGTGTTGTCCGGAATATATCTGGAATACTTTTTTAAAGTTCTATAAACCTTACTTTCGATTGATTGCGTCGGGTCTTTTGAGAGAAGTTTATAGTTTCCTTTGGCAAGTACCTCTTCAACTTTCTGGTCATAGGTTTCCCTGTCCAAAATCACTGTTGCATTGCCCTTATCTGCCGGTAAGATTTTAACAGATTTGTCCTTTTGAAGATTCTTCAACGCGATTTCCTCTGACTTGCTTATGTTAGAGGTATGCTTAATAGGTTTTTCGTCGGCGTCTTGTCGTGGAAGAGGATGACTTTCTATAGTGGTGATGATATCGATAGCGGGTATCTTCTTTGGAGCGATGGAGAAGTTAAGTCCTTTGGCAAATAAGTTTTCTTCTATGGGTGGAAATTCTGCAACAAGCAATCTCTAAATTCCTTTTGAAAATTATTCAACCTCTTACAGGCAAGACCGCTTCATTTCTAGAAAATTCCAACCATTTTGTTAATATTCTTAAATCTTTGGTTTTAGGATCCCAGGATAGATTTGTCAGTTTTGATGACGAAAGTCTATACACCAATGTCCCGATAAAGGAATCGCTAGATATTATTAGCCAAAGACTGGTTGATGACGAATCCCTTCATGAACGTACAAGCCTGCAGCTGGAGGGAGTGATGGAGTTGTTGGAGTGCTGTCTACATAACTCTCATTTTCAGGTGCAAGATAGGTTTTGTGCTCAGAATGACGGTCTGCCAATGGGTTCATCGCTTTCGCCAGTGGTGGCCAATATTTACATGGAGTGGTTCGAATCATACGCGGTTGATACCGCAACCTATAAACCTAAGCTCTGGCTAAGATATGTTGATGATACTTTTATTATCTGGACCGGGAATGACCAACAACTTTCAGAATTTCTTTACCACCTAAATAATATAAGACCCACCATTAAATTCACAATGGAGTTGGAGCAAAATTTTCAAATTCCTTTTCTTGATGTAGTTGTCAAACGAGTAGAAAGCGACATCAGAACAACAGTCTATCGTAAACCCACTCACACAGGACTATATTTAAATCAAGGTTCAAATCATTCTGCTACAACCAAACGAGGCATAATAAGAAATTTGTATAATAGAGCCATTCAAATTTGTAACAATTCTCATGACTTGGAAATCGAAATAAGAAACATTAAGAAGGATCTGCAGCAGAATGGTTACAGCCTAAAACTTATAACAGATACTATTTTTAAATTTCAGCGAACAGGACAGATATTACAAGCCCAAAACCAGGCAAATGCATTCTTTACAATTCCATACATTAAAGGAGTATCAGAGAAAATTTGAACAGTAGCGAACAACTTTAATATTAAAACAGCTTTTAAATCTAATAATACAATTTGAAGCCTTCTTACTAAAACAAAACCGGAGAACAAACAAAATAAGGAATGCATTTACCAAGTTCCTTGTGAGTGTGGTGAATCATACATAGGTGAAACAAAAAGACCACTATCTGTTAGGCATAAAGAACATCAGACGAATACCCAAAGAGGTGAAACAACGAAATCAGGAATCGCCGAACACGCATGGTAAAAACAACACCGAATGAAGTGGACAGAAGCAAAGGTTTTGCAAAAGGAGTCACACTGGAAGAAACGAAAATTTCTTGAAGCTGCCTTTATAAGGCAGAATCAGGGTTTTTCAGTAAGCCAAGTGTTGAAATTCCAAATATTTGGAAGCCCCTCCTTGGGCGCAGCCAACTTCTTAAACTTCACGGTTGAGTGATTTCCCATAGTATATAAGTACGTACCCTTAGGAATAGATTGTAGTTTGCACCTGAAGACGATCAGAGATTGTACTGATCGAAACGTCGTGTATAAATAAAATATAGGCAATGGAAGTCCGAAACGAGTTAATTTAATATACCATTTTTGTTAATTTTAAAGGCAGTATGCTTCTAAGCTGAGTAAACTCATATACTAATTTCCTAACTTTTTTACTTATATAATCAATATGAACATCCCATTTCATAAATCTATCAAAATATAATTTATAGGTTACTTTTGCAGGACAAAGATAAGCCGCAGTTAGAACTATGTAGGTTTAAAAAGTCTCTATAGGGTACATTACGCTTGTCTATAGAAAATGGGATAAATTTAGTTTTATATATATTTAAAGTCAACTGGTTCGAGTCTAACCAACATTTTATTTTGTGAAGATCCTATTCCGCTTCTTTGTAAGCCTCCTCCCATGAACTACCAGAAATTAATATCGCAGTGTCGTCTGCAACACAAACAATTTTACCAGAAGCTTTCAAAGACAGTAGGCTGTTGACGTGTATCCAAAACAGAATTGGACCTATTGAGGTACACCAATAGTGACTTCCTGAGGATCACTTTATCATTTATTTTAACTTTTTGAAATCTACCTTCTAGATATGATTTAAACAGGTCGTATACTGAATCTCTTATGCCAATGCTTTTGATCTGCTTTAAAAGAACCGAATACGCAACCGTATCAAGGCTTTTTTGAGATCCAAAAAAAAAGGACGATTGGTTTACGACCTTTATTTATTGTTTTTGTAATAAACTGATTAAACTAATGCAATGCATTGTCCGTTACTAACTACACTGCACAGTTCTATTGGCCTATAGTTGTTTGTATCAGTCTAGGAATGGGTATAATTATAGATTTTTTAAATATTTTTGGATAACAACCTGTAATAAATATGAAATTAATGAGATGCAGAAAAGGTTTGGTGCGGTAGGTATAGTGTTTTTTTATTATTTTAGAAGTAATACTATCATCTCCGCAAGAGTTTGTATTTTTTAACAATCTTAGAACATTAATCAGTTCTGATTCCCTAAGTGGTCTTAAAAACATAGAATTATGGAAAATAGTCTCATATCTTTGTTGGGTTGGTATGATATGTTGTGCAAGTTTTGCGCCAATAGAGCTAAAAAGGAGTTAAATTCATTGGCAATCTCTCCAGCATCAGAGACAGCCTGTTCATTATCGTTTTCAATGCACTTAACTCCAGGTAATTCACGGTACTCATTAGAAGCTTCCTGAATAATATCCCATTTTTTTTAGGGTTTTTATAATTGTCATGAATTTTGGTTTGATAATATTTAAATTTTAAATTTTTGATGATTTTGACTCGGTGTAGGATTGGTGGTGGTGGTGATAGTAGTGGTAGTAGTAGTGGTAGTGGTAGTAGTAGTGGTAGTAGTAGTGGTAGTAGTAGTGGTGGTAGTAGTAGTGGTAGTGGTAGTAGTAGTGGTAGTGGTAGTAGTAGTGGTAGTGGTAGTAGTAGTGGTAGTAGTAGTGGTAATAGTAGTGGTAGTAGTAGTGGTAGTAGTAGTGGTAGTAGTAGTGGTAGTGGTAGTAGTAGTGGTAGTGGTAGTAGTAGTAATAGTAGTAGTAGTAGTAGTAGTAGTAGTAGTAGTAGTTGCAGTAGTTATAGTAGTAGTAGTAGCAGTAGTAGTAGTAGTAGTAGTAGTAGTAGTAGTAGTAGTAGTAGTAGTAGTAGTAGTAGTAGTAGTAGTAGTAGTAGTAGTAGTAGTAGTAGTAGTAGTAGTAGTAGTAGTAGTAGTAGTAGTAGTAGTAGTAGTAGTAGTAGTAGTAGTAGTAGTAGTAGTAGTAGTAGTAGTAGTAGTAGTAGTAGTAGTAGTAGTAGTAGTAGTAGTAGTAGTAGTAGTAGTAGTAGTAGTAGTAGTAGTAGTAGTAGTAGTAGTAGTAGTAGTAGGAGTAGGAGTAGCAGTAGCAGTAGTAGTAGTAGTAGTATCGAAATTAGTTTTTATAACTCTGATATTAACATGGATTATATTAAAATTATTATTGCCAGTAATTATATCCTCTTGAAGTTCACTAAACGGTCTTACAATTTTTATTTTCACAGGAACGATAGGAGTCTAATAAAGTATTATGATCCATTTAAAAGATGAAATTTTAGTTGTCTATATAGGCATACAAAAGTAAGCATTCCAGTAAAATTATTGTATTAGCCATTCTCACATGTATCAAGGATCTCCTGTAGATGAATCGAATTGAGTGCTTTTATAACTTTCTCGCCGTCGTTTTTACGAAGTTAAGTAGTTTATATATCATATCAAGTAGGTGTTCATTTAAGTAAATCGGAGTTTTTAGGTCATTAATGTTACACACTTGTGTATCTAATTTCCCAACTTCACGACGTTTCGATAATATGTTTTTGACTAACCCTGGATTACTTAGTGTGACAGACAACATCGGAGGTTTGTTTTTGATTGGCGTAGATTGGATATTAATAATATTATTTTCAACTACAGAGTTATTAACGAATTGAAGTACTTTTAACGATTTTTTGCGCAAAGTCTCCTCGGTGTCTTTTATTTCAAATGCCCCATAAATATTAAGATTAGCACTTACTTTGTCTGCTTTCAACTCGATCAGCTTAGCGCCTGCACTAAAGAAAATTCCTTACGAAGTTTTTTGTTATCTTTTTTTACTTCCTCGATCATTTCACCCATAACTTTATTTAACTGAAGCTGCTCTTCATATAAACCATTCAAAAAATCAAGAGAAGATTTCACCTTGACCATATCATTACGCATTGCCGTGACCTCCGTTTTAGCTCTGTAAGTAATGAGTAAATTGAGTCCAGATCTGACGGAAAGAATACGAACAAGTCAATATGTTTTTTTATAATCTATTGGATATGGATCAATCATATATATATATATATATATATATATTTCTCTTCTTCAGGACTTCTACAATAAGTAAACAAGCCATTAGAATAATTAACTTAATTTAATTAAATTACAACCATTATAGCTAAACTATACAGGTACCCATATAAATATATCTAAATAATTATTTACTCACCAAAATTGGTTGAAAAACAATAAAACTAGACATCTCTGAACAATTCTGAGCATTTTTTGCCCTTTTGGGCCTTATGTTATAATAAAAACCTACATGAATTTGTTTAAAAGAATTGAAAGTCCACATTAAAAGAACCTCTCGCCACCGTTTTGTAGACTTTCAATTCTTTTAAACAAATTCATGTAGATTTTTATTATAACATAAGGCCCAAAAAATGCTCAGAGATGTCTAGCTTTATTGTTTTTCAACTCACTTTGGTGAGTACATAATTATTTAGATATATTTATATGGGTACCTGTATAGTTTATCTATAATGGTATAAATAAATTCTCGAAAGCTTGACTGTCAAAAAACTTGGACAACCCGAGATCCACCAGAAAGGACAGAGATTTTAAAGTATTTATTATAAATATTTCCTACACACCTTAAATATAAGGCGAAACCGCTGAGAGGGGTAAAGAAATACAGTTTTTATTTTTTTTTTTTGATAAAAATAAGGTAGACCGAGATCTGATTATAATTTGCGCAAAATTACAGATCCTCGTGTGTATAAATAGTGGAGTATATATCAAGGTTAGATCCGGCGGTGTTGCCACGCTTACAGGTGTCATAATATTAATAATAACCGTTAAAACATCTATACTAATAAAATAATGGTATAGTCAACACCATGGATCATAGATCAACTATAATCGCACAGGTCAAACCACTTGACCTACAGTTATGGAAATTTAAAGTCATATCGGAAAGGATTTCTGAAAATTTTACCTCTAAGGAAGTAAATATAGGTGTTGAAATTTTAAAGAGGGTTTTGTATATCTCGGAAACGAAAAGCCGCAGATCTAAAAATTAATATGTAGATTCTACTAATAAAATAAGTAAACACGTGCTTTGGCATTTTACGAAATTTCAAATGTGGGTGGAGAAGAAAAAAGTCAAAGAGGTTTAGAAATTAGTATTGTAGACTCTACTAATAAAATAGATGGACACGTGTTTTAGCGTTTTTCTACCAACCCCCTATTAATAGGGAAGATTATCCCCCATATTTGATAAAAATTTTGTTCTGGTTAAATATGGGTTTTCGGGTATCAAACTGCAGGAAAAGTCCGGAATCGAAGAGTATTGACCGAGTAAAATATGAGTTGTGTGGTATTAATTTAAAAGAAATTAACTCCGTAATCGAAAAAAGTGCTTCTTCTATTATTTTTGCAATTTTTTGTTACCCCTCTCCTCCTCCCACCACCATGTTCGATAAAAACAGGGAACTGTTAAAAAATAAGTTGCCTATAAAACCGGAATCAAAGAAAGTGTTTTTTTTTGCAAAAAAGTACCATAAGAATTTGGCTGCATTATTTGGATTTCTGGGAAGTACATAGGCTTTATTTCATCAAAATCGGTTCACGAGAACAAAAGTTATGACCCTTTAAAGCAAAAAAAACCGAAAAAATCTTCAGGCAAAGCGGATATTCGAGTAGATGGAAGGGGTTAAGGGGCTAAGGGGTTTGAGGGCATGAAAGTGGGGTAAGGTGGAGAATGAGGGGAAATCTACAGTTTTAAACACGCGAACGAAGTCGCGGGCGCCGAGCTGGTAGCTAATAAAATTAGTTTCCGCGTGTTTTCAGTTGAGAGGTGCTTGTTAAATGTTTAAATGTGGATAATCGCCGTTCCAAACGAATACTCCAAATGACATATTTGGTCCGAAAGTACATTTTTTGCTTCAATGAATCAACTTTTGTTTCCGTGAAGCAATTTTGATGCTATAAATCCAATGCACACCCAGAAATTTTAGAACAGAGAAAAAATCTAAAAGTTGAATGTTTGAAATCTGGTTTTGGTTAAAAGCCAACAATTTTTAAAAATCATTCAAAATATAGAAAGTATTTCTAGATATTTATTATATTTATAGGAGAGCTATTAGCTTTTCAAATTTAAACTTTTTAGATTTAAATATTGTTTTTAAACTTTTATTGGAAAAACCGATATTGCTATTTTAACTTTATCAAATAAAGTATTTTGGATGACATTTGAAAAAAACCCTCGAACTGAATTTTATAGAACGCACCCCCTCCGAGGGATGCGTGTCATCCCAGAATCTAATTAGGGAAAGTAGGTCAAGTGGCACCTTGTTTTGAAGATGTTTTATTAATTCTATTTACAAATATTTTGTTTCTCTTAAAATCGATTGAGACGTTTTCAAGATATTTGCTTTCAAAATTACCATGAACTAATTTTTAAAAAAATCTTTTAACTGGCCGAGAAAAATATGAAGAGGAGGAGGCAGGAGTTATTTGGCTTTACAACTATTATTTAAAAAAAATTAGAACAGTAAAATGTTACCGCTGTTTGAAAAGCGTGTAATTTAAACTGCTTTTCCTATTTTTTTTCCGCTATCAACGCAGTCAACCCTAGCACTAAAGGAGTTAATCGAAAAGTATTTCAAAATTACTGGCTAATTTTCTACAGCAAAAATAAATTTTTGGCTAATGCTCTTTTTTTTGTTGAACTAGCCAGACTATTGTCAATGACATATTTTTTTTTTAAGCATCGTAAAATATATTATTTTTGAAAAAAAAATTTCAAAGATTTTATGGATGGCTATATGTACTTGCTGGCGCCATTCATTTTATATATAATAGTGAGCCTTATTAAAAAGCCAGGCATATTACGATATTTCTTACTAAAATTGTAAACAAAAATATACTTTTCTCTATAAACAATTAAACAGTACTTTTCTTCACAGCAGAAGAAGAAAACAACAACTCCATTCCATTTCTGGACAAGTTAGTGATTAGAGATGATGATTCAAATCAAAATTATGATTGTTTTCCACAAACCAAAACTACACCTTTTTGCACTCGACGCGCGTTTCGCTAACAACGTTAGCATCATCAGGAGACGATAAACAATTGTTAATGATGATGATGATGCTAACGTTGTTAGCGAAACGCGCGTCGAGTGCAAAAAAGTGTAGTTTTGGTTTGTGGAAAACAATAATTTTGATTTAGTGCAACCAAAGGTTCCAAATTCCCAACATAGAGATGATGATAACATACTAAAAACAAAATGGTACAGAAAACCATGTTTCAAACCGTTTTATAAGTTATCAATCCTATCACCCAATGAATATGAAGATCAACTTAGTGCTAGGTATGAAATCTAGGGCAGTCAGGCTTACACATCCTGACTACAGGACAGAATCTTTAACCCTACTCAAAGGATTCCTTGTTGGCAGTTCTTACCCAGAAAAATTAGTAAATAAATTATTGTATAATGTAGAATATCAAATACCGGAAAATATCATAGAAAGGGCTCCTGCGCTGTTTACTTTGCCATCCCAGTTGTCTGTTACTAATCAGTCACAAGAACAGACTCAGGTTCAAAACAATCAAAATGAAACAGCTGTTTACTGTGTATTACCTTATATTTCAAACCTCACCCCTAGATTAACAACAATTTTTAAAGATAAAGACATAAAAATAGCGAGAAAACAGATCAAGACTATCTCTAAAATTTATACAAAAACAAAGTCACCAGTCCAGCTGTTAGATCAAAGCAATGTTGTTAAAATACATAGGTCAAACTAGTCGCAAATTAAAAGGCCGGATCATATCACATAAAAGTGATTGTTCAAGATACGTACAGTCCTCTGTATTAACAGAACATGTAGTTAATAAAGAAGACCAGATGGACTGGGATGGTGCTGAGATTGTCGATCAGGAAGCCTCTTACTATAAAAGACTTTTCCTTGATATGGTTCATATTAACAGAGAACAACAATCAATGAACAAAAAAACTGATGTGAACAATCTCAGCTCCATCTACAGTTATATCCTAAATTTAGACAATAATAGGTATAATGCATTAATTAATACCCAACAATAACATACAACAGTGTTGACAGCTAATCTTCAATTTGAAAAAAAAAATTTGCTTAAATTTTTTTTTGCTTACATTTAAACTTTTATATTTATAAAAAAAAATTTCTTTGTCTGAATAATAGTTCATCAATTCATTTTTTAAAATAATGTCAGTAAATAGAGAAGAGTGCCTGGCTTTTTAGACATACATTTTGCCATACCAAAAACCTTTTCCTTTTCTTTTAATTTCTCATGTACCACCAAAACAACAAAAAAATAAAATATAGGGAGAGTATGGTGAACTGTGTCTTTTGGGAGCTTACACTAAAATCAAAAAAGATTAATTGTTTTAATATAAAATTTATTTTTTTTGTTTTTCTTTTCAACAATGTATTGTCGTTATTAAAATGTAAACAAAATTGGTGACGAGCCGGGTATACTGCGTGGTGAGGGAGGCAGTAGAGTATCATCTTATCTACCCATCTCTCTCGGAATCGAGAAGACACGCATAAGTTTATCTGCGTCTAACACTTTTAAAATGAAAAAGAGAATAGGATGACCACTCTGTTGCGTCTTTTTCTCGTGCAGTATTCTCTGTGTTACTGGCTCTCCTGGGTTACTTGATACACTAAAGAAGACGGTTAATGTGACCTCATAAATGTCAAAAAATTGAAAAAATAATATAAAAAGAACCTCTCGCCACCATTTTGAGGACTTTCAATTATTTTAAACAAATTCATGTAAGTTTTTATTATAACATAAGCCCCAAAAGGGCAAAAAATGCTCAGAATTGTTCAGAGATGTCTAGCTTTATTGTTTTTCAATCCACTTTGGTGAGTACATAATTATTTAGATATATTTATATGAGTACCTGTATAGTTTATCTATAATGGTTGCAATTTAATTAAGTTAATTATTCTAATTGCTTGTTAACTTATTGTAGAAGTCCTGAAGAAGAGAAAAATATATTCTCGAAAGCTTCACTGTCAAAAAAGGAGTTTACTTTATTCCGGCCCATATAAGACTGCATCCCCACTAACCAACCGAGGTTTTTTCTCAACTAGTCAGTCACGACTACCCGTAAAAAAAAATTATATATATATTATTATGGAGCCATTGATTTTTATATTTTATATATAACCAATAACATTTCATGAGTGTTAAATGAGCTTCTACCCATACTGGAGAGGGACTCCCGATTTAGAATAGCTCTATTGGTTATATTACTAATTGTAAGTCTTTCCTCTATCTCATTAATCATCGTACATTGCACCGAATGGTACCATTTTTTACATTCTATGCACTGAAGATTGGGACGCTGTTTTGCAACCCTTGAATTGCATTCCCCACAGTTAACCGTATTTCGAGTCATTATAAATACTTTTTATTACACAAGCCGACAACGATGTAAACTATTTAAACGGCAAATGAACAACTCGAGCCGGTACAATTCGACTCCAATAAGAATTTAAATATCAACTAAAAACTTTGTTTTTGCAATTTACGACTGTTTTTTTTATCCACTTTATTTTTTTTGATAACGTCCGAATATAACTTATTTGGGTAAAATTTACGATTCCAAATAATAAACAGATGAGGGCTATAGTTTTTTTTTAAAGAAAACATATTAGATATAAAAGTTTTTCGCAAGTATCCAGTATTTTGCCAAGTGTTTTTTGTTTACTTACGAAAAAAAAACAAAAAAAGAAACACTTTTTTTACTTAATTGTCCGCCATTTTAACTGAGCTAGTATTTTTTTTTTTTGACACAAAAATTTAAAATTAATTTAGCTTATCCTAAAACTGCTTTTGTTTGTGAAAAAATGTAATCGGGCAGAAAAACAATGTTGTTTTTTTTTTATTTTAACCGCCGCCATTTTGACACGTAAACGACATTGTAATATTTTTATCTTTGGGAGCCACTTGTAAAACTTGCAGATGGTATTCAATTTGTAAAATTTTAAATTACAAAAAAATTTAGTTTTGTACTTTCGTTTTTTAAAACTTTAATTTGAGATCTTTATAAAAATTGTAATTTAAATTTTGTTGTAATTAAGTTATTTTCTTTTGTTTTACTAAAAGCACTGGTATCACTTAATGATTTTTATTGAGAGCACAGAGCATGGGTTCGATACTAAGTAGAAAATGACATTAAAAATTTGGAATTTTTAACGCCAAATTCTGGACTAAAGAATGTAAAAAATTATCTTTTGAAAATTAACTAATGTATCAAACTGTATGTTATTTGATTTTATCTTTAATCAAACTATTTTGTAGTTGCAAAGACAGAAAATTGAATTGCTCAATTTATTTTAACTATCTATTTTAAAGTATAATTTTAAGTTGTATTGAAAAAATTATAAAAAAAATTTATAAAAAATTATAAGTTTGAAAAAAATGTTATAAATATAAATGTAACAAATATGTGGATTAGTTAGTACATCTGCCAACAATATAAATAACAATAATTTAAGTTAAGAACTCAATAAATAATTAAGTATGTTGTACAACAACATTAAGTTAGTATAGTATATAAGTATATAACTCAACTAACAATATTTAAATATTTTACCCACGGACAAAGTTGTGGTCTTTTCACGAAATAAATTTCTTATTATATACGAGGTATCAAATCGGTTTTTTTTTACACAAGGCACTAAAGTGTGGTCTTTCCAAATAAAAATGTGAACCTATGTCACACGAGGTAAGTATTAAAGCGTGGTTTTTCTACAAAAAACATAATATGGTTTAAAACCAAATAAAAGGACAAAGAAAAACGTAAGTTAAGAGCAAAATAACTTGCCTAGGCAATCATGACCCATCAGTAAATCCTTATAATCAATAACGTGATATACACCTAAAAAATTTGATTACTGTAAAATATTGTGTTGCCAGATTTAAAATAGCAAATGCAGATCGGATTTGCTCAAAAAAACTTCCTAGCACATCAATAATCCCTACATACTTTGCAACGTGCTAAACACATCATCGGACTCCCAACAATCAGAATTATTAAAAGCTAGGTTCTGCTTGTGCCCTTAAAAAAACAGCCTAAATTCACTATACTAATTAGGTACACCTAATCAACCCTAAGAGTACAAGTGGCCACACTATAACAATAGTTATACTCTAGATTGATTATTTAAATTAAGAATATATAGCTCCACTAGTATCCATATATGAAAAAAATTTAAGGTAAAAACTTTAAAACTAAATTACCAAAAATAAAAATTTAAATTAAACCAAAAAAATTACACGGTTTATAATTCAGACGGAATGATGAACCAACATAATGGGTGTAGGTAAACACACTGAACTATTTAATAACTAGTTACACCCTCTAAATTACAAAACTGAAATATATTCGGCTCCACCACTTCCAAATATAAGTTAAACAAAAGTTAAACAGCAAAAAAAAATGTGAAAAAATTGTGAAAAAGGAACATTGACCATCATGATTAAATTGATAACCCTAGACAAAAGAAGACGCAAAGAAAGGTGCTTATCCTAAGATTGGTTAGTAAAAACAAAAACAGATGTACTTAGGTTTTATTTGTCGTTAAACTATTCACTCCAGACATCAGTACCCCTTCTTGGACCCTCAATTGAAACTGCTAATGCACTTCATGTAACATGGCAACTCAAGAACTCCAAGTGGATACCGAGAGAAGGAAACTAAAGATCTGGCTGGGACATCTAACTTTGGTCTGCCGTGAAGTAGAAAGATGGGAATTTCTTAAATTGGGCTTCGGCTTATTTCATCGTAGAAGTAGAATAGTTGAAAGTATGACGTCGATGCCGGTTAAAGAGATGATATTAGGGTTTCAATCATGATGTTGATGTTAGAGGTCTTAAAGGCTGGTGGTGTGGTAGTTAAAGTTGGTAGTTTAAGGCTGGTAGTTTAAAGCCTAACAATAACAAAATTTACGTCAGCCCCATTATTTAATGAATAGACACAAAGGAAATTATTTGAATAAAAAATCACAAAAAATAGAATTTACCAAATTTTTTTACTAATTTTTAATTTTGAAGTTATTTCAAAGAGATTTGGTTTTTAAAAAAGCTATTTTGTAGCCATCAATTTCTGACAAAAAAAAATAAATAATAGCTGTTTGGTGGCGTGGTACAGCAAAAGAACTTGACCTTGACGGTAGACTGTAGCTTGAGAGGATTGAAGACTTATGTGGCATTCATTAATCTATGGAGAGAATTGACCATATGAAGTTGCCTGCGTTTATTCATATTGAGCCATTTTAACTCACGTAATTTAGAAGCAGCATGATCGTATTTTCGTAAATTAAAGATCAATCTGACACAATAGTTTTGAATTTTTTGAATTCTATAAGCAGTTAGTTTGTCGAGGCAAGGTCCTTATATGAAGTCGAAATAATTAAGTTTGGATAGGACAAGAGATTCGCTTAGATTCCTACGTAGATTGTCACTCAGTATGTGCCGACTTGAATAAAGAAATCTAAGAGACATATAAGCACTTTTTGTAATTTTATTAATATGTTCTCGATATTGAAAATTTGTATCAATTATAATACCCAAATTTCTGCCAGAATGAAAGAAGGAACGTTAATTTTAACTGACTCAAAAAATAACCTTGTTATCTTAATGAAAAAAATTAATTAAACTACACTCATAAGGTTTGAAACTAGAATGAATGGAAAAACTACAATCTTTAATTTTAGTTAGTAACAAGAGCTAAAAAAGTTAAAAAAAAATAGTACCGGTTTATAGAAAAAACCTACCGGTTGTTCTGGCTTGTAAGTGTGTCAGACCTCACATTCTTTCTCACTTTGTTCAAAAAAATTAAGCAAAATATGTTCTGCTGTCTAGTGCTGAAAGAGACTCGAATTTTGGGGTATTTTTTTTATAGTGAGCCTTCCCCTTACCGCGGGACCCCTTGAAATTCGTTGGTTCCCCCAAGTACAGCTACGAGTTTAATGTTTTTATTATTGATGGGCGATATTTCTATACCGGTGACTTTTATCGGTTACTTCCCAATGAGCATTTTTGTCTATATAGAAGTTACAGCAAATAATATAAAACGTTCAAAAAAAAACCCAAAAGTTATATTATTTAGTGTTGGTAATAATTTTATAACTCTAATATATCAACTGACCAACACCAGCTTATAAAAATTTATGGTACAAAGTAACGGATAGAAAAACAACCTATAGATTTTATAAAACTTCCTTTTGTGTCCTCAAGTCTAGAGATTATTATAAAAAGGTTTTTATCGACCTTTCTTTCCTTTGCTTGTTATGTATTAATCTTTATCTTTTTACAATAAAAGATTTATAAAATGGTGTTTACCAATAAATGAAAATGGAAGTGAGATAAGTTGAAGTAGGAATATGAATAATTATATACTATAGTAAAATAAAAGCTGTTTTTCCAGTCACCCTACTCTGAAAATCAGCTGCGGTCCCGTGTGTACTGTATAGTTTTCGAATACACACACAAAAATTTCATGGTCTTCAAAAATACTTGAGAAAACAGGTTTAAATAACACTTTTTTTCACATACATTTTTTGCTCTCTGGGAGAAATTTTAAATTTTGCATTTTATTGTTATCCCTAAGCAAGCAAAATTTCGATTAAAAAACATGTTGTAACCCCATAAATAACGTTTTTATATTGGTCAAAAACCTATTATTGGAATTCAAAATGGCGTAAATTTACGACAATTCTATAAAAAAAAGACAACTATGGCACTGTTTACCTCATTCAACAATATTTTATTAACATTCTAAAACATCATGCTAGTTGGAAGAAAGGGCTACAGATGGCGCAGTGTTGAACACTGAAGGTCCGTTTCTGCGAGCTTAACATAGTTACCATTGTTCTCTTTTCCTAAATGCATTCGTCTGACAGAGATCCAGCATACTACCCATACCAGGAAGAATACGCGCCTTCACACCCTTCAACCCCACATAACTGTCAGAGGTAACTATCTCAAGAAGATAGTTAGATTGCGGGATCGAAGGGTGTACAGGTGGGTAATTCCCGGTGTGTTCATATATGCCCCCGACCAGCCACACTATGCTCTCGACGTTTCACGGTGCGTTTTTGCGAACTTAACACGGTTACTATATTGTTCTCTTTTTCTAAAACCCGGTTCTCATCTCTACGTTTCTCATTCGTAGGTCCCCCGAATCAAAACACGCATCACGTGGTCTAAGCGATATTTGCCTACACAAGTTCATGTTTGACCACGTGATCAGTTTTTTTGAGTCGGGGGAATCAGGTGTAAAATGCATTCGACCCCGATATCTGTCATAGACAACCATCTCAAGAAGATTTGGCTCTCTTATCTCTCTCAGATCGATGTAATTAAAACAAGATAATGAGGGTAGGGTATCTCGCAAAAACGCGCCTATTGTATTATAGCCACTATATAAAGAAATTAATAACAACATTTTAGAAAAAAACCTTGTGGGCAAAAAAGGTTTATGAATGAGTTCATAAGAATATTACAGAGACCAATTTATATAACTATTGTGTGTGAGTTCCCAAGTTTTTATAAGTGTCTCTCGAAATATGTCCAATCTTATCTTATATAAATTTGTTGTTGGTTACTTATTTTTTATAAGTGGGTTCATAGCAGCATTTTAAAAACCAATCTATATATCTTTAACTGATAGTTACTTACGGTTTTATAGATGGGTTGACAGAAAGATTTCAAACACCAATTTATAACTGTAATAACTGATGACTTATATTTTTATAAATATGTTGGTGGAAACATTGTTAACACCAATTTATATAACATTTGTTACCGATGACTTTAATTTTTATAAAGATGCCCGTAGAAATATTAGACACGTGAAGTAAATATTTCAATGCATCCGTATCGGTATACCTAACGCGTTCGAAACAAAGCCAAAATACACTACATTTTTGACTTGTTCATGCCATGTTTCGAACGATGCCTGCTTTTTTGACGGGTGCGATGACAGTACAGCTGATTCCACTCGTTGCGTACGGAGAGATGTACGTATCGGGCCCACGAACGTACGCTACGATTTCAATCAGCAGTCAAAAAACAAGTCAAAAATATAGTGTATTTTGGCTTTATTTCGAACGCGTTGGGTACACCGATACCGATGCGTTGAAATGTTTACTTTAAGTGTCTATTGTTAACGGCAGTTTTATGCTACCTTAGGGTACCATCAATTTAGAGCCTTTAATAAAACAAATATACAAACTCAATTCCTGTAGGAAACCTCTAAATACCTTAAGGCATCAATAGAACCCTCTTTATAATAATTATATAAATTTCTGTCACCAGAAGTGTCTGAAAATGCTTATTGGGTTAGATGGTCACCACTGTTACTACCGTTGACCTAATTTTTAAAGCAGCGCCCTGGATCACTATTAAAGTATAGTCACAGAATCGGCAGTTTTTTTACATGCCCTAACTGCTTCGTTATTGGTTGTTAACCCAACAGCTGCTTGACTGATTTTCGAACCTGCTAGGCAGTGAGTGCCTGTTGTAAACAGCAACCTCAGTCACCGTTAAAAGACTTATAGGTCACCATCACCGGTATAGCGGTGCCTTAAATCACTGATACGCTCATCACTAGTTTTTATGGCATTTTTTACACTAACAGAACCATCTACTTTGTCGAATTGCACACCCTAAAGCATTTTTAATTCACAAAATTTAAATAGCAAAGATTTTGTAATGGACAGGCCTCCGAAAATCGAAACCAAGATTTTTCTATTGAAAGCGAAGATGAAAATGAAATAAGACATTGTCGAAGATCCATATATATAATGAGATCAATATTCGTTGCTTTAGCTAATGTTATCTGTGGATAGGTCTATTGGAGATAAAAAAAAAACGCGCCGTTTACTCTACCTCTTGGTGATGCGGAAATGAGTGTTTATTATATATAGTTATTATACAGGGTTGGCCATTTAAAAGCGTTCACCTGGATTTTTTCAAAAACTGTAAAGAGTTGGAGAAAATGCTGAAACACATCGATTTTGTTTGTAAGGGGGAGACTTTTTGGCTACTAACTAATCGATACATTTTAGAAATTATTACACGATTGACATTCAAAATATAGTGGTAAAGTTTACCCCTCAAAGGGGATGCGCCCTATAAAAATTTCAAAAAGTCCCCCCTTACAAACAAAATCGATGTTTCAGCATTTTCTCCAATTCTTAACAGTTTTTGAAAAAATCCAGGTGAACCCTTTTAAATGGTCAACTCTGTATATAGTCATTATATTATATTAAGGTATTTAGAAGATATAATATGCTTATATATATATATATATATATATATATATATATATATATATATATATATATATAATATACATTAAACGTGTGATAGATGTTAGTAAAATACGTAAAAGTTTTGTCGCTTTTTAATCAGGCTAAACTAAAAAAAGAGAAAAAAAGCAGAAAAAATCTGGCTTTGTAAAGCTGTAGCTCATTACAGCTAATAGCTACAAAAAAAATTGTACATCAAAGTAGTGGGAAATTTTGCCCTCTTCAACTTCCTAATAAAACTTTTTGTCCTAAAGTTTATAGTTTTCGTGTTACTTAATTTATGCACACTAAATCCAAGATGGCGGAATGAGCGCACCCCCCCCCCCAAGGTCGAAAACTTAAAAAAAAATTTGGCGGCCCAATTTAAACAGCATATGTCAAAATTGCTACTACCCCACCTTTTGCAAGCTAAAATTGATGATGAAAAATGATCGAAAGACCACTAACATCTTTACCTGACCGACATTTAAAATTGATACCAGAATAGAATAGAATACAAAAGAATAGAATCTATTTGCAAAGATTACAAAGTTTTTACAGAGTTAGACATAAGTTGCTTGCAAACAGGACCAGATTTAATTTATCATGTCCAGTTGCAGGCGATTTAACTTCCAGTAACAATTTTTTGACTTCTTCCTCTGACACAGTATGGAAAGTTAAGAGATGATTAAACTGTTTTTTAAAGTTGTTATTATAAAATTCCAAAACATCATTTTTTACTGGCCGATTATTCTCTGAAAATTGAAGAAAACTTTTGTTTATTAGATTAGGAAAGTTTAAATTATCTGGAATTTTACATGTCTGTGATTTGTTGTAAATATTGAATTCGCGTAACTTTCTCCACAACTGCTTAGAATTGCCACTGCAAATTTTTACAAAATGCTCAAAGTATCTTTTTTTTCTGAGTTTATAGCTATGTTTGTCTGATTTTGTATTTGTTTAAAATAGTTCCAGTGTACCTGTCTTTTAGTTCTATTAAATTCTAAAAAAGCTTTATCTTTTAAAGAAATCATTGCATTTATGGTGTCTGTAAGCCAAGGAGGTTTTCGCCTTTGTGATTCAACTCCTCTTATAGGAGCCAAAGCATCAAAAATATTTACTAAAATCTCCGACAAAAGACCCACTTTTGCATTAATATTATCAATATAAATAATATCCTCGAAAGGAGAATTTATTAGAAAGTTATTTAAGAGCACCATATCAATATTTTGCAAGCTTCGCACAGCTGTTACCTGAAGAAATATATTTTTGCTCTTTAGAAACTACTATGTGATCAATTATTGACTGTATGCTATCAGTAACTCTTGTTGGATCTAGGATAATTTGCTTTAAGTTAAAACTTTCTATACAAATTTGATAATTTTTAACACAAGATTTAGCATAATTTTCTTCATTTGAATCTAAAAGCATCATATTCAAATGGTCGCCCCCAAAAATAACATTTTCGCAGAAAAACTCAGTCAGACGATTCTCAAAAATATCCAAGAAATTAAATTGTGTAAACCCCACTTGTCTATAAATTGATCCAACAATATACGTTTTATTCAATACATGATGCCTCACCCAAATTTCCTCCAAAAGTTGTTGCCACTCCATGTACAAATTTCAAATTTAAAATGATATTTTATGTATATGCCTATCCCTCTTGTTTTTCTAGTAAGATATTTCTTTATGTAAAAAAGTATAACCTTTAATTTGAACGTGTTTGACATCGTCTTCAACTTCGCCCAATTTGGTCTCTGAAATACCTATGAAATCATAGTCAGCCTGTTCAATATGCTCCCTTATATCCGAATAATGACCTGTTAATGTCCGCAAATTAAAAAAAGCAACAGAAAAATGTTTCATAATGCTTTATAGTTAAAGAACCAATAGAGATGAATGAAAAATGATGTACTATACTATTGAATGAAAACTGTAGCATCACACAGAATAAGAACAAATACAAAAAAGTAGAAGTGAATTTTAAGTTTATTTTTCCGCCGATTATCTTTCATTCAATATGTTATATTTATATAATATTATTCATTCATTCATTCATAATAATATTTCATTTCAGACAATAGACTTTCCACTTACGAACGTGTTCAAAAATTAAATCAACACTTTTGGGAGAGATGGAGCAAAGAATACGTTTCTGAGTTACAATTAAGAAACAAATGGAAGCAAAATTATGGTGCTTTCAAGACAAAGTTCCGGCCACTTAATGGAGATTAGGACGAATAACCGATTTAATACCAGGCAAAGACGGTATAAATCGTGTACCCATTATAAAAACTCAATATGGAATTACGCGCCGAGCATTCAGTAAAATATGCCCGCTGCCAACTTCAGATTGCATTGAAACTCCGTAGTCCTTTCAAGATGTGGGGGATGTTGAGAATCTTAATAATCCCGATAAAAAATAATTAATTAAGACATCGAGCCAACTCAGCCGCAAAAAATATATAAAAACGTAGCGGCTCCAAACTAAACAAAATTCAAAATGTTATGGATTTATTTGTCGCCGTATTTTATCGACCAGGCTAGTTAGCAGCCACGCAATTCTGGATGTTAGAAAAGGAAGATATTCGAAACACGACCTTTAAGTAGAATGTTACGAAAAAAAAATACAAATGTTTAGGTCGATTTATGTAAATTCGTTTTAAGAAAAAATTGTGCGAGTTTTATGAAAATAAATAACAATGTTTCACCACTTGAAGTGTTCGTAAACTCTTAGATTCAACTTACAACTTAAATCTGAACAAAAATATATATTTTTTCTCAATATTTTAGCAAAATATTTGCAAATTTCAGGATGGAGAAATGGTTGGAACAAGTTAAAAAAAATAACAACAATAAAAATGCATGCAATAATATAGTGTTATTTATTTTGATAAAACTTAAACATTAATAAAAGGAAATAAAAAAAATCAAAAACTAAATTATAAAGGAAGAAAATTAGATGATTTCAGCTTTAGTTTCTTTTTTCCTAAAATTTTTGAAGAATCCAACATTTCCTCTTTGGTCAGCGTGTAGGTTCGACCGGTAGAAGTAAGAGGCTGAACCCTTTTCAATACTGAATTTCTTTCTACTACTAAAATGTCTGCTCTGGGTGTCGGATAATAAAATGAACTAGCCGGTCCATTTGAGCATTAAAATTATTGCACTCATACTTTTTACACTCTGTAAGTTATATTCAAAAATTTTGTGGAAAACAGTCTATTTGCTAGATACTTGTAAGTAAATTTTTTGACAAAAATCAAATTAACTAAATTTTACAAAATTCGCTTTACTTATCCCGCTCCAGGCGATGCAGAATTTTTAAAAACTTTCGCTCTTTTTTAAATCGACTTTAGCTCTTTTTTAAATCGACTCTTATTTCTAATTAATTTAATGTTTTCTGGTAGTTTGTTAAAATTGTGAACTATTTGATAAGAAAATGACCTTCTGTAAAGTTGTGTCAGCCTTTCCCTAAAGCGCACGTTAATATTGTGAATGTCAACCCTAAAACTAATTTTTTTGTGTCGGTACTTCGGAATTTTTTTTATTAAAATATTAGAAAAAAAAACTAGCCGAGTGCATAATTCTTCTATTGTGTCTGTTAAACCAATTGTTAAGTTTTAGAGTACAACTAATTCTGTAAAACTTTCTTATGCCGTATATTAGTCTTAAACCCTGAGTTCTGAATCTTTTGAATTTTTTTTGAATCCTCTACCTTTAAGCACGGTCCATAAATAGTGTCACAGTAACTTAGTTGACAGAATACTAAAGATTCACACAACATAGACTTCATTTCTCTGGTAAGTACAGATCTATTTTGATATATTAGTCTTGGGTAAAATTAATCCTAAATTTTTAAAGGTTTTATACATGGTAATAGGCTGATTATTTATTTGTATTCTATTTTTATAATTCTGTTCAAACCAGGCACGTTTCCCTCCAAACACCATTACAGCTGATTTTTCAGCATTTAATTTTAAGCAGAGCTTTTCGGAAAATTCAAAAAGGTTTTTTAGATCATAATATATTGCCTTCACTGCTCGTTCGCTTTCTGATGGATAAAATGTTATATAAGACTGAGTATCATCAGCGTAAAAGTGATTTGGACATGACAGGAACACTGAGGGAGAACAACTAACATAAGCAAAGTACAAAATTGGCGCCATTATTGAACCCTAGGGAGCCCCTGTATCAACCTTAAAAAATATTAAACTTTTGCCATTGAGAAACACAGCCTTCTACAAGAAAATCTTTACAAAGGGACCTAGTATCTTCCGATAGCCCTAAATAATGCAATATGGCATCCATGAATTCGTGATTTAAACTATCGAATGCTTTAGAATAATCTAAAAGCACCAAAGCCACTAGTTTTGCTGATATATAGCTTCAAAGATGTCGTAAGTTATTTTTGTTAACGCTGTCACACAACTATTATGACCCTGCCTAAAACCTGAATGGTGCATCGGTATAATATGGTTCTCCTTAAAATAAAATTTAAGTTGGGTTTCCATGACCTTTTCTAATATTTTTGAAAATGATGGGGTGTTCAGGGGTGTTGGTTTTGTGCAATGGTATAACTTTGGCTTTTTTCTAACTACAAGGAAATGATATTTTTTTTAGGAAGAAATTAATAGTATGTGTTATATAGGGTAACAAGAACGGCAGACACAGATTTATAACTAAGATATTAATCTCATCTAGCCCCATTGCTCTGCTCTTAATATTGGTGATAATATTTAAAATGTCTATTTTCAAACCTATTTAAAATTAAATTCGTTAATGATTCCGGATTTTCTTTGAGAAAGGTAAAGGTTTATCATTGAATTATCTGGTGCGCTTTTAGTAACAGAGCTCAAAAAAATAATTGTTAATTTCTTCGGGGTCGCAGATATGTGAGGGCAAATCTGGTTTTACTGTTTTTTTTATTAAAATTTAATAATTTAAGAGACTTCCACTTATCATTACTAAAATAGTTTTTTTTCATGGTCAATTGCATAATTAACTTGATTTTTCAATTGTTTGTAAGAATTAAAATCCTATAAAAGCTTATATTTTTTGTATCTTTTTAAATATTTGTCACGATCTGCCATTACCTCCCCCCGTATTGGATCTGTAAGCCGTGGTGCATATTTTTTTGTAATTCTTCTGACTTTCGAAGGAATTTTTATATTATTGGTAATAAACTGAACATACCTGCATCATTAACATCAAAAATATTACGCCACGGTATGGACATAAGATCGCTAGTAAATTGTTGGACATTAATGCGCTTAAAATTCCATACTTCCTTGAAAATAGGGGAAGCGGGGGTAAACGAAAAGTCCAAATTACAAAAAAACCATCTGATGGTCTCCCAGTTTATTAGGAAGGGTACCATATATTTTTACTAAATTTTCGTCCGGCGTCAGAATTTAGTCTATTAATATGTGTGTATCTTGAGTTATTCTGGTAGGCTCATTTATAATTTGTTGCAATACCAAACCATCGAAGATATTATTAGCACATCGACAGTTCGAATTATCTGGTATTAGCTGATTAATGTTAAAGTCACCTTCACAAAGTATCTTGTAAACTTGTGAAATGATTGTAGTGACGGTTGTCTCAAAATTTGATAAAAATGTAACGTATGAATCTTTAGGGGGCCTATACACCACACCAACCCCAAACACAGTCTCATTTCCAGTCAATTTAATCCAGAGCTTTTCAATGGTATTGCTAGTTTCAATCTTTTTAAATTTTATTCCAGATTTGATGTATAAACCTAAACCACCCCTTCATTGCGTAATAGTGTAGGCTTCCATTTTTAGAGCATTGTTATCAATCCATGGCTTAAGCCAAGTTTCATTTAATACTATTACATCAAATGATTTTTCAAGAATTATCTCTTTAATTCAGTAAAATGTGCCAATAAAGATTCTATGTTCGCAAAAGCTAGAAAAAAGTTATTAGTACTTGGGAATACAAATCGACAAAATTTTGAAATGGAATGTCCAGGTAGAAACTCTTAATACGATTTATACACAAATTCTATGACTTAAGAGTATAGTCTTTACCGAGGCCTTGGGGCGAACGTGACGTCACCAGTCGCATGGCACGGAAGGGCCTCCCATACCTAAAACTTGTGCGTGCGTAGATACTCTCCTCGTCTGCAGGTGATTATAGGCCAGTCAAATAAGCATCTAAATAAATCATGACTTTTATTTTTTCTATGTTTTAATTACTACTATACTATTATTTTGGCAATTATTTGTATTGTAATACACCACATGCCCTCAAATTAGACAATTTGTTTAGGGTAGAAATTTATAAAACAAATAATTATGTTTTTATGTAGTATCGAGATGAGAATCTCGCACCTTTAGCGCGCCGGGTCTTATATGTGCTTGTCCAATGAGAGATCGGATAACTTCTCCGTTGAGTGAGATGCATAGTGATTTCCTGTGTGTAAAGAAAATAAATAAGCTTACGGAATGGCCTTGATCCGAGAACAAACAGGCAGATTATTACTTATTTTATATTATGGTTCGCGAGACAATTATTTTTTGGTGTCTACGTATGAACAAGTGTTTTGTTTTCTGAAAATGTTGCTGGAAAAAGTCGTAAACTTAGACTTTCTTCAACCCGAAAAAAAGTACAATTTTTTTGACTTCTTAATTTTTCCTTTACAATATTTTTAATTCGGTTGCAAATATTGTGTGTAGTGTACAATTTTCTACACCATTTTCAGTATTTTATAAAAAATTCTTTGTAGAGGCACTTACTAGTGACTCGTTAGGAAACCAAATCCCTCAACGACTGATTTTTTTATGCAAAAAGGGCTGCCAGGGACGGTTGGATTGTGATTTTTTAGTTGTTTTGGGTTGGTCTGAGTTGGTTAAAGTTAGGTCCCGAAATTTTTCATATAGTAAATAATTACCAATTTTGTAATGGTGTCTGAATGTCTGGGGCACGATAACTCAAAAGCTGGTAAACCGATTTCTAAATTTGATACGATAATTCTTTAGCACCAGGCGATAGGCTGATTAGTTTTTAAATGGTGGTAAGGGGAAAAGCAACATACGGTTTTCACATGTAAATGGATAATTTCACTTTCAACAAAAATTGTACTTGAGGTTTGTCACAGCCGTAGATTTTGACATATTCAAAAAAATAAACTTATAAAAATTCTCACTTACAGACCGTAGCAGCTAGCGAAACACGGTTATCACATTCAGGGCCGGTCAATGGCGAACGTCGTTAAAGTTATATTTCAAATTTTCGATAGGAATTCAAAAAATATGAAGTTGAAAGATCCCCTAAGTGGGGGGGGGGTACAATCTAGTATCTCCGATTTCGTTTAAAATTGGTATGTAACGGTTTTTTGATCAGGGATTTCGAATTTTCGATCAGAATTAGTTAGGGAGGGGTACCATCTAGTATCTCCGATTTTGTTTAAAATTGGTATATGGCGGTTTACATGGTCGCAGATCACAAATTTTCGATCAGAATTGAAAACCTGTAAAGTTGATACCATCTAGTAGTTTCTCCCATTTTGTTTAAAATTGGTATTTAGCAATTTTTGGGGTCGAGGATTACGAGTTTTTCGATCAGAATTGAAAAACTATAAAGTTGATAGCTTCTCGCTGAGTTGGGGGGGGAGGGGTACCATCTAGATCTTTGATTTCGTTCAAAATTGGTATATAGCGGTTTTTGGAGTCGAGGATTACGAATTTTTGACCAGATTTGAAAAATATAAAGTTCATAGCTTCCCGCTGAGTTGGGGGGTACCATCTAGTATATTCGATTTCGTTCAAAATTAGTATATAGTGGTTTTTGGGGTCGAAAATTATGAATTTTTGATCAATTTGAAAAAATATAAAGTTGGTAGCTTCCCTCTGAGTTGGTGGGGGGAGGGTACCATCTAGTAACTCCGATTTTGTTTAAAATTGGTATAAAGGGGTTTTTGGGGTCGAGGATTACGAATTTTCAATCAGAATTAAAAAACTAAAAAGTTGCTAGCTTCTCGCTGAATTGGGGCGGTACCATCTAGTATCTTCAATTTCGTTAAAAATTGGTATATAGCGGTTTTTGGGGTCGAAGATGACGAATTTTCGATCAGATTTGAAAAACTATAAAGATGATCGCTTCTTTCTGAGTTGAGGGGGGTACCATTTAGTAATAATTGGTATAAAGATGTTTTTGGAGCCACAAATTGAGAATTTTTAACCAGATTTCAAAAATTAAGTTGACAGCTTCTGGAGGGAAGCGTATCATCTAAGTATCTTGGATTTAGTTCAAAATTGGTATAAAATGGTTTGGGGGGTCAAGAATTACGAATGTTGGTTCAGATTTCACAAATTATGAAGTTAACAGTTCTCCGAGGGGGAGGGGATCTAAGTAGTATATAGAGTTTTGGGAGCCGAAAGTTACGAATTTTTTCAACTTTCGCAAATTATAAAGTTAACAGTTCCCCGAGGGGTGGGGGGTTATTTCTAAGCATCTCAGATTTCTTTTAAAATTTCTACGTTGGGGTTTTGAGGGCGGAGAATTAAAAATTTTAGAACAGATTTCAAAAATCATGAAGTTGACAACTCCTCAAACACAAGGGGTGTACCATCTATAAGTATCTTCGGTTTTGTTCAAAATTGGTATTTAGGTGAAGTTGTCACGCCTTATGTTATTCACAAATCGATAGCTGTCAAAATGTCCTTTTAACAAGCATATTTTTTTTTCTGTACGAGACTCTAAAGTACGGAAAAACAACCCTAAATTCAGAAAAAGCTTCAATTTTGCAAGTTTTTTATAGTTTTAAAATTTCCTTGTCACTCCATACGGTATACACAAATCGACAGCCATAAAATGTAAAATTTTGACAGTTACCGATTCGTGTATACCGTATGACGTGACAACGTTACGATTGGTATAGATTCGTGTATACCGCATGGGGTGACAACGTTACGATTGGTGTTTAGAAATTTTAAAACTTTAAAAAACATGCAATATTTAACCATTTTCAAATCTGATCGAAAATTCGTAATCCATATTCCGTAATCCATCATTTTGAGCTAAATCTAAGAAACTTAGATGACACCCTCCCCCCCTCTAGAGGCTGTCAACCAGATTTCAAATATTCTTAATTTTCAGATCCAACAACACCAATATACCAATTTTAAACAAAATCGAAGATACTAGATGGTGTACCCCCCCCATCCAACTCAGCGAGAAGCTATCAACTTTAAAGTTTTTCAATTCAGGTAGAAAATTCGTAATCCTCGAACCCAAAAACCGCTTTATACCAATTTTGAACGAAATCGAAGATATTAGACGGTACTCCCCCCCCCAACTCAGCGGGGAGCTATCAACTTTATAGTTTTTCAATTCTGATCAAAAATTCGTAATCCTCGACCCCAAAAACCGCTACATACCTATTTTAAACAAAATCGGAGGTAATAGATGGTCCCCCCCCAACTCAGCGAGAAGCTATCAACTTTATACTTTTTCAATTCTGATCGAAAATTCGTAATCCTCGGCCCCAAAAACCGCTATATAACAAACTCGGAGATACTAGATGGTACGCCCCCCCTCCGGGTAGCTTTTAACTTCATAATTTTTGAAATCTGGTCGAAAATTTAAAATCCTTACCCCACCCCTCTAATTTTTTTGTGCGCATTTATCCAAGTCTACCAACTAACTATTTTATAAACAAAATTTACGACAAATAATAAAAAAGAATATATAAACAAAATTTACGACAAATAATAAAAAAGAACATTATTTTCATCGCGATCGTAAACGCAGTCCATCTTTGATCAAATATTGATTGCGCGCGCAAAAACATGTGCCGCAGTTACTTATATATACGCCTGTTTTTTGGTTGAAAACGAAATCTGAAAACTGCATATTCTTAGCAGCTTTGGTTCAAAAATTATGAATTTTCAAATATATTAACCTTCTCAGTCACTCCCCACGAACGTAGTTTTTTTTTAACATTGTCTTCTCACCGAACCTATAACGCACACCACATGTGATAAAAATAAGATCATTATTTTTTTTACCTACATTGTGATTTAACGAAAAAGTGGCATTCTGACCATATTATTACCTAGACTTTATCTTTCTAAACAAATTTTAGAAATAACTATTTATTTCAAAGATTACTCAGAATTAATAAATAATATTCATAATTTATTATTTATTAATTAAATAAACACTCTGTATATAATGTTAGTTTTCACATAAAATAGATTTAAAAAATCCAATTCCGTGTGTACAGTGCTGAAAATGGGCAAAATGTCATATTTACACCAATATTATACAAAAAAAATCGAAAAACTACCAATAGACAACCCTAAATGTATCCTTTATCTTTAAAACGATACCAAAATTATCAAAAAATTCCTTCGCTAAGATAGAAAAATTTTGGCCAAAAAATACCTCTGCATCGGACCGTTTTTTTAGCAAAGACTATACTCTTAAGGAAATTTCTAAACAAAAAACACTTAACTATAGTGTAACAAGCTTTTGTAGAATCGATTATAAGGTATGGTATTTTGGTATGGGGTATCCCAAAAATAATGCTTGAAAAAAACAGACTTTACCGTATTAGATTATAAATTGAAAACAACATTTTGAATACAAGACTTTCATATTTCCATGCTCTACTTATGTTCTACCATAAAAACGCTAAACTTAAAATAAACTTAAATTATAAACATGACACAAGACATAAATTAAAATTAAAAAGACCATTTCAAAATACAACGGTATTCAAAAACTTGCAAAAAATATTTAACGGAAAAGTACAATTGTCTTAGGAGCATATTCCTACTGGAAAGATTAACACGCGATCAGGTGACTTATAATGCCATGCGGAACGATGCCTATTTGTGAGTTTTTCAGAGTTGGAAGTCAGTGTGCGATGGTGTTAGTGTCTAGTGAATCCACTGACGAGCCCATGCTAGTCACCCCAGGCGAAACATCGTTTAATTGTTTCTCTTTTCGCTTTGGTCTTTTGTGTGTTCCTTGTGGGAAACTCATCCAATTTTGAATTTTCGTTCTTTCCTCCCAAGATCTTTTGATCTTCTCTTTTTTAGATTCTTTTCGGTTGATGTAACTGATTTGGAAGTTTTAACTTCTTGTTTTGATAGGTTTATGTCAATATTGCGAAAACTTTCTTAATTGATATACTTACGCTATTAAAGAAAGATAAATGTTTTTTTTATTGTTTATATTGTCTATAAGTCATAAATTATATTGCCTGTAATGTTCTTGAGAGCGGTGATCAGGTGACTTATAATAAGTACCATACGGAACGATGCCTATTTGTGAGTGTTTCAGAGTTGGAAGTCAGAGTGTGCGATGGTGTTAAATTATGTCTGGATTGAGGGTGAATAGTGAATCCACTGACTAGCCCACGCTGGTCACCCCGGGCGAAACATCGTTTAATTGTTTCTCTTTTGATCTTCTCTTTTTTAAGTCTAGCTTTGTTAAACATACACAAAAAGATAGGTTGGTACTCACTTTATTTTATTTAAATAAATTTATTTAGATTTTCTATTTATTTAGAAAAATACACCCAAATCATAGGAAGTATAATAAGACACACTAAAGTAACAACAGATATTATAAGCTGTAATCGGATGACAAATTATTTAACTGATTTAACGTTAAGTTTAAGGGTTAGTTTCTTTAGTTTTTTTAAAATTTTAATGGAATGGAATGGTTATTGTGGTAACAAGAGGAATTTATGAGTGTCATTAAAGTTTTAAGCAAAATAAATTAACGAACTTCCATTGTGTTTATTTTTTACTTTTTCACAACGTTTCAAATTCTTAAGTATCTGCAATTCGTTACTATTCACCTGATGAAGATTACAGATACATAAGCATTCGAAACGTTGTGAAAAAGTAAAAAATAAAGTTTAGTTTACTCTCAAGTTAATGAACAGTTATTTGGTATATGACATATGATTTTATGATATAATTCTGACTGTAGAATGCTCGGTAGAATATAATCGAATACACAAATTATTTCATTGTTAAATAAGTATTTTATAATAAACCGAAAGTTTAAAAGTTACTACTTAAGACTATTAAGATCAGTCAATAATTAAATTAAATACGTAAAATCATTTTAAAAGGCATGACTTTAAAAACAGAAAAATTGCATAGAACCAAAAAGCTATAGTGCGGTCACCGTATTTCTCGCTGACGCTGACATTTTGTGACATTCGAAATTTCAAAATTTAGAACCTTTTATTTACTTACCAATGCAATGAAAAAAACAGGGCCAGATATTACATTTTTTTTTTGTATTTATGATGACATTGTGATGTTGCATTTGTCATATGACAAAAAGTTTTAAGGGTGTCGCAAACCTTATAAGAATAGGTATAAAATTTTGTAGAAAACCCAAATAAAATTTTAGGGTATATTGGGAAGTTGAAAGGTCAATATAACCAATCAGATGTCAAAATATCCACCTTTTTCCTTCAGAAAATGACTTTCTACCTCGAGGTTTGGAAATATGTCCTTAATTGGAAGAAATAACTTAAGAAACAGTCCTTATACTATTATGGAAGTTTTTAGCAAAAAGCTTTTTTATGTATGTTATTTAGTTTTATTAAAACTTGTTACATTTAATATTCTAGCGTGCTATATAGCCTTTAAAAAAAAATTGAAGTTAAGCATCCGGGGTCAAAAAATTGAGATTTTGTAATTTTCTGAACATGCGTCAATTTCCGATTTTTTTCCGTGGCATAAATTTGCATTTTTTTGATATCAGCGAATAGCTAGGAACTTTTTACAGTCACTTTAAAATGAATTTGCACAATCTCGTTCATAAATAGAGAATAGATTTTTTTTTTGTAATTTTTAGAAAAAAATACACAATTTTTTTTTTAATTTCAAGTTGATTATTTTTTTATGCAAACAACCGAAAGTAAAATATCATGTTTTGCATACTATATTAAAGGCCATTTCATAACCTTTTAAGAGGTTTAACCAAAATTTTAAAATGTTGTCACTTGACCGGGATATAGCTGTTAAAATGGGGTCCGTCAAATCAGCCCCCCCCCCCCCATCAGATGTAATATTTCAAAAAAATATATGCCATGATTTTGCACCCAAATGCACACAAACTTAAAAATTTTGCATACCCTCCCACGAGAAACGTTTTTCTCTGGGGGGGGGGGCTAGTTTGACGCTGCCCCTCCCCCAGATGATATGATATAGTTTTATGCCATTCGATATTACTCATTTTGCACACAAATGCACAACTGTTTTTAAATTTTGCACACCTCCCAGGAGCCGTCCAGGGTGTTTCTCGAGAAACCGAGCTGGCCCCCCCAGATGAAATTTTTTCAAAATTTTGATGCCAGTCGATAGTACTTA
The DNA here is from genome assembly GCA_963921995.1 of Oxystoma pomonae. Taxonomy (NCBI): domain Eukaryota; kingdom Metazoa; phylum Arthropoda; class Insecta; order Coleoptera; family Brentidae; genus Oxystoma; species Oxystoma pomonae. Next base: position 54,807,472 of record OY998170.1, on the reverse strand, counting down.
TTTTACACAAAAATGCACAATTGTTTTTAAATTTTGCACACCTCCCAGGAGCCGTCCAGGGGTTTCTCGAGAAACCGAGCTGCCCCCCCCCATTTTTCAAAAATTTTGATGCCAGTCGATAGTACTTATTTTGCACACAAATGCACAATAATTTTTAACTTTTTCACACCTCTCAGGAGCCGTCCAGGGGTTTCTCGAGAAACCGAGCTGCCCTCCCCAGACGATATTTTTCAAAAATTTTGATGCGATTCGATAGTACTCATTTTGCACAAAAATGCACAACTGTTTTTAAATTTTGCACACCTCCCAGGAGCCTTCGAGGGGTTTCTCGAGAAACCGAGCTGTCCTCCCCCCAGACGATATTTTTCAAAAATTTGGATGCGATTCCATAGTACTCATTTTGCACACAAATGCACAACTGTTTTTAAATTTGCACACCTCCCAGGAGCCCTTAGGCGTTTCTCGAGAAACCGAGCGCCCCCCCCCCCCAAACGAAATTTTTCAAAAGTTTTGATGCCAGTCGACAGTACTCATTTTGCACACACATGCAAAACTAATTTTAAGTTTTCCACCCCTTTCGTAAGCCAGCTAGTAGTTTCTTCAGGAACCAAGCTGCCCCCCCCCCCCAGATTATATTTTTCAAATATTTTTATGCCATTCGATATTACTCATTTTGCACACAAATGCACAACTATTTTTAAATTTTTGCACCCCTCCCAGAAGCAGACAGTCAGTAAATCATGTCATCATCATCAAAGATAGAGTTAAAAAACTAAGATGTACCTACACATATTTTTGAATTAACATATTAACGTATTGTGGTAAAGATCCGTTTTCAGCAAACTGGTCAATTATTGTAAAGCATCCTAATACCTATACCTACTATGCATATTGGGCATACAGCAATGCTCATTAGACACTTACAGTGGGATTTACCAAGATCTAAAATAGTACCCCCCCACAAGTCTAAATATTTACACCTGTGGGGTACTATATTTTAAAACCAATTTTCAAAAAACACTTACCCATACAGAAAAGACATTAATATTTTGTATTATTATTGCAAATACCATTGAAAAACAGCTTTTTTCTAAAAATATATCATATTTTAGAAGAAAATGCCCTAAAACTATTTTTTTTTTGACAGGCTTCAAAATGGCATATGGTGAATACGCCAAAAATTCGGGACATAATAGCTTCATCATCTGCGTTTGAGCTTATAAGATTAGTTGACCACCTCTCTAAAATTTCCCTAAGTAACCGTTTTTACAAGAAGTAATTTATTTTATTTAATATCCCAAGTTGTTTATTAATCAATAAAACACCTCCAATTTTGTCCAGGAAAACGCCATATTTTCAACCCGTTTTCACAACAAAACATATATTTATAAGGGCACTACGAGGCAAAACAAACATAAGTAAAGGTCACTGATTATGCACGAAAAATATACCAAACAAAAAAAAACAAAAATAACTATATTAATTTATTTACAAACTAAAACATTGAGGTTATCTAAAAGCTCAGTCAAAAGAACTTTCCTTACTCAAAGCCCACTCATTTTAAAGCTGTAGCTTTCATCAGTAGAGGTTGGTGCAAGCCAGTGTACAAGCAGAGGTAAAAGATCCGAACTCGCTGTTTGTGATTGAACGCAGCGCTAATATTTTTAAACTGACATTTCGACAGTGACAGAAATATAAAAAAGACTTGCATTTAAGATTTTTAATATATTTCATAAATAAAAACACCTTTTAAATAAATACAAAATTAATCTACTCCTTATTTTATTATCACCCATCTAAATTGTTGTGTGACATCAAGTATTACTTGGAAAAATCAATTATCAAGGGCAAGTTTTAATTCGAGTGACATATAACCTCAATTGTAATTTGTTCTACAGAGTGTTTACTATTTAAACACCGCGTGGGTTTCAATTTTTAAATTTTCTTTTCTTCTAAATTGAAACTTTCGTCTTAAATCCAACAAAAGGTTGTGTTAAGATGATTATGCAATAAACAAATTTATTAAAATTCTTCTTATAACTCAAACTGTGTCCAAAACTCAAGGAGGGTTGGTTTAAAATGCTTAAAACCAAAAATTTCACTTAAACTTAGGACCGTTCTAAAACAGACTAAACCCCCTTAGTAAATCCCACCGTTAAAGTTAGCTTTTAGTTTTATCAGCATTCGTATCCTTATCGAGTCGACCAATCAAGCAGGTGGACTTTTAAAATCATGGCGAATGCGTGACAGCTCCAACTGATTAAATGCACGAAAACCTCGTTAGGTATGATAAGTGAGTCGTAACATTACGACCGTCCCTGCATACGAAACAATGTTTTGACGCATTTGATCAGCTAGAGCTGTCACGCATTCGCCATTAGTTTAAAAGTACACCTGCTCGATAGGTGGACGTGATAGAGATAAGAATACGAATGCCAATAAACCCGAAAATTAACTTTAAGTGTCCACTGAATCGCTCAAAACAGAGAGTCCAGAGGGTGGAAGAACGTGCATAAAAGAGTGCGCAACTAATTTTTTTTATAACTGCCTCTGAAATGAAGTTTTTCACACTCACAACCACTGAAAATTGCGTTTTTGCACATGCAGCGTGCGAAAAAGTTTTGCACACTGATCTACCAATTTAACACGCAAATTTTGAAAGGTAATAGTTAATTAAACAACAAGTGTTGAAAACGACTTTTTTCACACGATGGGCGAGACAGCTTGTTGGAACCAGCCGTAGGCGAGGTCCACAAGTCGAGCGAGTGTGAAAAACCAACCAAGTAGTTAGATCATTTTAATTTTATTAAAAAATAAACCATTTAAGGAGCTTCAATAGATACGACAGTTACGTGTTAAACGGTTCGGAACTATTTGGAGTTTGGCGCAGATATGCACGCGACCAATAACTACTGGTCAATAACTTTTATATTGATTTTTCTTTTTTAATTTGTAATATGACCACTAGATGGCTCACGGATAAATTCGCGATAACCGTACTATTGATTTATGTGTTGTTGGTATAACAATAATTAAAACTATTAAAAACATGACGTACTTTGATTCTCTTGTTTTGTGGATGGATTTAAGATTTCACTTCTGTTAAAAAACACTATTTGCCAGATGGTGCAAGGTGCACTTTATGGTTAAACACAAAATTCATTTTTTAGAGTGCCAAAACTCATCCTGTTATTTGTAGTCCATCTTTCATATTTCATGAACAATTTTAACAAGAGATACATTGTTGAACACGTCAAGGATGTTCTTGTTAACTGTATTTACTCAGGAAAGACAGTGGCGCACATAAAAAATTGGTAGAGGGAGCGAGAAATTGGCAGTTTTCGAAAGCGTCCGTCATCTTGAAATTTAGCGAAGTGTCAATTCTGGTGAAAAGATCTTTTGAAGATTTTTGAAATCGGGCAGGTAGTAACGAATTTATACCCCAAAAGAAAATGTGCGGTTTTTTATGGGCCATATTATCCAGTATCTAATAAAAGTATATACAGGGTGGGGGACTTTAACTGAAATAAATTTGCTACAGATTCAGGGTGAAGAATGCGGATAACGCGAAAAAACACGTCGATTAAGATTTTTTGTGGTCTTTCCAGTCATATTATATAAATATATATTTTTCAGCCCTTTTAGAGGGAGAAATCTAACACCACTGAATTTTTTTAAATGGAATGATACCACTTGTGACACCTTTCTGAAAAGCTTTTTTTTATTCCGATAAAAAATAGTAGTTTTAACAACTAATGGCTAAAATAGTGCTCTTTTTTTATAAGCGTTAGTTTAAATATCGAGCGCAGCGGGGGGGGGGCAGCTCGGTTTCTCGAGAAACCCCTGGACGGCTCCTGAGAGGTGTGCAAAATTTAAAAACAGTTGTGCATTTGTGTGCAAAATGAATACTATCGAATGGCATAAAAGTTTTTGAAAGATATCATCTGGGGGGGCAGCGTCAAGTTAGCCCCCCCCCCCAGAGAAAAACGCTTGTAGTTTCTCGTGGAAGGGTGTGCAAAATTTTTAAGTTTGTGTACAATTGGGTGCAAAATGTGTGCAAAATGATGTCAATAATTTTTTTAAAAATATTGTATCTGGAGGGGGGCTAACTTGACGGAGCCGTCAAAATGACCCTAAGTTCTAAAAAAAGTTTAGGGGGTCGCGACGCCTAACGTACGCCGTCACCGAAAAATTTTATATTGGTTTGGTGGTCCCCGGAGTCATGCCTAAGTGTGTGCCAAATTAGAACAAAATCACCAAAAATCTTCCTATTAGTTTGAAAAAACCCCCGACTAACATGACATTTTGAAGGTTTTCTTTTAGGACATTTTTGTACTTATTCAAAGTTGTTTTGACTATGAAGGCGAAAAAAAGGAAAATTGATGGTAAACTTAAATTGAAATTCTACTATGAGGTCCTCGCCTGTTTTGTGAATTTTTTAGTCAACATAGCTTGTCAAAAGTTTTTATTAATGACCTAAAGAAATCCTTAGAAGTTAACAACTTTTTTGTGGGTTACATCTTAACTCCAAGTTACTTTGACCAACAAAAATTCCTTAAAGTTGTTTTTTTTTAGGACAAACATTGGTTTATTTGATTTTGTAACTACAACCTAGAAATATATACTGACTTTATGGGGAATCATTCTAATTTATTTAAGCATATGGAAAATTTCATTTGATTAAGTAAAAACTTCACTTTTGTTTTTCCTGATAGAAAAAATATATTTCTGGTAGGAAACAGGAAAGCTTTTTTCATCTCATCCATTTGACCTAATTTCCTAATTTTCGTTTTAGCCATGGTTAATTTACTACCAGTTTTTAATTTTGAGTGCTTTTTATCCTGCCATTCAATTTTTTCGGTTTTGTGCAGCTTTATTCTGCAAAATGCCAAATGAAAAAAGAGACAAACCTTTCACAGCATCAAGCAGTTTTTATAGAAAAGTGAAAAAAATTATGATTGATTGTGGAACCAACAAGTGGTAGTGGATCTCTGTGCTGAACACAAATGATGTTGAAAACATATTGAGAATTCGAAGGATCTTTTTGAAAACTTAAAAAACACAGGTCCATGTCAAGAGTTTAGAGTAGTTTGTAACGATGACTATTATGTATTTTGCCCATTGATTCATACCTTAGATGTTAATATAAAAAATTAGTTTTCCACATGATTATTTAAACTATTTCTATATTTTTTTCATTATAGCATTTTCAAATTGTTTAATTGAAGTTTCTAAATATTCAACTATTCAACGCGCTTTGAGTTGATAGATGCACAGAATACATTTACCAAAAATTTGATAATTTTCGTGTTTCTTCTTTAAAAGTATTAAAAATAAAATGTGATATTTTTGTTAAAACTGCATGTTTTGAAGGGCAAGTTTTAGCCCTTATGATTACAATAACAGGTGTGATGTTTGATCACCATTTTTTTATTTACAAGTTGCTGCACGCCATCAACATGATTATTTTTTCTCTTTTTTTAATGTTTCCATTTCTCTCTATTTTGACAGGTAGGGGGCGCTTTGGTCACCGGCAAACAAGAGGGCACTGAGAAGGCATTTTGAAGTCGTTTTGCACAAATTAGGTTGAAAACTTATACAAACATGTACATGTTTACCAAAAGTTAGTGAAAACTTTCACCTGGATATTTGACTTTCAGGACAAATTTTTTTAATTACCTATTTTCTCCTGCCAAATTACCTTCGTTTTTATCCCCACTTTGAGAAAAAGATAGGAAATTACTCTCTTTTTGAACCTCTTATTTTTCTGTAGGGAAAAATTACTAGCTGAACTGAATTTTAACCCAAAATGTTACTTGAGAAGGATACTCGTGGATGCAAAAATTTTTGATGATGTCTGTATCTACCAAAGAAATGAAGGCTTTTAAAAATGGGGTTAAGCCTGCGCAACAGGACCAATAACAAGCTATTTACAACTACACCGAAAAAAAAACAGTTGGTTGGCTTTTAAAATTAAGAATAATTTAAATGGTAAATTCTATTTGAACTTCGTTTGTGACCAAGTGTTTGCTTGAAATTAACTCTGTGTTTCGGACTTCCATTGTCAATATTTTATTTATGCACGACGTTTCGATCAGTACAATCTCTGATCGTCTTTAGGTGCAAACTAGAATCTATTCCTAAGGCTACGTACTTATATACTATGGAAAATCACTCAACCGTGAAGTTTAAGAAGTTGGCTCCGCCCAAGGAGGGCCTTCCAAATATTTGAAATTTCAACACTTGGTTTACTGAAAACACCCTGATTCTGCCCAATAAAGGCAGCTTCAAGGAATTTTCGTTTCTTCCAGTGTGACTCCTTATTCAAAACCTTTCCTTCTGTCCACTTCATTCGGTGTTGTTTTGACCATGCGTGTTCGGCGATTCCTGATTTCGTTGATTCACCTCTTTGGGTATTCGTCTGATGTTCTTTAAGCCTAACAAATAGTGGTCTTTTTGTTTCACCTATGTATGATTCACCACACTCACAAGGAACTTGGTAAATGCATTCCTTATTTTGATTGTTCTCCGGTATTGTTTTACTAAGAAGGCTTCGAATTCTATTATTAGATTTAAAAGCTGCCTTAATATTAAAATTGTTCGCTACTCTTTAATGTATGGAATTGTAAGGAATGCATTTGCCTGGTTTTTGTCTTGTAATCTCTGTCCTGTTTGCTGAAATTTAGAAATAGTATCTGCTATAAGTTTAAGGCTGCAACCATTCTGCTGCAGATCCTTCTTAATGTTTCTCATTTCGATTTCCAAGTCATGAGAATTGTTACAAATTTGAACGGCTCTATTATACAAAGTTCTTACTATGCCTCGTTTAGTTGTAGCAGAATGATTTGAACCTTGATTTAAATATTATCCTGTGTGAGTGGGTTTACGATAGACTGTTGTTCCGATGTCGCTTTCCACTCGTTTGACAAGTACACCAAGAAAAGGAATTTCACAATTTTGCTCCAACTCCATTGTGCAATACAGCAAACAACATAAAACCTTCATAAAATAAATAAAAGTTATATTATTTAGTGTTGGTGATAATTTCATAACTCTAATATATCTCTTAAATGGGTAAAAAAGACTTCAAAAACAACTGACCAACACCAGCTTATAAAAATTTATGGTACATAGTAATGGACAGAAAAACAACACATAGATTTTATAAAACTTCCTTATGAGCCCTCAAGTCTAGAGATTATTATAAAAAGGTTTTACAACTGTTCTAACAACACTACATAACAAATTAAAGGTTTTTATGGATTTAGAAATATAAATTTTCCATCTTTCTTCCCTTTGCTTGTTATGTATTATTGTTTCTTTTTACAATAAAAAAATTTATAAAATGGTGTTTACCAATCTTCTAAAATAAATAAAAATGGAAGCAAGGTAAGTTGAAGCAGGAATATTAATATTTTTATACTATAGTCAAATAAAAGCTGTTTTTAAAGTCATCCTACTCTGAAAATCAGCTGCGGTCCCGTGTGTACTATATAGTTTTCGAATACACTCACATAAATTTCATGGGCTCTAAAAATACTTGAGAAAACGGGAAAAAAATATTCATTTAAATATCACTTTTTTTTTCATACACGTTTTTTGCTTTCTGGAACAAATATTGAATTTTGTATGTTGTATGTAACAAGCAATATTTCGATCGAAACACATGTTGAAACCCCATAGGACAAAAACCTATTTTTGGAATCCAAAATGGCGAAAATTTCAGACAATTCTATAAAAAAAAATACCACTGTTTCACTCGTCAACACTATTTTATGACCCTTTTAAAAAATTATGCTAGTTGGAACAAAGGGCTGCAGATGGCGCGAGGTTACCATTGTTCTCTTCTCCTAAATGCATTCCTCGAGAGATCCAACATACTACACATACCAGGAAAAATACCCGCCTGCACACACTTCAAGCCCGCATAACTATCAGAGGTAATTATCTCAAAAATATAGTTAGACAGCGGGGTCGAAGGATGTACAGGCGGATATTTTCCGGGGTTTCACGTTGCGTTTTTGCGAACTTAACACGGTTACTATGTTGTTCTCTTTTTCTAAAACACGGTTCCCATCTATGCGTTTCTCATTCGTGGGTCCCCCGAATCAAAACACGTATCACGTGGTCTAAGCGAGATTTGCCTATACAAGTTTATGTCAGACCACGTAATGAGTTTTTTGAGACAGGGTGACTGCGCTTGGGAAACGCTGGTGGGAATCGGGTGTCAAATGCATTCGATTCCGATATCTGTCATCGGCAACTATTTCAAGAAGATTTGGATCTCTTATCTCTCTCAGATTGATGTAATTAAAACAAGATAATAATGGTATGGTATCTCGCAAAAACGCGACTTTTGATGTTCCAAAAACACGACTTTTGATGTCACAAAATTAACCTTAAAAAATCTTGTTTGTTTTGATATTACAATTGCCAAAATAAATTAAAATAGTTTTTTTTGTTCTAAAAACAGTTGTATTATAACCACTATATAAAGAAATTAGTAACAACATTATAGAAAAAACCTTATGGGCAAAAAAGGTTTATGAATGAGTTCATAAGAATATTACAGACACCAATTTATATAACTATTGTGTGTGAGTTCCCAAGTTTTTATAAGTGTCTCTCGAAATATTTTCAATCTTATCTTATATAAATTTGTTGTTGGTTACTTAAGTTTTTATAAGTGGGTTGATAGCAACATTTTAAAAACCAATCTATATATCTTTAATTAATAGTTACTTAGGGTTTTATAGATGGGTTGACAGAAATATTTCAAACACCAATTTATATAACTTTTGTCACTGATGACTTATATTTTTATAAATATGTTGGTGAAAACATTGTTAACACCAATTTATACATCATTTGTTACCGATGACTTTAATTTTTATAAAGATGTCCGTGGAAATATTGTTAACGCCAGTTTTATGTTACTTTAGGGTACCATCAATTTAGAGCCTTTAATAAAACAAATATACAAACTCAATTCTTGTAGGAAACTTCTAAATACCCTAGGGTATCAATGGAACCCTCTTTATAATAATTATATAAATTTCTATCACCAGAAGTTTCTGAAAATGCTCATTGGGATTTTATTTAGGTGGCGAAGAAATTCTGAAAGTTGATGGTCATTCCCGGTCCAGACAATAAAAGTATCATCAACATATCTTAGACAGAGCTTAGGTTTATATGTTGCGGTATCAACCACGAGTAATTCGAACCACTCCATGTAAATATTGGCCACCATTGGCGAAAGCGATGAACCCATTGGCAGACCCTCATTCTGAGCATAAAACCTATCCTGAAAGTAAGAGTTATGAAGACAGCACTCCAACAACTCCATCACTCCCTCCAGCGGCAGGCTTGTACGTTCATGCAGGAATTCTTCATTAACCAGTCTGTCTAATAATATCTAGCGATTCCTTTATCGGGACATTGGTGTATAGACTTTCGACATCAAAAATGACAAATCTATCCTCGGGTCCTAAAACAAAAGATTTAAGAATATTAACAAAATGGTTGGAATTTTCTACAAATGAAGCGGTCTTGCCTGCAAGAGGTTGAATAATTTTCAAAAGGAATTTAGATAGATTGCTTGTTGGAGAATTTCTGGAACTTATGATTGGGCGTAAGGGCATTGCATCTTTGTGAATTTTGGGGAGTCCGTATAGATGAGGAGGCTTGCTATAATGTGGTGTAAGTTAACATACTTTTTTAGTTAGTAAGTTAAATACTTTTTTAAAGTTCTATAAACTTTACTTTCGATTGATTGCATCGGATCTTTTGAGATAAGTTTATAGTTTCTTTTAGCAAGTACCTCTCAACTTTCTGTTCATAGGTTTCCGTATCCAAAATCACTGTTGCACTGCCCTTATTTGCCGGTAAGATTTTAACAGATTTGTCCTTTTGAAGATTCTTCAACGCGATTTCCTCTGTCTTGCTTATGTTAGAAGTATGCTTAATAGGTGTGTCAATAATGGTCCTTACTTGATGTCTGAACTCGACGGCGTCTTGTCTCGTAGAAGAGGATGACTTTCTATGGCGGTGATGATATCGATAGTAGGTATCTTCTTTGGAGCAATGGGAAAGTTAAGTCCTTTGGCAAGTAAGTTTTCTTTTATGGGTACCAATGTCTTCTTTGACGTATTAATGATGGTTCTTACAGTGTCGGTGGTCGATTGGCTTTGTGGATGTTGATGGGCGAGTTTCCTTTGATGCTTCGCTTGCCAAGTCTGTAGTAGATGTTTGCAGGTTCGTATGATTTTGTCCAGAATCGGTTGATAATCTTCCTCTATAGTGTATTCTCGAATCTCCTGAAACAGTTGACCCAGTTCTTTTCTCTAAGGACTTGTTCCAGCGATGAAAGCTGATTTGGGATCGTATGAGTGCTTTACTGGAAATGGTCCCTTAAGACGAAACGCAACCGGAATAATGTTGCTGTCTCTTGCTTAACATAGGAATTCGATGTGCGTGTCTTCTCTGGCATGCTTAATTAAAGTTTTCTCCTAGCCACTTCATTCGGTGTTGTTTTGACCATGCGTGTTCGGCGACTCGATTTCGTTGTTTCACCTCTTTGGGTATTCGTCTGATGTTCTTTAAGCCTAACAGATAGTGGTCTTTTGTTTCACCAACGAAAAATGAAGTGGACAGAAGCAAAGGTTTTGCACAAGGAGTCACACTGGAAGAAACGAAAATTCCTTGAAGCTGCCTTTATTGGGCGGAGCCAACTTATTAAACTTCACGGTAGTACGTAGCCTTAGGAATAGATTGTAGTTTGTACCTGAAGACAATCAGAGATTGTACTGATCGAAACGTCAGGTCGTGTATAAATAAAATATAGACAATGGAAGTCCGAAACACAGAGTTCATTTCAAATACATCATTGTCTCAAACTTTCAAAAAAAGTGCAATAGCATATTATATTTCTATTTTCTTTTCCAAACCAAACTTGAAGTATGTTATTTTTGTATGGTTTGTTGTTTGGTATCAAAAAAAGGTTTTTTGTTTTGCCAGTCGGAAGAGCTACTAAATAAAAATTAATAGTGTCAGTTGATATACCGGGGACACTCAAGAAGTACTAAAACCTATTAATATGTTACAAAATAGGAAAAAACCCATTTCTTACCTTCCTAGTGTGAGTGGTTGTCAAGATATTGCTTGTAAAGAGCAAAATGCTAATTTTTTTATTTTTAGAAATTAATGACAAAACTACAGGTGAAAAAAAAATGAAATTTTGGAATTCTGAGTTTCTTAGCAGGTAGCCGATTCATGCACAATTGCTTATTGCAATCTCATCAGAGAATGCTCATGTGCAATCTACCAGGTTAAGTTGGCCTGTAGCCAAAATAATGGCTTTTTACTACTTTTAAAAATATTTCCACCCACCTTTATTGCTTTAGGTATCCAAATTTGCCCTCTTTTTGCAACTATTTTTAAAGATTTTCACCATTTTCCAACGTTACGCGCCACTATAGTTATTAGTTGAAAGAACATGATTAATCTCGGCGGCAGGGCCGGTTTCAGCTTTATTTTTAGTACCTATTTTGTCACTTTTGTATTTTAACACTTTATAATTTTTTAAGCTTTTTATTTCAACTGAGTTTTTTAACTGAATGTTTTATCCTTTTTTATTTATACTTTTCAATAATAGGTAATATTGGAAGTAGAATGCATGAATCAACCCGACAGCATTGGTTACAGCATTTCACACCTCTCTTATCGCGACAGAAAAAAAAACAAACAAACAGCATAAACATTGGATACTGCATGAGGCATTTAGAGGTGTAATGAACTAAAAGGAGCCATCCATAATTTATATTACACGGACTCTTTCGGCCATATTTTCCCCACCCTCCTCTTTTCACAAATCGTCACGTTTCTGGTGCTCCGCTCAAAATTGGGTCACAAAATTTAAACACCCCCCCCCCCTTATTAAAAAAGAGCTAAAAAAGTTTAAACCATTTTTTCTAGAGTGAGAAATAAATGTCCAAAAAAATGTGCTACCACCGATAGGTACCTATCTACTAACATTTGATGTGATGAAGGTTTTTGGCATTTTTTTTAAATTTTTGAATCTAAAAAACTAACACAACCAAAGTAGTGTGTGGGGTATCTTTAAACGTGTACACTCATTAGAACGCAAGAACTTTTTTCCAAATCATAAAATAATAGCCAATAACTAAAATATAGGCAAACAAAATATTAATGTTTCATAAGAAATGAAATCAAAAAATTGTATTTAACTTAAAATCAAAGCACGTAAAGAAAAGCAATATCATACCATTTTATTATCTCTAGCGAAAAGAAACATATTTTGCCACTCTTAATTTTAAACTACTTTTAGTTTAAGAGAAAAAGCACTTTCTAAATCCATGATTTTTCTCAGCTCGTTTTTGATGTCCCATGAGTTACCAATTTTTTGTAATATCCTGGACTTTGAATAAAAAATTAATATGATTTTATTTTTAATTTATTCAGATAAACCCTCTACATAATGCATTGAAATATTGTCATTCTGGTATATCTTAAAAGAGAAAAATGAGATAAAAAAATTTATTACACAAGAGTTATCATGGAATTTCTCAATACCAAAATTGGAGATCTTAAGTTTGGTATATTTAGGAAGAATTTTATTTGACAGGGGGGGGGGGAGTCAAGAGTTGGTGTGAAATAATTTTGTGACTCTGAGTGCACTCCATAAATTAGAAACACAATTTTTGCCAAATTTGGCCCCCCGCCCTCCACCTTGTCATATTTCTGATGACTGTCTTCACTGAAGTGACGTCCCAAAATAAAATCTACGCCTCCTTAATTTTATTCCAATATTGGCAATGTTAAATGATGGTCTCCATTTTATCATTAGAGTGGGGTATCGGTGGTAGCATGGCATCATAATTCTTTTTCGGTCTTTTATTTCTTGCGGCAAAGAAAAATGTGTCAATATTTTAACCGCTCCATTTTTAGAATTCAAGGGGAAAATATGTTTTTTGTAACGTAATTTTAAGGTGGTCAAAATTTGTGACTTAATTTATGACTGGCACCCTTACTTTATTTTACCTGGCTCAGAACCAAACGTTAATGAAAATCTATTCACGTACCTTTGTTGTTTACCTACTGTGTTTTTTTTGGTGGTGATAAGAGAGGTGCATGTGAAAGGTGATTGGTAATAAACCATGCAATGCATTCGTGTTGATTCAGGCAGTAGTCTTTTTATATTATTATTGAAAATAAGGAATAAATAAACAAGAAAACGAAAAAACAAGTTTTTTGTATTTCAGTGCAAAATGTTGTTTGTGTGCCACAGCCATCTTCCGTTAGTTTTTTTAATAAATGAAAGACTCTTAACATAAGCCAGTTTTATTTAAAAAGTTTTAAAAAATACAGACGGTGTTAAAATATACGTAGTGTAAATGAAAAAAAAACTCAAAAAATATGAAACCGGCACTGCCAGAAGGGATTGACCGCGTTCTGTTGGGAATGTTTTCAATATTTAAAAAAAAAAGTAAAAATCATAAAAAAATAAGCGGAAAAAGAGCTGTTGAGGACAAATTTGGATACCTAAGCGATAAAGGTAGGTGGAAAATGGGTGGAAATGTAGTGAAAGTAGCAAAAAAGTCATCATTTTGGTACAGACCAACATGACCTTCTAGATTGCAACAAGCAATTGTGCATGAAATCGGCTACCAGGAAGAAAAGTATACTAAAAACCATCAAAATCGGAAATAGTCTTGTAAAATTTTTGTATTTTTTTTGTAGATTTGATATGGGATGACCCTTCTCTGCTCTGATAGTTTTGGAGATATCAGGGGGGTTTAAGACTTTTTTGTGACAATCTTTACATCATATCAATTGTTTACTTCAAATACCTCAAGTTTTTGTGGTCCCTGATTTTTTTTAGATACACATTAATATTTTTATATACAACAAAACTTGACGTAATGGAGAGATTTCATGTATATATTAGCAATCAGGAATACTTGATGAAAACAAATGAAACAAAAAATATATGCCGTTACTGAGTCGCGAACTCCTTGTAATCTAGTGTTATTTTAACAAACCAATTATTACACAGTATATTTGCAAACGCATTCTGATCACAGAATGTGTAGCTTCTCTTAGACGGTCTTGAACATTTTTCAAAAAAAAAAACTAAATATAAAACTTTGTGATGTCTGTCTGTCTGGGACACAATAACTCAAGAGCCGCCAAACCTATGTTTTCATCAAATATAAAAAAAAACTTACAAACCGTGTAGTAGCATAAAAAAAACTTACAAACCGTGTAGTAGCTAGCAAACCACGGTTCAATTATTCCAGAAAGTTTTTGAAGATTGTAAGCCTGCTGTTGCCATTTATTTGATTTTAGGTTTATGTCTAGCTGTAATCAGATTTCGAATTTTTTGTTTATCTACAATTTTTTGACGAAAAACTTGTGTTAAAAATGCCATTATTTAACACATTTTAATGATAAAAATTTGTTTAAATTTAACTAAAATTGTAAATATTAATGGTGTTATAGCGTTACTATGGGAATGACTAATTTTTCCAAAGAAGAAACAAAAACTGACGAGCTAAAAAATTGACAAATGTGACTTCAGTGGAAGCCCTGATACTGGGACTTTCTATCCATTTTAGGATCAATGCCCAGTGTTTGTAAAGTTTTTAGGACAAACGCAAAATATCCTGGAAACTTCCGTGCGGCAGGCACATACGCAACCCAATGTGCTACGGAGTGAAAAAAAATTACAACTGCTCCACAATTCTTCCTATTTTTTAGGTGGTTTTAACTTAATATTTAGGAAGCTCTTTAATTTTAACAGAAAAAATAGAAAGTTTCCTAACAGCACTCCTTTTATAATCTGCAGGCAATCTCTACCAAAATATGCAAGAAAATCTAAGGAAATATCATTCATTTTACCAAAAGTTTTTATGGGTAAATTTCAACAAGTTTTTAGGAATTTATTATTATAAAATTGATACCCTGAATAATGTCATAAACAAACAAGTTACTATTATGGGAGTGCCGTAAATCGTCATCACCCTGTCATCAAAGGTTGATGACAATCACTTCTGGATCTGAGATTTTAGTCCAGTTCTATCTTCACAAAAAAAGAATGAATAACCTGCTAAATACTGGAAATTTCGTTATCGTCTTCAGAGATGGAAACAACTGTGGTCTTAAAAAATACTGACTTTACTGACTTTTCATCTCGAAAATACTGACTTTACTGACTTTGACATGCAAATATATGATATTTTTTTAAAAAATGTGTAGGTACAGTTGTCACTATAATAAATTCTGCTCACTTTAACAGATAGAAGCTCAAAAATATCAAGATTTCCTTGCCAAACTTTTGATATTTTGACTTATCTGAATTTCATGGGAGCAGAATTTATTAGTCACAACTGTACCTATTATAATAATAGACATAGAAGCATCATCTTTGTCTATTATTTGTGGCCTCTAGCATCCCCATAACCACCCAGATCTCCCCTCTTTGTTAAGAATTACAAAAATACAACAAACTTAAAACTAATAAAAGCAAAAACAAAACTGAATTTTATCTAACTTTAACTAGATACCTACATTATGCAAGTCTAGTTTTTTGTGTTTCCATTAAAAAAAAAATGTTATTAGACTATTTTTATTCTTGTCAACAGTTTTTTGCTTGCTCCTAGTCTTCTCTAGCTTTACCAGCACTTTCTAGCATGGCTTGTGCGATATTTACGCCTACACAATCTTTATTTTTAACGGCATCTTTCAGAAATTTATTTGCGGCGGATAATAATCTGTCTACGGCATTTTTTTCTCTTTCTCTTCATAGATCCCTCATTTAACAATCATTGGGAAATGTATAGTAATATTTAAACACAATCTTGATTTTTGAATTTAAACAAAACAACTTAAAAAATTGCAATTGTTAGAATGCATTGTTTTAAAAATTTATGGATTCTTAACAAAACTGACATTACTGGCCAAAATTTCAAAATACTGACTTTTACTGACTTGTGTTAAAAATACTGACTTTTCTGTAACATACTGACCCGTTTCCATCTCTGAGTTGTGTAAATAACGGTTTGGATTTTAAAGATACGACAATAATTTATTGTGATATTTACCTTTCATAGGCGTCATCTTGTTTCACGTCGACTTCTGGTTCACACTTGACTTGGACAGGATCTTGTTCTAGAGTGGCCAATACTTTCTTTTCATCGATGTCCTTTGGGTTGTCATTAAGTTTATCGGGACTAAAAAAAAGATTTTTTTTTAATGGTTATGTTTATGAAATTTGCATACTGTTTACAAATGATGAATAAAATAAAAATAATGGAATAATACCTTATTGTGGTGTCAAGGGTTCGATTATAAAGAATGTTTTAAAAAGATAAAAAGCTATATTGACCACTCTTTCAAGTTTCCGATTTATTATGGTCGGCCTTATAGTGAGCACCGTTTATAAGTGACATACAGTCTGGATTTCGGGATAAGATGGTAAGATAGCCAGATGAGGTATTCTCTAAGGTAGCATAAGGTCTTTACTGATGTTTAATAGGAATTTTTTGGAAAGCATAAATAACGTAATAACCTAATTAAAAAAATTACCGTGCGAAAAGCCTTCTTACGCACGCAATTTTTTAAAATTTTTCTCACGTTCGTTGGAGTAATGTTGTACCTAAGGCGTGCGGAAAGACTTTACCGCTTGCCCAAACTCCGCTGGCGTGTCGTTCCGGCAAACGCCGCACACTGGTCTGTCCTATGTAATCTGGGAGGACATGGACAAATTGTTTACATACGGTAAAATACCTGGAAATACATTCTACAGATAACATATCTAGTCATCCACTACAATAAGAGTTAACTCACAATTTTTACTCATACACTTGCTACAGCTTGTCAAAGTTGGCTGTTTTTTGCAGTTTTACGTGTATTTTTTTGTGTGTATTTCCAGTGACATATTTTTGGTCTTGCAATGAATGGTAAGTACAAAGATGACTCTTTACAATACAAAATAGTTCTTCAAATTTGATTGGCTAATCCCAGTACAGCCTGCTTGTAAATTGTATAGAAAATTTACTTTTGTGAAAAAATTACAAACTTTAAAGAAAAATATAGAAAATATATATTGATGTCGTGTCTCAATTTTTGTCTTTATGTAACGTGACAACCGACCAGTTGTATATTCAATGTATGGCGTGACTGAATCACGTCTGGACTGTTAGTCCAGGCAATAGGGAATTTTGGCTTGCAAAAGGTGGGGAATAAACGATTTTAAAATAGGTTAAAGACGGATACTCTAATAAAAAATCCAAGTTTTAGACCTTGGGGGGGGGGTGCCGCTCGCGTCTTCATCTTGGGTTATATGTGCAAAAAAATATTTTTTTTACTATATCTTCGTAACGGTTTACCCTACCGGAAAACATTTAATGCCAAAGTTGAAGAGAATAAAATTATATACATTTTATGTATTTACAATTTTTTCTATACCCAACAGGTGAAAAATTACATGAAATTTCTTTGCCTCTAACTAAGAACGCCGCACGATACCATTCATTTCAAACGTATCACCAAGTTGTGGTGAGGGGCAGGGGAGTGGGGATGGAAATTAGAGGCAAATGGTCTGTTTCCCATGACCATGAAAGATAAACCAGCCCCCGCGGCATTATCAAAAATTATTCCTGCAACTATAAGAAAAGTAGTGCAGGAGCATGTAGCTGTAGGAAAGCCGGATTAAATTGTTCGATTATGTGTGGTTTTTGTAATGGTAAGGAATGTGATAACGACCTCGAGTACGAAGGCGAGCAGTGGTTTGGTATTGACCTCCCTGACGAAATACAAGAAAAAGAAAAAAGTCGTCCCGGACCCTCAAAACGACTCAAAATTTAAGTACTTAATAATGAACGCAGATATTTCATATTATCTGAATACGATCAGAGATTTATTCTGAACGAAAGTCTTGCATAAATACAAATAAAGACAATTGGAAGAATTCATCATCTCAAAATTCAAAGCGACCAGACGTCTCAATGAAATTGGTCGTTAAGCGAAAGGCCAAGAAGAGATTTTCAAGTATATACCTATCAACAAATGGTAGATTAGGTTTACTAGCTATACATATGCAAAAAACGCTCCATTTACTCTAGCTCATGGTGGTCTGAGTAAAACACAATAAAATGTATTACCCGGGGGCACATTTACACACCCTCCCATACGACGCGACGGCACCAGCGTGCTGAAATCTGTGAGGCTGTATGGTCATAAAGTAAAGTAAATTCTTCCAATTCTTCCCTTAAGTTTGCCTTATAGCAACATTTGTTTGTTAAATACTAAATAAAACTAAATAAAAGTTAATAGTTAAAATGCGTATTAATTATTGAAAATAAACTTACTTACGATTTCAAACAAAATTGGTATACGGGGGCTTTTTGGGGATATGGGGTTTTCAGTTCTGCAGTTAGTTTTGTGATTACGTGAGTACTTTCAGTACTTTTTCACATAAACATTAAAAATATTTAAACAAAAACAATCTAGATACGTACTCTGCAGGAGAACAAACAATACGATACCAAGCAGTTAAACTGATTCGCACCACTCACTTGTGGTACGTGGCGCGTTATACACGAGGTACATTGAAACGCCAATATAGCGGTTTAATGGTACTACTCAGGGCAAGGTAAACGATACATTCGTTATAGGTACTTATTTATAAAGTATTTTTTTTGCAAAAAATCTCAAATGATGCCGGTAACAAAAAAAATCTCAAATGATGCCGGTAACGACACGTAATCCAATTGATTTGAAAAATTCCAAGGAAAAAACAAAATGGAAATAAGTCCCAAATCTTTAAATACCAGTTACTTAGAAGTAGTTGCTTCGATGATGCATATGAAAAACAATGACGATGAGGATGGCCACCTAAAATGTACGACTCTTATCTTAACGGTTCTAAGAAACCAGTTAGCGGATATAACGACTGAAATAAACGATCTAAGGTCTCATAACAAACAACTTGCAAAAGCTCTCGAAAAGCTTGAGGCAGAAATCCAAATTTAAACATACGATTGAGAGGTTAGCGGTAACAAAAAATGCGCGTGATTGTAGCACACAAACCGACAAATATAAATCAAACTTAACTCACACAGAAAACGAGAATATCAATAATTTTAATTTGTTAAAATTGTGTAAGTGAAAAATTAAAAGGCAACGAAAAAGAATCAACAAACTGAAGGTGGAGTTAAACAATCTACGGCAACAAAACAAAACACAATGATGGCGTGGCGAATAAAACGGTGGAAATACCACCGGAACTGTTTCACGAAAACAAGGTTTTAACTGTTAGAAGTGACGAACTGGAAAACTTTCGACAGGACTTAGTTTGCTTAGAAGTGTTTCTATCGGAGGGTAATAAAACGGAACGGAAGAGAGCAAAACTATATGAATGAAATAGAAGAACAAAGAATAGTAATCAAGACCTTAACACTGGAGCTTAATATCAAACAGATAAATCAAAATTCAAGTGACGTTACTGCAAAAATAAGTAATCTTAGAGAACATATTCAGGAGATGGAATCATTTAATTCAAACCTACAAGAAAAATTTTGCTACATTGAAGATGAGAAACAGAAACTTGAGGAAAAGCTATTCTCCCAGAAAAAAAAACAAACTAAACAAGTCCTTTGAATTAACAATAAAAAATAAATCAAATACAAAAAGATTAATATTAAAAAAAAAACATCAAACAAATCTAAAACAAACAATGCCTCATAACTGGAAGTTGCGGGAAATATCTACAACCTCAGCTTGAGAAAGTTCTAGGCAAAAAATACCACGTGCAATCGACTGTAAAACTACATGCACGTGACATTTAACTTCTCAGGACTGCTGAACTACTCATTAAAAAACTTGAGACCGAGGATATGCTGATATTATGGCCTAACAAAACCCATATCAGATTCATGTTTATGGTATAGCATAAAAACCAAAAACCAGTTTTGCTAACTCAACATTTTCAATTTAATGCACACAACACCCATAAAAATGTTGGCATTTCATATGATAACATAACAGCCATGAACTATGCATATTCGAATGGCCTATCGAAGAACAAAATAATAGATTGCAATGGGATACTTAGAAAATATATTAGGTCAGGTCAGAAAGTGTTAAAAATTCACTGAAAGAAAACTCTGTAACTGATAACAAGAAAACCAAGAAAAATCAACCAAAAAAAATAGCACTTTCAAAAAGAGGGCCGCTTTTTCGTGCCTACAAACTGTAGGAAACAGCAAAATATACTCAACAACAAATATCGATATCTTGCATTATAATATCCAGTCTTTGGGAAACGGTTTAAACCAATTAGAAGTGTTCCTAAACGATCTGAAATCGCCGGAGGTATTCTGCCTAATCGAATATTGGCAATGTGACGAGGCGCTTCTTTCCATGGCAGTAAGGGGATATTCTCTTCTATCTTCATACTGTAGAGAACCTAGTAAACATAGTGGTTTCGCCGTGTAGAGAGAAAGACCAGATATAAGCAAAATGTCGGTACTTTACTCTTTTGAATGTGCGGCATATGAGGTTAAAATAAATAACAAACATTTTGTAATTCTAAGTATCTACAGATCGGGCGTTTCAGGGGATATAGGTGTATTTTTCGATGAACTTGAAAAAACCTTGGACAAAATTTGTAATGAAAATAAATTACTAATAACTGCATGCGACTTTAACATTCACTTGGAAAAAATCTGTAGAGAGACTAACGATTTTCTTAGCATTCTACATACATTCAATATTTCTCCATCAATCACTGAATGTACGAGAATCGGTTGCTCAAAGTCCTGTTTAGATAATATTTTATTTGATACAAGCTATTTTAAGTTTTCGACAAAGATTATTCATACTGAAAAGTCGGATCATACGGCACAACTAGCTTCGTTGGAAATCGAGCTGGGGATATTCCTAAAACAAATCATTATAAAAGAACTGATAAGGGTATACAGGATTTCTGTGGTATCAGTAAATAACTTGTGGGACATTTTTATGAATGCTTTTTTATCCCAGTTTAACAACAGCTTTCCTCTTAAAAAAGCACGACCAAACACAAATAAAAATATAGCAATAACAAATGGCTTTCATTAGAGCTCTTGAAACTAAAAGAACAAGTTATTACTTTGCAAATATTATCTTAACGAAACACTGAGTATTCTGCACTTTATAAGCAGTGCAAAATTAAGTACGGTTGTGAATTAATTAAAGCTAAGAGTAAACATGTTTTACATAAAATTGAATTCAGTGACAATATAGCCAGATCCACTTGGGATGCGGTAAAAACTTTTACAAACAGAAAAAAGTTCATAAATACTCTTCCTGACCAGAAAAACACCACACAACTAGCATTATTTTTTTTTTCTAGAAGGAGCGAGTAAGATGTTGAAAAACCAATGCGGTCAAGATCGATCTGGCTATACACAAAATTTTCAGTTTGACAAAAATATATTTCTGAGGCGAACCAATGCAAATAAAATCATAGAGATCTCAAAAAAACTAAAAAAATAAAAATAATTTAGGCGACGATGATGTCCCATCCAGTCTTTTAAAAAAGTGCATATTTTGTACTGCAGAGCCTCTTTCGTACATCTTTAATATAAGTATGAACAAAGGATCATTCTCAAATCAATTAAAAACAGCTTGTGTAATTCCAATCTACAAAAAACTAATAACTTAGAATACCATAGACCAACTAGCCTTCTTTCGTCATTTGCAAAAATTTTTGAACTTCTTCTTCACCACCAGACTTTTTTCAGACAAATGATCTTCTTAAAACATTTCATCATGGATTCATTCCAAAAAAATCAACCGAATCAGCAATTATAGTTTAACAATAAAATACTAAAGACAAGACAAAGCTATAGCCTGTGGAATTTTGCTAGATTTATCCAAAGCGTTTGACGCGCTAAACCACGAAATTCCTCTAAAACTATTTAGGTCATATCTTACAGACAGAAAACAAAAAACAATTTTAAAATCTAGTATTGGAACCAATGTATCTCAACTCGCACTATTTTCACTGGCGTACCGCAAGAGAGTATTTTAGGTCCTCTTCTGTTTGTAATATATATCAATGATCTAGATGAAATTTTTCATCAAAATAAAAATACAAACTATGCAGCCGTAGTGGTTCCTGCACTTAAAGATGAATATGTTGAAGAATAATGTCTGGAAGTTCTTACCAAAACAAAAAGTTGGCTAACTAATCAATTGATTCTTAAGAAGATAAAATAAAAATCATTGTTGCAAGTAATATCAAATCCACATACAATGAAAAAAACTTACTTTCAATAATAAACAGGTTGATTTTGTTAGTAATGCTAAAATATTGGACAATAGTCTAAACTATTGTAAGGATATAGAAAATCTGTGCGTTAAGCTAAGTCGAGCAAGCCATGCAATACGAATTATGACAAAAATTTTGAAAAACCGTGCTAGTAGTAGAGAAGGGGCGGCGCGAAGCCCGGCAACTAGGCCTCCCTGGGCCCTTTCTGCCCTACCCCGAGCCTGCCCCTAATCCACCGCCTGCACCACTGGTCTGGCAGTTTGCTCATTTGGTCTAACTGTTCTTTTTGCAAAGTCCAGTATTTTGTCCCATTTGAGCGTGTGCAGGTCCTCCTCATCCAGGGTCGGGAAACCGAATACCTGGTATCTCGTCCTCTGGTATGCCTCGCAGTTCGCTATAACATGTCGAGATGTCTCCTCTGCCCGCCCGCAGGCCCGGCAGGTCGAGTCATTCTCCACCGCGATCCGGGTCATGTGCTTCCTTAGTCGGTTGTGACCTGTTATGATACCTGTCAGCAGACCAGCATCCCTTCGCGATCTCCCCAGGAGCCATTTTTGTTTAGCCCTTCACGAAGTCTTTGGTCTGTCTGCATCCTGTTCCTGCTCTCCAAGCGGTCGTCATGGCATCGTTGGCCCATTTGTTGAGTCGACTTTGCAATTGCCTCTTGGTTGTTCCTAGGAGTGGTTCCGGCCCTACATACTGGGTGCTTGCCCCGATCCTGGCGAGCTCGTCGGCCATCTCGTTACCCGGCACCCCCATATGTCCCGATACCCACATAAGTGTCACTTGTTTGCCCTCTCCCAAGGATTCCAGTGCATCCACACATTCCTCCACCAGGGTGTTGGTGATCTTGGGCACCCTTAGTGCCTTTAGGGCTGATTGGCTGTCGGAACATATATAAACATGCTCCTCCCTACCGTTATTTCTTCCATGCCTGCAGCCATTATTATGGCATACACCTCTGCCTGAAAGACCGTGGCTTGCTCTCCGAGCGGGTAGCTCTTTCGTGCTAGTCTAAGAACATTATATTACGGCATGTACTATACCCATGTCAAATACGGTATACTCCTCTGGGGCAATAGTACACATGCACAAAGTGTGTTCATACAGCAAAAAAAAGTTATACGCACTATGTTTAATCTTAAATTTGACAAATATCTTACGGTTCCGGGGGTATACGATGAGCTTCAGGCTACTGCGAACATAGGGGGAATTAAGTCCAATTTACTCTCCGTGCCATACGACCGAGGTGGATTCGAAGCACGCTGCAGTGTTATCTTTTGGAAATTTATTTTGTTTTTATTATTTTGCTTTATTTCTGCCTTGCTCTAGAAACAGATTGGTAAGTTCTTAATTGAAATAATACATTTTTAAAAGTAAAAATGATGTCTAAGAAGTTGCCGAAAAAGTGCAGATGGTCAAATGGTACTATCAAGAGACCTATTGAAGAACTTTTTTTTCAGAATTTTGTAAATCGCCCAGAACCTATTTTATCAACGATTTATAGGTTTATGCAGAATTTTGAAGTTTGGTTGTGTAGCGCCAAGAAACCATAAAAAACCCACTGTCTTACGTGTTCTCAAAAAGAATGGTTATCATTCTTACAAAGCGTCAAAAACGCATCAAATTTTTCCTGAGGACAACTATCGTCCTATGGAATTTTGCGAAACAATGATGGAAAGGGCTAATCCTGATGAAAACTTTCTGAGATCTATTCTTTTCACAGATGAAAGCACTTTTCCATTATTGAATCGTCATAACCCAACACACGTTAGATATTGGTCGAGGGAAAATTTGCATTTGTATTTCGATATAAGAACACAGTATCCCCAAAAACTAAATGTTTGGGGGGGTATTGTAGGAGAACACGTAATTTGGCCATTTTTTATTAACGGCAATTTGAATGGTCCTAGATACTTGGATCTACTGCAGCAGCATATTATTCCAACTGCTAGACAGTTGTTAGGTGTGAGATTTGGTGAAACATGGTTTCAACAAGATGGTTGTCCCGCTCACACGGCCTTGTTAGGGAATATCTTGATAATGTATTTCCTAATCGAGTTATAAGTACACAGGGAACTATTTTATGGCCAGCTCGATCACCCGATCTTGCTCCTAATGACTTCTATCTGTGGAGTTATATCAAAAATAAAGTTTACGGGCATGAAAGGGCTAATAATTTGGAAGAACTTCGGATTAAAATTGAAGAAGCTTTTCAAACTATCACCCCTAACATGCTTGGAAACGTTAGAAGGGGTTTTTATAATAGGCTCGAATATTGTCTAGCCGAGCAAGGAGGACCTTTCGAACATTTGCTCTAATTTTTTTTTGACTGGGAGAATCTTTTTGGTTTTTAGAATGTAGTATTTTATTTTGAGAACTTGCTTTTATTTTGTTTCTCCTTATTATTTTCATTGTAACACGTTGTCAGTGATAAATCTGAGCAGTTGACAATAAAACGCTCTTATTTATCAGTGACAAAAAATAAGAAAATTACGTTATAAAAATCTGCGTATTTATTGATCAAATTCCGGTTTCATTGACTACGCTCTACACAGCACCGTGGTTATAGGCGTACTAAATACCAAACCCAAGTCACGCAAGTGGTGATCGCAAGCCTGAATATTGGTTGCTTCACTGATAGGTGTGCGGTGTCCCTGCATGTACGTACATTGGCAAATTGGACTTCTTCCGGCCTATGTTCGCAGTAGCTTGAAGCGGTCTGTATATCTATGAGTGTGTTACCTATCTTAGGAAAAATATTGACAAATTTAAAAACCTTTGACCAACTCACAGGCTATTATACGAGAAGTAAGGGTCAGAAAGATTTTTTTAATTATCCCAATCATATATTAAAATCTACAGAAAAAGGCCCCGACTACTACCCTCAACAATTAGAGAAATCAATAGCTACAAGCAATTTAAAAAAGCATGCTTTTCTTTTGTATGCCAAATAGAACCATACACATTAGAAAAATATTTATCGTACAGGGTGTGCTAAATTCGCTGTGATTTGGAGGTTTTGGGTACTTCTAGGCAAGATAGCCAAAAAATAGTATACATGTCCTGGGTTCGATTTTCGAGAGAAGCTTAAATAGGAAAACTGCATCTGGATATGTTAAGAGGTGTTTGAGATATGGGGGCATTTTGAAAAGTCTGCATTTTGGGATGAGGTCTATAACTTTGTTATTTATGGGAATATTGATTTTATGTAAAAAACTTTTTTGTAGACATTTTGACAAGGAACTGAAATTTCCCTAACGCATCTAGTTTCTGAGATATAACCTAAAGTTGGTATTTTTCCTATGGAATGACTTTGACTTTTTAAATCAGCATAAAATTCCCTTTAAAATGATGTGTGTGTGTGTTTTATTTTCTGTACTTTTTTTTTCTATTTTAATTTTTTCGATATTTTTTAATTTTTTTAATTATCTTAAACTTTTTTAACGTAATTTTTACTATAAAGTAAAAATAAAAAGATACAAAAAATAAAATAAAAAGTGTGATACATCATTTTACAGGAAATTTTATGCCGATTTTAAAAATCAAATAAATAAAGGGTCAATCTCTAAGAAAAATACCACACTGTACAATCCTTAATATTTTTCAGCTTTATCATCTTAGTCTAGTCATTTAAATTGATTTTATGTATTTTAAATTTGATGTTTTACTGAAATTTTTAACATTTAGTTTTTTGTTTATATTTATCGTACAATCCCTGATATTTTTTCATTTTTATCATTTAGTAATTAAAGTAATACCTGTTTTTAAACCAATTAAATCTTAGTAGTCTAGACATTTAAATTAATTTTATATATTTTAAATTTGATGTTTAACTGGAGTTTTTACCATTTTAGAGTTTTCGATTGTAACCCTATTTCCCTAATATTTTTTCAGTTTTATCATTTAGTAATTAAAGTAATACTTATTTTTAAACCAATTTAAACCAATTAGATCTTAGTCTAGTCATTTAAATTAATTTTCCTATTTTAAATTTGATGTTTTACTGGAGTTTTTACCATTTTAAAGTTTTTCACTGTAACTCTATTATTGGGTGTTGTCTTTTGTTACGATAAATCTAACGTTTTACGTAACTCTGTGTTAAAACAACATCTTCCTTAATATATCAACATCAATTATTTTTCTCTTTTAAAAATAAGCACAAAAATAAATATTAAAATAATCGTATTCAAATGAGACTTGAGCCGCCATCTTAGTGTACACAGAGAAACTAATGGACAGCAAATTATTTATAAAACGCTAATAGTAAGTTCCAGTTGGGCACCCCGGACGCCTCAATAATCAACCTCTGCGTTTCTTTAGGTTAGTAAGAGAGAGACAGAGGCGATCCTGTGATGCTCGGGGGGCCAAGTCAAACTCATTTTAAATTGATGTGTACATAGAATACTCCTAACTACGATTAGTGTCGTTAAAGGAGACAACAAAATGAGAAACTTGATAAATTTAATTTTAAAATTAGTTGCACCCGCAGGGTAACCTAAAAAAATTGAGGAAAAAACTTGTTTTTCTGGAAACTCTGGGTTGTGATTGGTCAAGCATTTTTTTTTTTGAGGATACAAGGTCCGACCGTTACTGACTAGAATCTGCCTCTTTTACCAACGAGCATTCGAAAAGGCAAGTAGTTTTTTTTAACCGTTTTAATATTTCAAATTTTACCTTTATCTTCTTTTAATTCCACTTTGGAATTATTAGCCATGTGAAGGGAATTTTGATATATTTTTTTTGTTTGTTTGCTGTCCAAAAACATGTTTCTTTGGAGCAACTAAGTACCTACATTTTTATTTAGCTACATGTGGTCATTGGTTTTGCATATTTAGTATCCTATTTTTTCTTGGATTTGATGAAAAGTCGTTTCCTAATTAAAATTGGTTAGTCGACAAACTTGATCTGCCTAGTTTTCTTTAAAGTTTTAAGCTGGTATTTGAAACCATGCTCATTTAAGGGCTCTGGTTTTATAGATGTATTTTAGGTTTTCACTTACTGAAGCACATTTGTTTTGGAACTCTGGGTTAGACAGTTTTAGACAACCATTTATTTTTGTCGTGTGACGATTTTAAGATGACCAAAACTATTAGCAAATTTTTAGTGTTTTAGTCATAAAGGTATAACTTAATAGAGACATTATGTTTACCACAGTTGCGATCAGACATAAGATAAACAATTTGGCGACGATGCCAGATTTCGCTGAAAGTTGTATCTACGCACGTAATGTTTTTACAAACACATTATTTTTATTACTTTTTTATCAATAACCTGCATTTATGCAAATTCCCTGGTATGTTTTTTAAAACATGGAGAAACACCTTATTTTTAATCACATACATAAAGAAATCGAGGTATATATAATATATAATATTGCATTTAAATTTCTTCGAATCTTCACAATTTTAAATCAATAGAGTTTATAATGTATAGGCACGTGTTATGGTACTTGAAACCTTATTACTTCGGTCGAAATATCAGATAAAATACCTGAATTTTGACCAAAAAAATTATTATTTTTATTTTTCAATATATATATCGGGAATTAAACCTACAACAACCTGGCAACCTCGCATTTGTGGCGGGTCAGCTATATAATCATGTGTACTCCATTCATTTTTTTCTTGGTATATTTTACAGATTATTGGAAAGTTTTTAATATTTTTTCGATAGATTTTTCAATGTTTGTGACAATAGTAATATAGCAAAGTGCGTGGTGTGCCGAAAACTGGAGATTGCAGGTCAAAACAAAATATTTCACAGGTTAGTTTCATATGTTTTCCGACGCCATCTTTTCATAGGTCGCCATTGGCGTGCAAGTTGTGTTGCAATAAATTCAAAATATAATTAATAAATATAGAAAAGAAATAAGTTTTTTTAGGATATTTTCGCTACTTTCTAATAAAAACAATATAGTAAGCAAACTTAATTAATTACACTATAATTGGTATAATCAAACAACCCCAGCTGCCACTTTTTTGAATATCCTACATAAGTAGAAAAAAATGTAAGATGTTATTTATAACTAGCTAGTTTCATAGTTTTAATATAATCTATAGTCAGCTCATTTTTTTGCCAAGGTTTTTTTTATAAATAGTGCAATTATTTAAGCATTCTGGGTATAAAATATGATGGACATATAAAATATGGAAAATATATTAAATGTTATTATATGTAAATATTATAAATAAAAAGTTTTAACAAACATATATTCTTTATATCATATATATATATATATAAATACATAATAATATACTGCCGTCCTTAACTAAAAAGCAGTAACTCCATAGAGAAATAATTTATTTTGACTGATTTTTAGTTAAGGAGGGCAGAATAATTTTAAAAAAATTAAAATGAGAAAAGCAAACAAAAATATAACCTACTCTACATAAGATTTTTTTGTATGTAATAACAACGTAAAGATACTTTTCTATGTGTTAAATAAAAATTATAGCATATATTATTTATTTTTAAACAATGAAAAACCATCATTAACATCTATAATATACTTTCCTTTTCAGAATATTTCTTTTATTTTTAAATTTTCCACATTGACTTAACTGTTTTTACAAAACACTGTGTATATTTTTTCACAATAGTTATTTACCTAACAAGTGCGGAAGCTGAAACTTTTCTGCACGTGACGGAGGTCAAGGGCAAAAAAGCAACTACGCACCTGTTTAGTTTCCTACTTGCATAAAACACTTCACGCTGTGCTCGAAAAATACTTTTTCTTACGAACGTGTGGAAAGTAGCACAAAGTACTTTACTTTTCCGCACTAGTACGGTAAAGTTACTTTTTCACACTCATTTTTTTATATTGGAAAAAATTTAAAATGAAGTGCAAATTATAACGATGTTCATTAACGTTTTACTTAATTTTTTATTCAACAAAATAAAAATTTTATTTTTTAAAAATAATTTCTAATAAATCAGCGACGATTGGGGCTCGTAGGAAGAACATTGTACCTAATACATGCGTAAAGTGACTTCCGTTCTTGACGGCTTGACCGAACTCCTCTACGCGTAGTACGTACGCAAAAGTACCACTTTCTGCACTAGTTAGGTAAATAAATAAGTATTATGTAGGCTAATTTTTTAATTAAAAAATCGTTAGTTCTACAGGACCTCCATATTTTGTGTATGACTTGACATTTCATAGATTAAAAACATTTTTTTATGTCTTTTTGCATCGCATGCGGGAAATCCAAACATTTCGTATGTAAATGGGTGGGAAAAAGTTTACGCACGCAATTAGGAAACATAATTGAGAACCTCTCCATAACTCGGTATCCACTGTTAAGCATAAAAAAATGTTTAATGTATTTTCATAAATATTTAACAAGTCTAAAAATAAAGACCACCTTTTTTACATTTATAAATAACGAGTCGCTCCTGTCCGCTGCTAATAGTTTGGTGGATGGAGCACATGTGAGGGGGAGCATGCCTGGTGCAGCATTGCCAGTGGAACATAAAATGGTTTTCCCTAAATCTAACGACTGGGGTCTATTTTAGTTGAAGGTCTTTGGTTTTAGTAGTGTTTCCGTTAGAACTCTTACCAGGGAAACTGGAAATTTATAAGATAATTTTTATCATTGTGCATTTTTGCATGTCTCGTTTAAAATTTCAGATTTTAAGGGTAATGTGTTTTTGCGAACCTGCCTATTGCATTTAGTTTGCTAAATTATCTTTTTTATTCTATTAAAAATTGTCATAAATTTTACCTACCTTTCCTTTTGTCTAAAAGAATATTTTCCTAAAACATTTTTCTTGATTTTTCTTGCACGTACCTACCTACTTACATGTCTTCCTCGAATAGAGTAAAAGAGCATCTAATTTGAATTAGGTATTTATTTTTCATTTATTTCACTTTTATGTGATAATTGTCTATGAAAAGAGAGCACTTTGTATAAATTAATATATAAAATTTTTATAAGTAGATTGAGTAACTTTTCGATAAAAAGTTCATTCTTTTATTTAGGTTTCAACTAGTTATTCAATATATTTTGAATGCTAGGTTTTGTAAAGGGGATTTTTACTGACTGAACTGAACTGAACTGATTGCCAATTTTGGCTAGTTTTTACTGTTTTTGTTAGATTTTTGCTAAGAATTTTCATTAAAATTTTCACTGAGAGAATTTTCTATGATTTACAGATTCATTTCTTTTAATTTGTAAATTTATATTTTTTTATGATATTGGACTCTACAATCCCTTTTACATTTCCTAGAGAAGTTAAAAACAATTTGTTTGTGGTAATCCTAATTCCTTTTTAATTTGGTTTATTTTCGGTACACCCTCAACGACAACCTGAGGTAACGTTACGCCAGGACAAACACCAGGGATAAGTTTCTAAGCAAGTTCAGTCAGAGAAAGCCGGTAGCTGGGAGACTGCAGTTGAGCAGCGCTGTCTTGTAAACTTGTTACCAAGGTAAAAGAAACAGAAGAAAGATTGCCAAATAAAATTTAAATTTAATGTTAAGTTTAATGTTCATTGTTGGGCAAAGGACAAATTTTTGTTATAGACCTTGTAAAGATCCCATCTCCAATTTGTTAAATCTTGATTTGAGCTGTAGCACTCTGTTTTTCAGGTCATTGTTTTAATTTTTTAAGGCCTTGATTTCGTTAACTGCCACCTCATATGATTTTTTCTGCTCTTCAAAAGAGTCTGACATGAAGTGCATAGAGTTCTTAAGTTCAGTCATGTTTTTCTCTATATCCTTTTTAAAAGAACCAATTAACTCACTTAAAGTGCTCTTGATTATCCCTTTAAGGGTTTTTTCATCCATTTTGATTAAATTGGAACTGTTTGTAGGATTTTCTAGGAAAATAACCTCACCTTTTGCACTTCGTTTACAACAGGTTACTTTTTCGTCTCTATCTGCAAGTTTTGCCTGAAACGCACCGCTTCTGTGGAAACTCGAGCCACATTTTTGACAGTTTAGAGAAGTTTTAACAGTTTTTTTGCAATGCTTGCAAATTTTTTCCTTTTCCAGAATATTTACTTGTGCGCCCGACATAACCTCAACCTACCTAACCTATTGTTGATTAGTATTACTATTATTGGTCTAATTTTAGAACTAAGATGTATGTCTCTTATTGTGATATTGTCATTTCCAGGAGCACTGTTTTTTTTCATATTTTTATGACACTGAAGTTTTGATCGATCAAGTTTTGATCGAAAATATAAATAGTAGTGGTCAATTTTCTTTTATGGCTTTTAAGGTTTTAGGACATCTTGAGTCCTCAGATCAAACTATTGAAGTAAAGTCAATTGCGGAAGATGTCTCTTCCACCCTTAAAACCAGCCCTTTAAAACCAAAAAGTGTGTTTAGGAAATGACCCAAAAATTTATGTACTTTTTGGCTTCTTCACATTCAGTAAAATCTCGGGGCAATATCTATTGCGGAACACCCTCTTTTCACCCCTTAAAGTTACTCCTAAGAGCTAAAACCGGTATTTATGAAAAGGTCCAAAATTTGTTTGCTTTCCGCAACTTCAGGGCGGGCCTAAACGTTGGGTAAAATTGCATCGCTCTATATCTTTTCCCGAACACCCTTTTTTCACCCTTTAAAGCACCCCTAAATACTAAAACTTGCATTTATGAAATGACCCAAAATTTTCTTTCGTTTTTTGCGTTCTTACGACGCTATAAAATATTGTGTAAACTCTCGTCGCTATATCTTTTGCGGAACACCCTTTTTTACCCTTTGAAGTACCCCTAAAAGTTAAAATTTGTATCTATGAAATGACCCAAAATTTTATCTCTTTTTTTTTGCGTCCTTAAGACGCATGAATATATTGTGTACACTCTCGTCGCTATATCTTTTGCGGAACACCCTTTTTCTACCCGTTAAAGCACCTCTAAAAGCTAAAATTTGTATTTATGAAATGACCCAAAAATTTTCTTTTGTTTTTGGCGTCCTTAAGACGCTAGAATATATTGTGTACACTCTCGTCGCTATATCTTTTGCGGAACACCCTTTTTTTACCCTTTAAAGCACCCCTAAAAGCTAAAATTTTTACATATGAAATGACCAAAATTTTATTTCGTTTCTTGCGTCCTTAAGACGCATGAATATATTGTGTACACTCTCGTCGCTATATCTTTTGCGGAACACCCTTTTTGTACCCTTTAAAGCACCCCTAAAAGCTACAATTTTTATTTATGAAATAACCCAAAATTTTCTTTCGTTTTTGACGTCCTTAAGACGCTAGAATATATTGTGTACACTCTCGTCGCTATATCTTTTGCGGAACACCCTTATCCATTTTTACCCTTTAAAGCACCCCTAAAAGCTAAAATTTGTATTTATGAAATGACCCAAAATTTTATTTCGTTTCTTGCGTCCTTAAGACGCATGAATATATTGTGTACACTCTCGTCGCTATATCTTTTGCGGAACACCCTTTTTTACCCTTTAAAGCACCCCTAAAATCTAAAATTGGTATTTATGAAATGACCCAAAATTTTCTTTCGTTTTTTTCGTCCTTAAGGCGCTTTATTTAGTTTTTTGTACTTCTTTAAGTCACCTGTAAAAGGTAACTATAGGTATTTAGGATGAACGTAAACATAAACATTATCTAAAAAGTTACATTTCAATAATAAGCCTTTGTTTATAACCAAATCGGTTAAAGAATTGTTAAAATTTTGTTTGAATCTTATATTAGGACAAAGTTATGATTGTTTTCCACAAATTAAAACTACACTTTTTTTTGCACTCGACGCGCGTTTCGCTAACAACGTTAGCATCATCAGGAGACGATAAACATATAAAATTTGTATTTATTTGGTTTGTGGAAAACGATCATAACTTTATTTTAGCGCAACCAAAGATTCCAAATTCCCAACATAGTCTTATATTAGGGTTATAATTTAAATGGGTAACATACAATTTTTTGATTCAGTTTTATTTATCGTTATTATAAGCTCGTTCTAATGTCTTGGACTTCTTTGGTTTGTATCCCTGTAATGTTCCTTTTAAAAAGCTCGTTAATTTGCCATATTTTGAAATGTCGATTTTTTTATAAGGGTGAATAGTTGAGCAAAGCATCGAGTATTTGGTCCATAGCGACGAAGGGGATAATTTTTTTTGCAAATGTAAAAAATAAGAATAGAACATTTTCATCGATAACTTTTACCTCCCGTGTATTCATCAAAGACTCAAACATTTTGAATCCCTGAGCGACGAGAGTGTACACAATATTTTCTAGCGTCTTAAGGACCCAAAAAACGAAAGAAAATTTTGGGTCATTTCATAAATACAAATTTTAACTTTTAGGGGTGCCTTAAAGGGTAAAAAAAGGGTGTTCCGCAAAAGATATGGCTCCAAGAGTTTACACAATATTTTATGGCGTCTTAAGGACGAAAAACCGAAATAAAATTTTGGGTCATTTGTTAAATACAAATTTTCGCTTTTAGGGGTGCTTTAAAGGGTAAAAAAACGGTGTTCCGCAAAAGATATAGCGACTAGAGTTCTCACAATATTTTATAGCGTCTTAAGGATGCAAAAAACGAAATAAAATTTTGAGTCATTTCATAAATACCAATTTTAGCTTTTAGGGGTGCTTTAAAGGGTACAAAAAGGGTGTTCCGCAAAAGATATACCGACGAGAGTTTACACAATATTTTCTAGCGTCTTAAGGACGCCAAAAACGAAAGAAAATTTTGGGTCATTTCATATATACAAATTTTAGGTCTTAGGGGTGCTTTAAAGGGTAAAAAAAGGGTGTTCCGCAAAAGATATACCGATGGGAGTTTACACAATATTTTTTAGCGTCTTAGGGACGCAAAAAAACGAAAGAAAATTTTGGGTCATTTCATATATACAAATTTTAGCTTTTAGGGGTGCTTTAAAGGGTACAAAAAGGGTGTTCCGCGAAAGATATAACGAGGAGAGTGTACACAATATATTCATGCGTCTTAAGGATGCAAAAAACGAAATAAAATTTTGGGTTACTTCATAAATACAAAGTTTAGCTTTTAGGGGTGCTTTAAAAGGTACAAAACGGGTGTTCCGCAAAAGATATAGCGACCAGAGTCTACACAATATATTCACGCGCCTTAAGGACACAAAAAACGAAATAAAGTTTTGGGTCATTTCATAGATACAAATTTTAGCTTTTAGGGGTGCTTTAAAGGGTAAAAAAAGGGTGTTCCGCAAAAGATATAGCGACAAGAGTGTATACAATATATTCTAGCGTAAAAAACAAAAGATCAAAAGATCTTGGGTGGAAATAACGAAAATTCAAACCTCTATGAGCATCCCACAAGGAACACGCAAAAGATCAAAGCAAAAAGAGAAATGATTAAACGATGTTTCGCCCTGGGTAACCAGCGTGGGCTCATCAGTAGTTTCACTGGTCACCCTCCACTATACATCATTAAACACCATCATACACTTTGATTTCCAACCTTGAACCACTCACAAATAGGCATCGTTCCGCACTGGTACTTACTAATCCAAGTTACCTGATACGAATTCCTAAGGCAATTAAAACAAAGAAGAAGTTAAAAAACCTCCAAATCAGTTACTTCAACTGAAAAGAAACTAAAAAACAAAAGGTCAAAAGATCTTGGGTGGAAATAACGAAAATTCAAACTTGGATGAGCATCCCACAAGGAACACACAAAAGATCAAAACAAAAAGAGAAATGATTAAACAATGTTTCGCCCTGGGTAACCAGCGTGGGCTCATCAGTAGTTTCACTGGTCATCCTCCACTATACATCATTAAACACCATCATACACTTAGATTTCCAACCTTGAACCACTCACAAATAGGCATCGTTCTGCACTGGTACTTACTAAACCACTTTACCTGATACGAATTCGTCCTGGCGTGTTAATATTTCCAGTACGATTATGTTCCTAAGGAAATTAAAACAAAGAAGAAGTTAAAAAACCTCCAAATCAGTTACTTCAACCGAAAAGAAACTAAAAAACAAAAGATCAAAAGATCTTGGGTGGAAATAACGAAAATTCAAACTTGGATGAGCATCCCACAAGGAACACACAAAAGATCAAAGCAAAAAGAGAAGAAGGCAATTAGGCCTTAGGAGCATAATCCTACTGGAAATATTAACACGCCAGGACGAATTCGTATCAGGTAACTTGGATTAGTAAGTACCAGTGCGGAACGATGCCTATTTGTGAGTGGTTCAAGGTTGGAATTCAAAGTGTATGATGGTGTTTAATGATGTATAGTGGAGGGTGACCAGTGAAACTACTGATGAGCCCACGCTGGTTACCCAGGGCGAAACATCGTTTAATCATTTCTCTTTTTGCTTTGATCTTTTGTGTGTTCCTTGTGGGATGCTCATCCAAGTTTGAATTTTCGTTATTTCCACCCAAGATCTTTTGTTTTTTAGTTTCTTTTCGGTTGAAGTAACTGATTTGGAGGTTTTTTAACTTCTTCTTTGTTTTAATTGCCTTAGGAGCATTATCCTACTTTGATTACTTTGATCTTTTGTGTGTTCCTTGTGGGATGCTCATCCAAGTTTGAATTTTCGTTATTTCCACCCAAGATCTTTTGATCTTTTGTTTTTTAGTTTCTTTTTGGGTGGAAGTAACCGATTTGGAGGTTTTTTAACTTCTTCTTTATATTCTAGTGTCTTAAGGACGCCAAAAACAAAAGAAAATTTTGGGTCGTTTCATATATAAAAATTTTAGCTTTTAGGGGTGCTTTAAAAGGTACAAAAAGGGTGTTCCGCAAAAGATATAGCGACGAGAGTGTACAAAATAAATTCATGCGTCTTAAGGACGCAAAAAACGAAATACAATTTTGGGTCATTTCATAGATACAAATTTTAGCTTTAAGGAGTGCTTTAAAGGGTAAAAAAAGGGTGTTCCGCAAAAGATATAGCAACGAGAGTGTACACAATATAGCGTTTTAAGGACGCCAAAAACAAAAAAAAAATTTGGGTCGTTTCATACATAAAAATTTTAGCTTTTAGGGGTGCTTTAAAGGGTACAAAAAGGGTGTTCCGCAAAAGATATACCGACGAGAGTTTACACATTATTTTCTAGCGTCTTAAGGACGCCAAAAACGAAAGAAAATTTTGGGTCATTTCATATATACAAATTTTAGCTTTTAGGGGTGCTTTAAAGGGTGAAAAGAGGGTGTTTGGGAAAAGATATAGAGCGATGCAATTTTACCCAACGTTTAGGCCCGTCCTGAAGTTGCAGAAAGCAAACAAATTTTGGATCTTTTTATAAATACCGGTTTTAGCTCTTAGGGGTAACTTTAAGGGGTGAAAAGTGGGTGTTCCGCAACAGATATTGCACCGAAATTTTACTGAATGTTTACGACTTTTGCGAAGAAGCCAAAAAGTACATAAATTTTTGAGTCATTTCCTAAAAACACTTTTTGGTTTTAAAGGGCTGGTTTTAAGGGTGGAAGAGACATCTTCGGCAATTGACTTTACTTCAATAATTTGATCTGAAGACTCAAGATATCCTAAAACCTTAAAAGCCATAAAAGAAAATTGACCACTACTACTTATATTTTCAATCAAAATTTGATCGATCAAAACTTCAGTGTCATATATTTTTGAATTTTTCTTTAATTTCGTGATTGGTTGTTGCTTTCAATATTAGTTTGTTTTTTTCCGAGTATTTCTTGAAATTGTTGATCTTCTTTTTTTATTTTCATCTTCAATTTCTTCAATAATTTGGGGCCCAATGTTCTCAAACTATCTATTAAAGTTTTCATTTCACAAGTTTAGTAATTTCTGCTGTTATCCAGTTGTTATTTTTCTTTTGCTTTTAGTTTTTTAGTAGCTTTTTAGTTATGAATGATACCTAAGTCTATGCCTTGTATAAACAATACTTCACATTATCAATTAAGCATTAAAAGTTGACTAACAGGGCTACAAACACTACAGTTATGGTTATCAGGGTAATTATGCAGTATACAGTTTCCTTCCATTTTTGATTTTTTATGAAAAATTCTTTATGGGGGCACCTACTAGGTCCCTAGGCGCCGGTTTTTTTTAAGAGAAAAAAGGGTGACGGGGGAGGGGGGGGGTTGTAATGTGTTTTTTTTTATTGTTTTGAGTTGGGTTGGGTTACATTTTGGTGTGTGAAAAAAAATTAAAAAACACAAACAAAATAAAAAACCCAAAAAAATATAAAAAAACAACCGGCGTCTGCGGATTTGGGGTCCTATGGGCCCTAGTAAGTTCCCTCATAAAGAATTTTTCATAAAAAATCAAAAATGGCAGGAAACCGTATACTGCATAATTACCATTATCAATTTGGTAAACCCGAGGGTAAACCAGCCTTTAGTGTTGGTAAAATTGAGCTCCTACAGACAGTACCTGCCTACATGAACATTTTTTTTTCTAATACTAAAAATAAACTGAACTGAACTTCCAATCTCTGCTCCAAAGCAAAAAACGGTATACTGTATGTATACGGTTTTCTGCCATTTTTGATTTTTAATGAAAAATTCTTTATGGGGGCACCTACTAGGTTCCCTAAGACCCCAAATCCGCCTGTGCCGGTTGTTTTTTTTTCTCAATTTTTTTTTTTTTTCACTAAAACAACCCAATCCAACACAGCCCAACCCAACCTATTCCAACCCAACCCAAAACAATAAAAAAAACACATTACAACCCCCCCCTCTGGCACCCTATTTTCTCTTAAGTATTGTTCATACAAAGGATAGTCTTAGTCTTTGGTTTAATTTTTGTTACAGTCTTAATCATAAAAAAGTTGAAACCACAGTTTCTTATGCAATGCTTTTGATTAGGCTTTGTCATAGGCTTAGTCACAGTCCTAAGGAAAACTTTCAACTTTTATAACTAAAATTACGACTATTACTATAATAATGCGCGAGTTCGAAATTGCAAATATGGCGCCCATCTATGTTGACAGGAATGAAATCAATATTTTCAAAAATTTTATACAGGTAAATTAAAAGCAAAAAAAAGTTGCCAAGTGTTTTGTAGGTTCCAAAAAAGTGAGGTTAGATGCCCTTGCTTAGTGATTGTTATGACCTTATGATTATAACAAAGACAAGTATGAACAGTGAGCAATTTTTAACCCTGGGCTTTCAGATCATGAAGCAGTGGCCTGTGCTTTTATTCTGAAGCCAGCTTTTCAGAAAAAGCAAAGAAAACA
This sequence comes from Oxystoma pomonae, assembly GCA_963921995.1. Lineage (NCBI taxonomy): Eukaryota > Metazoa > Arthropoda > Insecta > Coleoptera > Brentidae > Oxystoma > Oxystoma pomonae. The sequence goes on along the minus strand of OY998170.1, from coordinate 54,769,008 downwards.
AGGCATATCTATAATGATCCCTCTTTCATAAAATTTAAGGAATTAAGCGCAAATGTAAACGGGTTAGGACTAAAGCACGCCCCCGAGTCATTATTGTCCTTTTATTCAGTTCTATGTTATGTGTTCAACAGGGCCTTTCCTCTAAAATGGTTAAAATATAAACCTCAAACACTGGTTTAAAAATTTCTGCCATTAATTTAAGGTCCCTAAATTACATAAAAAAAGCAACTAAAAATAAAGATTCTAATTTTATTACATATTGCAATAATTATCGGAAAATATTCTTTAAAGTCATAAAAGCTTCAAAACAAATGCATTATCAAAAAAAAATTATTAACTCTAAAAATTATCAAAAAGTAAGCTGGTCAATAGTCAACGATTTTCGAAATAAAAGCAAACATTCTACAATTGACATTGACGTCGACCCTAACACCTTAAATAGCTTTTACTGTAGTATAGCGGGAAAAACAACTGAAAACATACTTCTGAGATAGACCCTTTAACATTTTTAAGTGGCAACAATGTAGTTGAGTCCTTTAGTTTTTTTCCTACTAACTTGGAAGAAGTAAAAGAAGCCTTTCATGATATTAAAAATAAAAAATCATCTGGGGAGGATGACATATCGGCTGAAGTACTTATGAAGCTTTCTGATGGGGCTCTGGGGGCACTGGCAGAAGCCATTAATGACTCATGGAGTAGAGGTGTTTTTCCTCCTAGCTTAAAAAAAGGGATAGTAATTCCTTTGCATAAGGGTGGAGAATTGAGTGATCCTGGCAACTTTAAACCTATATCCCTTTTGCCGACACTATCAAAGCTAGTAGAAAAAATTGTCAAAAAAAGGGTATTGGATTTCCTTAACAAACACAGCATAATAACATGTAGACAGTTTGGCCTTCAAAGCTCCAAGGGCACACATGATGCAATATTTGCCTTTCTAGATGAAGTTTATAATAAGATTAACGACAAAAAAGTGACCGCGGCTGTCTTTTGTGATCTGTCAAAAACTTTCGACTGTGTGGATCATGAAATACTATTGTGGAAGCTAGAAAGGTATGGTTTTTGTGGTGCTGTCCTTGACTGGTTTCGATCTTATTAAAGTGAAAGAAGTCAGATTGTTTTGTGCTCCGGTGAAAGGTCGTCGGCTCAAAGTGTGATGTGTAGTGTCCCTCAGGGATCAATGTTAGGACCTTTACTTTTTTTAATATATATTAATGATCTTGTTCAGTTGCAAATTTCTGGATTGTTTACACTTTTTGCTGATGACACCTGTGTACTGTGGGATCATATAAACCCTCTCAAAGTAAAACTGATTATTGGTTGAGACCTGCAGAAAAAAGAAGTATTTATAGCTCTTTAGTTTGCTCAATGCTTGAATATGCTTCAGTGGTCTGGTCACCATATCATGCAGTGCACAAAGCAACAGTAGAACAAATCCAACACAAATTTTTACGACATTGTGCATATAGATTAGGGCTGGAGATAATTATTCTGCTATAGAAAATCAGTTAAAGTTAAATACTCTTTCTGATAGACAAGACTACACTGGAATGATTTTTATATACAAACTGGTAAATGCAAAAATTGATTGTGCTGATCTCTTATTAAATATAAATATCGATACACCATCTAGAAATAGAAGAGAAGATTTCATTACTTTTTACATCCCTTACCACCGTACTAATTATGGACAAAACTCTTCAATAGATCGATATTGTAAATTAATTAATGACAGTCACATAGAATTATTTGACTTAACTTTAGGCAAGTTTAAAAGTCAATTAAACAGGATTACTTTCTAGGAAGTGAAGTGTAACTAGTGCAATATTATTGTTTCTTTTTGTTATTAGTTCTTTTTTAGTTATAACAATCTTAAAGATATAACCAATTTTTGTTGAATTGTAAAACTGTTAATGGGGGTTACCCGTAAATAAATAAATAAAAGTAAAAAAACAAAAAAAATCATGGTGTGATGCCAATAAACTTGCATTTAACATTAAAAAGACTAACATCCTTGGATTTAGATGCAATATGTCAGACCTCAAATTGGCTGATAAACCACTTGTTCAAGAGAATGTAACCAAGTTTCTTGGGATTTTGATTGATAGTCAGTTGACATTTGATGAGCACATAATAAACTTAAGCAAGAAATTGTCATCTGCATGCTTCGCTGTTTGTTTGGTAAGAGCTGAATTGGGTCCCACGTTGGTGAGAACCATCTATTTTGCACTCCTTGAATCCAACCTTAGATATGGGATTGCATTTTGGGGTTCAGCAAGCAAATATCTTTTAAAACTTCTACTTGGTCTACAAAAAAAAGCAGTGCAGTTTATAGTAAGAGTTCACCAAAGAGAGCCTTACTTTAAATCCCAAAAAATATTAACTTTAACATCTTTATATATTATGGAAATCACCTCTCTTATGTTTAAAAACTACCAAAAGTTTCGTAGCTCTGAACCCCAAAGATTTACGTGCCACAAAAATTAACTTTGTTTACCAATTCCTAAGTCTGCACTAATTAAGAACTCGTTAATTTTTGAGGGCAGAAAAATATTTAACAACTTCCTGCCTCTATTTGGTCCAAAGGAACATTGAAACTTTTCAGGAGGCATCTTAAGGAAGCATTACTTCTGAAGGCTTACTATGACATGAGTGAATTTTATGCCAGCCCTCCAGTATAACATAGAGTATTTTTTGAATTTGTTTGTCCTTTAATAATTATTAACTTTTCACTTCTCTTGTTTATGTGTGTAAATTTTTTTTTGTGTTATTTTTGTTGTTTTACCTTTTATCTTGTCGTTTGTGTATCTTGACAGAATTAATTGGCCGTTAACACTTAGGTACGGTTTTGAAATTATTTAATTTGGTTTTGTAAAATAAATTGTTTTTTCTTTTATACATTTTTGACAAAATATTTTACATGTATTGCATTCATTGTGCTGTTTTTAGTGATTATTTAAAACATACAAATAATCTTCCTAGTGGGAGCTGGTAGCTAACTTTATAGCCATAACTATTGTTTTTTTGTAGTTTTGTTTCTTTATATGATTGATCTATATCTGTGTAATTTACCTTACTTGATAATAAAACACTTTTGAATTGAAAAAACTAACACTATAACAAAACACCAAATACTAATCAAGTGACTAAGCCTATGTTTTGAAAGAACAATCCTTAATCAATAAAAAAAAAACCGGCGCAGGTGGATTTGGGGTCCTAGAAACCCTAGTAAGTGCATCTAAAAGAATTGTTCATAAAAAAATGAAAAATGCGTAATAAGTAGCATAATATAATTTAGCCTAACTTAATTTAGTGTTAGAGTTTCTCTCATAAGATTTAATGATCGCGTTTATACAGGCGTAATTTAACATAATTTAGCGCAATTTAACCTAAAAGATGACAAACTTATATCTTTTCTTAAATTTCCTTAAGTGAAATCAAAATTGTGCATGCCCAAACAAAGATGGATGCCGATTTTTCACAGAGCTGTTTTCTTTTTGTAGCGGTTATGGTTAACCTTGGTCCTAAAATTTCCCAGAAGTATAAGCAAAATAAGGACCTTGATTGTGGGTCAGTCCATATCAAGTCAACCAGGGTATTTTACCACACCATCTCCGATGTTGATGATTTTTAGTATACATGTTTTTCCTACCAAAAAACTGGAAAATCCAAAATTTCAGACTTTTTTGACCAGTTGTTTATTTTGAATTAATTTTTGAAAATCGAAAAAGTCACTTATTTGTCCTTAACATGTGCGCACAAAATTAGGAATATCCAAAGAACCACTTATAATAGAAAAGTAGGTGAAGGTTCATTTTAAAGCTCTTATAAAGACCTTTCATATGAGAATATTGCATAACATATATTGAAAAAAAAAAATAAAAAAAAAAATTTTTGAATTTTTTTTTTTGAAAAATTTCAAAAAGGCCATTTTTAATTTTTTTCAAAAAATTATATTATTTTCTTTAAAGTGTTATTAAACTATTCACAAAATTTTGAGATGGACAAATCATGGGTTCAATGTGAAAAAATTTATTAAAAATGTCACATGCATGAAAAATCGCCTATAAATAGACAATGCATTTTGGTAATTAGAAGAATATAATGGGGTTTAAAGCGATATTATAAAAATATTTAACAATATTTTATTTAATAAAAAATTATATCCTACGTTTCATTCTGTATTAGTAATCAGATTAACATTGCCCCCCATTGTAATATTTACTTACAAAACCTCTTTTCCACCGGAGACGTACTATTGGATGTTCCAATTCTTAGGAAAATATGCCTGTATAAACCTGCCAATACTTTTGTGAAATACTGCCTGTTTATTCCTGTTTAACATTAAGGACACACCTCCTTCATTTTATTGGTCTGTTTAGGTACATTGTGGGGATTTGCTGACATGAAAATTCCTGCATAAATTGATTTTAAATTTTTGGCAAGTATCTTCCTGATACAGCTCCAAATAATCGATACATAATAGTTCGACTGAAGGTTTATCAGAAGTCATCTCTGTGTAATTTTAAAAGTTTCAACTATGGGTGAGGCAAGTGGATGGACTAAATATAAAGTAAAGTGCTGTGATCCACTAGAGTTAAAAATCAAGCATTTTGGGAAATTAAGAAATGTGACCAAGTGGATGTGCAGTTACAAAAATGTCAAAATGGGAATGAAAATCTGTGATGGTTGTAGACTAAAGCTTTCAAAGGAGTTTAAGGCATCTGAAGAAGATGAGGCAGGGTAAGTAACAAATAGTATTTTTTAATATAAAATTAATAAACTAAACCAATTGCGTCAAGTACGGAGTGGAAAAATCTCATGGCATTATTTTGCATGGCATTTTGAGAATACAGACATTATGTACAAATTTCTTGGCATTATGTACACATTTTGGGTCAGCTGTTACCCCCTTTTTAAGTTCTTATAAAAAACTAACTTTTTAAATTTTTTTAGACCCAGTCAAGTTCCAGAAAATGATCCAGATTTTCAAGATCCTGCTGAATCATTTACTCTTTTAAACAAGTCATTGGAGCTTCTTGGTGTGTCGCCGATTAAAAGAAAAAATGTATACAAAGAAAAAATTGATATTGTACAGCATACAATTGCGAAAGCATTTACAAAGGAATCAGATTCAACGCTAGTAAAGGAATGCCAGAGTGACGAAAGTGAAATGATTAAGCACTTAAAGGACAAATTTTTAAACACCGAAAAGAGGAGTGAGAAAATACTAGTTTTATCATGTTTACCTCAAAGTTGGAGTAGAAAGAAGATTGAAGAAGAATTTGGAGTTTCTCAATATTTGGCCAGAGCTGTAAAACAGTTAGTTAAGGACAATGGGATATTATGTTCTCCTAACCCCAAACCGGGAAAGACCCTTAGTGATAGAGTGGCCCAAATAGTGGTAGATTTTTACCAAAGGGATGACATTAGCAGGACCATGCCAGGTAAAAAAGATTATGTTGTTATCAGAAAATATGGAGCTGAAAAAGAATATGTACAAAAAAAATTAGTCTTAGCTAATTTAAAAGAAATTTATGCATTGTTTAAAACTGAGTACCCCAATGAAAAAATTGGGTTTTCAAAATTTTGTGAACTGCGACCCAAAAACTGTATACTGGCAGGAAAAAGTGGGACTCATACTGTATGTGTATGTACTATACATCAAAATATAAAACTAATGCTCAATGGCTCCAAATTAAATAAGCTATATGATGAAAATAACAGGCCTCTTGCAATATCTTATCATGATTGCCTTTATAAACTAATGTGTAATCCACCTTCAGTGGACTGTTTTTTAAGCAATAGATGCAAGCAATGTCCTGGAGTAGAACAGTTTAAAAATACGTTAATAGAAAAATTTGAGAAAGAATTAATTGATGAGGTCTCATTTAAAAAGTGGGTCTCAGTAGATAGGTGTACTATGGAAACCGTTGTTAAGAAAAGTGATGATTTTGTCCAGGAATTTACTGATGATCTTGTAAAACTTAAATCACATTCTTTTATTGCAAAAATGCAAAAAGATAGATACATTGAAATAAAAATTAACCTTAAACCTGGAGAGTCTTTGATCACTTGCGACTTTGCGGAAAATTATTCCTTTGTTATGCAAGATGAAGTCCAGTCTTATCATTGGAATAACAGCCAGGCAACCCTCCACCCTTTTGCCATTTATTTTCTAAGTGATGGTAAACTGCACAACCTGAATTATGTGTTTATTTCGGAAAGCTTGACACATAATACAATTGCATTTCATTTATTTTTAAAAAAATTAATGCCTGATTTAAAAATCAAAATACCAGGACTTAACAAAATTTTTTATTTTTCGGATGGATGTGCTGCGCAGTACAAAAACAAAAAGAATTTTCTGAATATATGCCTGCATAAAAAAGATTTTGGTGTTGAAGCAGAGTGGCATTATTTTGCCACCTCGCATGGCAAAAGTGCCTGCGATAGCTTGGGAGGAACTGTTAAAAGACTTGCTGGCAAAGCCAGTTTGCAGAGGCCCTATGACAATCAAATAATGACACCTCTACAATTGTTTACTTGGTGTGAAGAAAACATATCTGGCATTGATTTTAAATATTGCACAGAAGCAGATTATACAAATCATGAAATAATTTTGAATAAAAGATTTGCGGAAGTCTTAACAATACCGGGGACACAAAAAATTCATGCTGTAATTCCTCTTACAGAAAGCACGTTTTTGGCAAAACAGTTTTCTACATGCTTAGAGGTCGAAACACATAATCTTTTTAAAGGTGGAAGCATTATTTTGCAAAATATCGAGTTAGGGTTTGTCACTGTAGAATATGACAGTGCTTGGTGGCTGGCTTGTGTCTTGGGGAAAAATAATGAGAGCGGAGAACTGAAAGTAAGCTTTCTTCATCCACGAGGACCTGCCTCATCATTTTTTTACCCAACAAGATATTTTAATTATTAAACCAGAAAGTCTTATAAAAAAAGTTGAACCCAACACTGCTACTGGCAGAACTTACAATGTCAGCAAAAAAGAAATGTCAGATTCATCAGAAATTCTTAAAAGAAAGTTAAAAAAATAAATTTAAGGTATATAGTTAGTCTTAGTGTTTTCTGTCTAATTTTTATCAACAAAGTAGAAAAGTTTGTTTATTTCTTTTGCGAGTTTAAAATAAAATAATTTGTAGATAAAGTCTCTGGGTATTTTTTAAAACCTGTATCCATCCAACAAATTTATTTATTTTAATATCCAGTGCACTATTGGTGCTCCTAAAATATGTTTATTTTTTTAAATGCATGATTTTTAATGTACTTAATATTTTTGATATTTTTTTTGACATTGAACCCATCATTTCTCCATCATAAAATTTTGTGGATAATTAAGTAACACTTTGACCAAAATTATATATTTTTTTCAAAAAAATTAAAAATGGCCTTTTTGAATTTTTCAATTTTTTTTTTTCAATTTTTTATTTTCAATTTTTTATTTTCAATTTTTTTTTTTGTTAAAATTATGTTGTGATATTTCATAAAAAAGAGCTTCAAAATGACTTTAAAATGAGCCATTTATTACTTTCCTAGTGTAAGTGGTTCTCGAGATATTGCTAGTTTTGTACATTCTTGTTAAGGTCAAAATGCTGACTTTTTTATTTTGAAAAATTAAAAAAAAAAAAACTACGAATCAAAAAAATCTAAAAATTTGCATTTTCAACTTTTATGGTAAGAAGAAAATATATACCAAAAATCATCAAAATTGGAATTGGTCGCGTAAAATTTTTGTGATTTTTTGGTTGATTTGATATGGAATGACCCTTGTGTAATATCTTAGAATATTGTTTAAATTTACAGATAATTGCTTATGCTTACATGTGTATATAAGAAAAAGTTTTTAATTTTTATGAATTCTCGGATTATAGTTAAATTTTCACATAAAAAATGCTATGACGTCATCTACTAGCTGACATGAACAGAAAAAATTGATGTAGATAGCACATCCTCTGAAGATCTATACCTTGAGAACCGCAACCATTCTGAACCAACAAAATAGGCTGGTTCTGATTCTCAGGGCATCGAACATGGCAGGATGCACTGTCTACATCGATTTTTTCTGTTCATGTCAGCTAATACCTGACGTCATAGAATTTTTGATATGAAAATTTAACTATAATCTGGAAATTCATAAAAATTAAAAACTGATGATTATATACACATGTAAACATTAACAATTATCTGTAAATTTAAACAATATTCAAAGATATTATCCAATCGAGGTCTCCTTTGTTTGCTTATACTTCTGGGAAATTTTAGGGGTAATTATGCAGTATACGGTTTTCTGCCATTTTTGATTTTTTTTGAAAAATTCTTTATGGGGGCACCTTCTAGGGTCCCTAGGACCCCAAATCTGCCTGCACGCGATTTTTTTTTATTTTTTTAACGAGAAAAAAGGGTGCCCAGGGGGGGTTGTAAAGTGTTTTTTTAATTGTTTTGGGTTGGTTTGGATTAGGTTGGGTTGGACTGTGTTGGTTTGGTTTGTTTTAGTGAAAAAAAATTAAAAAAAAACAAAAAAATTCAAAAAAAAAACCAACCGGCGCAGACGGATTTGGGGTCCTAGGGACCCTAGAAGGTGCCCCCATAAAGAATTTTTCAAAAAAAATCAAAAATGGCAGAAAACCGTATACTGCATAATTACCTTTACCATTTTAGGACCAAGGTTAACCCTAACCGCGACAAAAAGAAAACGGCACAGCTTGTAAAAAAATACAAGAACGGGACGAATTTGATTGGCCAGCTGACAAAAAACAGCAAAAATGGACAGTTACTATGCAAGCTGTATGAACATTGTAAATTTTCCTTAAGTTAGGTTAAATTACGTTACGCTAAATTAAATTAGGTTAGGTGCTGTAAGAATCCACCTTAACTTACCCCAAAATATCTCTTAAGACCTCGTTTGGATCTATGAAGATGTCTTTTTCGGCCTCCTCTTCAGGTACTTGTTTTTCAAGGGATATGCGGGGTTTGAAACCTTCGGGGACAAACAAGCACCAAAACTGGCCTGGGCGTCTTTCCGATTGACCCTCATCCTCTTCTGGGAGGCCTCCAGCCATTTTAAGAAGACGAAAAACCTTAAAGATCACATAAATCACCAAGAAGTCGGAGAAGGAAATGTTTGGTTTTATGGTGTTATGGAAGCCATTTAACATATATAAAAAAAATGGCCGGGCTCAGTGTTGCCAACTTAATGCACTACGAGTGGTGCATCAATTTTACCAATGGAAACCCCTATAAAGGTGGTGTACCACCCAGTGCAGTACTGTTCCAGGGTGCACATTTTTAGATGTTTTATTAGAAAAGTCATAACATGCGAATATTCGAACAAAACCTTCTCAAGTAAGGCTAGAAATAGTTATTTACCCAAGAAGTGCGGAAAGTGGTACTTTTCCGCCCCGCGACGCCAGTTGCACTAACGACGCATTTTCCGCAAGAGTTAGGTACAGATCTTGCGAAAAAAAGTAGGACATGTAAAATATATATTTGCTTTTTTTAGTATGTCACCTTATACGTTCAGATATTTATTGGTTTGGCCACCATTCGTCAACATTTTGAAATATCTGAGAATTATCTGACGCTTTCTTGCAGTATACTTCAAACTAAATAAAAAATGCCTCAAGTTTCAGAATTTACCAAAAATCAAATTATAACTCGACTTACGGAAGATAACTGGTCTATAAGAAGAGCGGCGAACCATTTTGGAGTTAATAAAAATACAGTACTATGCTGGACCAAGCGGTGGATCGAAAACAATACCACAAAGAGAAAGGAAGGATCCGGACGAAACAAAAATTAGTTCAATGGAGCAAGACGGACGACTCCTTTTACCACATGCTCCCATGCTGCCGCTGCAAGCATGTTTCCAGGGTTCTGGCGAACTGCTTGTAGTAGGATACAAAATTCAAACTATCGTGTGAAGTTGCAGCAAAAAAGCCTCTTTTAACGGAAGAGCAGAAACAGGCTCGAGTAATTTTTTCGGCCAATAATCTTTTAGAAGGGAATGATTTTTGGGAGAAATTAGTCTTTACGGATGTAAAATTTTTCCACTCATCGTCACATAGTAGGAGAATTTTGGTTTATCGTCCAGCAAATTCAAGGTATGATTCAGAATACACACACAACATCAAGAGAGCAGGACATTTTTCCGTCAACATGTGGGGATGGTTTAGTGAGAGAGGTATGGGTGTTTGCTGGAGAATAGAAGGTAGATTTAGCAGTGTACGATACATCGAAATTCTTTGTAATATTATGTATCCATCTGTTTCGGCCTTGCATGAAAATAATGAGTTCATCTACCAACAAGATAGTAGTGAACACTTGGTTTCGAGAGAACAATATTGAAACTCCACCTTGGCCATCCAACAGCCCGGATATAAATCTCATGGAAAATGTCTGGGGACGGAACCAAGAGGCAATTGCAAAGTCGACTCAACAAATGGGCCAACGATGCCATGACGACTGCTTGGAGAGCAGGAACAGGATGCAGACAGACCAAAGACTTCGTGAAGAGCCCGGATGTAGCCAAACAAAAATGGCTCCTGGGGAGATCGCGAAGGGATGCTGACAGGTATCATAACAGGTCACAACCGACTAAGGAAGCACATGACCCGGATCGCGGTGGAGAATGACTCGACCTGCCGGGCCTGCGGGCGGGCAGAGGAGACATCTCGACACGTTATAGCGAACTGCGAGGCATACCAGAGGACGAGATACCAGGTATTCGGTTTCCCGACCCTGGAAATACTGGACTTTGCAAAAAGAACAGTTAGACCAAAGGAGCAAACTGCCAGACCAGTGGTGCAGGCGGTGGATTAGGGGCAGGCTCGGGGTAGGGCAGAAAGGGCCCAGGGAGGCCTACTTGCCGGGCTTCGCGACGCCCCTTCTCTACTACTATTACTTTGGGGACGGATTGTGAAGATAATTTATCAGCGAAATTGGTTCCCCAGAAATTCAGAAGAGTTGAATGAAGCCATTGAAAGAGCCGTAGATATCATCTCAAAAGAAGACCAATATTTTCAAAATTTAAGTTTTTCAATGCCGACTCGTCTGCAGCTTGTTTTAGACAAGAACGGCAAGCCCACTAAGTATTAAAATTATTGTTTTTATTTATTTGCAAAAAGTTCAGTTTTTTTATCGCCGTTTATTGTATTCTTGTTTTTTCTCTGCCCTAATAACACATAACGGCCCGGGGACGTCCTTTTTAGGTTTCCATAGGTCGCGAACGTCCCAGGCCTAAAAAGTATGCCCCTGGAACGTCCCAAGAAGAAGGTCTAAAACAGTTCCAAATGAACGTTCAGGGACGTCCTTTTTAGGTCGCGAAAGTCACAGCCCTAAAAAGTACGTCCCTGGAACGTTCCAAGAAAAAGGTCTAAAAACAGTTCTAATTAAACGTTTAGAGGACGTCCTTTTTGGATCCCCATAGGTCGCGAAACACACTGCACTAAAAAATACGTTCCTGAAACGTTCCAAGAAAAAGGTCTAAAAATTGAACGTTCAGGGTACGTCCTTTTTAGATCCCCATAGGCCCTGAAAGTCACAGACGTAAAAAAAAGATACTTGCATTTTATTGTATAATGACTCCCAAATGAGTTTATATAAAGACGGCCAAGGGTCATCCAAGTAAAGGTTCCAAGAACGTCCAAAGGAACGACCCCGAGACGTTACAGTTGACGACATTAATTGTTCCGAGAACGTTTCCGGAACGTTTGGCGACGTCTGTGGACGTTCCCGGAACGAATAAGAAAAATATACCGTGGACATTCAAATAAGAACGGCCAAGGATCGTCCAAGTAAACGTGTAAGAGACCTTCGTTATCTAATACTAAAATCCCTCACTTTGGAGTCACAGGGTCTCTGTCAATTTCAACTGATCGATGTAATCATAAAAATTGACAGAAAATCCTCGGGCGCCACTCTAAGTGATTTAAGGAGCTTAGAGCTTCCTCTGCCTCTCATGTAAGCTTTTAAATAGTGGAGAATTGAGGTGTAAAGACTAGAACTTTTTAGCTCAGGAAAAAGAAAAGAAAAAAAATTAAAACTTTATTTTGACTTTTTATTATCGGTGTAAATCAAAAGGAACATTAACCCTAAACACAACAGAAAGTACGGGTATTCTGGCAGGCAGTAGTAGTTGTATTACATACAATAAAAAGCGGTTGAATAGAAAAACAGTAAAGAAACAGAAACGGAAAACCAAACCAACAGACTGCATTCAAACGTGCGATTCTAATGAAAGCATCTGCATGCCATTATGTGAGGGGTCTATATGTATATATGTATGCATGCGTAGTGCATCAACCTGCGGTGTCAAGTTGAAACACACGGTGGGTGACAGTCGAAAGCAAATATAAAAAGCAAAAGCACCCAAAAATATTAAGCTTAGCACCATCGGTAAATAGTTTACAATTCTCTGCTCTAAATGGGCGGTAAAACACGGTATTAAACATAAAGTACTCCTGTAATAACCTGGGTGTGGTTTAATTTTTCTTGAGTTTGTGGTGATAACTAAAGTTTTCCACACTGAGAGAAAAGTGTACCACATTACTAATTGAGAATTATAATTAATCATCTACCGTTTGAGTCCACGAGAAAAAAAATTACAAAATTTTCTTATAATGCGCGGATTAGGATACGCCCTGCCCTCCGAATGGCGGTGGTCCAGGGAATATTTACTTTATATAATAATAATTTTATTAAAATTCGATCGTCGGAGAATCTCTGACTTGACAATAAAATAATCACAAAAAAACAACGCAAATGGTAGGTTTATCATGACCAAGCAATAAGTGGCTGAAAAAAATAGTAATCATTACACGCGATACTTTCCGTCTGTCGAAAACCATAGTCCGGAAAGTATTTTTGTTAACTGTATATCTATTGTGCGGAAAACAACAAGTTACCACTTGAGGCGGCTAAAAAGAAAATAGTAATCATTACACGCGATACTTTCCGCCTGTCGAACACCACAGTCCGGAAAGTATTTTTGTTAACTGTATATCTATTGTGCGGAAAACAACAAGTTACCACTTGAGGCGGCTAAAAAGAAAATAGTAATCATTACACGCGATACTTTCCGCCTGTCGAACACCATAGTCCGGAAAGTATTTTTGTTAACTGTATATCTATTATGCGGAACATCACAAGTTACCACTTGAGGCGACTAAAAAGAAAATAGTAATCATTACACGCGATACTTTCCGCCTGTCGAACACCACAGTCCGGAAAGTATTTTTGTTAACTGTATATCTATTGTGCGGAAAACAAACAGTAACCACTTTAGGCGACCGAAAAGAAAATAGTAATCATTACGCCCGATACTTTCCGCCTGTCGAACACCACAGTCCGGAAAGTATTTTTGTTAACGGCATAATATGCGGAAAGACAACAAGTTACATCTTGAGGCAGCTAAAATAGGAATCATTAAACACGATACTTCCCGCCTGTCGAACACCACAGTCCGGAAAGTATTTTTGTTGACTGCATAATGTGCGGAAAAAAACTACAAGTTACAACTTGAGGCGGCTAAAATAAAAATAGAAATCATTAAACACGATACTTTCCGCCTGTTGAACACCACAGTCCGGAAATTATTTTTGTTAACGGCATAATGTGCGGAAAAAGAACAAGTTACAACTTGAGGCGGCTAAAATAAAAATAGGAATCATTAAACACGATACTTTCCGCCTGTCGAACATCACAGTCTGGAAAGTATTTTTGTTATTTAAACGTGGTGATTGTATCGTAAATAACGGACGTAGTCAACCTCATTAGAGCAGAGAATTAAAAGAAAACCAAAGAATCGGTTGGTGCTTACCTCAAAACTTCTACGTACACGATCAATATCACTTTTTCCGTTTATAATGGTCGTCAGATTGTAATTCGACGGCGTTAAATTTGCTTGTCGGCTGACTCTCCTGCAATTCTGCAGGAGCCTTTTATATGATCCAGCCATGTGCGGTGAACCGACCACGGCGAAGGTTACCGATTCGGCAGTTCGGTTCCACCGGAGACGGTGCCCATGCCGTGGATGGTAAACGAAACACGGCGAATGTTGCCGAAGGCAATTTTGCAAGAAAACTCAGTTTTCCGGTGGGAAAATCGGGAAAGCAAATTCGTGAAAATATAATGTTCAACAATAGGAAAAAGATAGCGCAGCGTTTTTAGTGAAAAATCGTTTTTTTCCGGAATTTGCAATGTTTTTCTTTTTTTTAAAGAAAATTCCCGGAAGAATCGAAAATGTGAGCCCCTACAGTTGTAGGATTAAATAATAGGAAACGTTGTATCGGGGAATTTGTATACAAAATTGGATAAGTTAAGCAGAAACGTATTCATAATCTTACTCTTGATGCATGCAAAAGAAAGCGTTTACTGAACATTTCACGACAGACGTTCCTGGAACGTACGGACGTTTTTAAAACGTACTTGTGTTATTAGGGTGTGGTATTGTTTTTGTTACAGCGCGGTAATGTATTTTTATTAACTCCAAAATGGTTCGCCGCTCTTCTTATAGACCAGTTATTAGAGAGATTTTGGAACGCTTCAAATTTTGACAACTTTGACAGCCGCTGTGGTAGTGTTTAACAACGACTACCACTACCACGCATCGATTTTACCAGAGTTTTTGGAACACATTAAAAACTGTCACTTGTAAAAAAATTAAGATATGAGAAAAAACAAAAAATTCGTCTTAATTTTACAAAATAAGTGTTTTATATGTCGCAACGTGGTAATATTTTATTATTTTTAAAATATATTACGCCAAAATTCTCTAAAATTAACCAGAAAAATAACCATAACCACAACGAAATGAATTCGTAGCTTACGGCAGTGGTAGTGGTTAATTACCACAACAGAATGACGTTTAGCTATTGCGCACACGCAGTAATTATCACAACCACTACGAAGTGTCAAATAAGCGTTCCAAAATATCCCTATTTTTCGTAAATCAAGTTATAACGGTTATAACCCATATAGCAAGATATGGATATTGTATATCACAAAGATATTTAAAATTAGGTTATACGTTTTGTATATTACATGTATATTTTATATATATTAGAAAAAAAATTGATTCGTTTCAAAAAAAGGAAACATGAACGGATATTTACTGTATATTGAGTGTATATGCGCTATCGTACATCCTAAAAATATGTTGTTTGTATACAAGCCTTAAATTTTTTAACCCAATATAAGTTAATATTTTAAAATAAAACATTATGGATACGAAAAGAATACACTTTTATGGATATAAAATTGTTATATATTAACCAAAATTTTGACAACTATATATTTTGTATGTCATGATGTATATCGACAGGATATACTATATAAATATATATCATAATAGATATACCATAGAACAAATTTGGTGTAATAGAAATATAAATCAAACATTTTTTTTGGAGTAATTAATAAATGTTCAGAATATATTTATAACGTATATTCAGTAAATGTTACCTAATGGGTACCTCTGGATATAAATTGGATCTTTTTTGGAGGTCCTATGCATGTCGTAATAAATTACTCTAAAAAAATCTACTTTAATTTATTTACTATTATGACAAACACAAGTGTATTGTGAAATACGCATTTCCTAAGGGTTTTCTAAAGTCCGAGCGGTTGACTTTACCTTAGTGGGTCCCTAGAAAATGAAGAGCTAGGCGTCTAGTTGTGTACAGCCGAACCTATACTCTATTATTAATTGTTAAAATATTGGGGTTTGTTGTAAATTTTAAGAAAACATTTCTTTTAAAGAAAAAAAATAAACATCTAATTTAATTTTTAGATTTATTAACAAAAAACTATACCAATATCTTTTAATTATTATTTCGAAATGTATAAAAGATTATATTTAATTGATATCTGTAAATACTTAAAACACTAAATTATTTCCTGTTTTTTATGTAGTTTATTTAATTCCTAATTGAAATATATTTCAACATTTTTTATTTTTTGTGATTTGCAGGATTGTTTGCCATAGATATACAGCTTGTATTATCTTCATGAAACTTGGCTTTGTTAGTTCAATATGCGTACTTTTTAAAAGAGACTTTAACCATTTTACCTCACGCACGCTTTCAAAAACAGCCATATATTCAGCCTCAGTCGAAGATGTTGCGACTGTATGCTGACGTTTAGAATTCCACGAAATTGTACATGAATCAAATGCTTTAAATAAATAACCAGCAGTGCTCTTTCTGTCAATCTCACAATTTGCCCAATCAGAGTCTGCGTAGCCAAATAGTATGTTAATTTTAATTTTATAGTCCCTTGTATGTACCTTATCTTTTTTAAATTTTTCCACAACTCTTCACTATTTCTATTTTGAAAACTACACAGATCAGGTCGAGTACACACCATTACATACATCTAAAAACCAATTAAATTTCTACAAGGTGCATTTGTATTACTTTCCTGGTTCAATGCTTGAAAATTCAGCTTTGGTTGTAATGGGGTGTCCACCGGGTGGCAGTCTATCATTTTAAATTTATTTCAAATTAACTTTAAATAGTGGCTTTGATCTATAGTTAAAGTAGTATCACAAGTTCTTTCAATTTTGATGCCTAAGAAGAGCTTTACTGATTTTTAAATCTTGCATTTTAAAATGATTCTTAAAAAAAATTGTTTTGTATACAATAACGTGTCTGTAATTTTAGTACTAATTGAAACATCATCTACATGCAAAACAATGTAGATATTTTTAAAGATATCATTTTTATTCAAGATATATAGGCATGGATCAACTGAAGAATTTTAAATCAAATTCAAATCTTTCATACCAGCATCTAGAGGACTGCTTTAATCCATATAAAGATTTTAGTAATTTACATACTTCGTCTTCCTTTGCTTTTACACCTTCAGGAAGATTCATATAGATTTCTTCTTTCAAAATTCTATTGAGGAATGCCGTTTTGACATCCATATAGTGTACTTGCAGTTGATATTGATTTGAAAATGCTAGGATAACCTAAATGTAGTCATTCTCGCTACTGGCGCCAAAGTTTCATTATAGTCAGATAAGTATTCTTGACTAAAACCTTTTGCTACCAAACGAGCTTTATATCTACTGGGGTTTCCTAGCTCATCATTTTTTTATAATAAATACCCATTTGCACTGTACTATATTTTTATTTGCTGGTTTATTTACTAAGTGATTTCATTTTCATCACTTTTTCTAACTAATTTTGTGGGTCTTGTTTGTTTAAAACTAATTTCGTCGAAAATTATATCTCGAACAGTAATAAATTTTTCATTTTCAACGTCCCACAATCTATACCCACTTGAACTCATATCCCGTCAAAATAGATTTAAAAGATTTTGCATCCAATTTGGTCTTTTTATTTTTGTTATGAACGTAAGCTGTCGATCCAAAAATTTTAAGACCTTCTAATCTAGGCTTTTTATTATACCATAGTATGGTGTTTTGTTAATCTGCAACGATTTATTTGGTATTAAATTTGTTATATAAGTAGCTGCTTCGCCTCAAAAAGATTTATCGAGGTCAGCAGTAACCAACATTGCGTGCTTTTTCAACAAGGATACGATTCATGCGCTCCACTACACCATTTTGTCGAGGATTATGAGCCACAGTGAGATGATAACTTATCCCTTTTTCGATTCAAAATTCTTGATAATCTTTTGATAAATATTCTTCCGCACCATTATCACAATATAGTTTTGACATTTTGACATTAAAATGTGCTTCACTTTTTGCTACGAAATCTTTAAAAACAGATAAAAGCTCTGATTTGTATGTTATCAGGTACGTGACTGTGTAATGGGTGTATTCATCAATAAAATTAACAAAATAATTTGTATTGTTTATAGTAGTTGGTGAAATAGGACCACATACATCAGTGTGTTTGATAAATAATGGTCTTTCAATATAACTTTTATCTTTAGTTTTAGACAAACGGAGACGCGTTTGTTCAGCATAAATAAAAGCTTCACACAGCGTATTTTCTGGATTAATATTTGCAATATTAGTAATGTCGTCGACCAAATTAAATTTCTTAAGTTTTGAAAACTTTGCAAATCTTGTATGACCTAGGCGTTGGTCCCATAATTTATAATATTCTTGCTGTTAACTAATATTTGCAATTATATCAGAAATTTTCAGGTGTACATAATATAACCCATTTGAGGGCTTACCTGTTAAAATCAATTCGTTGGTGTGATTTTGTACTTTAGCACCATCCTTATCAAAAATGACAGACATGCCAGCCTTCTGGATTCTTCTAACAGACATCAGGTTGTAAAGAATTTCCCAACTGTATAACACATTGTCCAATCTTCCACCAATTTTAAGATTGGTGGTTATTTGGATTGAACCTCTTTTTGTAGCATAAATAGCAACACCACTTTTAGCTACAGAAATTCAAAAACATTTTGTGTATTTATTACGTGATCAGATCCGCCTGAATCAAGCACAAAACTAATTTCGCCTTCTGAATTATTTAAGATTAAAGAATAATTCATCATGAAAGCAAAACTTGTACTTGCCGAACTATGACTTTGAGCACTTTGAGCTGCATGATTGCCACTTCCACCAATGATTTTTTTGCGGTAAAAACAATCTTTTTTCTCGTGGTTTCTACGGCCACAAAAATCACATTTTATGTTGGAAACTTTAAAAGAATTTGTTTTATTAAAGAAATTTGTTTTGTTTAAATTTATTTTTGTTTTTAAAGTTAGGTTTTTGCATTTTTATACTTTACAATTTTTATTTTGTTTGTTGTTGGATTTGTTTTATCAGTATAAAGTTTTTATTACTTACTTACCGGCAAGCTTTCTTATCATGGTTAGGTATTGGGCGAAATTACACACCCGTGGATTTTTGTAATAAATTGCACATTATATTAAATTTTCGCATTAAATCAACGGAAAATACATTGTCCAAAAAAAATATTATAAAAATT
The DNA here is from genome assembly GCA_963921995.1 of Oxystoma pomonae. Classification (NCBI taxonomy): domain Eukaryota; kingdom Metazoa; phylum Arthropoda; class Insecta; order Coleoptera; family Brentidae; genus Oxystoma; species Oxystoma pomonae. The sequence continues at coordinate 54,750,067 of OY998170.1, read as the reverse complement.
ATAGGCTCACAAAATAAATACATAACAAAATCAATGGTTATAAAGTTCCTGCAATGTCAACGTTCCCTTTACTACAATATAGCAAAGAAAAATAAATTTAATTCATAGTCTAACTTTAAATCGCTTACATTAGTCCAGGAGCCACCAGCAATTTTTATAGCAGCTAAACTTTATCACTAAAAGTACATTTTCAAACACTTACATTTTGAGTCAACTGTCACTTGGTAGAGAATTTAAAACTGTTATTTATCTCACTACTTGAATTTAAGGTTTTGGTCTTTTTGTTCTAACTGAACTACTTGTTGTTCAAACTAATGCTCAACTCAGACCTAATTTTAATTGCCAGACCCTGCCTTTTTATATTAATTTATTAGTTACGTCAGTCGTCAATAACCTCGCATTCTTTAGATTTTGGGGTAAAGTTGGTGAACTATATCAGGGTCAAATAATCGTCATCATCCTGTTTGTGAGCTACTTTGGACATGAAATTGTTCAAATTCCTTTCAAGCGAGCAAAACTGTTCTACGGCAAATACGAAAACTAAAATCTAGATCGAGGTCTTTTTGCTGTGAATAACCTCCGGTAGATAGATGCTCGCGCATGATGACCCTGAATCCCAACTAACGCAATTTTAGAATACGGTTTGAGATCTTGTTTGAATTTTACTTGAGTTTTATAATTGTGAAAAAGTTTTTGGTGAATACAGAAGTCAAGTTTAATGTGGTGGTGTCTTGGTCTATGAGTGATGTCAGTGGGTAAGTTATTGGTTTGATAAATATTTTCAAAAGGATTGGATTAAGGGATAAAAAAATGTGTAGTTATTTATTTCCGATTTTTGTAAAATTAATTTAATCAGTATAAATAATATTTGGGCTTCTTTGAAAAAAAGAAAAATATTTGTTTTTTATTTTAAAATTTTATTTTTGTTTCCACTGCATTATTTATTTCAGGCCACAGAAAAACAAGAAGATTTATTCAGTCAAATTATTTTGAATTTATTAAATTTTTTTTCTTAATTTACTTGAATCTAAAAAGAACTGATATGATTTAGTATATAACTTTAACCCTTGATGAACACAAATATGTGCATATATATATTATATATTTTTGTTTTGTATATTTTGGTTTTTGTGGTTTCCTAAAGCGGTCCAACGTCGGCGATTGACGAAGGTCCGTCGGTGGTAGCTTAAAGCGGCCCGACAATGTCAAACCACAAAGGTCCGATAATGGGTGGATAATAATAATAATAATAAGGCCCCACATCGGCCTCTCAAAGCGGGCCGACTTCGGTGATTGACGAAGGTCCGTCGGTGGTTGCTTGACATGATCCGACACATAGACAAACTACTTGTAGTTTAGACCTTTTTCTCTCCTATGTATAATTATTTGGGGGTCTAGCAATTTTCTTTTAATAGATGGCGATAGTAGTAAAAAAATTCTAAATTTGTCATATCTCTCCCTTACGGAAGCCCGTTGCTCTTGGGCCACTTTCTCACTTCAGCTTAAGTTCTAAGTTTAACTTAACTAAGATAAGTAGCTTGCTGGTGCTGTCAAAGTGTCCCTTAAGGGAAACATTGTTGGCGTAAAGCTAAGTGGAAGAATTTTGAGACTTAAGTTAAACTTGGCTAAATTTTTTCAAGTTTTTGAGACCTTTTTGCTTTTACTATTATCTTAAAACATATTTTTCGGCTTTTGACAGTGTTTTTAAGCAATTGTTGTGTTTTTTTAGGTGTAAAAATAATTTAAAAAAATTTCTAACCTCAGAAATTGTTTTACAAGATTTATCAAAATAAGACTCAGCAAATACCTCTATTTATATTAATCGGTGCAGATAGTTTTTTAACATGATATTTAAAACAAGAACTTGTTTTTGTTGTATTATTATTATAACAAAATATAGTGAAAACCCAAAGGGTGAACAAATCAACTTTTGTACACCGCCTTCATACTCTAGGCCCTACCAAGTCCTGTCAGGACTCAAATGGACCCAAATTATAGGCCGGGACCTCAGAATAATAACTAAAGAGCCGAGACACTGAAAAAAGTGTCATATTTTTTGTAAATCTTCTACCATCTTGAATTTTAAAGAAATGCCATTATTGACACTTGTTCTGGAAACTATAAAGTATAATATATGTTCAGTTGTGTATTTTTTTTTATCAGAAAATTGGTTTTAAAGTTATGACAATTCAAAAAGTCTAATTTTTGGTTGCTATATTAAGGAGCTTTTGGTCAGCATACCAAAATAAGAACCTTTGTGTTCGTCATTGTTTGACAAGTTCTCAAAACAGAGTGATTTCGGTTTATTTTCCTAACTCTTTCTAAGCTTTTACATATAAAGCAATGTATTTTGCATCTTCCTTTATAAAAAAAATTACAATTTTAAGCTTTCTTTTCGCAACATACATAAACAAAATAAATATTTACTGCTGTCAATCCACATCAAAATTTTTGTCTTCTGGCGAATTTTGCAAAAAAGTTTAAAATTGATTTTTGATTAAGGAAGATGCATAATATATTGTTTTATGGGTAAGCGTAGAATTAGTTACAAATATAAACCGAAATGACTTTATTCTTGACAGGTTTTCAAATCACAATAACAACAAGGGTTGTTATTTTTGTATGCTAGTAAAAAACTCCCTATTTTCACTGTTATTTAGTGGTTACTTATTTAGGTTTTGTATATAAAATACTTTGTTTTAGAACTAAAAAACAAATAAGATAAAGATTTTCTTAAAACAAACTAATTTTTATTTTGTTTTTTTTTTATCATGTTTGATTTATTTTTTATTGCCTACCAGAACATCTTAAAAACTAATAAATTCTGCCCCCATAAAATATCAAGATTTTTCTTCTGTCTGTCAAAGGGGCCAGAATTTATTACTGACAACTGTACCTATTTATAGTGGTAATTTCAAAAAAAAAACTAAAATTTAAGATAGGTAATTCTTTCTACTAAATTATAAAATAAAAAAACATAATAAAAGGAACTAACATAATCAACAAAAATAAAATTCATTTAACATTAAATGTCAAACTTGGGGATAAAGCACTACCATTTTAGTGGCCTTCTCCTGACTTTTCTCTGCCATATTGACATAAAATTAATGCATTTTCTATCACTTTGTCCTGGTCTTTGCATTTTTTTTAGTAGATAGGGAAGTCGTTTGAAAGAACTTTCTAAAAAATAAAAAGGCAAATAAATAATGCAAAGAGTTCTTGGAATTTTTTAAAAAAATTGCTCTTTAAATGATGAATCAGGATTGATTGATCTATGCAAAATCTTGTGTTAGTACCTTTTTTGTAGTTCCAGATGATGCAGCTTTACCATAAGTTATTCTTATTTAGTATGTACCTTTTCTATGAAGATGATCATCTTGCCTCCTTATCTGCAATCTAAAACAAAGGAAAACAATATTTTGAAACATTTCTTTGTTTTCCAAAGAATTATGACATAACAGTTTTAAAAAGAATAGAAAATTAGTTGGACACCCAGTTTTAATTATAACGAAAGTAGGTACCTACAACACCATGGTGTCCACAGCATTTCTCAAAAATCTCTGACTTTCCACGACCAACTTACTACCTCCTGCTAGATTGGTTCACCTCTTGGGGCCAACCCATTAATAAAACAGAAACTTATTATCTAACTACAGGCTTTATAGAAACTTACCAATGGACAGAATCCAAATCACCTATCTCCTGTCTTTCTGCAGGTCTTGGGGATGGTGAATCGGGAACCCCTGGTGAATCTCCTCTGCTTCCAACATTAATTGACAGTAGATAAAAATTTGGGCTCTCGCTTTTTTCCAAATCGTCCGTTTTTTACATTTCAATTTTTGGAAACCACAAAAAAATAAACAAAAAATTTGACAATTGACACTGATATTCAGGACTGCATCCAAAAATCACAAAAAATGCGACGCTGCCAATTGTAATTTATTGCATCAGTAGTGTAGTAGTGGAGGTTCTGGACCAATTGGTAACATGCCATCCACTTCTCCGAAGTGGATGACCAGTTTGCTGAAGAAGTGGTGTCCAGTCCCGAAGAAGTGGTCAACCCAAGGTCATTCTGCAAGAAGTGATCACCAATGACGTCACTTGACCAGTGGATGTTGAAATTCCAATGACGTCACTTGGCCAGTGGCTGTTGAAGATGTCCAAGAGGGTTGCAAGGGGGTTGCAAGGGAATGCCATAAAGGCTTGTGTGAATAGGGGATGTGATCACGTGACTTATGTTCTACAGAGTGAGTTGGGGTTTATACAGGGTGCTCTAGTGACATGCACCTGTCATTTGTGCTCTCTAGCCAAGCCATCAAGTGCCACAAGGTCTTAGACTACTTAGCGTTAACGTATGCCTGCTGAAATTCTCTAATAGTTGAAACTTCCTAATATTCCTAATATTCTCGGTAACAAGTGCCAAAGTATAGAGTAGAAAATGACGCACACCTGTAGCATTGGGGCCTTATTATTTCAAGAGTGTCAAAGGGGCACTATTTGAAAAATGTCGAGATGAGAGAGATTGCTATCAGCCGGTGTACCGAAGGTACTTTTTCCGCTATGTGCGCACGTTTTTCTCCTATGGTTTCTGTAAAAGACTAATTTTGGTTTGCTGCGCAGGGGACAAAAGACCTTAGTAGTTTTCTGCGAATATCTCGAGTTGTAAGTGATCGATTTGAAAAATTCTTTTTTTACTGGATTTCTGTGTTCCAATGCTATTTATTCTTAGAGAGATGGGGAAGCCAAAAGGGCCTTAAGTGGTGAAAGAAAGACCTTGGTAGTTTTCTGCGAATATCTCGAGATCTAAGTGATCGATTTGAAAAATTATTTTTTTTACTGGATTTCTGTGTTGCAATGCTATTTATTCTTAGAGAGATGGAGAAGCCAAAAGACAAAAGAGCATTATTGTGCTTGACCTTAGTAATTTTCTGCGAATATCTAAGTGATCGATTTGCAAAATTCTTTTTTGGTTAGATTGCTGTATTGTAATGCTATTTATTCTTAGAGAGATGGAGAAGCCAAAATGGTATTATTGTGCTTGACCTTGGTAGTTTTTGCCGGATATTTCGCGTTATAGCGATGGGATTTAAAAAATGTTAGTGTTACGCAGCTGTGCAGCTCGAGTTAAAAGGCTTTTATTTTTACGGTAAATAATATTATTATATGGATTTTAAAATGATCAAAATGTGTGCTTTTGTGAAGACAAAATCGAGTATACTCAAGATAACCCATGACCCTGTTTATCAAGAATTTAAAATAACATGTTTACGTAAAGCTTACTAATGAGCTAATTTGGAACAAAGACGGATAACCTATGAACTTGTTTTTCATAAATTTATCATGATGTTTTAAAATGCGACAAAAAATAGAAACTAAATGGGATACGAGGGTGATTTAAATAAAACAAGACACTTTTTTTTAATTATATTTTAATGTTAACCCACTTCATCTACACCATCATATTTACAAACCGTGTTATGAATATATGTCTTCGCAAATTCCTGATAGTTGGGATAACTTTTTGTGTACAACAGCACGGCATCTACAAAGTCAAGCTTCCATTCATTTGGTAGTATAGAATAAATGTGTGTAAATTTTTCCTCAATAACATGTTTACAGGTTTGAATACTGAAACAAATCCAGCCTCTGAGCCAATTTTTCCATAATCTTCTTGTTCCAAGAGGTCATCGAGTTCCCAATAAATTTTATTTAACCAATAATTTTCTATCTGCTGAGAGTTTTCCATAATATTAGAATGTTTTTTTTAATGATTATTATTATTGAATTCAAATTGTCCTTTTCCAGTCGTCTTTCTTTTATGTATTTTTTTTAGGATTTTTTCCTAAACTTGAATTTCGACAAATATCACACGTGTATGAAGCTATGCTATTGCCTGGGCTAATTTTTACCAAGTCGAGTCTCTGACACTTTTCACACCGAAGGGAGTGATATACTTGTGGAACATTGGCATTGCTTCTCATTTCTAAAGAAAAGCAGCAGACGTGTGTTCTACAGCGCTTTAGAACTACAACTGAAATGATTTGAATTATTAAGAAGCTTTTTACCATAATGCAACCAAGGAAAACTAATTGGTTGGTTTTGTTCTGTCAAATGTAGAATTATTATTATTATGAAAGTCTCTGTTTAAAACACGTTCATCAGTAAGACTTTAAACACTAAAGCATAAAGAAGTAAGAGAAAATGCCAATACCTGTAAAATATATATGTCCTAAATGTAAAGGGAAAACTGGTTTACAAAACTATTACTGTATACCATGCACATGGGATCGAGATATTACTAAACCTGGTGGATGGAAGCACACGCCCCCCAAATACTTTAGAAACCCAAAAAATGGTGAAAAAACTAAAAAATAAGTAATGCTATGTAATCTTGCATAATAATAGGTAATAAAAGACAGTTTTTTATTTTTATTTTATAATATATTTTTTAAATTAATTTTAAACAACATTAGATTTATCTATCCAACTGTTATGTTTACTATCTAATCCTAACCATTTAACAAACACTTTATTTTTAGAGCGTTTTAAGATTTTTTCCACCAGGTAGACATCAGGATACGTTACTTTTTGCAGCTGAAGTTCATAAAATCCACCCTTAATTTCATTTTTCTTGTCATCTTCCAATATGTATGTGATGGGATTCGTAAGCTGAATTTTCTTTATAGTAAAGATTTCCGTCGACCAATTAGGCATGTACATTTTATCAAACACACCACGAATTTTTGAAATGCGCACATGATCTCCAATGATATATTTAGGTTTAAAAGTCATTTTTATATGACTATAGGCGGTATTTAACAACATTTGTTCATGTTTTTTCTTCACCTCGACAGGTTTCATGCCGATTGTGCGATGCTTTTGATTATTATATGCATTTACTATTTTAGATAGTAAATCCAACCACTTGTAGGACCCTTGGTAATTAAATTCTTTCCACATTAAATTTTTTAGTGTTCTGTTTACTCTTTCCACTATTTGTGCTTTTTTTTCGCTATAAGAGCTGTAGTGTTTTACTTTAAATTTTTTTAACACTTTTTACATGGAAGAATTATAAAATTCTTTACCTAAATCGGTTTGAAGATGTATGGGGGCTTGCACCTTAAAAACTTTTTCCATAGCCTGAGATACTTCATGCCCCGTTTTGGTTTTTAAAGGGAAAGCCCAAACGTACTTTGAAAAACAGTTAATTACAACCAAAATATACTTGAATCCCTTATTTTCAGAAGCGTATGGTATCATTTCTACGAGGTCCGCTTGAAATAAATCATTTAATGATTTTAGTATTACTCTGCGTCGGGTGAAATTTTTCCTAGCCGGTTTATGTATCTCATTAACAACCTGACGTTTGACATCTGTAATAAAGTTAACCATCTTTTTTACTCGATAATATCAGCTTCCCTTAGCTCTTCAATAATAGAATTAATTTCGTTTCTGTGACCCGTGTGGCCTGCTGTCTGAGATGCAAATAATAAACGCAAGCGCTCGACAAGTTCATTTGGATCATCCCAATATATGTATTCCATAAGGTTGTTTGAAAACTCCATTTCCATCCCTGTTTGACCACCCCGTTTTTTAAATAGTTTTTTAAACTTCTCTGAATCACTGTCCGTTACGATATCCCCTGTAGATTTAAAATTTGTTCTATTCGCATTAGTTCTGGTAATGATATCTCTAAAAGCATCCGCGTCATATTTTGTGTATGTCTGGGGCATATTTCTTTGAAATAACAACTTATACAATCCAGGAGTACCTTTATAACTTAGGTCCTTAATCACCAAATTAGATGCATCAAAATTTATTTTTGAGTCACCAATATAGAAGTTATCAATTTCATCTCGTCTAACTTGAAATTTTGAAAGGGTTTTAGGGTCCATGGTTAATGGGTTTGTTAAGGGATCCTCCATAAAGTCTCTAATATATCGAGGAGGTAAAGGATCAAACTGATTATAGAAATCCTGTAAGGATTTATTCAAGAGTTTTTGTCTTTGCTCCTCCTCATATTCACGCTGTTTTTCATCTTCTCCTATTATATGGCTCTGAGTGATGTCTTTTAGTAGAGATTTTCTCAAATTATAACTGGGCCCAGGATGTTCTTTTGGAATTTTTCCAGCACTTTGAGAAAAATCAAGCTGTTTTCTGGAGCGTTTTGAGGGGGTGATTGGTTCTGAACTGCGAGGGGTTGATTTAAATAGCTCTAATACAGGTGTGTATTTAGGGATTTTTTCTTCCTCCTCCTCCTCCTCTTCCTCCTCCTCTTTTTCCTCTTCCTCCTCCTTCTCTTTTTTTATAGTTTAAAGAGTTTGTAGTTTTTTCTGTGAAGCTTTATTTTTTTCCTCATTTTTTAAACTGCTCTCAATGTTCTCCAAATGTTTTGTAATCGGTAGAAATAGGTTAGCGTGTGAAATTTGTCCTTGTTTTAATAAATTTAGCTTTTCTCGTATAATTTTTCTTTTTGAAATTAATTTTTTCTTCAATTTCTTTTCACCGGAAAGAGCCTCCGATGTTTATGTTATCTGTTTGAGTAAACAATAGCAAATAAAATAAAAAGCTTTCCACTGTTATAGATATATGAAATTATCGAACCTGTTACGATATCTGCCTTCATCAATTTTGCTATCCTTGAAGACAGTTAAAAAGTCATAGGGATTTTTCCAGCAGTATGAACATATGTTTTTAAATTCGTCAAATGTCATATCAGTACCCACATGGTCTGTGTAAACATGTTTTAAATTGAAATCATCCTGTTTAAATAATATTAAAACGTTAGCGTTATCCCTTAACAAGTGTTTTGGAATCTTTGCATATGTCTGAGAGAGGTAGAAACAATCAATGTTATTATGTCGACCCATGCTAAAGTAAACGTATCACGTTTTGTTTATCACAGGCCACGTCATCAAATATAAACACTGAATATGGTTTTGCCTGAGACGGGGCTATAATGCTTTCTCCGCTGTTAAAAGCATAGTATCCTACCCCTTTAAGAGGTTTCAGAATATCTTCGAGATATAAATATTTCGGTTGATAAAGACTTTTTGAATACAGGTAGACGTTTTCAAATCTCAACCCATTTGAGTGTTCTAAAAAACTAAGCATAACGTTGGTTTTTCCGCAGTTGGATGGTCCTACTATAAGACACCGAATAGAAGATGGTAGCAAGAAACCATGCCTAGATTGAATTTTTGCGTTAACATCATGATTGTTCACATTTAAACGAACTTTTTGTCTTACAACTTTTTACATTTTTCAAAAGAAACATGTCATTTCAACTCAACCATCAAGAACCTAATGCATAAAAATGTAATCACTTATATTTTTATTCAGTTTTAGTTATAACATTGAAATATGAAGTACTATGGTATTCCACGGTATGAAGGCAATGGGGTGTTAAATACTTTGATAAATAAACTGCCCTTTGAGCTACATTTACCAGGGTTTAGTTTTTGTGGTCCTGGAACTAAGCTACAAGAGCGTTTAGCTAGGGGAGATAAGGGCATTAATCAGTTGGATGAAGCCTGTAAAGAACACGACATCTCCTATTCAAATTACAAGGACTTAAACAATCGACACATAGCCGATAGGATATTAATAAGGAAAGCTTTACAGAGAACGCATGCATCCGATGCAAATTGGAAGGAAAAGTTGGCTTCCATGGGTGTAGCCGCAGCTATGAATACCAAACTTAAATTAGGCATGGGGTCAAAACGTAAGTAAATTTGTTTTATATATATATATTTATATATATATATATAATTCTTAGTGGATATAATTTTCTTTTCATTCACACCCAAACCGTGGTATAAGACACACCGTTAAATTTCAAAAAAAAAAAATGTCTAACAGTTTATCTAAATATAAAAAAAGAGAAAAATAAGAAGAGAAGGCAAACTAAGAAAAAACTGAAACACATTAGAAAAACAGTGGGTTTCAGGGAGGTGGTAAGAAATATAAAGGAAAATCTAACACATCACAAGCCCCAGGATTTTGGTAATGCAGTAAAACTTGCACTAAAGACAACACAAAAGAATAAAGGTAAAATACGACCAGCAAGAGTCATAAAAATCCCAAAGAATGGGGGGTTTGTTACCAATTTTACCAATCATGGCTGCATTAAGCGCCTTGGGAGCCCTGAGCGGAGGAGCAGCAGGTGTGGCCAAAGCTGTAAATGATGCCAAGGCTGCCAATCAACAACTTGATGAAGCACGACGTCACAATCAAACAATGGAGTCGATAGCCATAGGCAAAGGACTGTTTCTAAAACCCTATAAAACAGGATTGGGCCTTTTTTTAGGCAAAAGCAAGTGTCCACTAAAAAAGACTTAGATTTATTTAAAAAACCATTACCAATTAGACTACCAGACATTGCCTTATCTAACATGGACTTGGAAAAATATGCAAAATTACTTAAAATTAAAAATTTTAGAGGTGTTTATATAAAAAATGAATTACCATTAAAAATACACAAGTTCGAGTCGGTTATAATTAATTTGGATAACAGCACCGGCCCAGGAACGCACTGGACTACATATAAGAAAAGTGGAAAAAATGTACATTATTTTGACAGTTTTGGTAACCTGAAACCACCTGTGGAGGTTGTAAAATACTTCAAGTCTAATGCTGATGTTAAAATATACTATAACCATAACCCCTATCAGACCTATAATTCTGTAAACTGTGGACATGTATGATCAAAATTTCTGTTTTTTACTCTAAAATAAAAAATAAATGTATAGAATAAAGTGACTATTGTTTTATTTATAAGCGAACCTTCAAAGTGTAAAGATCATGTCTTTTACTTTTATACTGTCAGGTAAAACGTCACCCTCTTCACCATACCTTTCAACGAGTATTTATCCCCCTATAGTTTTGGATGATAAAAAGCAGTATGATTTGGGGCTTTTGAATTTCGAATGCTACAACTCTATACCAAACGTAGACAGCTCTAATAATATTTTCTGTTATAATAACACAAAAATCATTAAGATTCCAGAAGGGTCCTACGAGATAGAGGATATAAACAATTTTTTACAAAAATTCTCAAAGGAAAATTTGAAAGAAGACCAATTTGAAATAAGCATAGCTGCTAACCGCAATACCTTACAGTGCGAAATTTTCTGCAATAAAAAGATTAATTTTGAGAAGAAAAATTCCATCGGGCAATTACTAGGATTTAGTGGACGGACTCTTCAACCGGACAAGAAGCATATATCTAAAATACCCGTCGACATATTTAAGGTGAACGCCATCTGTGTGGAATGTAATCTAACTATAAATTCCTATAATAATGAAAATCCTGTTCATATACTACACATGTTTTACCCCAATGTTGAACCGGGGTTTAAAATAGTAGAGAAGCCGTTAAATGTCATTTATCTACCAATCAACACGCACTATATTGATGAAATTCTACTTAAAATAACAGACCAGGACGGTAAACCAATCAATTTTCGTGGAGAGCTGATCACGGTTAGACTGCATCTAAGACAATTTTAAAATGGTGTTTTTATATAATCATGATTCGTTTAGTGCCCCTTATGACAAACTGTTCATGGGTGAGGAAGTGGGTTATAAGAAGATATCATACCGTGAAAAACAATTTAGTCGCAGAGAGATAGTGAAAGAGCTAACACCGCAAAGTAAAACAATTTTAACCTATTTGGGATTTAAATTAAAAAAGCAGCATTCATCATAGGAAAAAAACTAAGAAAATTTTGGTATAATTTAAGACTACGTGTAAGCTGTAACCTAAGAACATTATTTTTATCACTAAGGTGTAGTTTAAGGTGTTTTTCTACAACAACAACAACAATAACAAAATGAGTCGTAATATTCTAAAAGTGACTGAAAATGTGATTTTGGACGATTCTATAGTGAGCAATCAACTACATACCCATCAGCCTTACGCTTCCACAACGCTAAACAACAACGACGAAATTAGAATTCCAATACAAACTCAAGACCTCTATACCTTGCCTAGCCAAAGTGTTCTTCACCTTGAGGGTAAGGTACTAAAAGATGATAATACTGCCAGCACAAATGTGCACTTTGTAAACAACGGTTTGGCACACCTGTTCGATGAGATTCGTTACGAGTTGGGAGGGGTGATTGTGGACCGTGTGAGAAATCCTGGTATTACATCAACAATGAAGGGTTACTGCTCATTTAAGGAGAGTGATAATAATGCTCTTTTAAACGCCGGCTGGTTAGTTAAAGACAATCCAGCACTTTTAGATGGTTCTGGTAATTTTAACACATGTTTACCACTTAAAGCCATTATGGGTGTATTTGAAGACCATCACAAAATTATTTTAAACGTGCGCCAAGAACTGGTACTAATAAGAAGCAACTCTGACTTGAACGCTCTCATTGTTAATGAGGATAAAAAAGAAACCTACAAGGTGGTTTTGAATAAAGTTTTATGGAAAGTGCCCTATGTTAGAGTGTCCGATAATCAAAAAGTAAAACTCTACAATTATCTAGAAGGAGATAGGGACCTTAATCTTGCCTTTAGAAGCTGGGAGCTGCATGAATATCCTCAACTTCAAACCACTACTAGTCACACTTGGGCTGTAAAATCATCGAATCAACTAGAAAAACCGCGGTTTATTATCATCGTAGGTTTATTATCATCGGTTTTCAGACCAATAGAAAAAATATGCTAGATAAAAATATGAGTCGTTTCGATCACTTGCATCTAACAAATCTAAAAGTTTACCTAAACTCTGAGGTTTTCCCCTATGATAATTTAAACCTGGACTTTGATAGCAATCAATATGCCATACTCTATGAAATGTATGCGCAGTTTCAAAAATCCTAATACTATCGCGAGCAGAGCGAACCCTGTCTCTACCCAATAAACTTTAAGAATAATGCTCCACTGATAGTTATCGATTGTTCACGACAGAGTGAAGACGTGCTTAAAGGTGGCGCAGTCGATATCAGAATTGAGTTTGAAACGAAAAAAGCTGTGCCTGAGAAAACTGTAGCATACTGCTTAATACTACACGATCGATTGGTTAAATACAACCCCTTAACCAGCACCGTAAAAGTTGTTTAAAAATGTTTATTTTGGACGTGCAAGGCTTTCAATATAAAGATAGTGACTTTATATGCAAAGAAATTGCTATACTCAACAGCGAGACCAATGAAATTTCTCACCATCTGGTTAATGTACCCATGAAGTCTACCTGGCTCCACGAGGACTTTAGACGTCAAGCCCAATGGAACACAGACAATCTACATGGGTTGGAATGGAACACTTTTGACTTTAGTTATTTACCATTAGAAAATATTACTCATTTTATAAAAAATATTATTCAAAATGAAACAGTTTTTGTTAAAGGAGTGGATAAAAAAATTTGGTTATCTAATTTAATAAGTAATAATGTTGTAGATATGTTCGAATTGGTTTGCCCCAATTTTAAAAAGTTAAAAAGAGCCAATATGAATTTTCACTGTTTTACACATTTCAATAATTTTTTAGGCTGTGCAAAAGAAAATGTATTATTGTTAAATAATTGGTTTAAAAATAAAAAATTTTAATTGTATACAGGTGTTTTATTATTATTGTATTATACAATATATTGTGATTCTTGATCACTATCATTATCTATTATAGAAATTGGTTCCATCACTCTAACATTCAATAAGATGTTTATCTTCCTCTTTCTTTTTGGGGCTGGTGGTTGTGGTAGTAGAGCCTGTCGTGTGGACGTTTCTACCGTATTTACATCCTGCTGATTGAATGTAAACCTCCGACATGCGTCCTCCAAAATTTTTAGTTCATCATTATTCTCCACGTTGACCCTCACATAGCTCACCGGTAGATTTCCCAGCTTCCGTCGAATCATTTCCGATGTGGGAAAGAAATTAAGGTCCACATGGATCTTATCCCCTTTAAGGGATACATTTTGCACCTTATATCTGTAACAAAAATTAAAAATTAGATTAAATAGTTATCTATATTATTAGTATTTTTCCGTTAAATTTACAAAAAGTTATATTTTGTTGCAGGATTAAAAAAACACTTTAGTCCTACGATTGATATACTATTTTATGAACTCTAGGATACGAGAAAACTAAGTTGAAGGAAATAATAGTGAATAATATAAATCGCTCTTTACGTTAAATTTTTACTTTTTTTCCTACTGATTTAAAGATCCATTTTACTTCCCAAAAGCAGGGGTTAAAAGTGTATTTTTATTCCCTATAAAACATTATAAATACACAGTCAGATAAACAAAGTAAAATTTTACATGCTAAATAATTGACAAATTAAAATACTTACTTAAAACTATTCTTCATCACGACGTATACCATTTGGGGTGGACATTCTACCTTGTCTAGGCTTGTTATTATTAATTTCGTTTTCTCGCTTGACATTTTGTTTTTTTATGTTTAGTAGAAAGAAAAGTTCTTTACTGATTTTAAACCTCTGCTTTTGAAATATTTATATGGATTTAAGCAGAGATAAAGCAATGAAAGGTCTTCAATTTTGACCCCAACTACATATATGTTCAACTAAATTAGTATTTAGCATAAAAATCCCATTTTTGCTTGATATAAGACATTTTTTTAAAACTCTCAATACATGTTGTTTTGCAAAATCGTGGGTCACTCATTAGGTCAAACTCGTGTATTTTTTACAGTCTGACTGGTGTCGTTTTAAAATTATCACTCTTGTTATTTTCATAAATTTTCCATATACAAACGCTACAGGGTTACTCTAAATAATAAAAATAGTAACATAACGAGTATCCTATCACTGTGAAATCAGCCTTGCATATTAAAACTTAAAACAGTACTTTTTTTAACACACCCTGTATAGTCCTTACATTGTTTTTTTACATATATTACAACAAGTTTAATATGGTGGTTTTCGAATCCATTAAAAAGATAGAAAAGGTATGGTTAGAAAAAAAGGAGGAATTTAATAACTGGATTAGTTTTATTATAAATTGAATTTCAAATATAAAAACTTGTGTAAATAATAAGAATTTTTTCCAGACTAGAATCGAAATCTAACCACATGACGTAAATTTTATCCCCTTTATTACGTCATCAGCCCAGGTTGATATGATCATGTTTGTGGAAAAAGGCATACGAGGCGGTGTTTCTCAGTGTTCAAACAGATATGCCAAAGCCAACAACAGGTACATGGGTGATTCATACAATCCAAGCAAGGAAACGTCATATTTGATGTATTATGATGTCAACTCGCTTTATGGTACTGCAATGAGTTTACCATTACCATATGGTGGTTTTGAATGGGTTGAAAATGGTCCATGCACTAAGGAAGAAATATGCAACATTTCTGATGACAGTGACATAGGGTACATTTTTGAGACAGATATTTCCTATCCCCCTGAACTATTTGATGTGTATAAAGATCTTCCCGTCTAGAGTCCCACCCAATTCTAAAAGTAAGTTACCCAAGCTAATGAATATAACAAAGAGCGATACATTATTCATTATCGAAACTTGAAACAGGCAATTAGTTTGGGTTTAAAAATTAAAAAAATTCACAGAGTCCTTAAATTTAAACAGTCTCCATGGTTAAAGCCTTATATTGACTTAAACATTCACATGCGTCAACAGAGCAAAAACAGTTTTGAAAAAAACTTTTTCAAATTAATGATTAATTCAGTATTCGGTAAAACCATGGAGAATGTTAGAAAATATAAAGAGGTAAGGTTGGTGACTAAATGGTCTGGACGTTATGGGGCGCGTTCCTACATCTCCAAACCAAACTTTTATAGCTTAACCATATTTGATGAAGATATGGTTATAATTGAAATGTCTAAAAACAAAATTATTTTCAATAAGCCCATTTATATCGGATTTGCAATTTTAGATTTATCAAAAACTTTCGTGTATGATTTTCATTATAATTATATTAAAAAAATGTGTGGAAATAGGGCTAAAATGACATATACAGACACTGACAGTTTAATTTATCATTTACATGTTGACAACATTTATGAAAATATGAAAAATGACATTGACAGATTTGACACATCTGACTACCCACCAGACAACATTTTCAACATGCCCTTAAAAAATAAAAAAGTTTTGGGGCTTATGAAAGATGAAAATAATGGTGCCATTATGACAGAATTTGTAGGTTTGCGCTCCAAAATGTATAGCTTAAAAATTTTGGAAAATGAGGGTGAGTTGATGGGCCATCAAAATAAACCAAGACAGAAAGGTTTTTGTGAACAGGAAATTGAAGAGAGTAGTCATAATTTTAACATTAGTAAAAGGGCTAAGGGTGTAAAAAAGGCTTCACTCAGAAAAATTACATTTAACGACTACCTTGAATGCCTTTTTAAACAAAAAGTCACAGAAGTTCCACAAACTTTAATTAGATCTTATCGACACCAGGTCTACACAGTCAAGCAAAAAAACTCGCGTTGAGTCCTTTTGACGATAAACGTAAATTATTGCCCCACTCCACCGATACTTTGCCTTGGGGATATACAATTAATTAGATTCCTCATAAATTTTTAATCAGTCTACATATTTCGTTCATCTTGTAAGGTTCTGGGCATCTAATAGTCACACTGAGAACTTTTAGAAAATTGAACTTTAAATATATAAGGTAAGTACATAATTATTATCCTTAATACAGGAAAAATAAATTTTAAAAGTATTATTTTTATACACCTAACTACACAGTTTCAATATAGTTTTTTCTTGTTTCAGTCTGATTTAACCATGGAGAGTAAAAAATTACAACAAAATTCACCATCGCCTTCAACTTCAACATATCGAGAAAAAAGAAATTATGGTGAGCAAAGAGAATCAGAACAGCCATCAACTTCAAAATATATGGGAGAAAAAAGAGGTTTTGGTGAACAAGGACAAACAGAAAAACGATTGAAGACTAGTGCAAGACATCAAAGTGTTAAGCAAGATGTATGTGTATATTGTAAAAGAAAGGACTGATTTTGTCATAACTATATGAATTTTGTTAATGTTGGTTCCAGATTTTGCCCTGTTTGCAATAAAATGTTTTGTTTTTGTCAAAAGTCAGTTGAACATCATAAAAATTTAACAGAAATGTGTGAGGCCAAATCTGAATATAAAAAATTATTTTGTTTTGAAGACATGCCCTTAACATAATTTTTTATTTAATAAATATATTTTTTACTAAAAATAAATTTTTGTTTATATTTTAGATCCACAAAGACTGTTTTTTGTCGTAGAAACGTAAACCACAGCTTAAGAATGTGCAAGTTCTGCTTGTTGGAGTTTGCAGTCAAACACGTTGAAACGAGAAATCTGTGTGCCAAATTACTGCTTAAAAATTATGGTTATAAAATGGTATTTCAATAAATCAAAAGATTTACCAATTATTTGTTTTATTTCATCATTATTTTTCGTTTCAATACTGATAGGGGATCAGAGGTCAATTAATTATAATTCAAAAGTAAATCAAAGCAAATAAACATGTTATTTTTTGTCGCTGATAAATTTATGAAAAACAAGTTCATAGGTTATCCGTCTTTGTTCCAAATTAGCTCATTAGTAAGCTTTACGTAAACATGTTATTTTAAATTCTTGATAAACAGGGTCATGGGTTATCTTGAGTATACTCGATTTTGTCTTCACAAAAGCACACATTTTGATCATTTGAAAATCCATATAATAATATTATTTACCGTAAAAATAAAAGCCTTTTAACTCGAGCTGCACAGCTGCGTAACACTAACATTTTTTAAATCCCATCGCTATAACGCGAACTATCCGGCAAAAACTACCAAGGTCAAGCACAATAATACCATTTTGGCTTCTCCATCTCTCTAAGAATAAATAGCATTACAACACAGCAATCTAACCAAAAAAGAATTTTGCAAATCGATCACTTAGATATTCGCAGAAAATTACTAAGGTCAAGCACAATAATGCTCTTTTGGCTTCTCCATCTCTCTAAGAATAAATAGCATTGCAACACAGAAATCCAGTAAAAAAATAATTTTTCAAATCGATTACTTAGATATTCGCAGAAAACTATCAAGGTCTTTCTTTCACCACTTAAGGCCCTTTTGGCTTCCCCATCTCTCTAAGAATAAATAGCATTGGAACACAGAAATCCAGTAAAAAAATAATTTTTCAAATCGATCACTTACAACTCGAGATATTCGCAGAAAACTACTAAGGTCTTTTGTCCCCTGCGCAGCAAACCAAAATTAGTCTTTTACAGAAACCATAGGAGAAAAACGTGCGCACATAGCGGAAAAAGTACCTTTGGTACACCGGCTGATAGCAATCTCTCTCATCTCGACATTTTTCAAATGGTGCCCCTTGACACTCTTGAAATAATAAGGCCCCAATGCTACAGGTGTGCGTCATTTTCTACTCTATACATTGGCACTTGTGACCGAGAATATTAGGAATATTAGGAAGTTTCAACTATTAGAGAATTTCAGCAGGCATACGTTAACGCTAAGTAGTCTAAGACCTTGTGGCACTTGATGGCTTGGCTAGAGAGCACAAATGACAGGTGCATGTCACTAGAGCACCCTGTATAAACCCCAACTCACTCTGTAGAACATAAGTCACGTGATCACATCCCCTATTCACACAAGCCTTTATGGCATTCCCTTGCAACCCCCTTGCAACCCTCTTGGACATCTTCAACAGCCACTGGCCAAGTGACGTCATTGGAATTTCAACAGCCACTGGTCAAGTGACGTCATTGGTGATCACTTCTTGCAGAATGACCTTGGGTTGACCACTTCTTCGGGACTGGACACCACTTCTTCAGCAAACTGGTCATCCACTTCGGAGAATTATATCAGGTCAGGTAATTATGCAGCATACGGTTTTCTGCCATTTTTGATTTTTTTTTTGAAAAATTCTTTATGGGGGCACCTTCTAGGGTCCCTAGGACCTCAAATCCGCCTGCGCTCGATTTTTTTTTAAGAGAAAAAAGGGTGCCCAGGGGGGGTTGTAATGTGTTTTTTTAATTGTTTTGTGTTGGATTAGGTTTGGTTGGGTTGGGTTGGGTTGGGTGGTAGTAAAAAAAAAATTAAAAAAAACAAAAAAAAAACTAACCGGCGCAGACGGATTTGGGGTTCTAGGGACCCTAGAAGGCCCCCATAAAGAATTTTTCAAAAAAAAATCAAAAGTGGCAGAAAACCGTATACTGCATAATTACCATGTGGTCATGCTAAAAGATATTTTTTTCATATATATATTTATGAATAATAATTAGGTAGCTTTTATTTTTTTTCTTAATATTTAGTTTAACTTGTCATTTTTGTACAGACAAATACCTGCAGAAATTGGTATGGACCCAAAAGGCCATCAAACAGCTTATTGATTGTGTAGAAGTAAATGACCAAGAATTTCAAAGCTGTATGAAACAAACCATTTGTTACAAAACAAATAAGTGAGACTTGCCATGAAGTAAGACAACACAATAATATTTCCGGAAACTCCATTAAAACTTGAATATATTATGAACAACTTATTGTTCAAAAAACAGAGATCAACCCCCTGCAATATTCAGCATGGCAAATGGACTAAAAGTTCACTAAAAGTATATTCACTCTGACACAGCCGAAGAAGACAATGGTGATGAAAAAATTAAAAAAAAAAAACAAGAAAATATGGAAAAAGCTGATAAAATATCTGGAAATTTTTTAAAGATATGTAGAGGCTATAGAAAAAGACAAAAATTAAGACTGAATCACATGTTTAAATTTGTAATATTAGCAGTTTTATTAGAATCAGGTTGGTTGACTATCAGTAAGTATTTCTATTTTCAAAGTTCATAAAGTAGACCTCTGTGGTCATAAAAAGGACATTAAATGGATGTATGAAAGAAACCTAGTGATTTGTTTTGTTTATATAGGTAGTTATTGTTGTTGCTTCTTGCCTTAAAAATAAATAAGACAAACATATAACTAAACATTTTTATTGAAACAAAAAAAATATACAGTTAAAATAAAGCTACAAATGGTAAGACAAAATCGCTTGCATGCTTCCATTTTTGTATTGCCATAGCAAAGAATTGAAGAGGTAAGTATCAGTTTGTTTAGTTTAGGACATTAAGGTGCAAGTTTAGTCATCCAGGGTTAAATTATTCATTATAAACTGTCTTTCTGGCACCTTCTTGCCTAGTATCCCCATCAAATGCTATAATTATATGTATTCAACCTAATCTTTCAAATTTATGCGATTCATCATAGAAATATTGTGAAATATACATCCCACAACTATAAATAACACTATTAGAGCTGGTCTGGTTGTTTCTAAGTATTTTAAATGACAACGTCACTGTCCTTTCAGCAAAGCGAAGGCGTGTTCAATATCAACTGATTCAACTTTTTATTAAAGTTTTTTGTCTTTGATTTAAATTACCATTATCTTTAAATCCCACAATCAGATGTTTCTGAAGCACGTATGCAAGATCACCAATAAGGTGTTTGTCATTGAGGAATGCATTTTCCTCCCTAAGTCTTTGTAGGAGATTGGAGTGCTCTAAAAGTCGCATATCATGGCATAATCCAGAGACTCCTACAAATACATCAATAAACATCTCATTACAAATCCCTTAGCAGTAGCACTGAATGGATTTTTTTTTGGTTGTATTATGAGCTGGGATGTGGGGCACAATTTCCACATAGCATCCATCTATGATTCCTATCACACCTAAAAAAGATATAACTAGAACAGAATACAACATTTTAAAAAAATACAGTTTGAATACAAAATACATTCAGAGATACAAGTTGAAGTATAAAATCTCACAATTTCTTTCATTTACAACATTTTAAACTACAGGAAAAAATCCAAGGTAAATTGGCATTTTCGTCACGTAGATAAAATTGTTATTACTAAAGCACACCCAACTAAACTCAAGCTAGACCCACCCAACCCAGCCCAAAATAATTTTCTTTTTTTATTTTTACTTTTGATTTGAACATGTAAAGGGTGTCATATTTAAAAAAGGGAAGTTGCTGTTAATATTTGAAACTTGTAATGACGTTTACTTTTTTACTTTAATATTTTTAACAAATAAATTAAAGAAAGTTGAGAGTAATGAATAATATGACCACATGAGTATTTTTTATGACACATTTTCCATTTTGTGACATTTTTATGAATTTATGACAATTGGGGGCACCCTGAAACCGAGCCTGAAACCATAAATAAAGTAAATGCCATGGTCAAAATGTATTCTTGATTATCTATTTCCACAAAACTGCTTAAATTACTACTTATATTTTAGGGAATAATTGGAAAATGATTTAAACTTTACCTGCTAATCCGTTTATAAGATTAAAAGCAGCAGCTGACAAATTTGAATTTAAAACTCGCCTCCATAACAAGTCAAATCATTTTCATGCAACTCCACATATAGTGGATTTTGTAACTCCAAATCGGTCTGCAACTGACCTAAAATCAATAAGTTGGGTATTAGAGTAAATAAAATTAAATTTTAACATCAGCAATTTAAATTTTATCAGAAAATAGTACCTATTTAATGTCTTGTCTAGCTGCATGTTGAGAGGTCCCTATGAATAAAAATTCAAAGCAAGAAGAGAAGAGAATTTAAAAAAATCTGTAATACAGGGTGTTTTACTGAAATAGTACCTGGTAATTTTTGGGACCTTTAGCATTAAGTTAAGAAAAAAATAATAGAACATTTGGATAGCAAAACTGTTAGGTACATTGTTATACATATTCTATACTCGCATATGAATATCAAAGTAAGTAGCATCAGCATATTTTACCATGATATAATACTGATTGGCATTTTACATGGGCCTCTGACTATACCCACACCTTATAGACTCTAAATAGGCCAAATACCATTTCATTAAAAACAGTTGTTTTTCCAAAAGTACTTGCAGTCCCTCTTTGGGGCCCATGTTCAGGTAAAAGGTAACGTAATTTTTTCAGGAGGAATTCAAGGGTATCAAGGTTCATATATAATAAGGTGACCAACTCCTAAAGGGGCAAAACCGGGACACTCCGGCCATTCAATGTATTGTATATCATGTATTTTTTCTTATATGCACCCCTAATAATATTAAGATGTATTTTCCAAAATACTTATTAAATAAAAATAATTTAAGTAAGGTTTCAATTCAAATTTATAGATGGCAGGGAACATCCGCTTTTTTAATTGCAGTGATTATAAAATTACAAAATACAGTGGTATCAAAACCGGGGCGAACCCAAATTTTGCTGAAAAACCGGGATTATCCGGGACGGATTTTTTCCCCGGGACAAATGGTTAAAAATCGGGACTGTACCGGCCAAACCGGGACGGTTGGTCACCTTATATATAAGCTTTACTAAATCAACTATTACCGTGGTCATAAGCAAAAAAACATTTTTTAAGTAAATTAGTGCCTGGTCCTCTTATTAAAAAATTTAGCAGTTAGTTTACATCTTAAAACATGCATTTTTTCAATTAAACAACTGATTTTTTATCAAAAAGCATGTTTTTGTGTTTTTTTTGTCCAACTCAATTTGTTCAAAAACGTGGGTTATGAGGTGGGTTACTAGGTAGGCATTTACTAATGACAGCAGATTGGGTATTTTAGGTAGTCAAATCCTCAGTCAAACCACTATGATGAAAAAAAAATAAATAAAAAAAAACTTTTCCATGCATGCTAAATGTTACACATTATACCTACTTCCTTTTCTTGTTTGATGGTTATACAATAGGTTTTTTTCAAAATAATATTAGTTTTATTATCACGCTAGTACTTTTTTAGTTGATAAATATAAACACTAGATGCCTGATCAGAGTTCCATAAAGCAAGCAGTCTTAAGACGTATATTGTTGTACATAGAAAAGTGTAAGAAATATGGAGTAAGGAGATATGATTTCTGTGTATTTCTTACTGCTTACTCTATGAAACTCTGAACAAGCCTATAAAGTTATTAAAGATTGTATATTTAAAACTATATATATATATATAAAATATAAACAATAAAGTACAATCCACTAGGTATAAAAAGAATCTTATCTAAACTTATTTAAAACAAATTTGATAAGTAGTCGTGACTGACTAGTTGAGAAAAAAGCCTCGGTTATTAAGTGGGGATGCAGTCTGGTATGGCCGGAATAAAGTAAACTCCTTTTTTGACAGTCAAGCTTTCGAGAACAAAAGAAAAATATATTCTCGAAAGCTTGACTGTCAAAAAAGGAGTTTACTTTATTCCGGCCCATATAAGAATGCATCCTCACTAACTAACCGAGGCTTTTTTAAACTTATTTAAGTACTAGTCCAGCTAATCTACTGATGGCTAAATAAAACCAGTTTATTTAGTTTTTGTCTTATACTTTTTCCTTGCACAGCAGTGCTAAATTTTTTGGCAAGATTAAAAAATCTAATTCTTACATAGCAGCTTACTATGTGCTTAATAAGAATATAGGAATGATTTTCCTCCAGGGGAGGATTATTCTGGAAATGGTCAACAAGTTTTGGAAACATTTGACTTATCATGACCACAAATGATGACTGAAAATTATTTTCTGCTGGTAACTTATCACCTGTAAGTATCATAAGTTTTCGTATAATTTTTTCTGCTTCAAGACATACTCTGATTAGTCCTTGAGAGGGCCGCTTTAAACCTCTTAAAAAACAAAATTCTGTTAGTATACCATCTCTCCATAAATGCAAAAGAATAAAAAGGTCCTAAACAGTAAACCAACCTCTATCCTTTCTGTTAATAGGCTTCTAGTGCCTTATCTCATCATTAACATCTCCAAATGCACCCTCATCTAAACAATCTGGGCAGACATTCTTTTTCACCAGCATTTGAATTACATATCCTGCAATGTAGAATATTTCACTTAGTGGAATAAAAAACTTGGTTAGATCATACTCATTGTCGTGAAGTATCATGGCGTCCAAATCCATTTCATATTTTCTTATCAAAGAGAAGTCTACTGGCTCCAAAGCCTTGTTCGTCTGGTTTGGAACTGACAGTACTACTGTCGAATCAATGACCCTACAGTTTCCTCCTAGACCCAGAGCCTGTTTATTTTTAAAATAAATTCTTCTATGGCTAATGGATCTTTGAAATCTGGATGCTTTAAATTTACTCGAAGATATTTTATAGCGTCAGCAACACTTCGTGATAAAGTCTGAGCAAACAAAGATACCTAAAAATTAAAAAGATGCATTATTTTTTTTGTATTTTTTTTAATAGTCTTTATATGTGACCCTTAAAACGTAAACATATTATTTATAATAAGTTATTAACCTTCATTTTCTGATTTTGAAAGTCCACATGCCTTTTAGAGAGTTTGTTGCCCAAATTTATCGATTCTGTCTCCTGTAACTCGTGCAATTTTTTGATGTATTCCCACTTAATAATCCTTCCATCTGGGTCCTTGAATGAATGCAATGATGCAAGGTTATTCCTAGCTAGTTTTACCATGTGACAGGCATCCAGAATAGCATATATTTTTGATTATCCAATAATAAAACCTGAATTCAGATTTTTCTCGACTTCTGAAAGGTCAAAATTGCAGCCTAAATTTTCAAACATTGCAAAGTTTGCATTAGGACCATCGTACGAAGACGAGCAATAGCTTCATTTATTGAATTTGTCTTTTCTGCTGCACTAAGTGATTTAATCAGAAAGTACCCAATGGGTAACTTCCAAGAGGCTTGATGGCAAACCACATTAATAACCAAAACTTCACTGGCAACATCTATCTATCTATCTAGTATCTACTGAAACTCCAATATCAACATAGCCCCACATTTTTTTTCCATCATATTGAATTTGCTTTTTAAGTGACATTTCGTCAAACATGAGTGCCACAACTAAATCATTCCCACTTTGTTGAGCTTCCTCTCTTTTTTGTTCCAGTACATTAAGTGACAAATCCAAAAAGCCAGGGTCACACTCTACATTGCCAAACCATTTTCTTATTGTTGCTTGCTCAGGCAAAGCAGGTTATTAAGTGGCAAAGCAAGAGCAAATTATTTTCTTACTGCTTCATATGCCTTTGAAGAATAGAACTGCAATATGGCAGCAAAACGCCTCAGAGGTTCAGGATATTTTTCATGAGTGACAGTATCAATATACAGTATCATTCTGAATGTTTTTTAAATACCTGGACATAAAGAGATGTGGTACATCACACTTTGTTTTTAAGTTTTGTTACTTATTTTCTTGCACTGTACAACTGTTCAGTTGAGATTTTTTTAATTGCTCGTTCTTTTTTATCACAAAACTATGCAAACTAGGCGATGTACTAAAAAAAAATAATATTTATTAAATTATAACATTAACTTTTTTATTTTAAATGAAATACCTTGTATGTTTTTAAAATTTAGATGAACCTGTATTCTTAATTCCAAAAAATACAAATAATAGATCAGGTTTATGCTTCACCTTTGGTTTCTAGTAAATTATAAATATTTTCCCATTATAATCTTTGGCTTAATCAAAAATATAAGTTTCAGAATAAATATGACAGTGCAGCATACTAACCTGTAATTGCGAATGGTTTTAATAAATGCCAGCCTCTTCCTCTTGGTACCACTGATGCTGGTTGATGTAAAGCTGCTTTGAATTTCTTCATTTAATCTGAAAAAAGTTTAAAGCAAAATAAAGATAAATATTGTAGTTCAGAAATCAAACACTTTGAATCAATCAATCATTCCTTTTCTTAACAAACTCTTAACAGGTAAATATTAATAAATAAATAAAAATTAGTTTTTAAAAATGTAGCAGTAATATAAAAATTCTATAGGTAAAAATACTAAAAGTAAAATTACTTTAAAAAATGTTGTTTTATATATCATAACAAATACCAGAGAGCAAAAATATGAATATTGAATAATCACAATATTTTATATGCCAACTGATGATTAAAATAACTTATAAAGGGATTCTATGGAAAAGTGAATGTTATCTAAAAATGACTTGTGAATGTTTTCTTATCAACAAATAAAAATTTAATATTATGAAATATAAGACTTATTTTCTTTTTCTTGCAATTCTTTTCAATGTCTTTTCCTTAGAAATGCTCCCTGATGAAGATCCAGATGCATCAGCTATAGTTGCATTTTGTGAAACTTGACTTATGCTTACATCTGAACGCATCAAAGTTGACTTTTGTGATATATCACTGATGCTGGTACTAGGCATACTTAAATTTTGAATTTCTATATCCAAAAGTAAGGATAGCACAGCATTAAATCTAAGCATCTTTGTCTTTTTATCTGATAAGATGTCTTCATCTTTAAAATGCCTGGAGCACACAAATTTGTTTCTTTTTTAGGATTTATTTGAAGTGCCTGAAGCCATAATTGTGATATCGACCTTCCTTTGGAAACCTAAAAAAATATAAAACCCTGTGTTATTAAATTATTCATAAGATGTTTTTAATAAATGTTTAATTACAAAACCAACAATGTTACATTTTTTGGTGGAAAGGATTTTTTTTTGTGAAAAATGCAAACATACTAAAAATTGATTAAAAAAACAAATAAATGTATCTGTTTTTTGCAGTATATTAGCTAGGTAGATACTTACACATATATTTTATTTAAAATTTAGCAATTTTAAACTGTTTGGTTTGTATAATTATATTCATTTCCTCCAATTACTTAATTTACAGTGCCATTTACTTGTCAAATATCAGTCTGCCGTCAGATATACAAAAAAAAAGCTACTTAAAATCTACTTAAAAACTTAAAAAAAAGGTAGCTTTTTTTTCTTGTATTATTATATTTTTAGGACCACTACTTTAATCGTTTTTTGCTTAAAATTTTTTTACTTATATTATGGAATGTTTAACCAATTGCAAATTGGAGATAGGCATCCTGAGGAACAATTTTTGTCTTGTTTTTGATTTAATTGAGCACAAGTATTTTTTATGTATGATCACTGCAGTTTCCAGAATCAGAAAATTTAAATTGTCCAGCTTTTTTTTGTACCAAAACTATTAATGTAAAAGTAAATGAAATGCCCTTGCTCCTAGTTGCACTTTTTTTTCAAAAAAAATAAGTATGCTAAGCACAAAGTATGGTTAAGTGAACCCACAATATTTAACACACACAATAAAAAAAATCTTTTTGTATCAGGCAACTGAGAGGGATTTCACTTTTTTTTATACACTTCGCATGTTTTTGCAAAATGTGAAACAATGCAAAAAATTAAGGATTTTTTTTGAAAGCAGAATGAAAACTAAGAGAAAAAACAGGAAAATATTTAAAATAATGTACAAAAATCAAATTAATGTTCATTATTTGAACCAAAATGTACATATATTGCGGACAGTGAAATTCCTCTTGGAGGCAATTCAATGCATGACAATTTACCCTCATTTCAAAAATAATGTTAATGTTCCTATCAACATGAACAGCAACATCAAGTTTTTAACGGTGAAAAAAGACCTTGTATTTAGGCACATCACATATTTATGAATTTGTTACTCTGCTTGGTACTCAATATAATTAACACATTAAAACTTAAATTAATGGAACCTTAAAGGTCCAGTCGTGGTTCCGTAAAGTACCTAAGAAGTAAGAAATAAAAATTATTAATTTCTTACTGGTAAGCTAAGCTGTGGACTATAAACAACAGCATGTATAGTATGTAGTATATTTTTCCTTGCGTCTTTCTTCTTCTGCTTGATTTACCTCGTAATTTACGGAACAATGAATCCAGCTTTAAGGTCAATTCATGCTCATATCTTAGATCAACAAGCAGTACAAAATATGCAGTTTGCTTACCACATAAAAAATTTGCAAACATTGTCTTGCTTGATCTAAGTTGCGATCATGAACTGAACCTTACACTTACTTGTGAAAAGAAATGTTGACGTCCTCGGTCAGCCTCCTTATCTATTTGCAATTTTTCACTGCACAAGACATATTCTCAAAAATAAAGTTTAGCTTCGCCACAAATACACACAGACCACTTAAGGGTTCTAAAAACTAGCTTTACACAAAAGAAAAAATTATTAAAAACACAAAAACCACGCCGACGAACTCAAAAACAAAACGACAAATAATAAGGTTATGAAGAATGTCAGGCACAGATATTTGACATTAGTGACATAGGTTAGCTCTGCAAAAACAGTGAGTCGACCAATTCCGATCTTTTCATGGCTTAAAATGGCTGCCGCACTTGTGTTCCACCAAAAGTGGATGCGCAGTGGTCGTAGCACGTTTTCGTTCCCTTTATTTTATATGTCTATTAAACACTGAGCAGTACCCTCTCCAGATAGGCCCATCAACTCATACCGATTTAGTGCCCTTTTCTCCACCTTCGCCGCCATTTTCACTCAAAAGTGACAGATAATCCATTAGTTTTCTGTCAAAATGGCGGCGAAGGTGGAGAAAAGGACACTAAAACGATAAGAGCTGATCGGCCTATGTGGAGAGGGTATTGTACTGAGATGTCTTGGGTTACGTTCAGATTACACACCAGATGTCGTCGGGTGATATTTTTGTCACTGTCTATGAACCAACGCATACAAAATCAGCAATATTTGTTGGGCGCATCCCAAGTTCCATCTGAATGCGCCCTTGGTAGCATTTCTTTTCAATGAGGCCAGCCAACACCTTCCATTTTAGTACCCTTTTACACATATGCCGCCACCATTTTTGACACTTTTGACAGTTATTACATTAGTTTTACAGCCACTTGCACCGACATTTTTTTTAATGGTCCTTTAGGCTAAAGGACCTTTAAAGTACCTTTAGCGTATTTTGTGTCTTACACCGACTTTAATGGTCTTTTAAACGTTCTTTAAAGGAGCATTAACTAACTAGCCAAATTTGGTCAATTAACCGATCTTTAAAGCTCAGTTAACTCTTTTGAGGTTAGTTTTGCGACCCATTTTTCATGGTATAGTTTATTTTTGTTCAAAACGCAAAAGAAAATTCATCAAATGTTATTATGGAATATGTAAACATTATTGAAGATGAGCTGGTAGAGAATGCTCTTGAAATATCGGATTTTGTTAATTTTGAGGATCTATTGGAATATCCAGATGTCAGGTAGGTCCCCACAAACAATGAAAGGTGGTAAGGTGTATTTGCTTTATTGGCAATATTGGCAAGTGAATGCCATTGGTTATTTACTACAGTAGTATTATTCGCAAAATTGCGCTATTTTGCCAATGATTATTTACTAGTGCTGATGTATTGGCAAATTTATGTTATTGTGCCAATAACTGAAAAACGTGTTTTACATACCAAGTGCAACGCAATCGTTCCTTTAAAAATTGCATGCATTTCTAAACCACCTTTCCGGTCCGATCAAACGCATTGCCGGATATCGTGTCTTTTGAACGCCGCATTTTTTATGTTTTGCAAGTTTTCTTTTAAAATTGGCTTAAATTTAGTTTGAGTTTCAAGTCACCATGGATGTGGAAGCCGATACTGCGTTAGTACTCATATTCTTTTGTTCTTAAATAAGGTCGGTCTAGAGTCATAGATTAAGGTTGTAGCTCCTTAACGTATGGCCTAGAGTGGACTTAAAAATGTTCAGAACTACCAGTAAAGCGACCAAACATCGTCATTTTTGCTGGGTTTATACAGGCATATAAAAATTAAAATAAAAAATAATAACTTTGAACCGATCAGCACACAGCTTCTGCACACGTATACAAAAGTGAATGACACCAATAGTGGAAATAATTAAACTAAACTCCATCATGCTGTTTTCCTTAATATTATCTGGTAAAAACAAACCAAAAAATGCAAAAAACCCCATTTAAATTACAAAAACAAATGAAAGTGAGGTTATGTGCGCCAAAAAGGCATGCTCAAATCCGTTTTAAGATAAGAATAAATGTTAACAGTTACTCATATTTTTATTTATGCTGTATAAATTCCTACACTGTTCCCCATAAGCTAATTCAACATTTATTTTAATTTTAATTATTTTTTTTTTTAATTTTTATTTTGATTTGCCTGTATGAACCCAGCATTAAATCGTGATCTAAACGCCACTTTACAAGAAAATCAAAGGTCATATCATGATCTACAATGCTTAAGCGATACTGACACTGATAATTTACAAATTTCTTTTGTAATCGAGCAAAACCTTTCTCAACTAAAAAGCCAGTTAACTTCTACCTGTGTTCAGACTTCAGTGCCATTTAGCCTACTGTTGCCGCTATTTTTATAACCAAATTGACAGGTAAAACATGAATTTTCTCTCAGTTGGGTGTCACTATGGCCTCTATAGTAGGCTAAAGGATACTATATCAAAAAAGAGTTAACTGGCTTTTTAGTTGAAGTGTTGGATCGAGCCATCTAAAGATTCATCAGTCTACGTCCAAGTCATTTTCTAACACTGAAATTTCTCTTGCTGACCCAGAGAATGATGACCCTTAAATTTCTTGTGAAACCGAGCTATCTTTAGTTAATATCTTAAAATCTTTTTAAAAATTAATTTGAAAAAACTCGCCTGGTACTATTTTTTTATTTTAACGTAAATTTGCCAATAAAACAACTAGATTGAAGTTTTTAATTTTTTTGTTTTTGAGAAACTGATATTTTGTCACTTTTTAAGCAAAAAGGGCTACTTTTTCCTAAAATAAAATACTGGTTTATCCAAAAAAAATTATTTACAGCTATACTTACCACAATTTAAACTTTTTTAGATTCTGTAAAAAAATCCTTTAAGAAGTCAACCAACTTTTCCTCATTCTGTCGTTGAAGATGCTATTAAGGCTTGTTTACGGGGTGCCTGTGACTGGAAAGGGGGCAAAACATCCAGGAAAAAAGATGCTGAATAAATCTTCATCTTATCTTATAACAAGAAGAAGGAAGTACTAAGTTTTTAAATTTTTGGCCAAGGAATTTTTATATAAAGCCACTGAAGCAAACCTTATTGTTTTGATTCACAATCAATGAGATTCTAAATAAAATTTTCCCTGTTGCAATTTACTCTGGTATGGAAAACCTCATCTTATACGCAATTTTACAACTCATAGTTAAACGTCAAACCTTAGTTTAAACCACAGATGTCGACTTTTTTACGTTTTATAGGTGCAGTTTACCAACAAACTTCGGTTTAACTGTTATCGGCGGTCTGGGTGTTTTTTAAACTTCAGTTTAGTAGTTACCGAAAGATTCTAACCTCAAAAAAGTTATTAAAAGTTTGTTTTTGGTAAAAAGACTGTAAGTATTTAGTGAAATCGCTATGATCAATGACTTAAAATTTATTTTTGATCACCTGGATAAAGAATGACGAAATTATTGACATTGACGAAGCACGAAGACCAAATATTATTTGTCCTAAAACAAATCCTTTGGAGGAGTCCGACGATATGTAGATTTTAAAAAGAGGTTTGAATTATCTAAAGAGATATGCGAAATTGTGCACAAGGAAATTCGACAACAGTTAATTGGAACATCCCACAGACCAGCAGGTTTTATTCTCACATCGAGCTCACACGTATATATATACTGTATATCTTTTTGACAAATCTGAACATTTTTGTTGTGTCGTCTGGCTGTATGTCTGGCTGCATGTCTGTCTGTAACCAACGCTGATATCTCAAAAACTACTTGACCGATTTTTATCAAGTTTGGCTCTAGTTGGTGCCATTTTGGTTAAAATAATCAACCCTATATATCACAAAATTATGATTGTTTTCCACAAACCAAAACTACACTTTTTTGCACTCGACGCGCGTTTCGCTAACAATGTTAGCATCATCAGGAGACGATAAACAATGAACTAAATTAATCTACGCTCTATCTTATATACAATCCTACTAAAGGATCCTCCTGATAATGCTAACATTGTTAGCGACACGCGCTTCGAGTGCAAAAAAGTGTAGTTTTGGTTTGTGGAAAACAATCATAATTTTGTTTTAGTGCAACCAAAGGTTCCAAATTTCCAACATAACCCTATATATGTAAAGAAAATGTAGTCTTTCTTCATGGCCGTGGTTTAACTCCGACTTATAAAATTGAGCAACTTGTTTACCGATGGATTAATCCAAAGATTAAACTGAAGTTTAAACTATGGTTTAATCTGGAGTTTTACCTTTGGTTGTAAAATTAGCCCTTAATAAATATTTAAAACAATTTATGAAAGAATTTTCCTCTATCTTTGGAATGACCAAGACGACAAATATTATTCGTATGGTTTCCATTGCTGTCTTCATGTTAGGATATAAATATAAGTGCATAAGTTTTTGTTTATAGTAACATTTATTTATTTATTACATATTGGTTTTTCTAGGAATTTTTGTTCGTTTAAGGATAAAATAAAATAAATGTGCGTTCGTAAATTATGTGCATTATTTTATTTTTAATCCACAATCAATACAATTTTTATTTTATGCATAAATACTTTAAATAGGGAGAAAAAGCCAATTATCAGTGGTATCGGAATTTGCATCTGTATCCCTATTGAGCCGACCAATCAAGGAGGTGCACTTTTAAACTTTTAATTTTTGCGTGGGTTTGGCACTTAGTGGTACGGGGTGATTCACCATATTTGCCCAACTACATAACTTATTTATTCTTAAAGATAGAAAAAAAAATACAAAAGTTGCTTAGTTTTTCACAAATTTTAAGAAAATTTAACCAAAATTTTCAAAATGTCAAATTTCGACATCAACTTTCTTATTTCAAATGGAACAGCCTGTATATTTTTAAAGAAAAACGTTGACTTAAGAGCAATGTGTTGAACAAAGAACCACCTAGACTCTTTTTCCTTGACTAACACATCGCCCTTATGGCAAATTATGTTTTATTTCACTCGAGAACTGCTAAAGATAAACCCTATAAGATCTACCGAAATTTTAAAAAATATACAGGGTGTTCAATTTAAAATAAGAAAGTTGATGTCTAAGTCTAAATTTGACATTTTGAAAATTTTTATTGAATTTTCTTAAAATTCGTGAAGAACTAATCAACTTTTGTATTTAAACTATTTTTCTATCTAATAATAAATGAGCTATGTAGTGGGAAAAATATGGTGAATCACCCCATACATTTTTTGCCAATATTGCCTGCAATGCCGGTATTTAGTATGCAGTGCTCCTCTACATTTAAACCATGCTAAGTGTGAATTTGCCATCAGTTTGAACGTATTCGTTGCCGTCGCTCGGCCGGTGGCTCACACAGGTGTGTTTAAATGATGTATAACGTACAGATTGCCGTGCGTCAAATTCTCATTGCCAATAGATGCCAATATTTGTAAGGCACGTTGCCATGACGGCATTGTTTGTGGGGGTACTTAGTCAATGTTTTACACGGGCGAGAGGGGGTTAAAAGTTGGTTCCCAAAATGTTTATAATTGCAATTGTTTTTGTTTATATACATTGGATTGCCCAACACTCTGATCATTTTCCAGGATCAGTTATTATTTTTTATAAAATGATTTTTAGCTAATATTGATCAAAACTATAATAATCTAGTGTTTATAAACAAGCTTCTCCAACAGCTCCCTGAATGAATGAATGATATATCATATAAACTGTGACTGTTTTAGTTGTCAGTAAATTATAGCCCTCTCCTTACCTACTTTTTTCTTATTTTCAGGAGTGGATATGGTCTTTTAAATTACCTCCTGACACCTTTAGCAAATCCAATTATACCAGGTGAACAACTATACAATGAAGCCTTAATTCGAACAAGAACTTCAATAGAACCTACATTTGGGATCTGGAAACGTTGGTTTCCAGTTATGGCTTATGGGCTTTGCCTAATACTGGACACAGTTCTGACAATAATAGTTGCTGCTTCTGTGTTTCATAATATTGCCAAAGAAATGAACGACCCAGAGCCCCCAATAATAAAGATATAAACAAGGAAGAATATTAAATTATCTTATGCAAACTCAACAAAATGAAGTGTATGGTCAAGACCACTAACGTCATAATGTTGTTCAGAATGGAAATTATTTATTATGTGCTAAAGAAAAATAAAAATAATTTCATTTCTTTGGCAAAATTATAACGTACAAAAAAGCAGCTGTGCATTTTAGGGTATGTATATAGGTATGTCAGTAAAATAAACAACATGTTTTAAATTTTCTTTATTTTAATTGTATATATATATGTATTGTTTTTTCTGTACACAAGGCGATTTTTTTCACCCTGTACCTGTAACTAAAAAACGACAAAAAAATAAGTGCCAGCCCACGCACTTCCTACTCAAAATAAACAAATTATAATACCGCTCGATTGCCAAAGTCCAAAGAGGCCTGAGACAAAATAACTTGTAAAAAAATGTACATAAGTACAACTCTTAAACTTATACTACTACTAACAGTAAAACCCTGTGAAAACAGTCAAATTTTTCTTATCTAGCAAAATAATCACTTTAACAACAAATCTCCTTTAAGACCCAAAAACAAACAATTATAAGTTACCTATTTTAAAAAACTAATAAAATACAAAAACGACAGGTACCTTTCATGTAATATGTAACACATTCAAGAGAGATTGGTTTCTCCTAAAGCTTCATATAGATGAATATATTTAATTGAATTGTTTAATGTGACCAAATCCACTCTCGCAGTCAATTGAATGTATTGCATAGTGTTAAAAAAATCAGCGAGTACTTCCATTTTTATCTCCAGGTTTTTCTTCCGGAGTTGATGCTCTTTGTCAGTATGTAATGCTTTTCTTTCCAACTTTTTTAGGGTGATGTCAGAAATCATATTCTTTTTCTCCGCTAGGAAGTCATAGGTACTTGATGCCATGATTCTAACAATAAATTAAAAACCAAACTAGGTATTTGCCAAATAAAGGATTTAACAATAATAATAATAATAATAATAATAATAATAATAATAATAAAAGATTCTGAAATATTTTAATTGGAATTAAGTTTAGTTACGTTAAGGATATATATCTTCTGTTAAACTGGAGAGTTAATTAAGTAGGCCGAGAACTACTTTTAAAGAAAATGTTGTTAGGCATAAACGTCTTTGATTATACATAGATTGCTATATTTCGTTATCAAAATACTTACCCTTTTGACTTGCCTCTTTGTCCTGTTTCTTGACCTCTAGCTGTTTCACTGCTAGCATGTGCACCATCCATGGATGTTTTGGAGTAATATTGAATAGATGGGCGACAGCTCCCTGGGACTAAGATTCAGCCCCCTTTTTCTCTTTTTAGCCTCTATTGAAATTTAAGCACTGCACAATAGCCTATATTATGTTCATAGTCCATGTAACAACTATAGCTACCTCGACTAGATGAACAATTCATCATCAAAAAATATCAAATGAAAACAACAGAACCATAAAAAATAAAATAAAAAAAATATGTGGAAGTTTTAGGTTATTAAAGACAGAGATAGCTACAAAAAAACCCCAGAAATCCCTAAATTCGTTCGACGTTGCCGTACTGTCAAGAAAATAAAGAGCCTTTAGTAAAAGTTCAAAAAAATTGAGCCTGTGCAAGTCATTTAAAATTTGAAGGTTCTTTTGTTAAAGAACCAGTAGAAAAACGTCGGTGCAAGTGGCTGTTAGTTATATAATTGTCAAAATGGCTGCCACATACGTTCAAACCTCACTAAAACGCGACGCATTAAAAAGATGCATCGTGTGTTCCTAGCTTTAGAAAAATGCACGACCGACCTGAAAACGCACGCAATTCGTGCAATTGCACAACAAGGGACAACCCTGCCCCTGCACCAACCCATTCACGAAGTCGGAACTAGGAAGTCTGAACTTGAAAGTTGGAATTGCCCGACATCGAAAAAATCATCGATGTTCAACATGGATGGTGAAAAAATATCCTAGCCAGACCGAACCC
Organism: Oxystoma pomonae; assembly: GCA_963921995.1. Lineage (NCBI taxonomy): Eukaryota > Metazoa > Arthropoda > Insecta > Coleoptera > Brentidae > Oxystoma > Oxystoma pomonae. Next base: position 54,714,309 of record OY998170.1, on the reverse strand, counting down.
AATTTTTTTTCTATGAAAAACATCGTAATAAAAACCAGTGTTGCCAATCACAGTGCAATTGCATGAATTGCGTGCGTTTTCAGGTCGGCCGTGCATTTTTCTAACATCCAGGAAAAACGTGCGTTTTGCGTGCGTTTTGAAGATAAGAATATTTAAAATTTCAGAATGGCAAATATTGCAATTGCAATCAGTATTAATAAAAAGTAAATTTAGTTGGGATTTCTACAGGTAGGCTGAAGCCCTATGCCCACCAACGCGTGCCCATGCAGGGTTTTTTTACGCAAGGGGTTTTTTGAAGCACGCGTGTCGACCTTGAAAATGAAGGGTGAAAAGTTGCATGCCTTTTCTGTCCACACCTATGCATCTTTTTCACACAGAATAATAATAGGTTAAATCTGGTGGATTTTCTGGTTCCAAATATTGATCAATAAATGTCTTGGGGTCTGAACTAAAAGAAGTATATTAAATTGTCGCTAGATGGCGCCATATTACATTTTATCAAAAATATTAATAATAAAATTTTATAATTATTGTTAATATTAAAGGTCTGAAATATTATATTTTGTTTTTTAGTTTTTTAAATATTGTAATAAATGAACGACCTAAAATAAGACACAAAAAATCCCAAGTACCTACTTTTTAAATTTTAATTTTAGTCACTAAAATAAAATTTTTACTAAGATATCTATCCATAATAATTTACACCTGTTGTGAATAATTAAATTTAAATGAAACACTATATTATCGATGAAAGTAGTTATATTAAAAATTTTCCATATAGAAAAGTCCTAAAAAAATTGGCAAGGTACTATAACTATTTCCTCTATAGCTAAGTGCCGAACTGTATGTAGAAGAATATACAGGCTTCCTAAGATTTTCCTTAGGGATAGGATTTCAATAAATCAAACAGAAATTACATAGAAAGTTCTGCGCGCACAAAAGAAACAGGTATATTGAGCAATGGTGCCAGTTTGTTATTATCTCCGGACTGCTTTCATGAGAAAAAATTGTCGCCACTCTTTCATTGTGAGCATAAATCATAGTTGCAATAATAACCGTTGACAAGATGTCTGCAAATTCCGCTAGATGGCGGCCACATCATGAGATGATCGAGAAAAAAAAATAGATGTTTTCAGGTCCAAACCACAGCTTTTTCTTGCTTAAAGGAGGCGGCAGGGTCCATTATTTACGATACTGAGCGATAAACTCGTGAGGTTGTTAACATTAGAAAGAAATATCTTCGCTTTTAATTAAATTTCTTTCCAATCTGTTCTACTAGTGACATCTATCCGGAAACGGCCAAACCATGCAGCTAGCACTAGCAGCCAAAGAAATCAATAAACGGCGCTGTTTTTCCTGCAGAGCTTTTTGCTTGCGATATTATTGATTTTAAATAAAGCTGGCCCTACACTACATTTGCTATTTTCGAGGTGTTTTATGACATGATCTCGAAACATGTAACGAACCAATTCTTCAAAACTAGCGGGAGGGTAAAAGCGAGAAATAAGGGGCTGCCAATATTTTTAACACCCAAAAAGGGGTGGAAAGATTTATTTTGCTCTGTTTCTTTACAAAAAACTTTTTTTTACGAAAAACTTGAGCTCTGCCACTTTTTTTATTTTTTTCTTCAACTTTCTCGAAATTTTCGTCATACCGTAGAAAAAAATTATTTCCCCCATGGTCATACTCTACTTTTATTCGAAAAAATTTAGAAACAGAGACGGGATCAGTTTTCCTAAAACGGGGGATCTGGGTTTCGAGTGAGAAGATAAAGGGCGCTGCAGGCAAAAATTTTTCAATTAAATTAGCTGAACTCAAAAAACAAAGCACGAAATAGAAATGGCGCCGCTTACAATTTTTTTTCAAAAATTACGTAATTTCGGGAACGCAAAGAAATAGGTCTAAAGAGTATAATTTTTAAGAAAAAAATATCAATTTTCTCGCCCTCCTCCACTGAGACTACAGGGGCTGTGCACAAATTACGTAATGGTCATAGGGGGGAGGGGGGTTACAAAACGATATGTAGGGGGGAGGGGGGTTTTCGACAGCGTTTGCATTTGTGTGAAACTAAGAAAATTTGGAATGAAAATAAGTAAAAAGTTTTTTTTTTTGGGGGGGTAGTGGTCTTGAAATCGTTACGTAATATTAGGGGAGTGGCGTGCCAAACCGTTCCAAAACATTACATAGGGAGGGTGTCAAAAATTGGTAAAATCACCGTTACGTAATTTGTGCACGGCCCCACATCTGACTGTTCCTCCTTTTTGATTTCGAATCAAAGTGCAAAACCCGGGTTGGACGTTCGAAGGCGTCAACCCGTCCTATTTGCTTGATAAAGTTTCTACGGAAATATCTCAGTCGATTTCTCCGGCCGTGTATGAACGCTTTAGGTTAGGCATTTGCATGTATCTCAGTCCCCAGCCTGTAAACAGTGCGTAAGGAAAATGGTTACAAAATGAAAAGCCGAAAAATATTATTTTTTTACGATATCTTTCATCAGTTTGGTATTAAAGTCGAGCAAAAACCATTTTTATTCCAGTCCTAAAGGTATGAAAATGGAAACCATTAAAAAACAACAACCTGGAATGGATTTACTACGTGTAAGATGTAGTGACAACATCGCCCCATGCCCATCCTTTTCTGCCTAATGTGCTTTTCCGTTTGTCTGCGTCTTATACACGGCTGCTTGGCCCCCTAAGGATTTGCTTAGGAACCCTGTATAATAAAGACTTGTGTGACTCGCTTAACTGGCAACTTGTTAATTTTGGTATCTGAAATCAATAAAAAACAAATAACAGAAAAAATATTTTTGATATAAAATGTTGGCCTATTTAGTATTCAAACGCAGGCAAAAAACTCCATAAATTCTCATGAAAGTTGGTGAGTTTTTGTATTGTTTTATAGCTGTAAAACTGATATAGAAACAACAAAATTTATGAGATTTATCTTAGTTTTTTTTAGTTTGTTCCAAATACCACATAGAAAGCACATAAAACCTGATACTGATTTATGGAAATTTTTATAGGTATATCTCAATATATTTAGTTACATCATAATTTAAATAATCTAAAAATGGATAAACTCATCCCATATTAAAGTTCTCTTTTTATTGTTGACACGAACATTATGGAGCTGATGAATACTACATCTTTACAACTGTACAGTTGTTCACTTTCCATACTTCCTGGTTTTTAAGTTGATACATGCATGATGACGACATTGTAAAACGGTTCATTTGCTGAATTTTTTTCAAGTGGGTTTATTGTGATGGCAGGAACCAACACACAATTGTAGTTCTTGGCCTAAAAATAAAAATAAAGTTACAGATCAAGCAGAAAAACTCTAGTGTCAATACCCAGAGAGTCTGTGAGGATATTTTTGGGCAATTAGAATAATTTACATTAATTGACAATAGGTAGGTACACAAGATTTGTCTGTTGTTAGCAATTTAGTGAAATAATTTTTTTAAATGGGCTAAAAGGATAATAGACAATATGTTTGCTCATCTCTTGTTTATTCTTTTTGAAACTATAAATCGGAAGGTTTATTCTAGCTATAGAGCCCCAAGTTGAGCTTAAACTGTCATGGACAGTGTTGTTCAATCTCACTCTGCAACAAGAGCAGCCATCAAAAGTGTTTCCAATCTATAAATTCAAATTAACTACAAGCTTTGGCTTAAATACGACAGTCACCTCCAACTTCATACTTGGGAGGGGGGGGGAGAAAGGGCTTAGTGGCTCAAGTCACCGCCAAGAGCCATTCAATATCACAACCTTAAGATTGAATTTTTTTCCAAAATCAAGAAAAAAATGATGTTATGTAGTAAATGCTGATGTGCAAGCCCCCCCCCCCCAGAAACAATTTCTGTATATGCCACTGGTCCGTATCTTTCTTGCACAGGCTGCTGTAGCTTATTATCACAAATTCTTAGGTTACAACAGTCCGGAAAAACCTGATCTTCTCAATTTTCACAAGAAAACCAACAAAATTGACTGACCTAATCGAAACCCAATACTAAAAAGCACCAACCAAAGCAACCCAACCACATAACCGGTAAATTGTCATAACTTTTGCCACAGCCTTAATTAGCATTTAAAATAATAATTAAGTACTTACTATGGTCTTGGATCCACATCATTTATTTCTTGTTGAAGCAGCTCCATAGGTTAAGGACCTGCAGCTCTTTCAATCACAAAAACTTTGGCAAAACAAACAAAAAAAATAGAAATTTGACAAGAGAATGCCATTCTGGAAATAATTTTTGACATTTTTTAAAAAAAGTCCCTAGAATTCCCCAGACATGCATGCGATTCTAGTGGAAAAATAGAACATTTTCTATTTTCAATGTTGGCATTCCCGCGTGCATCTAAAAATATATTTTGAATTTTTAACAGGTTTTCTCAGGATAATTCTGAAAAATAATTTATTTGCTGCACTTTCCTGGTAAAACTGGTCAAATTACTCAATTTCCTTTCATTTTATCGAAGTTTTAAAAAAATATTTTAGGTTATCTTAAACGTCAAAAAGATGCACGAGACATGCACGAGGTGTTCCCCACATAGGTATTTCTAGGAAATTTGGGCAGAAACGCATGCAACTTCATGCATTTCTGGTGAGTTTCGTGGAAACGCGCCGGTGTGAACAGGAAACGCCGAGTGCCCACCCCGCTTCAAAGCACCCTGAATGGGCACGCATAGGTGTGCACAGGGCTTGACACTTGGCATTGTGGGCCGGGTTATTTGTTGCGCTACTAACAAAAACCTTATAACCAAAAAAATAGACTGCTAATGCTTATGGGTTTTCTCCCAATAAATGACTGCCTCATGGAAGTGACAGTTTGGTGCTACTGGAACCAGAGTAAACCGACTTGAGTAAAATTTGTTGTGGTTGCAAACCCAATATTTTAGTATTTGATGAATATATAACAAGCACTGCTTGACGAAATTTAAGAAAAAATATAAAACCACTGTTTCTTGAGTATTTTAAAAAATTTATTTAGAAAACTGTTTGAATGAACTAGATTTCAAAGGGGCAGTGTAAACAGTGTCATGACGTGACAACTTATTTTCTCTTTATCCACGTTTTTGGTTGGTAGCACTGCGTTTGACGGTCTTGACGTTAGTAGATTCGCCATTTTCTTTATTTTCGTTTCTTGGTTTTCTAAGATTTTGCTTTGGATAGACGACTGTAAAGACGCGAATCCATAGGCGTTTTCTCGCGTTGAAATTATTTTGAAATATTATTTGAAACTATTTAGATGTGACGTCCTCATTTAGAACCGAGAAAAAATGACTAGTTCAAAACGCTGACGTAGTTTAGTGTAACCCATAGAAAAAAAATTGGGTTCAGTCTGTTTGGCAGACCAGAATGTTATCTGCTGTACTGTGCTACGGAACTAATTATGACCTTGGCGCCCGACATAGAAATAGTTCAGTGAAACACAAATAGATGGAGCACCACACATAATAACCACAAAAATTAATACTACAAAAGAATATTGATTTTTAAATAAAAAATCAATATTACTTTACAAATTTAATGTAATATTGATTTTTCTTGGCATAGCAAAAAGGACCACAATTGCTATGTTTTCATGGGTATTGAGAAGAAAAAGATAAAATGAGTTTTGAAAACGAACTCAATACCCATGAAAACATAGCAAATATGCCCAAAAAAACAAAAAAAGTTTAAAAGATAAATCAAAAGTTGATGTTTTTGTGAATTTTTTAAACTTTTTTCGTCTTTGGGTGCACTGAACTTAAAAGACAAATGTGTACTTTTGACCCAAATGAAATGTTATGAAAAAAACATTTTGCCTTTTAATTTTATAGGTGAGGTCCTTTTACAAAACCCTTTATTGTATAGTTTCATTGAGAATTTAACTTATAAAAGGTTGAAAAAGATAAAGACAGATGATAAATAAGTATGTGTAATTTAAAAAAAAATTGAAGTACATTTCCCAAATACAGGTTTAAAAACAAAACAAGGGTTCATTATATTTTCACAAGAATTCCTTAATTTTTTTTACAAAGTTTAACATTTGTTATCCCTCCAATGCTAAGGGAGTAAAAAGGAGGTGAAAAATATAATGAATCATCTGGTAAAATAAGTAAAAACATAAAATATTACCTTATAGTAAAAATCGAGGTAAAAATTATTTAAAAAGAAGATAAATGACCTAGAAATAGTTATTGTTAAAATTATTCCACAGATAATTGTGAGGATAATTGCCTTTAGTCATAATTTAGTACACAAAATTCAATATAAAGCCTCAAGAAATAAAACATAATTTTTTCCAAATCATTTTTGTTTGGCTTCATGAAATGCTGATTTTTTTTTATTTATCGCAATAATCTTTTCTTTTTAGACTATTAGAAAATCTTACAAATCTTATTAACTTGCTTACACCACCAGAACAAAACCCTAATAATTAACTTAGTTTAGGGATTAAGAAATATAATAAAGTTTGTGTCTTGCCAAATAAAAAATTAAAGTATGTTCCTGGTTTTGTCAACTTACTGTTTTTATACTGCAAGGCATCAACAAGTTTGTTGACAACATCATTATCATGACTTATAATTAAGTTTACTCCTGCAAACTTCACAAACAGTTTTTTACTTTTCTACTTGGTAAAGCGAAAATCTTAGACAATAGCCTGTACGTCTTACCAATTGATTTAAAAATACTGAGGGAGAGAATCTTTTCTTCTAAAGTAAGTCTTCTGGCTTTAGGTTTTTGCTGCTGTACTCTAATCTGGCATATAATAAGCATTTTCTGCGAGTGCTAATTTTCTCTAGAATGATTGCACATAACTGGTCATTTTATGCAATCGCTTACTACTATCAATAACTTTCCTATAGAAATGTCATGCTTTTGGTGTGAGATTAGCTTGTCTGGGCACATTGACTTCATTAGGAATTACAGAGCGCCTTCTTTTAACTGTAAAAAGAAATAAAACAAACATTAGCTAATTAGTTAAAATTATAACATTTATAAATACATTAAATTTATAAAAATGTAACTAAATCAAACAAATTGATCGTTCTCAGGGTAACCACCAGTTGGGGTGTAATTTTTTTTTTTTAAATTTGTGACCAAATTTTCAAAATTTTATGATTTTATGACTGGTGGTCACCGTGCTTTCTCCACTGAATTTATTTTAAACCCGACATGTTTTGGAAGCTCAGGCTGCCATCATCAGGAGTCCCTAACAAAGTTTTATTAAGGGAGACTAGGCCAAATTAATGGACCAGTCTTCTATATTGGAAAAAGAAAGACAGGCTAAAACCCATTGTGAGAAAAACTTTAAAATTTAAAAAACAAAATAAACATACAAATATGCAATACATTATAGTTATTTAATTATGCCATGGATAGACTTTGTGGGGTACTAAGAAAACTAAGCCTGACTTCTGTTTAAGCCTCAGTTTAAGGTAGGTACTGTAAACACTTCTAAGTACTGGGATAGTCACGTTTTTTTAGGGAGTGTCTAAAGAGCCTGCAATCTAGCTGAATAGCCGTGAGGCTAAAGAGCCAGCAATAATTATTTATTATGTGTTTTTCATATTTTCTTTTTTTTAATTTTTTTAAATTAAATTAGCCTAACCTAACATAAACAGACTCAAACTAACTTATTAAAAGACAAAACAACACAAAAAAAACACACTTTAAACTAAATTAACTCAACCTTAACCTAATTAAACAAGCCAAAAAAAGATGTAGGGGTTGTAGTGTGTTTTTTTTGGGTTGTTTTGGCTTTGAATAAGTTGGTTTGAGTCTGTTTAGGTTAGGTTGGGTTAATTTAGTTGGTTTCAGTCTGTTTAGATTAGGTTGGGTTAATTTACTTTAAAGTGTGTTTTTTTGGGTTGTTTTGGCTTTTAATAAGTTGGTTTGAGTCTGTTTAGGTTAGGTTGGGTTAATCTAGTTTAAAAAATTTAAAAAAACGAAAATATGAAAAACACATAATAAATAATTATTTCTCTTTAGACACTTCCTTTTTTTAAATTTTATAAGATAAAATATGCTCACTTTATGATCAGCTTGTCATACATACAACGCTTTAATGTATAGGCAGGAGCACTAAAGACACAGAAGATTAGTCCCTCTTTACAGAGTAAAACAAAACTTCTCAATACTTTTTGACCAGGGCTATAATATTTTTGTGAACTGTTTTGGTATCTATTAAAATAAAATAAAAACTTACCTGCCTTTCTTTCTGGGATGCCCCATCATGGTGTGTCGTCTCTAATATTTTATAAAACATAGCCTATATTTGATATATGATTGTACTACACCTCATACTACACTTTATTTTATTCATCGTACACTAGCTTGTAATAATTCCTTTCTTTTCAAAAAACCAAAAATAACCTCAACAAACGCCATTGTCGTTGTTGGCTAAAAATCAATAAATCCGCCTCTACGCGCTGGCGTCAGCTAAGGGAGAGATATGACAAATTTAGAATTTTTGTACTACTATCGCCATCTATTAAAAAAAAATTACCAGACCCCGAAATAATTATACCTAGGCTTTTCCATAAGAGAAAAAGGTCTACAAACTACAAGTAGTTTGTCTATGGTGTAACCTCACTTTTTTTGATTTTCTGTTTATTTTTTTGGTGTTTAAAACTAAAATGGATCAACTACTGGTTTATTTAACAAAACCTTCGAGTGTACGGCCAGTTTTAGTAGCATAGATGGCAAGCAATGGAAGCTACATAGATATTTTTTTTTATTTACTGTTTGTTTAAGCCCCGAAAATCATATAAGACCACAGGGATACCATGAAAAATGGCTAAAGAGATATCTAGAATACGATTTTTCATCTATTTTCACGCAAAAACAAAAAAATATCTTAGGTTAAAACAAAAATGTAGAATTTTGACGTATCTTCTACGTACGCGCACAAACCTTATAACCAAAAAAATAGACTGCTAATGCTTATGGGTTTTCTCCCAATAAATGACTGCCTCATGGAAGTGACAGTTTGGTGTTATTGGAACCAGAGTAAACCGACTTGAGTAAAATTTGTTGTGGTTGCAAACCCAATATTTTAGTATTTGATGAATATATAACAAGCACTGCTTGACGAAATTTAAGAAAAAATATAAAACCACTGTTTCTTGAGTATTTAAAAAAAATTATTTAGAAAACTGTTCGAATTAGCTAGATTTCAAAGGGGCAGTGTAAACAGTGTCATGACGTGACAACTTATTTTCTCTTTATCCACGTTTTTGGTTGGTAGCACTGCGTGTGACGGTCTTGACGTTAGTAGATTCGCCATTTTCTTTATTTTCGTTTCTTGGACGTCTGTAAAGACGCGAATCCATAATAATAGATTTTCTCTGCCTTTTTGCATCATGAAGTGCTTTGTTGTCGGCTGCAACAACAGCAATTCTGCGAGTGGAAATACGTTTTCCTATCACAGGTAAGGGTAAATAATTTCTATTTTTGCCAATTTTCTTTAATACTTCTGCGATCATTGCCTGTATTCTGAAAGGCCCATGAGGTGGTTACAGCTCACCAGTGTGGGGATTCTTGAAAGTGTGAGAAGGGAGTACACCCCAAGGGAGTATCCATGTCCTCTTCTTACTTGTGTACTTTTGTATATCTCCACCTCACTCACAAATTTCGAGGAGTACTCGCTGGTTTGGATTTCAAAAATCTCCGCACATTTCTCACCCTTTTCACGTCTGGGTTTACCCAACTTTTCAAATTGATAATTCATAACTTTGTGCTAATTCTGTATGTCTATTTTTTTCTTTGTGATTAAAATAAAGAGACAGAGATACTAGCACTAAAACTTTAAATTATCAATATGAAAAGTTGGGTAAACCCAGTCTTATTTTGACTTGTGTGAAAAAATATAGAGACATGTAGAATTTGTTCGTAGTAGCAGCCCAGTAAGTAAGAATATTAATATTCGAAGGATATTCATATTAGGTGATAAAAGAGTGCATACTGTTTATATGATAAGAATATTAATTATTAATATTTTTTAAAAATATTCCTGTGCTAAAAATATTTGTTTATAAAATTAATCTAAAGAAGGTTCTAAGAATGTTACAGGAGTATTAAAAAAAAAGAATATTCTACTCATGTTAACTGTACTTAAAAAACCTCATCTGTAATCAATTTTTATCACATTATATCGTCTGTTGAAAGGCAAAATCAACTAAGTCAAAAAAGTTAAATTTTAAGAGAAGGCGATATTAAATTCTGTGCTGCATTTAATTGGTTATTTTATTTTGAGAATTTTCAATTTTATATGGATAAAATGAGTGTAAAATTAATGCTAGTATAAAAATTGTATTTGTCTCTGTGAAAAAAAGTGACTTAGTTGATTTTGCATTTAAACCGAAGATATAATCTAAGAGGAATATTCCTAGAATATTTCTGTGTTTACTGGGAGGCCTCATCTCAAGAATATATCTTGATCCATGCCCTCATGGCAAAACACTTGAGCCAGGAGGACAAACCGTTTTTCCATAGTGCATAATGTTAATATAAATGAAAATTATTTATTTTTCTACTACTTCTACTTTTTTATAAATGAAAATTTTGGAGAAATGAGAAAGAACACAGAATAAAAAAGTGACTATTTTATAGAATACTTCTTTCTGAATCAGAGAAAAATAAGCATTTTGATAAAATGTGAACCAGAAGCTTAAAATTCGCAGTTGTTTTGTACTTTTAGCTCGCATGCACTTGTGAATTGTTTTCTAAAGTCATCTCTCTCAAGCCCTTCTACTTGCTACTACTAATTTTATAAAAACTGGAAATAAACCTATGAACTACAGAGTATACACCAAAATCAACATTGTTGACAGGAGAAAGAGAGAAACATAAATTCTTTAAAAGAGATTTGTCAAAAAATTGCAATACTTAAAACTATGAGCTTAAAAACTTATTTAATCTTAATAAATTTAACCTTATAGTTCTTATAATTACTGAGATAGCAATAGTGTCCCATGTTAATTAGGACACCCTGTATTAGCAGTATGCCTTATGAAAAAGGGTTTATTTTTCCTAAGGCAACCATGTTGAATCGCTCATCAGCTGATGGCAGTATTATTAAGTATCGTAATAATGAAAAAGTCTAATTATTGTTTTTCTATTTCTTTCAATAGGTTTCCACCAGATGCTGCTATTAGTAGAAAGTGGCTACTGAGCATTTGAAGAGACTCTAAGACTGTTATTAAATACCAAAGACTCTGTTTTGACCAGCTTTTAGTTGAAGCAATCATTAAAACATACAGCACTTTGAGGAGTCATAGCTCTGCAAATAAAATTAGTGAAAGTATATCTGGAGAAAAGGTCCGAAAAGTTTTAACAAAACTTGTATTGTTTAAACAACATGTTTTATATATTATCTTTAATTAAAAATAAGTAGTTTCTGTTTGTAAATAAGTTACTTTTAAGTATTTTTTGTATTGTAACTTTTTTGATGGTATTTTGTAAATAATTATTTTCTACAAATAAAATTTAAGGCTGGGTTTATACAAGCAAATAAAAATTAAAGTAACAAAAATTAAAATAAAAATAAATAATTTTGGTTTATACAGCTGAATAAAAATAACTTGGCAAATTTTTTTAACGATCCTATTTTTAATTTTCTTGTAGCTGTATGTTTATGGGTTGAGGGATCTTGTTAATGAAATGTCCTTTTTTTGAAGTGCCAATGTTTCACAAAATTTATATAAAAATAAATTTTGCAAAACGTCGGCATTTCAATATATAAAAATAAATTTTGCGAAACGTTGGCATTCCAAAAAAAGGATGTTTTATTAACCAAATCCCTTGACCCATACACATACACCTTCTAGAAAATAAAAATAACTGAACCAATCAGCACAAAAAATGAGAGGTTATGCGCAAATTTTTTTCAGATAATAAAAGTTGCCCATCTTCCTATTTTTATTTCTGCTGTATAAACGCCTACACTATTTCCCATAAGCTCAACTTTTATTTGAATTATGATTTTTATTTGCCTGCATAAATAAAAAGTACCGAACAGACAGGGTGATTTTTTTTAAGGGGTCATTCATAAACTGGCGTAGATACTTAAAGAAGGGGAACTTTTTTTCCTAAAGATAAAATGTACTTTATCCATTTAAAAAATTCATATTTTAAGGGAAGGGGAGGGCTATTATTTAAGATTATCGTTAAAAAAATTGCAAATTTATTTTGCCAGAGCCTTCTTTACAATTAGCCGCGTCTAGTGTTATTTGTGCTTCTCAGTTGGTAGTTATAGGGATTTTGGTGCATTGCCAACTGCTTCTGGCACCAAACTGTCAAATACATGAAGCAGTCATTTCTTAAAGCAACATCATCAGTCTATTTTTTTGGTTATAAGGTTTGTGCGTACGCGTCAGTTTTGAAACTAGAGTGGATTCCGTTTCAAAATATTTTTAACCTGTTTAGATGTGACGTCACCATTGCAACGCGAGAAAATAAATGTTTCAAACTTTTTAAAAACATTTTAAACAATTTCAACGCGAGAAAACGCCTCATAGTAACCGAGAAGAAGATGAAGAAGTTTTTGCTTGGTTTTTGCTTAACGTGTTGTGTTTTTAATATACTTTTTCTGTGCCCTTTTGCATCATGAAGTGCTTTGTTGTCGGCTGCAACAACAGCAATTCTGCGAGTGGAAATACGTTTTCCTATCACAGGTAAGGGTAAATAATTCCTGTTTTTGCCAATTTTCTTTAATACTTCTGCGATCATTGCCTGTATTCTTAAAGGCCCATGAGGTGGTTACAGCTCACCAGTGTGGGGATTCTTGAAAGTGTGAAAAGGGAGTACACCCCAAGGGAGTATCCATGTCCTCTTCTTACTTGTGTACTTTTGTATATCTCCACCTCACTCACAAATTTCGGGGAGTACTCGCTGTTTTGGATTTCAAAAATCTCCGCACATTTCTCACCCTTTTCACCTTTGGGTTTACCCAACTTTTCAAATTGATAATTCATAACTTTGTGCTAATTCTGTATGTCTATTTTTTTCTTTGTTATTAAAATAAAGAGACAGAGATACTAGCACTAAAACTTTAAATTATCAATATGAAAAGTTGGGTAAACCCAGCCTTATTTTGACTTGTGTGAAAAAATATAGAGACATGCAGAATTTGTTCGCAGTAGCAGCCCAGTAAGAATATTAATATTCGAAGGATATTCATATTAGGTGATAAAAGAGTGATATAAATTTATTGCATACTGTTTATATGAAGAAGAAAGAAGGTTCTAAGAATGTTACAGGAGTATTAAAAAAAAGAATATTCTACTCATATTAACTGTACTTAAAAAACCTCGTCTGTAATCAATTTTTATCACATTTATATCGTCTGTTGAAAGGAAAAAATCAACTAAGTCAAAAAAGTTAAATTTTAAGAAAAGTCGATATTAAATTATGTGCTGCATTTAATTGGTTATTTTATTTTGAAAATTTTCAATTTTATATGGATAAAATGAGTGTAAAATTAATGCTAGTATAAAAATTTTATTTGTCTCTGTGAAAAAAAGTGACTTAGTTGATTTTGCATTTAAACCGAAGATATAATCTAAGAGGAATATTCCTAGAATATTTCTGTGTTTACTGGGAGGCCTCATCTCAAGAATACATCTTGATCCATGCCCTCATGGCAAAACACTAGAGCCAGATGGTTGCCATAGGACAAACCGTTTTTCCATAGTGCATATTGTTAATATAAATGAAAATTAGAAGAAAGATTCGTGGCTAACGGAACCTTTCTTCTTATTTATTTTTCACGGACAAGAAATCTACTTTTTTATAAATGAAAATTTTGGAGAAATGGGAAAGAACACAGAATAAAAAAGTGACTATTTTATAGAATAATTCTTTCTGAATCAGAAAAAAATAAGCATTTTGATAAAATCTGAACCAGAAGCTCAAAATTCGCAGTTGTTTTGTATTTTTAGCTCGCATGCACTTGTGAATTGTTTTCTAAAGTCATCTCTCTCAAGCCCTACTACTTGCTACTACTAATTTTATAAAAACTGGAAATAAACCTATGAACTACAAAGTATACACCAAAATCAACATTGTTGACAGATTACATTTTGTAGAAAGAAAGAAACATAAATTCTTTAAAAGAGATTTATCAAAAAATTGCAATACTTAAAACTATGAGCTTAAAAACTTATTTAATCTTAATAAATTTACCCTTGTAGTTCTTATAATTACTGAGATAGCAATAGTGTCCCATGTTAATTAGGACACCCTGTATTACTAGTATGCCTTATGAAAAAGGGTTTATTTTTCCTAAGGCAACCATGTTGAATCGCTCATCAGCTGATGGCAGTATTATTAAGTAGCGTAATAATGAAAAAGTCTAATTATTGTTTTTCTATTTCTTTCAATAGGTTTCCACCAGATGCTGCTATTAGTAGAAAGTGGTTACTGAGCATTTGAAGAGACTATAAGACTGTTATTAAATACCAAAGACTCTGTTATGACCAGCTTTTAGTTGAAGCAATTATTAAAACATACAGCACTTTGAGGAGTCATAGCTCTGCAAATAAAATTAGTGAAAGTATATCTGGAGAAAAGGTCCGAAAAGTTTTAACAAAACTTGTATTCAAAGAAGAGGTTAAAAAAAACCTCCAAATCAGTTACTTCAACGGAAAAGAAACTAAAAAACAAAAGATCAAAAAATCTTGGGTGGAAATAACGAAAATTCAAACTTGGATGAGCATCCCACAAGGAACACACAAAAGATCGAAGCGAAAAGAGAAATGATTAAACGATGTTTCGCCCTGGGTAACCAGCGTGGGCTCATCAGTAGTTTCACTGGTCACCCTCCACTATACATCATTAACCCATCACACTTTGATTTCCAACCTTGAACCACTCACAAATAGGCATCGTTCCGCACTGGTACTTACTTATCCAAGTTACCTGATACGAATTCGTCCTGGCGTGTTAATATTTCCAGTAGGATTATGCTCCTAAGGCAATTAAAACAAAGAAGAGGTTAAAAAACCTCTTTTGTTTTTCAGTTTCTTTTCGGTTGAAGTAACTGATTTGGAGGTTTTTTTAAATAAGTAGTTTCTGTTAGTAAATAAGTTACTTTTAAGTATTTTTTGTATTGTAACTTTTTTGATGGTATTTTGTAAATAATTATTTTCTACAAATAAAATTTATTAAGGCTAGGTTTATACAAGCAAATAAAAATTAAAATAACAAAAATTAAAATAAAAATAAATAATTTTGGTTTATACA
Organism: Oxystoma pomonae; assembly: GCA_963921995.1. Lineage (NCBI taxonomy): Eukaryota > Metazoa > Arthropoda > Insecta > Coleoptera > Brentidae > Oxystoma > Oxystoma pomonae. The sequence goes on along the minus strand of OY998170.1, from coordinate 54,699,072 downwards.
GCTGAATAAAAATATTTTTAATTTTCTTGTAGCTGTATGTTTATGGCTTGAGGGATCTTGTTAATGAAATGTCCTTTTTTTGAAGTGCCAATGTTTCACAAAATTTATATAAAAATAAATTTTGCAAAACGTCGGCATTTCAATATATAAAAATAAATTTTGCGAAACGTTGGCATTTCAAAAAAAGGACGTTTTATTAACCTTCTAGAAAATAAAAATAACTGAACCAATCAGCACACAGCTTCAATAATTGAAATAACTAAACTAAACTCAATAATACTGTTTTCTTAAATAATAGGTATCTGTCTAAACCAAACCAAAAAATGAGTGAGGTTATGCGCAAATCTTTTTTCAGATAATAAAAGTTGCCCATCTTTCTATTTTTATTTCTGCTGTATAAACGCCTACACTATTTCCCATAAGCTCAACTTTTATTTGAATTATTATTTTTATTTGCCTGCATAAATAAAGAGTACCGAACAGACAGGGTGATTTTTTAAGGGGTCATCCAATACCCTCTCCACATAGGCTGATCAGCTCTTATCGTTTTAGTATCCTTTTCTCCACCTTCGCCGCCATTTTGACAGAAAACTAATGGATTATCTGTCACTTTTGAGTGAAAATGGCGGCGAAGGTGGAGAAAAGGACACTAAATCGGTATGAGTTGATCGGCCTATCTGGAGAGGGTACCGGGTCATCCATAAATTGGTGTAGATACTTAAAGAAGGGGAACTTTTTTTTCCTAAAGATAAAATGTACTTTACCCATTTAAAAAAATTCATATTTTAAGGGAAGGGGGGGGGCTATTATTTAAGATTATTGTTAAAAAAATTGCAAATTTATTATGTCAGAGCCTTTTTTACAATTAGCCGCGTCTAGTGTTATTTGTGCTTCTCAGTTGGTAGTTATAGGGATTTTGGTGCATTGCCAACTGCTTCTGGCACCAAACTGTAAAATACATGAAGCAGTCATTAGAGATATTTTGGACCGCTTATTGTTTTGACAACTTTGACAGCCATTGTGGTAGTATTTAACAACCACTACCACTACCACGGGTCGACCTTACCAGAGTTTTTGGAACACATTTAAAACCGTCACTTGTCAAGTCAAAATACTAACTTCTGGCTTATTTCTATTCTATGAACCTAACCTTGTTCGGCTTTATTATTGTTGACTTCATGAATTAAAATAAAGAGTATTTTTCGATTTTCTGCGGCAAATGATGGTATGATGCAGCAATTGTACAAGAGATATGTCTTTTATCTTAAGCTTTGGAATCAGAAGAATATTGAACCACAGATTGTTTATATATATGAAAAAATATAGACCAAACTTTACATTTGTACCAGAAATACTGCACAATTTAAACAAGGTCTGGTGAGTAAAGGATCGTTCATTCAAGGCATAGGCTTAGTCACTTAATTAGTATTTGGTTTTGTTATAGTGTTAGTTATAGTTTTAGTCTTAAAAATTCGTTTCTGTTCATACTTGTCTTTGTTATAGTCATAACAATCACTAAGCAAGTGCATCTAGCCTCACTTTTTTGAAGTTTTGTTTTGTTTACTTTTAGTTTTTGTAGTTTGTTTTCAAAGACAATAAGGATTATTAGAAACAGTTTTTTTTTGGAACCTACAAAACAATTAGCAGCTTGTTTTTTGTTTTTAATTTGCCTGTATACATAAATGGGCGCCATACTTGCAATTTGGAACTCGCGCATGCGCACTTATATTTGTTATAGTAATAGTCGTAATTTTAGTTATAAAAGTTGAAAGTTGCCAACTTTTCCTTAGGAATGTGACTATAAGCCTATGACAAAGCATAATCAAAAGCATTGCATGAACACTTTCATAAGAAACAGTGGTTTTAACTTTTTTATGATTAAGACTGTAACAAAAATTAAACCAAAGACTAAGACTATGCCTTGTATGAACGATACTTAAAAGTTACCTTCATCCTCCATTATCACTGTTTATTAATTATAGTCTGTGATTTTCACTTAAAATTCTTAATTTATGTGAGGAAAAAGGATTAATGATAGTTATTTTATCCATTTTTTGCAGGAATGGAGGCTTTTTTTGGAGGTCAGAGTCAACATTGTTCAAGATAAGCAATCACATAAATTCTATAGCTGACAAGTAGTAAAATTTGTTGAACAATTTTAACACTTTTGGTGGTTAAACCAAAACCAAATGCAACAATATATGCAGCTTTCTGCTAATGTAAGTTCCCAAACACTGAAAAGTATTAAAATATTTATTAATTAAAAATGTTTAACATTTAAAATAGGGTAACATATTTTTATGTTAGTTATTGCTGTGCATTTAGATACTGCTCTAAAAGTAAAACTTCTATATCATATCATATCTATAGGCAGGAGTGGCAATTTGCTAAGATTGTGGCTGCTTTATACATTTTTGCAATCTCTTGCTTTAGGAGTTTTTGATTTTTTTTTAAATCAACAAATGCAAACTCAGCCACAACCTTACCAAACGACCACTCCACGGCTTCCCTAACTGTAAACATCGAAATATTGAAGGCTTGTTCCTGCTGGTTTCGACCATTACCAGGAAAGGAGGTTAGTAGCAAGGCTTGGATTCCATAGGCCTGGTCGCCATAAATTACAAATTCTCTTCAAGGGAACCTTGCTGACCTTTCATATGGTATAAGCCACTTTCCCTTAACATGCCCGCATCATGTCTGCGATCCTCAAAAGGACCAATGCAACTAACTGTTAACCCATCTGGGGTAACAAGACTTTGATACTTTAAACAGTGGACCCGTTTGTGGCCTGAATAATAGTTTTGTTGGTCAATAGTTGGCCTACAGATGCCTGATGGTTCCATCCAAGAAAGCCCAGCAGTTTGGTACTGCTGCACCTTTTGCTGTAATAACCTATAAAAAAAAACATGGTTTTAGTCCAGCTTCTATTTTAAGTGGTGGTATTGATTTTTATTGATAGTAAATTTTTATAAACTTACATCAGTATACTCTGCCAGCTTATTTCATTCAGCCACTCATGGGCTTGGGCAAATTTTCATGAAGATGATGCAAAATAAAATTTGTTATTTTAGAGAGAGCTGAACTGCTGCGATTAAAAAATCCTTTAATGTCTTGTAATCTATTTGGATAGGCCAACCTCTTTAATAATATGCACAGTGCTTCTATTCCTAAAAAACACTTAACTGTAAATTTTGTCTTGATACTGGCTTACCATTAGGTTTATAACCAATACTGTTCTCAACTAAAATGCCAGTTAATTCATTTTCCTTTCAGTATCCTTTGACCTACTATCAGTGACATATTGATAAAACCTAACTGACAGAAAATCCATGTTTTATCTGTAAATTTGGTTATCAAAATGGCAGCCACAGTAAGCTAAAGGGCACCGACACTGTAGGAGTTAATTGGCTTTTTAGCTGGGATGGTGTTGTTTATAACAGACAAATTATATCTTTTGTTATTTTCTCTAGTAGACAGTAAAAAATAAAACTTACCAGCAGCTGAATGACCTGATGCCGTCTGTACTTGAGCAGGTATCCTAAGGGCTTGTACCAGACGGGGTATGTCAGCCTTCTGGAACCTAAAATGCACTGTGCATTCATCCTCTGTCCAATCATTTAAATTAAAGTCATGTATAGGTTCAATCAGCTCATGCTGGTCATTTTCATCTTCGAATACCCCAAAAATGTCAGCTAGGACAATCTGCCGAATTAAATTCACATTAGGGTCCCTCCTGATAATCAGGTCCAGTATATCTTCCATAATTTTTAAAAAGGCAGAACAAAACTTTAAAAATCTGTGAGCAAAACAAAATAACCATAAACAAAGTAACAAAAAAAGTTAGGTTATATTTAACGTCAACTACAAAAATGGATCCGACAAAAAATTCTTTCTGCAAACATTCCGTTATCAAAAAATAAAAATAAGCATAACAAATAGCGATAACTTGGCTGTTAAATGTAGGTACTGACGAAAAATACCCTAATGTAAAAAGTTATTTTTATTGTATTTTATTGATAGACTTGTCATTTACTGTTTTAACAATATAATATAGTTGCATTTGTACACAAATCTTGATACAAACTACAGTGAAAATTGGAAGACATCGGCACATTCACTTAGTCTTAACTTGCATTTATCTTATGATTATATGTATGTATGTATAACATGAAAACTGGTGGTTAACTTTCTTAAAAGTGAGCCTATTGTGCCGAGACACATGCTAAGAGTATAAAGATCGTAGAATTAAAACACATATACGACCCAGGAAATTAAAACTCCTGCAGACTACTAAACTTGATTTAGGCGAGATCTTATATTCTATTGTACTATCTTGCTCCTGTGCCATCATTTTGAAACAGTGTTATTTAATATACCGACTATTAAACAAGCCTGTATCAAGACAAAATTTATAGTTAAGTTTTTTTTAGGGATATAACCATATTAACATTTTTTTCATTTTTTTTAGGCTATTTGGGAACATTTCATGGAAGGAAACATGATGCTGGTATTTTTCGCAAAAGTAATTTAAATAATCAATTAGAAGAAAGAGCCCAGTTTCAAGATGGAACTAATTTTGCATTATATTTGGAACTATGCTTAGGAGACATAATTTATTTTGCATAAAAAAAAATCAAAACTTTTAGTTTAAAAACTGAAGTTATATATGTACAAAACTGCTACTATTTGGGCAAACTGGTATTCATGTCTGTATAATGATCAGACAGCCCAGCGTTTTAATTTACAATCAATTTCAGTTTGAGAATATCTTAATGTTTGTGTAACTAAATATATAAGTCTAATAATGTGTAATATATTTTGTTGTTTTTTATTATTGTTGAACAGTTATAAAGAAAATAATATTTAAAAAAAAACATAAAAAATTGTTTTAATTATTTATTTTTATTACAAGAATACTAAAAATAATCTAGTCATGAATATAAGAGCTTATATATCCTAGTAATACCAAAAACATATCAAACTGCAGTTTAAAACCTAATAAACGAAATATTTTATCAACCTATTAGGGAAACTTCAACTTTTGATCAAATAACTCTAAAGATAACTAAATTTTCAGAAAAATACAGGATACAAAACAAAAACTAAATCTCTTTTTATAACTTATCGCTTTCAACGATATTTTTTTATTTAGAAAGTATATAACTAAGACGTTTTACCAAATTTTGCAGGAAAGCTTAAAATTACGCTTTTTGCAACTTACCAACTCAGGTCATTTTGCAAAACTTTCTAGTAATACTAGTCCCAACATATCCTAATGGGCTTTCTTCTTTTTCAACATTTTCTTGGGTTATGGTTTCAGCCTCGGTTTCAGCTATATTTCTGGATTTTATTTTAATTAATGTTCGATTAGGACTCTCAGTAGCATTATTAGTTCATTAATAAAGATGATGCAATATCTGAAAAATCAAAATGGGCCATATTATAAAAGCTCACTTATTTTTGTAAAGCTATTTTTAAACAAAAAAATCTACTTACCTAAATTACTTTTTGTATGTAAAATAGGTGCAAGGTTGTTTTTGTTAATCTTAATCATTTTGTTGAGTAACTTGTTATCTGCATTGGTTTTATTATCTATTATTTCTTCCTCACACCCTAAAACAAAATAATTTAATGCTGTTGTGTAGTACTTCCAAGTAGTCAGAGCTGGCAACAGCTAGCACTGAAATTAAAAATGGAATTAATACAAAGCAAATTAAGGAGATATAATGACTGCGATTTATTTACAGCAATGAGTTTTAGCATCATTACAAAATGGAAAAAAGTAGAGTAGAATATTTAAAAAACAGATGGCTGTGGCACTGTAAATCTAACAAAAAAATAAGAGTTTTTGTACTTCAGTGCAAAATGAACTTCTTGAATTGCAATTTTTCACACTACCCAGCAAATAATTACTTACTTCAAGTTCAAGTTCAAGTTCAAATAAGCTTTATTGTCCAAAAAAAAATAAATTTCATTGACAAAGCAAAAGTCTTAAAAGTAATGAAAGAGTTACAAAAATATGTTTAAAAAATAAATAAATAAATAAATCAGGTCAATAAAATCAGTCACGTTAAATCACCTATAAATAATATATCTTGGCATTTTCATACACATAATTAATTTAAAAACAGAGCCATTGTAATACAAGAAGTTACTATTAAGTTGGCACTAAACACATTGCAGACATTTACATTCTTAAAATCTTAATATTTAGTAGCCGTTTTGATACACACACAACAATCATTGTAAAACACATAAGTTAATATTGATATTTGACACTTCACACATTAGGAACATTTTTAAAACTTAATACCTACTTATTGATCATAAAATTCACTTATACTATATAATGCTTTGGTAACTAGATGTTGTTTGACACGTAAACGAAATGTTTTATAGTCATTACAATCTCTTGTGTCTTGTGGTAGATGATTGTACATCTTAATACTTTCATATATCACAGAATTTTTTGTTAACGTAAATTTAGGAATTGGTAATGGTAAATTATTTTGGCGCAGATTGTAGATACTACTATGGACAAAGTCAGAAAATTTTTTGTGAATTAGACAGACAGATTCTAAAATAAATAAAGATGGCACAGTCAATATTCCCTCCTGTACAAACAACGGCCTGCAAGTTTCTTTACAACTTTTTTTACACAGACAACGAACAGCTCTTTTTTGAAGTACAAATACTGATTGAATAGATTTTTGAGTGGAATAGCCCCAGAAAGCAATACCATATCTGATATGTGACTCCATTAGTGAGAAATATGCCATTTTTGCTGTTAGTTTGCCAAGTTCATGCACAAGAGTTCGGATAATATAACATGCACTGGCTAGTTTCCGATTCAAAACATCAATATGTATTTCAAACTTGAGCTGTGCATCAATATGTAGTCCTAAAAACTTAACAGTTGATTCGCTTTCCAGGGTTTCATCCTGCAGTTTGACATCCGCTAAACTGCACTTAAAAGTTAAGATGCTCGTTTTCTGTATATTGAAGCAGAGCCTGTTTGTGTCGCACCATTTCTTTATCGCTATAAGGTCAGCTTCGATGGTCATTTTAAGCTGGCTTAAGTTTTTTGTAGTCCACAGGCCGTTCGCATCATCAGCAAAAGCTGTTAGTTTTGCAGAGATCGGCAATGATAGTAAGTCGTTAATGTAGATTAAGAATAGAATCGGCCCGAGGACAGATCCCTGAGGAACGCCATGCACAACCGTATCACTCTCAGAGTCAATCCCATTCACGCGTACAAACTGATACCTCTCTAAAAGCATTGAACTGAACCAGCCGAAGGAAGTGCCTTCTATACCGTAGTGATGAAGCTTCCGCAACAGTATTCCATGATTTACGCAATCAAAAGCTTTTGAAAAATCACAGAACACTGCCGCAGCAACCTCCCGATCATTTAAACTCAGAAAGAGTGTTTCCAAAAATTTGAATATGGCATCATTTGTACTTCTTGAACTCTGGAAGCCAAACTGATTTTGATTAAGCAGATTGTGTCTTTGTAGATAGTGCATAAGCTGCTCCTTAACGATCTTTTCAGTCAGTTTTGAAATAGTACTAAGTAAAGAAATGGGACGGTAGTTGGACGGACTATCGCTGCTTCCCCCTTTAAAAATGGGAATAACCATGGCAGTTTTTAAACATTTAGGGAATATTCCTGATTTCAGAGACCAATTTATAGATGTTGCTAAAACTTCAAGAGCAATATCTGGTAAGTTTTTAATGATTTTAACAGAGATGTTGTCGATTCCTGAGGCATTTTGTTTTTTTATTTCTTTACAGATTTTCAGAATTTGCTCCTTGTTTGTTAGCCTAAACTGAAACTTTTCTGTGTGCTGTATTTCTGGCAAATAAGACAAAGGATCTATATATGAAGTTATATCTTTAGTTAAGTTTTGCACCACTGATGTATAGAAGGAGTTAAGCTCCTGAGGATGAATATCGATAAAATTGCCTGACTTTGTTTTTTTACCCCTAAACTCATTGATTATGTTCCAGTATTCTCTACTCTTATTTTCAGCCTTGTTTAATCTTTTTTCGTAGTGTAATTGTTTTGCCCTTTGTATAACTCTTCTATAAATTCTACGATAATTATAAAAATAGTCAAAGAACCCTTGACATTTTGTGAATTTTCTGATTGTATGTAGGCATCTTAAATTCCTACCCGAAACTTTAATACCTTTAGTCAGCCATATTTTACTAGTTTTTGGTTTAATGTTACGTAAGGGAAAACTTTTATTAAAAATAATCGTCACTGTGCTTTGAAACGATTCTATCGGATCTTCTGAATTTAGGCATCGATTCCAGTATGTTTGAGTTGCTAAGGTTCTAAAGTTACCAAAATTTTTTTTACTAAAGATCCTACGCCTTACAGCAGTTTTTGACGTATCGTTAGTTATTATTAGCTCAGCTATCAAAGCTTCGTGGTCCGAGAGACCCGAGGGTATAACTTGGCATTGCAACTCATTCATACTAAAATTACTGCATATATAGTCAATGATTTTAGAAGACTGAGCAGTAATACGCGTCGGTTCGTTGACAAATACTTTAAGGTTAAAGGAGTACAGTAGATCAATTAATGACTTTGTGTCTCTGGACTCGACATCGTCAAAGTTGATATTTAAATCACTGGCGACAACGATTTTTGCAGACAGTGGAAATTTGTGCAGGAGGATTTCCAAACTTTCTAGGAATGTTGATGGTTTTCCAGATGGAGGTCTGTATACACACAACAGATATATATTTAGTTTTTGTATGTAACATAATGAAAATTCAAACTGATTTTTTATAACTAAGTTGTTGTAATTATCAATGCATTGTGCATTATTTGTTTCTAAAAAATCGTTATGGGCCATTATCACTGTACCCCCGTAACCTTTTTCCCTGCAGTACATCGACAATACCCCATACTGAGGAATGTAACACAATTCGGCCTCCGTCAGCCAGTGCTCTGTCAAAAAGACAAATGTGGGCATACCTTAATTTTCAATTAAAATAGAAAGTTCGTCAGATTTGTTACGCAGAGATTGTACATTTAATAAAAAGAATGAAAGTTTTGTTGTTTTTCTGTTTGTTATTTTGTTTAATTTGTTTAATTTAACCCTTGAGCCGTCGTTGTTGCTTAAGGTAAAAAAGAAGCCGACCTAGTGTTACAGTCCCGAATACTCGTAAAAATGACATTATCAATCTGTTGAGCAATTTTAATTTTTGCTAAATTTTTAAACACCAAGGCTTTATTAAAAAAGAAGAACGTTGAATTTAAAAAAGAGTTAATGTTTATAAAGCTGCAAACTTTTTGTAGCCGTTCATAAACTAAAATGTTAATTTTGTCTATAAACTTGTTTAGCACTGATCGATTACTCCAGAGCGGTACTGATAAAAATAGTAAATTTGTTCGTTGCCCTACCTCTAACAAAAGCTCAAGAACACTATTGTCCAAGTTCCCACCGTGAATCGCGTTTTGTAAACCTCCGGAGATTATGATGAAGTCCTTTTTTGAAAACTCACTTGACAGTGTCCTTATGCTTTGTAAAATATCTTCTAATTTTGCATTATGCTTAGCAAAGGTGAGGACATTGTATTCCTGATTTTGATATACTTTTAAGTACTTGTATAAATCTACGACTGAGCTATCACCTAATATAAGAACTTGATGTTGTATAGATTGAGGACTCCGAGAACCTTTATTCTTAAATACCTGATCAGCTTTTGACAGTTTACTTGTGGGATATTCATATAGTGCTGATTTTAATTTTTCTTTTTTTAAGTGTTCTATGGTATTTTGATGTTCTTCAAGTTGATGGTCAAGGTGGCAGTTTATTTGCAGCATTCTAGCAATTTCTAGATTTAAGTTTACTGCGTCATCTTTTCTAGCTTCAAGTTCATCGAATACTTCGCTTATTTTTACATCTGTCTGAGTTTGGTTCTCTTTTTGTGAAGCAGAAGGTGTAATCCTAAGACCTCCATCTTTTGCTACTTTTAACTCTGTCTGAAGCTTTGATATCTGTTCCTCAAGTAACTGGATAGACGATACCATTTTCGAATTAATAAAGGTTAGATCAGATACATTTATTTCATTTTGATTAATTTCGATTTCTAGCTTGCGAGTTTTCGCCAAGAGTTCTTCAGCCAAATTCCCTTTATCTCTCAGGTCTTTTGTCAGATTTTCAATAGTTTTAGACAGCTTGTTAATTTTAAGTTTATGATTGCTTTCATTTTCCGGTTTGGATTCAATATTAAGGTTTTCGTTTTTTTGTTTTAACCATTCATTTTCTTTCGACAGCTTTGCTAGTGTTAGATTCAAACTATTTATTGTCTCTTTTTGTTGCTTAATTTCCAGTTCCATGTCTGCTTCGCGTGAAAATACTTCATCTTGAAACACTACGGTGTTTCGTCGTAACTTTGTAATATGCTCGTCTTTCTCGTTTATATCATCAGTTAGGGATACAATTTGCTTTAAAAAGTATGAGGAGTTTTCCTCCTTTTCCGCTGTTATTTCAATTAATCTCTCACTAAGTTTTCTGTTATCGCAGAACACCTTTTGAATGACTTTATCACCTGCTCCAATTTTTTCTGTACACTGCTCACAAAAATACTGAATTTTTTTGGAGACAAGTGCAATAAAGCAAACCTCTGTAGCACTCCATTTCTCACACTTGCGACAGGTTACAGTTTTACATCCATTACACACTCCAGCAAATGTTTCATCTGTACTTTTAGGTTCCCTAAACACGCATATTTGTTGGCATTTGGAGCATATGCCTGCCATTACTAATAACCGGTGTTTCTGTACTCAATTCCAGAAATAAATTTAGTAAGGCTATCGGTATTGCAGTAGGCAGTGGTCGTGCAACCAGTATTCCGCGCGAAAGCGCCTGTCTGGCTTGTTGCCCACTGCCCTATGCCAAACTTCACCAGTCACAAGTAGAAGAAGAAGAACCCGTAACCACACATTTTTCTGTCAAGATTTTTAACCGGGCTTTTAATAAACAAAACATACAAAAAAAAAAAAAATTTTTTTTGTTAAATTTTTCGTTTTTTACGATTTTCACCCCAGCAATGGTATCCCTCTTCTCACCAACACTTCCCCTTAGGTACCGGACAGTGACTATTGGATCAAACACATTCCAACACAAAACATAGGTATTTTAACCAATATTTATCAAAAACAATTTACTAACACCACGTTTCTCTGAAACTGTCAATCAAAAAAAATTGCATTGAATTGCACTTGAATATGGATGATCAAAAACGTTTTCATTATGATTATTTGGAGGATTATTCTTATTATATTTTTTTAGTTATAACATTTCAGCACATCTATTTCTGTTTTCTATTCCCATATTTACTGTTTTGGTCTGGGTTTTAAATTTGTTATATTTTCGTTTAGATTCATTTCTAAATTCCTGCATTAATTCATATACTTTAAGATTTAATGGAAAAATCTTTCCCTGTAACAGACAGTATTTGCTCCCTAATAGCATCCGAAATTGCAGGGTTAATATAGGGGTTATTGGCCAGCACCTCATTTAGTAATAGTAAATTGTCTTCTTCTCTATAGGTAAGTCTGAGTTTTTAAATGATGAGTTAGCCTACAATAAATAAATTAAGAATTTAATTAGGTACAGAATTTATTTATTTTAAGTTTATAAACTTCAGAAGAAAACACCTAGGATAGTGTAATATCATTGCATAAAACCATCTTAAATGACTTAACATCTAGGATTTGTGTTCTGATAGGTGATGATGACATAAAAACTTAATCAATTTCACCAATGAAACGGATAACTAGGTATATCTGAGGGTATATTGTTGCCAATAGGAATTAAATCTCATAGGCATGGGCAGAGACTGCTGGATGTTCCTACATATTTATACATTGACTGCTAGCTGCTACTTTTTACCAGGCTTTTAAATTTTCATGAGTTCTTTTGAAATTTTGTCCGATATGGGCATAAAGTACATAAGTACTATATTAATTGAAAGAAGGCCTAGGCCATGGTTAAAGTTACAACAGTCACATATCACTTCCAGAGAAATAGGACAACCAGTCCCTATCTTTATTACAAAGCATCCAACCCAACCCAATGGAACACAAAAAAAAGCGCCAACAAACCCAACTACAAAAACGGCCGTCGTGGACACAGCCTTGAAATAATTTAAAACACACCAAACATACCATTGCTGTACATGTTCCAGTCTTTCACCATAACATGCACCCTTACGCGTGGCCTTCGACGGTGTTATGTGACCACAATCAGATAAAAAATCATACTAAAAAAAAATTCTAATAAAAACAAACAGAAATTAACGAATAACCTCCAAATATCTGTCAAACCACAAGTTGCATATTGGTTAACTCGGCTTTTATAGAGATGCAAAAAATGCATATTCGGGCTTATTTTATAAAATAAATGTTTTCTATAGTTGAAAATTGTAATATTTTATAATTTTGAGTATATGCCTCGCAAAAAATCTATAAAATTAAATATTAAAAATAACCACAACCACAATGAAATGGATTCGTAGCTTACGGCAGTGGTAGTGGTTAATTACCACAAAGGAATGACATTGAGCTATTGCGCAGACTCAAGCTAAGTTCGGTATATAGATCGCAGATCAGACGAATTTTTGATCAGCTGATCGTCGATTAATCCGAGCAAGTCGCATTACCGAACGGGTTCAGATTTAAACTTTCTAACCTAAGTTTTTTTTTGTTTAAAAATTTTTGTTTTTTTTTTTGGCTGATGGGCTTTTTAACATGGTTTTAAAGGCTATTTGTGCTGTAGTGTACGGACAACAAATAATGTTTGAAGATACCCAATAAACCAAATTCCCATGTACCGAAATCGGCAAACTGAAGGCTTTCCGAAGTGACGGATTCTGGCCGAAAGTACCCTCCGAAGCGGCGCGCTTCCTCCAGGCGATCACGAGTCGGATACCCACTTGAAGTATGGTGCTTCCTGGGGCGTGCCGCCTTCATTCCGAACATCAGCCACAGGAGATTACCACTTTCGGCCATCCAGATTTTACCACTTTTGTATCATAGGCATGTGGATTAAATGTAGTGATTTATACAAATATTCATTGCATATTGCACCGCAATATTAAACCTAGTTTAAATTTAATTGATGTTTAGAATGTGATACCTTAGCTTATTATGAGAGCACATTCTAAACCACAATTAAATTCAAAGTTTAGTTTAGTTTCTTTATTAGTAAGTATTACACAAGTGCTTTTACAAGTCAAACCAGGTTTAACACTGCGGTCCAATTTGCAACAATAAGGAACACAAATTTATATATTTTTTTTATTCTTTAAAATTAGTACAGGCACTTTGATTTGGTGTATAAAAAATATCATTTAACAAACACACTAAAAAAGTACATTTCAGTTTTCCAGAACTCATCACCCTACTGCAGGCTGAATCCTGATCAAGCTATATCTGAAACAATGCAAAAAAAAGGATTTTACAAATTACATTTTTGATAAAGAACGAGTTTCACAAAATACGGTACTTATTTTTTATTGTTCTTAGTTATGACGAACATTATTCTGATAAAACCATAGAGACTCAAGAAGTTATTTTACATAAAAAGGCCTAGAAAGACCTCCTTCCAATTTATTATGGAGCGTGGGCATCCATTAAATTTTTTCAAATTTTAAGATGTTATAGAAGAGGGTCAGACAATTTTTTCTATCATTATCAACCCCCCCTCCCTTTTTTTACTACTAGGTTAATAAGTATAGATAGTTAAAGATACAAACTTTACGTTTACTGCATAGTCATCTTTTCAGAAAATGTTGTTAGTAGGTCTGTGGAACAGAAATCTTTGTGTGACTTTGGTACGTTTTTTTTTTATTAACTTTCATTTAATTAAGCTTTAGCTCTAGTGTCCAGATATGTTTAGACTTAGCTTTTTTAATGCTGTAGGCTATCTTTTGCAATTTGATTTTTAATGTTATAGGCTAGCTTTTGCAATTTCAATTGTAAGTTGTATTGTATTCAAAAAAAAATTAAGTGTATGTATTGTATAATATCAAATTTTACTGAGTTATGTAATATCCTTTTTATTGATTAAACCTAATATTAATTATATTTATTTATTTCTAATTTAATCTTTTGGGTTATACAAGCCTTTACAAAATATGTCATGTTGCAATACTGACATAAGTTAATAAATACAATATGTTATTATTGTCATTTCTATATGGCACTTAACCTTCAAAAACCAGCCTACAATAGATTTAAAAAAGATAAACAGATGGTTATAATCTAAGGTTATAACGACCAAATACTGACCACCTTTAATTTTTAGAATTAAAGTTCTCAGTTATTAAAAGTGATATAAAAAAATCAATTAAGCCACAACTTTTAGGATCATTTCTACTACAAAATAAACACAACTTGTATTTTTACTGGAGACCCTCTTTGAGTAATGACCAATATATTATTTACCTCCAATTAATAAACCAACTTATAGAAATCCTGATGTGTTCTCAAGCTATTCTTTGGTCCCCTGTAGCTACACTTTGGTGGCAATATGCAGGTTGTTCCTTCAATACCTTGCCTATTATTTTTCTTATGACAAATCCTGATGTGTTCTCAAGCTATTCTTTGGTCCCGTGTAGCTACACTTTGGTGGCAATATGCAGATTATTCCTTGAATACCTTGCCTATCATTTTTCTTAAGACTTTTTGGGGAGTTTTTTGTTTGAAACTGTAAAAAAAAAACAATAATACAATATAGTAACAAAACAATAGTACTTTGTTTGGTTGGGTGTTAGGAAAACAACAATTTACCCCAAAGAACTGTATTTTAGCAAGAGAAAATTAGAACTTTCTTCTTGTCTGACTTTTTAGGTTAAGCTGCAGTCTAGAGTTGCTGCACTATAAAAAGTAAGCCATAAGACACAAGGAAAATGAACTATGGGTTATCAATGTTGATGTTTATAGTTCACAGAAGTAAGCAAAAAATTTACTCAAGTTTTAATGGATAATGCACAATTTTGTCTTCTTTGAAAAAAATTTGACAGAAATAGAAATGAAAAAAGCATTATGCATAAAATTACGATGCAGTAATTCTAGACTGCAAAGCTGTCAAAGTAAAACAACACAAGAATTGAAACCAAAAAATTATAAACAATACTTACATATTTTCATTCTCCTCCTGTTGACTTATTTTTTGTGTTTGTATATCAATGATGATGAGGTTAACTGTTCAGAAGACTGCAATAAGCTCCTTGGCTTTGCTGAAGAGAAATTCCCACTATTAAGAGACAGAGGCAATTTAAAGAACATTTCAGAATATGCCATTCAACTCAACTCGTTTATAAATCACCCCTCAGCTTTCGATTCAATCGCGCCAGTCGTTGTCGATGGCGCGAGCGTTTTCTTACGTACGTAAACTTACTTAAATGGTTTTGATTTTCTGTCATATTCTGGCGACTCCAGGATAGAGCACAACTACTTAATTAAAATAATACACCAAAGTATTATTTAACAACGAGTATATTACGTAACGTTAGCATACAAGATTGACATCGTATCTAGTCTACAAGTCGGACGTAACTGCAAGTTCCCACAGGCAGGAAGATTGCCGTCGGTAAGGCTCTCTGTGTCCCCACCACGTACCACATACCAGTGCAATTCAATAAGTAGTAGCGGCGCGCTTTATTAGTATACTAGATATAAAGAACAATACTAAACATTATCTTACATCTCCCCTCTTAAAGATTAAGCCTACTAGGAGGTTTAGAAATACGACCAGACCTTGTCTTTTTTAAATTATTCTCATTGACCACACGAGATGATTCTGAAGGAATCACTTCAGCTTTAAAGCTTCTTTTGCTTAAGTTCTGTTCAGAATGAACAGGTGAATAAACTTGGATCTGGGTCTGATCGTTCTGTTTATTCTGAGCCGGCATAACTTTACATTCCGAATCATATTCAGAAGACGGAACAAATTTATTTAAAGACTCTTTTAAATCAATTCGATTACGTCTTACCGAATTGCCATATTGATTTTGAACAATGTAAGAACGCGGAGACATGTGTTCACTTAATTGGTAATTTCGTTTTACAAATTCTGCTCATTAGCAGCTGAGAAGGGGAATAACCTATGTTTTTCAATGGCGAGTTACGATACTGAAGCAGGGCAATTTCAATATCTTCATCCTTTTTTAACGATTTTTTCAATTTTTTTTTACCGATGTCTACTCCTTTTTCAGCTAGGCCATTAGAACGCGGGTAATTCGGGCTTCTGGTGACAATATTGAAATTCCATACTTTAGCAAAATTCCTAAATTGAAAACTCCCAAACGGTACATTGTCTGAAATAACAGTTTCAGGTGCGCCAAAAATACAAATAACTTTCTTAAAAGCATTTATAATGGATTTGATTGATTTATCTTTTAAAATACATAACTCAAGCCAGTTCGAGTATGAATCAAAAATGACCAAATAACTTTTTCCACCGTATGTAAAAATATCAAGGCCAAGTCTCTCCCAAGGTCGTTCTGGTATTGGATATAGAATTAATGACTCTTTTTTTTGTTTTTTAGAATTAGTTTCACAAATTTTGCACAATTTATTTTTATTCTCAATATCTTCGTTGATGCCGGGCCAGTAAAATATTTGACGCGCACGCGCTTTAGATTTCTCGATTCCTACATGACCCTCATGCAAAAGATCTAACATTTCAGCCCTAAGAGAAGAAGACACAACAATTTTTTCAGAAAATAAGAGCAACCCATCTGCAAAAGATAAATTATCTTTAATTGATGTTTATTTTCTGACCAACCATTTAAACAGTAATCAACGACTACTTTTAGTTGTAGGTCATTTTTGGTTTCCACTCTAAATTGCTGTTTTCGATTATCTGACATTGACATATTTTTTATCACTGAATGAACTGCAAAATTAAATTCTCTATCGCTTTTTAATCCTGATTCCGATAAAAACGCTCTCGATAACGTGTCACCAATATAAAGGTACTTCCCAGGCTTGTAAGTAACATGCACATCATAATTTAATAGCCTTAATCGCATTCTTTGCAAGCGGGGCGATATTGAAGCTAAATCTTTTTTCATTATAGCCTCCAAAGGCTTGTATCAGAGTTAATTTTGACATTTCTTAGACCGTAAATAAAAAAGTGAAATTTTTGTACTGCGAATACAATAGCCAGCATCTCTTTCTCAATTTGAGCGTACTTCTGTTCTGTTGAGGTTAAGCTTCTCGACGCAAATGCCACCGGATGCCCATTTTGTATCAAACAAGCACCAAGGCCATCCTTCGAGGCATCAGTCTCAATTTCGACATTTTTAGAAGAATCAAAAAATTTTAGCACAGGTGCAGTTGTTAGAAAATGCTTAAGTTGAGAAAGTGATTGCTCTTGTTCGTTAGACCACTGAAATGTGAAATCTTGTCTCGTTAACTCTCGAAGGGGTGCTGTAACTTTAGATAAGTTAGGCAAAAATTTACCCAAATACTTTGCCATTCCTAAAATTCTTAGTACTCCATTTTTGTCAGTCGGAGTTGGTAAATCTGTTATGGCTTTAACATAGTTTTTGTTTGGTTCAACACCATTTTTGGAAGAAATCTGACCCATGAACTTGACAGACTTGGATTTAAATTGAATTTTCGAACTATTGAATTTAATATTGTACTTTAAGGCACGTTCAAGAACTAATTGAAGGTTCCTGTTATGGTCAAGCTCATTACTGCCAGTTATAATCAAATCATCAAAGTACAGGCCCACTCCTTCAAGGTGACCGAATATTTCAAAGTTCTTTCTTTGAAAGACTTCAGGTGCAGAGCAAATGCCAAAAGGCAATCTAAGAAATCTATAGCGCCCAAAAGGCGTGCCAAACGTTGTGTAATCTGCGCTCTGGTCATCAATTTTCACTTGAAAATAGCCATCTTTCATGTCAAGAACCGTGAAGTATTCCTTGTCGCAAAGTTTGCTAGCAATTTCCTCACAGGTTGGTATTAAAAAATGTTCCCTTTGAATCGCGTTGTTCAAAAATTTTGGGTCTAAACAAAGTCGTAGATCATTATTTTTTTTCTCTACTATTACTAGCGGGTTCAGCCACTCAGTCGGACGTTCGATTTTTTCAATTACACCTTGTTTTTCAAGTTGTTCTAATTTGCATTTTAATCTGTCATAAAGTGTCTTAGGAACCCTTCTGGGGGGCTGAACATGTGGAATTGCGTCACTTTTCAAAGTTATATGATGACTTGTGGGAAACTCCCCCAGGCCATCAAAACAAGACTTATATGCTATAGTGACATTCTCTAACGATTTAAAAGTTACATTTGCTCCGTTACTAATCGAAGCCAAACGTTTTATTAAACTAAGAGATAAACAACCTGGTAACCCCAGTAAGGGCAGTTGGTCCCCAGCATCAACAACAATAAAATCAACAAGCGACTCGATGTTATTGACCCTGCACAACAAACTGACCTCTCCCAGGGGCTTGATCTTAAAGCTTTCACTACCATATGAAACTAGAGTTACTTTTGTGGATTTCAAGATTTTCGAGATTTAGTTTTTTCAAAATATACAAAGGTAAAACACTCACCTCGGCTCCAGTATCAAGTTTAAAATCTACTTGCCCTTGACCTATGCAAACTTTTTGCTTCCAGACCTTCTCCTGCGAACTAGACTTCTGCACTTTTTTCTCCACTGAACCGATCAAATTTACCGAATTTACGTAAAATTGCCCATCACTATTTTCTGACTCATCACTACTTTCACTAGCGTCATTTTTTTCTACTTCATGCACTTTTTTCTTCATGTCCTTTTTCGCTTTCCGATTTTCTTTTTCACGAGATTTTTCTCCATTTGTACACAGCGCTGCAAAATGATTCCTACTCTGGCATTTTGCACACGTTTTCCCCCAAGCTGGACATTTACCATTTTTCTGGTGTTTGTAACCACAAAATTTGCAGAAGATCAATGATTGTGATACACCAGCTGATCTAGACGAGAACGCAGAACTAGTATGCGCCTTTTCTCTATCTTTGTTTATCGCACTAACCGACGCTTCGCTCTGTAGCACTTTAACTTGAGTTTTGCTAATCTCTGAGGCACGACACATTTCTATTGCTTTATTCAGGTTAAGCTTACTCTCTCTCAAAAGCCTTTCCTGCGTATTTTTGTCAGCGATTCCTATCACTATTCTGTCTCTAACCATGTCATCTTGGTCCTTGTAACTTGTCGTTTTCACGGCTTTTCTTAGCTCTGTCAAGAAACTGTCAAATAACTGGCCTTCTTTTTGTACAATGCTATTAAATTTAAACCGTTCAAAAATAATATTGGCTTGTGGCGCGCAATAATCTTTAAACTTTTGAAGTATCGACTTTAACGATTTTTTCTCAACATCTGTGTACGAAAAACTATTGTGTAACTCCAGGCCATCATCCCCAATAAGATTTAGAAACACAGCTACTTGAATTTCCTCATCTTTTTTGTGTAAACCAGTCACAGTCAAGAAAACTTCAAATTTTTGTTCAAATCGCTTCCAATTTTCAGCTATATTTCCTTCTAAACTGAGCTGTTCTGGCGGGCGAAACAAGCTCTCCATTTTTACTGGACTTTTTCAGCAACTTTCCAGATTATTCACAAAATTTCTTGGATAAAACTGGCGCACTATTTGCTAAAAATCGTTTATTCTAGGCGTCTAGCGTGCAACCAGTGCACATTTTTTTTCACAAGTTTCTAGGGTGCTTCAAGCGCACTATTTTTGACTAAATCGAGGGCTTTTTCACAGCTAAAGCACGTCACGAGATCGCCCGAGATGTCTACTACCTGACGCCATGTCATATCCTGGCGACTCCAGGATAGAGCACAACTACTTAATTAAAATAATACACCAAAGTATTATTTAACAACGAGTATATTACGTAACGTTAGCATACAAGATTGACATCGTATCTAGTCTACAAGTCGGACGTAACTGCAAGTTCCCACAGGCAGGAAGATTGCCGTCGGTAAGGCTCTCTGTGTCCCCACCACGTACTACATACCAGTGCAATTCAATAAGTAGTAGCGGCGCGCTTTATTAGTATACTAGATATAAAGAACAATACTAAACATTATCTTACATTTTCCACTACTTTTTCTTAAAATCCAAAAAAGTTCAACCACAAAAATAAAAATAAACAAAAACATAACCCTAAAAGTTTAGATTAATCTGGAAAATCCGTCTAAAATTTGGAGCAGATCGATCTAGCTCCGATTGATCTGGATTCATTAAACAAACGCGCCAGATTTACCTCCCCTACCTCCGCTATGAATTGCCGAACGATTTGGAGCAGTCTGATTGATCGGATGTATATACCGAACGTAGCTTCAGTAATTACCACAACCACTACGAAGTGTCAAGTAAGTGTTCCAAAATATGAAAATATCCCTATTTCTTAAAGCAACATCATCAGTCTATTTTTTTGGTTATAAGGTTTTTGGCTACTAATCAATAACGATTATTGCGTGGGATTCCCAGAATTCGTTTTAAACTAGGGGTTCCCCTTGGGGATCCCCCATTGATGAGTTAGAAAATGGTATAAATTCGTCTTAGGGACCGAGGCGTATTTCTCTGAATGAAGGCCTTAAGACTTTATATGCCTTTAATAGTGAATGGTACCGTGTAAATAAAAAATTAAATTAAAACTGCGTGCGAAAATTGTGTGTTTCGATTCCTAATCCCTAAATGCACCGTAGGCACTTAATCGCGATTGGCAATCTAATCCATTCTTTTTTTCTCTTGATCCCACACAAATGAACAAAGAGGAAGCATGGATTAACTAATATTTTTACGGTGCATCTGGGGGTAAGACCGTGCAAAACCGTGCGTTTTGAACGCTTCACCATGCAATCTAATAAATTTTAATTGGCAACACTGATAAAAACATCAAGTTGTGGCAAATAAAATAAAAAATAATTCCGTTTATACAGCCAAATAACAATAAAAATAACTTTGAACCAATCAGCACACAGCTTCTGCACATGTAAACAAAAGTGAGTGACACCAATACTTAAAATAGTTAAACTAAACGCCATCATGCTATTCTTTAAAAATTATCTGGGTAATTATGCAGTATACGGTTTTCTGCCATTTTTGATTTGTTATGAAAAATTCTTTATGGGGGCACCTGCTAGGGTCCCTAGGACCCCAAATCCGCCTGCGCCGGTTGGTTCTTTTTTTTATTTTTAAAAAAAAAATTTTTCACTAAAACAACCCAATCCAACACATTACAAGTCCCCCTCCCCTCCGGGTAACCTTTTTTCTCTTAAAAAAAAAAAATCAGGCACAGCCGGATTTGGGGTCCTAGGGACCCTAGTAGGTGCCCTCATAAAGAATTTTTCATAAAAAACCAAAAATGGCAGAAAACCCTATACTGCATAGTTATTACCATTATCTGCCAAAAACAAACCAAAAAATGCAAAAAAAATCTGAAAAACACCCATTTAAAATAACAACAACAATTGAAAGAGAGTCTCAAAGAGGCATGCCTAAATACATTTTCAGATAAAAATAAAGGGAGTGTCTAATAATTATTTATTATGTGTTTTTCATATTTTCATTTTTTTTCTTAAATTTTTTTATACTAAATTAACGCAACCTAATCTAAGCCAAAACAACCCAAAAAACATGCTTTAGACTAAATTAACCTTGAAATTAACCCAACCTAACCTAAACAGGCTCAAACCAAATTATTCAAAGCCAAAACAACCCAAAAAACACACTACAACCCCTACATCTTTTTTTGTCTTGTTTAGGTTAAGATTGGGTTAATTTCGAGGTTAATTTAGTCTAAAGTGTGTTTTTTTGGATTTATACAGGCAAATAAAAATAAAAGTTGAGCTTATGGACACCAGTGTAGGCGATTATACAGCAGAAATAAGGATAAGAAATTAAAATTAAAATATTACAATTTTTGTTTTATTGGTATTTACTTCAAGCTTTAAATTATCTATGTATTTCCCAAGGACACATAGGAGACTCTTCATTTATACTTCAACTATAGCAAACAGTAACAGTATTATATTTAAGGGAGTTTTTTTTTGGTTAAAAATCGCAATTTTCCAAGGTGACTTCAAGAGAGAGAAATCCAGTATAGCCGCCCCCTCTGGTTGACCTAAATAAAAAAACTTTCATATTTTTCTTTTATTAAAAAATCACATAACTACTAATAATAAACTAAATAAATAATTTTTCTATATACACTCTCGAGCACACTCTATTGTTTAAAAGAATATTTATTTTGACTACTTATTGCTTTTAAAGCAACATCATTTATCTGATGCTGCGAGTTGGTGTAATGAGAATAGTTTTAAGTTAAATATTATGAAATGTTCATGTATGTCTTTTACTCTGAATCGCAATATAATTGAGTATGGGTATACAACTTGGAGACGTCCAGCTACAGAGAGAAAGCCAACAAAAAGACTTGGGAATAATATTTGATCCTACCCTATCATTTAGTAACCATATTTTTAAAAAAATTGAAAGTGCACAGAAAATTTCAGGTTTTGTTGTAAGAAGCACAAAACATTTTAATATAGAAATAAGTTTACACCTTTTTGACAGTCTTGTCATACCCATTCTAGAATATGGAAGTATTATTTGGTCCCCGCAATATACTGTGTGGATTTCTATTATTGAAAAAGTTCAACGAAAATTTTTAAAAGCTATGTATTTCAAAAAATATGGTATATATCCAAAAAGAGGTTGTGATAATGAATATTTGTTGGGAATTTTTAATAGACTTTCTTTAAGCCAAAGGTGAAATAAATTACTTTTGTGTACTATGCTTAATATTCTAAAAGGAAATATTGACTGTCCTAACATTTTGGCTCAATTTCAATTTTCAATAAATAGGGTTTCTTCAAGGAACTCTAAAACTTTTTATCTTGCATATCCTAGAATAAATCTTTATAAAAATTCTCCTATCTATAAAATGTGCCATATATTCAATCTATATGCTAATATTGAAATAGATATCCTAAACCTTAAACAATTTAAAAAAATTATTGAAGCTAAGCTTCGATCTAATAAGTAATTATTTTTCCATATACAATACAAGCTACGGTGCTGTAAATTATTTTTTAACTTTAACGTTTATAACATTGTTTAATGTTTGCGATTTATTAAATACATTTTTAAACTGTTAAATTATAATACTGATGTAACTAGTTTACTATTTTAATTTAATTTAAGTTGTATCTGTAATTGGCTTTGCTGTAGATACTGAAGGAAATAAATAAATAAATAAAACATAATTTTTCAATAAAACTTTATAAAACTCTAAATAAGTCAAATTGGCATTGCACCTTGTAATCAGTGCTGATTTCAAGGTACTAACATGAAGCTGACTTTTTTCACTACTCCAAAAGTTGTTTCTAATTGAAAACACTCTTTTTTCCTCTGCATTGGTACCCAGAAGGCAAAGCACAAATTTAACTAGCAAAGATATATTTTGAAATGGCAGTTGGTTTTTTGTTAATGATTTATTTAAAAATTCAAAAATTAATTGCTCGAAAGCTGCTGTGCATATGCAGTTTTCATTTTTATGTTCCTCTAAATATTTTATAATTTTGGAGTTAAAGACTATGTTGATGGAGAGTGGCTATAGGTATAAGAGAGGGTTGTTGTATTTGAAAATTTATAACTTTTGAACGGAGGCTGCTACAAATATGCAGTTTTCATTTTATGTTTAACTAAATATTTTCTAATTTTGCAGGTAAAAACTACTTTAATAAGGGTGGTTAAAGGTATGAGGGGGGGGCGGGTTAATATAACCATAGCTGCTACCAATATGCAGTTTTGAAGTATTATGAAGTTAAAAGTTTACCCTCCTCTTCAATGGGGGGTGAAGTATCTTTAATTTAATTCAAAATTCATATATAGGTGTTTTTGGGGCCAAGAAACACGAGTTTTTATCAGATTTTAAAAGTATTGATGTTGACAGCTCTTCTCTCTTTGTTTGAAAGAAACTAAAAAACAAAAGATCAAGAGGTTCCACCCAAGATCTCTTACGACGTTGAAGTTATCTCCATATTCATATTCATATTCATATTCATGTTAATTACAGCGGACCAAACAAATTTTAAACTTTTTAGAAAAAATTGGCTTTAGCGTAAAATAATCGAAAAAAAATATCTAGACTTGACGGACAATAACTACACCTTACTCAAGCCGTCACAATTGCTAATTAAAGGCAGCTTAAGAAGCTTATTAGCTATAGAGATGATTTAAAAATTAAAAGGTATTAAATATATAGAAGAGTTGGCGATGTATAGTAACAAACTTAACTGATTTGAAGTAAAAAACCTTCATTCTATCAAACCCACCAGATAGGTGAGTCAGCTTGGCTTTGGGAGCTGTACTATGGGGGTCTTTTTAAAATCATAAAAATGTAAATATGAAGATAAGTGGGCAATGTTTATTAATAAACTTTACTGATTTGCAGTATTAGACCTTTATTCTATCAAATCCACCACACATCTGCGTCAGCTTTGCTTTGGGAGCTGAGCTACGAGGGTCTTTTTAAAATAATAAAAATGTAAATATGAAGATAAGTGGGCAATGTTTATCAACAAACTTTACTGATTTGGAGTACTAGACCATTACTCTATCAAATCCACTACATAGCTGAATTAGATTTGCTTTGGGAGCTGAGTTATGAGGGTCTTTTTAAAATCTTAAAATGTAAATATGGAGAAAATTGGGCAATGTTTATCAACAAACTTGACTGATTTGGAGCACTTTATTCTATAACATCCACCTCATAACTGAGTCAGCTTTGCTTTGGGAGCTTAGCTATAAGGGTCTATATATCTATCAACAAACTTTACTGATTTGGAGTACTACACCTTTACTCTTATCAAATCCACCACATAGCTGAATTAGATTTGCTTTGGGAGCTGAGTTATGAGGGTCTTTTTAAAATCATAAAAATGTAAATATGAGGATAAGTGGGGTATGTATATCAACATATTTTAATGATTTCAAGTATAAGCCCTTCATTCTATCAAATCCAGCACATAGCTGAGTCAGCTTAAAATCATAAAAATGTAAATATGGAGATAAATGGGCGATGTATATCCACAAACTTTACTGATTTAAAATCCAGCACATAGCTGAGTCAGCTTAAAATCATAAAAATGTAAATATGGAGATAAATGGGCGATGTATTTCAATAAACTTTACTGATTTAAAGTACTAGACCTTCATTCTATCAAATCAACCACACATCTGAGTCAGCTTTGCTTTGGGAGCTGAGCTATGGGGTCTTTTTTAAATCATTAAAATGTAAATATGAGGAGAAGTGGGCAATGTTTATCAACAAACTTTACTGATTTGGAGTACTAAACCTTTACTCTATCAAATCCACTACATAGCTAAATTAGATTTGCATTGGGAGCTGAGCTATGAGGATCTTTTTAAAATCATAAAAATGTAAATATGAAGATAAGTGGACAATGTTTATCAACAAACTTTACTGATTTGGAGTACTATGCCTTTATTCTATAACATCCACCTCATAACTGAGTCAGCTTTGCTTTTGCAGCTGAGCTATGTGGGTCTTTTAGAATAATAAAAATGTAAATATGAGGATAACTGGGCTATGCATATCAACAAATTT
This sequence comes from Oxystoma pomonae, assembly GCA_963921995.1. Classification (NCBI taxonomy): domain Eukaryota; kingdom Metazoa; phylum Arthropoda; class Insecta; order Coleoptera; family Brentidae; genus Oxystoma; species Oxystoma pomonae. Next base: position 54,673,409 of record OY998170.1, on the reverse strand, counting down.
TACTGATTTGAAGTATAAGCCCTTCATTCTATCAAATTCAGCACATAGCTGAGTCAGCTTAAAATCATAAAAATGGAAATATGGAGATAAATGGGCGATGTATATCAACAAAATTTACTAACTTAAAGTACTAGACCTTCGTTCTATCAAATCCACCACACACCTGAGCCAGCTTTGCTTTGGTAGCTGAGCTATGGCGGTCTTTTTAAAATCATAAACATGTAAATATGAGAAGTGGGCAATTTTATTAAAAAACTTTACTGATTTGGAGTACTAGACTTTTACTCTATCAAATCCACCACATAGCTGAATTAGATTTGCTTTGGAAGCTGAGCTATGAGGGTCTTTTTAAAGTCATAAAAATGTAAATATGAAGAGAAGTGGGCAATGTTTATCAACAAACTTTACTGATTTGGAGTACTAGACCTTTACTCTAACAAATCCACCACATAGCTAAATTAAATTTGCGTTGGGAGCTGAGCTATGAGGGTCTTTTTAAAATCATAAAAATGTAAATATGGAGATAAATGGGCGATGTATTTCAATAAACTTTACTGATTTAAAGTACTAGACCTTCATTCTATCAAATCAACCACACATCTGAGTCAGCTTTGCTTTGGGAGCTGAGCTATGGGGCCTTTTTTAAATCATTAAAATGTAAATATGAGGAGAAGTGGGCAATGTTTATCAACAAACTTTACTGATTTGGAGTACTAAACCTTTACTCTATCAAATCCACTACATAGCTAAATTAGATTTGCATTGGGAGCTGAGCTATGAGGATCTTTTTAAAATCATAAAAATGTAAATATGAAGATAAGTGGACAATGTTTATCAACAAACTTTACTGATTTGGAGTACTATGCCTTTATTCTATAACATCCACCTCATAACTGAGTCAGCTTTGCTTTTGCAGCTGAGCTATGTGGGTCTTTTAGAATAATAAAAATGTAAATATGAGGATAACTGGGCTATGCATATCAACAAATTTTACTGATTTGAAGTATAAGCCCTTCATTCTATCAAATCCAGCACATAGCTGAGTCAGCTTAAAATCATAAAAATGGAAATATGGAGATAAATGGGCGATGTATATCAACAAAATTTACTGATTTAAAGTACTAGACCTTCGTTCTATCAAATCCACCACACACCTGAGCCAGCTTTGCTTTGGTAGCTGAGCTATGGGGGTCTTTTTAAAATCATAAACGTGTAAATATGAGAAGTGGGCAATTTTATTAAAAAACTTTACTGATTTGGAGTACTAGACTTTTACTCTATCAAATCCACCACATAGCTGAATTAGATTTGCTTTGGAAGCTGAGCTATGAGGGTCTTTTTAAAGTCATAAAAATGTAAATATGAAGATAAGTGGGCAATGATTATCAACAAACTTTACTGATTTAAAGTACTAGACCTTTACTCTATCAAATCCACCACATAGCTGAGTCAACTTTGCTTTGGGAGTTGAGCTATGGGGTCTTTTTAAAATCATAAAAATGATGTAAATATGGGCTATGTATATCAACAAATTTTACTGATTTAAAGTATAAGCCCTTCATTCTATCAAATCCAGCACATAGCTGAGCTATCTTAAAATCATAAAAATGTAAATATGGGCGATGTTTATCAACAAAATTTACTGATTTGGAGTACTAGACCTTTCCTCTATCAAATCCACCACATAGCTGAGTCAGATTTACTTTGGGAGCTAAGCTATGGGGGTTTTTTAAATAATAAAAATGTAAATATGAGGAGAAGTGGGCAATGTTTATCAACAAACTTTACTGATTAGGAGTACTAGACCTTTACTTTATCAAATCCACCACATAGCTGAATTAGATTTGCTTTGGGAGCTGTGTTATGAGGGTCTTTTTAAAATAATAAAAATGTAAATATGAAGAAAAGTGGGCAATGTTTATCAACAAACGTTACTGATTTGGAGTACTAGACCTTTATTCTATAACATCCACCTCATAATTGAGTCAGCTTTTCTTTGGGAGCTGAGCTATAAGGGTCTTTTTAAAATCATAAAAATGTAAATATGAATATAAGCGGGCAATGTTTATCAACAAACTTTACTGATTTGAAGCACTAGTCCTTTATTCTATAACATCCACCTGATAACTGAGTCAGCTTAGCTTTTGGAGCTGAGCTATGAGGGTCTTTTTAAAATCATAAAAATGTAAATATGAGGATAAGTGGGCTATTTATATCAACAAATTTTACTGATTTGAAGTATAAGCCCTTCATTCTATCAAATCCAGCACATACCCGAATCAGCTTAAAATCATAAAAATGTAAATATGGAGATAAATGGGCGATGGATATCAATAAACTTTACTTATTAGCTGAGTCAGATTTACTTTGGGAGCTGAGCTATGGGGATCTTTTTAAAATCATAAAAATGTAAATCTGAGGATAAGTTAGCTATGTATATCAACATATTTTACTGATTTGAAGTATAAGCCCTTAATTCTTTCAAATCCAGCAAATAGCTGAGTCAGCTTAAAATCATAAAAATGTAAATATGGAGATAAATGGGCGATGTATTTCAACAAACCTTACTGATTTAAAGTACTAGACCTTCATTCTATCAAATCCACCACACATCTGAGTCAACTTTGCTTTGGGAGCTGAGCTATGATGGTCTTTTTAAAATCATAAAAATGTAAATATGAGGAGAAGTGGGCAATGTTTATCAACAAACTTTACTGATTTGGAGTACTAGACCTTTACTCTATCAAATCCACCACATTAGAATTAGATTTGCTTTGGAAGCTGAGTTATGGGGGTCTTTTTAAAATCATAAAAATGTAAATATGAGGATAAGTGGGCTATGTATGTCAACAAATTTTACTGATTTGAAGTATAATCCTTCATTCTATCAAATCCAGCACATAGCTGAGTCATCTTAAAATCATAACAATGTAAATATGGAGATAAATGGGCGATGGATATTAACAAACTTTACTGATTTAAAATAGTAGACCTTCGTACTATCAAATCCACCACACATCTGAGTAAGCTTTGCTTTGGGAGCTGAGCTATGGGGGTCTTTTTAAAATAATAAAAATTTAAATATACGGAGAAGTGGGCAATGTTTATCAACAAACTTTACTGATTTGGAGTACTGGACTTTTACTCTATCAAATTCACCACATAGCTGAATTAGATTTGCTTTGGGAGTCATCAATCATAAAAATGTAAATATGAAGATAAGTGGGCAATGTTTGTTAACAAACTTTACTGATTTGCAGTATTAGACCTTTATTCTAGCAAATCCACCACACATCTGCGTCAGCTTTGCTTTGGGAGCTGAGCTACGAGGGTCTTTAAAATCATAAAAATGTATATATGAAGATAAGTGGGCAATGTTTATCAACAAACTTTACTGATTTGGAGTACTAGACCTTTACTCTATCAAATCCACCACTTAGCTGAATTAGATTTGCTTTGGGAGCTGAGTAATGAGGGTCTTTTTAAAATCATAAAAATGTAAATATGAATAAAAGTGGGCAATGTTTATCAACAAACTTTACTGATTTGGAGTACTAGACCTTTGTTCTATAACATCCACCTCATAACTGAGTCAGCTTTGCTTTGGGAGCTGACCTATGAGGGTCTTTTTAAAATCATAAAAATGTAAATATGAGGAGAAGTGGGCAATGTTTCTCAACAAACCTTACTGATTTGGAGTACTAGACCTTTCCTCTATCAAATCCACCATATAGCTGAGTCAGATTTACTTTGGGAGCAGAGCTATGGGGGTCTTTTTAAAATCATAAAAATGTAAATATGAGGAGAAGTGGGCAATGTTTATCAACAAACCTTACTGATTTGGGGTACTAGACCTTTCCTCTATCAAATCCACCACATAGCTGAGTCAGATTTACTTTGGGAGCAGAGCTATGGGGGTCTTTTTAAAATAATAAAAATGTAAATATGAGGATAAGTTGGATATGTATATCAACATATTTTACTGATTTGAAGTATAAGCTCTTCATTTATAAAAATGTTAATATGGAGATAAATGGGCGATGTATTTCAACAAACGTTACTGATTTAAAGTACTAGACCTTCATTCTATCAAATCCACCACACATCTGAGTCAGCTTTGCTTTGAGAGCTGAGCTCTGGGGGTCTTTTTTAAATCATTAAAATGTAAATATGAGGAGAAGTGGGCAATGTTTATCAACAAACTTTACTGATTTGGAGTACTAGACCTTTACTCTATCAAATCCACCATATAGCTAAATTAGATTTGCCTTGGAAGCTGAGCTATGAGGAGGAGGAGGCTTAAAATCATAAAAAAAAAACATTACTGATTTAAAGTACTATACCTTTATTCTATAACATCCACCTAATAACTGAGTCAGTTTAGCTTTTGGAGCTGAGCTATTTTAACATCATAAAAATGTAATTGAGGATAAGTGGGCTATTTATATCAACAAATTTTACTGATTTGAAGTATAAGCCCTTCATTCTATCAAATCCAGCACATAGCTGAGTCAGCTTAAAATCATAAAAATGTAAATATGGAGATAAATGGGCGATGTATATCAACAAACTTTACTGATTTAAAGTACTAGACCTTCATTCTGTGAAATCCACTACACATCTGAGTCAGCTTTGCTTTGGGAGCTGAGCTATGGGGGTCTTTTTTAAATCATTAAAGTGTAAATATGAGGAGAAGTGGGCAAATTTTATCAACAAACTTTACTGGTTTGGAGTACTGGACCTTTACTCTATCAAATCCACCACATAGCTGCATTAGATTTGCGTTGGGAGCTGAGCTATGAGGGTCTTTTTAAAATCATAAAAATGTAAATATGAGGAGAAGTGGGTAATGTTTATCAACAAACTTTACTGATTTGGAGTACTAGACCTTTACTCTATCAAATCCACCACATAGCTGAATCAGATTTGCTTTGGAAGCTGAGTTATGGGGGTCTTTTTAAAATCATAAAAATGTAAATATGAGGATAAGTGGGCTATGTATGTCAACAAATTTTACTGATTTCAAGTATAAGCCCTTCATTCTATCAAATCCAGCACATAGCTGAGTCATCTGAAAATCATAAAAATGTAAATATGGAGATAAATGGGCGATGTATATCAACAAACTTTACTGATTTAAAGTACTAGACCTTCATTCTGTCAAATCCAGTACACATATGAGTCAGCTTTGCTTTGGGAGCTGAGCTATGGGGGTCTTTTTTAAATCAATAAAATGTAAATATGAGGAGAAGTGGGCAAAGTTTATCAATAAATTTTACTGAATTGGAGTACTGGACCTTTACTCTATCAAATCCACCACATAGCTGAATTAGATTTTCGTTGGGAGCTGAGCTTTGAGGGTCTTTTTAAAATCATAAAAATGTAAATATGATGAGAAGTGGGCAATGTTTATCAACATACTTTACTGATTTGGAGTACTAGACCTTTACTCTATCAAATCCACCACATAGCTGAATTAGATTTGCTTTGGGAGCTGAGCTATGGGGGTCTTTTTAAAATCATAGAAATGTAAATATGAGGATAATTGGGCTATGTATATCAACAAATTTTACTGATTTAAAGTATAAGCCTTTCATTCTATCAAATCCAGCACATAGCTGAGTTAGCTTAAAATCATAAAAATGTAAATATGGGCGATGTATATCAACAAACTTTACTGAATTAAAGTACTAGACCTTCTATCAAATCCATCACACATCTGAGTCAGCTTTGCTTTGGGAGCTAAGCTATGGGAGTCTTTTTAAAATCATAAAAATGTAAATATGAGGAGAAGTGGGCAATGTTTATCAACAAACTTTACTGATTTGAAGTACTAGACCTTTATTATATAACATCCACCTAATAACTGAGTCAGCTTAGCTTTTGGAGCTGAGCTATGGGGGTCTTTTTAAAATCATAAAAATGTAAATATAAGGATAAGTGGGCTATTTATATCAACAAATTTTACTGATTTGAGGTATAAGCTTTTCATTCTATCAAATCCAGCACATAGCTGAGTCAGCTTAAAATCATAAAAATGTAAATATGGAGATAAATGGGCGATGAATATCAACAAACTTTACTGATTTAAAATATTAGACCTTCGTTCTATCAAATCCACCACACATCTGAGTCAGCTTTACTTTGGGAGCTGAGCTATGGGGGTCTTTTTAAAATCATAAAAATTTAAATATGAGGAGAAGTGGGCAATTGTTATCAACAAACTTTACTGATTTGGGGTACTAGACTTTTACTCTATCAAATTCATCACATAGCTGAATTAGATTTGCTTTGGGAGCTGAGCTATGAGGGTCTTTTTAAAATCATAAAAATGTAAATATGAAGATGAGTGGGCAATGTTTTTCAACAAACTTTACTGATTTGAAGTACTAGACCTTTATTCTATAACATCCACCTAATAACTGAGTCAGCTTAGCTTTTGGAGCTGAGCTATGGGGGTCTTTTTAAAATCATAAAAATGTAAATATGAGGAGAAGTGGGCAATGTTTATCAACAAACTTTACTGATTTGGAGTACTAGACCTTTACTCTATCAAATCCACCACATAGCTGAATCAGATTTGCTTTGGAAGCTGAGTTATGGGGGTCTTTATAAAATCATAAAAATGTAAATATGAGGATAAGTGGGCTAGGTATATCAACAAATTTTACTGATATGATGTATAAGCCCTTCATTCTATGAAATCCAGCAGAGAGCTGAGTCAGCTTAAAATCATAAAAATGTAAATATGGAGATAAATGGGCGATGTATATTAACAAACTTTACTGATTTAAAGTACTAGACCTTCATTATATCAAATCCACCACCCATCTGAGTCAGCTTTGCTTTGGGAGCTGAGCTATGGGGTCTTTTTAAAATCATAAAAATGTAAATATGAGAGAAGTGGGCACTGTATATCAACAAACTTTACTGATTTGGAGTAGTAGACCTTTACTCTATCATATCCACCGCATAACTGAGTCAGATTTGCTTTGGGAGCTGAGCTATATGAGTGTTTTTAAAATCATACAAATGTAAATATGAGGATAAGTGGGCTATGTATATCAACAAATTTTACTGATTTGAAGTATAAGCATTTCATTCTATCAAATCCAGTACATAGCTGAGTCAGCTTTAAATCATAAAAATGTAAATATGGAGATAACTGGTCGATGTATATTAACAAACTTTACTGATTTAAAGTACTAGACCTTCATTCTATCAAATCCACCACACATCTGAGTCAGCTTTGCTTTGGGAGCTGAGCTATGGGGGTCTTTTTAAAATCATATGAGCAGAAGTGGGCAATGTTTATCAACAAACTTTACTGATTTGGAGTACTAGACCTTTACTCTATCAAATCCACCACATAGCTGACTTAGATTTGCTTTGGGAGCTGAGTTATGAGGGTCTTTTTAAAATCATAAAAATGTAAATATGAGGAGAAGTGGGCAATGTTTATCAACAAACTTTACTGATTTTACTCTATCAAATCCACCACATAGCTGAATTAGATTTGCTTTGGAAGCTGAGTTATGGGGGTCTTTTTAAAATCATAAAAATGTAAATATGAGGATAAGTGGGCTATGTATGTCAACAAATTTTACTGATTTGAAGTATAAGCCTTCATTCTATTAAATCCAGCACATAGCCGAGTCATCTTAAAATCATAAAAATGTAAATATAGAGATAAATGGGCGATGGATAGTAACAAACTTTACTGATTTAAAATAGTACACCTTCGTACTATCAAATTCACCACACATCTGAGTAAGCTTTACTTTGGGAGCTGAGCTTTGGGGGTTTTTTTAAAATCATAAAAATGTAAATATGAAGAAAAGTGGGCAATGTTTATCAACAAACTTTACTGATTTGGAGTACTAGACCTTTATTCTACCAAATGCACTACATAGCAGAGTCAGTTTTGCTTTGGGAGCTGAGCTATTATGGTCCTTTTAAAATCATCAAAATGTAAATATGAAGATAAGTGGGCAATGTATATCAACAAATTTTTCTGATTTAGATTACTAACTCTTCATTCAGCTTTAAATCATAAAAATGTAAATATGGAGATAACTGGTCGATGTATATTAACAAACTTTACTGATTTAAAGTACTAGACCTTCATTCTATCAAATCCACCACACATCTGAGTCAGCTTTGCTTTGGGAGCTGAGCTATGGGGGTCTTTTTAAAATCATATGAGCAGAAGTGGGCAATGTTTATCAACAAACTTTACTGATTTGGAGTACTAGACCTTTACTTTATCATGTCCACCACATAGCTGAGTCAGATTTGCTTTCGGAGTTGAGCTATGGGGGTATTTTTAAAATCATAAAAATGTAAATATGAAGATAAGTAAGCTTTACTTTGGGAGCTGAGCTATGGGGGTTTTTTTTAAATCATAAAAATGTAAATATGAAGTTAAGTAGGCGATGTATATCAACAAACTTTACTGATTTGGAGTACTAGAACTTTATTCTACCAAATGCACTACATAGCAGAGTCAGTTTTGCTTTGGGAGCTGAGCTATTATGGTCCTTTTAAAATCATAAAAATGTAAATATGAAGATAAGTGGGCGATGTATATCCACAAATTTTTCTGATTTAGATTACTAACTCTTCATGCTATCAAATCCATGACATAGCTGAGTTAGCTTAGGTTTAGGAGCTGAGCTATGAGGATGTTATTAATATCATAAAAATTTAAATATGAAGAAAATTTTATTGAACTATTTATGTAATAAAAGTAAAACTTAAAAAAAAACATACAAGGAGTTTTTTCCAATAAAGATCATGGTGGAATTAACGTAAATCCGGAGTTGGTTTGGCATCCAATGTACAAGGAAAAATTATAGGTAAACTTTTAATTTTCGTTATTTTTCAACCCTGATCTCTATGATCTTTTCTTTTAAAAAATAATAATTTTAAGAGATAAATTTTTTAGGCATAATTCAAGTATCAGAACTTGAAATAAATAGTCATTTGGATCAAATTGCTCTTTTAATAATTCTGCCATGCAGTTGATTTGATCAAAATCAAACACGATCAAGCTAACACTTTTCAATAATTCTGATTGCACTCTTTCAGGATATTTAGAATGCCTATCGGAAAATATAGTGCCACTCTTTATGCCCTCCAAATATACTATGCTTCCCTTAGAATATTCTGTTATTGGCGATGTTCTCTGACACAAACAAGCTATCTTTAAGAGGTGTGGGTTCTTTAATGCTTTGGGCAGCTTTAACTTGGCTCTTATACGTGTCCAGTTCCTTTTGTTGTGAGGAAGAATTTAGAGGCCTCGTTTTCTGGGTGGCCTAAAAATTCTTTATTTTCTGATCTACTCGGGAAGAACATATCTCAACTCTGAAAAAATGAGATGGGTACCAATAATTTTTTGTCCAAAATCTTAAACTGATTTATTCCAAGGCTAGATTTAGAAAAACTGCTTAAGAATTTCATAATAGAATATTGGTCCAAAAATAATTTCTCTACATGAGTGGAATATAGATCCTCATGTCTTGTTCATTACATACAAGGTGTACTTCAAATGATGCAGCAAACTTCAAAATAAGCAAAAATCTTCATATAAATATGGGTCCAATTTACCACCGTTAATGAGTAATTAAATAATTAATTTAATGAATTCAAATATTATTTTATTACTTTTTTAAAAAGAAGAGTTGTTGACAATATTAGAGGCAAAGGCATTACATAAAACAATATTTAGATTTTTTCACAAACAAAGCAGTTATTCAAAAAAAGTAACGAAAAATGTCCAGCATTTTAAATAGGTAACTGAAATCTGGCAAGACCGCCCTTTTCACCAAACGTGATAACTTCCCGTAATACAAATACTCTTAGTTTCTAATGCAAATACACTAGCAAATTTCTAAACATCAAAATACTAAAAAAATTTTATATTCATGGTTTGAATTCCTATCAAATTAACTTCCTGACGGACTGGAATGATTAAATAAAATAAAATTGGTAGTGCGCATGGTAGGTACCTAACCTATGAGGCAGAGCCAGGTACAGCGACATGCGAAATTATTAAATTTAAGTTTATCCCTCACGGGCAAAACTTACACTTACTCTTCTTGGTCAGTGAAGAACATTGAGGACTGAACATTGACAAAAAAATATTTGACAATGCCGGGCAGACGCGTCTTGGAATTTTTTCAAAGGAATAACCCATGAAAATACATCATAAATCATTCGACAACAATTTCTTATCCATATTTTATTACACCTTAATACAATGTGACCCCAGTATAACAAACCAACTGTTATACTATGTTGTGACCTTAATGAGCTAACAGGGGTGTAATAAATAGAAGCCGATCATTGAGCGTAGAAAAACAACACCCAACTACAAGTATACGTTTACATGTGGTACTTTCACAAAATAAAAAGGATCCCAATAAACTTGAATAATCTGACTATTTTGGAGAGTTTCAATAAACATCATTATCCTGTACATTTTTTTCTAATTGTTCCAACCCTCTACGTCTACGCTTCCTTTCCCCTTCCCAGAAATCTCAAAATCTGTTCGTTCAACCCTTTCCTTGTGCGCCTTTAACTTGAAGCAGTTTTAAATAAGTTAGGTAAACGTGGTCAAGATTAAAATTAGTTTTATTGTGGCTGTGACACATTCGCAAGAAAATTTAAACAAATTTGGTGGATCCAAAAATTTATCGTTAGTTTTACTTCATCGGTACCTACATAAAATACGCAACGCATCGCGACGCATCTCCATTATCCTGCACATTTTTTTTTCTAATTGTTCCAACCCTCTACGTCTACGCTTCCTTTCCCCTCCCCAGAAATCTCAAAATCTGTTCGTTCAACCCTTTCCTTGTGCGCCTTTAACTTGAAACAGTTTTAAATAAGTTAGGTAAACGTGGTCAAGATTAAAATTAGTTTTATTGTGACTGTGACACATTCGCAAGAAACTTTAAACAAATTTGGTGGATCCAAAAATTTATCTATAGTTTTACGTAATTAGTAAGACGCAACGCATCGCGACGCATCTCCAGCTTTTTCAGTTTGTACTTTTGTGACTTAATTTTTATTTTTACGCTTTTACTTTGTGAGGAAGACACTTTGAAGATCTCCTTTACAACCAAAATTATAATTCTGGGATAAATCTATAGTGTAATTAGCCGCGCCTAGCTCTAACCGTTTCGTTTGCTATTGTAAAAGTGAGCCTATCGATGTCATTTTTTTCAGAAACTGTAGAGTTTTAATCCCCACTTTATTGGAATTTCATGTTCAATATATTTCATATTATCACCCCGTTAAATTTGGTACATCATTTATATTACAAGTGTTACAAGAGTTATATTATGAAATCATTACATTTCTTAAGAAACACATTACCATTTTGTGATATTGTTAAATATATAATAAATTTATTAGTATCATAGCTCAGCTCCTAAAGCAAAGCTGACAGCTATGTAGTGCATTTGATAGAATAAAGGTCTAATACTCCAAATCAATAAAGTTTGTTGATATACATAGCCCAGTTATCCTCAAATTTACATTTTTATGAATTTAAAAAGACCCGCATTGCTCAGCTTTCAAAGTCGAGCTGAATCAGCGATGTGGTGGATTTGATAGAATAAAAGTCTAGTACTCCAAATCAGTAAAGTTTGTTGATATACATACTTATATTCATATTTACATTTTTATGATTTTAAAAAGACCCTCATAGCTCAACTTTCAAAGCAAATCTAATTCAGCTATGTGGTGGATTTGATAGAATGAAGGTCTAGTACTTTAAATAAGTTTGTCGATATACATCGCCCATTTATCTCCATATTTACATTTTTATCATTTTAAGCTGACTCAGCTATGTGCTGGATTTGATAGAATGAAAGGCTTATACTCCAAATCAGTAAAATTTGTTAATATACATAGTCCACTTATCTTCATATTTACATTTTTATGATTTTAGAAAGACCCCCGTAGTTCATAGCATTTAAAGCTGACTCAGATGTGTGGTGGATTTGATAGAATGAAGGTCTAGTACTTTAAATCAGTAATCAGGAATGGGGAAGTGGAACTAGACCCAGTAACGACTAGGAACTGCTCCATTAAGGACCTGTACAAACTCGTACAGGCGAAAATTTAATGGTGTGGTTAAACTAGAATCAACACAGTACAGGGGAGTGGAGTGGTTAAACTAGGATCAAAGGGTGCACAATAAGCCAGTAATGGCTGCAGTGCAGTGACTCTGGCCAGCCATCAGGCTGGTGGGAGCCACAATTGGGGGGTTTTAGTCGGTAGGAATCTGACACTACCTGGGCTCTCCTGGTAGAGGAGAAATTACTCTGGCAGGAAAGTAGTTTGGGCGTCTTATGCAAGATTTCCCCTTGTTACCCTTGAAAAAAAAAATCACTGAAGTTTGTTGATATCCATCGGCCATTTATCTTTATATTCACATTTTTATGATTTTAAGCTGACTCAGCTATGTGCTGGATTTGATAGAATGAAGGGCTTATACTTCAAATCAGTAAAATTTGTTGATATACATAGCCCACTTAGCCTCATATTTACATTTTTATGATTTTAAAAAGACCCCCATAGCTCAGCTTCCAAAGAAAATCTGACTCAGCTATGTGATGTCATCAGTAAAGTCTGTTGATAAACATTGCCCACTTCTCCTTATATTTACATTTTTATAATTTTAAAAAGACCCCCATACCTCAGCTCCAAAAGAAAAGCTGACTCAGTTATGAGGTGGATGTTATAAAATAAAAAAATAAATCAAATCAGTAAAGTTTGTTAATAAACATTGCCCACTTATTTTCATATTTACATTTTTATGATTTTAAAAAGTCCCTCATAGCTCAGCTCCCAAAGCAAATCTAATTCAGCCATGTGGTGGATTTGATAGAGTAAAAGTCTAGTACTCCAAATCAGTAAAGTTTGTTAATAAACATTGCCCAGTTCTCCTCATATTTACATCTTTATGATTTTAAAAAGACCCTCATAGCTCAGCTCCCAAAGCAAAGCTGACTCAGATGTGTGGTGGATTTGATAGAATAAAGGTTTAGTACTTTAAATCAGTACATTTTGTTGATATACATCGCCTAGTTATCTCCATATTTATATTTTTATGATTTTAAGCTGACTCAGCTATGTGCTTGATTTGATAGAATGAAGGGCTTATACTTCAGATCAGTAAAATTTGTTGATATACATAGCCCACTTATCCTCATATTTACATTTTTATGATTTTAAAAAGACCCCCATAGCTCAGCTTCCAAAGCAAATCTGATTCAGCTATGTCGTGGATTTGATAGAATGAAGGTCTAGTACTTAAATCAGTAAAGTTTATCAGTTTATCTCCATATTTACATTTTTATGATTTTAAGCTGACTCAGCTATGTGCTGGATTTGATAGAATGAAGAGCTTATACTTCAAATCAGTAAAATTTGTTGATATAAAAAGCCCACTAATCCTAATATTTACATTTTTATGATTTTAAAAAGATCCCCATAGCTCAGCTCCAAAAGCAAAGCTGACTCAGTTATGAGGTGGATGTTATAGAATAAAGGTCTAGTACTCCAAATCAGTTAAGTTTGTTGATAAACATTGCCCAATTCTCTTCATATTTACATTTTTATGATTTTAAAAAGACCCTCATAGCTCAGCTCCCAAAACAAATCTAATTCAGCCATGTGGTGGATTTGATAGAGTAAAGGTCTAGTACTCCAAATCAGTAAAGTTTTTCGATAAACATTGCCCACTTCTCCTCATATTTATATTTTTATGATTTTAAAAAGACCCCCATAGCTCAGCTGCCAAAGTAAAGCTGACTCAGATGTGTGGTGGATTTGATAGAACGAAGGTCTAATATTTTAAATCAGTAAAGCTTGTTGATATTCATCGCCCATTTATCTCCATATTTACATTTTTATGATTTTAAGCTGACTCAGCTATGTGCTGGATTTGATAGAATGAAGGGCTTATACTTCAAATCAGTAAAATTTGTTGATATAAATAGCCCACTTATCCTCATATTTACATTTTTATGATTTTAAAAAGACCCCCATAGTTCAGCTCCAAAAGCAAAGCTGACTCAGTTATGAGGTGAATGTTATGAGTAAAGGTCTAGTACTTCAAATCAGTAAAGTTTGTTGATTAACATTGCCCACTTATGTTCATATTTACATTTTTATGATTTTAAAAAGACCCTCATAGCTCAGCTTCCAACGCAAATCTAATTCAGCTATGTGGTGGATTTGATAGAGTAAAGGTCTAGTACTCCAAATCAGTAAAGTTTGTTGATAAACATTGCCCACTTTTCCTCATATTTTCATTTTAATGATTTAAAAGAGACCCCCATAGCTCAGCTCCCAAAGCAAAGCTGACTCAGATGTGTGGTGGATTTGATAGAATGAAGGTCTAGTAGTTTAAATCAGTAAGGTTTGTTGATATACATCGCCCATTTATCTCCATATTTACATTTTTATGATTTTAAGCTGACTCAGCTATGTGTTGGATTTGATAGAATGAAGGGCTTATACTTCAAATCAGTAAAATTTGTTGATATACATAGCCCACTTATCCTCATATTTAATTTTTATGATTTTAAAAAGACCCCCATAGCTCAGCGTCCAAAGCAAATCTGACTTAGCTATGTGGTGGATTTGATAGAGTAAAGGTCTAGTACTCCAAATCAGTAAAGTTTGTTGATAAAAATTGCCCACTTCTTCTCATATTTACATTTTTATGATTTTAAAAAGACCCCCATAGCTCAGCTCCCAAAGCAAATCTAAATCAGCTATGTGGTGGATTTGATAGAATGAAGGTCTAGTACTTTAAATCAGTAAAGTTTGTTGATATACATCGCCCAATTATCTCCATATTTACATTTTTATGATTTTAAGCTGGCCCAGCTATGTGCTGGATTTGATAGAATGAAGGGCTTATACTTCAAATCAGTAAAATTTGTTGATATACATAGCCCACTTATCCTCATATATACATTTTTATGATTTTAAAAAGACCCCCATAACTCAGCTTCCAAAGCAAATCTGATTTAGCTATGTGGTGGATTTGATAGAGTAAAGGTCTCGTACTCCAAATCAGTAAAGTTGTTGTTGATTACCACTTGATATGTTTCCTTTTCATTGGAATCACTCGATTACACATTCTTCGGATTGGTTTATTAAGGCCATAGTTTGCGTTTTGAAATTTCAAATAAAAAATATCTTTTCATCTTGTATTTTTCTGTGGAACTCTAAAATCTATCTTTTGTTGTGGTGTTGTGGTATTGTGGTGAGTCAATTAACCTATTTACAATTTTAAAAAGAAAGACTAAGTCTAAAATCACACGACGATTTTCTAGAGTTGGTATGTTTAATAACTTTAAAATATTAAGATATATTATGTCTTCTGATGGAATATTCAATTTAAAGTCA
Organism: Oxystoma pomonae; assembly: GCA_963921995.1. NCBI lineage: Eukaryota > Metazoa > Arthropoda > Insecta > Coleoptera > Brentidae > Oxystoma > Oxystoma pomonae. The sequence goes on along the minus strand of OY998170.1, from coordinate 54,657,974 downwards.
ATAAAGCGTAAAAATTTCATTGTACTCTTGCCAAGTTATCAATATGAAATTTGTAAAATGCACACCAGATACTACTAACTAGAATATTCCAAAATGGACCTAACTAGATAGAAGATTGTCTTTATTAAACCATTAGATTTTTTTACAATTAAAAAATGGTTTTTCCACTACAATAATATGTAATATGTATACTTAATAAGAGCTTACAACAAATCTTATGAATAAAGTAACTTATAAAGTTAGTAATTAGCTAATCTATTAATATAATATGCTAACTAGTTTTGCAGATGTGCAACATGATTATATGGCATTTTGTTCAAATTATTAATTAAAATGAGAAAAATAAAGGGCAACTTTTCTTTTAAAACTTTTAAGTACACTGAGAAAAAGGTTCCAACAAGAACACTTTGATAGAATTTTTTTTATTATAAATCGATTTTTTTGTTAGGAAAATTAAGTTGTTTTGCTAAAACAACAAAAAATAATTGCTGGATTGACTTTGCAAAAACAACAAAAATTTTTAATTATTACAACGGGTTCACTTTGCTATGGTACAAATGAAAATTTTAATAAACGAAGATTGTCTGGTTTACCAACAAATTTCTGTTAAAACAACAAGGTGTCTAGTTGCGCCTATAAAAGTTTTTTAACAAATAGTTTTTCATTATTTTAATTTTATTTAAACTAAATATTTTTGTAAAATTAAAATAACAAAAAAACGTTTTGGGATGCCTTCGAACATCTCCGTGGACACTCGTCTAGTATTTTTGGGGTCCCAAATTGGTCGTTTCACAGGTATTCCGATATTCTTAAAGTTAGTAGCTGTACGCAAGGAAACAAACAACCACAGCAAGCGAAGTTCGAGTTTCTGAGGGTGACTTGCGCCCAAATAAAAAACTTAACGTCTAACAGTGTACTGTGCAAGAGTACCGCGGCGAAGTGATATTGTTTTATTTAATCTTACTTTGTTCGGCACACAAAAAAATAACTTTGGACAAACTTAATTCTCCTGTATTTGCAAACATGGACTACTACAAGAACTAAATCAGTGGGACCATTAGGATGTCCTACCAAATTTAATTGGTAAGTCTATAGTTTATTGTATAGAACAACCGAACAGGTGATAGAACCTACCCAATTATTAGGAGCTATAGGCGTAACTTAATATTATTCCATAGTGTGTGCTGTGTATAGACAGTGGCGGTCCCAGGGGGGGGGGGCGATCGTTCCCTCCCTTTTTTCGAGAATTTATTTAAAAAATCCTCGGGTTTTCATAACAGTAAATTTTTTTATAGTTTTTTAAAAATTTTCACCTGCGGCGCTCTATTGGGTTAAAAATTAATTTTAGATCTTTTGCATAAAACTTTTTCTTTGCTTTTACAAGATTTTGACCTCACCCCCCCCCCCCCCTTTTAGGAAAGCTGCGACCGCCACTGGTGTTTAGACTAGATATATGGTTCCCACACGTCCTGAAAAACCTAGAATTTTGTATTATGTTAAAAAAGGGACGGATCGGTTAATCTCTACCGGCATTTTTTGTATAATTTTCTCAAAATTTTCGCCTGTGACGCATTTGTGACATGAATATGTATGTTTGTTTTGCAATAAACATTTATAAAAATGCACTTTCTTGTAAAAAAATATTTTATAAAATTTAATACTTTTAGAATTTCGAGTAGCAGATTTATATAGAAGAATATTCCGTTGCTGTGGACGAAACGCCATCAATTGTAATAGAAAAACAGGCCATTCAAACACTAGCTGACAAATAAAATCCTGACCTGCTTCTGGTTATAACCAGCGAAAATAACGGGGTTAACCCACAACCGTGGGTTGAAAATTTGGGGCTACTAGAACTCACACCGTGAGTTACTATAGCACACGGTATGGTTGTCCCAAACCATTTCAGTTTAGCCGGGAGAACTTAGCAAGTCGTGGGCTACCACAATTCAGGCATGGGATTGCCTCAGCCCAGTTTCATGTATTAACTTTATGGGTCTGTGGTAATTCACGGTCTGGGCTACGATAGGGTTGCCATATTTTTATTTTCAGAAAGCGGGAGTTTTGAAAATTGATATCTTACTTAATTATGATTTTCAGAAGAACCAAGAGCGCAACTTGCTTTTTTTAACCCTTTGTACTTGTTTTGCACTTTTAACCAAAAATAAAAATCTGAGCCCTGACCAAATGCAAAGTGTTAAAAACAGTCTTCTTCACCATATAAAAAAAATGAAATGTAAGATCTCGTTAAAATAGCTGGCGCATTCACCATTATTTAAGGTAGAAATCTGAAAACGACCATAGCGTTTTTCTTTTAATGCACCAGTGCGCACTGAGTGTATCTCTATCCTTCATTTTGATATAAAATAGAAAAGGATAGAAGTACGCTTAGTGCGCACAAGGGCATCAAAAGGAAAAAAAGATCAAAGATAGTTTAAAAGCCTACATTCCAAACTTATAATGCAAGAAGAGGGTGTGTCTTGTTATTAAGAAGACTTTTCGAGAATGCTGGGGAATGTTTAAAAATGGAAAACCATTTCGCATAATTTAAAAATCGGGAGATTTTTTGCATCAGGCGGGAGGCGGGAGGAAATTCAAAAAAGCGAGAGACTCACGTCTAAATCGGGAGGGTTGGTAATCGTCTTATCTGAAATTTGACATTTATAATTTACAAATTGCATATCGCCTTATCTGAAATTTGACATTTTTTCTTTGAATTTAAGAGAAATTTCAAAAATCCCGTTTAGTTTTTGAGTTATTCAGCATTGTTGGCAAGGGTAAAGCCTGCTTAGCTATAAAAATTACACAAAATTCAGGGTGTTTCATTTAAAGTAACAAAATACACGTACAAAGCCTAAGTATTCTAATAAATTTGTCAGAAAAAGTGATGATTTCTTTTGAATGCCGTTTTAATCTTAGATTTACTTACTTACTTAGTTCATTGCTCACAATACTTTACAATATGTAAAACATAGCAACATCAAATGTTTTAAATTTGAAAAAAAATACAAAGAATATCCTTAAACTAAATATTAAAATACATTGATTATTATTATTAACTACTTAAGTAAATTGGAAAGTATAAAAACAATTTTCAAGGGCATATTCCTTAACTGCTTTTTTAAAATTTGAAATGTTTTTAATACTTTTAATTTTCATTGGTAAGGATCTGTATGCGTGGATAGCCCGATAGAAGGCACCTTTCTCAAAGAAGGTAGAGTATAGCGAATTCTGATGCCTGCTTGATTCTTATAGTCATATCCTCAGAATGGTTATTTTAATTTATAGGGAAAACATCAGGATTATTTTTAACAAACATTACTAGGGACACAAAATAGAATGATGATACAGTGAGGATACTTAACTTTTTAAAATGTGATCTGCAGGATGTTTGCGTCTTTAATCCTAGCATGCATCTTAATAGTCGCTTTTGAACAACAAAAATATTCATTACATAAGGTGAGGAGCCCCAGAACAGAGTGCCATATGATATTCTGCTTTGTATAATAGAAAAATAATAAATTTTTAAGCATTCCAGGCTAGTAACGTCCAGCAGTCTACGAAACAGAGCACAAGTACTCGAAATTTTAGATTTTAGAAGTGTGGTATGCAGTTCCCAGCTTAATATATTATCCAATTGAACACCTAAGAATTTGATGGAACTGGTTGTAGGGATAGTTTTTTGTTCCAATTGGACATAAAGAGATGATGAAGTATTTTTTCGTTTATAGGTATTTGGTTATGTCTATTAATGCTGGGAACAGTGAATTGTTGCAGGAAGGCATTGCAAATTTGTTGTGGATTACTTGTTTTTGTGTCTTTGTTTATTCGAATCTCTTTTATTTCATTTTTCTTACATTTATTTGTTTCTGAGTTAAAAATAGACCATAAAGTTTTTGTTTTGTTTTTCGAGTTGTAGATTTTGTTGTCATTTATCGATTTTTTATAGTTGGCTAGAAATTTTGTGTATTGCTTTTTTTCTGACTTGTATGTTTCATAGAAAACTTGCGATTTTGTACTTTGATAATCTATATAGAGGTCCTTGATATAACTGCCATAGTTTCTGATTTCTTTGTTAACCCAAGTATTTGAATCCCGGATTCGTTTGGTTTGTTTTTAAAAAGAAATGTCAAAGTAGTAAAAGAATATTTTATATAATTTATCGTATTGTTTGTTAGGATCCTCAGTTTTAAAAATAGTGCTCCAATTCTCATTACATAAATAATTTGAAAAATTAATAATATTGTTCTGTGTGTATGACCTACATTTTTTAAAAATAGGCTGATTATTTCTACCTGTATGTTTAAAGCATAATGTTTGAGCATAGTGATCAGAGAGATCATTAGGTATGATTTCTGAAGAGTATAGATCTTCAGCTGCTATATTAGAGTAAATTTTGTCAAGTTGTGCTTGTGAGTCCGGTCTTGTTATTCCTGAGATGCGTAGCTGAAGACCATAAGATACTAAGGTGTCGTTCAGTAGCTTACTTTGATTATCATTCTTTTCAAAATGACAATTAAAGTCTCCGCCCACTATCAATAAACATTTTTTGTTGTATATTTCATGCAGAGGACTATCCAAGGTTTCTAGGTACAAATCAAAGTCCCCGTCGGGAGAACGATATGTACAAACAAAGATGAGATTTGTTTTACCCATTGTGACTCTAGAAACTGAGGACTCATAGTGAATTTCGAGAGCCTCTGTGATTGTAGGGATTTGCTTACAATCAAATTTATTTTTGCAGAAAATGGCTGTAACTCCATGAATGTGCTGAGACCTTGAAAAGGAAGATATTAAATTATATCCTGTTATTGTTTAAAAACCAGTGTTCTGATATGGTCAAGAAATCTGCCTAAATTTGACTTACCAACACTGTAAATTCCATGATGCAGCTGGATAGCCTTTGAATATTGATATGTTGAAATTTAAGAAATTTACATTTATAACTATTTAATTGAACACTTTTTAATGACTGTTTTGACCCTGAGGGTGATTCCACGCTTGTCGAGAGAGCCTGTAGATTCAAGAAAAAATTGACGCTAACACCTTGGGGCCATATTGAAGTGTTCATCATTGCTTCCTTTTTGCTGACTGGAATGGTGATCTTAAAGGAGCTTTTTTGCCGATCTTTTTTGGTTTTTAATTTTTCGACCTCGGGGTTGGTAATTTCTTGATTTTTTAAGTAGTTTTAGTTTATTATAGCGCTGTACAGTTAGCTATTTATTAATTATATTTTCTATATAGTCAGCAGGGGCGACTTGAGAGTCAAGGCTTCGTTGGATTTTGTTTTATTTTTAAATCACAAAATCTTTTTTTTTAGAAAAACACGATCCACATTTTTAATGCTTCCTAGTTGACGGTATTTTTTTATCTCTAGTAGCGTTCGTGCTGGAGATGAAAATTAAGATTTTTAACCTTGTAGGTTCTTATAAAAATAAAATAAAAAATAAAAATAAGTTTTGTTTTTTTTTTCAAAATGTACTACAACTCAGATGGTGAGTTCTGGTAACCCGAAGGTAGGGTTCTTCCAGCCTAGACCATGGGTTACCACAACCCAGATGCTGAGTTCTGGTAGCCCAAAGGCGGGGTTCTCCCAGCCCAGATCATGAGTTACCACAACCTAGAAGTTGAGTTCTGTTAACCTTTTTGTACAGTTTTATAGGTAAGCGTAGAAATAGTTAGGATAATAACCAAAATAATATTATTCCTGAAGGCTTGTCAAATAACGATAGCCACAAAAGTTGTTATTTTGGTAAACTGCCCAAAAAGTCCCTATTATTTCAGCAAAGTGTACTTTATTAATTTAACTAGATAGTTTTCCAAGAATAAATAGAATTATATAATTTTTTTTATTATTTCAGCAAAGTGTACTTGGTTAATTTAACTAGATAGTTTTTCAAGAATAAATAGACTTGTCTAATAAATAATTTTTGTTTGTCTAGCAATATGACTTTGTTAAAACTGCAAAGAGATTCAGCAAAAAAGATTTTGTTATTTTAACTAAATTTTTCGCCTGGCGCCTATGCTAATAGATTTTCTTGTTGGATTAACTAGAAATCTATTTGCGACAACAAGAATTTTTTCTCAGTGTACATTAATTTATTTTATATAGTCTTGAAGAGAATTATACAATATAACACCTTTATAAAGGATTGAGTTATAAAGTTGGTTCGATCTTACTATGGATAAATTAATATTATTTCTTGACCTAGTCCTGTACATATGTATTTCATTACGTAAAGAAAATGTAATGGTGGAGTGTCTGCTCCTGTGTATGACTTCATAAATAAAAAAACAAGTTTGCTTTTTGTAAATAGTTTTTAAATTAGGAATTCTAAAATTATTAAACAAGGATTCACTTGGATATCTGTGCTCTAAGGAATAGATATGTTTTATGGCTTTTTTTTGCAACATTATTATAGTTTTAAGATTTTTTTTTACAAGTAGAGAACCATTACATACATTAAAATTCTAAAAATACTAAATTCAACCCATCACACAAGGCATCAAGTAACTTTTAAAACAGCCGAAATTCCAAAAAAAAATAAAAGGCTTTCACAAAAATTCATATTTTACATGGTTCCAAAAATATTTAATCTTATTCCTGCAGAACTAAGACAAGTTGTCAATCATAAACCCAAATTTAAAAAGTTTTGTAAAAAAAACTAAAACACCTCTAACCCGGGTCCCTTATTAAGAATCCGTAATTAGAGGCCCAACTGTGATCGTCTATAATATCATTGTTATTACTTTTATCGAAATTAACCCACATTAAAAATAATAGCAATAATTATTTTGGTGGACCCTGTACGTTATGTAGTTTTAACCCAAAATTCTTTAGAGCTGATAGTTCATACTTAACTGATACGATTTTCTTGCTATCTGTCAAACTGGATCCACTACCATTTAGACCTTATCTATTCTCTTTTTTTTAAAGGTCGTTCTTTATTTTTGTTATTGGAAGAAAATTTTGGTCTGCTGAAAAATCTTGATCTCGTTGTTTAAATACGCAATTTAAAATAAAAATAAACCAAAGAAACATAAAAGCACGGTCATTTTTTTTTACCTGTAAGAAATTGGAAATTATCTTCTTATTATATAGATCACGTTACTGAAACATAAAAAATAGAGTTAATTAATTTGTATTGCTATCATCCTTGGTAGTGCCTGACACACAACCAATTTTTTAACAATAACTTTATGTTAATTAATCTACCTTTACTATTGTCAATACCGTACCCAGTTCTGTTTTCTACCCATAGTAGGAAAACTAGATTAGAAAATAATTTTTATTATGAAAAACGTTAAAGATTCCCTTTTTAATTTTCTTGTCTTATTTTGGGGGGTTATTTTCTTATTATCTAGATCGCGTTATTGCAACACCAAAAAAATAGAATTAATTAGTACTGCTTTCATCCTTGGTAGTGCCTGACACCCACTACCAACTTTGTAGCAATACCTTTGTTTAACTAATCTACATTTAATATTGTCAATACCGTATCCTACATATTTTAAGAAAATATTTTCGAAAATAACTTAAATGCACGAAGTCTTCGAGCAAAATAGATTTAAACAATTTCTTGGACCATATTCCCAGATGAGTAAGTAACCCCCTAATTCCCCTGAAAAGGCTAAAGTTGTATTCCCCGGTCACAGAGGTCATGTCATGACATGCCTGGACAGTCCTGACACTCACTACCAACTTTGTAGCAATACCTTTGTTTAATTAATCTATATTTAATTTTGTCAATACCGTATCCAAGTCTGTTTTCCTACATATTGTAAGAAAATATTTTCGAAAATAACTTAAATACACGAAGTCTTCGAGCAAAATAGATTTAAACAATTTTTTGGACCATATTTCCAGATAAGTAAGTAACCCCCGAATTCCCCTGAAAAGGCTAAAGTTGTATTCCCCGCTGGACAGTCCTGAACCTGGAGGTCTCCCACGTTGAAGGGAAGGCACATGCTGTCCACACTACTTGTGCCATAGGAAACCAATTCTTGTCTCCGACGTGTTACTTAATTTCTGGGAACGTGGATTTAAAAAAAAGATATCTCAGAAAAATAGAAAAAAAAATAAGAAAATGATGAAGTAGTTCCCCGTCTAAGATATTGTCTATTAGGCTTGAAGAACAGTTTGAAAATCTAGGTAAAGAGTCGTGCTGATACGTTAATACTTATTTAACGTTGTTAAACCACAATAGGTTCCACGTGTTAGAAATATGCCCTTATGATTTATTTGCAAGTTGGACGGATAACATCTCGTATCATAGGTTAACGAGTTTTAAAAGAGACAGAACAGAATAGAAGTTGATAAACTCTGATTTTTTTGTTTTAGAAAATAATTCCCTCCTTCAATTTATTTTACACACCTGGGGAAAATTGTCGTGGTTTTCCTAGATTCGGCTTCATGTTGGATTGTTGTTGAAACGTTTAAAATACTGGATTTTTATTCTTTGTAGCCTTAAACTTTGTGTCAATATATTCTGGTGCAGATTAATAATCTTATGAAATTTTATTTGTTGATTAACTGGATGACTTGCAGCGCTTCGTTCTTGAATTAAATTTGGTTTTTAAGTGATCCACGCTTTGCCGTGCCTTTGCTTTTTATAGTCGCCAGAGGCGTGTGAAAATATCGCCCTTATGAACGACGTCTGCATGCAATGCATTTCTTTCCCAAAATAAATCTATCATTACCCTTAATACGATATGAGTTTTCTGTGTAACTTGCTCGATTTAAGCCACTTTTTGGTTTAAATATTTTACGTGAATTAACTGATGAATTTTAATATTTTAAAAAATTGAAAGAAAATTTATAAAAACTGGGGACCCCAGTGTGCGACGTTTCACTTTCCCCCAAATTTTAAATATAAAATTGTTTCCTCAAATTCAGTTTAGTATTGAAAATTTTAAAGAGACTCCCCTGGTGGTGTAACGGGTGTAACGTATTCCTATAAAAAAATATATAAGAAAACAACCTAATATATAATCATCGCACAAGATTAAAATACTATTAAATATATATATATATAATGAACTGAAAATATTAAAAGTAATTAAAAAAAAAACAAAACGTACAATACCTTTTCAAAACTAAAATAAATATCGTATTAAAATCTGAAAGTAACACCCGAAAATATATTCTGAGAGATTTGCTACCGTTAACTTTGGTCCAGTCCAGGTCTGCACGCACGTTGCACAATAATTTTTTCAGGTAATCGGTTTCAGCTCCATTGGCCTCTTCGATGGGGATCTGTCCAATTCTTGGATGCCGTGGTGGGTGTTGTTCGCTAGTGTTTGGATCTAGCCCCGAAGGAGACACATACCCAGACTCGTACTAACTTATTACGGGATCAACCCCTGGTCCCGGGGCACCGGACTTCCGTCTGCGTTTTTATTCCATCTTTGTGCATCATTTCATCTCGTGTTCATATGCATTGGTCAGCCCTGGCTTATCGGAAAAGCAGTTTTGAAAATCTTTCAAAGTTTCATGTAACTGTTTCTTTGCGTTATCGTCAATCTCTCATTCCTGTATTTTATCCTGCATTGTAACATCCTTTGTTATGGATTGTAACATAATCATTATTTTACTTTCCTCTGGTTCCATGGGAATATATTTTTGGCTAGCATTAATCACATTAAATTGCAAGTCAATTTCTGTATTCTTGTCAAAGCAATAGAAAAACCATTTCTTCTTTTCTAACTTGCATTTATGTTTGTGCATCCAATTAGATTCAATAATACAGGGGCGTATCAAATTTTGTACAATAAGACAGCATAAATCAAATTCCTGGCCTGCGATCTCTACGCGAAAAAAAACTTGCGAACTGATTCTTTTACCTTTTTTACTGAAAGCCCCCTGAATAGACATTGCTCTCATAGGCAGCATAGCTGCGCTACTAGATTTTATAGTATCGTTATAAAATTCATCGGATATGCCTGTGATTTCTAATCCAGTATCTTTAGGTACTTTAACGTTATCTCAGGTAAATTATTTTCGAACATTTGCGACGATGTAACAGAAGCAAGGGTCCCTTTCCTCCATGTAATAACACGCCTTAGGGGTTCTTCCTAATCTGCTAGCGGCTCCTCGACGTCACACTTCAAACCAGATGTGTGACAATAACGTCCGACCCCTTGACCAGCCTTTCATCCCATTTTTGTTCAAATTAACCATCCTCTATTGTTACTGGGAATGGTTGGTCCTATTAATTCTATGGCGGAGCCTCTCTAATTTGACCGATAGTCGTTTCCCGAGGTAGGTGTAATATTGTTGCTTGGTGTGCGTATTTTATTCGCAATGGGTGCTAAAGTGCGGGTAATGGTTTTATCGGTGGTTAGTGTCTATAATACTTGAATATTTTCTCGAAAATGCGTCATAATGTTATTAAGCAGTGTTTGTTCTGGCAGAGTGGTTAACAATTTAGATAGTCCAATATACTTTGCAAAGTGCGGTTCCATCGATTTGTTTGTATTTGGATTCCACTTGGCAGTTGCAATTTCATGTCACAATTTATTTTGGTCTGATTCCGACCAAAATGTGCTTAGAAAATCTCGTTTAGAATCCGCATAACTTCTCCCTGAGTCACCGAAAATAGCAGCCCAATCTTCAGCACCGCCCCCAGAAAGTGTCTTCCATACTGTGTTTAATTGTACTTCAGCAGGTATGTTAATTTTTTTTATATAAATTTGTAATTCATCGAGGAACTTAATAGGGTGTTTTCCATTTGAATCCGTTGAAAATCGGGGAATAGCAGGTAACGGCGACAAAAATAAAGGTGCCCCTACATGTTGGTTATATTGTTGTATTTCATTCTTAGTTGTCGTTGTTGTTTGTTGACTACCACTTGACATTGACGCCAATTTCGGTAAGATGGTTAATTGTCCCTCTACTTGTCCATCAACATTTTGCGCTATTCCATTATCATTACGTTGTTGTCTTCTGCGAAAATTTTCTCGAAGTTTCCGTCTCTTAACCGTACCGTAATTCTTGTTGTCTCTTGACTAATCCTTGCACTGTATTCACAATACCATTCAAAGTTCGGCTAAGTGGTATTCCTGTTGTTGTAACTGCTGCTGTTACTGACGATTCGGAACTCTGAGTGGATCAGTCGTAATATCTGAATTAACAACAAAAAAAAGTATCAGGTCTTTATAAACAAATTTTATCAATTTAGTAACTCACATCCTGGTCACTGGACATCAGTAAAACACCTCTAACCCAGGTCCCTTATTAAGAATCCCTAATTAGAGGCCAAGCTGTGATCGTCTATAATATCATTGTTATTACTTTTATCGAAATTAAATCACAATAAAAATAATAGCAATAATTATTTTGGTGGACCCTGTACGTTATGTCGTTTTAACCCAAAATTCTTTAGAACTGATAAAAGAAATGGTTCATACTTAACTGATACGATTTTCTTTGTCAAACTGGAACCACCACCATTTACACCTTATCTATTCTCTTTTTTAAAGGTCGTTCTTTGTTTTTGTCTGCTGAACAATGTTGATCACGTTGTTTAAATACGCAATCTAAGGAACTACCATCAAGAAAAATATTTAACACAATTGTCCATTTTGTGCTTATAGACAATTGTGGAAAAATAGTCCCCCGCAGCATTCCCCGGTTGCCCAAATAAACACCGTATCAAAATATCTAGCTGTACCTAACTGCACAAATAAATAACAACATTTCGATTTTATGCTGTTTACTTATTTTTATTTAAATAATTAATTTGCCTTACTTTTGGCACATGACAATAAACCAAAAAAACCTACCATGTTTTTTTACCTGTAAGAAATTGGAAATTATCTTCTTATCATCTAGATCACGTTATTGAAACGCCAAAAAAAATAGATTTAATTAATTAGTATTGCTATCATCCTTGTTAGTGCCTGAGACCCACAACCAATTTTGTAACAATACCTTTATGTTCATTAATCTACCTTTACTATTGTCAATACCGTACCCAGTTCTGTTTTTCTAGCTATGGTAAAAAAACTAGATTAGAGAATAATTTCTTTTATGAAAAACGTTAAAGATTCCCTTCTTAATTTTCTTGTCTTATTTTGGGAGGTTATTTTCTTATTATCTAGATCGCGTTATTGCAACACCAAAAAAATAGAATTAATTAACTAGTACTGCCATCATCCTTGGTAGTGCCTGACACCCACTACCAACTTTGTAGCAATACCTTTGTTTAATTAATCTATATTTAATTTTGTCAATACCGTATCCAAGTCTGTTTTCCTACATATTGTAAGAAAATATTTTCGAAAATAACTTAAATACACGAAGTCTTCGAGCAAAATAGATTTAAACAATTTTTTGGACCATATTTCTAGATAAGTAAGTAACCCCCGAATTCCCCTGAAAAGGCTAAAGTTGTATTGCCCGCTGGACAGTCCTGAACCTGGAGGTCTCCCACGTTGAAGGGAAGGCACATGCTGTCCACACTACTTGTGCCATAGGAAACCAATTCTTGTCTCCGAGGTGTTACTTAATTTCTCGGAACGTGGATTTTAGAAAAAAAAGATATCAGAAAAATAGAAAAAAAAACAAAAGAAAATAATGAAGTAGTTCCCAGTCTAAGATATTGTCTATTAGGCTCGAAGAACAGTTTGAAAATCTATTTAAAGAGTCGTGCTGATACGTTAATACTTATTTAACGTTGTTAAACCACAATAGGCTCCACGTGTTAGAAATATGCCCTTATGATTTATTTGCAAGTTCGACAGATAACATCTCGTATCATAGGTTAACGAGATTTAAAAGAGATAAAACAGAATAGAAGTTGATAAGCTTTGATGTTTTTTAGAACATAATTCCCTCCCACAATTTCTTTTACACCTGGGGAAAAATTGGCGTGGTTGAAACGTTTAAAATACTGGATTTTTATTCTTTGTAGCCTTAAACTTTGTGTAAATATATTCTGGTGCAGAGTAATAATCTTATGAAATTTTATTTGTTGATTAACTGGATGACTGGCAGCGCTTCGTTCTTGAATGAAATTTGTTTTTTAAGTGATCCACGCTTTGCCGTGCCTTTGCTTTTTATAGTCACCAGAGTAGTGTGAAAATATAGCCCTTATGAACCACGCCTGCATCCAATTCATTTCTTTCCCAAAATAAATCTGTCATCACCCTGAATACGAGATGTGTTTTCTGTGTAACTTGCTCGAATTAAACCACTTTTTGGCTTAAATATTTTACGTGAATTAACTGATGAATTTTAATATTTTTAAAAATTTTAAGAAACTTTACAAAAACTAGGGAACCCCAGTGTGGGCCGTCTCAACACTTACTGTCATTAAACACAGAAGTTCTACCGAATCCTAGTTTTGCCTTATTTCTTTAGATTTTTATTAGTCCAATTACTTTATTTTTTATTTTATACTTTGTATAACTATCCACTCAATTATTTTTGCATATTATATTGTAAATGGCGCACGTCTGAAGAAGGTGGAGTAGTGCTGCGCGCTGGCAGTGTACTGCCTTAGTAGCACATGTCCTACTTTGTTCAGATTCCAGTGATCAAATTGGATATAATTTTAACTGTAAGTATATTGTTTGTAACATTTTTATTGGAATTTGAATAAAGTTATTTATTAATTTATTAATTTATTTATTTATGTATATACTAGAATTAAGTACTGTATTTTACTATGTATAAGTGCAAAATAAACTTGTCTAAGTAAATATTTCGGAAGATAGTAGCTTAATCGTTTAAGAACATCAACAGGTGCAACTATTGATTTTACTATTGGTGTATTTTAACTCACAACTACCTATCTGGATTGATTGATTATAAAGGTGAAAATGTTTAGTGCTTTTGCCTACAAACAAGAAGCTGGATTTATCCAGTAAGCTTGTGTGCATTAAGCCATTTTATTATTAAAAGTCATGTTTAATACCACTAATTACCTAACTGTAAGAAACACCAGTGTATTCAGGCAGAGTGTCATCAGCGTAAAGTTTAAGAGTTCCTTTAAGGGGTAAAGCTGCTAACGAATTAATATAAATTAGGAATAAAGTAGGACCCAAAATTGACCCTTGTTGAACACCGCATGTTATCTCTTTTTCTGGACTCAAAACCCCACCCGAGAACACGCTCTGCCTTCTCTTAAACAGACCATAGCATATTCCTATTATTCCTATTCTATCGATTTTTTCCAAAGGAATAGCATGATTCAAGCTGTCAAATGCCTTCCGAAGATCAAGTGACAAAATACCACATTTTAACCCTTTGTTAATATTTTCTTCTAAGAATGTGAAAATTTCAACTGTGTCTGAGCAGGTGTTACTTGATTTTCGGAAACCATACTGACCAGGATGGAAAAATTGAATTTTTTTAAGGTAACTAACTAAACAGATATTGATTAGTTTTTCTATTATTTTAGCAAACACAGGTAGCACAGAAAGTGGTCGATAGTTACTAGGTATTTCAATATCTCCTTCTTTAAACAAAGGAGTAACACGTGCAACCTTACAACCACTGGGAAATACTCCTTGCAAAAAACAAAGATTTACTAGCCTATACAAAATTGGAGTGACCTCTTGTTGACATTCCTTCACTGACTTTGATTTGATGTTGGATATAGAAACATTGTAGAGTCTGATTTTTTTTCCAGTGTTACATCTATAGGCTCGTAAGGTAAACATGCTACTAACTCTGCACCAACATTTGTAAAGTAATTATTCATTTTCTTGCTATCAACTTTTATATCACTGCTTACTTTTTCCCAAGGTTTTCTGTTTGATATTTCAGAATTTATGACATTCCACGTTTTTCCTGGATTTGGTTTGATATGTGCAAAAAGTCTGTCATAATAAGTGCTTTTTTTTCTTTATGCATGCCTTTACCTGCTTGATAGTTTCTTTGTATTTTATTTGTATTTGAGGATTATCTAGTACTAGCGAACAATAAACATTTTTAAAACAGTAAACATTATTAAATTCAGATAAGCTTCTTTTTACAAAACCTAACAGCTTAAATGCTTTATTACAAATAAAATAAAATGATCTTGAAAACATAATGTTGGGTCAAAGAGAAGTCCCAAGTCTTTAAAAGTTGTTGTTGGTTCAAGCAAAGTATCATTAATTGGATAGTTAAAAAAAATCGGCTGAAAATTTCTATAAAAGCGCATGACCTTACATTTCCCCAAATTTAATTAAAGTCCATTATCATAACACCACTGAGAGAACTTATTGAGGTTTTCCTTAGTCTTCAAACAATCGCCGATTGTTTAGTTTTCAGTTTTTTATTTGTTTTCTTTCTCAATAAATTTTGCCTTTTACCTTTTTATATAATTCAAAAGTGACACAGCACGGCCTCTTAAAATTCGCGTCTATGGTTTGTTACCTATATTCAGAATTTGATTGGTCAACTGGAATCTTTTAGAGAAGATAAACTCACTTTTGGAGTCAACAGTTGACATTTCTGCCATACTTTTGGCCATTTGCGGGGCTAATATTACGAGGCAAGTTGGGATAATTAAGTTGGGCAAAGTCACGTAAGAATGTTCTATCGATTGCGAACACCGATATTTCTGACTACTAGGGTTGCCAGGTTTAAAAATCTGTTTTGCGGGACATTGTTACCAAATTTTCAGAACAATTAAGAAACAGGACATTCTCATTTCAAGTTTGTTATTTGTACATAGGCACCTACATACTTAAGGACGGGAAACAAATTTTTTCTTAAATGCTACTTTTAATATTTATAGGAACAACAATTTTAAGTACTAAACGTAATAACTAAAATAAATCTAATAAATTTGCTTAAAACATTTGCTAAAAACCTTATTTTCATCATCGAACGATAAGTACTAGTTCGAAAACTATAAAAACATTTGCAAAAATCCTATTTTTATAATTACAAAAATATATACAGGTTTTAAAACTGGTACTTAGCGTTCGATTTTGCTGCTCTCAATTAGTTTAAATTATTTTTTAGTTTACTTTGATCTGCAGTTCCGCTTTTAAATGATCTATTGTCAGCCTATTGCAATCTTCTCGCTATGCTAAACACAAATTGTACTAACAGAATGCAAAATAAATTCCCAATTTCCATGTGTAAATTATTTTATCTTTAAGGGAAATGAAAATATCTTGAAAACTGTAGCTTTGAAAGATTTTAAAAACCGCATATCAATATTTTGAGGTTTTTTCAAATAACTCGGAAACTAAAGCTCCCATGCATGAATTTGAAATTTATAACAAAATTTGTAGTCCATATTCATGGAAACTTAAATCTGAAAACCATATATCGCTACTTGCTTTTGTTCGAAAGTTAATATTTTTTTAAATATTTTATCTCCCTTTTCCCTGTTTCAACTCCCCACCACCCTACTCAAAAGTTAATCAGTTCATGGTCAGCCGGCAGCCGATAAAGGATTTTTGTACCAAATTTCGTTAAAATCGATTAAGGCGTATCGTTTTAATAGTCCTCCATACCGTATTGGTATGGTAGACTAAAAAGAGAGTTTTACCAAAAAGAAACAAGAAATTGTACTATTGTAAGCAATTTTTTAAATTCTGGATTGGACTCAAAAATTTGATCTCATTTGTTTATTGTTCCTGGTAATTTACTACTGTCGAAAATTTCTGGCAGTATTGTTTTCAAAACAGAAAATTTTTCATAGAGTTGATCTAAATCCACATTAAAAGAAAAGTCTGTAGTAATTTTATAAAAATCTTCAGAAGGAAATGGGCTTTCCAATGAAAATAATTTCAATTTTGCATAAAAAACAAAAAGTGGCGGCTGTAAAAAACGTATTTTCTTAGTTGAGACTTTTGCGGGACATTTGGCGTCCTGGAGAGGGTATTGCCAGGACGCAGGAGGCAGGGGTCCGAAAATAAGACAGTCCTGGAAAATCAGGGCACCTGGCAACCCTACTGACTACTCTGAAAATCTTCAGATCATCTACATAAAGCAGAATCAAACAGTCCCCAAAACAACCAGAAACGTCATTGATAAAACACACAAAAATAATCGTTGATAAATGTCCACCCTGTGGTACCCCTGATTTCACAACAATTTCCTTTGAAAGATGATTTTTAATCTTTACAAACCTGTCTTCGGCCAGTCGATTAGCTTCCCATCCACTCATTTAACGACTCATGGATTCCCAAAGCTTTATATTAACACGGTCAAAGGCTTTTAAAAAATCATCAACCTCTAGGCCATTCCCAAAAGCATCCAATATATATACTCTTCCAGGATCATCAAGTTCGTGGTTGTGGATCTACCCGACATAAACCCATGATGCGCAGGTATAATAATGTTCTTAATAGGAAAAGAGATTTTTTCAGCAATAATCGACTCGAAGATCTTTGAAAAAAATCGATATTTTAGAAATAGTTCGGTAGTTTTCAATTAATGATCTATTGCTTAAAAATAGGAGCAATATAGCTCTTTTTCCACTCATCTGGAAACACTGCACTTGAAAAGAACATTTTATAAATACTATTCAAAATAGGTGCTAACACAAAACGACACTTAAAAACAAAAACCGGAGATATATCATCATTTAACTTTTCCATCTTATTAGAAACATTGATTAAACTAAGATCACATTGATTAATACTTATGGAGTTGATACATTGAGAATTTGGTATATCACAGTCAATCTCAGTATAGGACTTAAAAAAAAATGATCCTTGTAAGTTTGTATTTACTATGTACATAGCTCCAAAACTGTTTTGAGTCAGTCATACTGTTTTCAATGCAGTTTAAGTTATCTTTTTTGCATTTTTCCAATAAAATTTTACATTCCTGCCCTATATTAAAAAATATTTTGTAGTCTGAAGGACTGTTAGTTTGCCTATTATGAGCTATTTTTTTTATTAAAATTTTTTATTTTTTAGCTTGGAAGAGTAAAACTTTGGAAATACTCTATTTTTTCATCTCTGTTTTGGCACAAATAAATCAATACAACGATACAATTCTTCATAAAAACAGCTCAGTGCTAAGTTAACATCAGCAACATCAGTCAGAAAATCCCATTTAATTCTGCCCAAATATTCATTAATTAAAATATAGTTAGCCTTATTAAAATAATGAAAGTAGTAGTCATAATATAAAAAGCTAACGTTATCACATTTTACATAAAACAAAAGGGCCGGATGATATTTACCACATTTAAGTAATGGAACATCAGCACATTGAACATTTTTAGCCCAATTTATAAATATTTAATTAGAAACCCACTAATTACATTTGGTATTGAATTAATTTGATATAAATTCAAATATGCGGTAAAATTTGAAACACATTCTGCAGCGTCTGACACTACACCAGGGTACCGGTTCTGGAAGTCATAGGAAGTGATCGTTCGCCTGAGAGAAGAAAAGTAGTTTCAACCAATAAACGGGCTTAAAAGCAGAGCTGCCTCAAACAGACCCAGTAGTTGGGAGTTGTAGGAAAGCTCGTGTGAAAAACGTCGCTCGTATTATTTCAGAGCACGCTATTGGACGAAACCATCACGTAACCGAACTCGCTAATGCGCATGCTACGGCAAACTTGACCGTCTTTTAGAGTAGGACTCGCATAGTGGTCGATTTTTGTAAAAACGCGGATATTAAAAAAAACTTTCACATCATAATTTAATCATACAAAATATTTAGTTTTAATAAAAAGATAAATTTATTTTTATTTAGCATTTTAACAATTTGAAGAGGTAAAAGATATATATTTATTAATTAGCTAAATTTGTGATGGTGGTGTGAGGGGGGTTCTACGAAGGACATGTAGATTGAAAGAAAAATGTTGGGATGTCAAATACAGTGAATATAGCACTCATGGTCACGTGACTATTTAAAAGTGTCCAGTCACGTGATAATTTTGGTTACAGTTAAAGTCACATGATATTTTAATTTTAAGCTCACCTCACAAAATTAAACTAAAAATGTTAGTTTAGAACAATCAAATTTACTTTAAAGTAATTGACACAATATATAAATGTTACTGTATACTAGAATATTTTTATGTATATAGGGTATATTAAAAAGAATGCCAACCGAAACTTTCAAATGAAACACCCTGTATATTATTGCATTTTTGCATTCTGTTTTGATATTCTAAGCATTTTTATATAACGTACCCTATGTCGATATTCAACTTTTTTCGAGATATTAACAGTTGAAATTTGATGTTGAATACTGATACGTAATGTCAAACTCGTAAAAAGCATAGTTTATTATTTGGCCAACTATTCGCCTAGTATCTTGACAACCCTATAGGGGCAAATTTAGATACATTTTAAATTTTTTAATTTTTCCATTTATGTTTTCATTTTCCGGAAAATGGACCACCGTGCGTCGTTCGAATGACTTTTATGCGGTTGATCACTTCTCAGGGTCTGATCGTTCTATTACGCCCAGAATAGAGCCCCCAGTAGGCCTCGTTCCAAACTCATAATTCTCCCAGTAAATATTTGGAAGATTAAAGTCTCCAGCGATGTGTATCATAGAGAAATCACTGCTTTGGATAATGTCTTTCGCTCGGTCTTTCGTTGCAGAAATAAAATCCTCATATATGTTTATAGGGGATAATGGAGGAAAATAGATATTAAAAAAACAAGATTTTCAAAGATGAGAGTGAGATTTTTACATATACACTTTCAATGTTCGTAGTTAAAGTTATGATAATGGCACAGGTTAGCCATTTTTTTTACTGCTATTAATGCTTAATGCTCCACCCAGTCTGCTACTTGTGCTTGTTTGCTTATCCCTATCCTTCTTATAAACACAATACTCTGGTATTCCCAATTCATTATCATGAATCTCATCGAATAAGGAGGTCTCAGTTATGAGCAAAACATCATATCACTAGAGGTCACAGCCAAGGAAAAATCACTTAATTTAGTGCGCAAACCACGTACCCTTTGATAATATACACTTATTTCAGTTGCTTCGCTGCTTAAGTGTCGGCTAGAAGTTAGTTTTCCTCAAAAGTGGCTCCAGATGAGTTATGTGTTTGCTTCCTGATATTAAAGCGCCTGAATGTTATGCCTCGGGGCCAAAACTCACATGAATTAAGAGCCTCATAATATTTTATAGAAACACCTATCTTAAAAGAATTTGTACTGCCTACAGTTTTCAACTGCTCCACCACAATCTTATCTTTAGTGGGGTCGCCCAGCCTTTCAGTCATATAAGACTTAATCAAGTGACTGTTTAGGCACATACAGCCACATTTAATAACAAGCTTTTATGAAAGGAACTATAAAAATAAGTTTTTAGCTTTCTGATAGTACAAGCGTTCGCAGTAAAAATTATGATGGATAGGTAACCCTCGCCAGTTTTTGATAAGATGTGCATTTTCTCGTCCTTAATACGAAATTGACAATCCTGTACCTCAAAATTGTGGATAAGGACTCGGCACACCAATCCAAAGGTGGACAATTTTAGAGGTAACGTGATGAATAGAGTAACCTCCACCATTTTCACATACATGATGTAGTAGTAGTACCCCCAGACCAAAAATCAACTGGTGTGCGGGACTTCATTCATGGATAAGGGTTCGGCACACCACTCTAAAAATGCCCACTTTTAGAGTGGTGTGCCGATCCAACTTGCTTTTGACTGCAGGGAAGACCTGTCAGGGTGATAGCTGGTCTTAAATATAGAGAAGACTGCATAGAAGCCTTTAAATCTCGTTCTCACTTTTTCATTTCAATATGTTCTACTTTGCTGTATGTCAAAAACAACCTAAATCAGTTTTCTAAACACAGTGTATATCATAATATTTTCACCCAAAGCACAACAAAGACCCAAAATGGAATAAAATTATATTGTATAAAGTCTTACAATCTCTTGCCAGAGAGGGCCAGAATTTTGGATTTTAAAAATTATAAAAGTACAATAAAAAACTTTTTCTTTTACTAAAACGTATTATACTGTTCAAACTTATTTTTTGTTTAAATTTTTTTATTATACTTTAGAATTTGCAGGGGATACTTGCTGAGATTTTTAAAAGTGTTTTGTGACAATTCTATGTACCTTATTTAAAATTTGTTTTTCTTTTCTTTGTTGTTAGTTATTTTGTACATGTACATGCCATGTTTCGAAAGATGCCTGCTTCTTTGACGGGTGTGATGACAATCTTGTTGCGTACGGAAGGGCATCGTTCGAAACATCGCAGAAACAAGTCAAAAATATGTGTATTTTGGCTTTATTTCGAACGCGTTACGTATACCGATACCGATGCGTTGAAATATTTACTTTAAGTGTCTATTATCAATTATTTTATTTAATTGCAAGTAGTATTTTAATCAAATTTTAAATATTGTTTACTATTATTTTATATATGTTTTCATCCGTAGTTGTATGCTTTATAAATTTATTTCATCTTGTTTTTTTTTATATATTCGTCTATAGTTGTTCTAAATTTTGAATTGAACTTGTCTAATATATAATAATACAAAAACGCTCATCCAAAGTTTGGTACCAAGTACTTACTAAGCTCAAAACGCACCCAAATTTTAATTAGCGCCTGTCGCTTTTTTATAATAAAAGCTAAAAAAATATTTTTAACTTGTTGTCAATTATGAAAAATATTTAAAAATAAAATACCTTAATTTCGAAACATTTACCTTATTAAATCCCATATTAGTTTTATATATAACACATAACACATTTACGACAGCCTAAAAATGGCGTTTTTTTATGCACCTTTATGTGGTCCACGGTCCGTAGAATAATGTTTATTCAAGGGATCGTGTATATTATCTATCTTTGAGGTTATTTTGTAGTTGTGTTCTACAAAACATCATACCGCATAATTTTTTATAAAGGGTATAGTTTTTGAGTAACATGCAAACAACTGAAAAACTGTACCGTTAGGGAGGAGGGATCCTCCCTGCCAAGGGGCGAATCATAGAGAAAGGCGAATGGTTCCTCTTCTAAAAAAGTTTGCCTTTGTCGAATAGGCAACTATTCAAGTGAATTACTTTAATCACAAAGCGGCGCCGGCGTATAATTTTATGTAGGCCCTCGACTATATGTAGTTTTTTTAAAAAATAGTTTTAGTTTGATATGACCCTTAGCAACCGATTTTTTTTCATGTATGTAAAAAACTGGGCTTTCAACGTTTTGTTCAATTCTTCCTAGCTACTAAAAATTTGGCTGGGTATACATATAGATTACTTTTTGTGGGTGAAAGTAAAGTTGACATAACCTGTGTTAAGTCGTCCGCCTTAAGTCCCAAATAGTAGGTATAGAGACTCTATAGTCCAATTTTTACTCTTTCTTGTTGTAGTGTAGTAGTTTGATGATCAAATATATATGAGTCAAGATGGCGGCAAGTTTTTTTTCAAAATGTAGCTCTTTTTTTAAATCCTAGGTTGCTTATCAAAACAAAATTATACTTGATCCATGTAACTTGATAGGTAGAAATTAAAAAACAATATTTTAATTGACGTACGACGGTAAATGACCTTGAAAAATAACAATTTACTAAAAAATTGTATTAACTTTCTTTGATTTTGTTTTTTTAATTAAGAAAACAGTGAGAGGTCTTTTATGTAATTTAATAATTTAGAAAGCACTTCAACACAGCTTTTCTAATTGTTAGTTAGTTTAGTTATATTAGGCCTGTCAAAGTTAAATTCAAAAAGTAAGACAGAATTGATAATGTTTTTTTTTTGTTGTCAAATCTTTGAATAACCTAATATAACAGCCTGCATGTAAGCAAAGAGTCGGATCGAAAAAATATACTGATGTTTTTTTTAATTATTATATTACAACAACAAAAAACCTTACGCTGTTTTCTGGATTATAAAAAGTTTCTTAAAATGTATTTTTCAAGGTCATTGAAGGTCGTACGCCTCTATCCAGGTTTTTAGTCGTACTTTTACTGGCCTGATATTACTAAACCAATCACCGTGTAAGCAAAAAGTCAATTATGACAAACATTTTGACGTTCTTTTTAAAATATAAAATTACAACAAAAGACCTGTTGCCGTTTTCTAAATTATATAAAATTTACAAAGAAAGTCTCAAAATGCATTTTTTTATAAAATTTTAACTTTTAAATATTACTATTATTTTTTTTCTTGATTTTGCTGAAAAACGTACAATTTAAAAAATATAGACGTTCATTTTGAAAAAATTGCCGCTATCTTGGCTCCTATACAACCGATCATTGATTTCCTCCAGCAAAATTTTAAAGAATTGTCCGAAGAATAAGTGTACCAAATTTCATGGTTGTTGCACAAATTGACCAATTAAATGCTATTTGGGAGTTAAACCGGACGACTATTTTAAAAGGTTACATTTTTGAAGAATAATCTCTTTTTAGTTAACAAGAATCCAAGAAATCTTCTTACAAAGGCGTTGGCTAAGCCAAAACTTCGGTTGAACTCGAGAAGGATAAGGAACCTCATAATGAAATTGAGTATCAAGCGAGTAACGTGGGCTACCAAAATATCGAGCCAGTTCCAGTGAACATAGACGACTTATATCAAACTAAACGTATTAAGAATTTTTTCACACATATTCTTAATAATGAAGCTGTAAGTCAAGCTTTAAATCAACCAACTATAGAGAATATTAATATCGTCACTATACCTTGGTCAGAACCGAAGAAATAAATCCAGCTTATGTCGTTTCAAATATGGAAACAACTATAGAAAGTTCGAATAATATAAAGTGTGCCCTGTGCACCTATGTTGCTACTAATATGCAAGAATTTTATGATCATACGAAAGGTAACTGCATCTGTTGTTAGTACAGGAAATGAAGCAAAAAGGAATTAATTTGTAACAGCTATATTTTTGGACTAATTTATTCAGAAGATTTTCTGTCTTAAAAACCCGTTGCTTTCTATCTGTGTGTTTGCTACACCTACCAAAAAAACTCATAAAAGATCATAGAAAATAACAGATAAAACATTAACAGTGAGATTTACTAAGATCTAAAATACTACCCCCCACAGATCTAAATGTTTACACCTGTGAGGGGTACTAAATTTTAAAACCAATTTTCAAAAAACACTTACCCATACAGAAAAGACACAAAGTTATTGATTATTTTGTATTGTCATTGCAAAATACTGCTTTTTTTCTCAAAATACACCATATTTTAGAAGAAAATGCCCTAAAACTAATTTTTTTGACAGGCTTCAAATTGGCAAATGGTGAATACGCCAAAAATTTGGAACATAATAACTTCATTATTTGTGTTTGAGGTTATAAAATTGGTGATTTTTTAGACCACCTCAGGGGGGTGGTTTAAATTTATAGCCCCCAGAAAGTACTGTTTTTTGGCATTTGTTAATAACTTGGTTTATAATTTCCCTAAGTAACCGCTTTTACAAGGATTAATTTACCTTATTTAATATCCCAAGTTGTTCATTACACAATAAAACACCTCCTATTTGTCCAGAAAAACGCCATATTTTGAAACCGTTTTCAGCACAAAAAATATATGAGGGCCCTACGAGACAAAACAAACATAAGTGAAGGTCACTGATTATGCACGAAAAATATACCAAACAAAAAAACCCAAAACAACTATATTAATTTATTTACAAACTAAAAGTAAAACATTGAGGTTATCTAAAAGCTCAGTCAAAAAAACTTTTCTTACTCAAAGCCCACTCATTTTAAACCTGTAGCTTTCATCAGTAGAGGTTGGTGCAAGCTAAGGTGCAAGCAGAGGAAAAAGATCCGAACTCGCTGTTTGTGATTGAACGCAGCGCTAATATTTTTAAACTGACATTTCGACAGTGACAGAAACGTAAAAAAAACTTGCATTTAAGTTTTTTAATACATTTCATAAATAAAAACACCTTTTAAATTAATACAAAATTAATCTACTCCTTATTTTATTATTAATCATATAAATCGTTGTGTGAAATCAAGTATTAATTGGAAAAATTAATTAACAAGAATAAGTTTTAATTATAGTGACATATAGCCCCATTGTTAATTTATTTTACTGAGTGTTTACTATTTAAACCTCGCGTGGGTTTAAATTTTTTAATTTTCTTTTCTTCTAAATTGAAAATTTCCTCTTAAATCCAACAAAAGATTGTGTTAAGATGATTATTCAATAAACAAATTTATTAAAATTCTTTTTGTAAATCAAACTATGTCCAAAACTCAAGGAGGGTTGGTTTAAAATTCTTAAAACCAAAAAGTTCACTTAAACTTAAGACCGTTCTAAAATAGACTAAACATTTTTAGTAAACCCCACCGTAAAAGTTTATGATATTTTATAATTTTTGACTAGTGAAAGTGAAATACAAATCCTGCATAGGAGTTCATCATATTTTATTAGCCAGTTGACTTATAAAAGTTTACAATAATTTATGATTTTTAATATGACAATTCCTCATAAATTTTATAAGATTACCTGTAACATTCTAAAATAAAAAATTACGGCACAACTTTAGCAGTTGTAGTAGTAATAAACTAAACTATAATCTAACCTAAACTTTAAACTACGATCGCCTAACCCACTATAATACAATAACACTCCTTTAGCTTGCACAATATCTACATATCTAATAGAAAATTGTTCTCGTATAAGTACTTTTTTATCGCCAGGAGCTGTCGGAGAGATGTTACTTTGATAAATTTCTAGGAGATTGTTTGAGGCATTGTTTGTAAAATCTTACAAGATTTAATAAGCCAAAAACTATTTTCTTGTTGTAAAAGTATTTACGACAGATGATGTGATTAAAGTTTTTTTTATAAGATCTTATAAGTTCCGGTGGGCGACGACTTAATATATTTGTTCCAAAGGGCATATAAGTTAGGGCAGGTAAAATCTTTTTATTTTGGTAAGTTAACCGACGTAAAATATATGTCCCTGGGACGAAGAGTGCTGTTGTAAAAGTAATTAAGTATACTAAGTATAGCTTTTTTAATTAGCCTTCAGGCAGTCGAAAAAACTGATAAAATTCAGATGTGTTTTTCATGAGATTTAATGAGGTTTTTTTGGCAGGGTGGACACATAAAATTTATAAAATGTTGTAAGTTTTTACCAACTCATAGAAAATTATAAATGTTCATAGAAATGTGTGAAATTCAGTTGGTCTGATCATAAAATATCCCAAAATCTCATGAAAAAACGTTTTTTTACAAACTCTTAAAACATTATAAAAGAACAAGGGTGTAATCATAGAAACTTATAAAATGTTATGAGTTGTTTTGACTACAAAATCTCTCAGAAAACTCATAAACACATCGGTTTTTATAATCCATTAAGACATTATAAAAGAAAAATAATGTAATTATTGAAACCCATAAAAGTTGATGTGTCAGTTTGATTATAAAATCTCTTAGAAAATGGTGTTTTTATAAAACTATAAAATATGTTAAAAAATATATCTGCACTTAACATTCATAAGTCTGTCTGATTATAGGATCAGATAAAAAACGCAAATATGAAACCACATAAATTCTTACCAAAATCAAAGACATACCTTACAAACTTTTATAATCATAAAATTTTGCCTCACAGAAGCTTACCTTATAAAAACTGATAAAAATCAGATGTGTTTTTTATGAGGTTTAATGCGGTTTTATTTCTTGGCACGGACTTCATGACATATGAAGGTGAAGAGGGGCAAAACCAGACTTTTGCAAATATCTCAAAAACTAAGGATTTTAGTGAAAAAACAAAGGGAGACATTTTAAATCAGATAAAATGAAAAACCACACCATTCGGAAGTTCATTAAATTTCCAAAAAAATTACATGCCACACCAAAAAAAATTTACAGTGGTTTGCCAGAGAGGATCCTCAAAATTGAAGTTTATCCTGATAAATAACATTTAAATAAAAATAAAATTTACAAAAAAAATCTAAAAATGTCAAACGAGTCAAATTACAAAAAAGAAGAAAGCTCAAAGAGTGAATTGATATCTACCACAAGACCGGACTTATGAATTTGCAAATATTAAAAACATGGAAAAATTTCGCTATCAAGAAATTCTGACGCTGACCAACTTATGTTGGATTTTCTGATACCTGACACAAAACAAACAAATTTACATTACATGAAAGTCCCTTTTCTACCCTACAAAATCATCTTACTGATTTTTTTACTAACATTGCTTACAGAATAAAATATTGCATCAAATCTGAAACAGTTACCGTAAGACTTGGTGCGAAGTGAGTGGTTTAAGTGGTGCAGATTTGTCATTTCTTGTAGGGATTCTATCTAGTAACATTTTTTGGATTCCTTATGTACCAGCAATTAAAAAATGGTCATACTCAACCGCCTATACCACGGCGCTCTATATACAAATTATTTTTGAAATTAAGCCTTTTTTCAAGGAAGCTGCCAAGTAAGGTGTTTTGTCTGAGGTGTCCTACTCTATTTTCATTATTGTCTTTCGTGTGTATTTTTTTTTTACGGCGATTTCACATCGGTAACTCAAAATATTCCAACTTGTACTTTATAGTTTTTAGTTTGAACCTACCCCACCCCCTTTACAGTCAAAATATGGCGAATCAAAAATGGCGGATACGATTATCTTCAAAAATTTCGAATAAAATCATAATTTATTGAAAAATGTAACTTGCGACACCTAGATTGTATAAACCGAGTATTTCTAAATATAATCTGTCATTTTGACAGGTTTGACATAGTTATGCAATGTTTGATTTGTAGGGAAGGTATTAATTGGAAAATAGTTAAGTCTAGATTGTAAAATATTACCTATGGCACTTTTTACCTTGAGGCGAAAAGTTTGTAGCACGAG
Organism: Oxystoma pomonae; assembly: GCA_963921995.1. Taxonomy (NCBI): domain Eukaryota; kingdom Metazoa; phylum Arthropoda; class Insecta; order Coleoptera; family Brentidae; genus Oxystoma; species Oxystoma pomonae. The sequence continues at coordinate 54,630,251 of OY998170.1, read as the reverse complement.
CATTTGTGAAAGACAACACCAATCTTTACTTAAAATGTGAACTTATTAATTTATTTGGACTGATTTTTTACTGTGTATATATTTAGACTTAGACTAGAGACCTAAATATGTAAATTCACCTTAATTAAAGTTTTAATCTGCGCTATATTGCTATGTTAAACAATTTTACGTTCGTGCGGTAATGTCTATAATTTTTTTAACGATAAAAGCAATCGTTTATTGCCTACTTAACATAATTTTTTTAAATATTGACATTAACATAATAATAATACTAAACAAGTTTATTTTTAAAAAAGGACAAAATTTAAAAAATGTATAATATAATATAAGTAAATATTAAATAAACAATTAACACAGAAGCAATTTGATTACTTGTGTTAGTGCTTAAGAGTGTAGTCTTTACCGAGGCCTTGGAGCGAACGTGACGTCACCAGTCGCGGGGCACGGAGAGGCCTCCCACACCTAAAATTTGTGAGTGCGTAGATACTCTCCTCGTCTGCAGGTGATTATAGGCCAGTCAAATAAGCATCTAAATAAATCATGACTTATTTTTTCTATGTTTTAAATACTACTATACTATTATTTTGGCAACTATTTGTATTGTAATACACCACATGCCCTCAAATTAGACAATTTTTTTAGGGTAGAAATTTATAAAACAAATAATTATGTTTTTATGCAATATCGAGATGAGAATCTCGCACCTTTCGCGCGCCGGGTCTTGTGTGTGCTTGTCCAATGAGAGATCGGATACTTCTCCGTTGAATGAGATGCATAGTGATTTCCTGTGTGTAAAGAAAAGAAATAAGCTTACGGAATGGCCGTGATCCGAGAAAAAACAGGCAAATTATTACTTATTTTATATTATGGTTCGAGAGACAATTATTTTTTGGAGTCTACGTATGAACAAGTGTTTTGTTTTCTGAAAATGTTGCTGGAAAAATTGATACGATAATTCTTTAGCACCAGGCGATAGGCTGATTAGTTTTTAAATGGTGCTAAGGGGAAAATCACATGTAAATGGATAATTTCACTTTCAACAAAAATTGTACTTCTCCGAAGTTTGTCAGAGCCGTAGATTTGGACATATTCAAAAAAATAAACTTATACAAATTCTCACTTACAAACCGTAGCAGCTAGCGAAACGCGGTTATCACATTCAGGGCCGGTCAATGGCGAACGTCGTTGAAGTTAGATTTTAAATTTTCGATCGGAATTCAAAAAATATTAAGTTGAAAGATCCCCGAAGTGGGTGGGAGGGGTACAATCTAGTATCTCCGATTTCGTTCAAAATTGGTATATAACGGTTTTTGGCATCGAGGATTACGAATTTTCGATCAGAATTGAAAAACTTTAAAATTGATAGCTCCTCGCTGAGTTGGGGGGGAGGGTACCATCTAGATCTTCGCTTTCGTTCCAAATTGGTATATAGTGGTTTATCGGGTCGAGGATTACGATTTTTTTATCAGAATTGAAAAACTATAAAGCTGATCTTCCCGCTGAGTTGGGGAAGGGGGTACCATCTAGATCTTCGATTTCGTTCAAAATTAGTATATAGCGGTTTTTGGTGTCGAGTATTACGAATTTTCGACCAGATTTGAAAAAATATAAAGTTGAGTTGAGGGGTACCATCTTCGATTTCGTTCAAAATTAGTATATAGTGTTTTTTGGGGTCGAAAATTGATCAGATTTGAACAAATATAAAGTTGGTAGCTTCTCTCTGAGTTGGGGAGGGGGTACCATTTGGTAACTCCGATTTTGTTTAAAATTGGTATAAAGGGGTTTTTGGGGTCGAGGATTACGAATTTGCGATCAGATTTGAATAACTATAAAGATCATAGCTTCTTTCTGAGTTGTGGGGGGGTACCATTTAATAACTCCGATTTTGTTTAAAATTGGTATAAAGGGCTTTTTGGGGCCAAAAATTGAGAATTTTTAACCAGGTTTCAAAAATTAAGTTGACAGCTTCTGGGGGGGAGCGTATCATCTTGGATTTAATTCAAAATTGGTATAAAATGGTTTGGGGGGGGGTCAAGAATTACGAATGTTGGTTCAGATTTCACAAATTATGAAGTTAACAGCTCCTCGAACACAAGGGGTGTACCATCTATAAGTATCTTCGGTTTTGTTCAAAATTGGTATTTAGGTGAAGTTGTCACGCCATATGTTATTCACAAATCGATAGCTGTCAAAATGTTCTTTTATTAAGCATAATTTTTTTTTCTGTACGAGACTCTAAAGTACGGAAAAACAACCCTAAATTCAGAAAAAGCTTGAATTTTGCAAGTTTTTTTATAGTTTTAAAATTTCCTTGTCACTCCATACGGTATACACAAATCAATAGCTATCAAATGTGAAATTTTGACAGTTACCGATCCGTGTATACCCTATGACGTGACAACGTTACGATTGGTCTAGATTCGTGTATACCGTATGCGGTGACAACGCCACGATTGGTGTTTAGAAATTTTAAAACTTTAAAAAACATACAATATTCAACCATTTTCTCATTTTAGGGGTGTTTCTTGGAACCTTAGGATTTGGTACAGTAAAAAGAAATTATGGCTGCGTGACAACGTCTCGATTGGTATTTAGAAATTTTAAAACTTTAAAAAACTTGGAAAATTCAACCATTTTATGATATAGGGGGTGTTTTTCAGCCCCTTAGGGTTTCGCACAGAAGAAACAAATTAATCCTGTAAGAAGACCATTTTGACAGCTATCGATTCGAGTATACCAGATGGAGTGACAACACGATTGGTATTTAGAAATTCTAAAACATGCAAAATTCAATCTGGTCAAAAATTCTCAATTTTTGCCTCCAAAAAATCCTTTATAACAATTTTAAACAAAATCGAAGTAACTAGACGGTACGCCCCCACAACTCAGCGAGAAGCTATCAACTTTTTTTAAATTCTGATCGAAAATTCGTAATCCTCGACCCCAAAAACCGCTATATACCAATTTTAAACAGAATCGGAGATACTAGATGGTCTCCCCCCCCCAACTCAGCGAGAAGCTATCAAATTTATAGTTTTTCAATTCTGATCAAAAATTCGTAATACTCCACCCCAAAAATCGCTATATACCAATTTTGAACGAAATCGAAGATCTAGATGGTACCCCCCCCCCCACCAACTCAGCGAGAAGCTATCAACTTTATAGTTTTTCAATTCTGATGGTAAATTCGTAATCCTCTACCCCAAAAACCTCTATGTACCAATTTTAAACAGAATCGGAAATACTAGATGTTCGCCCCTCCCCCAACTTAGCGAGAAGCTATCAACTTTATAGTTTTTCAATTCTGATCAAAAATTCGTAATCCTCGACCTTAAAAACCGCTATATACCAATTTTGAACCAAATCGAAGATACTAGACGGTACCCCTCCCCCCAACTATCAACTATCAACTTTATAGTTTTTCAAATCTATCCAACTCTACCAAATAACTATTTTATAAACAAAATTTACGACAAATAATAAAAAAGAACATTATTTTGATCGCGATCATAAACGCAGTCCATCTTTGATCAAATATTGATTGCGCGCGCAAAAACATGTGCCACAGTTACTGATATACACGCCTGTTTTTTGTTTGAAAACGAAATCTGAAAACTGCATATTCTTAGCAGCTTTGGTTCAAAAGTTATGAATTTTCAAATATATTAACCCTCTCAGTCACTCCCCACGAACGTAGTTTTTTTTTTAACATTGTTTTCTCACCGAACCTATAACGCACACCACATATTATAAAAATACGATCATTAACGAAAAAATGGCATTCTGACCATATTATTAACTAGACTTTTAGCAAATTTTTGTGAGCTTACTATAGTAACTATTGTTCTCTTTCTAAATGCATTCGGCTGAGAGAAATCCAGCTTACTACAACATACCAGAAAAATGACCTGTCAGACCCGACTGTACACCCTTCGAGCCCGTATATCTGTCAACGATAACTATATCAAGTAAGCTTGATCTCTCTCCGATCGATGCAATTAAAAGAAGACAACAATAGTAACTATAGTAGGCACACAAAAAATTGCTATTTATCTTTCTAAACAAATTTTTGAAATAACTATTTATTTCAAAGATTACTCAGAATTAATTTATAATATTTATAATTTATTATTTATTAATTAAATAAACACTCTGTATATAATGTTAGTTTGCGCATAAGAAAGATTAAAAAAATCCAATTAAAACAGGAATAATTTACGGCACGAATATATTTTTTTTTACATGTACATCATCTCTTGACTGGCCTGGAAATTGTTTCTCCTACAGAGTCTGCCCTGCCACTTTCGGTATGAAATTGTAATTCGTAAATTTCGCTTGTAAGGGTTACTTTGTCCCTAAATTTAAGCGACAAAAATTTTTTTTTTCAAAAATTTTTTTGTTTTATGTGATAGATGAAGCTTAGATCTAGGGTTGTCTAGTGTTAATTTTTTCATTTTTTGTTTCTGATTCCGTGTGTACAGTGCTGAAAATGGGCAAATTTACACCAATATTGTACAAAAATAACAAAAAAAATCTGAAAACTACCACTAGACAACCCTAACTTTATCCTTTATCTTTAAAACGATACCAAAATTATCAAAAAATTCCTTCGCTAAGATAGAAAAATTTTGGGCAAAAAATACCTCTGCAACGGACAGTTTTTTTAGCGAAGACTATACTCTTAAAGTCTTTACTTTTACATATTTTGGTCACATTTTCCGATACTATATTATTGTCCATATTGTGTGGTTGTTACTATTCGAAAAAAAAGTTAAAATCGTTAATCATTTTACTTTTTTGTAAACTAATAGAACATATTTCTTATTGTTTTTCCACTCACACAAAAACAAATTGTAAAAGGTTTTTTGGTGTATGGTATTTTTTTAAATTTCGGGAAGAAAATTGTAACGCTTTCTGGCCAAATATCTAAACCACTCTATATTCTCTTAACCTAGTGTTGTGTGGGTAAGGGATTCTATCTAAATTATTTAAGATAATAAGAATTTTACTTTCTTTGGAAAGTTGCTCATTTTAATAGATTCTATCTTTATTAAATATTATCTTAAGAATCCATTTTTGCAACACTTCTGTTCTGATAGTTAATTAATTTTAAGCGAAATGTTAAAAAAGTTTATAATATAATAATAGAAATAACACCTTTGTCTACAATTATTAATGATCGCAAAACAACGCTGTTTTTTGCTTGTATCGCCTTCGTAATGATGAAAACATGAAAATCACCATTATGCTCCTATAATACGATAAGGATAGCATTTAGGTGCTCTATACAGATATGGTTTCGTAATGTTTGTTGTAATAGTTGTAATCTGGAGGTGCTCAAGCTTTCGTACTTGGCAAAACATTTAAAGATGGTTTTTGCTGATTGATTAATTTGATGAAACAGCAATAAACACTAATATGAAAAAAAAATCTTTAGTCTCTATGAGTTCTTAAGCGAACATCTAGGCTATCACAACATTTAAAAATGGCAGATGACAATTGGGAATGGCATTTTTACAATCTAGACGTCAAACCTGTCAACATGTCAGATTGAATTTAGAAATACACGCTTTACACAATCTAGGTGTCGGAAGTCGTATTTTTCAATGAATTAGGATTTTATTCAAAATTTTTGAAGATAATCCTATCCGCCATTTTTGATTCGCCATATCTGGACTGTAAAGGTGGTGGGGGAGGTTTAAACTAAAAATTATTAGCTACAAGTTGGAATATTTTTTGTTGCCGATGTCAAATCTCCATAAAAAAATACACATGAAAGACAATAATGAAAATAGAGTAGGATACCACAGAGAAAACACCTTTCTTGGTAGTTTCCTTAAAAAAGCTTAATTTCAAAAATAGTTTGCGTATAGAGCGCCGTGGTATAAGCGGGTGAGTATGGCCATTTTTTAATCGCTGATATATAAGAAATCCAAGCAATGTTACTAAATAAAATCCCTACAGGAAATGACAAATCTACACCACGCATTTGGATTTTTTTCTACAAAAATCGCACCAAGTCTTACGGTAACTTTTTCAGATTTCATGCAGTATTTTAAGCTATAAGCAGTGCTAGTAAAAAAACAGTAAGATAGTTTTGTAAGCTAGGAAACGGACTTTCATGTTATGTAAAATTTGTTAACAAAATCTAAATCAGGTATCAGATAATCTAACATAAGCTGGTGAGCGTCAGAATTTCTTAATTCCGGAATTTTTTCATGTTTTTGATACTTTTAAAATTTTAAGTCCGGTCCTACTGTGGATATCAATTTACTCTAAAGTTAATTTAGGAGCGAGCATAAACTTGTCGAAAATTTTTGAACTTGTTTGTTTTTATTTGTCTTGTTTGACATTTTCACATTTTTTTTTGTAATTTATTTTTTTTTAATTTCATTTTTCAGAAGAAATTCCAATTTTGAGGCTCCTTTCTGCCAATACCACTGAAAATTTTTTTTCGTGTGGCATGAATTATATTTCTCTACTTCGAGAACTTCTTAAAAAACTTTATTTTTACAATTTTTGGTTGAAGAACAGAATTACAATGACTTATTACTATGAAAGTCTTCGGTAAACTGAACCTAAAACTGCTAGTTACATTTCGTTTTTATATTAAAAATATACATTAGAAAATAATTAAAAAGTAAACATAGATAATGAAAAGTAAATAGCTTTCTAGAATTTCAATATCATAACTTCTCCCTTCCCAGAGAAGAAAATAGCGGCGAAGAAGGTATTTTCTGATGGTCTTCTTCTATGCTTAGGATTTCATGGGTCTTCCTTGTTTTCTTTTTCTTGTTCAAGTAGACTACAAGTAGTATGGTTCCAATGGATAGGACGGCAATGATTGTTGAGTTGATCCATGGATGATGTGGTTTCTGGAGATCTTCAAGATCTGAAGTTCTTAAATTTTTTGCAATAAGCTTCAATTGATTTAAGCTTTCGTGATCAATTTGTTTTAAATGAAATATTCTTTGATCTTTGGTTGGTTGCTTGATTATATTAATTTCTATTGATGGTAATTCAAAAATGTATTCTTCATGACTGGATTGTTCAGCTTGGAAAGTTTTTTAATTTTGCAATTATTTAAAGATTAACAGAAGGATTCCATATTTCATATATTCCATCTGTTTCGCATGAGGATGTGATTCTTGTTGGTGAGGTGGGTGATTTGTCTAATAGACGTTTCTGCAATGTAGATTGGAGTTCCATGGCATGAATTTTTTCCTGTTTTTACAAGATCAGCTAAACATGACTGGTGTTTGTGGAGGTTTTGTTGTTGACAGAAGTACCAATCTTCAACTTAGGGGCAGTTTTCTGACGTTGTCCAATATTGTTCCGTGTTGAGCAATAGATAAAGGTGTTCAGGAATTATTGTTTGGTTTTGGATAGGAACGGGATACAATTGGAATTTTTTAAATTATGATGGGGATACGAGAGGTATGTGAATTTTAAACAATATGATTTTGTCTTGTATTATAACTTGAGATGCAAAAAGAAAATAATAGTTTATAGATTTTTTAAAATTTGGAACTTGATCTGGGTTATATAATTTATATAATTTTTGTAAAATTATTTCAAGTTGTGCAGGTTCTATTATTGAGTTATGTAGGATATTAAGTCTTGCAAAAGAAACGGCAATTTCTAAATTATTTAGGGTATATTGAATTGATTGTAGTTTTAATAATAAATTGTCGATTAAATTAGAAAATGAAAATGCTTGTTCTAGTTTTAAAATTTTATCGGTTTCTTTGGACAAAAGTTTTATTTTAGTTTCTAGTATTTGCTGATTTTCTTTTATTTTTAGATGTTGTAGAAAGCTTTTTTGAGTTTTAATATTAAGATTAAACTTATTTTTATTTTTCTGCAAAACTTCAAAGTATGATCAAATATATTCTGCATCTTCTGAATCTAGAGTTCCAAATAACCATTTTTGGATTTTACCAATACCATTAATTAGACCTCGTTTTAATCTATGAGAGTCAGAAAATGTTTTAATTTTATTTGCAATATTGTTTGTTAATGAATTTGTGTTTATTATTTTGTTAGTAAAATAGAGAGGTGATTTGTTTGTTGATTATGAATATTTTCGTACAATGATTTTAATGATTCTTGAATTTGTAATATTGAATTTGCAGGATATGAAAGGTTTACGTGATAAAAAAGTATGTTTGGTTGAAACTATTTTTGATTTACCTATATAGACTAGAAGAATGGGATTTTTAATTTCTTTTACGTCGAGTGCTTTTGTTAGTCCTAGTGGAATTAGTATTATGAGTGGGTGAAAGAGGTACATGTCTGATTCTACCTGAAACAAACCGTTGAGGTTTCATTAGTTTTGTATGATATGCTTTATTATTTAATTTTACTTTATTGTCTTCAATTAATATGGTATTTTCGAGTTTTTCATAGGGATTAACAGTTTTCTTTTGATTTGCGTCTCGTTTCCTAAGTTTGTATAAATTTTGAGAGGGACTAATATCTATAGTGTTTTGTCTATTTTGATTTACTTTTACTAAATGATTTTTTTTTGTTTTTGTTCTAGCTTACTACGTATTAATTTATTTAAAATTTCTAGATTTTCGGAATCATCTTGAATATATTGACTTATTTTTTCGCTTTCATTTCATTATAATGGGTTTTTATAATCAAGTCGACCACGTGTAATTTGAAATGGTGTGTAATAGAGTTGTTATATGATAATAAAGCGTAATTCATAAGTGTGTCTATAGATTCATTAGCTTTAGTGTTTTTAAGTGTATGAAAAGTTTCGGCTAGGGTTGAGTGGAAACGTTCAATTGGACTATTGCTATTTGGATTATAAAGTGTTGTATAGTGGATTTCAATAGAATGAACTTTGCATAAGCTTTGAACAACTTCATTTTTTAATTCTTTTCCATTGTCTGTCGTTAAGCGTCTAGGTATTCCAAAATGATTAAAATATGCCTGACCTAATTTCGAAAAACTATCTATAATCGTAATAAAGTATTGTCCATGAGTTTTATATGTGTCAACATAAATATGATCAAAAGGTTCATGTCCTATGGGTGTTGGTTTAAAAACTAATTTGTTAGGGTGTCTTTCATATTTAGTTTTTTGACAAATATCACAAATATTAACGTAGTCTCGTACGTCTTGGTCCATTTTAGGCCAGTAAAATAATCTTTTGATTGCTTGTTTTATGATATTGTTGTAATTTTAGTTTTTGTTCGTCTTCGTCTGTGATGTCAGTTAAAAAATTGTTTGAAATAAAAAGTAAAAATGCATTATTTTTAAAGTAAGTTTGGAGAGTTCGGATAAATACTGGTTCTTTGTTCTTGAAGAATAAACAATAAGTTTGTTTTGGAACAAAATGTTCTTTTATAAGCTGAATAAAAAGTGACTCGTCATAATTCTTTGGTATGAAAAACGAAATTCTGTTTTTGTCGAAAATTTTTTCTTTGTCTACTTTATGTTGTTCATTGTTACTAAACAATTAATTATCTGATTTTTATAAGTGTTTATACTTTTTTCAGTGTATGGGGCTCCTATGATTGGGTCTTCATAATTAGAATGAACGGTTTCATTGTCGGTCTGTTCTATGTTTGTCTGGTTATTATTTTCAGTGATTTGTGTGAAAGATTGATTTTAATTACTTGTTGAGGGTATTAAAATATCACTTACAATATTGATTTTTGGTAATGTGTTTTCTGTGGTTGTTATGTCTGTAAGAGATGTGTCTGAAATATTAAAGTTATCTTCTAGGATTTTTTGAAGTTCATCTTCCGAAAAATCTAAGATATTTACATCTGCGTTGACAAGAGTAGAAAATTTATCTGAATCATCAATATTCATGGGATTTATTTCAATTCTATAAAGAGCATCGGCATTTGTGTTTAATTTTCCTTTTTTTTAAAAGAATTTCAAAGTCGTATTCCTCTAATTTAAGTCTCCATCGAATGAGTTTTGAGTTAGGATCTTTCAAAGAAAAGAGCGATTGAAGTGGTTTATGGTAACTAATAATTTTAAATTTTCTTCCAAAATGATAAGGTCTGAAGTTCTTTTTCTATTGTACTATAATTGACTTCAGAGGGATTTAGAGTTCTGGAAGCAAATGAAATAGGAAGATCACTTCCTATAGGACCTTGAGATAGAACAGCTCCTATAGCAAAGGTTGATGCATCTGTAGTCAAATTAAATGTTTTTGAAAAGTCAGGATATTGAAGGATTCGATCATTCATTAAGATTTTTTTACAAGTATTGACCGTGTTCTACACTAAATGCTGTTTTAGCAACTGGATTAGGATGCATTTCGATTTGATGAAAGCCTGAGGCTAAATCAAGAGTTGTGGAATATTGTCAGCGACCTAGTTTATCTAAAATGTCGGAAATGAGGAAGAGGATATCGATCGTCAATTGTTTTTTTGTTTAATCTACAACAATTCGCCATTTTTGTTTTCCACTGGCGTCTAATTTTTTTTGGAACATTCCATATAGGAGAACTCCAAGGAGAATCAAAAGGACGGATAATTCCATCATCAAGCATTTTAGATATTTTTGTCTTTTTACTTCCTCTTTATGAATGTGTGGATATCTATAAGATTTTGTGTAAATTGGAATTTCGTCTGTGGTTTTTATTTCGTGTTTTACTTGGTTTGTAAAAGTTAATTTTTGATTTGGTTGATGAAGGATATCTTTAAATTTTGACAAAAAGATTTTAATGACTGTTTTTTCTTCTGAATTCATGTGGTTAGTTCTGATTTAAAAAAATCGAACTCATTTGTTTGTAAAAGTTCTTTATTTTTATTCGTAAAGTTTTCAATATTAAAAATTTCAAAATGATTTTCATTAAAATTTTCAGCAAATCGTCTAAAGAAATTTTCATCGATTTCTATTAAACTTGAGGTTGAGATTGGGTTTGAGAACTCTAAAGTTGTCGAACCGTTTTCAATTTTAAGTAATGAACTAGGAATTTTAACAGAGTTTATTTTGATATCAGGAATTATTATTTCACAATTAGGTAGGTTAGTTTTGATTTTTTTAGGATAGAAGTCAATGCTGGGACTTCAATTTTTTGTTTATTAAATTGAAATCTGCATTTTAATGGAATTTTGATAATTTTATTGTATAAAAGATTGTTAGATGGATCTATACTTAATTCTAGGTTTTTAAGTTCTTTTACTCCTATTATTCCATCGAAATAGTCATGAAAATTATAAAGCACAAATTCAATGGTTATCGTCCTAAACTCATTAAATAAAGGGATAATTGCTTTACATTCTGACTTACTTTGCCCGTGTTTCACTCCTAAAGATTGAATTAGGGTAATATTTTTCAGCGATATGTGGTCTTAATAAAGAAGGATAGCAACCGGTGTCAATTAAAAGCTTAATAGGCGGATTTTTTATTTGAATGAAAGGTAATGAGGTAGGTATTAAGTTATTTAAGTCTATGGAATTTCTGTTGATGGATCGCTTAGGCAAAAATTTTGATCTTGGTTGGAGGAATGCGATGCCATTAAATTATTATTAGGTTAATGGTAATTATGATTTTGGTTGTAAGAATGCGGTGACATTAAGTTATTATTAGAGTAATGGTAATTCTGATTTTGGTGGTAAGAATGAGGTGACATTAAATCTTCATTATTTTCGAAAGTTGAGTATGAGTCGTAATTTGTGCATTATTTTGAAAATTTTGGTTTTTAGTTTCCAAATTTGTTATTTCTTCGATTAAATAGTTTGGATTAGGTTTACCGGTGTTTTGAAAATGATTGTATGGTCTTAAATTTTTTTGTGATTGAATTTTACTAGTGGTAGACATGGCTTCAGGTTTATTTGTCGGCTTATGAGAATTTTTTGGAGCAAATACGTTTTTTGGTTTGCCAATGACTTGATTATTTGTAAAGAATCTTTGCTGATTTACTTTTTGTGGGTTTATGTTGTATGTCGGAAAACGTGTTGGTTTAAATTGTGTGTTGCTCGTATTAAAGAAGTTGGTTTGAGGGTTTTGGAATTGATTATAGGGTATAAAGTTGTTACTATAAAAAGGCCTACTTGTATGAATAAGTTTAAAATTATTTCTTTGGTTAGTTTTGAGGTTAGTTCTTATCGAGTGTTGTTTTGCATAGTAATCCATTTGTTGTTGTACTAATAAATAATTTACAATGCGAGGGTCAGCTTCCTTTAGTTTTTTTGGTTTGGCTAACATTAAAAGTGTTCTAAGGTCTGTTGGAGAGTTAGTTATGAGAATGGTGATTGCTGTTATTTCGTTTTGGTTTATAAGAGCTTTTTTAGTAAAGCTATCAATATCAGGGTCTGAATTTATTTTTAAATTTAAACGGATTTTCATTACTTTAATTCTTTCTACAAAATCTGTCAAAGATTCGATTTAGTAATTATAAAGATAAATAAATTGTTGCTGTAGGACATTTCTATCTAATTTGTCCCCAAATTTGACTCTTAGGGCTACTTTAATTTGAGGCCATGTTGTCAAATCTGGTCTGCAAAGTAGGAAATCTCCGGCATCTTCTATAATTTTTGAAGAGATCGAAGCAAACACAAACTCGCTTAAACTGTTGTCCGTTGTTTTGCCATATCTCTCAAAGAATTTGCCGACAGAATTAATAAAATACTCTAAATCTCCTGTAAATGGGCGGATAGTTGATGCAATTTCTTTTGCAGCTTTGTTTGTTGCCATATTTTTATTTTCTAAATTTTGACTTTCTAATGATAAATTTTGTAAAGAATCTGTCAAAATTTCAATATTTTGATTTTCAAAGCTCATAACAACAAAAATTATTTAAAATTCACAAAAATAAAGAATAGAAAGGGATTACGGCGAATAGAAGGAGCTCAACCCTTACTTGGAAGTTTTCTTTCAGAGTCCTGTCTTCTGCCTGTGGGATTAGTTCGGTCCAGATAAATGGTCGACACCAACGGGGAATCTTCAGCAAATCTTCTTAACTTGCAAATTTCCACCTTCTGGATCCTACCGACTGCGTCAATTATATTTCTCTACTTCGGGAACTTCTTAAAAAACTTTATTTTTACAATTTTTGGTTGAAGAACAGAATTACAATGACTTATTACTATGAAAGTCTTCGGTAAACTGAACCTAAAACTACTAGTTACATTTCGTTTTTATATTAAAAATATACATTAGAAAATAATTAGAAAGTAAACATAGATAATGAAAAGTAAATAGCTTTCTAGAATTTCAATATCATAACTCATGTCATTTTGTTAGAAATTTAAAGATTGAAAAGGGTCGCCCATTTTCTTAAAGAGGCTTGAATTTCCAATGCTTCAACTTGGGAAACTCAAAGTCATAAAGTCTCAAAATACAAAATGTATTCAAAATTTTTTGTTAGGTTACACGTGTTTAGCCTACGGTATCTTCAGACCTACAAATTACGATACACTAGTAAGCCTATTCTAATTGCAAGAACCGTCAAAATTAAAAAAAGAAAAGTAAGCAAAAAATAGTAATTACCTGGTATATAAAACGTCACGGTAGAGATTAACATTTAAAGAACATTACACAAGCTTAAAAAATAAAAAACATTTAAAGAAAGGAGACTCGTTCTACATTTTACAAACAAAAACATTTTTAGGTTAGGTAAAGGGCATAAACACAAAATAATTATAAAAGTTTAAAAAAAATTATATATGGCGGAGTAAGAATTGAATCCGTATATTCTGGATGAAAGGCAGATACGTTATCACTGCGCTATATTCGCTTTTGATAAAATTCATATTGAAATATTTTTGGCCTTAGTAATTTCTATTTTCTCTAGCAAGTCTAATTTATTGCTCTTTTTGCACTCACGTAACAAGGTTACGTTTTCAGAAATTGAAAAGTCGTGTTTTGTTGACAAGAGGTGGTTGGCAAAGGCTGATTTTGTCTCTGTAATATCTGTGTTTTTATATTTGTTAACAAACCTCAAATATTCATCCCCGTCGGTCCTACGTAGATCGCAGGGCAACTACCACAGCTTAGAGAGTATACCCCCGATTTTGACAACTCCTCCGATTTGTCTTTAACCTTCACTAAATGGGCTTTTAGGGTATTAATGGTCTTGAATGCAATAATGGCCGATTTTTTAAACAAAAAGCTGGGCTAGCGATGGGTTCTTTTTTGTCTCCGTTTTTGAGTGAGATCTTCTTGAAAAACCTTGAAAATGCATAGTATGGAGTGGAGGGGAATTATTAATACGAAAAATTCAATTTGACGTGTAAAGAAAACCATCTGCCACAGATAATATTTTAAAATTTTCTTCGAACTCCCCTAGCTCTTATAAATTCGCATCTTTTAATTCTCTACTGTATAGAGTATTAAAATTCCAGTTACACAAGACGGTTTTAGGAAAGAACTCAACATCATAAAGCACATGGCTTTTACCAACAATTTTCCAATTTAATCTTTTAATAAACTTTATTTTTCTTAACAAGTACAAATTTTCTTTCAATATTTTGCATGCAAAACCTGATGTTAAACCATTTAGATGTTTGACCTTCTTCGGTAATCTCTAATTTCAGTTAGCAAAGTTTTTTAAGCCTTTCAACATCTCTATTGCATTCAAGACCATTAATACCCTAAAAGCCCATTTAGTGAAGGTTAAGGACAAATCGGAGAAGTTGTCAAAATCGGGGGTATACTTTCTAAGCTGTGGTAGTTGCCCTGCGACCTACGTAGGACCGACGGGGATAATGTTTTAACTAGAGTCCGCGAACATTTGAGTTTTGTTAACAAATATAAAAACACAGATATTACAAAGACAAAATCAGCCTTTGCCAACCACCTCTTGTCAACAAAACACGACCTTTCAATTTCTGAAAACTGCAAAAAGAGCAATAAATTAGACTTGCTAGAGAAAATGAAAATTACTAAGGCTAAAAAGAGCCCAGTGTTGTTGTCTGTGAATGATATTTTTAGTTTTGAGTCAGATTTAATATTTAACAAGTTACAGCAGTAAAAAGATTTTAATATGAATTTTATCAACAGGGTGATAACGTATCTGCCTTTCATCCAGAATATACGGGTTCAATCTTTACTCCGGCATAAATAATTTTTTTAAACTTTTATAAGAAACTTTGACTACAGTGAAGAACCATTAAGCGTCTTTCACCAAAAAACTACAAAAATATTCAATTCAATGAATCCTACACAGTTTTCACAAAATTAGGAATTTTACAGACAGCACATTTTTATGTTTTATTTACCAAATTTTTTCAATGATAAATTAATATATTTAAAAAGTTAAAAAATAAATAACAATAACTAAATTGTTAAATAAAAAACCTCTTCCAAACCATTCTGGTCTGGGAGGGTCCCGAGGATCGAGGCCGCATTCCCCCGCTGAATAGCCAAGCTAATCAGCTGGACAATTAAACTCCTGGTCAGTGACTCTTTGCCAGAATTTTTTATTCTCGCAGAGATCTCACTGACCATGCGCTTTGCATCATCATCCCAAGGTCCCAAGGTCTCCACACTAAAGGGCACAAAAATGAACCTATCCACTAACTCTTTATACTTGCATCTCTTTTGTTGTTCACCAAGATAGGCAGCTTCACCTGCCTTGGCGCTCGTTCTGGATATGTAACTATCTGCCAAAGTGTCCCGACAGGTTACATCCCAAACGAGTTGTTTTCCCTCCCTCCATGGAAAATATGTTAAACCATCTGCTCGTTTTCCATCACTCCTACATACACCAGTTGATTCCAACATATTTGATGTATCTGCTACAACCAAAGACCGATGAATGATGTCGTTTAGGAATCGATGGCGAGACAACCTACCAGCACTATTGGAACAGCACAGACCGTGATGGCCCAAAATGTCAACCAATTGTCCGCAAGTGCAGGCATGCTGTTCACACACCGGTTGACCCAAACGAAGAGCGACAGAAATACGAAAGGTGTTATTGTCCAATAACGTACCCAGTGGAGGAGAAGGAAGGGCGCCAAGCCAGACGTTGCTTTCTTTTTCTTGAAGAACTAGAAGGCGAGCTTTTGATTTTGGATCTACTGAATTTTGAATTTTATTTAAAATTATATTTTCACATTTATCAAATTGTTTTTGAGATTTGGGGCCAGGAGACGGAAAAGAATGTAAATTACATAGATTAAACCAGCTTTTCAAGGCAAATTCATGGTCGTAATAATTTTCGAATGTATTTTGGAAAAATTGAAAAAACTTAATGATTCAGTATCATTGACTGAGCCCAAAAATGCAGAAAAAGTTAAATTTTCAACATTACGAATACCAAGTCCTCCAAATCTAACTGGTAGAGATGCTAAAGACCAAACTTCTTCTTTAAAATTTATATTTGAAATGTTTTGCATGGTTTGTCTAAAGAGATAATTAATTTTTAAAAGGGAAGTTTTTGATTTCCAACATGGTGAAGATCTTAAAATATATGACAGTCTTGGTACAGCTAAAGAGTTTTTTAATAAAAAATAAGCTAAATGTGAATTTAGAATCTCGAGATTTTTACATAAAAGCTCAAATTTTTTAAATTTGTTATCAAGAGATTTTTCTATGCAATTAGATGACAGAGGAGAACCTAGTAATTCCAATGATGAAAATTCACAACTTTTAATGTCTTGGGCTAGATTCTTAAAATCTAAAATGTGTTGATCAGGTATTGAATTTTGAAGAAAAAATAGTTCGCATTTGCTGGTATTGATTTTAAGTCCTAAGTCTTTAGATTTAAGAATAATATTTTTAAAATCATTTAAAACGTGCTCAGTGCAACCTCTCAAACTACCGTCATCTAAATACCATGCATTGAATTCTGATTTTAAGGATTTTAATAAAGGATGAATAACTAGGCAAAAAAGGGGTGGTCCTAAAGCATCGCCTTGCTGGACTCCTCTTTGAGATAGAATACAATTTTGACCGAAAGGAAGCATTGAATGTTCTTTATAGCATTGATGTATAAAATTGTAAAACTGGAATAATATATTTTGCTCTTTTTAGAATTACATATCTATGAATCATGTTGAAAGCATTATCAGGGTTCCCACTGACCTGGAAAACCTGGAAAAGTCAGGGAATTTTGTGAGCTACCTGTAAAAGTCAGGGAATTACGAAAAAATCCGCAAAAGTCAGGGAATTGGCACACAAAACCTGGAATTTCTCTTTCTCAACCTATTTTTTAAACCAACTTTGTAAAAAATATGTAAGTTCTTCTCTGTTCACCCTCGTATATAACATTTGTTTCGTGCTCATTTATTTTCAGTCCACTAAAAATTCAAGAGCAACAGAAAAGAGAGAGGAAAGCGTTTAAAAACGTGTAGGACAAGAACCACAACATTACCCAGGGTGGCAGTTTGTGTTTATTGACCATATTTGGTTTTCGTTTCCAAATAAATATCAGCTGGTATTGTTTCTCCTTGTTCTAAGCACACATCGCGCTATCTTCTGTTACAACTTTCAAGTGTAGTCGAGCGCGTTTTTTCTAATCGGACAGTATTTATCATTTAATGTATTTATTCCTATCTTTAAAAAAAGTGATGCAACTGCGATGCGAGATTTCGAGAATTTTCATTGTTTTTTAATAGCAAGAATCCGAAATGTCGAAAAAAATAGTTTTTAATTTAGAGTGGATAAATCCTTCCACAAGTCCACCAGAGTGGCAGTGCCTACAGGCTGTGAAAAACAATAAATAGCAAGCATATTGTAAGCTTTGTTTAAAAAATATTGAACTGAGTAATATGGGTCGTCAGGCCATCTTCCGAGCCATTTTAAGAGCAGTGTTCATGTAAAGAAACTGGAGGCTGAAAAAAATTCAAGGAAATTGCCTTTGTTAATTAAGAAAACTGATACACTATTGGTCTTGGCCCAAAATGACAATGTATCTACACCCACACCAAGTAACTCTGCTGGAAGTGAAGCAAGCAACCTCCACAGCAACTACTTCCACTGCCGAAAAAAGTTCTACTCCTTTTTTGGAATCTTTTCTTATTAAGCAATCAGTTATGGATGCAGAAATATTGTGGTGCATCAATATAATATTGAGCCACAGATCCTTAAATTAGTTGCCAAAGATAGCAATATAATACAGCAAATACAACAAAGGCAAGCTACATAATTTTCCATGGAATAGCTCCATTTCTTAAAGAGAAACTCACCGAACAGATAAGAAAATGTGACAAATTTGTAGTGTGTTTTGATGAATCGTTGAATAAAATCTCACAAAAAGGACAAATGGATATACACATAAGATTTTTTGATGAAGAAAACCATTTAATTACAACAAAATACCTGAAATCAGTATTTATGAACCGAGCTGCTGCAGAAAATATTTTAGAGAAATTCCAAGAAGGGTTGACCGATTTTGATTTGGCACAAATTTTACAGGCCAGTAGTAGAATTTAGTTCCGAGACTAGACCTAAACTGTTAAAAATCTATAATTATTAATTAGAGTCTTTTCATTTCTCTATATTCAAATACTTTCAATAATTAATATTGAAATTTCTTCCACTAATATACAAATGTTGACAAGTGTCGACATAGAATACATGTTTAATTAAAAACATGCTGAACACTATTATATTTAGTCTCTTTATATTGTAGTATTCGGCTACTGCTTGAGAACGAAAATTGTAAAAATATTCTTGATCTAGGATCTTGTGGCCTTCACATTGTTCATGGCGCAATACAGACTGGACACAAATCAGCTGGCTGGAACGTTAATGAAGTTTTAAGTGGCCTTTACTATTTGTTTAATGAATCCCCTGCTCGTAGAGGAAATTTTACCGCTAAAACTAGTAGCAAGAAATTTCCTCACAAATTTTGTAAAATTAGGTGGGTGGAAAATGTAAAGGTATTTTCAAGAGCACTCGAAATCATTCCCCATGTAAAAACATGGATAAATGATAAAGACACACGTCTTCCCAACACCTTGTCCATTGGTCATGTCACAAAGGGGATCAAGGAAATACCAATCAGATGAACCAATGGTTCCATTTTTATACCATGACTTGTTTAAAATAGTCAATAGTCTGCTTAAACCAATCCTAAAGAAAGATGTGCTGAATTTAGGCATTAGCAAACTTTTAAAGTTGGATTTTCAAAAACAAGAAATTTATCTACCTTTAAACCAAATAGATGTTGGTTTTGCCACTAGGAAATACCTGAAAGAATCAAAGGCTTCTGATAATGAAAAACTTTCGTTTTTTAAGGATTGTCAGAAGTTTATTGTAGCAACTGTTAAGAAAATATTTGAAAGGTGTTGTTTAAAATATCGTTTGGTCAAATATGCTACGTGTTTCAATCCATCAGTCATTTTAAATAAAAGTATTGCTGAGCAAAGGGCTAATGATCTGATTCAAGTTCTTTACGATAGATCTCTTATTAAAACTCAGGATGCTGAAAATGCGAAATCACAATTTAGCAATATTTCTGATAATTCCTTTTTGCAGGCTTATTAATTGTATGAAGATAGTATTCGACTAGATACTTTTTTTATACCTGGGTTGGATGTAAAGCTAATTATTCTGCACTGTGGTTTGTAATAAAATACATTCTTATGTTGTCTCATGGAAATGTCACAGTAGAGTCTGGATTTTCTGTCAACAAAAGTATCTTGGTTGAAAATCTCTTGGAAAATTCCTTAATCGCGCAGAGACTTGTTTATGACTCAATCAAAAAATCAGGTGGGATATTAAAATTTAAAATAACTGATAGATTGAGAAGGTTTGTAAAACAGTCGTCAAAAACCTACAAAGATGTTCTAGAAAAAAAGCGCAAGCAAAAAAATGAGGTTGATAAGGTCGCTTTAAAGAGAAAACAGGCTGATAGCGAAGTTTTTTTTATTTTATTTTATTTTTATTTATCAACATGTCCATATATATTAACACTTCGTGCAATCACCGAACATGTCTTGTTAATGTTCGGTGGTGCAATTTAAGGCAGGTTTACCCAACTTTTCATATTGGTAATTTATAACCTAAGCACAATTTTATTCATAGTCTTAATGTTAAATACGTTAGTGTTTACAAAAGTGTTTACTCAAGTTTTCATAGTTATAACTCACAATTCATAAGCACAGTGCATAATTTAAAAGTTGGTTAATTTTAACTTTATGCACTAGCAATATGAAAAAAGCAAAGAAAACATTTTGGTTGGTTGTTTTCAAAATAGGAGTGATTGATTTTAGCTGATATTAGAAAACAGAAATTTAGCAAGAAGGAAGAATACCTAACCTGTTGAAGTTAGGTAAAGAAAAATATTTTTTTTGTTTTTCTTTTTTGTCAATTTGGTATTTCAATTTTCAAGTTATCCTAATGCACTATTTAGTTTATAACTCTTGGATAAACAGGTGCTGTTAAATTATGTATTAACGCTAATTGTGCTTATACATTATGAATTAAAATTATAAATTATCAATATATCAATGAAAAGTTGGGTTTTAGTTTTATAATTTGCTAGATGAACCAAAAAAAACGTAGCTACCACTAGGCAAATTAGTCTTATTTTTAATACTGTTAAGTACCTGATTTGTTTTTAGGATTTAACGAATTCGGTAACTGTGATTTTTTTCTTCATAAAGTTTCTCGTTTATTTATCTGCTTTTGAACTTTCAAAAATTATCATGTTAAAAGTCTATGTTACTTGTAGATAAGCAATTTATATCCCAAAAATACCTGGAATTTTTAAAAAAATGGTCAGGGAAAACCTGGAAAAGTCACGGAATTTGGAAATCAGAATTTGGTGGGAACCCTAATTATAAAAATCAATTTTT
This sequence comes from Oxystoma pomonae, assembly GCA_963921995.1. Lineage (NCBI taxonomy): Eukaryota > Metazoa > Arthropoda > Insecta > Coleoptera > Brentidae > Oxystoma > Oxystoma pomonae. Next base: position 54,609,525 of record OY998170.1, on the reverse strand, counting down.
AAAAAAAAAATTACTTGATGAGTGTTGAAAGTTAACAAAACGGCGAGCACTGTGTGAAATAGCTTCTGCGCCACATTTAGATCCAAAACCGAGCTGTAGAGGTTGAAATATATGACTAAGAGTTGTATGTATTCTTGAACAAACAATTTTGGCTATTAAGACGTCTTAAAGTAAAACCTACAGCAATGGGGCGGATACCAGAATCTTTTTTATTTAATGCACAGAGCGAAGCGCCAAAAAAAATTGGAGAAATTTTGCTATGAATCTGGTGTTGTAAAATTAAATTTGAAAATCGCGAAAGAGATGCAAATATATCAGAGGAATACCTGCCCAGATCACCAGACGTGAGGTCCTTGAGATGTTGGGGTGTCAGACCATCGGGACCACCAGCAGAACCAGGCTTAAAAGAGGTTATTGCATTTTTAATGTCTGTATAAGTGACGTCTTCTGGGATATTTTTTTCTGATACGTCTAAGAATTCTCGGTCCATGTCGGCTTCTGAATGTTTTTCCTTGAGTTTTTTAAAATTGGAGGCATCTTTAGAAGAACCAAGACTCTCATTTGAAGATAAAATTCTAACTGCACCTTGAGATATTTCGTTTTGAATTTTCTTTTCCAGGTTGTTGACATTTTTCTTAGATTTTTGATTACCAATTTTGTTTATTTTGGTTGGATAGGCTTCTAATAATTCTATGAGAGGCATTAACTTTTTCTTTTTCCAAATTTCGAGATTATCTTTTACTTTGGAGGTAAGAGAAATTGAAGAATTTGATTTATTTGGTAATTTCAAAACTGCATACGAAAAGAGAAATAGGGAAATCCAAGTTTGAGGAGAATTTTCGTTAACGCATTTATTTAGAAGGCAGGAGAGTTCTTCGGCGATACATTTTCTGGCCCCTTTTGGGATTCTGTGTAAAATAGGTGTTGACAACTTTAGAAAAGATAGATGTTAGAATTATTTTGATGTTTCATTCTTACATGACGATTTAAACCATTTTTTCCTTTAAAAAACTTTCCGCATGGAAGACATTCTGTTTGTTCAAATTCTGTAGACTGGTCTAATATTTTATTCGGGTTTTGGCTATGTGAGAATTTTTGATGTTTCAGGCGAATATTTTGGTTAAGACCTTTTTTGTTCTTGAATATATTACTACATAGAGAACAGGCATTTTCGTGAAGTGGGGTCAATAAATCATAATGCCCGGATTCAGGACTTCCAAAAAATTTAAAAAAATCGAATTTTTGTGCTTATTTTTGCTTAAATTTAATGAAGGTTCTTTGGTAATAAATAATTCATTAGATGGAAGCCTTGTGTTTGATACATACACGTATAAATTTAATTTAAAAACTTCTGAAATTGCTACACATTCAAAATGGCTACCATATGTACCCGATTTATGCATATTGAAACCATATTCTTTCTCTGTGATTGGATCAAGGACGAAGTCTCGGAAGTCCCCCCAGTTATTTATTATGTATTCCTAATTTTCAGGTGATCGTTTTCATTTTGAAATAAATTGAACAGGAAAAACTTAAAAATTTTTCTTTGACAGAAGTCAAACAAGTTTTAAAGAGCATTAAAAACAAATACTCCTCTGGGGATGATGGACTATCTACAAGGATTCTGCTTAACTTGCCTGTGCTTTCTGATATTTTAGTTAGGGCTAAAAACTCATCTTGGGAAACAGAATGTTTTCCCACAAGTCTAAAATCAGCTGTAGTTATTCCTTTACACAAAGGTGAGGATGAGACCAACCCTGCTAATTACAGACCGATATCCTTATTATCAGCGTTATCCATATTAGTTTAAAAATTTACTAAATCTCGAATAATGTCATTCTTAGTAAACAATAACATTCTAAGTAAAGGACAATTTGGATTTCAAAAAAATACAGGTACAAACAATGATATGTTTCAAGCTTTTTTCAACCATAAATAAATCAAATGTAGTTGCTGCGGTTTTTTGCCATTTAGCAAAAGCCTTTGATTGCGTCAAATCATTCCATTCTTCTTAAGAAACTACCATTACGGTTTTAGGGGTGTCATCTTGGTTTGAGTCCTATTTGAAGGGTAGGAGCCAACGCATTGTAATGGGGTCAGAAACTTCTGAATCAGGTAGTATTGAGTGGGGAGTACCTCAAGGCTCAGTACTTGGTTCTATTTTATTTTTGAATTTTTTTAATGATTTGGCTAATTTTAAGATTTCAGGAAAATTTACTATTTTCGCGGATGAGACCACCATCCTATGGAGTTGTGATAACGTCATTGCACTTAGAACTGAGTTTTCAAAGGATCTAGATCTTATTAAGAAGTGGTTCGATGCTAACCTTTTAATCTTAAATTTTAGTAAATCAAGAATTGTCTGTTTTAAATGTTCCTTGGATGATTTGAAAGTTAGTGATAAATTATTACCAAAAAAAAAGATCATAGTAAATTTCTAGGTTTACCAATTGATTATACTTTAAAATTCGATGATCATATTGCGCACCGAGTAAAAAGATAGCTTCTGGTTGTTATGCAATTAAAACCACGCTATCTTTGTAATGTCAGTTTTAGAGAAAATTGTAAACCTCTATTTATTTCAAAGAAGATCTTAACCATCATTTGTTTGTATATATTGGAGACTGTTTCACTAAATCCTTATGTGGAGCAAATTTTTGTTAACCTGTTTAAAACAAGGTATTCACAATTTTTAAAATATGTACTTGTTCTTTTAGAGATTTTCATTTTATTTTATTTCATACCACTTATCTTTGATATTCTATTATTTGTAACTCTTTGTGTATGTAATCCTACTAATGCATCTGCTTCTTGCACGGAAACGTGGGAAAGCACGCCGCGGGATACGCGGCGTTACGAATAACCTAATTACGTACAGCACGAACACGATAATTATTACACGAGGACGTTTATTGGAACGGACGCTATCACGACACGTATGGCATACAATATGGAGGGCCGTGAGGGAACTGTCGAAATCTGATAAGAGAGCGCGGTATGCGCCTGTAAAATATGAAATATTCACACCAATCATCACACCTCCCCTCCAAGATTCTGACAGGTCCTTACAAAATAATTTGCCAATATTTTCCCTAACGATTTCATAACTATTTTCCTAAATTTACTAGCATAAGGACTTTATTTTCTAATTGGTGTGTCGTAAATCAAAATTAAATTAATTAAGTTCTGTAGCACTTTTTTAAACCTGACATAGTTATACTAAAATTGTTTATTCATTTTAAAATTATTGATTCCAGAGAAATGTGAATAACCACATAAGCAATATACTTAATGGCAAAAAAAAACAATAACCATTATATAATCGGGTATGTAGCCGCCTGATACTTTAAACAAAATGTGCCTAATCTATTTGCTCAATATTAACAGTTCCATTTTTTGTGTGCACACTTTGCACATTTTACTGTGGTTTAAACCTGTCCACTGGTTTGGTAACTCGTCTGGGACGGTAAGCCGTCGAATTGTTTAAATTTACTTTTACGCTAACCTCCCTCCTTCTAAGATCTGTTCTACCCTCACTTTTCACACTTTTCGGTTTTATAGTTTTCTTTTTTGGGGTTTTATTAGTACAACTTGTGTGGTGACTTTGTCCTCTTGTCAGTTTGACTCTCATTTAAACTACTTGATAGTGCATCGGAAAACATGGATTATTCACTGTTTTCGCAGTCTTCTTGGATTGACTGTATGTCTGGTGGCAGTGTCAACGGATCCGCGTTTTTATTGCTGGTGTTACATTTTTTAGGCTGGGCGACGGCGATAGGCTTATTCTGACTTAATGGTACATATCTTATGACGTTGTCTATTAATGGTGCCTGGGGCTTCTTTATACAGATTTTCCCATTATCTTGACAATTTTAGCTTGGCTCCATTCAGTTTTTGTAGATCTGTAATCTCTGGGCATTACTTCCTGATTTATGCTAAAATCTATTTTTCTGCCCTTATGTTCTTTTTTGGTCTTTTCTTGGGATTTTTGTATGTTTTTTCTTGCAGTTTTTCTGTTTTATTCTGGATTTCCACATTTTCTCTCAATAGCGTAAATCTTGTTCTCAAGTTTCTATTAAACATTAAATTTGCAGGTGACGTTTTTGTTGTGCAGTGCTCCGATGTTCTGTAAATAAAAAAGTACTCTTGAAGTCAATGTTTTTATGTCAATACCGGAGTTTTTTGGATCTTTTAGCATAATTTTTCTTTTAAACGTTCTTACTGCGTTCTCGGCCTGACTGTTTCATTGTGGATTGTATAGTGGTGATGTGACGTGATTTATGCCGTTTTCCCTTAAAAACAATTGCATTTAACTTGATTTGAAAGTTGTTGCATTATCTGAAACTAGTATTTTTGGAAGTCCAAATCTCAAAAAAATCTCCCTTAATTTTTCTATGGTTTCTGATGTTTTCATGGTGTTCATAACAAACGCTTCCATCCATTTGGAAAATGAATCTACTATGATTCAAAAATTATGTCCTGCTAATTCACAAAAATCTACGCATACTCTAGTCCATACTTCTTTTTCTGGGGTCCAGGGGGTTAATTTCGCTTTCGGTGGATTATCTCGGTGAAAGAGACATGGAAGACATGATTGGATGATTTTTTCTATGTCTGATTCTATTTTCGGCCAGTAAACAAAACTTCTAGCTGTCTATTATTTTTTTGCTAAATGCCTCTTCACATTCACTAGTCCAATTAAAAGTAATATTTTTTTGCAATAATTTATAAATTGGGTGCAAAACTAATGCTAAATTTGGTATGAATTTTCCGTAGAAATTGATGCTTCCCAGCAAAGATCTTACTTCTGTTAGATTTTTCAGGCTTTCTGCATTTAAAAGTGCATGAACCTTAGTTTTTCTTAGACCTTCTCTGCTGATTTCGAATCCTAGATAATTGATTTTTTCTTAAAAAAATTTGCATTTTTCTTTCCTAAGGGTTAATCCTGTATCACTGAGCTTTTCTAGCACTTTCCTAAGATTTTCCATATGAGAAATTTTATCCTTTCCGGTGATTATGATGTCGTCACAATAGTTGTTCGAGGTATTTTTGAAATTTTCCACTGGCAGGAGAGATTCCAAATGCCATCCTTGTGACAGTAAAAATGCGACGGTGTGTTGACGACCATCTTAATAGTTGTTTTGCGTAAAATGTTGACCACCATTTAATCTCGCAAATATCTCTGTTGCTGTCGAGGTAGGGAATAAATATGGTACCAAGTAAGGGTTGGTCGTTTTGGCATAGTCGCCCCGTCTGACTTAATAACTACAACTAAGGGGTGGCCCACTGTGTTGTCTCAACTAGGTCTAATATACCCTGGCCTATTAGCTATCCCAGCTTCTCATCTAATTCCTTCTTATAAGCCAAAGGCACCTGTCGAGGCTTGAAAAAAACAGGGGTTGCCCCAGGTTTAAGTTGCAAAGAAATTTTGGCATGCTTAAATTTTCCTATTGTGTTTGAAAAAACTGTTGCTTAATTAATCAAGCTATCGACTTCGCCCAAACCTGTACCTAAACCTATGCTATTACGCATTTTCAAATAGATACTAAAACTATGTAAAAAGTCCCTACCTAATATATTTGGTCATCCATTTTTAATAATATACAATGTTACCTTTTTTTGTTTGGTTTTGGTACTTAATGTCCACGTCAATAAATCCTTCAGAAACAAAAATAGATCCATTTTAGCCTCTTAAAGTTAAGTTGTCCTTTTCTAAACCCAATTTATCCGCGAAGTTTTGTTTATAAGTATTTAAATTTATTGAGGATTTGGCCGACCCGGAATTGATTTCGAATTCAAACGATTTTTTTAGAATTTGCACATTCAATTTAAAATTGTTATGTTTGTTTACCAAAAAGCACGTCACCTGTTTCTTGATATTAAAGAAAAGCGTCTCGCGCATATTTTTGCGAATGTCATGGCGGTTGTCAAATTTTTCGCAACTTTCTTAGTCGTCGGATTTGAGGACACATCCGTTTTAAATGACCCTTAACATTGCACCCTTCACAAGTAAAGGCTTTATATTTTCAAAAACGATAGTTGTGTTTCGTTTTCCCGCACGTTTGGCACACTCTGCCTTATTTTTTTGTGGTGTTTTGCGCCGATATATTAGCGTTCGAGAACGTTTTTTTACTGTTTTGTGGTCGACCGCCGCTTTGTGTTTTCTGCGAATAAGCGGTGTTGCCACTTTGCTTTTGCAAATTTCCTCCAGAACTAAAAGGTGGTTTGCGTTTTTGGCTGTTTCTGTTATTTATATAATTAATTTCGCCGAAAAACTGGATTTTTTTTGCATCCTCTTTTTGCATAGCTATTCTTACGCAGTCGTCCAGTGGTTTATCCTGTTTTTCTTAGGTCACAAAAAAATTTATCCTTCAACATGTCGGACAACCTGCCGCCTATGTCACAGTTAACGCTGAGGGTTCTTACTCTAGCGTACCACTCAGAAGTTGACTCATTTTCTGCTTGACTCTAGAGAGCGCCAAATGTTAATTTGGGGAGCGTATTGTTTGTTTAGTAAGGCTATTAACTCCTCAAATGTTTTGTCCTTGGGCAAACGTGGATGACAAAGGTTTCATAATAGTTTGTATGGTTCGATGCCAATCATACCAAGTAAATGTCCGATTTTAATGGATCCCTCCGTAATTTTGTTCGCAAAAAAAACTGATCTAATTGTTCCGTATAGATACACCAGTCGTGGTATTCTGGGTTAAATTCGGCAAAAGGTTTACCCGCCACCTTTTTTTCAAATGGCTTAGAATATCTCGCTTTTGATTAAATACGCTATGACCAGCAACACTGGAGAATGGCCCGTGCTATTTTTCTCAAGGCAGCAGGAAGACCTTGGATTGCTCTGAAACAGAGACAAAACGTTTCAGCAAGCCTTGTCCCACAGATCAGCAAAATCTCTGTCCTTCCTGTGCAATTCGAGTGAGATGCAGCAACTTGTTCTTAACTGCGATCACCTGTATCAGAGCTGATTTTTTTTCCTATGCCTCCGCTGGTCTTTTTGCTCGTCGCCAGTTGTAATATATAAAAAAATGGGTATTACCTTAGAATATGCTTCTTTTTAATAATGCTACTAATGCATCTGCTTCTTGCACGGAAACGTTACGTTGCGTTACGAATAACTTAATTACGTACAGCACGAACACGATAATTATTACACGAGGACGTTTATTGGAACGGACGCTGTCACGACACGCATGACATACAATATGGAGGGCCGTGAGGGAACTGTCGAAATCTAATAAGGGAGCGCGGTATGCTCCTGTGAGCATGCGCATTGCATTTGGGAATTGCGTGCGTTATTTGTATTTAAAAATATGAAATATTCGCGCCAATCATCACAAATTATTTTTTTTCTTTATTTATTTATCTAGTATATGGTATACTGTTTACTTAAATTTTTCATTCAAATTTTCATTCAACACTAAAGTAACTAGTGTTGAAAATTTTATGGAAAAAATAAATAACAAATTTCCCACAATTAAATTTGCTTATGAAATAGAGAACAACGGTACACTGCCATTTCTAGACAGTTTAGTTATAAGAAATAAAAATAAATTGGACTTTGACCTATACAGAAAAGGAACAGCCACCAACAGGTATATTCCAAATGACTGTTTTCATTGCTTACAACATAAGCTTGCAAGTTTGCACTTTTTAACATAATTAGTAAATTTCCCCTTAAACAAAGAAAGATTTGAAGCAAAAAAGAATAGGATTAGGAATATAGCTGGCGAAAACGGTTACGACGAAGGCTTAATAAATAAGCTGATAAATAGACATTCTTTTCAAAAGACCTTTCCGAATTCCACTTTTTTCAGACAAAAAGATACCTGCGACTCAAAATTTGTATCAATTCCTTATAATCCTAATTATACGAAAGGATTACAAAAAGTATTTAATAACACCGGTCTTAAATTAGTATATCAATCCGGTAACACAATAAGAAGCTTACTAGGAAATCCCAAAGATAAAACTACAGTTCTAGAAAAAAGTGGAATTTACGAAATTAGTTGCATGGATTGTGACAAAAAATATGTTGGCCAAACGAGACGCTCTATTCAAACACGTTTTAAAAAACACTTAGCACACTTAAAATACGGAAGAACAGAAAAGTCAAGTGTGGCCGAGCATGCTTTTGAAAACAATCATAGATTCACATTAGATAACCTAAAACTTCTAAAAAGTGTACCAAACAAAAGACTTTTGAATGTATATGAAAGTATGGAAATCATTAAATCCAGAAATAGTTTAAATAAAGATAGAGGACCCATCCCGTTTAGTACACTTTATTCTTTGGTTGAGGGGAGATAGGATTAAAAATCGTGATCAATCACAAATTATTAGTCTTATCTCCGCCCACTAAAGGATTGTATATAAGATAGAGCGTAGATTAATTTAGTTCATTGTTTGTCGTCTCCTGATGATGCTAACGTTGTTAGCGAAACGCGCGTCGAGTGCAAAAAAGTGTAGTTTTGGTTTGTGGAAATATAATTTTGTACTTAAATTTATATTAAAAAAAATTGACTAACAACTTACAAGTTGTTTATGTAACTTGTTTTTATTTTAATAAGTATCTAAGGTATTATTCTTTTCCTTTTTTACTTTTAATATTTTTTTTATTATTACCTATATCACTTGCATGTACGTTATTGTATTTTTTGCAATTGTAGGAATGCTTTGTCCACAAAACAGAATTGTTTTTTTACAATAAAGCACATTATCTATCTATCTATCTATAATTATTTTGTGGTTATGTCCTTTATCTAACCTAAAAACGAGTCTCTTTTGTTTAAATGTTTTTTATTTTTATTTTTTAAACTTGTGTAATGTTCTTTAAATGTTAATCTCTAACGTGACGTTTTATATACCAGGTAATTACTATTTTTTGCTTCCTTTTATTTTTTTAATTTTGACGGTCCTTGCAATTACAATAAGCTTACTAGTATATCGTAATTTGTAAGTCTGAAGATACCTATGTCAACCGTCAAAGGTACCGTTTTTGGCTTCGCAAGGTGGGATTGCATGTATACGAGTGCATTTTCAACCTTTTAAAAGTTTTGGCAAGTTGATGTCGCCTAATGAGGTAATACATCGGTTAGTTTTTATTGTTCTAACCTATTTTGAATGTGTGACACCATATGCAAGCTGAAATTTTTCTTCATTTTTTGGATTTTATAAATACCGTCAAATATGCCGTTTTTGTCGGTCGGTTTGTATGTAAATGAGGGCAGTTGGACCCCTTTAAAGTTTAAGCAAGTTAATGGCGCTTTAGGATAATACATCGGTTAGTTTTTGTTATTTTAAGTAGGAATAAAAATTTATAAATACTTCCTATTTTATTTTGGATTTAATAACATACAGTTTTCTAGGACGCGGACGCTCAAATTTGGCCGTCGTAAATCGGTACTGGACTTCACATATACCTTCAAATGTACCGTTTTTGGCTTCGTAAGGTTGGATTGCATGTATATGAGGCCAGTTTTATTCCTTTGATGTTTTGGCAAGTCAATAGCGCTTATATGGTAATAAATCAGCTAGTTTTTATTATTACCTATAAGAAACTGGATTTTTTTCATTTTTTTTTACCTTTACATTTGCGGACACTACAGTTTGTACGGGCAGGAGTTATGATTTTTTGGATTTAATATATACAGTGTTTTTAGAGTGCTCGAATTCGTGCATCGTAAGTTGATGGTGGGCTTCGTAAGGTCGGATGGCATGTACGCTATATTTTTACCTCCAGTTAGCGACGTTTCTATTAATATTAGAAAAAAGGTTAAAAGCAAAACTTGTATAATTGTTTGCATACTTTAAGAGTTATCTGTCTAATATAGCTAAATGTCATTAAAAATGTCAAATTTTGACACCAAGTTTGTTATTTTAAATAAAACACCCTGTATATTGTTCAATTTTAAAAAATACTAAAAACTTTACCTCTATCTGTATTAGTTTGCAAGAAAAATGCAAAAATCCTCACCATAAGCATAGTGTGTTAGAAAGAGATTAAAGTTTAGATTATTCTCTCTTTCTTTCTTGCCTGGCTAACAGTTTAGAACTCTTTCGTCGCCAGTCCCTCGACGACCAGATGACCTTCTCTTTCCTCCCTGCCCTTCCTTAATCGCGTGCGTCGCCTCCTTTTTGTTGAAAGTGAGGGGAGACCTAAGATTGTTTCCAGTGCGTGAATGGGGATCGTCCACATTGCGCCGGTTATTCCTCTGCAGAAGAGCTCTTGTAGGCTCGTGAGCTTTTGGATATGGTCAGCTTCTCTAAAGCAAGCCAACATGCTCGCTCCAACCAGTAAATATTCAGATGATGACGTAGAGGCATTCTCCGACCAAGTTCAGACTGCCCCAAGAGAAGACATTGTTGGGAGATACAGTCTTGGTACATCAAATGAACGTGGCAATCGTTTTTTCCAGTTCTGTCAGGAAAGGGATTTTATCGTGTCAAATACTTTCTTCAAACTTCCAGCTAGACACCTTTATCCTTGGACTTCCAAATCGGACACTTCTGAGAATATCATTAGAAACCAGATAGACTTTATGTTAATTAATAAACGATTTAGAAACATTATTAAATCTACAAAAACTGATCCTGGTGCAGACGTAGGATCGGATCACAATCCAGTTGTGGTGAAAATTAAATTTATCCTCAACAAAAATCGTCCCCCCAATAACAAACCCAGACTCAGGTTGGACAAACTTCAAGATAACTTGATAAAAACTAAACTTAAAGTCGAAATTAACAAAAAGCTTAAAGATAATAATGATGAAAGCACAAAACGAGAAATAAAAAGAAAGTTTGGATGACCGATGAAATCCTGGAGTTGATGGATAAAAGACGCAGTAAAAAAGGCAGCGATCAGTATCAAGAAATCAATAGATCAATAAAAAAGAGATATAACGAAAATTCAAACTTGGATGAGCATACCACAAGGAACACACAAAAGATCAAAGCGAAAAGAGAAAAGAGAAATGATTAAACGATGTTTCGCCCTGGGTAACCAGCATGCTCATCTAAGTTTGAATTTTCGTTATATCCACCCAAGATCTTTTGATCTTTTGTATTTTAAATGTTATTAAAGTGTTTTGTCTTCGGCTTGTTTCTTTATGATTGTAGAGTAGGTAATCAGTTTAAGTTATAGGAGTCCTGCCTTCAGTCATTGTCATAGAGAGACTGGTTTGTGACAGAGCATTTTATGTATTCTTTTATGAATGAGTTTGATAATTTTTCACTTAGTTTTTCTACAACATTTTAAATGTTATTTAAGTGTTTTGCCTTCGTCTTGTTTCTTTTTAGCATATGATTATGGAGTAAGTACTCAGTTTAAGTTATAGGAGTCATTGTCATAGAGAGACTGGTTTGTGACACTTAGTTTTTCTACAGCATTTTAAATGTTATTGAACTGTTTTGTTATAGAAGTCCTGCTTACAGTCATTGTCATAAGGAAGCTGGTTTGTAATAGAGCACTTTATGCGTTTTTTTTGTGATGTAGTTTGATAAAAGGTTAAATAAATATAAAGAAGATGCATACCACACACTATATGATGTCACAGTAAATTTTTTACAAATTCACAGGTTTTTGGCAGGCCGCGTCCCGCTACTAATGTTTTTAAACCTGACCCAACCAAACCATTACCTATACCAACCCCAACGAGTGTGTGTACCAATCAAAGTTATAGGCCCAATCAACGACCACAACAATCTAACTACGAGGTCTATAACACGGAAACCGAATCTCCATACTCTGAGTACTTTTATCAAAACGAATACCAAGAAAACCCTGACCTACCCGAAGGTTACTACTACGGTGAACCGTCTTACGAGTATACCCACGCATACCACGCGAATGATATGCCTAGCACATCAAATTATGCCGGAGAATTCTCTGAACAAAACCAAAATGACAATCAAGTTCAAAATTTTCCAAAACCTACGACAGACAAAGGACAGACCTAATAACAACACAAAATAATTGATTTTGGTTCAACAAAGTCATTTTTAAATCCAAATTTAGGTTACAAATTTTACTCCCAAAATATATAAAATGACTCTTTTATTGTATCTACGGTTTTCCAGCAGTCATACCACAAACACAGTGTTATTATACCTCCATCAACAATATTTAATTTGGAAAATTTTATAAAATTAAAATTTTATCTTTTTAAGTTTCATAATATTTTTGACGTATTAATTGGAATTGACAACCTTAAACTTTTACAAGCGCAATTAGATTTTCAAGGAGGATACTTAATCACTCCTTATACAAAAATAAAATTAAAATTTCATCAAACAAAACAGCAAAATCTAATTATACCATACCAAAAAATTCATAATTGTGAAATTCCCGAGTCTCTTACCATCGCGAAAAAATAAAATGCCCTTACTCTTATTTTAAATAGCTCCTGCGAGCCCACAACCTTAGATTTTTCCGACAGAGAGGAAATAAAAAATATAAATTTTAATAACTTTGACGAGATCCCAAAACAACAGCCTAGACTTGATCCCTCTTTGATAAGAACTGACCATCTCAACGAAGAAGAAAAACGCGAAATTCTTAAACTTTGTACAAAATTTTCCGATATTTTTTATCAAGAAGGTACCCCCTTTACATTTTCTAGTGAAGTTAAACACCATATACGAACTACCGACCAGTTTACACAAAAAGTTACAGATACCCGTTTATTCATAAAAAAGAAGTTGAGTCACACATAAATAAAATGTTGGAACAAAATATAATCAGACCAAGTAGTTCGCCCTGGAACTCACCTATTTGGGTCGTTCCTAAAAAAATGGACGCGTGGGGTAAACAGAAGTGGAGGGTCGTGATTGATTTTCGTAAAATGAACGAAAAATGTTTAGACGACCGTTACCCCCTCCCCTTGGTCTCAGATCTATTTGACAAGCTCGGAAAATGTCAATATTTCACCACTCTTGACTTGGCAAATGGTTTTCATCAGATAAAAGTTAACGAATCGGATATATACAAGACCGCTTTCAGTACGGAACATGGGCACTATGCCTGCCACGTTCCAACGTGTAATGGACAATATTCTTCGTGGTGTAACAAACGAAAACTTTCTTGCAAGAACACCTTGAAAAACTAAAAAATATTTCAACGCTTACGAAATGCAAATTTCAAAATTCAGGTCGATAAATCTGAGTTTTTAAGACGAGAGGTAGCTTACATAGGCCACATACTCACGCCGGAGAGTGTAAAATCTAACTAGGATAAAATAAACACAATTTTAAATTGGCCCATACTAAACCTTTGACGAAATGTCTAAAAAAGGGCACAAAAATAGTACATAACGAGGAATTTATCAGCTGTTTTGAAAAATTTAAACAATACTGACAATTGACCCAATCCTGCAATACCCCGATTTCACCACTTGTGACGTCAGTAATTTTGCGCTTGGTTGTGTGCTTAGTCAGGGACCTATCGGACAAGATTTACCGATAGCTTATGCCTCGCGTACTTTAAATGACACCGAGACAAAATACAGTACCATCGAAAAGGAATGTCTTTGTTTAGTATGGGCTACAAAATATTTTCGTCCATATTTATTCGGTCGAAAATTTACTGTTATTACCGACCATAAGCCCTTACAATAGTTTTTCTCTGTTAAAGATCCTAACTAGCGTCTTTTAATATGGCATCTCAAACTAATGGAGTATGACTTTAAAATAATTTACAAAAAAGGTAAAGTAAATACGAACGCGGACACTTTATCTAGGATTGAACTGCATACAAAAGAAACACATATCATTTTTGACTTGCAAAAATACATAAATAATTTAAATGAAAGCCTAGAACAATCTGACGAAAATCCACAAAATTTAACCGAAAACCCCCAACAATTACTCCAATCACAACCCGCAAAACCCAGACAATCTAGACCAAATTTCGACTTTTGCCAATCCTGATATAGACGCAACCAGACTACAGAGTCCACCAAATAACGCGAATGACGGAGACAGAAACTCCGACAGCGGAGGCACCGTTCACACTTACGCGAGCCAAGATCCTATCGTGGGCGTACCGATAATCGTCGAATCCCCCGTGAATCACGGCGCGAACCAGATTTTTATACAAGAAATTTTTTATTCACCCGCCCACCCAGAAAAAATATACTATCTCTATTTTGAAAATCACAACACCTACCCGCCATTTTGCGAAGTAAAACTAAACTTTTGGCGTGACGAATAAGGAAGACATCCCTGAAATTATTAAAGGGAAAATCACACCATAGGGGAATTGAGGAAACAGAACAAAAAATTAAAGTTAAGTATTATTGGGCCTACCTAAAAAGTTCCACACAAACATTTATAAATGATTGCGAGATCTGTCAAACAAGTAAATATGACAGAAAACCGGTAAAAACAAAATTTAATATTACCCCCACTGCCTCACGCCCTTCTGAAATTTTATATATGGATACATATACGTTTGAGGGCTCAAAATTTTTAACACTTATTGATAGCTTCCCCCGGTACGGTCAAGCATATCCCCTAGAATCTTCAGCTTCTATTGAGATTTTTCTCACATCATACCTCCTATGATAACCATGGATAACGTCACCGAATTTAAAAAGTCAGTAATTCTTGAGTTATTACAAACTCACAAAGTAAAAGTGCATTTTTGCTCCCCTAACCATTTTATTTCGAACGAAATGGTGGAACTTTTTCACTCCACATTGGCCGAACACCTCCGTTTACTTAACAACCAAAATTTTAAAAACACCCCCGCAAAAAAAAAATGATTTACGCCATATTACCATACAATAATTCTATTCATTCAGAAACCAAAATAAAACCCACGGATATTATTAATGGCCATATTTTAGGACGACATAAACCTGGACCAAGTATTGCTTAGCAATTTTGTGAGTGACCACGGCGAAAAAACTAAATTATTATATTCTAAATTAAACGAAAAATTAATATCCTCGAAAGAAAAGTTAATTAATAAAATTAATGAAAAACGGGACGACCCTGACATTTTTCAACCTGGTCAAAGCACCTTTGTAAAAAAGCATATTCGGCAAAAACATACGGACAAGTTTACTGGCCCTGAGAATATCGTGTCAATAAACGAGAACAGGAAAACTGCTAAGACAGATTCTCGAGAAAAGGTGTATCTTGATAATCTGAAACGTCCGCTGTGACAAAATTACAGTTTCGAATAGCTAATTATACTCAATTTTCTCACATTTTTTTTTTAATTTTCAGAATCACTATATTTTTAAAATACGGATATGGAGACAAAATTACATTACAAAAAATAGAGGACAACCCAGGCCTAATGCCCCTGAAAATCGTTACTGCAAAAATAACAAAAAACCAATTTACTCTTATTCACTATTGCGAAATTATCCCAATTATGTTGGAAATTAGCAAGTTGCACAATAAATCAGAAATTTTATTTCAAAAATTAAGCGAACACTCGGAATATAATTTTAGGACTTCAAATCTCGTAAAAATTTTAAAGTTATTGCAAGATAAAGTGGATACAAAAATTAGCAAAATTATTCCTGTGTCCAATAAGAGAATAAAAAGAGGTTTAGGGGAATTTTTACTTGCAAAATAATCAGAATAAATTAAAATCAAGCGTTTTAAAAGAAAAGTCATTGTCAGTTAATCTTGTAACAATGTTTAATCAAACTATTTACAGACCTGTTTCATCCTTATTAGGAATCATCATGGAGTCATACGATTATACCTGGCAGTTGAAGCTACACAGTGACCATGCACACCTCTCGAATTTAAAACAAAAAGTTTGTAATTCGTGGAGACGTAGTAACTGTATGCGCCACCTGTCGAATAATAACCGAGAAGCAAAAACATCAAAATTGAAAAGTGCAGAACACCGTAAATACAGAATCCTGTACCTTTCAGCAGGTTTTATATATATATATATATATATAATTTTACGGCTAGTCGTAACTGATTAGTTGAGAAAAAAACCTCGGTTGGTTAGTTGGGATGCAGTCTTTAGTTAAGACTGCATCCCCATATATGTATACATGCACCGCTATCATTATGAAGCCCGACACATCAGACAGGCAAGTCGAAGCCCGCGCGTGCGGGACGCGGCGGGAAATAGACGGTTAATTTTTCAATCAGTTTGGTGGAGTATATACGGAAAAAAAACGTCTTGCGGTAATAAGGAAGCTCTGCGGTGTTGACGTTTGTCTTTCTGGTCTTATGCTATGTAATACTACAAAAACGAAGAACGGCATTCAGTCGGAATATTTCTTTACGATGGGCACACGGAACTGTAGTGGAAAAAAAAGATAATAATTAATTACCTAATTATTATTTTTTTTCACTACATTAATTTTATGTTACAAGCAACGAATTTTTTGACCCTTATGTCTCAAGACAATTTGTTGTTGAGGTCCCGATTTTGTTCCATTTTTTACAAACATCCCAAAAACTTTTAGATTTTAAAGAACTTCTTACTGTGTTCAGTATCTTGAATTAAAAAAAAAATGAGATATTTATAATGGAGAGGTTTTTTTCATCAGCATCTTAAATTTTCTGTTCTATTTTCTCGAAATGTTCGCCTCCGATTTCAAAGCATGTGTTTATCAACAAATTTCAGGTAAACAGACAACTCGAAGTCTGATTAAACCCTCTCCCTCCAAGATTTTGAGGCTAGGTCCGCCCTTGTAGCTATGATATTTTTCTATAAAACATATTTTAAATGTAAGTGTTATTACATATTTCTGCTTGCGATGTTGTGGTGGAATTATGACTTTTTCTTTTTATATATAAAGTTTTTAGGAAGTCTGAATTCGGGCGTCGTAATTCGGTAGTGGGCTTCATATTAACCGTCAAAGGTATCGTTTTTGGCTTCGCAAGGTGGGATTGCATGTATACGAGTGCATTTTCAACCTTTTAAAAGTTTTGACAAGTTGATGTCGCCTAATGAGGTAATACATCGGTTAGTTTTTATTGTTCTAACCTAATTTGAATGTGTGACACCATATGCAAGCTGAAATTTATCTTCATTTTTTGGATTTTATAAATACCGTCAAATATGCCGTTTTTGTCGGTCGGTTTGTATGTAAATAAGGGCAGTTGGACCCGTTTAAAGTTTAAGCAAGTTAATGACAATTTAGGATAATACATCGGTTAGTTTTTGTTATTTTAAGTAGGAATAAAAATTTATAAATATTTCTTATTTTATTTTGGATTTAATAACAACAGTTTTCTAGGACGCCGACGCTCAAATTTGGCCGTCGTAAATCGGTACTGGACCTCACATATACCTTCAAATGTACCGTTTTTGGCTTCGTAAGGTTGGATTGCATGTATATGAGGCCAGTTTTATTCCTTTGATGTTTTGGCAAGTCAATAGCGCTTATATGGTAATAAATCAGCTAGTTTTTATTATTACCTATAAGAAACTGGATTTTTTTCATTTTTTTTACCTTTACATTTGAGGACACTACAATTTGTACGGGCATTTAATATATACAGTGTTTTTAGAGTGCTCGAATTCGTGCATCGTAAGTTGATGGTGGGCTTCGTAAGGTCGGATGGCATGTACGCTATATTTTTACCTCCAGTTAGCGCCGTTTCTATTAATATTAGAAAAAAGGTTAAAAGCAAAACTTGTATAATTGTTTGCATACTTTAAGAGTTATCTGTCTAATATAGCTAAATGTCATTACAAATGTCAAATTTTGACACCAAGTTTGTTATTTTAAATAAAACACCCTGTATATTTTTTTCAATTTTAAAAAATATAAACACTTTACCTCTATCTGTATTAGTTTGCAAGAAAAATGCAAAAATCCTCACCATAAGCATAGTGTGTTAGAAAGACATTAAAGCTTAGATCATTCTCTCTTTCTTTCTTGCCTGGCTAACAGTTTAGAACTCTTTCGTCGCCAGTCCCTCGACGACCAGATGACCTTCTCTTTCCTCCCTGCCCTTCCATAGTCTCTGGTCCCTTAATCTCAGGTGCGTCGCCATCGCCTCCTTTTTGTTGAAAGTGAGGGGAGACCTAAGATTGTTTCCAGTGCGTGAATGGGGATCGTCCACATTGCGCCGGTTATTCCTCTGCAGAAGAGCTCTTGTAGGCTCGTGAGCTTTTGGATATGGTCAGCTTCTCTAAAGCGAGCCAACATGCTCGCTCCAACCAGTAAATATTCAGATGATGACGTATAGGCATTCTACGACCAAGTTCAGACTGCCCCAAGAGAAGACATTGTTGGGAGATACAGTCTTGGTACATCAAATGAACGTGGCGATCGCCTTTTCTAGTTCTGTCAGGAAAGGGATTTTATCGTGTCAAATACTTTCTTTAAACTTCCAGCTAGACACCTTTATCCTTGGACTTCCAAATCGGACACTCCTGAGAATATCATTAGAATCCAGATAGACTTTATGTTAATTAATAAACGATTTAGAAACATTATTAAATTTACAAAAACTCATCCTGGTGCAGACGTAGGATCGGATCACAATCCAGTTGTGGTGAAAATTAAATTTATCCTTAAGAAAAATCGTCCCCCCCAATAACAAACCCAGACTCAGGTTGGACAAACTTCAAGATAACTTGATAAAAACTAAACTTAAAATCGAACTTAACAAAAAACTTAAAGATATTAATGAGTCTACCGAACAAGATGCAGAAATGGTCTGGACAAAGGTTAGAAGTGCCATAGTCGAAAGCACAAAACTCTTAGGCAAGGATGAAACGAGAAATGAAAAGAAATTTTCGATGACCGATGAAATCCTGGAGTTGATGGATAAAAGACGCAGTAAAACAGGCAGCGATCAGTATCAAGAAATTAATAGATCAATAAAAAACAGATATAACGAAAATTCAAACTTGGATGAGCATCCCACAAGGAACACACAAAAGATCAAAGCGAAAAGAGAAATGATTAAACGATGTTTCGCCCTGGGTAACCAGCATGGGCTCATCAGTAGTTTCACACATCAGTAGGTTACCTTGATCTTTTGATCTTTTTTTTTAGTTTCTTTTCGGTTGAAGTAACTGATTTGGAGGTTTTTTAACTTCTTTTTTGTTTTTTAATTGCCTTAGGAGCGTAATCCTACTGGAAATATTAACACGCCAGGACGAATTCGTATCAGGTAACTTGGATAAGTACCAGTGCGGAACGATGCCTATTTGTGAGTGGTTCAAGGTTGGAAATCAAAGTGTATGATGGTGTTTAATGATGTATAGTGGAGGGTGACCAGTGACACTACTGATGAGCCCACGTTGGTTACCTAGGGCGAAACATCGTTTAATCATTTCTCTTTTCGCTTTGATCTTTTGTGTGTCCCTTGTGGGATGCTTTTGCTTTGATCTTTTGTGTGTTCCTTGTGAGATGCTCATCTAAGTTTGAATTTTCGTTATATCTACCCAAGATCTTTTGATCTTTTGTATTTTAAATGTTATTAAAGTGTTTTGCCTTCGGCTTGTTTCTTTATGATTGTAGAGTAGGTAATCGGTTTAAGTTATAGGAGTCCTGCCTTCAGTCATTGTCATAGAGAGACTGGTTTGTGACAGAGCATTTTATGTATTCTTTCATGAATGAGTTTGATAATTTTTCACTTAGTTTTTCTACAACATTTTAAATGTTATTTAAGTGTTTTGCCTTCGTCTTGTTTCTTTTTAACATATGATTGTGGAGTAAGTACTCAGTTTAAGTTATAGGAGTCATTGTCATAGAGAGACTGGTTTGTGACACTTAGTTTTTCTACAGCATTTTAAATGTTATTGAAGTGTTTTGTTATAGAAGTCCTGCTTACAGTCATTGTCATAAGGAAGCTGGTTTGTAATAGAGCACTTTATGCGTTTTTTGTGATGTAGTTTGATAAAAGGTTAAATAAATATAAAGAAGATGCATAGCATACACTATATGATGCCACAGTAAATTTTTTACAAATTCACAGGTTTTTGGCAGGCCGCGTCCCGCTACTAATGTTTTTAAACCTGACCCAACCAAACCATTACCTATACCAACCCCAACGAGTGTGTGTACCAATCAAAGTTATAGGCCCAATCAACGACCACAACAATCTAACTACGAGGTCTATAACACGGAAACCGAATCGCCATACTCTCATCAAAACGAATACCAAGAAAACCCTGACCTACCCGAAGGTTACTACTACGGTGAACCGTCTTACGAGTATACCCACGCATACCACGCGAATGATATGCCTAGCACATCAAATTATGCCGGAGAATTCTCTGAACAAAACCAAAATGACAATCAAGTTCAAAATTTTCCAAAACCTACGACAGACAAAGAACAGATCTAATAACAACACAAAATAATTGATTTTGGTTCAACAAAGTCATTTTTAAATCCAAATTTAGCTTTTTTACTTTTTTTACTCCCAAAATATACAAAATGACCCTTTTATTGTATCTACGGTTTTCCAACAATCATACCACAAACACAGTGTTATTATACCTCCATCAACAATATTTAATTTGCAAAATTTTATAAAATTAAAATTTTATCTTTTTAAGTTTCATAATATTTTTGACGTATTAATTGGAATTGACAACCTTAAATTTTTACAAGCGCAATTAGATTTTCAAGGAGGATACTTAATCACTCCTTATACAAAAATAAAATTAAAATTTCATCAAACAAAACAGCAAAATCTAATTATACCATACCAAAAAATTCATAATTGTGAAATTCCCGAGTCTCTTACCATCGCCAAAAACGGAAATGCCCTTACTCTTATTTTAAATAGCTCTTGCGAGCCCACAACCTTAGATTTTTC
The DNA here is from genome assembly GCA_963921995.1 of Oxystoma pomonae. Taxonomy (NCBI): domain Eukaryota; kingdom Metazoa; phylum Arthropoda; class Insecta; order Coleoptera; family Brentidae; genus Oxystoma; species Oxystoma pomonae. The sequence continues at coordinate 54,588,747 of OY998170.1, read as the reverse complement.
CGACAGAGAAGAAATAAAAAGTTACAGATACCCGTTTATTCATAAAAAAGAAGTTGAGTCACAAATAAATAAAATGTTGGAACCAAATATAATCAGACCAAGTAGTTCGCCCTGGAACTCTCCTATTTGGGTCGTTCCTAAAAAAATGGACGCGTCGGGTAAACAGAAGTGGAGGGTCGTGATTGATTTTCGTAAAGTGAACGAAAAAAGTTTAGACGACCGTTACCCCCTCCCCTTGATCTCAGATCTACTTGACAAGCTCGGAAAATGTCAATATTTCACCACTCTTGACTTGGCAAATGGTTTTCATCAGATAGAAGTTAACGAATCGGATATATACAAGACCGCTTTCAGTACGGAACATGGGCACTATGAATTTTGTCGTGTCGGTTTAAAAAATAGTCCTGCCACGTTCCAGCGTGTAATGGACAATATTCTTCGCGGTGTAACAAACGAAAACTTTCTTGAAAGAACACCTTGAAAAACTAAAAAATATTTCAACGCTTTCGAAATGCAAATTTCAAAATTCAGGTCGATAAATCTGAGTTTTTAAGACGAGAGGTAGCTTACTTAGGCCACATAGTCACGCCGAAGGGTGTAAAACCTAACAAGGATAAAATAAACACAATTTTAAATTGGCCCATACTAAACCTTTGACGAAATGTCTAAAAAAGGGCGCAAAAATAGGACATAACGAGGAATTTATCAGCTGTTTTGAAAAATTTAAACAACTACTGACAAATGACCCAATCCTGCAATACCCCGATTTCACCACTTGTGACGCCAGTAATTTTGCGCTTGGTTGTGTGCTTAGTCAGGGACCTATCGGACAAGATTTACCGATAGCTTATGCCTCGCGTACTTTAAATCACACCGAGACAAAATACAGTACCATCGAAAAGGAATGTCTTGGTTTAGTATGGGCTACAAAATATTTTCGTCCATATTTATTCAGTCAAAAATTTACTGTTATTACCGACCATAAGCCCTTACAATAGTTTTTCTCTGTTAAAGATCCTAATTCGCGTCTTTTAAGATGGCATCTCAAACTAATGGAGTATGACTTTAAAATAATTTACAAAAAAGGTAAAGTAAATACGAACGCGGACACTTTATCTAGGATTGAACTGCATACAAAAGAAACACATAGCATTTTTGACTTGCAAAAATACATAAATAATTTAAATGAAAGCCTAGAACAATCTGACGAAAATCCATAAAATTTAACCGAAAACCCCCAACAATTACCCCAATCACAACCCGCAAAACCAAGACAATCTAGACCAAATTTCGACTTTTGCCAATCCTGATATAGACGCACCCAGACTACAGAGTCCACCAAATAACGCGAATGACGGAGACAGAAACTCCGACAGCGGAGGCACCGTTCACACAAACGCGAGCCAAGATCCTATCGTGGGCGTAGCGATAATCGTCGAATCCCCCTTGAATCACGGCGCGAACCAGATTTTTATACAAGAAATTTTTCATTCACCCGCCCACTCAGAAAAAATATACTATCTCTATTTTGAAAATCACAACACCTACCCGCCATTTTGCGAAGTAATAAGAAAAAATTTTAGATGGCCTTCACTAAATTTAAAATGCTGTAAAACTAAACTTTTGGACGTGACGAATAAGGAAGACATCCCTGAAATTATTAAAGAGAAAATCACACCATAGGGGAATTGAGGAAACAGAACAAAAAATTAAAGTTAAGTATTATTGGGCCTACCTAAAAAGTTCCACACAAACATTTATGAATGATCTGTCAAACCAGTAAATATGACAGAAAACCGGTAAAAACAAAATTTAATATTACCCCCACTGCCTCACACCCTTGTGAAATTTTATATATGGATACATATACGTTTGAGGGCTCAAAATTTTTAACACTTATTGATAGCTTTCCCGGTACGGTCAAGCATATCCCCTAGAATCTTTAGCTTCTATTGAAATTTTTCTCACATCATACTCCCTATGATAACCATGGATAACGTCACCGAATTTAAAAATTCAGTAATTCTTGAGTTATTAAAAACTCACAAAGTAAAAGTGCATTTTTTCTCCCCTAACCATTTTATTTCGAACGAAATGGTGGAACGTTTTCACTCCACATTGGCCGAACACCTCCGTTTACTTAACAACCAAAATTTTAAAAACACCCCCGCAAAAGAAAAAATGATTTACGCCATATTACCATACAATAATTCTATTCATTCAGAAACCAAAATGAAACCCACGGATATTATCAATGGCCATATTTTAGGACGACATAAACCTGGACCAAGTATTGCTTAGCAATTTTGTGAGTGACCACGACGAAAAAACTAAATTATTATATTCTAAATTAAACGAAAAATTAATATCCTCGAAAGAAAAGTTAATTAATAAAATTAATGAAAAACGGAACGACCCTGACATTTTTCAACCTGGTCAAAGCACCTTTGTAAAAAAGCATATTCGGCAAAAAACATAGGGACAAGTTTACTGGCCCTGAGAATATCGTGTCAATAAACGAGAATAGGAAAACTGCTAAGACAGATTCGCGAGAAAAAGTGTATCTTGATAATCTGAAACGTCCGCTGCGACAAAATTACAGTTTCGAATAGCTAATTATACTCAATTTTCTCACATTTTTTTTTTAATTTTCAGAATCACTATATTTTTAAAATACGGATATGGAGACAAAATTACATTACTAAAAATAGAGGACAACCCAGGCCTAATGCCCCTGAAAATCGGTACTGTAAAAATAACAAAAAACCAATTTACTCTTATTCACTATTGCGAAATTAGCCCAATTATGTTGGAAATTAGCAAGTTGCACAATAAATCAGAAATTTTATTTCAAAAATTAAGCGAACACTCGGAATATAATTTTAGGACTTCAAATCTCGTAAAAATTTTAAAGTTATTGCAAAATAAAGTGGATACAAAAATTAGCGAAATTATTCCTGTGTCCAATAAGAGAACAAAAAGAGGTTTAGGGGAGTTTTTACTTGCAAAATAATCAGAATAAATTAAAATCAAGCGTTTTAAAAGAAAACTCATTGCAGGTTAATCTTGTAACAATGTTTAATCAAACTGTTCAGCAAGTAAGCCACAACGAAAATTTATTGGAATTCAATTTAAATAAAATAGGGTTATTAGTACAAAGAGCAGCTTACAAAGAAAATTTAGCTTATATAGAACAAACAATAATCGAAATTATTAATCTATACGAAATTATTGATAGCATCCTGCAAGATATTGAAAATTCTATTTTTGCAAACTAAAAACCTTACACCCCAGCATAATTAAGACAGAAAACTTATATTATGAGCTACTAAAAATGCAAAACATTGTTGGTATCGATCAAATGCCTTTGGAACTTAACTTTGAAGATATTTCCATTTTTGAAAAATTATTAGATGTTGAATGTTTTATACAAAAAACAAAAATTACTTATTTACTGAAACTTCCAATCACCTTCAGTGAAGTATTTGATTATCTACACCTCTATTCTTTTCCAATTTTAAATAAGAGTCAATATAAGGTTATTTTACCTCGAAATAAGTATCTTGTTATCAATAAATTGCACTACGCATACCGGGCTGAAGAATGCAAGAAAATCCAGGATCAATTATACCTATGCAACAATATGGAACTTCAAGAAACAACAACTGAAAACAGCCCTTGCACCATAAGCCTACTAAATTCAGCTAAAACCACCACCTCCTGCAAACAAATGTAAGTCAAAATCACCCAACCAATCATACAACAATTAGAAGTCACAAACCAATGGTTTTATGTCCTTCCTTATGACGAAATCCTCAAACTTCAATGCCCTACGCAAGAAGAAACCCAAAAATTAAAAGGAACATTTTTGGTCAACATACCAAGAACTTTTGTTTGAAAGTTTGAGACAATGATGTGTTTGAAATTAACTCTGTGTTTCGGACTTCCATTGTCTATATTTTATTTATACACGACGTTTCGATCAGTACAATCTCTGATCGTCTTCAGGTGCAAACTACAATCAATTCCTAAGGCTACGTACTTATATACTGTGAGAAATCACTCAACCTTGAAGTTTAAGAAGTTGGCTCCGCCCAAGGAGGGGCTTCCAAATATTTGGGATTTCAACACTTGGTTTACTGAAAATACCCTGATTCTGCCCAATAAAGGCAGCTTCAAGGAATTTTCGTTTCTTCCAGTGTGACTCCTTGTGCAAAACCTTTGCTTCTGCCCACTTCATTCGGTGTTGTTTTGACCATGCATGTTCGGCAATTCCTGATTTCGTGGTTTCACCTTTTTGGGTATTCGTCTGATGTTCCTTAAGCCTAACAGATAGTGGTCTTTTAGTTTCGCCTATGTATGATTCACCACACTCACAAGGAACTTGGTAAATGCATTCCTTATTTTGTTTGTTCTCCGGTTTTGTTTTACTAAGAAGGCTTCGAATTGTATTACTAGATTTAAAAGCTGTTTTAATATTAAAGTTTTTCGCTACTCTTCGAATTTTCTCTGATACTCCTTTAACGTATGGGATTGTAAGGAATGCATTTGCCTGGTTTTGGTCATGTAATCTCTGTCCTGTTTGTTGAAATTTAGAAATAGTATCTGTTATAAGTTTCAGGCTGTAACCATTCTGCTGCAGATCCTTCTTAATGTTTCTTATTTCGATTTCCAAGTCATGAGAATTGTTACAAATTTGAACGGCTCTGTTATACAAAGTTTTGATTATGCCTCGTTTGGTTGTAGCAGAATGATTTGAACCTTGATTTAAATATTGTCCTGTGTGAGTGGGTTTACGATAGACTGTTGTTCTGATGTCGCTTTCTACTCGTGTGACCAGTACATCAAGAAAAGGAATTTGACAATTTTGCTCCAACTCCATTGTGAATTTAATGGTGGGTCTTATTTTATTTAGGTGGTGAAGAAATTCTGAAAGTTGTTGGTCATTTCCGGTCCAGACAATAAAAGTATCATCAACATATCTCAGCCAGAGTTTAGGTTTATATGTTGCGGTATCAACCGCGTGTGATTCGAACCACTCCATGTAAATATTGGCCACCACTGGCGAAAGCGATGAACCCATTGGCAGACCGTCTTCCTGAGCATAAAACCTATCTTTCACTTGAAAATAAGAGTTATGTAGGCAGCACTCCAACAACTCCATCACTCCCTCCAGCGGTAGGCTGGTACGTTCATAAAGGGATTCGTCATCAACCAGTCTCTTTCTAATAATATCTAGCGATTCCTTTATTGGGACATTGGTGTATAGACTTTCGACATCAAAACTGACAAGTCTATCCTCGGTTCCTAAAACAAAAGATTTAAGAATATTAACAAAATGGTTTGAATTTTCTACAAATGAAGCGGTCTTGCCTGCAAGAGGTTGAATAATTTTCAAAAGGAATTTAGACAGATTGCTTGTTGGAGAATTTCTGGAACTTGTAATTGGGCGTAAGGGCATTGCATCTTTGTGAATTTTGGGAAGTCCGTATAGATGAGGAGGCTTGCTATAATGTGGTGTAAGTTGAGATCTTGTATTGTCCGGAATATATCTGGAATACTTTTTCAAAATTCTATAAACCTTACTTTCGATTGATTGCGTCGGATCTTTTGGGAGAAGTTTATAGTTTCCTTTAGCAAGTACCTCTTCAACTTTCTGGTCATAGGTTTCCGTGTCCAAAATCACTGTTGCATTGCCCTTGTCTGCCGGTAAGATTTTAATTGATTTGTCCTTTTGAAGATTCTTCAACGCGATTTCCTCTGTTTTGCTTATATTAGAGGTATGCTTAATAGGTTTGTCAATAATGGTCCTTACCTGATGTCTGAACTCGTCGGCGTCTTGTCGTGGAATAGGATGACCTTCTATGGCGGTGATGATATCGATGGTAGGTAATACCAAATTATTGAACCTCTTGCAGGCAAGACCGCTTCATTTGTAGAAAATTCAAACCATTTTGTTAATATTCTTAAATCTTTTGTTTTAGGAACCGAGGATAGACTTGTCAGTTTTGATGTCGAAAGTCTATACACCAATGTCCCAATAAAGGAATCGCTAGATATTATTAGAAAGAGACTGGTTGATGACGAATCCCTTTATGAACGTACCAGCCTACCGCTGGAGGGAGTGATGGAGTTGTTGGAGTGCTGCCTACATAACTCTTATTTTCAAGTGAAAGATAGGTTTTATGCTCAGGAAGACGGTCTGCCAATGGGTTCATCGCTTTCGCCAGTGGTGGCCAATATTTACATGGAGTGGTTCGAATCACACGCGGTTGATACCGCAACATATAAACCTAAACTCTGGCTGAGATATGTTGATGATACTTTTATTGTCTGGACCGGAAATGACCAACAACTTTCAGAATTTCTTCACCACCTAAATAAAATAAGACCCACCATTAAATTCACAATGGAGTTGGAGCAAAATTGTCAAATTCCTTTTCTTGATGTACTGGTCACACGAGTAGAAAGCGACATCAGAACAACAGTCTATCGTAAACCCACTCACACAGGACAATATTTAAATCAAGGTTCAAATCATTCTGCTACAACCAAACGAGGCATAATCAAAACTTTGTATAACAGAGCCGTTCAAATTTGTAACAATTCTCATGACTTGGAAATCGAAATAAGAAACATTAAGAAGGATCTGCAGCAGAATGGTTACAGCCTGAAACTTATAACAGATACTATTTCTAAATTTCAACAAACAGGACAGAGATTACATGACCAAAACCAGGCAAATGCATTCCTTACAATCCCATACGTTAAAGGAGTATCAGAGAAAATTCGAAGAGTAGCGAAAAAACTTTAATATTAAAACAGCTTTTAAATCTAGTAATACAATTCGAAGCCTTCTTAGTAAAACAAAACCGGAGAACAAACAAAATAAGGAATGCATTTACCAAGTTCCTTGTGAGTGTGGTGAATCATACATAGGCGAAACTAAAAGACCACTATCTGTTAGGCTTAAGGAACATCAGACGAATACCCAAAAAGGTGAAACCACGAAATCAGGAATTGCCGAACATGCATGGTCAAAACAACACCGAATGAAGTGGGCAGAAGCAAAGGTTTTGCACAAGGAGTCACACTGGAAGAAACGAAAATTCCTTGAAGCTGCCTTTATTGGGCAGAATCAGGGTATTTTCAGTAAACCAAGTGTTGAAATCCCAAATATTTGGAAGCCCCTCCTTGGGCGGAGCCAACTTCTTAAACTTCAAGGTTGAGTGATTTCTCACAGTATATAAGTACGTAGCCTTAGGAATTGATTGTAGTTTGCACCTGAAGACGATCAGAGATTGTACTGATCGAAACGTCGTGTATAAATAAAATATAGACAATGGAAGTCCGAAACACAGAGTTAATTTCATACCAAGAACTGTCAAAGAATTACCAATCAAAGTTCAATATTCAGCAAACAAAAAATATTGAACAGCACCATCATGCCAATCTTATTTCCCGATATCTACAGCGACGTCACCGCCTTACCAACATTAAACCTTAATCTAAGTTTAAAAAAGGTTAGACTAGACGGCCTTTTTGAACTAAAGCAACAACTTCAAGAAGACCACTCCAACCTAATACAATAACCAATTGTATCGACGATTCCAAGCATATGGACTATTACGATATATGGCCTTATCGTAATAGCTCTGGCCTTCTACATAAGAAGAAAGCTTTTTACGAAGAAACCAAACCATCAAAAACCAATGTCTAAAAATTAAAATTCTGCAGCTACCATGGAAAAACAGCCTTTAAACCTAGAAAATGTCCAACTTCCACGCGATCCAAATGGCCACCGTAAAGTTGTCTCTAAGAGGGGAGGAGTTACCTAAAATTCTACCATGTACTCCATATAAAGAAGATGCATACCACACACTATATGATGTCACATGATTCCTGCCAATTCAGCATATTACATTTTTATTGCAATTGTATTAGTTCATTATTCAATTTTAATTCATTATATCTGTAATCTTGATACGAACAACATTAAAGCTTATTTCTAGTAATTAGTTAGTTTTTAAAAAGGGGTTTCAAGGGTCGCTGTAGTTCACTCATGTTTCCAAGGTTTTTTTGGTTGAAAATAAACCATTTGTGAGACAAATAAATTTGTTTAAATTATTCTTCCTCCTCATTGCTAAATTTATCAATCTTTATTTTTACATTGATATTATTAAACAACTAGTTTCTAATTCTTATTATTTCCCAAATAAATAAGAATAAATAAAACAATTAAACAAACTGGGTGGCGTCCAATTAGAGAAAAATTGAAATAGGGAAAGTCGTTTATCCACACCTAGTGCCATCAGACAAAAAGCTGCCGTACTATTGTTTTTAACACCACAACGTTACAATTTAAAAATGTAATAAAATACAGGGTGTCGTATTTGAAATAAGAAAGCTAGTGTTAAAATTTGACATTTCTAATGATATTTAACAAGTTTGCAAAAAGTTATACAACTTTTTTATTTAAAACTTTTATGCATATTAACGGAGATCACTGACTGGTACATTTATGGTAGAAAACCCTGTACCTATAACTTTGTTAATTTCAATGCGATTTTATAGTAGGACATACCTCATTTAAAAAATAATTTTATCTGCTTTAAAATGTCTATCCGTGCTTTTCTCATTTAAATCCGTAGTTTTTGAGATATTTACGAAGCACCTTCTCCCCCATATTTCATGAAAGTTTTCAACGCGCAGCTAGAAACTAGACGGTTTCTTATAGAAGGTCTTCTGAACATATTGGCACAAAAAATAAGTGTTATTTTTTTCCTTTTTAAAACTTTTATTGCCTGTACCTGTTACTTTATTGCATATAGTTTTTCTGTAATAATCGGGGAAATTTTGGATGTTTTTTAATTGTATTGGTACAAGTTTGGTGATTCTGATGCTGCTTGGTACACAGTTAGTACTGACCCCAAGAATAGCCAAACCGACATCCATTTTGTTAGCGTCGGTTTTGACTCGGCGTCGCGACGCCTTAAACATTTGCGGTGAGGATCTGTCCTTCTGACACTTATATATATCTCTGACAAATATATAAATTTTTTACATTCTCTTTCGTTGGTCGAAATTTCCTTTGATAGGTTTTTATTCAAGCTATAAAAAATTTTTTTCGCCTATAAAAAATATATATGTCAAAACCTTCGAAAATTTATATGAAATGACTTTCAAGGAACGTCTTCTTTTAAAATAAATTTTGCCGACAAGTTTAAGCAAGTACGAAGACGAAAAAAAAGTTGGTCAGTGGCGTGCTTGCAAACTTTCCCAAATCTCATATTTGGTACATTAACGTATATATAGCATGGCAGAGTATATTTTGAAGGGATGTTTAAGGTTTCCTTGCCTAAGACGGCTTTCGAGGCGTCCTTCGATTTTGCAGAAGGAGACTAAGGTTCTTTCAAGGCAAAATTGCGCGACTATGAATACTGTTTCAGTTTAAAGAGACCTTAAGGATACCTTGCTCCCTTAAGGAAGAATTCTGAATATGGCCTTTAACGCAGTGTGGCGGATACATGCAACTTTTGTGGCATTGCGGCATTTTGATTGTAAACGTAAATGTTAATTCTAATTCATTACAACCAGTCTTTCAAGATCATCCTTTCTTGTTCGTTTGGCAGGGGTATTAGCTTGGTTATTGCTCTTTTTATTTCGGTTTTTCCTTTTCGTAGTGTGACAACTCGGACTAACTCATTGTCGGCAGGGTGTGTTTTTATGACCCTCGCTAATGGCCACTTTGCGGGATTGATATTATACTCTTTAATGAGTACTAAGGTCCCAATTTTAAGGTTATCTTTGGGTTCTTTCCATTTGTAACTCATTTGTAGTGTGCTTAAATATTCAGTTGACCAAGCGTTCCAAAAATCATTTTTTTAATAATAATAATAATAATAATAATTAAGGTCTTTTATTGATCGTAAATAGTAAAATTATACATGACCAATTTGGGCGAGGTTCAGTTCACCTGCCTGGTAACAAACAGGTGATCTGTTCTTCCACCTAATCGCTACAACTAAACTTAACCTAACCTAATTTTAATCAAAAATAGATAATTAAAAAAATACAATTAAAAAAAACAATTTAACAGGTACTTTTGTTATAAATAAAACACAATTTTGGTTAAAACAGGCGAAAATTTTAACAGCAATGCGAAAAAGAGTAATTTTATAAGAATGAAAATATTACTATAAACTGATACAACTGAGCATTAGGGGCCGCGGCCGTTTTGTGCCCTAGTTCACTTTCCAAACATCATATTTCTAAAGGATTGTTTTGAGTTTAATTTAATAAAATTATCTGGCAGTTTGTTCCATTCGTTTACAATCTGATAGGAGAACGACCTTTCAAAAATTTGGCTGCTGTGTTTGGGTAAACTTAGTCTTTTTCTGAAGCGAAGGTTTAGATTGTTTACCTCAGTTCTATACCGTAATTTTTTATGTAAGTAAGGCGGTGTTTTTTATTTTAGGATTTTAAAGAAAAATATTAAACTGTGTAAACGCCGCCTGTTGCTTTGCTTCAGGGTATGACTTATACGTTTTTTGGAGTCTTTGAATTCTATTTGCATCAATCTGCCTTATACAAGGACTGTTAACAGTATCACAATAATTTAAGTGAGACAACACGTAGCTCTCACATAACAAGGTTTTAATATTTTTGGACAATTATTTTCTTTGTTGATATATCATCTTAAGATTAAAATATCCTTTTTGAAGACACTTGCTTATGTGACCCGAGAAACGCAACTCCTGGTCCATTACTAGACCCAGGTCTAAAGACTCAAAACATTTCTGAGTTCCTCAGGAATAATAATTGTCTTTGTTTTGTTAGAAAAATTAAATTGCTTGAGCGATGACCACATATCAGTGATAGTCTTGGTTTCTTGAGTACTGAGATAATCTTTTTTTTCTTTTTCCACGGTCGCTGTAACAAAGTTTCTCAATTGTTTGTAATTTTGCCAGTAATTTTAATTTTTTGTCTGCTTGTATTTAGACAAAAGCTTATGACGGTCTTTAATCATTGCTTTAAGAGTGGGAATTAGCCAGGGTGCATAAGGTTTACTGATTCTAAATATGTTAGTATTTAAAAAACTTATTTTACCATCAATGTCTGCAATATGATATATATTGTTCCATGGAATCGATCTAAGATCTGAACTAAATTGTTTTAAATTTAAATTTTTAAAATCTCTAGAGGTCCTAAAATATTGTTTTTTTTTGGGTGTAACTGAGGTTTAGCATGCATTCTTGATCGCTAATTTTGACATTTAAGACCCCCGATGATTTAACAGACGACTCATTTAATATTAATATGTAGTCTAGCAGCTTTTTAGTTGTTTCAGTGATCCTAGTAGGCTCTTTTATTATCTGTACAAGTCCTAAACTGTCAAAAACATCGGTAGCCATCTTAGTATCGCTCTTTTCATGTACAAGCCAGTCAATGTTAAAATCCCCCATGCAGAATACTTCCTCGCTCATAGGTAACAGTGTTGGAAAAAAGGCTTCAAAATGACTAATTTCCTGAGGAGCATCTAATAAGAAAAATTTGATGTCTGCTTTAAGATAAAAAGCTACCCCTCCCCGATCTCGGTCCAGCCTGTCCCGTCTTATCAGATTGTAACCATTAATATGAACCATACTGTGTAGGATATGCGGTTTAAGGGAGCTTTCAGTTATTGCAACACAATCATATTTCTTTTACAAAATGAGATTTTTAAATGTACAGAAATGAGCAGAAAGAGAAGTTATATTTAAATGGGCCATCGAGAAACGCTTCGGTACTCTCATTTCTTTTTGCTGTTTTAAGAAAAAGGAGAGAAATAATAAAAACGCATAAATTTTACTTAATATGAAGATGTAAGCCCAAAAAAAATCTATTTAAATAATTAAAAGAAAAAACAGTGAACGATAGTTTTTGCTGGTATAAAAAAAAGAGAAAAAACAAAAAGTGCAAAAATATTACCTAATATTAAAATGTAGGCTAACAAATAGTGGAAATTGTAAAAAAAAATAAAAAAAAAATAAAAACAGATAACAACAATTAACTCTATGACAAAAAGTATAAAATGACAAATAAAACTTGAAAGTATAAGATTCAAAAGAGATGAGCCAAAAGAAAGTCTAAAAAAGTGACGTAGTAAAATAAGTGCTGTGCGCGTAAGTTACCTTCTTACTCCTTGAAATATTGTTCCCGAACCAGAGGAAGAGTTGTTTCTTCCTGTATGTCTCGTGATTCTATTATTCTCAGTTTTATTGTTTTTTTTCCTCAGCAGTTGCCTCTTTTATCTTCTCAGGTATCTGTTTAGCAGTTTTGGGGGCCTCAACGATCTCGTTTTTTTGAGGGTTGGATTTCTGGGAATTCGGGCTTGCTGGTGCACTGTTATTACGGAACAGCTGTTTTTTTATTAATAAAGAATTCTGCAAATGATTCTTTGTCCGCTTCTTTTAGGTCAGTTATAGAGAAGCAATCGCCGTTTACAATCAATTGATTTTTAATTATTTTTGTCGCAAAGTTCTTTGATTTTGCTATTTTATAGAATTTATACAATATTTTCTGGGTTTGTTGTTGCTTTGGAGTCAAATCGTTGAAGATGCTAATACCCGTTCCTTTTAATTTACTGCTTGTCCTTAAAACTTGTTGCTTTACAGAGTATCTAAGAAATCTCACAACAATGGGTCTTTGATTTACCCCAGTTTTATTGCCGATTCTATATGAATTGTCGATATCTTGAGAGTATACCTCTAGTTCCAAAGTTTTACAGAATAGTTGTAATATTTTGTTCTCAAGTAACTCTTCGGTTTCTTCCTTAAAACCAAATATTACGATCTGGTTCTTTTTTTCCAATTCCTCAAGATGTTTAATTTTTAGTTTTAAATTGAGACTCTCACACTCCAGTTCACTAACTTTATTTTCCAAATCTTGAATCTTTCCGTCAAATTTTCGTAGATCTTCTTTTATGCTTTGGACATCTGTCTTTATAGCGTTGTTTTCCTGCTTCACTTCTTGCAAAAGTTCAAAAATTTGTTCGTTGCTTATACTCTGGTGCTTCAACATATATTTCGGCCGATTTGTACTATAGTAGGCCTGTGCTTCTCGGTACTGAAATTAGCGTCCTTGTCGTACTGATAAATAGCAGATGTTTTGATAATTAAAATATTTGCAAATTTGTAAATAAAAATAACAAAAACTTACAGTTTTTTTTGTTGCAATCAATAGATCAATGCCCCAAGAACTCTTTGCACTAATTTTTATTCAAAACAATTTGCACTTTTTGTGAACTTTTCCCGATTTTCCGGAGACCCAAACAAACACGACCTTTTTATCTTTAATGCGCCTACTATTTTTTAAATTAATTTCCATCTATGTGAAATGCTGCTATTTATCTCTTCTGATGAAGTAGGCGGGCTTGTCGTTTCGTTGTCCGTATATATGTCTGTGCACTGCACTCTTCGGAAGATGAATCTGTGGTCATACCGCTAACAATTTCGATGTGGATTGCTTTCGTTTCTAGACATACAAAAATCGCAATATATCCTTTGTAAGATTTGTGCCCTCTTCCTTTTGTAGCTCTGACGTGTATGGGACCGGCGTAATCTACTCCTGCAGGCGGTGTTATTCTTTCTTTTGGTAGGTCGCCCATTAACTGCTGCGCTGTCTGTTGTTTATATCTTATGCACTGAACACATTTATTTACCATAGTTGCGATTGCTCTTTTTGCATTAATAATCCAGAACTTTTGTCTAATGTAAGCCAACATTAGTTAATTGCCCCCATGTAATGTTTTGGTGTGGGCGTCTCGTAGAATGAGCGTAGTTAAGTAACAGTTTCTTGGTAAAACAAGAGGATATTCTAGATCTAAAAATGGGTTGAGGTTTTGAAGTTTATTTTTCTTGTCTACGCTTTTTCGTTGGAGTAGCTGAGCTTTTTCTTCTTTAAGCTCTATTTCTTGAACGCACCTAATGACTACTAGAAATGTTTGTTCAATTTCTTCTAGCAATACAGTGCTTTTTGGCGAGTTCTTTTTCATTCTTCGGCAGTATGACAGTACTCAAAGCATTTTTGTAAGTAAAGAAAAACGATTCCACTCTTGATTTTGTATTTTCACATACGTCTGGTGACATTTAATTATTTGGCAGCCGGTTGGGCCCTTCCCACCAGAATTTTGATTCGCGGAGTATGCCAATGTGTACGCCTCGGGAGATGGCATCAGAAGGATTGCAGCTGGATTTGCTTTGGAAAAGTTGTTCGATTTCTAGCTGGAGCTACTTTTGATTTTGCTTGCAGTAGCCTGATGTAATTTGAGTTGATATTTTCTATTCTGCTGTAGATCACTCCTCCATAAGCTTTTTCTGAGGCGTCGCAAAATCCGAAAAGCTCAATTTTTTGGGTTTCTTGTTGGGTCCATCTTGGAATTTTAATTTTTGAAATGTTTTTACTTTCTTCTTGAAATTGTAACCATTGCTCGTAAATCTCTTTGTTAACGGGATCGTGCCATGCTAATTGTTGTAACCATAGGTCTTGTATTATTAGTTTAGCTCTTATTATGAAGGGTGCTAACCGAACGAAGATCTTTGCAATTTCTAACAATATTTGCCTTTTTGTGTTGCAGATTTTTGCTGATGTATTGACCTTGAAGTGAAAATTGTTGTCTGACGGGGACCAAAGTATGCCCAGTGATTTTTTCGTTTCTTCTTCACTGATTTCGATAGTGCTTTTTTCTTTTAATTCTTCTGGGATATGTTGTAAAAATTCTTTGGAATTTCTGGCCCATTTTCTGAGTGTAAATCCTCCCGACTTCAGTAACTTTGTCAAATCTTTTTTGAGTTGAATGGCATCTTTTAAGTTAATTGCTTTTGATAAAACGACGACGTTTTATAACATAAAAATCTTCCAATAAAATTTTTGATGCATTTTTAAACGTATTTTCTTCGTCTCTCTCTTGTTGTCTATTTTTATTTGTTGGTACATCTTCTCTATATCTGCTATGAACGCAACTTATATTTTCGCCAATGCAATAATATGTCAGCAAGATCGTTTTGTAACCTTGGCCCTGCATACATTACTTCATTGAGGCTCTGATTATCGCTTGTTCTGCATGAAGCATCAAAGACTACTCTTAAGTTTGTAGTTGTACTTTCTTCTCGTATTACGGCTTGATGTGGTATGTAGTATTTTCCTTGGTTATTTGCCTATGCTGGGATTCTCTCCATATGTCCAAGCTCTAAATATTCTTTCATAAAATTCGCATACTGGCTGTAGAGGTTTGAGTCTGACTTGAATTTTCTTTCTAGTTGTAGAAATCTTGCCAAGGCTCTTGACTTTGAGTCCCCCATTTGTGGTGATTTTTCTTTTAATGGTAACTTTACTGTGTAGCTCCCATTTTCGTTTCTTATAGTTGTTTCTTTGTAAAATTTTTTGCAAATTTGATCTTTTTGGCGCATGTGCTGTAACTCAGGCAACTCTTCTATCTCCCAAAACTTCTTCAACTGTTTATCTTCTTCTATGCGTGATACCATGCTCCTGACTTGCAATTTCTGAGCATCGTTTTTTATTATTTGGCCCGAAATTATCTATCTAAATTCTTTCTTGAGCCCTTCTAAAATGATTTTGCCATGCTCTTCGGCTCCCAATAAAATTTCGATTGGTCCAGTTGTGTTAAAGGTTGGGTCGGTCAAAATGGTGTTTTGCCATTGCTCCATACATATGTTGGGTACTGGTTGACTTGAAAGGGTTTTTGTGATTTTTGGTAGAACTAACAGCTCTGCGCTTAACGTGTAGTTGCTAGAAAAGCGAGGCTTTAATTGTTATCCTTGATCGATTAGAACTCTGAGTGACAGTAATGTTCCGTTATATGCTTGACCATGAACTAGTGCTGTGGCAAGCAATACTTATTTTTGTTAAGTGTTTTGCCTTTCTTTGGATGCGTGATGGGTCCCATGATGCAGGTTTTTTGTATTGTTTGGCCGTGGGCTCAAATTGTACGAGTTACTTGGTCTTGGGTGCATGTTTTGGACACTATTCGGTCTTGAATTAAAGTTTTGGAAGCTGGTCGGTCTTGCGTTGTGGTTCGAGTTGGGTTGACGTTCTTGATGCAGCAGAGTATGATGATGTAGATTGCAGATTTTGCATCGGTTTGTTGCAGTACACCTGTCTCTGTAATGATGATTGATGCAGTTTGTACATAGTTGCTGGTTCCTTATCGTCTTAATTCGGTCTACTGCTGATAGTGCTAAGAATTGGCTGCATTTACATATAATACTTGGCACTTGTTTCTTTCTATCTGTTTGTTAATTTTTTCAGTGCTGAGTGTCTCTAGTGGCTGAAATCTTCTTTTCAGGAATTCAAAAATATCTTTAAGCGTTTGCACGTCGAATGGGTTAGCTAAAGTTTGTTCATATAGCTTGTTTGTTTCTGCGTCCCATTTTCGGCAAATCATTCTTCCACTAATAGGGTCCGATGATGACGTATCAAACCCCAAAGTTTTAATTCCTGTTTTAACTTTTGAGCTGATTCGTAGTTTATTGTTGGTAAATCGAATATCTTGTCTACCAGCTTAGAAACGATCAGCCGGTTGTTTTGATATCGTTGTTCTAGCAAGTTCCACGCTGTGACGTAATTTCCTTCTGTTACTGCTAGGTGCCGAATTAGAGTTTGAGGGTCTCCTCGCAGATGTGACTTGAGATGTTGTAACTTCTGTGCAATTGATATCTTGTTATTTTGGTGAAAAACTTTTCTTTCTTCATAGTTTTCACTGAATATTGAGATATTTATCGCTGGGAGGGGAATATCTGTGGAATACATTCTGCATTCTTTGATTTTCTCTTCTATTTCTTCAATTATCTTTTCGTAATTTTTCTTTATGGCGTGGTAGTTCGAGGGCTACTACCCATTATAATGTCGGTGTGTATTTTTTGGACTGGATCCCATTGTTTTTGCAAATCCTCTTTGAGGAACTCGTATCGGGTAATAGGCTTGTTTCTGTCAATATCTTTTTGGGCTTTTCTTTTTTCTTCTAATTTTTTCTCCGTCGCGCTCAGTGTCGTCTGCTTTTTTTGCCGGTCTTTAAGTATTGTTTGAACTCGTCGAAAATTTTCTTGATTTGATCCAGGTACTTCATGGGGAAATAGATGTGACCCGGTTGTCCTTTTAGTTCGTTGTCCTTTTCTTGAACCAATTCTCATATTTTGTCTGCTTTTTTATTCCGTTGGATTATGTAGGCTTGATTTTTTCTTGTTGATGAATCTTTTTTCGAGTTGGAAAAAAGAGTTTTTAGTTCGTCCGCCAGCTTTTGCTGAATTTTGGCTAATTCATTGTATTCCTCCATTTTGTATGGTTGATTCTTGCACTATTGATGTTTGTTTTGATACGTTTCTTATAGCGTGAAGGTTGCTGATGCGTTTGTTTTGGTCGGGTTTGTGCTGTTGGCACGTTGAGCTTGATGCTGTGGAAGCTGGCTGCTGTAGATGTGTGTATAGTTTTCTTTTCCGTGACTCTGTGCTTTCTACACTTGCTGTTTGGATTTGTTGGCGGCCTTTATGTCCTTGTTGATTTATAGACGCTGAATGCTCCTGTAGCTGTGGCGACTTGCCTTGTTTATTTACGATGGAGGCGGCTGTTTTTGGTGGCGGGCTCTTGGATTTATGAACTCTGAGTGGTCCTGTAGTTGTGGAGACTGTGTCTTGTTGATTTAGGGACATTGAGTGGTCCTGTAGCTTTGGCGACTGTGGCCTTGTTGATTTAGGGACGCTGAGTGGACCTGTAGCTGTGGCGTCTGGGGCCTTGTTGGGGGCGGCTCTTTTGACGGCGGGCTCCTGGATTTATGGACGCTAAGTGGTCCTGTACCTGTGGCTATTGGGCCTTCTTGATTGAGGGACGCTGAGTGGTCCTGTAGTTGCGGCGACTGGGCCTTCTTGATTGAGGGACGCTGAGTGGTCCTGTAGTTGCGGCGACTGGGCCTTCTTGATTGAGGGACGGTGAGTGGTCCTGTAGTTGCGGCGACTGGGCCTTCTTGATTTTAGCGGCGGGCTCTTGGACTATGTTTGATGGCGGATGGCTCCTGGAATCGGCTCTTCTACCGATCTTTTGCCTTTTAGGCTCGAAGGACCATGAAATGGGCAGGGATCTCCTGCTCTTTTTATTCCCTACTATTCTATAGCAGCCTCACTATAGGTCAAAGGCAAGGTGGCTGTGCCGTAGTAGGTTTATTGAGTAAAACAACGTATTTTGTTACAGCATTGCGCTAACCCTGGAAGATCACGCCAGTTTTTATTAACCAAGGCAAGCTTACTATTTTATGAAAAATCTCAAAACACCTAAATTTTGTAATGCAGCACGCAATGTAAAATATTTTTGTTATAAATTGTTAAGAATAAACCTTGACTGAAGGTTCGTTTTTGTTTAAATTATTTACAATATACTATAACGTATAGCTTACTAAAATTAATAAATGTACCTAATAAAATTTAATAAAAAATTTGGAATATCCTAAAAATATTTCCTGTCGACTAGACATCCTTGTTACTCTGAGGATTCCTAACAAGGATGATGTAATGAATTGAAAAGCAAAATGTGCGTCCGATTCCAGGAACCTTTCTTTTTATCTAATATTTTCGTCCACCATACTATTTAGGTGTGCCAGTTTTAGCTAGTAATGTGCTTCAACCAAATTTGTATTAAATATTTTAATACATCTAACTGTTCGAACATATCTCTGACCGTTGTTTGAACTGAAATGTTCGGACCTGTCTCCGAGCAATGCTCAATTATCGATCTGAGCAAATCTCTAAATAGCCGCTTTCAAGTAGTCTTATTAGCCTTCGATACATAGTATGGAGGCTATTGTTATTAGTCGGGCAGTATAAATCTATTTTAAAAAAACAACAAAATTAATCTCGTGTCCGCAAATGCCACGAATGTGTTACTGAAATCTGTTTTATTTAATTATGTGGTTTTAATATATTTTAACACAATAATATAGTAGACGAAAACAAATCCGAAAATAATATTTTTTAGTTCGGCGTCTCATTACAGGTGGCGTCGCGCCGTCCTAAATTACTTAAATGTCCTTACATTAGTTTTTATATGTATCTCAAAAACTAAAGCTCCCAACACAATTTTTTTTGCAGATTTTGTTGACCAATAAAATTACCTTTTTATTCATGTATCACACTTTATACGTGCTTTTCACCACTGTGTATAATATTGGATAAAAATACAATACATGGAAAATTCCGTCTTTTCAGTTTTTCTTAAAATCTAGTAAATTGATTTTTTTTAAAGCCATTTTAGGGGTGATTTTGTTTTGCCATACAAATAATTTTTTCTTTTGAGTTCCTGAAAATTAACCGTTTTTAGCAAAGACCGTATCTCATCAGATAAAGTGATTACAAAATGGCAAAGTTGCCAATATCGTATTTTTACTAATTATCGTAGTTTTTGTCATCATTTCCATTTTTTTTTGTAACATTTTACTCTAGCTTAATTTTTCAAAAATTTTTGTTAAGGTAAGAGGAAATAGTGCAAAAAAATGAACTAAGATCATCTTTGTCATTTAAATGTTCAAATTTGGTTTTTATACATCTTCAAACATAAAAAAAATATAGAAGAGAAAAACGATTTTTGGCTCCAAATTGACATACACTTCCGGCCACATAAAATGCGTACAGCAGAAGTTAGCTGCAGGTTTGTTGAATTTAAGTTTTGCTAATTGCGTTGCTTATTGTAACTGACTTTGACGTTTTCGAGTTACAGGTTAGATCTTTTGACATTGTAAACACAAACATAAGAAGACTGGCCACACTTTACTAAAAAACTAATATACTAATGAATAAAACAATTTTTTTAAATTATTCAACATTTTAGTATAAAAAATTATTCTTAAAGCTCATTATGGACAAACCAAGACCACAATTGTGCGAATAAGAAAAAAGTATCGAGAAGAAGGAACTGTTTGGCGAAAGTAAAGCAATATCTTAATCATGCAGGATCAATGACTTCGTCGTACCCTCTGACTATGAGCTCCATTAAGTGGTTGGAATTTCCGGGAACAATGTTCATTGGTGTCAACTTTTTTGCTATAAGGCCCTATTTTTTATGGGATTGGCGTCAGGAGTTTTTGCTGGCCATGGCAAAACCTCGATGTTGTTTTGCTGGAAACACTGTTTAGAAATGCGTGCGGTATGGATAGGACAGTTATCCTGTTGATATACAAAACCTTCTGGATGAAGAATGGTTGCTTCTGGAAGTATAATATTTATCATCATATTATCATAAACCTCAGCCGTAAACCTTCCATGGATTCTAAAAAGAGCCCCATGTCCTCTCGCCAATATCCAACTCCACACATTCACGGGAAAATCTTTCAGCCCGGTCTTCGTTCCCAGCAATATATTTTTCGAGATAGCGTGTTCGTGGCGGGCGATATACCAAAATTTGTTTGCTGTCATTGTGGGACTGAAAGATTTTTTCATACGTGAAGATCACTTGTTGCCAAAATTCTTCTTCTTGTAATGAATAGTTTAGTGCAAAAATGAATCTGGCTTGCTTCTTTTCCTCCACAAATAAGTTTTTATTGGCAGCAACGCGCAAGTCTAGAACGGCTTATCCGTTCTTATGGATCCAGAGATCTGGGACGATCGCAAATGGGTGGTCTTCAAGAAAGTCGATCAGTTGCTGATCTTGCTGAGGCGTACTGACTTGGGTCAAGCCAGTGCCTCACCTTCGTCGAACAGTTCCTTCTTCTTGATACTTTCTTCTTATTCTTACATTTGTAGCCTTGTTTCGTCCATAATGGGCCGCTACACTTCGAACCGACCAACCAAAAATTAATATAATTTTTATATTAATTTGGAAAGAAGAAGTTCTCGAAAATGTTATTATATTGATTGGATCATATTTAATTTATATTAGGCTGCGAATTATTTTTAAAATTGAACTTTAGTAGGGCTCCCGACTACAATGTCAACTTTGCTTCCTAATCAAAAAAGCACAGGCAACAAAAGGAGACTACCAAGTGGAGCAATAAAAATTGTCAATCAAATATCTACTTCCTTTTATTTTACCATAACTTAGTTTTCTCTACAAACTTTACTTAAAATCGTTAGAATTTAAGTAAAAGCATAAGTTGCTTAAACTTATCATTGTTACGCTATGTAAGACAAATGTTATTGCTTACATCTAATAATAGTACAGTATTATGCTTTTACGTACAGAATATAAAGTGATTACTTTATTCATATCAACTATACTTTAATTTAAGTACATACAAAAAAATATATTATTTTACATAATAATATATTATTAATACAAACATAACATTATTTGTTATATACTTACATATGTGACTTTTGCTACAACTATGTCCACTTATCATTCTTAATCTCAATAAAGTAAAGGTTGAAATCGAGTTCTTTTTTAGTTAGACTACGCTTCGACGTAATTTTTAGGGGTGAATTTGAACAAAAAAAGGGTTCCTCAATAAGCCCTACTTCAGTAACACACCATTTTTGCACTGGACGCTTATTCTTGACTGACCGTGAGGTAAGGTGAGCAAAATTCCCCGTGGAAAAAGGCGGTGAAAAAAGCTCACGTCACCTCACGGTCGTTCAAGAATAAGCGTTCAGCAAATCAATTATTTACAAAGATTTGTAAATTTTATTTTATTTGACTTTTTGTACTTTTATTTCGTTATTTAGTTTCTTACAAATTTTTCCCCACCCATCAATTTTAAGAACCCCAAAACTATCTACATGAAAAATTATTAAAGTAAATTTAAGGCAATGAAATCTTCATAAAGGAATACATGTTTAGTTTGTAAGGTTTGGTTCAAATCTGAAATAAAGCTTTTCAAAGCACATATGCTACCTACACATGTCGAAATCTAAAAATAATAAGTTATTTACATACCATGAGAGGGAAGCGTTACATTTCCTCGGTTCTTCCCGCGGTTTGTTTGATGCTCGACGTTAGGAGGGAAATAAAAAACCAAGGGAAGAGGTGCACATTACCTCAGAGGCATGTACTTATCTGATTATATCTACCACTTAATAATACCTACAGTAACAACAATTTCATCACCGATTTTTAATTCATTTTGCAGTAGGATCTATACGCTGCGGTACGGTGAGGTAAAGTAAGCAAAACTCCTGGAGGCGGGTAACTTTATTTATCTGTCCACACCATGTCAAAACGAAGTTATTAACAGCATAAAATTACAAGTTTTAATTGTTAATGTAAACAAATCAGAGCAGGATTAAGTGATAATTGTGCACTAGCGCTAATTACCGATAATCAGTACGGGTGCATGATTATCAAAAATAGCTAAAGAAAACATATCTGGTTTTGCAACAAAATTTTGAAGTAAAAATTAACATTTTTATTAAAAAAACATTCACGAAATTCTCTATAGAATTATTGCAATAAAAGTGATAAATTTATTCAAAATTTACTGATAATTTTCGTTAATAATATTTGTGTGCCTTATAGAGCTTATTTTTTTCCAGAAAGAAATTTGGTGACTAGTCTTATCGTTACCCTGTATCTGAAGTGTGCCATTTAAGGCCCAATATAATAAATTAAAAAAGAAACTTTGTTATCCTGGACTTTTTAATAATTAGGTGCAATTCTCAAAGAAAAAATAAACATTGATGTAAATTTCCATTTTTTTTCCAAAAAGTAACACAGTTTAGGGTTATTTATGGTAATTTTTCTTTATCAGTAATATTGCAGTAAATGTAGACATCATAATTTTAATAAAAAAAGATTTAGTATTTATACGCCTCTGGTACTGTCAGATTTTATCGGGAGAGGTGTTTGAGGTATCCTTGTCTATGTGGCTTTTAAATGCTGACATTTGGTTGCTCTAAGTAAAGAAACTTAAAATAATACAGGCATTCCTTTTTTTAAGTATTGTATTAATTGTAATAACATTTTAATTCGAAATTAATAAATAAAATTATGAAATTTACATTTGTACCTATAATAATACAATAAATGCAATACCTACTTTAAGTTGTACTTTGGTTTTAGCTTTTAAAATGTTAGTACTAATTTTTAGTTACATTTGTACCTCAATTAAGACAAAAACATACACATTTTACAAAATTTTGTTATGATGTTGTGACGAACTTAGAGAATTCTGCAAAAATACCAACTTTCGCACCCGTCCGGTTGTATGAAATTCAATTTTAATGGATTTTTTTTATATAGTCTAAATACTAGTACTCTAAGCAGCAGTTTTTTAAAGAGGGCATCATAATCAGATGAAAAATGTAAAAGCTCACCATGGAGCCAAAAATCGTTTTTCTTTTCCATATTTTTTTTATGTTTGAAAATGTATACAAACAAAATTTAAACACTTAAATGACAAAGATGATCTATGTTAATTTTTTTACACTATTTTCTCTTACGTTAACAAAAATTTTTGAAAAATTTAAGCTAGAATAAACTGTTACAAAAAAAAAAAAGGAAATGATGACAAGAACTACGATAATTAGTAAAAATGCAACATTGGTAACTTTGCGATTTTGTGATCACTTTATTTGATGAGATATGATTTTTACTAAAAACGATTAATTTTCAACTCAAAAGAAAAAATAATTTGCATGGTAAATCAAAATCACCACTAAAATGGCTTCAAAAAATTCAATTTACTGAATTTCAAGAAAAACTGAAAAGACGGAATTTTAAATATGTTGTATTTTGATCCAATATTATACACAGTGGTGAAGAGCACGAATAAAGTGTAATACAGGGAAAAAATTGTGTCGAGCTCTTTAGTTTTTGAGATATGTATAAAAACTAATCTAGGAACATTTAAGTAATTTAGGGCGCCGCGACGCCATCTGTAATGTGACGCCGAACTAAAAAATATACTTTTTAAATTAGTTTTGGTCTATTCTACAACTATGCCAATTTGTACCACAACTTCACTCTCTACTGCCCGACTATATCTGATTTTTATCAAATTTGGTACAAAAATTCTTTGTCACGAGACGCAGAGCTGATTACTTTTTGATGGTGGTGGGGGTTTGGCAAGAGGGTAGGGGGCGGAATTTAAATTATTTTTTTTTATTTATGCGTGCCTACTGGCGCCATTTTTTTTATGCCTACTTTTATACTAGATATTTTGATAAAAAAATCTGTAGTAATTTAACAGCAACATATTTGGTAGGGAGCTAGGTTAAATTAATATTGTTATCAAAATTTAACATTTTGAAAACTTTTGATATATGATTCCCTTGTAACGAAGTTACTAATTATTTATTTGTTTCCGCTTTTCTTTTCTTTAGGTACTTCATGTCTCATAATTTCTGTAATTTCTATGACGTTTTATTATTTGCTATTCTTAGACTCTAGACATCGCTTTGACTCGCCACGTTTCCCTTTCCTGCTGTGCTGGACGATCAGTGAGCGACACCCCACCTCTTTGCGCGCACAGCCTGTTCAACGGGAGTTTGATAGGTAGGGATACGCGAGGCTATTTAAAGCGATGTCGAACGTGTTTCATGGCATTCATTCTACCGACCGCCCGCCGTAAACAACTCCACCTGAAGGTAAGAGCCCAACCGGACCGAACTATTTTCCGTAGGATGAATTTTACTGGGTAAAACTACCGAGTGAGATGGGTTGATCTCGGGTTCAATGTTTACGAGCAATGCATCTCTCGTTCTCAGAATCAGCGTCTTGAATATTGCTGTCTTTATTTTTGTTATCACGAATAGAAATACCCTTGGGTGTGGACTATTGTGGCGGCACAGTGCGGAAGCGAGAGTAAGTTGGTGCTATTACTGGGTTTCGATTCCTAATGGCGACATCTCCCTTTTGTTGGTGATTATGTGTTATTACTGGGAAATATAGGTAAATATTATATCTGACCGGCCCTGCTATGTTGTGGAGTCGTATTAAGGACCTTTCTACCGTTAACATTAAATATTAAATACCGGGGTTTACCGTAAACGTTAGGAGACATGCGATTATTTCTAATATTTTCCGTCCTTTTCTGTTTTATACCGTTGAATGCTAAATAAAGAGAACTGTTGAAAGGAGTTATAATAAATCTGGCATGTTGGAAAATTGGTTGTTTTACTCGTGTTACTTAGGTTAAGAATCAAGACAGCTAGACCCCTGGTTTTCCAGGTACAAGCAAAAAACAAAGTGCAAAAATGTGGCGGTTTTTTGGCTACCAAAAGTTAAGCTCACCACCTGGGATGGTGCAACATCTGGGATGGTGCATCACCTGGGATGGCGCATCAGCTGGGATGGTCCATCACCTGAGATGATGCATCACCTGGGATGGTGCATCACCTGGGATGGTGCACCACCTGCGATGGTGCAAACTCAGATTACACACATTTAGAACCAAATAGAGATATTAAAATGATTTCCAGCTCGCTGGAAATTAATTCCTCTTTTTTCGACCTAATTTGACTGGCCTATCAGCCTACTCACTGATTTGGTATTTTCCATCTACTCTGTACACCTTTAGAAAATTTCTGTTTTTGGAACATTCTTTAGTTTAAATAGTTAAAAATGCCAATATATTACTCGTGTAATAATAGAACAATCTGCATTAACAACCCCAAATGGCTACAAAATTTTTGAAGTAACGATTTTTTTAAGTTTGTGAATTTAGAAATAAAATTTTTAGATATGCATAATACTGAAGCCCAAAAAGAAGCGTATAAGTGCGAATTATGTAACTTTACAACAAAATGGCGATCATCGTTTTATAACCACAAGCTAATAGCGCACCGGGATCCGTCGAAAGAAGAAATCTTCCAGTGCAGTTTGTGTGATTATGCTACCAAAAAAAAAGGTATATTTTTTCTATTCTAGGTCGCACCCAATTAACGGATTTCTTTTTATGGTGAATTTAGTGCGAAAGTACATTGACACTGGTTTGGATGAAGGTGTCACAAGTTAGCGTTTAGCAAGTTTCTCTAATAGTATATTATATAAGTTAAAAATTATCATACTCGAAAATGCTTAAGTTTGTTAGAAGAATCATGTTGACTTTTGGGTGTTGACTGCCTCGCCTTGATTTTTAATCTTTGGCCACCAAAAAAAACAAATGACTGTGACCCACCCATAAAGGTGAGATTACATGGGTAAAAAAATTAGGCTTGTGGCCAAGTAACATTATACTAACAAACGAACTTACCTGAGATGTAATTAAGGTGAGATTATACGGACTGAAAAAAATCGGTTGGCAGGTATCAAATTTGGCGCCAATTTAAAATTTAACGCACTTTTTTTCCGTCAGAAAGCGGCGTTTTGGCATTGTGAGGTTATGTTGTTTTTTATTTCGATTTTTTAAATTTTGTGTGACATTATAGTGCAAAGATCAGAGTTGTGCGAACATATTTTTTAGAGTCCGGAAATTTGTCGTCAACCAACCAATCTCAAACTCAACTGTTGTTTGAAGGTTGTGACATTTAATTTAAAAAGTTATTATAATCGCTTTAAGTTAGGTTCTTGACAATCCGTTAGAATTTTTGAACACTAAACACAGCGCGATTAAATTTTATTAAGAAGAAAATTTAGAAAAACCAAAATAAGGTGGAGAAAAATAAAGAAACATTTTGGATACCCTAAAACTATGTTTTATTGTAAAAATATGGTCAAATATCAGAGATCGAATTACAGTCTACTATCAATCATCTTTTTAATAAAGTAGTGTTGAAAACATACCTTGAGTTTTAGGTAGTTAAGTTTATACTTATATATTAAAATGCAATCTTTGTTATTTTCTTGTTTTGTATGTTTTTTAAGAAATGGTTACCATTACCATTATTTAATTATTTAATTTAGGACATTTTAAAATGAGTAAGTAAGTAGCAGTAAATTCATAAAATAATTAAAACTGAATTTTAATTTTTGCTCAAACATAAATTCATGAATTTCGATTTATTTGGTTGATCAAAACAAATTAATTCACTATCTATATCTGAAGTCTTTTAACGTAGGTAAGAGTTAGTTAGATAGCTAGTATGCATGCATTTTTTTAAAGTTAGTTAGTAAATGATATCTAAAATCTGGCCTATTTAAATTCCGATATGTTGTTATTGAAGACGTAAAATTGTCCAGCTGATCTGTATAGGTGGGTAGGTCATAATTGCTGTATCCAAGAGATTACCAAAAAAATCAATCTCCAAACTCTATAAAAATATACCATATCATAGGGTAACGTGTGGAAAGTAACCCATGAACAAAACCATCCAAGGTGGCAAAATCAAAGTTGTGTAGGTCCGGGAAGGTCCTGTAAGATTAAATGGAATTAGAATAAATAACTCAAATTTATGTAATGTTTTCTAATTTGTCCTAAGGAGTAATTATAAACGTCCCCGGAACGTCTTTTATGAGCCCGGGACGTCCCCGACCTACAGTGACTTAAAAAGTACGTCCTGGGGAGGAAGTGTGCTGTTACGGTTAGTAATGTTTTTTCTACGGAAAATGCTCATCGTCATGAAGATTTTATTTAAAAATTTCCTGTCAGGTGGTTGTTGGAAAAATATTCATGACAGAGAGAAATGGTCAGGCAAGGAGTTCGTACGTATCGCCTCGCTTGCGTCTGAGTAAAATTAATCGGTCATGAGCGTGGTGAAATGGGATTTAGGTGATAACTATCGTGTATCGAACGTCCTATGTAACAAATCAGAAAAGTCACTACAATTAAAGTACATATAGACAAAATATGGATTGAAGAGAGTGTAGTAAAGAATGTATAAAAAATAGGTTATTAGCTTGGTTAATAGGTCTTGGGTTTTGGGAGCATTACTTTTATTATTATTCTTATTATATTTAATAAGTGCATAGGTATCTTAATCGATTGATAATTATATGAACTATTACTGTTTGTGAAACAATGATTATTGCTTATCTATGAAAAACCAGATCAATTCTAGACTAAAACGCGACAAGATGTGTTTTGCATTTATGGCACTTGCACTAAATTTTAAAGTAAAATATATTTGAAGAAAATTACACAGATAATAATCAACGATTATTATATGGCGAACCTTCCAGCCGAACAAATTTGAATCAAAATATTATGGGGAAATAGAAAGAAGAAAAAATCCCTTGGTTTTGGCTATGGAGAATAGTATTATATGGAAATAATTGACTGAATACATATGGTAGTTACAATACATTTTTAAAACTAAAAATGGATGTCTACGAAGTTGCCGAATAAGTACAGATAGTCAAATGGTACTATCAAGGCAGACCATTGAGACTTATTCAAGAACTTTTTTTGCAGGATTTTGTAAATCGCCCAGAACCTATTTTATCAACGATTCATAGGTTTGTGCAGAATTTTGAAAAGTTTGGTTGTGTGGCGCCAAGAAACCATAAAAAACCCACTGTTTTGAATGACGAGCAGGAAGTACGAGGTGTGATGATTTGCGCTGCAGTGGAGGAAAATCGAAAGTTAGCCACCAAACTGCCGAAGCAGTTGATACGTCTTCAGCCACTGTCTTACGTGTTTTCAAAAAGAATGGTTATCATTCTTACAAAGCGTCAAAAACGCCACTATCGTCGTATGGAATTTTGCGAAACAATGATCGAAAGGGCTAATTGTGCTGAAAACTTTCTGAGATCTATTCTTTTCACAGATGAAAGCACTTTTCCATTATTGAATCGTCAGAACCCAACACACGGAAAATTTGCATTTGTATTTTTTTTTAATGTTTGGGGAGGTATTGTAAAGGAACACGTAATTGGGCCATTTTTTATTTACGACAATTTGAATGGTCCTAGATACTTGGATCTACTGCAGCAGCATATTATGGTTTCAACAAGACGGTTGTCCCACTTAGGGAATATCTTATAAGTACACGGGGAACTATTTAATGGCTAGCTCGATCACCCGATCTTGCTCCTAATCGTTTCTATCTGTGGAGTTATATCAAAAATAAAGTTTACGGGCATAAAAGGGCTAATAATTTAGAAGAACTTCGGATTAAAATTGAAGAAGCTTTTCAAACTATCACCCCTAACATGCTTGGAAACGTTAGAAGGGGTTTTTATAATAGGCTCGGATATTGTCTAGCCCAGCTAGGAGGACTTTTCGAACCTTTGCTCTAAATTTTTTTTGACTGGGAGAATCTTTTTGGTTTTTAGAATTATTTTATTTTGAGAACTTGCTTTTATTTGTTTCTCCTTATTATTTTCATTGTAACACGTTGTTAGTTGAAAATAAAACGCTTTAATTTATCAGTGATAAAAAACAAGAAAATATAAAAATTTGCGTATTTATTGACCAAATTCCGGTTTCATTGACTACACTTCACATAGCACCGTGGTTAGAGGCGTACTGAACATAAGCTGCGAACAACGGCGAAAGGCGATCGCAAGCCTGAGTGTTGGTTGCTCCACTGATAGGTGTGCGGTATCCCTGCATGTACGTACACTGGCAAATTGGACTTCTTCCGGCCTATGTTCGCATTAGCATGAAGTTATGGAAAATTATTAGCATTTATGGAATAATATGGATATGGAATGGAATGGTATGACCAAATTAAATATTTGTGGGAAGAATTAAGATTTACTTACAGAAATTTGATAAAAGATAGACATAAAAGAAGAACAAATCGTCAGGTACTTAGTCATAAGTAAAATAAAATTAATATTCTTAAGTTATATTTTATTAAGTTTAGGGAAAATTTTAGTAGGAGTAGCGTAAAAGATTCTAAAATTATAGACAGAGCTGGGGAGTATATTTTTTAGATTAATAAGTTGTTTCAACTAATTGAAGAAATTTTAAACCAAAGGTTAGAATTTATTAATAATTTAGAACGAAACTCTTCTATACAAGTTATTCTTGTTGCTGACAAAATGAGCGAAAAATTAGACCTTAAGACAGCTACAAGTCTGATTCCTCCTATGAACGGATCAGAATCAGTTACAAAGCAAATTATTGATAGTATCTTTTGATATGATTTTTTGCTAGGTACAGAAGGTAAAGCCCTTTTGACCTCTTACGTTTTAAAAACAAGGCTAAACGAAAGCGCGAAAATTAGATTAAAAATGCATACAACTCTAACACAGATTTAGTAAATGATATAAAACAAAATTTTCTTGCCAAACAGTCCATCGCAGCTTTATCTCCAAAAATAAACAGTGAAAAACAACATTCGCGATCTATAGAGCACTATGGGAAAGCAATTGAAGAGTTACTTGTCAACTTAACTTTAACCCAGGCCAATTCAATTCAATTCAACATTATTGTTTCTGTAGATATTGTCTAATAACAATTGAGTTTGGTTTTTACGAAGTATCTATGCTAACAGATATAATATAATAATTACAGTACAATATTTTTTCCCTAGTTGGTTTGCTCTCTGAGTAATGCCAGGTACGTAACGAGAGTGTAAAAACATTAAGTATTTGTTTATTACAAATAGCCTTAAAACACTAATAGAATATTTTTAAACGTTTAGGAAATAGAACAAAGTAGAAAAAGAAAGACCTTTCGATAGTGTACCTGAAAGTACTCAACCTAAAAAAAACCCAAACCAATACACAATATAACATCACCCAAACTATTTTACAAAAAAAAACAATTTTCTCCCAAATAGACCTATTCAAAGAGGATAAATGATCTCAAGCGTAAAACGTTTAGAACAAAATTACACAGTATATTAGCAGCGTTCTGTGAGTTAACATCTGCTAAGGCGAAAATAAAGTTATCGTAAGAAGACAGAATAGCAACATCATTCTGGCTAACCTGCTTTAAAGGGGGATATCGAAAAAAAAATATGTTCAAACGTCTGAGTTTCTCGCAAATTTCGTATTTATAAAAAAAAATTGTAAAACAGTGGGAAGGACGAGTTATTTAGAAATTCTTGGCCTTTTCTTCTCCAATACAGTATACATTTTTGGTAAAGATATGCTTTATTTTTAATTAATTGGACTCTGCCCAAGTTAGAGAACAAAGTTGAATAGCCAATATCATCAAAAATATGTTTGATCTGCAAAACCCAATTATAGCAGAAGGTTATGTAATGACAACAATCTTTTAAAACATATGTACGGATATCTTGTTCTATCCATGGAAAACATTTTAATTAGCCAGTTTATAGAGTTTGTTTAAAAACCAGAAATGACTTAAAAACAAGAAATTACATGTGTGGAATGCCAAATTCAGAACGAAGTACACTATCAGTAGTAATTTTTGGGAGTTGGAATAACTTCTTGAAGAAACTTGATTGAGTTTGTTATATTATGTCAAAATATCTAAGACTCCATATTTGGGAATTAACCAAAGAGACACTTAATATTACAGATTCATAAATTTTCATTCTAGAAGCTCAATCTGTAACTCTGGCATTGGCCATAAGAGCTCTAACTGCTCCCGAAGCTTGTTTGGTCTTACAAACCTGCCTGTCAGTCATTTCCCTAAAAAGTGACGTTAAAGAAAAAATGGTGCCTTAGTATTTATAATTCTTTACAATTCCTACTTCTTGATTATTAAACACAAAATTTGATGTTGCTGGAGTGCCCCTTGAGAGAACCATAATCTTAATTTTGGTCGTATTTACCGCCAAACAATTTTCTCTAGTATATTCCTCCAGTAAAGAAAGTTTTCTTGCCAGTTCATTCTCTGAATTAGCCAGCAAGACGCAATTATCCACGAACAGAAGGAGGGGTATATCAGTTATGCCATCAATATTTATGCCAGTGGCCCCTTTCTGCCGTAAAAAGTTTTCCAAATCTGCCAAAAATAGCGAAAATGAAATGGGGCTCAGAGATTCACCCTGCAGGACACCCTCGGCCAAATTGTACTCTTTGGTGTAAGAATTATTAGTTTTTATCTTAAACTTTGCCAAGTCATACAATTTTGATGACAGATGCTATCGAAGGCCCGACTAAAATCTACGAAAAGAGTAAACACTTTCCTTTTTTTAATCTTAATTGTAGGTGTATTACAGACTGCAAAACAAAAATGTCAGTACAACCGCGTTTTTTCCTAAATCCATTCTGGCATTAAGGGATCAATGAGTTTTCCTCGCAAAATTCATTAAATCTATTGAGAAGCACAAAGGTAAATAACTTTGTTATGCAATTGACAAGGCAATGCCGCGATAGTTGTTGGGGTCATCAGTCGGACCACTTTTATGAATCATGGTCATATTTACAGTACCCCAGTCAGCCCGCAATGTCTTCCAAAATTTTATTAAAAAAGGAACAAAGATAAAGAATCCAGTTATTCGGTAGGTTTTTGAGAAATTCATAACAAATTCCGTCACTGCCTGGGCTTTTATCATATTTACATCTATGGAGTGCAGATCAAATCTCAGAATAAGTCACCTCACAGTCTAGTTTTGGATGTCTGGTGTCATAGAACAAATTATTGTTTGGAATTTTTGTAATTGTCAAAGTGTTCCTCCCAGGTTTCAACGGTAAGACCAAGTTTAGTTTTTTTGCTACGAAATTTGCCTAAAGTTTGCCAAAATTCCGCAGACGAACGACTGCAAGCCAGCTGGTTAGCAATTAAAAGCTCGTAATCGCGCCTTATTTTCTTTGTTATGTTTCTGTAAAATTTTTTTGTTAGAACAAATTTATTTCGGTAGTCGTTCGTAAAATGATTATGTTTGCAAACTTTCAGAGAATCCAACAAGTCCCTACACTGCTTATCAAACCATGGCTTGTTGTTACTATTATAAGGAGGATCAAATGCACTTACCATATTGGAGCCAGAAGCAGACTCCCAAACTGCGCTTTTCAAATTTTGATAGAGCCACTCTATATCAGATTGAAATCTGATTTTTTGTGAAAACTGCACTATGCCGACATAACTGTCACGATTCTGGCTATTCCAGTTTAGTTTTGGGCTAGAAGGCATAAACGCTAGGTTTTGAGCAGGGTGTTTAATACACGAATTGGGACAGTTAATTTAAGTCTGTATTGGAAAATGGCCAGACGAAGATGGAAGGTATATTACCGAAAAATCACGTATGTACTGTAGCTCTACGTTGCTAAACCAAGCCATATCAGTGACGCTTTTTCCCCTATCATTATAAAACGTAAAATCCGCGGGCCTATCTGATTTTGTCCTACCATTAATAATAGTAAACGAATTTTCAAGCATAAAATTAAGGAGAATACGGCCTCTCGAGTTAATAACAGAGTATAATCCGCGTATAGATCTGTATCCTGAAACACTTCTTTAGGAGAAAAAGCTTGATTAGCAATACGGTAATTAAAATCGTCCACAAAAATAAAGGGTGTTTCAGGGAACAGTTCCACAATATGAGAATAAGAAATGTAAAAAGTGTCAAACCAACTCTCCAGACACATTGTGGGTCGCATTACACGCTACAACGAATAGCCTTTTTGTCATACTTATCTAGCATAATGGTATTCCATCTATTTTCTTTAAAAAATGTGTATGTACTTTGACTAGATCTCTGCACCAAATTTTCAATGCTTCTTTATCATCTTGCATTTTTCCTGATTTCTGGAAAATAAGTTATTTAACTCCAATTCATAAGAGTGGTAACAGAAGCAATGTTCTTAACTATAGAGGTATAAGTATACAATCTGTAATTCCCAAACCTTTTGATAAGTTATTCTGTGAACATTTTTCCTGGCATTGTAAAAAAGTGATGTGTGACAACCAGCATGGGTTTTCTCAAGGTAGATCCACTGTAATCAACCTGCTCATTTATCAACAGGATTTGTTGCGGGCCTTTGAGAAGTCTAAGCAGGTGGACAGTGTCTACACAGACTTTTCAAAGGCATTCGACAGAGTGAGTCATGACCATCTAATTAGTAAATTTCAAGCCATGGGACTGGGTTTTACTCTTGTTAGATTTTCTCATAGTCTTTTAACAGGGCATACACAACATGTCCGAATTAACAATTATATTTCTAGTGAAATTGTGGTGCACTCTGGTGTTCCTCAAGGTTCACACAGGTCCTGTTTTCTTTAACTTGTTTATAAGAGATCTTAGTGATGTGATTTTATATTCGAAGCATTTTGCTTTTGCAGATGATTTTAAATTTTATAAAACAATTGAATCATTTTTTGATACCCATTCTTCAGAATGATAGTGTTAGTTTATGGTCTAGTAAGAATGGTCTTGAGTTAGATGTTAAAAAATGTTTTAGAATTACTTTTTGTCGCTTAACTAACACTTTTCAAAATAGATATGTTATTAATACACAACTCTGATGCATGTCTCTAAAATTAGGGATCTTGAAGTAATTTTTGACTGTAAAATTACCTTTGTAGATCATTTGAATGATATTGTTAATAAATAATAATTAATAATTACCCGTAATAGTACAGAGCTCTCACCTTATTGTTTTAAAACCCTTTATTGTTCTCTAGTTAGATCTATACCTTAGTATGCATCAGTAGTGTGGTCTCCACATTACAAATGCCACATTGATAAATTGGAAACAGTTCAAAGGATTGATCCCTAGCGTATAAAGCCAATATAAATATTTATAACAACTATCACATAAATTATGATCTGGTATGTGAGCCTTGTCTTGGAGGTTAGGAGGACATACACTAATATTTTGACTTTTTTTAAAATTTTGAATGGTTTATATCACTGTCCACCTTCAGTCCATTAGTTTTAACATTAATCAAAGTTTCGTATTCCCTTTCATCACTTATCATTAACTCGTACTTTAAGATTAATTAACTATAGTCTTGATCCCTTTGCTAGTAGTATTTGACCATTTAAGACAAAATTAAAGGAAGTTATTTAATCGTAAATCCTAGTCACTAAACGATACTGTATTTTAATAATTTTTTTAAAATTATTTTTGTTATTGCTTTGTATTTTTTATATTGATTTTTGTCGACTATTTTATCTAAGTTAATGTTTTGCCATGTTGCTATTTCTAATTTTATTATTATATATTTTTTTTGTGAAATGGCTCAGCCGTAGAAATAAATAAATAAAATAAAATAAATAATATCCACCAGGGAGACACGTCCAATACTTCAAAAGAAATTCTGCTATTATAAAATATTGCCAATCCGCCGCTTGCTCTGCCTGTAGAAAACTCCCTCACAGCATTGGAAAAACTCCCTCACAGCAATAACCTTGCGGCATTTGCTCCGCATTTGATTCGTTGCAAAGCCAGATATACACAAAATATCAAATTTAGTGTCTAATTTAATGTTTAAAAAATTCCTGTATCCCTCCACATTCCAAGAAATTATCGAAAATGGTTGCTATGCTATTGGGACGGCATTGTTTGTATCATATTTGGAAACTTTTCTGGTAATATCATTCTGTGGTGAAAATGCCTTTTCACGGACTCTCTTACTGCTAGGAACTTGATGTGCCCCATCTTGAAAAAAAATTTTTGACATATTTAATAGTAAGGTTAGTCTCACCATTTTTGCAATGTAAGGTCATTACTTATTTTTACTCTGTGATAGAGCGTTTTAGATATTTTTTTTATTCCTTAATATTTCGATAGCTGAATCGTGAGCCGAAAGAGTTAATTTTATAGCTTTGGGACCTCTTGTTACATTACCAAATCGATAAAAATTCTGTATTGTGACCTCCCTAACGGATTGCAAGTCTGTTTCTGGGTCATTTTGGTCAGGGAGTCCCAAGATTATTATATTGTTCTGCCGTTTAATGCGCTCGTGAACCTCCTTAACTATATTCCTCACTTTGCACGACTGTTCAGCCTCTAGAGATTAATTTTCTTGCTGAAGAGTTTGTATAGAATTCGAGTTCTTCTCAATAAGATTGTGTAACTCTTGTATTTGAGTAGAAATGGCTGTAAATGGTTGCATTATCTGGCCAAAGTGTGTCTCGTTGAGAGGATTACTGGTCTGTCCTGCATTTAGATTTAGACGGTATCGTCTCCCGTACTATTAGCGGTGCGATCTATTTTAGGAGGATCGGTTGACCACCGGCACAGATTGTGCGCTGGCTGTTTGCATACTGAACAATACTTAAACGAGCCGTGCTGACTCTCGTTGATCGAGTCATCACAAACTACACACGACAAGGTCATGATGCGAAGCGACAACTAGATTTTGCAAGAGTATTTTGGTTTTTTAATTTTTCCTTTCTCACAATTAACACTTCTTTCTCTAAATCGAGAACCACCACTTTTAACGTTATAATACACTCTTATATTATAAATCGAGAAACAGACTTTTAATGGTACTCGGCTTATATTTTTAAAATTAGTTTTGCTCAAAACTACTGCACTGTTTTATTATGTTTGTTTATTGTACAAGTTACGGGCGCCGTAGCCGTGACCGAACTCCCACCTAGGGCAATGAAAACGACATAAATTACGAAGTTTTAAGGCCCATAAACGAAAAAATCGCAGTAAGCTCTTTTACAAACGGTCTTAATAAACAAGAGCTAAGAGCCATTATTAAGGCGCGAAATTATGAAAAATTGAGCGAAGCTATTCGAGGAGCTAAAGACGAGGAGTTGACATTGGGATCCTCAAGTCAAATTTTCCGAATGAATAATTCAAGGGGCTCAAACTATCGATTCTCTAAGTTTTAGAGGTTCAAAGTATGGCGTTGCAAGTAATTAAACAAATAATTTTTCAAGGAATTCCAACAACTTTAATAATCAAATTAATAGAAACCATTACCAACCTCGTACTTTTAATAATTCCTTGCCGAGAAACCAAAATCAAAATTTTAGTTATAGCCGTGGTAGAGCTCGTTCTGGCTATCAAAACCAAAGAGGAACACTTTAGAGAAAAATTACTGTACTAACCAATCTAGGAAGCGAAGAGATTCTAGCGCAACTTCTAATCATAGGTCAGATACACAGAACTTATTTTTTAGAGAATAGGGTTCCATTTTTATTTCAGTCAAATGGATTAAATTTCATAACAGTAGAATATAGGTATAAGTATAATAACCTTTTATTGGATACAGGCGCTTCGGTCAGCGTAATTTTTAAACAATGTGTAAGTGAACTTGAAAATATTAGTTACTCACAAAAAATAAAAATAAACGGAATTTCTGGCTGCACATTTTCAATTTCAACAAATTTATGTTTAAATATTACCAATAAAAACATTTTGCACTCATTTTTGATCATAGATAGCTTTGAAAATAGCATACAAGGTGTTTTGGGATGCAATTTTTTTCAAAAATGTTATGCAGCTATTAATTTTGAAAAATGTTTGTTTTCATTTTACGATAATGAGGAACAAATCGAAGTCACTATACAGTCAAAAAACGAACTTTTCACATTTATTCCAAAACGCAGTGAAATAATAAGGTTTATTAAAGTACAAAGAAACAGCGACTGTTGTTTGCTGAAAAGGTGGCTGAAGGAATTTTTGTAGCAGGTACAATAGTTAAACCGAACTCCGAGAATTTAATACCAATAAAAATTTTAAATGTTCGAGACCAAAATGTACATTAAAAAAATTTTAGACCAAAAATCGACTTTTTGTATAAATACGAAATTTGCGAATTTGACTCTATTGCAAACAATAACTCTTTTGGTAGAACAGAAAATTTATTATATATTTTAAAATTAAATCACTTGGATCAAAAAGACAAATTTTCTTTGCAGAAAATTTGTGCTAAATATAATGATGTTTTTCTTTTGGAAGGGGGCCCGTTGACAACGAAAAATATTTATAAACAGAAAATATATTTAAAACCCAATGCCATACAGTGTTTAAAAAAAAAACAATACAGATTTTCACATTCTCAAAAGGACAAAATTAATAAATTAGTAGATAACATTTTGCAAGAGGGAGTTATTGAGGGGGCAAGATCTGAATGGTCCGCACCAATTTTAATCTTTCAAAAAAAAGTTTATAGTAACGGAAACAAAAAATTTAGATTGGTTATTGACTTCAGACTTACAAATCTTCACATTTCAGATGACAAATTTCCTTTGCCAAGTACTTGATTCATTATCTGGGGCTAAATATTTTTCACATTTAGATCTCTCACAAGGGTATTATCAAGTAGAGCTTGATAAAGCAAGCAGACCTTACACAGCTTTTACAGTAGGGAGTAGGGGACAGTTTCAAATGTCCTGACTTCCTATGGGGTTAAAAATTAGTCCAATTGCTTTCTCTAGAGCAATGACCATTGCAATGTCAGGTTTATGCTATGAGAGTTTTTTTATTTATTTGGATGATCTAATTGCCTTTGGAAATAATTTTGAAACTTAACCTTAACAAATGTGAATTTTTAAAGAAATAACTTATATTTGGGGATGGTCGTTTCAAAGAATGGCGTATCTCCTGACTCTGAAAATACTAAAACAATTAAAAAGTACCCAGTATCAAAGGACACAAATGAGGTAAAAAGATGGGTAGCATGTGCAAATTTTTATTGCCATAACTAGACAAGAAAGTAAAAAACAGCAAAATAAAAACTCTTAACTATGACACTAACTTACAAAATACTTCTAACTCCGAGCTTGCTCACCCTGGTGTAGTCGAAATTTTGAAAAAACTCAACAATTCATACGAGCTGAGTTCAATTACAAATGAAGAATATAATGTTTTACGAAAAAATAAAAAATATGACGTCTTATTGAATGAATGTATGTTTATTGAAAGTTTAAAAATAATTTATATTAAGAGGGATACTCGATCGACGCGTGTACTCCCTACCTCGTTGAGAGACCTGAAAGATTTATGAATGCAATATAATATTACTGAATTAATCATAGTAAAAAATGAGATAAATAAAATATTAATTGATGAATTAAAATAATTGGGTAATTTAAAATTAAATATATCGGTTATTAGAGACATTCCAAAAATTGATGACATAGAACAAGGAAAATTATTCTTAATGACTTTCATATCCTTACGATAGTAGGTCATGCAGGGATTAATAGAATGTACAATAACAGTTTTGTTAATAATTTTATCTTGAGATTTGGAATTCCGTCCGGACATTAAACAAATTAATTCTACAGCATATTACCACTTAAGTTTCGGTTCTTTAAAAAATACGCATAAACATCTCAATGCATACTTATGCATGCAAACTGAAAAAAACATCAGATACTTGGAGTGATTGGTTAAAATTTTGGTGTTTTTCATACAACAATAGCGTTCACACTACTAAAATACCGATTACACTATGCTTGGACTGATGTCAGGAATAATTTGCTTTTGTCAAAAGAGAAAATAAAAAATTACTTTGATAAGAAATCTAAGCTTTTAAATTATAAAATAGGAGACCGAATTTTAGTAAAAAATGAGGAAGGCAATAAAAGAGACGAAATTTTTAACGGACCTTTTGTACTAGTTGAGGATAGATCACCTAATGTATTGATAACGATAGAAAACAAAATCGTAGAAGTACACAAAAATAATACAAAATTATATATTACTTAGTGGGATAGATTAAACATTTTTTTTTCTATTTTTTTTGTTTAAGAAGATGTAGTAAAGGATGTATAAAAAATACGTTATTATCTTAGGTTAATAGGTCATAGGTTTTGGGAGCATTACTATTATTACCAATAAAAATTTTAAATGTTCGAGACCAAAATGTACATTAAAAAAATTTTAGACCAAAAATCGACTTTTTGTATAAATACGAAATTTGCGAATTTGACTCTATTGCAAACAATAACTCTTTTGGTAGAACAGAAAATTTATTATATATTTTAAAATTAAATCACTTGGATCAAAAAGACAAATTTTCTTTGCAGAAAATTTGTGCTAAATATAATGATGTTTTTCTTTTGGAAGGGGGCCCGTTGACAACGAAAAATATTTATAAACAGAAAATATATTTAAAACCCAATGCCATACAGTGTTTAAAAAAAAAACAATACAGATTTTCACATTCTCAAAAGGACAAAATTAATAAATTAGTAGATAACATTTTGCAAGAGGGAGTTATTGAGGGGGCAAGATCTGAATGGTCCGCACCAATTTTAATCTTTCAAAAAAAAGTTTATAGTAACGGAAACAAAAAATTTAGATTGGTTATTGACTTCAGACTTACAAATCTTCACATTTCAGATGACAAATTTCCTTTGCCAAGTACTTGATTCATTATCTGGGGCTAAATATTTTTCACATTTAGATCTCTCACAAGGGTATTATCAAGTAGAGCTTGATAAAGCAAGCAGACCTTACACAGCTTTTACAGTAGGGAGTAGGGGACAGTTTCAAATGTCCTGACTTCCTATGGGGTTAAAAATTAGTCCAATTGCTTTCTCTAGAGCAATGACCATTGCAATGTCAGGTTTATGCTATGAGAGTTGTTTTATTTATTTGGATGATCTAATTGCCTTTGGAAATAATTTTGAAACTTAACCTTAACAAATGTGAATTTTTAAAGAAATAACTTATATTTGGGGATGGTCGTTTCAAAGAATGGCGTATCTCCTGACTCTGAAAATACTAAAACAATTAAAAAGTACCCAGTATCAAAGGACACAAATGAGGTAAAAAGATGGGTAGCATGTGCAAATTTTTATTGCCATAACTAGACAAGAAAGTAAAAAACAGCAAAATAAAAACTCTTAACTATGACACTAACTTACAAAATACTTCTAACTCCGAGCTTGCTCACCCTGGTGTAGTCGAAATTTTGAAAAAACTCAACAATTCATACGAGCTGAGTTCAATTACAAATGAAGAATATAATGTTTTACGAAAAAATAAAAAATATGACGTCTTATTGAATGAATGTATGTTTATTGAAAGTTTAAAAATAATTTATATTAAGAGGGATACTCGATCGACGCGTGTACTCCCTACCTCGTTGAGAGACCTGAAAGATTTATGAATGCAATATAATATTACTGAATTAATCATAGTAAAAAATGAGATAAATAAAATATTAATTGATGAATTAAAATAATTGGGTAATTTAAAATTAAATATATCGGTTATTAGAGACATTCCAAAAATTGATGACATAGAACAAGGAAAATTATTCTTAATGACTTTCATATCCTTACGATAGTAGGTCATGCAGGGATTAATAGAATGTACAATAACAGTTTTGTTAATAATTTTATCTTGAGATTTGGAATTCCGTCCGGACATTAAACAAATTAATTCTACAGCATATTACCACTTAAGTTTCGGTTCTTTAAAAAATACGCATAAACATCTCAATGCATACTTATGCATGCAAACTGAAAAAAACATCAGATACTTGGAGTGATTGGTTAAAATTTTGGTGTTTTTCATACAACAATAGCGTTCACACTACTAAAATACCGATTACACTATGCTTGGACTGATGTCAGGAATAATTTGCTTTTGTCAAAAGAGAAAATAAAAAATTACTTTGATAAGAAATCTAAGCTTTTAAATTATAAAATAGGAGACCGAATTTTAGTAAAAAATGAGGAAGGCAATAAAAGAGACGAAATTTTTAACGGACCTTTTGTACTAGTTGAGGATAGATCACCTAATGTATTGATAACGATAGAAAACAAAATCGTAGAAGTACACAAAAATAATACAAAATTATATATTACTTAGTGGGATAGATTAAACATTTTTTTTTCTATTTTTTTTGTTTAAGAAGATGTAGTAAAGGATGTATAAAAAATACGTTATTATCTTAGGTTAATAGGTCATAGGTTTTGGGAGCATTACTATTATTATTATATTTAATAAGTGCATAGATATCTTAATCGATTGATAATTATATAAGCTATTACTATTTGTTAAACAATGATTATTGCTTATGTATGAAATAAAACTAGATCAATTCTAGACCAAAACGCGACAAGATGTGTTTTGCATTTATGGCACTTTCACAAAATTTTTTAAAAAAATATATTTGAAGAAAATTACAAAGATAACAATCAACGATTATTACATGACCAAAAGGAAGAGATTTGCTTAAATTTTAAATAAATTCATCTAAAAGCTATAATTACAAAACTGACAATACATATTGTACGGTAACTATGTGGTTATAACTACTATCTAAATAAAGACACGAAGAACACGACATATATATAGAAGACCTTTTACACATTACACATCTTTTATTAGTTTTTTTCTAGACATTATTCAAACAATCATCATTAAGAACTGTCTGATATTTCACTATCTGTGCTTACTGATTTCATCATTCTCGGGATCATATTCATAATAAGATTCTAACCATCAATATCTTGTAACTTAGAAACCAGTTTC
The DNA here is from genome assembly GCA_963921995.1 of Oxystoma pomonae. NCBI lineage: Eukaryota > Metazoa > Arthropoda > Insecta > Coleoptera > Brentidae > Oxystoma > Oxystoma pomonae. The sequence continues at coordinate 54,546,627 of OY998170.1, read as the reverse complement.
GTAATAAAAATGATATTGAATCGATTGTAATTTTTTTTAAATTTTGTTTTTTTTTCAAAAATTTTCGAAACCTACGTGTTTTAAAGACGCCGGTATTTTAGAGACAAAATATTGATTTTTATCAAAAAATTTCTTTAGCATATGGATTTCGGCTGAATTTTGTCGATAAGTTCCTTTTAAAACTATTTAAGCATTATTTGTTGTCAAATTATATTAGGTAGCCATTATTATTTACAAAATTACGTTATTAAAATAGCGTTGAAGTATTTTATTTTGTCGGTAAAAGGCCTACATCCACAACTAACTACCTGTTTGCGTGAGTTTGTCCCCACTTAGGTAGATAGTGGATTTTTTTACATAATTTAGCCCATATTTAATTTGTATAGGGAAAGAGTCCTATACTATGACGTATGGCCGAGTGGTTAAGACCTACATGAATGTATTACAGTTATCTTTTTCAAATTTGAAGTAACGCTCAAATCATCACAAAAACAGGACTAAGACATCGAAACTGAGGTCTTAAAGCAATCTCTAAATAGTTAAAATATCCGTTAGTGCCGTAAGATCGGACTAGGGCTCGCTTCTCAGCAATCATGGGTGTTTCACAGATTCCGAATTATTTGTATATATATTATTAGTATGTACATATATTAGATATAGGTTATGAAATGAATGGTATTGCAATACGCAACATAATGAGTTGAAGGTTCGAATCCCGTCAAATATTTTTCATTGTTTTAATTTTTTTTATCATATATTTTTTTCAAACCCATATTTTATTAGATTTGTATGGAAGAGTTAGGGAAATCAAAATTTACTTTCACTATGAGTACATATGATAATTATTTTTTTTTTAAACATAAATATTTTAGAAAAAATAAAAGATACACCCAGTACTTGATACTGACATAATATACATGGTGTTCAATTTAAAAAAAGGAATGTTTGTGTAATATCTTATTTTTAGGAGACCCTGTGTATAAGGGTATAAATTTTGTAAACCGCCTTTTTACCTAAAATTATCAACTAAAAGTTTTTTTTTCAAAACTGTTTTCGCTCCGTTGACGCATGTGAATGTATAAGTCAATATAAGGCTTCAACCATGAATACTGTTTAAATTTAAGGACCCTATGTTTTGGACAGACAGGAAGGTCTTAATGCACATCAAATAGTTCAGGGGCATAAGAGATGTCTGCTTCAAAAATGTACCCTGTCACTGTATGGTATATAATAAACTCATTGGCGTACCATAAAGCGAGTTGACATCATAATACATCAAATATGACGTTTTATCGCTTGGATTGTATGTTGTTGGCTTTGTCATATCTGTTTGAACACTGAGAAACTCCGCCTTTTTCTACAAACATGATCATATCAACATCCATCAATAGTTCCAGTTCTACTTTACATTGTTTTAACATGCCTAAAAAACCAAACCTGGACTCGTGACGTAATGAAGGGGATCAAGTTTGTAGGTAGACTTCACTCAATAGGATTATGTCGATGCGGATATATAAAATGCTGTATTCCAAAAGAGATTTGATATTAAAGGTATTCCAAATAGTTTGAACGCTTTTATACTCATAATTTGAAATCCCCTTTCCCTCCAAGCTACTATAAAACTCGTCTTTAGGTGGAAGAATAGTGTCCTTTAGATTTTTCCAATAATCCAGATACTCGTAGGGTAAGACAACAACCAATTTAAAATTTTTCTCTTCCTTATAAAAACTTTTTGTGATAGTTTTTTTGGAATCTTCTAAAAATGAAGCCAAATCGTCCAATTTTCAAGTCATAGAGCGATAAGAATCAATAAATCTAAATTTAACAAAGGTATTTTCTATATATTTTGTAAATGAAATGTACTTTTCTTTGTTTACGGGTAGAAGCTGAATTCTACCCTCTATGTCTTTAGATAAAGATTTAATAAGGAAATGGTTGTCATATCCGACCAAGTTGTGAAAAACTATAGGAACGCTGTTTGAATCCGTATAATTTAAGTTACACCCCGCATGATCAGTACCCCGATACCTTCCTGTTAAGTGGCAATGGTCCAAATGTTTCACTTCATCCTTTTTCAATGGTTGTTCACAGATATGACAATGGGTTGCATCTTTAAAATCAAGTTTTTTCTCAGTGGTTAAAGGCCTTAAAGGTACAATGTTTGAAAAAAATGTATCCAATTTATCAGCAATTATTTTAAGCTTTTGAACAAAACGTGAAATACAATCCTTTCCCGCAAACTGATGGTAGTACGAGAGCGAGTCGTTATATGAACATTTCACATAATAGCCAATAGCAAAGAGAATATAATGTTGAGTCTTTTGAGTATTTGATAGTGCATTGTCGCTTTCAATTTTCTCCAACAAACATTCTAAAAATCACGAGGCATGGTAGGTTTGGCAAAATTTAAATTTCTCTAAATCTAAATAATGCTTCTCCAAAACTGCCTCTGAAACAAACCAATTTAAGCACCTATCGCAAACCCATTTATTGTTTTTACGACCAATTTGATTGGAAAGCAAACGTGATAGTTTTTTTATGATGGCAAAGTGATAGATGCGTTTTTTGAAGTTGACAATTTTATAATCTACAGAATTTACCTCCATGTCATTCTCGCAATCAATTACATCATCAGAATCATGATCACATTTTAAAATTAGTAAACTAACCCGTCTGAAAAAAATTGATTACTTACTAAACACAGAGAGGAAGAATTTCTCTCTTTTCGCAAGTAAAAACATTGATTGATAGATTATTTAACTCCTTAAATTTTGGGATATCTTCTTCTTCAAGTGCCATGCTCCCTTCGAACCTTGGCTATCAAAAATCAATATTTACGTTTTCGTTTTTTTAATAACACCACATCTCGAATGCCTCTAACTTTTTACACATGGCCTCAGTCAGTGTCCATACTTCCATGCCATAATATAAGATTCTAAAAACATAACACCGAAGCACGCGAATTCGGAGAGTGGTATTAAGATCGCGACTACACAACACCGATTTCATTTTGATAATGCACGAACTTCTTGCATGTTGTCTCAGTTCTCATTGAGGAGGCAACCCAAGTATTTGTATGAATCCACGCGTTCGACTTGGTCCCAATGGTCTTCGCACATATTAAACAATAGCCGAGATAATACACAACCTTGGCGCACACCTCTTCTTATTTGGAACTCTTCGGGCAGTTGGCCATCAACCTTTATTCGAGCAGTCTGATTCCAGTATAGATTAGCGATTATTTTTAGATCTCAGTCATCTAGACCAACGTATTTTAGCGATTGTATGAGTTTTTCCTGTTGGGCTCGATCAAACGCTTTCTCATAATCTATGAAACAGGCATATACTGGCACCGACACATACCTAGACCGCTGAACTAAGACTTCACGATATCCAAACTGCGTGTCGCCCATAAAGGATTCGCATTTTCCATAAATTCTTTTATGGATAATCTTTAGAAATATTTTTAGCATATGGCTCATTAGGCTGATTAGACGGTAATCACTACACTTCTTTGCTGAATCTTTTTAGGCAGTGTAACAAAGGTCGATTTTAGCCAGTCATCAGGCATTTTACCGCTGCGATAATCAAGTTAAAAAGTTTGACCAGCGTATTTACCGAATCTTTGTTTTTTATTAGCTTAACCTTAGTGTATACTTCGTCTTGTCCTGCCGCTTTTCTATTTTTAGCTGAAGATATTGCGTGTTGTACTTCCTCTGGTGTTATATCTATGCCTTGGTTTGTGAATTCTTCTTGCTGTTCGGATCGGTTATCGGTAAAGAGATGTTCTATATAGCTACACCATTATTTTAGTTTTCCTTCAGTATCCGGTATGATTTTGCTCTGATTGTCAATAAGGATTCCAGATTATCTTTTATTAAAAAATCCGGGCGCTTCCTTTATGTGTTTGTGTAAATTGAAAATGTCATGTTTAACATCTAGATCTTCAATTTCTTGACATTGCTGTGTTATCCAGTCTTTTTTGCTGACCTTATCTTGTTTTTATCTCTCTATTGATTTCATGGTACTGATCGCTGCCTTTTTTACTGCGTCTTTTATCCATCAAATCAAGGATTTCATCGGTCATCCAAACTTTATTTCTATGGCACTTTTAACCTTTGTCCAAACCATTTCTGCATCTTGCTTTTTATTAAGTTCGATTGTTGCTACCATGTTATCTTGAAGTTCGTCGGCGGACGATTTTTCTTAAAGAAAGTATTTGACACGACAAAATCCCTTTCCTGACAGAACTGGAAAAGGCGATCTCCACGTTTATTTGATGGACCAAGACTGTACCTTCCAACAATTTCTTCTCTTGGGGCGTTTCCAAGTTTTGCATTGAAGTCTCTCATAACAATGGTGATTTCTATTTTTTTTTGTAAAACTAAGGGCAGTTTGAACTTGGTCGTAGAATGCCTCCACTTCATCATCTGAATATTTACTGGTTGGGGCGTATACTTAAATAACTCGATCCGACACAGGAACAAAAGAGATAACGGAATTTCTTTTTTCAAAATGACTGCTACGCCGTCATTGCCTGCGTAGTAGACGTCTATCTGGCATTTACCTGAGTTAGGGCATCTCACCTCGTTAACCCCTAAGATCTCTATATCTAATCATTGCATTTCTCTGGTGACATTTTCAGGCTGAAACATACTTGGTACGTTCCATGTAGCAATCTTCTTCATGACTGGTCCAGAGATTCTTAGCACCCTCTGGTCACTTAAGACCTGCGGGGGACTGAGGGCCTGGACTTTTGGTTTTCCAGTCATGATGATGATATTTCCTGGGGACGGTAATGAGGTGGCCCATTGCCTTCCTCATCGCAGCATTAAAACCGTTAAAACAATCCTTTAACTATGTAATTTGTTGCCTTTTTTGTTTCTATATCTAGAAGTACGCCAAACAATTACTTTTAGTGTTACTGCCTCCCAACACTAATTGTCTCGCCATATCTGGCTACCCTCACATAGTTTGGCCTGCAGGTTGATGCAGTTACCGGGGTGTGGCACGTGGAGCCATACGTGAGAGCTGACCGCCCTGTGAGAACCAATTGTTTAAAACCACCTTCAGTCTATGACTGTCGATGCAACCGTCTTAAACAAGAAATACTACCTCTACAGCGCAACCCATACAACCCCTTAAGTGACATAGGAAACTCAAAGCCTTCATAATTTAAACCCTCCTCACTGAAATGAGGATATGGAGAAGTACGTTGCGGATCTTTAGCACCAGGGTAAAGAGCAGCTGTCTCAATAGACCAGAGAAAACAATAATCATCTTTATTTTTTACATTGATTACCCTCTTGGTATTTTTAATCCACTTTGGAAATTCAACATACGTTGAGTCACCACAGGGTTGTGTTGGTTAATATTCACTTTAAGATGTAAAATTTCGTGGAGAGGCCACCCACTACCTCTTTCTTGAAAATTTAAAATTCCATCTTAGTTAATATTTTCTCAGCAACGTGTTCTTGGTACCATTTTTTAAAATTAGTTGTCTGGTCTATTATGCTGTTTTTCGTGGAAAAAGGCTTCACATCACTCTGTACAGTGCCTTCATGCAACTTTATTAAATTTCCTGAAAAAAATGACATTAACTTTTATTACAGATGACTTCAACACCTTTTTAATTTGAATAGAAACATTTTTGAATGCCTCTTTAATGGTAAAATTTGTGATAATCTCTGTTCTAATTGTACTACCAAAGCAGGTTTCCACATCTTCCTACGCCACATTTCTTTTTAAAGAGCTGACCCTTTTATTTTTACCGAAATTAATCCCTTTTTGATGAGAATTTCAAGTTATATTTTAAAAGGTTCAAATTTGCTTCCAATTTAGAAAAATTCTGCACACAACCAAGCTTATTTTTTATACAAGTTTTTACGTTCAAAATTAAATTTATAATAAAAAAATCCAATAATTAAATTCCACTTTTGTTTTAATTTGACGCACGGGGGTGAAAAATCCACAAGTTTGAATAATTCAACCCTTAAAAAAAATAACCAATTCAATAACTCGACGTGGTTACGAAGGATAGACCGTAGGCTCGCGATAAAAGTTATACAAGGGGATAGTTCAGGCTTAAAACCAGATATCAAGTAGGTATAATAAATCACAAATTTAATAAGAGCGCGGTAAAAACGATACCAATATGGAGGCGATTTACTAGGTAGAAAACTCCAACATCGTGTTTGCCTCTTCACAAGAGCTCTCTGGGCGGCTCTTCTTCCTTGATGTTAAGGAGTCTTTGGAGTTTGTAAAGCACAAAAGAAATACACGAAATTGCGTAGAAAACAATACGTTCCTTTAAAAAGGAAATAATAGAAAATGCGCGGGTGATACCCGTAAAAATAACACTGCGTTTTTCGTATGCAAATCAATTGAACGAACAAAAATTGAAGGTATAATATCGATAACCACATACAAAGTGCCGCGCGACAATACTTATTTACGCGAAAAGGTTCGGAAATTCCCAAAATTTAACGCGTATTAAGGATTTCATTGATTATTTCCAAAATCGTGAATAATTACACTTTTACTTATTTTTAACCCCAAAATCTTACGCAGGGGCGTAACATTCTCCCCCGGAAAATGCAACCAAGCATTTTCAAAAATAAAGATAACTTCTGACACAAAAAAAAAAATAAAATACCAAAATAGTGACAAAACCTTACATATGACGAAACAAACAAAACGATATTTTAAATTAATAGCGATTTTAATCGTCGGAAATAGGCAAGAGATACAATTTTGATATTGGCCGCTTTAAAATGCCTTTTGGCATTATAACAGTAGATAGTCGATCTACCCCGTCTTCACCAGGATGTAATTCTATAACGCGTCCCATAACCCATTGTAATGGCGGTGAATGTTTGGATTTAATCAAAACCAAAGTTCCCAATTATATTTTAGCTCCCGGCTCCATCCGCTTGCTGCGCTGTTGCAGCGTATGCAGGTATTCTAATGACCATCGACGCCAAAAATCCTGGCGGAGGCGTTGTAACAATTGGCACCTACCTAACCTGCCAATTTTTTCATTTGACAAATCCTCTTCCGGTAATACACTAAGAGGCTGCAGGCTTAACAAATGTCCAGGAGTGAGGGCGGCACAGTCATTTGGATCTGAACTCAACTCGAGATATATGCGTTTTCGAAAATTTTACCCCGGCTTCCTATAATCCACCGAAATTTGGGGATGAAGGAGGGATAAAATGCCATTGTATAGCTTCATTTTCAACCACAATTTGCATGGTCTCATTACACTCTTTAATAATACGCGCCGCATCTACCAGGTTTCTGCCATTGTCAGAATAAATATGCGCGACAAGGCCACGTCTAGCTACAACTCTGCGCAGAGCTGCCAAAAATGATTCCGTAGAAAGATCGGACGTCAATTCTAAATGGATTGCTTTTATAGAAAAATTAACAAAAAGTGCTACATAACCTTTGTAACTTCGCGTTCCACGATGTCTAGATAGCGTCAGATCGACCGGTCCGAAAAAATCGATTCAAGTATGCAAAAAGGGCATTTTTGGTTGAAATGCAATGTTTTGTCCGCCAACATTTTAGACATTTATACAAAATATTGCGTTTATAGCTCTGCGAGGGGACAAAATCAAAAAATTTTGCGATAATAAAAATTGCGTAGTGCGTGACCCTGGGTGCAAATATTTCTCATGAACATGTTTTATAAATAGGGTTGTTAATTTGCTATTGCGTGGGAGTAAAATTGGATGCTTTCGATCATAGGAAAAATTTGAATAATTTAAACGACCTCCGACTCTCATAAGCCCAGTTTCTTTATCAATCAATAAATGCGTTTAATTTGTGTAACGGTCGCGATAACTCCTTGGAGTTCAATTCTTTTGCGAACGCTATTGATTGGGTGTATTTACATAAAACTAAAATAGCAAAAATGCGTAAGCTACTATGCGTTGGATCATATCTAATGAAGAAAATTTTTCTAAGAGAATACCGAGAAAATCATGAGTGGATTGAATCAATAATACCGTTTTGCGTTCTTTTTCGTGCCCTTCAGGAATCTCAAAATGTCATCAAAAATCAGGCCAATCGGACTTTAACATGCTTGATGATTTATTAATTCCTTAGGGTAAAGCCCTCTAGAAGCTGCGTCAGAAGGGTTGCTATGAGTATCTACGTAGTACCATTTCCCCGAAGAGATTTTCTCCTGTATGTAGGAAACACGATTGGCAATAAAAGTTGACCAACGTTGGGGACTTGTCTTGATCCAACCTGCGATCAATTTTGCTGATAAAGTACAATCCAATCAAGGTTTTAATATTTACTTTTTGCGATTAAAAATGAAGTGGAAATTTCGCCAGAAGGGTAGAAAACGCGTAGATAAAGACAACTTGCGTAACCTTTTTTACTCGAATCACTGAATGCATGTAGTTCTAGATTAGAAAAACTAGACGAAAATAAAATGCGAGGCAACTGAATGTTGGATAACAAGGGTAACACGGACTTGTATCTATTGCAGATGCGTACGACGTCATCATCCGGAGTATCATCCCAACTCAATTTTGATTATCAAAGTCTCTGAGTAAGATGCTTTGTGAAAAAAGTGACTGGAGCTAAAACACCACATAGGTCAAACTGACCAGCTACTTCTGATAAGATATGGCGTCTTGTACATTTTCGTTCTAGCGGTTTTACTGAGAACGTGAAAAAATCTTCTGCAGGATGCCATTCCATTCCCAACACTTCACATTCCTTATCTAAAAGCTCTGGTGAGTTAGAACACCATTTCCTTAATTCGAAACAACGCTTTTTTAACAGGTCAATTAATTCATCTCTTAAGTCAAGGGCTGCTTCAAGGGATGATGCTCCGGTGCAGATATCGTCCATAAAGTGATTTCCCGAAGAACTCTAGCTGCGTTAGGAAAATATTTTTCTTCATCATTTGCGAGCTGCTGAAGACAGCTCATTGCGATATATGGAGAACTACTAATTCAATAAACTACAGTGTAGCAAAAATTCCTGAATAGAATCGTCTTTTGAAAATCTCCATATAATGCGTTGGTAGTTACAATCATTATATTCTACCAAGATTTGTCTATACATCATGCGAATGTCAGAACAAAAATCAACTTGATACGTGCTGAAATTTAATAAGATTGCGACGATATCAGCCTGTAGCTTTGGATCAGCAAAAAGGCATTCGTTTAATGACCGGCTTTGCGGCCCAGGGACTTTTGCACTGGCATTAAATACGACTCGCAAGCGAGTAGTGCAACTACCAGGCCTAACGACACATAAATGCGGAATATAATAAGATAAATCTGAAATATCAGGTTTTTCAATGCGGATCATGTGACCTAAATCTAAATTCGTTCATGAATTTACAATATTCTTCATGTAATGCGGGATTTGCCTATAAACGGCGTTCAAGTGAAAAATATCGTTTTATAGCTAAACTGCGCATGCCCGGGAAAGAGGGGTTATTTTCTCGGAAGGGCAAGGAAACAGTGAATCTCTCTTCCTGATTTCTTTTGAGGGTCTTTTGAAAATATTCTTCACAATATTTATCATCGGCTGAAAAACATTCAACTTTAGGCACTCCCTTTATTTCCCAAAATTTGTGCACAATATTTTTAAGTGTAGGTGACTCGAGTGAAGAGCAAAAATATGAATGATAAACAGGCATACTAGATTTTGAAATAGGACCAAGTAAAACATATCCAAAAATGGTTGCAAACGCGTCCGGTTTCTTTTCTCCTTCAACATAATACTTAATAAACATCTAACTTTTTGATAATTTCCCATATTGTCTTGGATTTCTACAATGCAGGTCGAAAGTAATACACCAGAAGTTTTCCTAGTAACTCCAACAATAGCAGCATGATTTGAGTAAGATGTATTAGCTGGGCTGTTACTATTTGCCTGCGAAGAATTCGTTAACGGAGTAGTTTTGCTGATAAGATTGTGCATTTTGAGAATTTTCATTATTTTGCCTTCTACACAACAGACTATTATGTCGGCAATTACAGTGTCTACAATTTTTAACCGACCTACAACTATAAATATTATATAATGAGCTTAAGCATACAAAACATAAATGAATACTTTTAACAAAATTGAACCTATCTTCTGGCGATTTTTTTAAGAACTCGGTACATCAAAAAAATTGCGTGACCAGTTTATTTACAAAAATTGCAGTTTGCCGAATTATTACTCTTAGTTTTCCCATAAAAAGAATGAAGAGTATTGCGATTATATTTATAACTTTTATCTGCGATTTTTTTCTGTGTGTCGTGCACCTGATTTTGTAAAATAACTGCGTTCAGTCTCTAATGACAAGCAATGCTTATCGGTTGAATTCTAAGTTTTCTAGAGAACCTAAATTTTCATTAAAAACGTTTAAAAGCTTGCGTAATTCCTGTGTGTAATTTAAGCGACAATTTTTTGCGTTTTTTCAATATTAGACCAATAATGTTTGGCCAAAAGCCGTTATACACGAGTTTTATAATAACGATTCGTATGCGGTTTGGTAATTGGTAATTCAAGGCTGTCATAGGCAAACATTGCACAAGTGCAAGAGGAGGCCCCTTAAGAGACCTAATTAAATAAGAAATATTTTCTATGTTTGATTTGGTGTCGTAAACATGAACCAAAACATTAAACATATTGTCAGGTGGGGGTTTTCGTGACGGGGTTGTTCTTATTAATTGATTTAATAAACCAACCGTACCGGGTTTTAATGGATTTATTATAACAAATTATAAAAACCTTACTTAATTGTAAACACTTAATCACATCCAATAGTCTTAATTCAGCAGCGCCACAGTTCTATCTTAGGGGTAGGTCGTGGTTCAGCAGTTTATCTTATTAACTTTCTGACTTAATCAACTTACTAAACTTACTGACCCCATCTTGCTGTTCTCAATTGGTTTTATAGCATGTATGTGATAACAAAACGCGTGAATTTTGATAGAATGCCTAAAGGGCATTCACGATATATCCCCTCGTTTTAAATAAAACTGAACCCACAGTTATATTAAATTAAAGTTTTACAAAATAAAGGAATTATAGCTAAATTACAATTTAAAAAAATACACGACATCAAACATAATTCGCTCGACCCACTGGCTCCCTTTTCTTCTTTCTTCACGTACGTGACTGGTGCCGATTTGTTACTTTAACTTAGGTCTTGCTTTGTTAGTGGATTTGCGGTACTTGCTCATAATTTCATTCAACAGGTATTTCCAATATAGTCATTTTGAATACATCATTCCCGTTACCATGTAATAATAAATTAATAAATTTATATTTTCCAAATGGTCTGTGATGGATTATACTTCGCCCTTTTTGTCAAAGAAGTATGAATCTATATGAGGCAACTCTCGCTGATACAGCTTGAATGGTAACTCTTGTGTTTCTCAAGACTTTTCTTTGAATCTCCATCCGTGATACTGGATTTTACCAGTATAACTTTTATTTCCATGTTGTGAACTTTCCTGACTATGCAAGACCTTGGTATTATCTTCTTGGGAAGTAAGCGGTGCCGGAGACTCTAAAAAAATTAAATAACATACGCCTTAAAAAAATAAACGTTATAGTAATATTTACTTGTGCATATTTAACGCCAAAAGTGATTATTTATTTTGATGCTCGGATTTTAACATTAATAAAAAAAATACAATATTACTTTTTTAAAGTTATTTTTTACCTATGCCGGAGACTCTAAAAAAATTAAATAACATACTCCTTAAAAAATAAACGTTATAGTAATATTTACTTGCGCATATTTAACGCCAAAAGTGATTATTTATTTTGATGCTCGGATTTTAACATTAATAAAAAAAATACAATATTACTTTTTTAAAGTTATTTTTTACCTAAATTCTCAACAAAATAGTAATTTTGTGAAATATATTTTGTTTTTTTTTTATTTATGCTGTAGCTGTTAAAACTTTTTAACTTTGTTGCCTTTATAAGGATCTAATTTTGATTTGTATTAACTTTAAAATGTAGGTTTAAGACATGTATTGTATATTTATAAAATAAACGAGTTTTATATACTGTTTGTGCCAAAGACGTTTAACTAAAATAGACCCATCAAGTCATTCATAAATTGCTTTGAAACGCGATCAGTCGTTAGATTTAGGGAAAACCATTTTATGTTCTACTGGCAACGCTGTACCAGACATAGACAAACTACTTGTAGTTTGTAGACCTTTTTCTCTTATGGAAAAGCCTAGGTATAATTGTTTATCTCTCCCTTAGCTGACGCCAGCGCATAGAGGCGGATTTATTGATTTTTAGCCAACAACGACAATGGCGTTTGTTGAGGTTATTTTTGGTTTTTTGAAAATAAAGGAATTATTACAAGCTACAGGCTTTTATAGTGTACGATGCGTAAAATAAAGTGTAGTATGAGGTGTAGTACAATCGTATATCAAATTTAAGCTACGTTTTATAAAATATTAGAGACGACACCATGATGGGGCAACCCAGAAAGAAAGGCAGGTAAGTTTTTTATTTTAATTTTTGGTAGATACCAAAACTGTTCACAAAAATATTATAGCCCTGGTCAAAAAGCATTGAGAAGTTTTGTTTTACTCTGTAAAGAGGGACTAATCTTCTGTGTATTTAGTGCTCCTACCTATACATTAAAGCGTTGTATGTATGACAAGCTGATCATAAAGTGAGCATATTTTATCTTATAAAATTTAAAAAAAGGAAGTGTCTAAAGAGCCGGCAATTCGGCTGAAAAGACGTGAGGCTAAAGAGCCGGCAATAATTATTTATTATGTGTTTTTCATATTTTCGTTTTTTTTTAAATTTTTTAAACTAAATTAACCCAACCTAACCTAAACAGACTCAAACCAACTTATTAAAAGCCAAAACAACCTAAAAAAACACACTTTAAAGTAAATTAACCCAACCTAACCTAAACAGACTCAAACCAACTAAATTAACCCAACCTAACCTAAACAGACTCAAACCAACTTATTCAAAGCCAAAACAACCCAAAAAAAAACACACTACAACCCCTACATCTTTTTTTGGCTTGAAATTAACTCTGCGTTTCGGACTTCCATTGTCTGTATAAATAAAATACAGACAATGGAAGTCCGAAACACAGAGTTAATTTCAAACACATGATTGTCTCAAATTTTTTTGGCTTGTTTAATTAGGTTAAGGTTGGGTTAATTTAGTTTAAAGTGTGTTTTTTTGTGTTGTTTTGTCTTTTAATAAGTTGGTTTGAGTCTGTTTAGGTTAAGTTGGGTTAATTTAATTAAAAAAAATTAAAAAAAAGAAAATATGAAAAACACTCCCCTCCCTAAAAAAAAAACGTGACTATCCCAGTACTTAGAAGTGTTTACAGTACCTACCTTAAACTGAGGCTTAAACAGAAGTCAGGCTTAGTTTTCTTAGTACCCCACAAAGTCTATCCATGGCATAATTAAATAACTATAATGTATTGCATATATATATGTTTATTTTGTTTTTTAAATTTTAAAGTTTTTCTCACAATGGTTTTAGCCTCTCTTTCTTTTTCCAATATGGAAAACTGGTCCATTAATTTGGCCTAGTCTCCCTTAATAAAACTTTGGTAGGGACTCCTGATGATGGCAGCCTGAGCTTCCAAAACATGTCGGGTTTAAAATAAATTCAGTGGAGAAAGCACGATGACCACCAGTCATAAAATCATAAAATTTTGAAAATTTGGTCACAAATTAAAAAAAAAAAAAATTACACCCCAACTGGTGGTTACCATGAGAACGATCAATTTGTTTGATTTAGTTACATTTTTACAAATTTAATGTATTTATAAATGTTATAATTTTAACTAATTAGCTAATGTTTGTTTTATTTCTTTTTACAGTTAAAAGAAGGCGCTCTTTAATTCCTAATGAAGTCAATGTGCCCAGACAAGCTAATCTCACACCAAAAGCATGACATTTCTATAGGAAAGTTATTGATAGTAGTAAGCGATTGCATAAAATGACCAGTTATGTGCAATCATTCTAGAGAAAATTAGCACTCGCAGAAAATGCTTATTATATGCCAGATTAGAGTACAGCAGCAGAAACCTAAAGCCAGAAGACTTACTTTAGAAGAAAAGATTCTCTCCCTCAGTATTTTTAAATCAATTGGTAAGACGTACAGGCTATTGTCTAAGATTTTCGCTTTGCCAAGTAGAAAAGTAAAAAACTGTTTGTGAAGTTTGCAGGAGTAAACTTAATTATAAGTCATGATAAGGATGTTGTCAATGAACTTATTGATGCCTTGCAGTATAAAAACAGTAAGTTGACAAAACCAGGAACATACTTTAATTTTTTATTTGGCAAGACACAAACTTTATTATATTTCTTAATCCCTAAACTAACCACAATAATAAAGTTAATTATTAGGGGTTTGTTCTGGTGGTGTAAGCAAGTTAATAAGATTTGTAAGATTTTGTAATAGTCTAAAAAGAGGAGATTATTGCGATAAATAAAAAAAAAATCAGCATTTCATGAAGCCAAACAAAAATGATTTGGAAAAAATTATGTTTTCTTTCTTGAGGCTTTATATTGAATTTTGTGTACTAAATTATGACTAAAGGCAATTATCCTCACAATTATCTGTGGAATAATTTTAACAATAACTATTTCTAGGTCATTTATCTTCTTTTTAAATAATTTTTACCTCGATTTTTACTATAAGGTAATATTTTATGTTTTTACTTATTTTACCAGACGATTTATTATATTTTTCACCTCCTTTTTACTACCTTAGCATCGGAGGGATAACAAATGTTAAACTTTGTAAAAAAAAATAAAGGAATTCTTGTATTCAACACTCCAATAATGAGTTAAGGCAGTGAAACATATAATTAACCCTTGTTTTGTTTTTAAACCTGTATTTGGGAAATGTACTTCAATTTTTTTTTAAATTACACATACTTATTTATCATCTGTCTTTATCTTTTTACCCAACCTTTTATAAGTTAAATTCTCAATGAAACTATACAATAAAGGGTTTTGTAAAAGGACCTTTCATAACATTTCATTTGGGTCAAAAGTACACATTTGTCTTTTAAGTTCAGTGCACCCAAAGACAAAAAAAGTTTAAAAAATTCACAAAAACATCAACTTTTGATTTATCTTTTAAACTTTTTTTGTTTTTTGGGCATATTTGCTATGTTTTCATGGGTATTGAGTTCGTTTTCAAAACTCATTCTATCTTTTTCTTTTATATAGCGTGTTCTTGGTCTTGATAAAGAACACGCTATATAAAAGAAAAAGATACAATGAGTTTTGAAAACGAACTCAATATCCATGAAAACATAGCAATTGTGGTCCTTTTTGCTATGCCAAGAAAAATCAATATTACATTACATTTGTAAAGTAATATTGATTTTTTATTTAAAAATCAATATTCTTTTGTAGTATTAATCAGGTGTGGTGCTCCATCTATTTGTGTTTCACTGAACTATTTCTATGTCGGGCGCCAAGGTCATACCCAATGAGCATTTTCAGAAACTTCTGGTGACAGATATTTATATAATTATTATAATGAGGGTTCCATTGATACCCTAGGGTATTTAGAAGTTTCCTACAAGAATTGAGTTTGTATATTTGTTTTATTAAAGGCTCTAAATTGATGGTACCCTAAAGTAACATAAAACTGGCGTTAACAATATTTCCACGGACATCTTTATAAAAATTTAAGTCATCGGTTCAAATGTTATATAAATTGGTGTTAACAATATTTCCACCAACATATTTATAAAAATATAAGTCATCAGTGACAAAAGTTATATAAATTGGTGTTTGAAATCTTTCTGTCAACCTACCTATAAAAACGTAAGTAGCTATCAACCCACTTATAAAACTTAATTAACCAACAACAAATTTATATAAGATAAGATTGAAAATATTTCGAGAGACACTTATAAAAACTTGGGAACTGACACACAATAGTTATATAAATTGGTGTCTGTAATATTCTTATGAACTCATTCATAAACCTTTTTTGCCCATAAGGTTTTTTCTATAATTTTGTTATTAATTTCTTTATATAGTGATTATAATACAACTGTTTTTAGAACAAAAAAAACAAACAAGATTTTTTAAGGTTAATTTTTTGACATCAAAAGGCGCGTTTTTGCCACCTCAAAAGGAGCGTTTTTGCGACATCAAAAGGCGCGTTTTTACAAGATACCATACCATTATTATCTTGTTTTAATTACATCAATCTGAGAGAGATAAGAGATCCAAATCTTTTTGCGTTTCCCATGCGCAGTCACCCTGACTCAAAAAACTCATCACGTGGTCCGACATGAACTTGTATAGGCAAATCTCGCTTAGACCACGTGATACGTGTTTTGATTCGGGGGACCCACGAATGAGAAACGCATAGATGGGAACCGTGTTTTAGAAAAAGAGAACAATATAGTAACCGTGTTAAGGTCGCAAAAACACACCGTGAAACGTCGAGCGCATACGCTGATACTGCTGGTCGGCGGCAAATGTGAACACACCGGAAAATACTCGCCTGTACACCCTTCAACCCCGCAATCTAACTATATTCTTGAGGTAGTTACCCCTGATAGTTATGCGGGCTTGAAGTGTGTGGAGGCGGGTATTTTTCCTGGTATGTGTAGTATGCTGGATCTTTCGAGGAATGCATTTAGGAAAAGAGAACAATGGTAACTATGTTAAGCTCGCAGAAACGGACCATCAGTGTTCAACACTGCGCCATCTGTAGCCCTTTGTTCCAAGTAGCATCATTTTTTAAAAAGGTTATAAAATAGTGTTGACGAGGTAAACAGTGGTATAGTTGTATTGTTTTTTTATAGAATTGTCGGAAATTTTCGCCATTTTGGATTACAAAAATAGGTTTTTGGCCTAAATAAAAACGTTATTTATTCAATATTTGTCCCAGAAAGAAAAAAACGCGTATGAAAAAAAAACGATATTTAAATTAATATTTTTTTTCTCGTTTTGTAAAGTATTTTTGGAGCCCATGAAATTTACGTAAGTGTATTCGAAAACTATACAGTACACACGGGACCGCAGCTGATTTTCAGAGTAGGATGACTTGAAAAACAGCTTTTATTTGACTATAGTATATAAATATTAATTTTTATTTATTTTAGAAGATTGCTAAACACCATTTTATAAATTTTTTTATTGTAAAAAGAAAAAGAATAATACATAACAAGCAAACGGAAGAAAGATGGAAAATCTATATTTCTAAATCCATAAAAACCTTTAATTTGTTATGTAGTGTAGAACAGTTGTAAAACCTTTTTATAATAATCTCTATACTTGAGGGCTCATAAGGAAGTTTTATAAAATCTATATGTTGTTTTTCTATCCATTACTATGTACCATAAATTTTTATAAGCTGGTGTTGAACAGTTGTTTTTCAAGTCTTTTTTACTCATTTAAGAGATATATTAGAGTTATAAAATTATCACCAACACTAAATAATATAACTTTTGGCTATTTTATGAAGGTTTTATATTATTTGCTGTAACTTTTATATAGACAAAAATGCTCATTGGGTAATTAGTTCCGTAGCACAGTACAGCAGATAACATTCTGGTCTGCCAGACAGACCGAACCCAATTTTTTTTCTATGGTACCAGACATGCTCCTCCTCACACATGCTCCAACCACCTTACGTTTAGCAGCGGCCAGAAGCGGCTCGTTATTTATAAATGTAAAAAGGTTTGGTCGTTATTTTCAGACTTGTCAAATTTTTTTGGAAATATAACCTTTAATTTTTTATACTTAATAATTGATACCGAGTGTATGGAGAGGTATTATATTTGTCATTGTGAAAATATTTATGTAAAGATATAACATAGAAAATATTAATTTTTTAAATGTTCTCCAGATAGTTATCTGCAGAATTTGTGCGGAAAGTGATACTTTTACGCACAGGAGGAATTCGGGCGGGAAAGACACTTCCGCAAAGGTTAGGTACCATTTTTTTTACTACGAGTGTTTATGATGACTTTCTTGGTCAAAAAGTAGTTTTTAGAACAGACATTTCAAACTCAACATTTAAAAATTTGGTCCATAAAGTACCATTTAAAAAAAAATTGCGTGCGTTAAACGTTTTTTGACGCACGCTATGACAGTTCTTTATGCACGCCGTGCTTATTGTTTTACGCACGGCGTGTGAGAAGTTGAACTTTCCACATTAAAATTGATATGTAACAGTAGACTTTTTCAGACGCATTTACGAAGTAGTTTTTTCACCTATTTAATCTCAAGTGACCTGCAAAACTTTATTAAAAAGTTAGCATAGGTAAAAGTATTTTTTTAGCATGGCGTGAATTTTAAGTCTAATTGGAGTTTTTAGATGCATTTATAAACTAGATTAGAAATTATTTTTTGGTTTTAATTTTAAAAATACGAAATATATATAACCTTAGGCAAAAGCTTTTTATGCAATTAGGAAATTGTTGTACTAAAAACGTGTCAAAAGTGCCTTTTTCGCCCTTAACGGCCATCGTGTGCAGGAAAGTATCACTTTCCGCATTGTTTAGGCCAATGACCAAAAAACCAATGTGGAAAAAATAAGCAAATTCAACTAAAAATAGTGGTATTTCGAAAAACGATGATACCTATATTATAGGTACTATACTACTAAAATTTTTATTCAATACGTACAAAAGTATCTCTACATTTTTAATAAATACAAAAAAATCTTATTTGGAGTATCTACCTATGTAAATATTATAAATAAAAAGCTGATTATGCTAAAGCTACAACGCCGTAGAAAAATTATGAATGGAGCAGCGTACAAACGTTTATATGGCTGATCCGCCACAAATGCGAGGTTGTCACATTGTTGTAGGTTTTATTCCCGATATATATTGGGAAATAAAAAGAATTATTCTTTCTGCTAAAATATCAGGTATTTTATATGATAATTCGATCGAAAAAATGAGGTATATTTCAAGTACCATAACATTCCATTCCATATTATAAATTCTTTATTGATTTAAAATTGTGAAGATTCAAGGAAATTTAAATGCAATTATATAATATACCTAAATTTCTTTATATATTTGAATAATAATATGGTGTTTCTCCATGTTTAAAAAAACAAACCGGAGAATTTGCATAATTGCATGTAAATGATAAATTTATAAAAATAATATGTTTTTAAAAACATTACGTGTAGAGATACAACTTTTAACACAATTTGGCATTGTCGCCAAATTGTTTATCTTATGTCTGATCGCAACTGTGGTAAACATAATGTCTCTATTTAAGTTATACCTTTATGGTTTGTGCTTATGTAGAGCATACTTATATCACTTTTCACTATTTACTGTTTTTGTCTGGACACCCAAAAAATGTTAAAAATACTCAAACTTTGCTAAATTTTACGCTACCTACATAAGCTAATCAGGTAATTATAATAATAGGAAAGTGGAAAGATTTCAAATTTAATTCTGGCAAAATATAATAATAATACTAATATCTACTACTTATATACCACTATATCATTACCATATTCTCAAAATACTTATTATTGTTTATTTGATTTGCACTTACATTACTCAATAATCAAAACTATACTTATTATTTTTCTTTACTTTTACCCTCTTTACTATACTTAGCTCATACTTATAACTAAAACCATAGGTATATATACTGTTTATTGTTCCTTACATTTATTCATTCAAAGGTTTCACAATTACTCAACATATTTTTTTTAGGTGAACCCAGCACCTTGCATGATCATGCACTGCAACTTTATAGCATACGGATGTACCTTAATATTTATCCAAATGTCTTAGTGGGCCCAGAGACTGGCGTAAATAAAAAGATACAATAGGGTGCTTACGAGGAGAGTATTTCCTCAATTCTTGAAGTACTCAAAATATTTTGTTTTCACAGTCGTTATAAAAACAATTTCTGTAGTTAGCACGTGCGGATGACTAACATTTAGTTAACCCAAGTATTTTTTTGACGCAATGCATTGCTCTCTTTTTGTAAATTTTCATTTTATTTACCGTTTTTATACAGGAGGTCGATGGCAAAGGCGTTTAACGGCCAAATTTCTTTGCCTAAATTGGGTTTTTTAACGTGGGAATTATACTATTCCGCCATGGAGTTACAAGTTTTGTTAAAATGTAACAATAATTATAAACAAATCACATTTAAATTAAAAATGAAAATATACCACCTGCTTAGATTGATCATACGGCCCAAATTTTGCTTTTTGGCATGTCCTATTTTTTTATAGATAGGCCTCGTTAATTGATCATACAATTTTTCTTTCTGTGACATGTGAAATTTCCTAAAACTCAGAATAGATGGCCTTATTTAAATAACACAACATATTTAGTGCATGATATAAACACTACACCAACCAATAAAATGGTAATAAAAACATTAGTTAAGGTAAAGGCGGGGAGTTAAATTTTGGGACAGTCATTGATATCTCCTTTCGGTGGTTGTTCCTGATAATATTTTACTCTTATATTCTTTAGAAATTGCCATGAAGAGTGTTGGTCATAATAATTTTGTTTGCTCCAGTATTTATTTATGAAATTTAATTTACGGTTTTGTTTTTATTTATTTTTAAGGCCAATGTCATATGGTTTCGTATGATTAAAAGTTTTACTAGAATGTGATTGACTTTTGCTGTTATTTTTATTCTTTAAAATAGCACAAATTGGCTCCTTTATAACGAGCACCAAATTTTTTCTTCTAAGGCCTTTGGTGAGTTTAAAATTCGATTTTAAATTTTATTTTTTAATTTTATAGATAGTACTTGATTTGACCCCAAAGAATACATTTTTGGAGAGTTTAAAAATAAATTTTTATTGCAGCGATCATTTTATGATACAGAAAGGGTAACTAAAAAAAGTTGAAAAATCGTCTTCAAACGATACTTTATTTTTGCTATAGTCAATAACCACATTCTTTTCACTCAGAAATGATGTGCCTAGGATTAGCGACACTGGAAGTTTAACCACATCAAGAGCAGCTATTCTATATTTTAAAAAAAACATTTTATTTCAATGTTTGTTGTTCCAAAAGGAGACACAAAATGACCACCTGCAGTAGACAATTTTTTCTCCGCGAATGTTTTATGTATTATATTTTGACTTGACCTTGTGTCCAGCAGAACATTGACATTATTATTATATTAGGATATTAGAGTCTGTTGTGAAAGAAGACAAATTTAAATCTTCCTCATATTCGCCATTAAGATAATCCTCCTCTTTAAACCTAAAATTTTGATCTAATTTTTCAGATGAATTTTTATATTCGGAAATATGGTTCAGTCGTAGAACAATATCTTTTAAATTGTCTTGTGTTAACTTGGAAGCTGATAAATTCTAAAATTTTCGTAATACTCAGAGAGTAACCCATGTTCAAAAACTTCGAGAAAATCGGAAAAGGAGACTTTTTGTTCTAGTTCATATGGCAACTTTTTATGGTTTCATGGACCAACTGTTTTCTATTTTTAAAATTAAATTTCAATTTCTTTTAAGCATAATCACTACCAAAATATTTAATAAAATCCTCTTTAATGTTTTTCCACGTTTTACTGACATTTTCAGACTTTTCCACATAACTTTAGAAAAACGCTAAAGTGACGCATTTTCAGATAATCTGACCAAAAATCACATATTTTGTCATAATTGTGAATAAATTTAACCGGACAATCACAAATTGGATCAAATGTAGGTGGTTGTGTAAATTGAGGAGTAGTAGCGTTTTACGTCATTTTAAAAGCGTTGCTAAGTTGATCCATATTCAAATTTAAATTAAAAGTAAATTACACCACGTATATAAAAAAATATAATTTAAACCGTAGCTATTAAGAACCTACGAAAATGTTTTAACCCTTTAGACAGTAACCTATCAATGCCAATACTTAACTATTTATATTTATACATGGTAGGGTATATAGAAAATGGAATTCTAACAACATTAAACTTGAAAAAATTAAATAAACAATTGTTAAAGAATGGAATTACTGAAAAAAAACTTTATTAAATAAATCGTTTTTGAAAAAATGTTGATTTTGTAATTTGGGCAATTGCCTTACAAAAAAGACAACGGCACCTCTACCATATGTCACGTGGGGGTTTTCGTGACGGGGTTGTTCTTATTAATTGATTTAATATACCAACCGTACCGGATTTTAATGGATTTATTGTAACAAATTATAAAAACGTTACTTAGTTGTAAAGAGTTAATCACATCCAACAGTCTTGATTCAGCAGCGCCACACTTCTATCTTGGGGGTAGGTTGTGGTTCAGCAGTTTATCTTATTAACTTTCTGACTTAATCAACTTACTAAACTTACTGACCCCATCTTGCTGTCCTCAATTGGTTTTATAGGATGTAGGAACTTAAAACATCACATACTTCCTAATGCTAACTGTTAGGTTCATAGCTCGAGTCGTTAACATTTACAAACCAAGCAAGGGCAATATAGAATGCCTAGAGGGCATTCACGATAATATCTCAAAATGTCGGAGTTTTTAAATCACCATTAAAAGTAATAATATCTAAATCTTTTGATTTTGCGCAACCTGATTTAGGTACCATTTTACCTTGCGAAGGAGACTGTTGCATTGTAGACGCAATAGGATCCTCCTTAGGTTTACAAATTTCTTCAAAAATGACTTTTGCGTTAAAAAACGAGGAATTAAAAACTTGTTTTTTTATTGTCTTCCGTTTTTAAATCGGCTTCCTCATCGGTTGCCAAAATAAGCAGAATGTTACCATGGTGTTTAAAAAAATCATCCCTTATTTCCTCTGCGTGATAAATTCTAACTCAAAATAAATTAACTTTTTTGTTCAGTAATTTTTCGCAGCTTCCACCAATTTCTCTATAGTGCTAATTTCATCGACACAGCTTCCCGTAATGCCTTATAGCGGCGTAATTTTTCAGTATCACTCGACCTCTTACTTTTGGCGTGCACTGTATTTGTGCCGTACGAAAGGTTAAACAAAGCGATGTGCGTAAAAATGTAAACAAAGACGGTAGAAGTTTTAAGCGATACCGATGCATTATGTGTGAGTACTAATTCGTGCTCTCGATTTGAACAAATCTGTGTGAGCCGCGACGCACGTGCTTACCCCACTCTGGACATGAATTTGACTGCGATCGCAAAAAAGTGTCACACATCAAAAAAATCAATAAAGAAACAGCTGATATCCGTGTGTATTCTAGAGATCGTGATATCAATCACCACACACAAAGTGGCGCGCGACAATACCTTTTTACCCGAAAAGGCCCGGAAATTCCCGAAATTTAACGCGTATTAAGGATTTGATTGATTAACAAATACAATTTTTATTACAAAAATTTATGCAAAAATAACATAACCTCAAATGTCACCCATCAAAAAAATCAATAAAAAAAGCAGCTGATATCTTTGTGTCGTCATCAGGTAGGCGGAGCAAAAAAATTACTAGACCGATCGATTACCACAGACAAAGTGGTGCGCGACAATACCTTTTTAGGCGAAAAGGCTCGGAAATTTCCGAAATTTAATGTGTATTTAGAATTTGATTGATTATTTCCAAAATTGTGAATAATTACACTACTACTTATTTTTAACCCCAAAATCTTACGCAGGGGCGTACCATTAATCAATCTACATACCTTTTCAATCTTTTTAACGGATTAGGACACCAAAACATCAAACGATTGAGAACTCATGTTTTTTAAACTTGACAATGGTTTATATTATATGCTGATAAGACATAATTCATAATTGGCATTCTCTCTTGCACCTCAATAAAAGCGCACCCAAGAGATAGTCTGTGGAATTATTGTTGTTCACTCTGTATACCTGGATTCTCTCAAAACCTGATAAGTTTAAATAATCCCAAAGCACATCGATTTTGTTTGTAAGGCTATATTGGAATATTTGTAGTATGCCCCCTTCAAGATTTATATGGGCAAATTGGATTTTGTGGTACTTTTTTGTAAAGCTCTTTTAAATACCTTTAGGTACAAAGATGTTAAAAATTTACAAATTTGTTTATAAGTTTTTAAGATTTTTCTAAAATTGATCAAATTTCATACTTACCTGTATGAAGATCAATCTAGATTATTCTGTGATGTTTCACTAAGTAGTTCATCGTATTATGAACCGAACCTGCACAATAGGTTTAAAGAATAAACGCACTGTAGGCTAGCCCTGCTTGCGCCACGCAGCTTATCTTCATTCCGTTGTCCATTGTAGAGAGATTGATTTTCTAGGGGATAAATTTTTGTACTAAAAACACAAAATTGGAAGGGCTGGGAGCATCTCAGAATGTAAAGTAAGAATAATCTAGACTGATCTTCATATAGGTAAGTATGAATTTTGATCAATCTTACAATTATTCTACCTGGCTACGAGTATCTCGTTGGCTCGTTTTTTTCAACGCTTTTTGAGCTTTTCTTAATCCAAACAACCATATTTAATAATAAATTTTATGGGCGCTCTGTCGCCTTCCATCTGATCTCGTGAATGCATACAACAACATGGGCATTATATATAAACTGTGGAATTATATTATTAGAATTACCAGGCCTCCAAGATCTAATGGATAGTCCAGAGTAACATAGGACTGTACCTGGCGTATGAAGCATAACATAAACATAGACAAACTACTTGTAGTTTTAGACCTTTTTCTCTTATGGAAAAGCCTAGGTATAATTATTTCGGGGTCTAGTAATTTTCTTTTTTAATAGATGGCGATAGTAGTACAAAAATTCTAAATTTTTCATATCTCTCCCTTATCTCACGCCATCGCGTAGACGCGAATTTATTGATTTTTAGCCAACAAAGACAATGGCGCCTTGTTGAGGTTATTTTTGGTTTTTTGAAAAGAAAGGAATTATTAGAAGCCACAGGCTTTTATAGTGTACGATGAGTAAAATAAAGTGTAGTATGAGGTGTAGTCTTATCGTATATCAAATTTAAGCTATGTTTTATAAAATATTAGATACGACACTATGATGAGGCAACCCAGAAAGAAAGGCCGGTAAGTTGTTCACAAAAATATTATAGTCCTGGTCAAAAAGTATTGAGAAGTTTTGTTTTACTCTGTAAAGAGGGACTAATCTTCTGTGTCTTTAGTGCTCCTGTCTATACATTAAAGCGTTGTATGACAAGCTGATCATAACATGATTAAATGATTAATTCGGCTGAATAGACGTGAGGCTAAAAACTAAATTAACCCAACCTAACCTAACCAGACTCAAACCAACTTACTCAAAGCCAAAACAACCCAAAACACACACTACAACCCCTATAGCTTTTTTTGGCTTGTTTAGGTTAAGGTTGGGTTAATTTAGTTTAAAGTGTGTTTTTTGTGTTGTTTTGGCTTTTAATAAGTTGGTTTGAGTCTGTTTAGGTTAGGTTGGGTTAATTTAATTTAAAAAAATTTTAAAAAAAGAGAATATGAAAAACACATAAAATAATTATTGCTGGCTCTTTAGCCTCACGGCTATTCAGCTGAATTGCTGGGTCTTTAGACACTCTCTAAAAAAACCTGACTATCCCAGTACTTAGAAGTATTTACAGCACAGAGTACCGAACAGGTGATCCGTGTTTACAGTACCTATCTTAAACTGGGGCTTAAACAGAAGTCAGGCTTAGTTTTCTTAGTACCCCACAAAGTCTATCCATGGCATAATTAAATAACTATACTGTATTTCACATTTATTTGTTTATTTTGTTTTTTAACTTTTAAAGTTTTTCTCACAATTGGTTTTAGCCTCTCTTTCTTTTTCCAATATGGAAGACTGGTTCATAAATTCATAAAACTTTGGTAGTTTACCAAAACTGCTATGCTTTAGCTCAAACTGGGGACTCCTGATGATGGCAGCCTCAGCTTCCAAAACATGTCGGGTTTAAAATAAATTCAGTGGAGAAAGCACGGTGACCACTAGTCATAAAATCATAAAAATCATAACATTTTGAAAATTTGGTCATAAATTTATAAAACCAGCTGGTGGTTACCCTGAGAACGATCAATTTGTTTGATTTATTTACATTTTTACAAATTTAATGTATTTATAAATTTTATAATTTTAACTAATTACCTAATATTTGTTTTATTTCTTTTTACAGTTAAAAGAAGTCGCTCTTTAATTCTTAATGAAGTCAATGTGCCCAGACAGGCTAATCTCATACCAAAAGCATGACATTTCTATAGGAAAGTTATTGATAGTAGTAAGCGATTGCATAAAATGACCAGTTATGTGCAAGCATTCCAGAGAAAATTAGCACTCGCAGAAAATGCTTATGTGCCACATTAGAGTACAGCAGCAAAAACCTAAAGCCAGAAGACTTACTTTAGAAAAAAAGATTCTCTCCCTCAGTATTTTTAAATCAATTGGTAAGACGTACAGGCGATTGTCTAAGATTTTTGCTTTGCCAAGTAAAAGTTAATTAAAAAAACTGTTTGTGAAGTTTGCAGGAGTAAACTTAATTATAAGTCATGATAATGATGTAGACAATGAACTTATTGATGCCTTGCAGTATAAAAACAGTAAGTTGACAAAACCAGGAACATACTTTAATTTTTTATTTGGCAAGACACAAACTTTATTATATTTTTTAATCTCTAAAGTGACCACAATAATAAAGTTAATTATCAGGTGTTTATTCTGGTGGTGTAAGCAAGTTAATAAGATTTGTAAGATTTTTTAAAAGTCTAAAAAGAGGAGATTATTGCGATAAATAAAAAAAAATCAGCATTTCATAAAGCCAAACAAAAAAGATTTGGAAAAAATTATGTATTCTTTCTTGAGGCTTTATTATATTGAATTTTGTGTACTAAATTATTACTAACTTAATAATTTTTGCCTCGATTTTTACTATAAGGTAATATTTTACGTTTTTACTTATTTTACCAGGTGATTCATTATATTTTTCACCTCCTCTTTTCTCCCTTAGCATTGGAGGAATAACAAATGTTAAACTTTGTAAAAAAAATAAAGGAATTCTTGTATTTAACACTCCAATAATGAGTTAAGGAGGTGAAAAATATAATGAACCCTTGTTTTGTTTTTAAACCTGTATTTGGGAAATGTAATTCCAATTTTTTTTTAATTACACATACTTATTTATCATCTGTCTTTATCTTTTTACCCAACCTTTTATAAGTTAAATTCTCAATGAAACTATAGAATAAAGGGTTTTGTAAAAGGACCTCACCTATGAAATTAAAAGGCAAAATTTTTTTTTCATAACATTTCATTTGGGTCAAAAGTACACATTTGTCTTTTAAGTTCAGTGCGCCCAAAGACAAAAAAAGTTTAAAAAATTCACAAAAACAACAACTTTTGATTTATCTTTTAAACTTTTTTTGTTTTTTGGGCACATTGTGGTCCTTTTTGCTATGCCATAAAAAATCAATATTACATTACATTTGTAAAATAATATTGATTTTTTATTTAAAAATCAATATTCTTTTGTAGTATTAATTTTTTTGGTTATCATGTGTGGTGCTCCATCTATTTGTGTTTTAATGAACTATTTCTATGTCGGGCGCCAAGGTCATAATTTGTTCCGCAGCAGTACAGCAGATAACATTCTGGTCTGCCAGACAGACCGAACCCAATTTTTTTTTCTATGAACATAAATAACCACATCCAGCAAATTCAAACAACTTTCGTCGTCAAACAACGCGGGATGTTGAAATTTACAACGTTCGCAGCAACTCCACACCCAATTGGAGTTTATACTACGTCGCCTTATATTAAGGCTCAGCAACAATCACTCCGGAGGAGGCTTGTTGCGCAAAACAAAGTCAAGTAAAATTAAAAAAAGGAATTTATTGTCCGTGAAAAATAAACGGGCATGGACAATAAATTCCTTTTTTTTTAATTTTACTTGACTTTGTTTTGCGCAACAAGCCTCCTCCGGAGTGATTGTTGCTGAGCCTTAATATAAGGCGACGTAGTATAAACTCCAATTGGGGGTGGAGTTGCTACGAACGTTGTAATTTGAACGGTTTTCTTTCAGTAACAGGTACATTTTTTTTGTTTTTCTCCTGCTCGCAAATTTCATCCTTATTGCATCCTTTAACGTTTTGCTTTTCGTTTTATTCCGATAGGCGGCGCGCTGCATATAGCCATCTAACATCCCGCACTGTTTGACGACGAAAGTTGTTTAAATATGTTATGCTTCATACGCCAGGTACAGTCCTATGTTACTGATGATTCCTAACAAGGATGAAAGAGGCCTGTAGGTTTCTGGACTATCCATTAGATCTTGGAGGCCTGGTCGTAATGAATTGAAAAGCAAAATGTGTGTCCGATATGCCACGAACCTTTCTTTTTATTTTTTTTTCTGTGTAAAATTTATTTACAATACATTTTATCTTAAAAACCAATTGAGATTTATTAAATTTTAATATTTTTGTAAACCTTTAAATCAAGATTCTACATTAACTACTTTCCATTTATACATTTTGGTATTTGCGCTTATTCATTTTACAAATATTGTGTCAGATCTAAAAACAAAATTCGTGTTCCCGGATTGAAAAAAAATGTTTTTTCTTTGCCCCATGGGAACTTTGAAGTATCTTTTAAACTAATGAACACATTTTTAAATCTTTAACGCCTTCCTAAAGGTATTCTGATATTTAAAATGCCTTTCATAAAAAGTACCACCCGACCTATGTTACGTATTTAAATTTTGGGGATGAGCTCTTTAAGGGTGAATTTGAATAAAAAATGCGCTTCTTCAAATTACTTGTACGGTGAAAATTTAAAGCATTATCCCGGAACCATTTCACGGATTTTGCATAATTTTAAGTTTTTTACATAATGTTACGTATCCTAAAAATGTTTAATTCACGGTAAAAATTAATTATCGATTATTTTAAAAAACTAAATAAAAACAAGATATATATACATTTTTTTAAAAAACCACGCAAATGGTCTGTAGGGGATACCTGAAGCCTCCGCTGTGCAGATTTTTGTTTATTTTTGATGTGCGGTTTATCTGTTTAAGTAAACGAACTGTTTTTAGGATTCAAACTCACTCTTAAAAGGGAGTCATTAAAAAACTGTATTTAATAACTTTTTAAAATTTTGATCAATTTTCGAGAAAATCCAGGTGCATCCTTTTAATATGTACGAATACATAGCGGTTATTTGAACAAAAATATAATTTTTTTTAAAACGCATTATATTCTTTTAAAATTGCTTCATAAAACTAAATAACTAGGCATTTACGAAAATAATATTTTTTCTTCATTAAAAAATTGATTTAAAAAAATTGATTGAAAGTGTATGTGCTCTGATTTCGTAAGCTATTATATTACATATTACTGTTTTGACCGATTTTGACTATTATTTAAACGGTACCTATTATTTGCTCGTAGCTATTTGAATTATTATTAAGCAAACGTCACGGATATATGTTTAAAAAGTTGGTCCAATCGATAATTTTTTAATCAATACTTTCGGTAGTCAGCTTTTAAAAGTTTAAAATTTAATTTCTATTATATTTTAGCATATTTAAACCAACACGTAAAACACATCCACATAGATCCCAATACTTTACCTCAATTTCAATGTGAGCACTGCCCCTTCAAAACTGTTCGAAGAGGAGTCTTAAAGGAGCACGTTAAATGCATGCATCCAGATGAAAAGTCAGTGTTGCACAAGTGTCCACACTGTGACTATGTAAGTCTTAGGAGGGGCGATTTAAGCTACCATATTAAAGGTAAGCATCCTGACGGTACTCAACCTATTTTAAAGTGTTTAAAGTGCGATTTTCAAACCCTACGGAAAAATGGTCTTAGGCAGCATTATAAGTATATCCATCCTAAAAACGAAACGGTATATAAGTGTGAATTTGAGGGGTGCACTTATGAAACTAGAAGAAACAGAGGTTTGTCAAAACATTTTAATAACGTCCATAAAAACCCGGAAGATATCGTTATGTTTAAGTGTAGTTTATGTCCTTTTCAAAGTAGACATAAAAACGGAATTAAAGGTCACGTTATCTACAAACATAAAGAATTTAGTGAAATGGATTATTTTAAATGTGACAAATCTGGGTGCTCCTATCAAACTGCACACAAAAGTTGTTTAAGGAGACATATAAACAACGTTCACATTAATCCCGAAATGGCCAAAACTTTCAAGTGTCATTTGTGTTCTTTCCAAACAATTCACAGGGGTAGTTTAAAGCCCCACATTGTCAATGTTCACCCGGATCCCAATGATCTACAAATTATGAAATGTACAGAATGCTCCTATCAAACTAGAAGAAAAGGTGATTTTCAAAAACATGTTTATATACATGAATCAACCAATCAGGATAAAGTATATGAATGTCACTTGTGTCCTTTTAAAAGAAAGCAGTTAGCACATTTAAGGCAGCACATAGTTAAAGGTCATAGTTTGGAAGAAGATGAAAAAAGGTTTGGCAAGGGTTTACGATGTAAAGAACTAAATTGCCACTTTGTAACCATTCATAAAGAATCCATGAAACGACACATGGAATTCATTCACAACATTAAATTTAAATGCAACGCCGAAGTTACCGAAACAGTCAGTTTTAAATGTGAGAAACCTGGTTGTACTTATCAGACTTCCCATTGGAGTGGTCTTCAGCGACATGTGAAAAATAATCGCATTCATTTTGTTGAAGAAAAAAGCTTCAAATGTTTTACGTGCAACTTCCAAACAAATCACAAGAGTAGTTTGAGAATGCATGGAAAGAAAATGCATCCCAAACAAACAGTTACATTAAATGATATCACATAAACAAATCGTTTGCCAAAACATTCTAATAATATTCACAATGCTTATGTCCTTTTTAGTGTCATCATAAAAATGACATTCAAATTCAAGATAACATCGAAATTAGCAAAACGCCTTAACTATTAAAAAGCAAAACGGATTTTTCTCACTAAGGATATTCGGATTAACCACTTAAGACGCTAAGCGGTAAATTTTTAGTAATGTATGATTTTGCCTAAACTATTATTTTATTCTTTAAGACACACACTGGAAAAAAAAGCAAACTACTATACATCACCTAGTAATTTATTAAAATTAAATAATTAAATATGTCTTAAGAATATATAAGCTTTTTATTTTTTTTAATTTGTACGATTATAATGTGAATATACTTATAATATCTAAACCAACTCTTCTTTTTAACGATGCTCAAACTATATTGTATAATTATTCAAATTAAAATTTGATTTATTGTCATTTGATTTACGAAGTAAATACATACATACATACCTACAATAAACATAAAACTATACAATACACACCTCTTATTTAATAATAGGAACGTCACACCACATTATTTAAAATAAAATTAAAACAACAGCAGTATGCTAATTTCTGCAATCAAAGAATTCTCTTACCGAGTAAAAACATTTTCCTGTTAAGAACTGCCTTAATTTTTTCTTAAATCTATACAGACCATTTATATTTTTTAAATTTGTAGGAAGATGATTATACACAGCAGCACAAAAACAGTATGGGCTTTTCTGATATAGGGTCCAATTGTAATTAAATCAAACAACCAGGATCATTATGCACTTAATTTATTTAAAACGAACATGTTTCGGCAGTATAAACTGTCATCATTAGGGTTTCTAGCTTGAGCTACAAAATGGCGGTCTCTCTGCAAAGAGAACGAAATAGCGTCAGGTGGACATGATATAAGTTGGTTATTAACCGTGACTAGCTCAGTCGCATTCCATTTAATCCCAAAAAATTGTTTAACATAAAATAAAAATGGTCCAGGAAGACATCTTATGCCTGGATAAATTAAATACTTGACCTGCCCAGCATAAGTTATTGGGTGATCTTTAGTTTTATTTTTTTTTAAATTAATAGCTTAATAAAGTAAGGTTTTTTCTTTTCTTCTCCACGTTTAAAATGGATGCCAGATGGTTTTCAACTTTACCCTCTAAATTATATCATGTCCACCTGTCGCTATTTAGCCCTCTTTACAGAGAGACTGCCATTTTGTAGCTCAAGTTAGAAACCCTGATGATGACAGTTTATACTGCCGAAAAATGTTGGTTTTCAATAAATTCAGTGGAGAATGACCCTGGTTGTTTGATTTAATTATCATCTCCACCCAAGATGGACTACTTTTTGTGTGTTCTTGTGTTATGGCCATATTAAATTGTTGTCTACCGTAGACGATTGCTTCAAACAATAACACACAAGGAACAGTAAGAATGTTATTTTTTTACAAAAGTTTGCTTGCACGACACTGGCCCCAAATACAAAATTAGATATTTTATGTTCTTCTTAGCCAAATAATAATGTATTGCTCAGTGGTAAGCAAAAAAGGCTGATTTTAGTTTCCCTGATCCGAAATCCGTATGTTTAGTCTACGTGAGTTTCTCATCAATTCTTAGTCCTAAGAACACAACAGTAAGAATGTTATTTTTTACAAAAGTTTGCTTGCACGAAACTGGCGCCAAATACAAAATTAGATATTTTATGTGGTTGTTAGCCAAAGAATAATGTATTGCTTAGTGGTAAGTAGATATTTTAAATTAAGGATAGCAAAAAAGGCTGATTTTAGTTTCCCTGATACGAAATCCGTATTTTTAGTCTACGTGAGCTTCTCACCAATTCTTAGTCCTTATAGTTATCTATCGGAATAATCTTTCTTTTACTAAATATTATATAATGAGTTTTGGTAGGGTTAATACCCAACTTATTTCATTTCTAAATTTGATGAGATCTTCGAAGTTTTCTACTTTATTATTATTATATAGCATTTATTGTTTTAAATAAACCAATATACAAGAGAAATGTTCTCGCATGTGGAGACAATAAAAAAAAATATATAAAATTATAAAAGAGATTATAAAAAAGGTATATCAAACGAAAGAAAAAAAACAAAACAATACTCAAAAAATAAACTATAACAACGAGCCCAATTGAAAAAACGAAGCCCTGAAAAAGTTTAACTCGCGCGCATAGGCAGATTTTCCATTTAAGCTCCCAGTATAATATTCGTTTAATTCTCTAAATAATAAAACAAAAATAATAATAAAAAAATAAATAAAAAAGCCAAAAAGAAAGCACAAAATAGTAAATAAAAAAGGAAAAGTGGAAAAAAATCATATTTAATTTTAATAGCAAAACTGTCAAAAAGAAAGAAAACTGTCAACACAAAGGAAAGAAAACTTTTGATTTAGTTATGTTTTTACATCTATGAGGCAGTACCTCTTCTCTTGATATACCAGTCAAGATATATATTTTTAATTTATTTTAAAAAATTTGTTTAGACGGTGCGTGAATAAATAATGAAATTTTTTCATAAATTTTAGGAGCTATGTAATCAAAACATCTCTGACCAATAGTTTTTGAAACTTTAGGTCTAAAAATGCTTTGATTCCTATTTCTGGTGTCATATGAATGCTGAATATTTGTTATAGGAATCTTACCCACAAAAAGTCCAATCGATATCTTTTGAAAGAAAAGTTGTTTTGGGTCAAGAAAGTCACATGTTTGGAAAAGTAAATCTGTTGGGTAAACCGTCTCTAGACATTTATTGGTGACACAACCTCATGCTAAAATACCGTAATTAATATGTGACTGCACTAGTGCATAATATAGTATTTTTAATTGGTCATTATTAGATATTTTTACGAAGAATCTAAAATTATGTAATATCGATCTCAACTTTCAATGGCAATCGATAAAAACACCTAGATATTTAAATTTTTCGCAATTCCTAATTGTTACAGTTTTTTGATTATGTTGAAGTTGAATGCTATTGTAATCCGCAACTTATTGCTGTAGCAACTGAAAGGCATAAAAGTCGTTTTGGTAAAGTTAATTTTCAGTTTATTGCTATCAAACCACTTATCATACTCAATAAAATTATTTTCTATTTTATGTTGCAGTTCTTTCCAACTGTCTGCTTTGTAGTAAAAGCCAGCATCATCAGCGAATACTGCATCTTCGACCCCTTTAACTTTAAAAAGACTCCTTATATAAATTATAAAAAGGAGGGGTCCAAGCACATTTCCCTGAGGAATACCATACTCCACCTCCAGTAAGCCACTCAACTTGCGTCAACTTGTTGAGTCCTGCAACTCAAATAACTTTTCATCAGTTTTAACTCGGTATCTAAGAAACCAATTGAAGTTTATTAATCATAAGCGGATGTGAAATTGTATCGAATGCTTTTGCAAGATCAACGAAAACAGAGATGGACGGAACGCCTTTGTCTAATGAACTATTTACTTTTGTAACGAAATCAGCCACTTCACAGTGTGACACAGTGTCGAAGGCCTCAGTTGATCGTGCTTTACGAAAGCCATACTGATGTTCTGAAAGTATAATGTGTGTATCTAGGTGTTTCATAATCTATTGCTTTAAAATTATTTTGAAAATTTTGGAAAGGTTGGTAATTAGTGAAATCGGTCTGTAATTATTGACATTAGATTTTTCGCCTGATTTAAACAAGGATTTGACAATAGCTTGTTTAAAGGCTGATGGATATTCTCCCTTAATAATTTATTGATTTAAAATGTCTGATAGTGGTTCTTTTATATGTTTAGCGATTGCCCTTAATATCTCTGCTGTGAAACCATCTGAGCCTGGAGCTTTTTTAAGTTTTAAAGAATTAATAATATTGAGTACATCTGAGGGATTGGTAGGTTTTATTTTAAATTTTCTTAGTCACAAATTGTTTCCTCGAAATTTGAATTATTGTCGGTTGTGATTTTTTCAGCTAATTTTTTACCCACATTACAAAAATATTCGTTAAAACAATTTGAGATTTCCTGTTTGTCTTCTATGACTTTCTGATCCGTGCTCTTTATTTAATTCAATTCAATTTATTCTCATTCTTGGTTAGTAAGATAAAATTTTTTTCTTCATTTAAAAACGTACAATGAACATTAATGTTTGTGCGTACGTCTTAAAACTACATTTATATTCAGTTTATTATAATCTTAAGAAATAATATGTTAATTAACTAATTATGTCTATGTTTTATTATAGATGTTATT
Organism: Oxystoma pomonae; assembly: GCA_963921995.1. Taxonomy (NCBI): domain Eukaryota; kingdom Metazoa; phylum Arthropoda; class Insecta; order Coleoptera; family Brentidae; genus Oxystoma; species Oxystoma pomonae. Next base: position 54,511,644 of record OY998170.1, on the reverse strand, counting down.
TTTTAGGAAGCTAGGTATTAGATTAAATACTTTTGGTGCCATATATATTATACTTGTACCGCAGTAAATTTTGTTTTTGGTTCTATTACATTATTTTTAGTTTTAGATCTAGTGTTTTTATTGTGTATTATTTTATTAGTTATAAATTTATTAAATAAAAGAAATATTGTCAGTGATCTTAGATATAGCTGTCTAACTTTGATTTCAATGAACAGTTGTTCACATGAATACCATCTATGTTTGAACCATATTGTTTTTAAAACTCTTTTTTAAGCTATTTCAACACTTCTTATCACAGTTTTATGTGCAGAGTCCCAGAACACAAGACAGTAGTTTAAGATTAATTCAACCAATACTTTATAGATATTTAGTAAATTATTTCTAGACAGTGAGTTTCTTAGTATATAGAAGGAGTGAAATAACTTTCTGATTTTGGTTGTTATATATTCTGCATGCTTATCCCACCTCGATACACCCAGATATTTAAAGGTATTCACTTTAGTAATTGTGCTGCTGTTACAGTTTGGTTTTTGTTGACAGTTTTTTTTAATGTAGTGAGACTTGTGCATTTAGAGTCAGTAAGTTCTGTGGTTAAACCATTTGTTTATTGTGGTTAGGGCATTTTCAATTTGTTTTTTGCTACTTTTACTTTTTTTACCACACTGCCCTCTGGTAATAAACTTATCATATTATTTATATTATTCCCATAGCTTCCAATCCGCCAAGTAGAATACAGTGTGACACAGTGTCGAAGGCTTTTGCTAGGTCTAGAAAGGCTACCAATACTTTTTTGTTGTTATTAAATCCCAGTGCAATGTGCTCTGCCAGCCGACCCACCGCATCTTGAGTACTTCAGAATTCCCCGAAGCCATATTGGAATTTTGATAATAAAGAATTACTGCCAAAAAAAGTCCATAAGCCTTTTTTTCAAAATTTTTTCTATTATTTTACTTATATTCTTAGTAAAGGCTATTGGACGATAATTAATTAGTTTTGTCTTTTTTACAGCCTGATTTATATATCGGTATTTTAATTGCTTTTTTTAAGGCTTCAGAGAACATCCTAGTTTTAAAGATTGTATTTGTTATATGTAATAGGGGTTTTAGTAAATAAATATGAAAAGTTTTTAAAACTTTGGTTGTGATTTCATCTGGTCCAGTTTTTTTTCTTGATTTATTTCAGTAGTTTTTTCTTGGTTTAGAATTCCACTTATATTTGTTTTTGTTTGTTGTTATCTGTTTTATGTTGTTATTTCTAGTAGTTTTATTGTTTATTTTTTTAACAGTTTCATAGTTTGTTACGATTATTTTGATTTTTCTCAAGCTCTCTTTTATAGTAGGGTATTTTTGTATTTTTTTAATAAAGTTGTTAAGTAATTAGCTTATTGTTTAAACTGTTCCCTAATTTCAACGTTATTTGGTTGTTTTTGTACAATTTTTTTTCAGTTGTTTTAATCAGACCAGGAGTATTCCAATCACTTCTTGGTATTTCAGTTCTTTTAAGCCTTTTTTGCTGAGTGCTGGAATTGATTGCATTTTTTATTAAATTCACAAATTATGAAACAGTGTTATTTAATGTTTGTTGATCATAGATTAAATTCCCATAGTTATAAAGCATTTCGTAGCCACAAAGTTCTAAAAGTGAAAAACTGCAGTTTGTGCGTTTCAGAAAGTATTATGCAATCAAAAGATCTGTCTAAACCAGCTAATAATAGCCTTAATTCATCATGGTATTTAGCCAAGCTAGAAAATTTCAAAATATTTTTTTCTTTCAGCTTTTAGTAAAATTTTTTGACAGTTTTGAATGGATTTGCATATTGCGTATCAATATTTTTGACTTCAAAAATCTGAATGTACTGATCCATTATTAACAAAAGTGTGAGTGAGAGAGAAACAGGCAGAGCAAAATTTATAATAAGTTGAATATTTTTATACTTATATTATACTGGATTATATTAGACTCCGTAAAATAAGAAAAAAATGTAAATTTTATTCAACTTAAAAATAAATGAAGCAAGATAAAAATAAATAAAGCAAGGTAAAACTGATATTGTTATTGTTGTATGGTCAGCGTGTGTAAGTGTAATTTGTGTTTTCACACTTACCAATTTTAACAGTTATTCGTCGGTCGGTATTAAATGATTTAATGAGTTTGTTAAATTTCCCCCGAATACACTTAGCTTCCATCTTAGACACATTCTTGTTGTATTTTGCATTTCATTCATTCATTCAATTTTAATTATCACTCAGAAGATTAAGAACTACATTTTCACGCTACAACACGTGACAAGGGACCTTGTTATCGCATTCGTGGCAATATTAAAATGCTAAAACATCAGAATACGAAGGAAGCAAAACAATTTGTTACAGATGTTTTCAAAAACTAAAGGAGTTCGGGACTATTATTAATTTGTACCTGTACAAAATGTAAAACAATTAAAAAATTAAAGGTTCTCGCAGATATACAAGACATATTATATTCAAATAAAATAATAAAACGTAAATGGCGTTTTCTAAAATAAGTTTTAAAAATGACTTTCCTTGTTTTTTATAGATATTGTTTGAGGTTTGATATTTTATATCAGTTTTAGTTTTTGATCTTCTTATACTTAAACTGTTGAATCATGTAATATTCTGACAAAACTTTTAAAAAAATCGTTTTGTCTCGGCATTGTAGGTAGATTCTTATTACTTGGGAAAAAGTAACCGATTAAATTAAATGTATTCTAATTTTTACAGTACCTATCCTAAATTTTACTCTTCGACAAAATTTTTATAAATTGTTTTAAAAAAGACTTGTGAACAAAATCAAAGTTCTTTTATTATCTACTTCAGTGTGATCCTTTCCATAAGATGTATTATGATATAGAAAAATTATTTATAAATAGGTATTTTTAGTTTATAGTTAAGATTAACAGAATTGAATTTTACGCTCTGTCAGCTTTTTGATGGTAACTTTACAAAACCTATTTTAATCAGTTACTAATAATTATGCTGGGAATTTGGAACCTTTGGTGGTACTAAAACAAAGTTATAATTGTTTTCCACAAACCAAAACTACACTTTTTTGCACTCGACGCGCGTTTCGCTAACAACGTTAGCATCATCAGGAGACGATAAACAATGAACTAAATTAATCTACGCTCTATCTTATATACAATCCTTTAGTCGGCGGAGATAAGACTAATAATTTGTGATTGATCACGATTTTTAATCCTATCTCCCCTCAACCAAAGAATAAAGTGTACTAAACGGGATGGGTCCTCCTTTATGGAAAAAATAAATAACAAATTTCCCACAATTAAATTTACTTATGAAACAGAGAACAACGGTACACTGCCATTTCTAGACAATTTAGTTATAAGAAATAAAAATAAATTGGACTTTGACCTATACAGAAAAGGAACGGCCACCAACAGGTATATTCCAAATGACTTTCATTGCTTACAACATAAGCTTGTAAGTTTGCACTTTTTAACATATAGATTAGTAAATTTCCCCTTAAACAAAGAAAGATTTAAAGCAGAAAAGAATAGGATTAGCAATATAGCTGGCGAAAACGGTTACGACGAAGGCTTAATAAATAAGCTGATAAATAGGCATTCTTTTCAAAAGACCTTTCGGAATTCCACTTTTTTCAGACAAAAAGATACCTGCGACTCAAAATTTATATCAATTCCTTATAATCCTAATTATACGAAAGGATTACAAAAAGTATTTAATAACACCGGTCTTAAATTAGTATATCAATCCGGTAACACAATAAGAAGCTTACTAGGAATTGTGACAAAAAATATGTTGGCCAAACAAGACGGTTGGTTGAGGGGAGGAGGATTAAAAATCGTGATCAATCACAAATTATTAGTCTTATTTCCGCCCACTAAAGGATTGTATATAAGATAGAGCGTAGATTAATTTAGTTCATTGTTTATCGTCTCCTGATGATGCTAACTTTGTTAGCGAAACGCGCGTCGAGTGCAAAAAAGTGTAGTTTTCGTTTGTGGAAAACAATCATAACTTTGTTTCAGTTACTAATAGTTCATTTAATATCGCCTTACCTACTTGTAAACAACCTCAAAAATGCTGCAGTCAAAATGTAAGGTTAGAGTGTCAAAATATATTTTTTAATTGAACCGTTTACAATATTTTATAGGGTATGTCAAAAAAACGCACTTTTTAAAATGATTTTAACTTAGCGAGAAATTATATGATTTTAATAATACCAAACTTTTTAGAAAGTTAGGGAATTTAAATTTAGAGATTTGATGTCAAATATGACATTTCGTAAAAATCCAAAATCGCGGACCTATTTAAAAAATAGGCATTTTTAACCCCCTAGATATTCATTTCATTTAAAAAATTCGGCCAAGAAATAAGGAAGTTTGAACTGTTTAAACACACTAGAGTTTGCCTGCAAAACCAAGTCTAAGAAAAAATGTATTTGTTTGAATGTCGATAACTTTTCCACCCTGTTTAAGAAATATCCCAAGCATTTTGATGTAACATTTAAAGAATTCTGTTAAGAAATAGGGTAGTTTTAAATGTTTAAATAAACCAGATTTTGTCTCGGTTTGCCTTTAAAAAAGTAGTTTTTTGCAGAGAAGCTCAGGCAAATTCTGGTCTATTTGAATATTTAAAACTATCTTATTTCTTAGCCATTTTTTAAAAATGTTACATTGAGATACTTGGAAGGAATGTGACTTTGTAACTAATATTTGAGATTAAATAGTGTTGAACAGAATGTTTTTTCTAGGGGTGTCAAATTTTTTAAACATGGATTTTAAATAAATGTTTTAACGCAAATTTTGAAATCTGTGTTTCGTAAAAAGTCTAAGTTTGGCATAAAAATAAGTCGACTTTCTGTTAATAAGCTGCCTTATTTCTTCATCTAATTTTTTAAATGTTACATCGATGTGCTTGGAAAGAATGGGGCTTTGTAACCGATGTTTGAGATTTAAGATTGAGTCGCACAGAAAAAATTTTGTAGTGGGTTCAAATATACGTATTTTTTTAAATAGGTCCGCCATCTTGGATTTTTATGAAATGTCAAATTTGGCTTTCTAAAAAGCTTGGTATTATTAAAATCGGACAATTTCTTGCTAGTTTATATACTAAAATTTGTCAAAAATGGCGCGTAGTACCCATAGGAGTCCCAAGGGAGCGAAATGTTTTTTCTATTATCCCCTATATCTCCCAAATAACTAACCCTGAATATTTAATACTAAGCAGTTTAGTAGTACCTACTATTACCTACTAGTTTGTTAAAAAAATCCAGCCTGTGAAGAGGAGGCTTTGAGATACCAAAATTTTTGCTAAATTTTAATAAATTTATTATATGTTATTGCTAGGAGGTCATTGTGTGTAAAAAATTTCATTGCCATAGGTCAAACCATTGCGTCAAAAATATATTTTGTCACTATGACCTTACTTTTTTCCTGCCTCATTTTTAATGCTGTTCACAAGTGTTTTGGTATTAGGCGGTCTATTAGAACCCGATTTAAATAATTGTTTTTCCTTCTAAAGTGAAATTTGCGGTCATTACATTTTTTTTAAATTCAGCAAAAGTATTGACCCCTACTCATATTGTAACGATTGGCCGAAGTAGGGAATAAGATCGTTAGGAGGAGTAGTAGTAGTAAGTAGTATAGGGGCGGCCCGTGGGTCTGCCAATTAAGCGTCTTCATGGCCTTTCCTTACCCCTATCACAAAGGAAATACCTACGGAACAGAGACATAATACTATGTTAAGCTTCGTTAGTTTTTTCAGCGGCCGCCTTCCAAGCGTTGCCTGCGTAATTATATTAAATTTAAACTTTTCCTGTAAATTCACCGTGCTCTATTGTCGTCCCGACCCGACGGTTTCTCACGTTCTTCGTTCCTCGTACAGATTAGCCCCCCTATTCCCGCTCACACATTCATAATAAGGCGCGCGCCAAGATAATCGCAACTTCGACCGACAACCTTGCTGAATTCCTTGCATTTTAAACGGTAGACGAAAATAAATTATCCTTTTTTGTTAATTGTGTGAAATTGAAACGTGGTGCGTGTGTGTGGTAGTGTGAGACAATTTAGATTTTCAAAAAATTAGGGCCTGTTTCACAAATGGATACATACCTACCTAGTCAACGTCCTTTTTAGCTATCAATACTAATTTCATCCACTAAAAATAAGTTATTTGGGTAAAAAAAGGCCTAAATACAAAATTTTGTCACAGTTTCTCTCTGTCTGATAAAAACCGCGCAATCGATTTATTATCAAATTTGACACAAAAATTCTCTGGCACCAGGCGGTAGAAATGGGGGGAAACTTTTTAAAATTCGTAACTCGCGAACCGTAGCAGTTAGCAACACGCGCTTTTCACACTAAGATGGATATTTATACAGGGCGATTCACGACGAAATGCAGATATTTTAATGGTAAGTATTGCAGGCCTGGGGCAACTCATATCCAATGCTAATTTTTTTCAGTCTTTTTGTTAAATATACAGTGTGATTTATGAAAATATTGCAAAAAATAAAAACAGACATATCAAGGAAACCAATAAATGTATTTACTTTAAATTTGGCACACATAAGGAGACCTAAAAGCCACTTCTATTAGTGTATCAAAAATATAAAAGTCCGGACTAAAAAAAAATAGTATTATAAATTTTTGTTAAGAACAACACCTTGTCTACCGCAATTTGCAAATTTTGGTATTACCACATGAAAGCTAAAGGATGGTACTATAATAACCTTACATTCTATTTAACGCGTTGAGTCTCAGTTTTTTATTTAAAAAAAAAAATAAAAAAATCCAAATTCCGATCCTGAGATATTAGGGTTACGAACAATATCACGTTCTAAATTAGTAAAAACGTATTTTTGGGTTAAAACTAATTTAAGCATAAATTAATCTAAACACTCACCGTATCCAAACAAAAAACAGGGAGGTACAGGGCCTGATTAATATTTTTTAATTTATTTTTATAAAATATACAAACTATTTTATTTTGACGTCCGTTTTCAGGGACACGCGGTTTCAATATATCTAGACGTATCAGTACATTTTCAACAAAAACTATACCAATTCTAATGTCTGTCAGATTCATAGTTTTTGAGATATCTAAGAAAAATAAAAATAACTTATAAAAAAAACTCACGAATCGTAGCAGCTGGCAACATGCAGTTTTCAAGTTTGGATGGATAATTACATTTTCAACAAAACAAAAATATTAATTTTTATTACGGAAGGGGTTGGAACGGTATATAAGTGGGGATTAACTTTAAAACATATTGTTTATTAATAAGATTTTTAAAATATTTCTACTTGGACATTTAGACCTATCCGGAAACTCATTTAGCGAGAAAAAAATAAAAAAAATTTAACAGCATTTTGATGAGTGGAAATGGTAAAGGGGCTGCTGATAAACGTTTAAAAAAAATGCGTGAGTGGGACTCTTGAATGGGGGTGGATTTGGTGGGGGAATAGAATAGAATTAGAAGAATTTATTTACCTTTAACTACAATGTTATGGTTTCGTCACAAAATACATAATATTACAAAACATAATAATATACTACCTAAATTACACTTTTAGACATTGGTAAAATGTGTGATTCTATAAAATGGAAGCACGTCGTTAAAATACATACAACATACTTACAAATGAAATTAACATTTACTTAAAGACAGCAAGATTTTAAATGTTTTACTCGATAGGAAGGTCTTCAGGCTTTATAGTTTTGTTTAAAAATTCTTCAAAGGTATAAAAACTTTCTTTAACTAATTATTTATGTATAATTTTTTTAAAAGTGTTGGAATTTAGATCCTTAACCGAGCCCGGTAGATGATTATAGAAAGATGGCCCATAGTAGTTCTTGCTGAATCTGCTATGTTCTAGACGTAAAAAGTTCAATCTCAAGTCACCGGATGACCTAGTATTATATCCATGAGTGCACTCTTGTATCTGGTATATATGTTTGTTACAATGTATATAGTTTACACACTGATAGATATATAAACAAGGTAAGGTAAGGGATTCTTTTTCTTTAAAAATATGTAGTCCAAATATGCACGCTCTATGACAGAAATGCCCCCCCAACAGGAGACCATAAGTGCAGTGAGACAAGAACAACGAATGGTATGCTACTGTTAGTGTACTCAGAGGAGCTACTGTTGATAAAGTTCTTATCACAAAAATGTTTGATGCTTTTTTGAAAGAGCCTTAACATGACACTACCAAGTCAACTTCGAGTCAAGGTGGAAGCCCAAGAATTTATACTTTTACGCACATTTTTTTCTATTATCTCTTTATTGGCACTCTGATGCGCGTCACTCATTTTGTTTTTTAGAATGTCAAAGTTTTTATGTTTAATTGAAAATGATGTATAATACGGAAATCCCTGTGGCAAACCTATTTCCAGATTTTGTTTTTTTGATTTATTTTCAAGTTCCACGTATTGTAATCTGTTTGTTTGAAATGATGACATAAGGTTTTTTTACAATTTGTTGAAATTATAATATTCTAGTTTTTTTTTCATGAGAGTGAGTGAGACGCAGTCGAATGTCCTCTGCAGGTCGCAAAAGGTCACACCAGTATATTTGTGCTCTTCAAAGCCTTCCAAGATTTCATCGATTAGATCCATAACGGCACTAGTTGTTGATAGCCCTTTCCTAAAGCCAAATTGTTTGCTATTAAACATTCAATTATCTTCAAAATGTGATGCGATTTGATTCTGAAGGCCTGTTTCAAAAATCTTTGAAATAGCAGGGAGAATGGAAATAGGTCTTAAGTCATTTAAATCGCTCACCTGTTTTACTTTTGGTAAAGGGATGACTTCTGAAATCTTCAATACATCAGGATAAACGCCTTCTCTGATAGCTTGATTTATTGCTTGGTCAGAGGTGTTATTAACAAGCTTTTAACTCTTTTTATCAAAATAGTATTAAGGTTCTAAGCATCCCGTGACTCTTTACTCTTTATTTTGTTTATAATATCTCTTGTTTCATTAAAGCTGATCTCTCTAAAAGAAAATTCTTTAAAAACTCTGGGGTTCAAAAAATTATTGATTTCAATGCCAGAATTTAAGTTTTTTTGGATATTTTTGGCAATGTTCACGAAATGGTTGTTTATTTCATTTATATTAAATGGTATTTGTTCGTTAGTTTTTTGTTTATTGGCTCTCTGACTGTTTATAACGTTCCACCAAGCTTTAAATTTGTTTTGAGAGGCGTCTATTATTGATGCATTGTAAGATTTTTTTGCTTTTTTTAATTCTAATTGGTACTGTTTTTTAAAAGTATTTTTTTTCATTTTTTATTGAAGGATTTGAACTTACGTGACTTAGCTCCCCAATAAACTGTAATTTTTCTTTCATAGCTTGCAGCTCCTCTGTAAACCATGGGTTTTTAATTTTAGTTTTTTTATTGGGATCCAGTGTTTTAGTTTTTTCAGGAAAAGATATATTAAAGTTATCTGTTAATATTGCAAGTTATTTAGAGTATTTTTCATTTGAGTTTGTTTTTGTGTGCTGTACAAACTCCCAATTTTCTTTGTCCTGTAGGATACCTTTCTTTTTTCCTGATTGGGCTGTTCAATTTTTAAGTTTAATAGCAATGCACAATGGTTCCCCATTGCAACATCCCATACTTTAACATCATGCTCAATCTGAAAGTTCAAAAACATATTGTCTATTATCTTATGTAATGTGTGACCAGTGACCTAAAACCAAACGAATTTATTAAGTCGCACAAATTTTTGCGATAATTATCAGTAATTGATTCAAAATGGACATTAAAGTCTCCACATATTATTACCTGCCTACCGTTCCTAACTATTTTTGTTAATAAATTATTAAAACACTCTAAAAACAATGGAAAGTTTCCATTTGTTGACCTGTATACCGTGACCAGACTTGAAAAAATCATGACGCCGCCATTTTTCATCTTTTTCCTAGCATAATACGTACACATCTCGTAGCCCTTCATGATACATGCTTCACATTCTTGATTTGTCAGGTGGTGCTCGGAGAGGCATATAATATCATAACCCTCAGTCAAAAAAACCTTGTCATTATTTTGTTCCTTATAGATTGAACATTTATGTGGACAATTCTCAAGTTTCTATCATGTGTTTTTATTTTATTTATTGGTTTCTTATGTCCAATCTTAATCACACTAGGTTTTGTTACGATTTCTATCGACTACCATCATTCACTCCATCTCCAAGTTTGTTGTGTAAGATGAAAATTTTGCTCATTATTATTTATGGATCTTGTGGCTACTGTTTTAGTACTTGATCCTTTAGATGCACTTGCTACTTGTATATTTTGTAGTATAAGTATATTGGGTTTATTTGGGCAGATTTCCTTTGAGTTCTGGCGTAAATTGTTAAGACGGTTCATAAACTGCTTTTTTTCTTCTATATACCTAAGATCTTACTCGTTAGATATCATTCTGGCATTTTCATTCAGTTTGTTTGGTTGCTGGGTTTTTTTGCGAGTTTTTATTGCCCGTTTGTTTATTTCATCATAGTGGTAATTTACTAATGTAACTAGACCATGATATTCCCAGCAGATTTTTGTTGTTATTTCTTGTTGTTCCAATGCACTTGTACTGATATATTTATGGGTGTATTTTTAAAGGCTTCTTCCAATCTTAAGTTGGTTTTTTCAATAAATCTATTTAAAATTGGTCTGTTTGTTGTTATGGTGGTTAAGTTGTGGAAAAGGGGGAGAAAAATGGTATTATTACAATTTCCGGCAAAACTGAACGTCATAGAGTAAAAACTTCAATATAAAAGTTGTAGACGGTGCAAAGGTCTACAAATTTTATAAATGTCACTTTTTAACATCACCTCAAAATTTTCGAGAAAAATGCAAAAAATCGTAATATTTTTATTTTTTCGTTTTTTATTTTTCATTCCCCCAAAAAGAATTGCATTGTCACGAAACTTGGTGAAAATATACCTATTTGTCTCCTTAATTTAAGCTCTTTCTTCATTTCTGAGCAGGTTTTTTAATTGTAACGATAATTTTTTATTATCACACCAAGTATATGTCAAAGCGAAAAAAAATTAGCAATGTCAAAAAATACTACGAGAATTTTCTTGAGTAGAATTTTTGATTCATCCATACTATGTATGGATTGCTAAGAAAATGGACTACGAGTCAAGAATTTTTATTGTTTTACTTTGGCATTCGACATCACAAATATTTGTGTTGTCCTATTTTTAGTCATCCATACATAGTATGGAGGCTATTGGGATCGTCAAAAAACAAGTTTTTTTATTTCCGCTAAAGATAAGTTATTTAGGTCAAAAAAGACCTATATACAAAATTTTGTCATCACCTATACCCAATTTGGCACAAAAATTCTTTGTCACTAGACGCAAAGCTGATTAGTTTTTGATGGGGGTGGGGAGTTTGAGGGGAGATTAAACTAAAAAAAAAATTGTAACTCACGAACCGTAGCAGCTAGCGACACGCGGTTTTCACATTAAGATAGATAAGTGCATTTTCTATCAAAAAAATTAAAAAAAAATTAAAAAAATTTTTTTAAAAGATTTTACGGATCGCTATCGTGGCGATAGGTGGCGCACTGCATATAGTCATCCAACATTCCGCGTTGTTTGACGACGAAAGTTGTTTAAATTCGCTGGGTGTGGTTGTTTATGTTATGCTTCATAAGCCAGGTACAGTCCTATGTTACTCTGATGATTCCTAACAAGGATGAAACAGACCTGTAGGTTTCTGGACTATCCATTAGATCTTGGAGGCCTAGTCGTAATGAATTGAAAAGCAAAATGTGTGTCCGATATGCCACGAACCTTTCTTTTTATTATTTTTTTGGTTGAAAATGCAATTATCTATCTTAATGTGAGAACCGCGTGTCGCTAGCTGCTACGGTTCGTGAGTTACAATTTTTTAAAAAGTTTAATCCCCCCTCCTATCCTCTTGCCAACTCCTCACCCCCATCAAAAACTAATCAGCTCTGCGTCTGGTGCCAAATAATTTTTGTTCCGAATTTGATAAAAATCGGTTAAGTGGTTGTTGAGTAATCATGTTACAGACAGACAGACAGACACCATGACAAAAATTTATTTAGGTCTGTTTTAATAATATAAATAAAATAAACCCTTACAAGTACAAGTGTACAAGTCGACTTGACTATTCAAAACATGCAGATAACCCCGAAGTGATGACTTCTAGTTTGAAAGTGTATTTCTAGTTTTGTCGTGAAAGTGAAAACTGAAACTCCTGAATCTAACATAAAAAGAATTATGAAAATCGATTGACCCGTTTAAAAGTTATGATAGAAATAAAACTTTTCATGGAGTGCAATGGGCCCGGAAAAGGGACCCAGGCATCGGCGTTTGGAAATTATACTAGAAGAAAAAATAAAAAAAAAACATACGGTCAAACTTATAACCTCGTGTTTTTTTTGAAGTCGTTTAAAAATGACCGCCATCTTGAATATCTGCAGTTGCCCAAGGGTGTGCCAGACTGGCATTCATGGAATTTGTAAAAATCCCTTAGCCACCATAATCAGGCCAAATAATTCCCGCTCCTTGAATAAAAGTTCCTCCGTTCGAATACCTACCTTGATTTTCATATACTTCTTTAAATTTAATTTGTTATCTTAACTTCTTTCTAAACTTAAAAACAAGTTAATTTAATTTTTTCACATATTTTTAATTTAAATTTGGTTTTGTTTAGCAGTGTAAACTAAAAGATATGAGCAACCTATATAAAAATTAATGCGGGTTTGTTCGATTCCCCCTTCTTTGTCGCGAAGCGGAGAGCCGGTCATTGAAGCGAGGACGCACGTGGTCGGCTATCGGAGCCACAGCCGAATTATTTTCACAGCAAACTAAAATATTTTTGCTGCAAGGGCAACGTCGCCGACAAATCAGCAGTGGATCGCAGACTTTCGCGCCACAGCAAAAGGCTGCGATCCTTTTTGGTTTCCCTGGGCTCCATAATCTTTACTCCTCTGTTCCGTAGGTATTTCCTTTGTGCCCCTATGCCCCTACTTCCGCTGCAACTCTCTCTCCGGGTCTCCCTGTCTTCTTTAGGAAGTTCAGTATGTCGGCCCTCTATCGTGGGAAATCCCCACTTCAGCTGCCTTGATCTAGCATAGGCATCGCATTCTGCTATCAAGTGCTTCGCCGATTCCTCTTCGAGCCCGCAAGCGGGACACATTGGATCTCCTGCTACTCTTACTTATGTCAGATGTTTGTTCAGCCCTGTCAGCAGTCCAATGTCCTTTCGGGTCTTGCCTTAGATCCATTTAGTTCTGGCTACATTCGGACCATCGGACTAAAAATGGCGCGTAGTACCCATAGGAGTCGCAAGGGGGCGAAATATTTTTTTCTATTATCCCTTATATCTCCCATATTTGATATTAAGCAGTTTGGTAGTACATACTATTACCTACTAGTTTGTTTAAAAAAATCCGGCCTGTGAACAGGAGGCTTTAAAAAGATACCAAAATTTTTGCTAAATTATAATAAATTTATTATATGTTATTGCTAGGAGGCCTTTGCGTGTACAAAATTTTCCATAGGTCAAACCATTGCGTCAGAAATATATTTTGTCACCCTAACCTTACTTTTTGTCTGCCTCATTCTTAAGGCTGTTCACAGGTGGGTTGGTATTAGGCGGTCTATTAGAACCCGATTTAAATAATACCTACTATTTGTTTTTCCTTCTAGAGTGAAATTTCCGGTAATTACATTTTTTTGTAATTCAGCAAAAGTATTGACACCTGCTCATATTGTAACGATTGACCGAACTAGAGAATAATATCGTTAGGAGTAGTAGTAGTAGTAGTATAGGGGCGACCCGTGGGCCTGGCAATTAGGACTCTTCATGGGCCCTTTCCTTACCCTTATGCTTCTTTACGAAGTTCAGTATGTCGGGCCATTTGAGCGAGTGCAGCTCTTTTTCCTCTATCGTGGGAAATCCCCACTTCAGCTGCCTTGATCTGGCATATGCATCGCACTCTGCTATCAAGTGCTGCGCCGATTCCTGTTCGAGCCCGCAAGCGGGACACACGGGATCTCCTGCTACTCTTACTTGCGTCAGATATATGTTCAGCCAAGACGTTTTCTCACATAGAACCGGTTTTGAAAAACTTTTTCAATAAATACGTCATTGATTAATGACGTGACAACTCTGAAATCTGGTGCTATTGGTGCTTAAAAACCATTTACAACCTAGAAAATTATATATTGCTTCCCAACAATTTGTTAAAATCAGCATAAAATTGAAAAGGTTTTGTTTTTTTTAATCAATCAATTTAAATGTCAATTTTTCCCGCTCGTTATCAATGACATCACTTTTACACCAATTTGAATGGTTTCGAAACGAGCTTTCTGTTCGTTTCGAACTAGCGCATGCGTCTTTTGACTAATTCACATTAGGATTTTGTGCCGCTGCCATATATTTCTTCTCACTCTTTTCGACAAAGAGAGAAATAAAAATCAGTGGCAAGACGTTGGACTGTAGACGAGGCATTACTTAACTGTCAAATACTGTGGCTCCTGTAGGTAACTTCTCGTCAACTCTTAGCGTCTTTATTTTTGTTTTTCCACCTTTTCCACAAAGATTTTTTATATAAATATATTTGTGAAAAGATTCTTTCTGTATCTTTGGTTTTTTAAGATGGTGCCGATGAAACATTAGTTTATTCGAGTCACTTGCGCCTTGCCAAACTATGACGTATTATGTGACGTCATATGACGTAGTATGTGACGTCATTGTTTTGAAACTTTGTCGGTTCCTAGTCTGGCAAGTTCGTCCGCTTTCTCGTTCCCTGTTATTCTCTCATGACCTGGGACCCACGTCAGTGTCACCCTCTTGTCTTGAGCCAGTGTTTGCAGTGCTTCAGCGCACTCCTCCACTAGACTACTGACTATTTTGGGTGCACCTAGAGCCTTGAGGGCAAGTGGATAACTTTTCTGAACTTCTAGGCTTTCCGCGTACACTCCTGTGCTTGTTGTCTGCCTGGCTGACAGTTTAGAGGCATCCGTGTAGCAGACCGTCGCCTCTCTGCTTAATTCCGCTCGGAATCCTTCCCTTTGCTACTCATACCGTTCTGGTATTATGTACTTTTTATCGAACCTCCATGGTTTAAGCGGTTCTTTCACTGAGAGAGAAAAGGGTGTGGCAGTTTAGGAATCAATCATTAAGTGCGGGCTCGTAAAGAGCTCCTTCTTCGCCAAGTAATTTCTAAAATCCGCGGAAGCGAAGGGGTATCGTAACCGAAAGGGGAACCAAAAATTTAAATCGGAAAGCAGTCAAGGTACCAACTGAGTAGCGCTTAGAGTCAGCGGCGTATCGTGGGAGGGCAATGGGGTTCCTCGCCCCCTCCGCCCTCTGGGTCTTGGCGCCCTTTGGGTGCCCTCAGCTATATATTAAAACAATAAAAATTACAATAATATAAAAAAAGTAATAAAACATTTTTAGTTATTTAAAAGACGCCTACAAATAAATATTATTTGAAAGCAGTTTATAATAAACGTCAGTTACGCGCACCGTAAAAAAAAGATGTTTTTCTTGTTTTCCCAATGATTTCAAACAGTTGCAGAAAAGTGTTTATCCTCCTGTGATTTATTGCAAAAAAAAATGAAAATTAATTGTGGAAAGTCAAAAAAGAAAAAAATCAAGGTTACTGGAAAGCGTTGGGACTAAACAGTCCAAAAACCTAATTGATTTTTCTTGGATATACTCGTAATGTAGAAAAAACGTACTTA
Source organism: Oxystoma pomonae (assembly GCA_963921995.1). NCBI lineage: Eukaryota > Metazoa > Arthropoda > Insecta > Coleoptera > Brentidae > Oxystoma > Oxystoma pomonae. Next base: position 54,495,908 of record OY998170.1, on the reverse strand, counting down.
AGTATCCATATCCTATTTCTATATTTAAATCTGGTTAGGATAGGTACGTAGGTACCTACTATCATTAGTACTTCCCAATTTTTAGACTTTAAAATAAATATGTTCTATATTTCAAGATTTCTTGTTTCCCAAAAATTCGATTGTTTAATTAATGTAAACAATTCAGAAAATAATTCAAAATGTATCGCTGACTTAATTTTATTTTATTGTAAAAAAAGAAAGTATTACGGAATTAAAAGATGAAATCGGGAATCCCGAAGAAATTTTGCCATTTATGATAAAAAAACAGTTTTATGAACACCTTCCCAAACATATTTAAATTATACCAAATAAATATAATTGCTCTTAGCAGTGCGGAAGCTGAGCGCACTTTTAACAGACCCCCCCCCCCCCGCCCTTTAAGTCACACAAGAATTGCTTAGAGTGTAAATACCTATTTGTCAACGTCAAATCATCATCTCCATTCTGGTAGGGACACTCAGGCCAACCTTAGTGTTTTTTTAGGTATAAGCAATAAAACCAATTAGTGGTTAGTTAAACCCCGTGTGCTAATTTTATCTTGTCAAAGGGCTCACCCTTGTACAATTTGCAATCTTAGGATAGATCCAGTATTTCGACCCCTTTGACAATCGTCCGATTCGAGCCAACTCTGTTGACCCAACTCGGCCATTAAAAGTTGAAACTTATAACTAAATATACATGATAAGGCGAAGGGTAGCAAGTAGGAACTCCATAGCTCTATTGTACTGTGTGTTGTCTCAATATTACGTAAGTGATATCTGCTCTGGACTGTCACGTCATTATTTTTTCTATAAATAATCAATACAAAAGCGCAACAATATCTTTTTACTAAGAAAATGGGGGATACTTATGGGGAGTGACAGGGTGTTCAAATATTGTGTTTTTCCATCGCCTTATTCTGTTCGGTTAAATCTCTCCTTTTATCTGTTAATTCGATTTTGTGCTTCGCTAGCTCAGTATGGCCCATGTAATGATTTTGCGAAAACGTCATTATATTCTTCCAATAAAAGTCTTAATTCCTTCTTTATTTCTTTGATCTATTTCATGGTCCTCCATTGTCACTTAGTCCTCGTCTCTATCATCTTCTGTAACCGTAAATAATAATAATAATAATAATAATAATAATAATAATAATAATAATAATAATAATAATAATAATAATAATAATAATAATAATAAAGGAAACTCAGGCAGGAGCTCTTATGGTTTTACATTCAGTCGTAACTTCGAGTCAAAAAAATAAGGCAAGGAAATAGTAATTATTTTTGAAAAAAAGTTATTGTCAATCGTCATTCAATTTGAAAGTTTCTCAGTTCTGGGACTTTCCCTTTCTCCGGTTTTTCCACCTCGAGGCCCAAGGCCCTTATCTTTTTGGGTTTCATAACATCAAAATTGGCTAATGTCACCTTGGTTTTTTTCTTTAGGATGCAAAAAACAGCTGTCTGATCCGTCCATTAGCCAATCAAAGTCTTCCTGTGTTTCTTTCTTCGATTGCATGCGTGTATTTTTATCCCTATTTTCCGGTGATGTCCAGCAGTTTTCTACTAGCCACTCTAGCATAGCACCTTCAGTGGGATCCTGCGAGCTCGTCTCTGTCTTCACAGAACATTGTTTCTCCTCTTTTTCCAAAAGCTAAAATTTCTTGCCTATACTCTTGCCGGGTAATGTTTTTTCTTTCTCGTCATGTGTGTGAAAGCCTGTTGAACGTCTGGATTTTTATTTTTTTTACCAGTGGGGATTGCGGAGTTAATCTGTTTTTCATCCATTCCCTCTTAGTTTCCGTGGTAGGAGACCTAATGCCATTGAACTTGATTTTGGCTGTTTTTATTACTTTTAGCTTTTGTATATTGCAGATCTTTACAGTTTAAACTTGCCTTCCTATCTTTTTTCTGCTTAGTCGGGTTCCAGATGCAGCACAGAATGTCCACGTCTGTGTCAGAAAAAAATAAATTTTATCATGTCAGAAGATTTAATCCGCATCCTATCCGTGGCGTACACGTCCGGCTTCATAAAATACGTACGCCGATTTTATATACTGTATTATGGGCCTCGCAACTCAGTAACCTTTTAGGTATTTCAAAGTGACAAAAAATATCACCGTCAGGTTTTGTTGTTGTCATACGTCATTAAAATTGCTCCAACTAAACGAATTCGAAAAATCCCAAATTTTGGCAAAATTAGATGGTGGCTACAATTGTAAGAATAAGAAGAAAGTATCAAGATGAAGGAACTCTTCGACGAAGGCGAGGCACTCACTGGCTTGACCCAAGTTAGTACACCTCAGCAGGATCAGCAACTGATCGGCTTTCTTGAATACCACCCATTTGCGATGTTACTAGAGGCGAAAATTGAGGCACATTTTTCTCGTTCCATAAGAACCGCGCGCAGACTGATAAGCCGTTCTAGACTTATATGTCGCGTTACTGCCAAGAAAATCTTACTTAGTGCAGAAAAGAAGCAAGCCAGGTTAATTTTTGCACTAAATTATTCACTACAAGAAGAAGAATTTTGGCACCAGGTGGTTGTCACGGATGAAAAAATCTTTCAGTATCTCAATGATAGCAAACAAATTTTGGTATATCGCCCGCCACGAACACGCTATCTCGAAAAATATATTGCTAGGAACAAAGACCGTGCTGAATGTGTGGAGTTGGATGTCGGCGAGAGGATATGGGGCTCTTTTGAGAATCCATCGAAGATTTACGGCTGAGGTTTATACAGAGCTGATGAGAAATATTATGCTTCCAGAAGCAACCATTCTTGATCCAGAAGGTTTTGTGTAGTAAACAGGATAACTGTCCTATCCATACCGCACGCATTTCTAAACAGTGGTTCCAGCAAAACAACATCGACGTTTTGCCCTGGCCGGCAAAAACTCCTGACGCCAATCCCATGGAAAATGTGTGGGGCCTTATAGCAAAAAAGTTAACCCGAATGAACATTGTTCCCAGAAATTCCAACCACTTAATGATAGATTCAGAGGGTACGACGAAGTCATTGTTTCAAATACAAAATTATTTCAAAATTTAGCAGATTCAAGGCCACGAAGACTGGAAAACATTATCGAGGCTGACGAGAAAATGACACGCTACAGAAGAAACATTTCCCTGTTTTTTTTTTAATTTACGTAGTGTTTTTTAATAATTCTTTTTGATTTTCAACATTTTTGGTTGTCTGCAAAGACTTAGATTACTCAAATTTCACGATCCTGCAGAGGTGCTCTGACTATGATTAATTATTGCTTTCCTTTCGCCAAACAGTTCCTTCTTCTTGCTACTTTTTTCTTATTCGCAGATTTGTGGCCTTGTTTCGTCCATAATGAACTTTAAGAATGAGTTTTTTAAATAAAATATTGAATAATTTAAAAAAAATCGAATGTACAAATATCCAAACGCAATTGAACAGAAAATAAAACGTCTGAAACGAAATATGAACGAAAATAAAATACCGAAAAAATAATGGATACGAATATATTTTTATAGAATTTTAATTTACTCGATCCTTAAAGGACGGGAACATAATTTAACCGATTATAATTTTCCCGAACCTTAATATATTAGAGTTAGAAAAGTATCGAAAATAATTTTCCAGAAACGAAAAACACCCGAACCACAAATTGATAGAAAATAATATGCCCGATCCTTAGATAAGCAGAACCACAATCGCTATTGGGCATACGTCAAATTTAAATCTCTAGAGAGCCGTAGTTTCTGGATTGCGGTGCTGACAAGTTTCTCTATCTGTGTATCAAATCTTGCGATTCATTTTTGACACACTTTCCGTGAACCGATTTTAATGAAATTTGGAACAGTAATGTAGGTCCGATGACAATATAATATTATGAAAAAATTTGAGGGTAGCGGGTGACAGGAATGTAAAGGGAGTAAATTAATACAATATCAAAACTTCCTTCGACTCTTCCTTGCCGTAAGTCTGGCAACATAGCAGTTGAATTCGTGGCTATCGGTTCAAATCATTTTCGTTAAAAATGTTTTCTGATATTTTTTGTTTCTGTGAAAATATGTTTCGTTTAAATTTAATTCTTCGCTTATATTTTCTTTTCTTTTAAATTCTGACAAATTATGTTTCCGCCAAAGGAGGACGCACACAATACATGGGAAATTTCGCATCAGTCAAAGTGCTTGAAATTTGTATATGTTGTAGATATTGAAATTCCCAACAATGTTTAAACTACCCTAAATCTTGTAGGTCTTAAGGATTTCGAGATATGATTTTTTATAGTTGCGGTTTTTGAGTTAATTTTTAGTACGAAATAAACCCTATTTAGAATTTTGACAAATAAATTGACATCGTCATTTGGATTACGACGGCACAATTTTTAGTATACGTTATCCGAAACGAGAATTTGGAAATTATGTAATACATAAACAGTTTTAGAAAGTTTAAAAATGAATCTTTGTTTTATTTACCTTTTTTGTATAAGACACATAAATGGTCACAAAAAATCAAAATATTCAAGAAGGTCTGATATATCCATCTCTTTTTTGCGAAAGCATAAAAGAAACTTATACTTATATCTCCAAAACCAATTGATCTATTTATATATTAGAGATTAACCGAAAGCAATTAATCCTCCCTTACCGCTGCGAAACGGCTAGTGCGTTTCGCAGCGGTAAGGGAGGTTAATGTTGTTTGTTTTGGAGGTTATTGGGTTAGTTAGTTTTAAATGTCGTTTTTTGGATTTATAATTTTTTATCGTTTGCGAACGACTGGCGGCAGAACGTCTTCCCAGCAAAGCGGTCCGCTGTGAAATGTCTCCATAAAAGGTAAGTGTGCTGTACCGGATGTTTTAATTAAATTGGTGAAGTAGCTTTTGTGATAAACTAAACTCCTTTACCAAATATCGGTTCATTATTTTACATTTAGCGCGAGTTGATGAGACTATATGGTATTGATTCGTTTATTATAACGGTCACTTTACCGAAAATTCTTAAGGTATTCATTTATCCTCTATACCGTTTCGTAACAAAAAAGTAAAGGAATTTTTAATTCACGTAATTTGCTTTTTTTATATGGCTCACTCTCTATTTTTTCTACATACCATCATCATCATGACGGTAACGTATTTTACCTACGGCAACGAATAATACTAATTTTACGACCATCTCAACACGATTTTAATGTCTCATTTACGGTCCTGAAATAATAATAAAGCTTAGACATAAACCACAAGATGGCGTAACAAGTGATGAAACTTTATTTTACAAGAGCACTAATTGACGCAAAATGTGAATTATTTTTCTGTATTTTTAAGACAATAAATATTTATTAAACGTAAGTAAATTCAATATAATTTTAGTACTTAACCAAAAATAAGTCATAAAAAATAAGTAAGATAGATGAAAAGTCCCTTACCTTATTTGTTTTGATGTTTTAGATAGATCGCCATTGAAACTTCAAGTTATGAAGGTTGCTGCCTTAAGAGTGTTCGCGTTTGATATTTTAAATAATTTGACAGGTTGACAAAAGGGCGGACAATCATGTCAAATTAAAATCTTTCATCTGCCCAATATCTCAAAAACGCATGGTATTGGTATTCTTGTAAGCTATGTATGGTTTATTTTTTAGTAAAAATATGCCCCGAAAACCGCAACTTTAAAAAATCATATCTCAAAAACTTTAAGACTTACAAGGTTTAGGGTAATTTAAACATTGTTGGGAATTTCAATATCTACAAATAAAAATTTCAAGAACTTTCACTGATGCGAAATTTCCCATGTATCGTGTGCGTCCTCCTTTGGTTTCGGGTTTTTTATAGGGACATATTCATTAATATTTGGCCATCCTCCTTATTTTTGTGTTTACAATGTCAAAAAATCCAACCTGTAATCCAAAAACGCCAAAGTCAGTTACAATAAGCAACGCAATTATGCATGTTTTACCACGTGTTTTCATTAACAGTACCCTAAAAAGGTCCTTGTAATCAGGTTTAGCTCCCGCTTTCTCTTTCGTTACCAAGTTGGATGGATGGATGGTTTATTATTTTACCTACTCGGGTTTTACCGCACTCATTTGCGTGCGGAAAATAGTACTTTACCGCACTCAGTGCGGTAAAGTTCCCGTTATGGCACATTACCGCACTCCGTGCTACTATGTTTATTTCAGAAAATTAAAATACAGATATTTATATTTCTTATCTGGGAATTTTTGAGGCTTTTAGGTAAAATCGTGTACACTTGTTAGGTAAATAAATATTCTAATATTACTAATACCTCCAACTTTTTGGTTTTGAACCGTTAGTACGTTGAGGTTATTTAAACGTCTTTAAAATTCTACTGCTATTCCCTGTCCGATTCTAAGGATTTCATCGACTAGTGACATAGGACATTCAAATAGGTACTTTCGTTTTTCTACTATGTTACATTTTAGTGTTGGTAGTTTCTTCGCGTTTAATAAGTTCTAAAATTGCTCATACTGGCTTCTTTACTCGTTCTCTGCTATGCTCAATACCTTATTTTTATATTCCTTTTTAAAATAAGTTGCGACATCTTTTACTACTTTATGTTGGTACAAAGTTTTGAAAACATTTTCGGGTTCTGTAAGTTCTAGGCAGCTGTTATTATTATGTAATAATCCCTTCTGGAGATCAAAAATGACGTTAGCTTTATTTGGGAAGTTAATACCTAAAATTAGCGGGTTCCGTGATTTCTGCCTCACAATTTAATTTGATATTCTGTATCTGTAATCTTAATTTGGCTTGCCCCAGTACTGGAGTCTCGCCAAGTGTCATTTTCGCAACATCTTATATAATGACATTTTTCATGCTGCCTGTGGCAATCAGCGCCTTTAAACTTCCCTTAATTTGGACCTGATTCGGGTTTTCCCACTACCATAAAATATTAAACTACATGTTTAATGTGTGTCTCTCTTCGTTATACCAACGAGGATATAAGCTAAATAGAGAGAACACGTAATGCTAATATCCGACCAGCAAGCCAACGGTATACGAACAGCAAGCCAAATCATGAAAGGGGAATTACCGCAAGTTTTTGATTCTTTGCTGAATACCGGCTTATCAGTGGCGTACGTATATGAAATAAATAAAAATGAAACAGAGATCATAATATAAATTGATGAATATGCTGACTGAAGCAAGACAGTTTTTTTTATTATTAAGCGATTATATTTAACTTTACAGTCTTGCTGACTATCAAATTTTGCGATTCGTTTTTGACACACTTCCCGTAAACCGATTTTAATAAAATTTGGCACAGTAATGTAGTTCGGATGATAATACAATATTATGAAAAAAAATAGGGGGTGGTTAAGGTTTAAAAATAAGGGGCTAAATTCATTGACACACTTCCCGTGAACCGATTTTAATGAAATTTGGCACAGCAATGTAGATCCGATTACAATACAATATTATAAAAAAATGGGGGGGGGGGGGTAGCGGGTGATTGGGGGATGTAAAGGGGGTAAAGTGGTCTAAAGGGACCAAATTCAGAACTTTGAAATGAAAACAGATACGATTATGTGTTTTTCAGATTTATTATTGAATCTAGTGACAATACAATTTTATAAAATAAAATCGGGGGTAGGGGGGTGATTAAGGCGTGTAAAAAGGATAAATTCAAAGCTTTGTAATGAAAACAAATACAAACGTGCGGTTTTCAGATTTATGATTTGATCTGGTGACAATATAATTTTATGAAAAAAAAAACGGTGGTAGAAGGTGGGTAAGGAGTGTAAAGGGGTTAAATTCAGAACTTTGTAATGAAAACAGATAAAACATGCGGTTTTCAGATTTACGATTTGATTTAGTGACAATACAATTTTATGAAAAAAAAATCGTTAATTGTGAAAGAACTTGTAAGGACATTGCCAGAGTACCTGCAAAATCAAGCTTATTAAGAAAAAATCTTGTTTAAATAGCAATAATTTTCAAAAATTGATCGATTTTAATAAGTTTAAACTTTTTAAAAGGCACAAGCTTCAAAATTTATAAAGCTAATGAAAAAACTGACATTTACTAAAAATCCAAGATGGCGGACCTATTTAAAAAGTAGCCAAATTTCACCCCCCTAGAAAAAAAAATCTCTGGGATACTTTATTCAATCTTATTTCTTATCCGAATTTTCAAAATGTTTCATCGATGTGCTTCGAAAGAATGTGGCTTCGTAACCGATGTTTCAGATTTATTACAGTGTCCCACACAAAAAAATATCTACGGGGGGGTTAAAAAACACCTATTTTTCAAATTGGTTCGCCATCTTGGATTTTTAGGAAATGTCAAGTTTGAAATTGGTCCTATAAATTTTGAAGCTTTGGCTTTCTAAAAAGCTTAATATTATTAAAATCGGACCGGTTTTTTTTTGACACACCCTATACATTTTGCATTTTGTTTCTTTTTGATTAGGAATATGTGAAAAATAAAACAAATATATTTTTTTTAACTTTAACGATTTTATTAAAAAATTGCATTAAAAAGTAAAAAATAGTTTGGAAAATCTCTGTTTACTACAGCCGTAAATGGCACATTATATATTTTTAAGTTCGATATAAAATCATAGTGCATATACACTATTTTATAGGTATCTTTAATAATGTTTAACATAATATTTTGTTAAACTTCAAAATGATACCCTCTGCTACCATTCAGAATAATTTCCACACATAAAATAGCCATGCCGGTTCGCGTAATATTATCAACCTTCTCTTACAAAATTTAAAATTTTACTAGCTGCATAATTACTAAGTTGGCAGTAAAAAAATCCCAAAAAATTACCATTATTTTGTTATTGAAAGTGGGCAACCAAAATACACATTGTTGATTGATCAGTTTTTAACTAATTATGCTATTTCGCATTTTGAGTTGGGTTCCCTGGATAGAAACACAGCGGGTTAAAAATTGATAAAATTTAAAAAATACTATAGTTTTTAAATCGTGTTTTTTAAAAGCTTGGTTTTAAAGAACAAGCGCCTTGATTTATAGTATAAAGATGGTGTGTTGCGAGAAGTGCTCTTCGCTCGAGATTTTTAAACGTATTTTCCTGTTTTTCTTGGATTTCTTGATAAAAGTATTAAAAAAATAGTGTTAGCAACTCGCGGATAAACTGTGCTTTTTTTACTCCCGTTTTTAAATAACTGCTTGCTTCGCTCGTTATTTAAACCAACGCTTGTAAAAAAAGCACTATTTTATCCTCTAGTTGTGAAAACTACTATTTTACAACAAGTGGCTAAAAGAGTGTTTTTTTTTACGTGCGTTGTTATTTAAAAACCCGAGTAAAAGAAAACAGAGTTTGCCGCGAGGTGTAAACACTATTTTTTTAATACCTTTATCAAAAACTTCTAAAAAACGTGAAAAAAACTTGCAAAATTAAATTCAAACACAACATCCACTGAAAGCTCGCAAAATTACACACAAGCAGCTCAAAAACGCACACTTTTACACACTATGGGTAAAACCAGTGCACACTTTTTACACACTTTTTTAAACCAGCCTATTTGAGGGGACTTACGCTGAGTATTGCTTGCTCGATTGCCTGCTAGCATTTAATTTTATTTATGTCAATATACTATTTTTGTTTTAAATTTAATGCCACAAGAAAATCAGATATAACTTTCCCACCTACGACTTTTTCGTGCGTGTCCGCACACTCGTCACATGACAGTCATAATATTTCATATTGACATCATGTGACGCGTGAGTGGGCACTCACGAAAAAGTCTTAGTTGGAAACCTGGTGTTTGCTATCTAGTAGTTAATTGAAATGTTCACCAAACGCACACTTTTTGAGACCGTTCACAAAACGCACACTCAGCGATGAAAACGCACGAAGTGTAATTACACAACAGTTGGTAACACTGATTTCACCAGTCCAACAATAAAGTTCGTAAATTTTTCGATGGATTTCACCAATCCAACAAATGTTGGCACCGATCGCCACCGGCTTCGGGAGTCGGTGGAAAATCTTCGTTGGATTAAACATAACCCTACTTTATGGTTATTTATTTTTTCCAGTTTTTTTTATAACTTATTCAAATCAAGATATTTTTTTATGCATTTTGGTTAATACAAGGCACAGTACAAGGTGCTTAATGGAGTGGTGAGCCATAATATTAATGCAAGACAGTTCAAGTGAAGACTCTGATGATGAGCTAGACATCATACTAAATTTGAGCAAAAAACGTACTGGCATTGAAGACTCTACTGAAAAAAACTGTTCAGAAGTACAGCATAAGTGCCTTTAAGGATGGTATTCATAGTCGTTTCTGAAGGCTCCTTCCTTCCTTCGCACATAAAAAATTTACATTTCCCAAGGAAGAAGGGAGACTTGGGAAAGACTATAAATACGGCCCTTATAAGTCACATTTCCGATTTTCTCAAGCCGAAGTTGAGGTATGATTTTATTATTTTAAGTGTGGTTATTGGCACTCAGCTGTTTACACCGCAACGCGTTCTTTTTGTATTCGATGAAACAACGACTTTTCATCACTGCTAGATGTCAGATGGATGTCAAACCCATCTGTCAACCGAATGTTGGCACCGATGTTCCACCGCTGTCAAAAAAATGTTGAATTTACAAACTCGCCCTTTCTATGGTAACCTTGCTAACCTTATTTTTTAATTTTTGACAGTTGGTAATTTTCTCGTATTTTCTGAATGTTCTTCTTGTGAATACTTTTGAATTTATTTCTAGGTAAGAATAATAAGAATTTCTTAGTATTAACATTTAAAGCTATTTTTCTCCAAATTTCGGTAAAAAAAAGACGTGAATTTTATTTCGCATCCGTGATCAAAAAAAAAAGTAACCAAAAAAGCCATGGTTCGGTAAATTGCGGATAGTGGCTAAAATCGTGTTTTTAATGAAGGTATAAAAAAATAATTTGAGCCCCTAAAAAAAATGTTTTGCATCGGTATCCAATAAAGCCATGTTTTGGTTTTATGCGAACATTGAGTAAAATCCAGTTTTTCATGAAGGAATAAAAAACGGTTTTTAGCAGTTGTCACAAAGCCCTAGTCCATAAAGCATTAAACTTTTTTTTAGGTACACGCCAAATTAAAAAAAGTTGGGTTTTATTATAAACATGAAAATAATTTAAATTTTAGCCGTCAAAGGCTTTTCTTCTTCTTTTTCACTAGAGAGAATGAGCTTTTTTGGCTTTTCACTAGAGAGAATGAGCTTTTTTGGCTTTTCACATCACAACATCCAAATAAAAGGCTTTCCTAATGACCTTTTTGGCTTTCTTAAAGGACTCGCGGGCCTTTATATAAAATTTAGCAAACAATTTATAAAAATGGAGAAACTCGTTAATATTTTTTAGTTCAAGCAGAATAGATAAACCGAAATTTTGCACAGATTAAAAAAAAACTAAAAAATATATTGAGTGTCTTCTTTGAAAAATAAGTTAAACAAATTTTGAATAAAGGTAATAACAGATTTCAATCGACGTTTTGCATTTTTTTCATTGCTGAACAATATAAAATTTGGGGCAAAATGTTTTTCACAAATTACAAAATTTTTCAGTTCTTCCTCGGTTGATTGGAAAATAAAAAAAAGCAACATCTTAGTTTTTATTTTTATGGTTGGAGCAGTTCCAATACGAACAACACTTTGTTGACATTTTCTAATTTATTTCGATTAAACTTCACGAGACAATTCAATAAAAATAGTAAGCAGCACGAAAGCACTGTATCGTAAACTAACGCATCTGTGAAACCCCGCCGGGGCCGGGGCTCCCCCGGGCCCGGCACGAGACTGTGTCCCCTGCAGCGCGACGCGGGCAATCAAATGAAGTATAGTGAACCCAAGCGAAACACGTCCAAAAGAATGCGATTTCCCAGTGTGCCGCCAATGGTTTTAAAAGCACGATAGCCTGCGCCATCTTGTAATCATTTCAGTTGAGCAGGGCCGAAATTTACCATTAGGTGTCCCCTCTATTTAGCTTATATCCTCGTTGGTTATACCTAGCTCTCGGTCGGCTAGTCGTGCGTCTAGGGCTTTGGATGTGTCTCCTGCCCTTGTTGTTCGGATCGCTTTTTAAGTGTTGTGGGTTGTTGTACTGCCTTCTGTCCCTTAAATCTGTAAACTTCGTATCATTTAAGGGCTGCGCTTTCTAAAAATGAGCTGGCCCTCTTATCCATGTATTGACCTCATAATTGTGTGTTCGAGCTAATGAACGTCGGTACGGCCTGAATTATCCAGAGTTTTGCTTGTTCTCGTCTTTGATGAAGCGCCCTTGTGTTTTCTGGCTTCTTTTCCTCGTCTGTGGGACTCGTTGACGACGACTTTGCGCAGCTTTGACGCACACTGGTCCAGGATTTGATATTATCCCGCGGATATTGAATTATTTATTAGATTCAAATGAAAAATATTCTATATGCTATCAAAATTCCCCCCCCCCCCGCCTAAAACCCAAAACCCAACCCCCCTCCTTCCACTTTCTTTCATTTCTCAGTTGTGCAATGTACCAATAAAAAATATTCAACGAAGGAAAATAATCTACTGTTGCCTTTTAAAGTGGAACTGACAGAAAGCAAGCTTACTTATCCAACATTTCTGACGCGCAGTTTCTTTTGTTTCATGTCCTTCTCGATATCATTTTTGTCTTTCGAGAGTAAAATAGTCTGCTATCAAATAATATTTTTCCTACGGCCACATATGAAACTGATGGATTTCACATGATTTGCATCCTTTTTTTTAAATCTTTGTTGACTTAAAAAAAAACATTTTTTTTGTCGCAGCTTGTAGCAGCCAATTTCTTCTTAGGTGATTAGAAGAAGGTTTAAACTTGATCATACAGGAGATCAGCGTTTAAATATTGCTAATTTTAATAAACTTTTTATTTAAAAAAGTTGTGCATTTTTCATCAAATTAGTCGATTTTGTAGGGCTGTACCTTAGATTAAAAAGAGACAAGATATCTGTTCCAACGAAAATTCCTTGGCTAATAATAACCAGTGTTTATTTACAAAGCAAAGGTGAGAAATATCGAAATTTTTTCTATCCTTTTAAACGACGTTAGAACGATAGGGACCGAGGATTCTGTCTCAACCACTTTAGGTCGTGATTGGCTTGTAGGTGGGGAAAGTCGGCAGAGCGCAGACAGTCCGATGATATTTTTATTAATAAAATCTATATGTTTGTGGCGGATTCATAATGCCGAAACTACTTTTTCCTTAACTTAGTGGCGAAAAACCCAAAAAAAAGTAGTTTCGACGATATTTTTATTGACATAAGCTTTTTCGTGTTTTTATTTTAAAATTTCAGGATGTTTTAAACAGTTAAGTCGTTTTAAAAGCACATTTGTGTTTTTTTTAACAGTATGAGAATATTTCAGTGCATTTAAAGTGATATTGTGGAACAAATCGTCCAATGTTTTGAAAACAAAGGGAGAGCAAGTGAAATCAGTCAGTGGCGGTACATGCCGGTAAAATATCAAAAAACACGTTTTTTTATGAAGTAGTTAATTCACAATGCGTCAAATGAGATATTTTCGAACGTTTTTAAAAGTTTTTTTTCAAACGTTTTTTTTATAAAGACTATAAAATAAAGGTAGGAAAAGTCTTTAAACCAACTTGCAAACAACAATAAAAGTTAATTCACATTTGTTCAGGTTTGTAAGAATATTGAATTATTACCTCTTATCAGAATATTAAGATTGATTTATACTGCCGCCGCTGCCATATGCGCTCGCCCTTCGAATTGATATTTAAATCTTTTTGTCTGTCCTAGATGTCTCTATATACCCTAAAAAAAGTCAGTATAAGTAAGTTTCTGCTAATGACCAGAAAAAATAACAAAATTAAGAAACACAATAACATAATTTTTAGCTAGTAGGTAATATTATTATTTTTTCTTGATGTTCCAGGTGCCATGAATGTGTGTTTTTTTGTTTTAATAGGGATATTTTGAAACGCTTATTTGACACTTCGTAGTGGTTGTGGTAATTACTGCGTCTGCACAATAGCTAAATGTCATTCCGTTGTGGTAGTTAACCACTACCACTGTCGTAAGCTACGAATGCATTTCGTTGTGGTTTTGGTTATTTTTCTGGATAATTTAGAGAATTGTGGCTTAATTAATTTTAAAAATTATAAAATATTGCAAGGTTCCAACATATAAAACACTTATTTTGTAAAATCAAGCCAAATTTTTTATTTTTTCTCATTTCTAAATATTTTTACAAGTGACAGTTTTTAATGGGTTCCAAAAAATCTGGTAAAATCGATGAGTGGTAGTGGTTGTTAAACACTACCACAGCGGCTGTCAAAGTTGTCAAAATTGTAAGCGTTCCAAAATATCCCTAATTTTTAGCATAATTTTATTTTATGTTGAAAATTTAAATTGCTATAAATCATATACAAACTTTGTAATAAATTTATTTTGTATAAAATTATACTACAAACATTTATTGTTAGGAATATTTAAAAGCTCAAATTGGCAGAATCATGTTTTGCATGTTTTTGAAATTATTTTGCAGATTTCATATTATAGTAAAATTTTAATATAATCCATGTGTAAATTTATATTTAAGTAGGTACGCCAATGGTGTGTTTACTGTAAACAACAGAAAGGTAAACATTGTTCCATATAATAATATAACCAAAGTTTCCGTAAGTGTCAGGAGAGGAAACATTTGTATTTTGAATACGTACTCAAATATTGAAATTATGTGACATGTGGATACCAAATTATTTTTTTTTTGGCACGCGTTTAAAACAGTCTAAAAAACAACAATATTTTCTAACTTTTTAAAGCCATAAGCTAATCCAAAAAATAAAAAGTAAGAGATTGGTGATGATACAAAGGTGTATCCAGGAACATTTATGAATTATCTGTTCATGAAAGCACCATTTTTGTTTTTAATTTCCGCACGATAATATTTGGTTCTGGACCAGAGTGCGACGTGTCGTCTTGCCTTAGCCTTACCATCGGCCATGAAGATTGCAGAACTGCTCTATCCCCCCACCGGTTCGCCCTTGAAGGCCATTTCTTCCGTGCCTACTGGGTTTTTCTGAAAACCTTCACAATTTTATAAATAGTAGAAAATACTCATATTAATTTAAACAAGCTCAATTTATGCCGGCTCTAGATAGCCACTGTCACTAACTAGGTGCCCAATAGGTTAATTCTTCCATATACCAGACTTTAAATGCCGGTTTTCCAACTCTAATAACGGCACTGTGAATCATAGTTCTTTCAGGAAAGAAGCACACCACAAACCAGTTAGTTTAAAACCCTAAATTGGCACAGCTGATCAATTGGTATGCGAACGGTACATAGGTCAGCCCGAGAGAACGTTGGTTATTCCAATTTTGGGCTCGCCAGAATATCGCTATGTATACCCTTACTATAGGCTATGGGGGGTCTAACTCGGCGTTTCCTAAGTTTTCGCCTGGGCTGACCAAGTTACCGTTCGCATATCTGATATACAGTTCCCGAAAGTCCCATGTTCCCAGTTCATTTGTTCTTAATGTTTTGGTTAGCCCGAAACTTGGCAACACTGCCTTTTGTTACTTTTATTGTGCTGTGAGCTGTCCAAATTATTAAACGATTTTATTTAACTTCACAGTGCCTGTCTATCAAATCTTACGATTCATTTTTGACACACTTCTCGTAAACTGATTACGGTAATGTTAAGTAATGTAAGTCCGAGGACAATACAACATTATATCATTGACACACTGATTCTAATGAAGTTTCTCACAGTAATGTTGGTCCGATGAAAATACAGTATTATGAAAAAATTGAGGGGTGGTAGGGCGTGGTTGAGGGGTGTATAGGGGGTAAATTCATTAAAACACTTCCCGTGAACTGATTTTAATGAAATTTGGCACAGTAGTGTAGGTCCAATAAAAATACAATATTATGAAAAAGTTTAAAGGGCAGAAGTTGGTTGAGGGGTGTAAAGAGGGTAAATTCAGAACTTTTTAATGAAAACAGATACAAACATGAGGTTTTCAGGTTTGTGATTTGATCTGGTGACAATTTAATTTTATGAAAATAAAACGGGGGTAGGGGGTACGTGTAAAGGGGTTAAATACAACAATATTTTCTAACTTTTTAAATGTCCAAACAGATACGAACATGCTTTTTTTCAGATTTATGATTTGATCTGGTGACAATACAATTTTATGAAAAATAATCGAGGGTATGCTGTGGTTGAGAAGTGTAAAGGGGGTAAATTCAGAACTTTATAATGGAAACGGATACGAATATGCGGTTTTCAGATTTATGATTTAATCTGGTGACGATACCATTTTATGAAAAATAATCGCGAAGAGGAAAGTAAATTCGGAACTTTGTAATGAAAACAGATACACACACACACACCTTTATCCGTTAGCACACCACGCCCACTTCCCTAGCAAGTTCTCCTCCTGGCAGTTCAAGAATAAAGACCCTGGTGACAATACAATTTTATGAAAAAAAAAACGCAAGTAGGTGATGTGTGAGGGGGTAAATTCAGAACTTGTACAAAACTGACGGGAAAGAAACCTTATAATATTAATAAAGTTTGTGAAAGCAATGATTAGGACTAAAAAGTAAAAAATAAAATAAGTAATACGACCGGATCGAGTCAGAAATTTTTTACCGCGGTTTTTTATTTAAAAAAAAATAATTTAAAGAGAGTTCAGTGTATTGCACGCTAGTGTACATAGTACAGTGAATAGAAGGGTTTTACCCTACAAAAGGTCCGGTAGTTCTGAATTTTGGATATGTTATGTAGGTCGGTAGGTTAGTTAAAAATCTGAGTTTTCGTCATCCCCCCCTGTGCTTCCTCCGCCATCTTGAAAAAACCACCGAAAATTGACACTTTTTTTTAATTTTTTGCCAGTAGTTCCGTTCTAGTGCACTATATCGCAAAAAAAGTTATATAAAATTTTGTAAAAGATAAAATTATCTAAAACGTGATAGTACTACTATTATTCTATGATCCTTAGTAATGGAGCTATGTAATGTCAAAAAATGACTAAAATCACGTACTTGGCGAAATTTTCAGTTTTTTTGCTTTACACGGCGTTACGTAACACTTGATTCTAAAGTAAAAAGCAAATGGATCTAGTAGATAATTTAATTACCTACAAAATCCAGTATTTCAATATTTTTTATGAATATTGTGAAGGGTTGGGTTTAACTTTTAAAGGAAACGAGTATGATCATTTCTTTAAAGTTAGTGCTTTTAGTTTAAAATTTCGCCTTGATGGCAAAAATTTATGAAACTTCCAAAAAAGGCTAAAATCGACCATTTAAAAGAAAATTTTGTATTTACAGGGCAATATAACGTTTACAATTCACCTAGTTTTTAATTTGTTAAACGAACTCTGGGCGAATTTCGCAGGACTTGCCGCTGCAAATCTTACACAAATTTTAAGCATTTTAAGCCTGCCTTTCTGCAACTGCAAGCTCCGATGCATCCTGTAGTGCATTTGCATGAAATGGTTTTTAAGAGGCTTAGAGGAGCAGCATCTCTTTCTATTGTTATAGGTTCTAACCCTCTGCTGCTAAATTGAAATCTGATGTCTACCTACTTCATCTCCGCCACGTAGGTACCTATCTATTCGCCTTTCATCGTTATATGCTTTTGAACAAGATTTGTGAACTTTAATTTCACTTTTATTTGTCAAAAATCGCGTATGATTGTTTTTTTTGTCTTTTAACACTTGAGGTAAGAAAAGTTCCTATTCCTATTTTTTTCACACTAAACGTTTCACCTTTTTCCAAGCTTTACACTTTTATACGAACATTTTAAGGTATAGAATTGGATTGATCTTGTATGCCTAAAAAGATAAGAAGTTTGTATCTTTCTTTATATGATTGAATTCGCTTTTTGAAATTTTTTCTTGGATAAAAAAGTATTGGCTTGAGAGGTATTAATATGTATTCATTTTGTATACTATATATACTAAGTATAAGGATAGAAAAGAATTGAAAATATGAACCCTTGAAGATATAGAAATGGATTAATTTTGTATACAAAAAGGTGTATTGAAATGGATAGAAAATTTCAATCATTTTATATTATAGTTGAATCCCCTTTTTGAAATCTTTTTTTTTGGACTAAAACGGATTAAATGAAGAAGGTAATAACAGGTATTCCTTTTGTATACTATTTTTAAACTGCTTAATAGTTTCTTCCTAGTATGTAAAGATGGCGTTAATGTCACTATGTTCCCTGTACAGTCGAAGATAATATTATGTATATAATGAGCAAAGATATTTCCAAACCAGAATGCGAACTTGACAAGATGGTGGTACTTCCCACATAGCAAGCCTTGGATCTTGTATATCACAAATATAATTAAAATTAGGATATACGTTTTGTATGTTACATGTATATTTTATATATATTAGAAAAAAAAACATGATTCGAAAGAAAGGAAACATGAACTGTATATTCTGTGTATATGCGCTATCGTACATCAGGTATATGCTTTATGCGTACATTCTAAAAATATGTTTTTTGTATACAAGCCTTATATTTTTTAACCGAATAACTACAAGTTAATATTTTAAAATAAAATATTATGGATACGAAAAGAATATACTTTTATAGATATACCATTGTTATATATCAACTAAAATTTTGACAAATATACATTTTGTATATCGTGATGGATATCGACAGGATATACTATATAAATGTATACCATAATGGATATACCATAGAACATCAAATTTGGTGTAATAGAAATATAACTCGAATATTCTTATAACGTATATTCAGTGGATGTTACCTAATGGGTACCTCTGGATCTAAATTGGATCTTTTTTGGAGGTCCTATGCATGTCGGGTACATCTATATACGATCAATATTTTTTTGCTATGTGGGTTCTCTACAACAATCACCTCTTCCGCCACTTAAACCACCCCAACTGGTTAAGCAGCCGCATTATCGAAACTTTGTAGTTTGCCAATGTCGGATCGTGTCAAGCAACCAACGACGGACCTTCGTCAATCACCGACATCGGCCCGCTTTAAGAGGCTAATGTGGGGCCTTATTATTATGATCCACTCATTATTGGACCTTTGTGGTTTGCCATTGTCGGGCCGCTTTAAGCTTCCACCGACGGACCTTCGTCATTCGCCGACGTTGGACCGCTTTAGGAAACCAATGTCGGACTTGAACAGTTTACCGATGTCGGCAACAGCCGGATGGGCGAATGGTCGGTACCATGTGGTTAAACCATATCGGACCTTAATCGTACGGCGACGGTATGTCCATGTCAGCAAAAAGTAAAATTCCGACGGCGGGCTACAGTCTAACGTTGCGTCGGCACATGCATTGGGCCTACATCGCAAAGCGGACAAAAAATACTGCTGGTCCGATGGCGTAAATCAACGTCATGCCGATGACGGCAAATTCGGCAATCGACATCGGACCGACGAAGAGCGTGTTTGCTGTTGGTGCATTAAATTTTTTTTTGCGTCTTTTATCTTCTCAAAATTAAATTTGATGCATGGAAAAGTTGCATCGTGTGTTCCTAGCTTTATAGAGCAAGCCATGGATATGTATATCCAGTGGATATACATTTCTAGTCCATCGCCGTATATACATTTATGGCATATTCATTGGATGTTTAATTGATATTCCTTTGCATGTTCAATTGACATCCCTTGTATGGACATACATAAAATGTATCTACATTGGATATCCAGTAACGTATATGCAAAAAAGCTCCCAATTCTGAATATCCAATGGATGTGCAATTTATATCCCTTTAATGGACATTCATAAACGTACCTCCACCAGATATCCAATGACATATATGCAAAAAAAGTACATTTCTTTCATGGACATTCATAAACGTACCTCCACCAGACATCCAGTACCATATATGCAAAAAAGGTCCCAATTCTGAATATCCAATGGATTTTACATTTCTTTCACGGACATTCATAAATGTACCTCCACCAGACATCCAGTAACGTATATGCAAAAAAGGTCCCAATTCTGAATATTCAATGAATGTGCAATTTACTTCCATTTCATGGACATGCATCGTAACTCCACCAGACATCCATTGATGTATATGTAAAAAAGGTCTGAAATATAAACATCGAATGGATGTTCAATTTACATTCCTTTCATGGACATTCATAAACGTACCTCCATCCGGATATCCAGTAACGAATATACAAAAAAGCTCCCAATTCTGAATATCCAATGGATGTGCAATTTATATCCCTTTCATGGACATTCATAAACGTAACTCCACCAGATATCCAATGATATATATATACAAAAAAGGTCCCAATTCTGAATATCCAATGGAGGTGCAATTTACATCCCTTTCATGGACATTCATAAACGTACCTCCAACAGACATCCAGTGGCGTATATGCAAAAAAAGTCCCAATTCTGAATATCCAATGGATGTGTAATTTACATTTCTTTCATGGCCATTCATAAACGTACCTTCACCAGACATCCGCAGTACCGTATATGCAAAAAAGGTCCCAATTCTGAATATCCAATGGATGTGAAATTTATAATATATATATAATATAATAAATAAACGTACCTCCACCAGACATCCAGTGACGTATATGCAAAAAATGTCTTAATTCTGAATATTCAATGGATGTGCAATTTACATTTCTTTCATTAACATTCATAATCGTACCTCCACCAGACATCCAGTAACGTATATGCAAAAAACTGAATATCCAATGGATGTGCAATTTACATCCCTTTCATGGATATTCATAAACGTACCTCCACCAGACATCCAGTGACGTATATGTAAAAAAAGGTCCCAATTCTGAATATCCAATGGATGTGCAATTTACTTTCATTTCATGGAGATGCATCGTACCTCCACCGGACATCCATTGATGTATATGCAAAAAAGGTCTGAAATCTAAACATCGAATGCCCCACAAACAATGAAAGGTGGTAAGGTGTATTTGCTTTATTGGCAATATTGGCAAGTGAATGCCATTGGTTATTTACTACAGTAGTATTATTGGCAAAATTGCGATATTTTGCCAATGATTATTTACTAGTGCTGATGTATTGGCAAATTTATGTTATTTTGCCAATAACTGAAAAACGTGTTTTACATACCAAGTGAAAGGCAATCGTTCCTTTAAAAATTGCATGCATTTCTAAACCACCTTTCCGGTCCGATCAAATGCATTGCCGGATATCGTGTCTTTTGAACGCCGAATTTTTTTAATTTCCCGCGCGATTGACATCTGTCGTGCGGTTGACAACTTGGCGTACTTGCCGACGCATTTTAATAATATTCTGCGGATTCTTCCTATGTGGGTTCCTTTTGGTGGTTTGTTTTTTGTGTTTTGCAAGTTTTCTTTTAAAATTGGCTTAAATTTAGTTTGAATTTCAAGTCACCATGGATGTGTAAGCCGATACTGCGTAAGTACTAATATTCTTTTGTTCTTAAATAAGGTCGGCCTAGAGTGGACTTAAAAATGTTCAGAACTACCAGTAAGGCGACCAAAAATCGTCATTTTTGATGGGTTTATACAGGCATATAAAAATTAAAATAAAAAATAATAACTTTGAACCGAACAGCACACAGCTTCTGCACATGTATACAAAAGTGAATGACACCAATAGTTGAAATAATTAAACTAAACTCAATCATGCTGTTTTCCTTAATAATATCTGTTAAAAACAAACCAAAAACTGCAAAACACCCCCATTTAAATTACAAAAACAAATGAAAGTGAGGTTATGTGCGTCAAAGGGGCATGCTCAAATCCGTTTTAAGATAAAAATAAATGTTAAAAGTTACTCATCTTTTTATTTATGCTGTATAAATGCTTACACTGTTCCCCATAAGCTCATTCAACTTTTTTTTTATTTTTATTTTGATTTGTCTGTATGAACCCAGCATTAAATAGTGATCTAGATGCCACTTTACAAGAAAATCAAAGGTCACATCATGATCTACAATGCTTAAGCGATACTGACACTAATAATTTACAAATTTCTTTTGTAATCGAGCAAAACCGTTCTCAACTAAAAAGCCAGTTAACTCCTACCTGTGTTCAACCTTCAGTGCCATTTAGCCTACTGTTGCCGCCATTTTTATAACCAAATTGAAAGGTAAAATATGAATTTTCTCTCAGTTTGGTGTCACTATGGCCTCTATAGTAGGCTAAAAGATACTATATCAAAAAAAATTAACTGGCTTTCTAGTTGAAGTGTTGGATCGAGCCATCTAAAGATTCATCAATTTAGTCTACGTCCAAGTCATTTTCAAACACTGAAATTTCTCTTGCTGACCCAGAGAATGAATTTCTTGTGAAACCGAGCTGTCTGAGTTAATATCTTAAAATCTTTTTTAAAATTAATTTGAAAAAACTCGTCTGTGGTACTATTTTTTTTATTTTAACGTAAATTTGCCAATAAAACAATTAGATTAAAGTTTTTAATTTTTTTTTTTTGAGAAACCGATATTTTGTCACTTTTTAAGCAAAAAGGGCTACTTTTTCCTAAAACAAAATACTGGTTTATCCAAAAAAAATAGTTTACAGCTATACTTACCACAATTTAAACTTTTTTTAATTCTGTAAAAAATCCTTTAAGAAGTCAACCAACTTTTCCTCATTCTGTCGTTAAAGATGCTACTAAGGCTTGGTTACGTCGTGCCTGTGACTAGAAAGGGGGCAGAACATCCAGGAAAAAAGATGCTGAATAAATCTTCATCTTATCTTATGACAAGAAGAAGGAAGTAGAAGTTTTTAAATTTTTGATCAAGGAATTTTTATATAAAGCAACTGAAGCAAACCTTATTTTTTTTTGATTCACAATCAAAGTAATAATAATAATATTTAATAAATATTTAAATCAATTTATGAAAGAATTTTCCTCTATCTTTGGCATGACCAAGACGACAAATATTATTCATATGGTTTATATAAATATAAGTGTATAAGTGTTTGTTTATAGTAACATTTATTTATTTATTACATATTGGTTTTTCTAGGAATTTTTGTTCTTTAAGGATAAAATAAAATAAATGTGCATTCGTAAATTATGTGCATTATTTTATTTTTAATCCACAATCATTACAATTTTTATTTTATGCATAAATACTTTAAATAGGGAGAAAAAGCCAATTATCAGTGGTATCAGAATTTGCATCTGTATCCCTATTGAGCCGACCGATCAAGGAGGTGCAATTTTTGCGTGGGTTTGGCACTTAGTGGTAAGAGTGATTCATCATATTTTCCCAACTACATAACTCATTTATGTGTGGAAAAAAAATAATACAAAAGTTGCTTAGTTTTTCACAAATTTTAATAAAATTTAACCAAAATTTTCAAAATGTCAAATTTCGACATCAACTTTCTTATTTCAAATGGAACACCCTGTATATTTTTCAAGAAAAACGTTGACTTAAGAGCAATGTGTTGAACAAAGAACCACCTAGATTCTTTTTCATTGGCTAACACATCGCCCTTATGGCAAATTATTTTTTATTTCACTCGAGAACTGCTAAAGAACCCTACAAGATCTACCGAAATTTTAAAAAATATACTGGGTGTTCCATTTAAAATAAGAAAGTTGATGTCTAAGTCTAAATTTCACATTTTGAAAATTTTTATTGAATTTTCTTAAAATTTGTGAAGAACTAATCAACTTTTGTATTTAAACTATTTTTCTATCTCTAATAATAAATGAGCTATGTAGTGGGAAAAATATGGTGAATCACCCCATACATTTTTTGCCAATATTTCCTGCAATGCCGGTATTTAGTATGCAGTGCTCCTCTACATTTAAACCATGCTAAGTGTGTATTTGCCATCATTTTAAACGTATTCATATTCATAAACGTACCTCCACCAGATATCCGGTGACGCATATGCAAAAAAGGTCCCAATTCTGAATATCCAATAGATGTGCAATTTACATCCATTTCATGTACATTCATAAACGTACCTCCACCAGACATCCATCATTGTATATGCAAAAATGGTCTGAAATATAAACATTCGATGGATCCGCAATTTATATTCCATTCATGGGCATTCATAAATATACCACCACCAGACATTCGGTGACATATATATGCAAAAAAGGTCACTATTCTGAACATAAACTGTACTTCCACTAGATATCCAGAAATGTATATGCAGAAAAGATCCCCGGGCATGTGTGTGTGGCATATATGCACACATTTTGTAAAAAGTAGACACGGCTGGAGCACTTTTTTGATTTTTTGCAAATAAGCTAAAATTTCTTTTGCAAGCCCACCAATTCAAAATATCAAACATTTGAATTAGTGCCTAAGAAACAAATTTTAGCTTATTCGGCAAAAAAAAGTGCTCCGAGCCGTGTCTACTTCCCGTGCCGTTTTAATAACTATAATACTCAATTAATTTTTCCTAGGTTTTTTTCGGGAGTTTTTTCCGTTCTTTTTTTATCGGGGGTATTTTTATTTACATATATTTTTTTTCTGTTTTTACCAAAAGAAAGACATAAACAATGGAATGAACGGGTTACACTGGATGATTCTTTTTCCCGTTAAAAAACTCTAAAACGACCACGCATGTGCTGTAGTGTTTGCCGGCATGTTGCCAAGCTTTCTTAATTTTCTTTGAACAGTAAATATATATTTAAAATTGAGTGCCTTAGTAGAGTAATTAGATGTTACAAAAATTATAGATTAAATTTAACTCTTTTTAAATAGAACGGCATACGTTCTATTTTTTTTAACTTAAAATATCACAGACAGAGGTAATAAAAACTTAATCCATATTTTGACTACCTTATTTTTTACTTTGAAACCTGGCAACACCGCTACCGAGAACTGATGGTCGGCAGCCTAGACACCAGACAAGGAGAAAAGGTTCACTTTTTTAGCATTTTTTTGTGAGCTTATTATAGTTACTATTGTTCTCTTATTCTAAATACATTCAGCAGAGAGAGATCCAGCATACCAGAAAATGGCCTGACAGACCCGCCTGTACACCCTTCGACCCCGTATACCTGTCAAACGATAATTATATCAATGAGATAGTTACATTTTCATTGGGAGAGGGGTACAGGGGGAGCATTTTCTGGTAAACCTGATCTCTCTCAGACCGATGCAATTAAAAGAAGAGAATAATAGTAACTATAGTAAGCACACAAAAAATTTCTATTTACTTGCAGTGACTTGTATGCATTAGCGCAGTGTGGTAGCAGTTTATTCTTTGATGTGATGTTTTTTTTGGCGTGGGAGTCTTACAAGTAGGTAGTTTGTGTTTTGATTATTTCAGATCATCAGATGGGAACTAGTGCGTTTTTGATAGGGAAATATAATTATTTATTCTGCTTTATTTTTTTTAAAGAGAGAGTTATTTATTTTTACGTAATTACCTAATTTCAGATAGTAAAAATGAATTAAGCCAGGGAGAATGTGAAACTAGCAGACAAAAATCAGCGCACTTGCTGCTTACCAGAAATGGAGAAAAATAGAAGTCTTCGAAGTGAGAAAGTGAAGGGACAAGAAAATTTCTTCAAAACCATAAACTTCATTGTCCAGAAAACTCAAATTTTCCTCCTTCCCACATAGCAAAAAAAATATTGCACGTATATCCAGCGTATATACGAAAACGGAGAAGGATATTACCCTGGATATCACCCAGATATTCACCCAACGTGCATAGGAGCTCCAAAAAAGATCCAATTTAGATCCAGAGGTACCCATTAGGTAACATCCACTGAATATACGTTATAAGTATATTCTGAACATGTATTAATTACTCCACAAAAATATTTGATGTTCTATGGTATATATTTATATATAGTATATCCTGTCGATATCCGTCACGACATACAAAATGTATATTTGTCCTAATTTTAGTTTATATATATAACAATGGTATATCCATAAAAATCCATTATTGAGGGTATATATAAGATTTATATTACTGCAATATACTAATCCTTATGACACTGATGTATTTAAGCTATATACATTTTGTATATACCCTGAATATATTGTCATTTATATTACAACAATATACACACTTAGCACAATAACAATAATAGGTCGCATCCTAAATTTAGAAAAATTAACGTGAGTAAAATTAAAATCAGAAAATATCGTTTTTTATTATATATCCAAAAAATATATGGTATCACGTAAAAAAGTGCTGTTGGTCAATAAAAAAAACCTAAAATGCCTAAATTTTATTAACAATAGTTTAACATTTTGAAAGGTTTTTCTAATAATAAATAAACACTTTTTCCTCATTTTTTAATTTAAGCAGTTGAATTACATTTTTCTTATTTTATTTAGAAAATACAGAATTAAGCTTTCCATTAAAAAATTTAGTTTAATTAAGTATAGTATCAGTATATTAAGACTCGCAGGCACCATATCGCATTATTACCAGTCCATATCCTAATGTTTAGCTCTATTCTTTTTGGTGGTTGATATCTGTCTCTATCTGCAGCATCCTTAATCAGTTTTCTATGACAACATGAAGCTTTGTATTCGTGGTGGTGCATAAAGAAAGGCAATTTCTGCTTGCTGCAGCTACATATGGAAATAAAATATATACAGGGAATTTCACAGATAATTCAAGAAAATGAATTATGTACTGCTAAAGTCACTTTATTTGGATAAAAAATAAAGAAAAATATTAAAATTACAACTTTGAAATAATAATCAATTAATAATAAATATTGTTCGTGGGTCTCCATTTAGGTAGGTATTTCATTTCCTGAAACCTCGTCCAGATTTGGATCAGACTGAAATGTTTACTTAAATTATTTATGTTTATAAAATGGCCTGATTTTTGGTATGAAAAAAATGGCCAAGGTGCATGTGACTCGCATTTATGATTTAAATAAACTTTAATCGGCTTTATCTACTTACCCTACAGTCCCCAAGAGATGTAAAGTTACCAAAGATGGTGGGAACAACCAACCAAATTTTTATCAAGTGTCCATCTGAAACAAAAAATAAAACCATACAACTTATATATTTGCTTTTAGATGTCTAATAGCAAAGCAGAAAAATAAAAGTTTCAAAAGGATTCTTCTTTTACAATACAACATAAATAAATAAAATAAAAATATAGGTAAATAACTTTAAAATAATCAGCACAAAACTTTTATAAATGTACAGAAATGTGGGTGTCAGTGATTTACGAGGTGATTTATCGGCTTTATAATTTATTATTTGGTAAACACAAAAACCAGTTTTTTTACAATTTCACAAGAAAAAAACCAATACAACGCCAGCAAACCCAACTTAACCCTAAAAAAGGTTGTTTTCGCTCTAGATATAACCGTCGTAACTTTAGACACTGTGAAACAAAAATGCAAAATACACTGCCTCCCATATATATATAATATAATTTTATAGTATAAACCTAGCTTTACATAACACAACACCTGCTGTTCCTGATTGACATTGACCCTTCTCTGTCCCTTTTTTACGCAGTGCATCAAGTTGAAATTTAGCCATATATATAGATGTATTTATTTCATCTGACGTCACTATTTTGAGCCCACACGAATAAAACAACTTCAATCGCGTTTATCTACTTACCTGCAACAAATGGATGTAAGATAGTAATTCCCAGGGGGATAGTCCATTGTAGTTTAGTCCAACCGATAATAAAAAATATTGTCTTTTGCTACAAAACTTTAGAAAACGGCACAAACTCACTGCACACATAAACAAGCGAAACAAGCTTAGTTCGATCTGTATTTGCAAGAGAAAGGATTTATTAATCTCGTATCTGATTGGTTGAATTGAAACCACGTGGTACACGCTCTAACGAATCAAAATGCGTAACACCGAGCTCGTAGGGTCGTATACACCGCTAAGTGGTTAATATTTAAGGCTCCCTCACTAAAGGAATCCTTTAATACATTTCATCAATTTAGTGGTTTTTGATTCACTGAGATAATGTGATTCGCCAAATTTTGCCAAGATGTTAAGTCACAATCTAACCCGCGTAAAAAATATGTTAACTAGGTATAGCCATATACCTACGATTTTTTAAAGATATATAAAACAAGAAGGATATATGGGTTAAGTACATTTAAAAAAAAAGCAGAAAAATGTTGTGTAATGCTAAAAAAAATGTAATTATATAACTATATATTATAACAATAATATATTTAATAAAGTATTTCATTCCACAAAACAAATATTTGGGCATATTTATTGTGCAAATATTCAAATGATATTCGGCTAGGATATGTCTGCCTTAAATACAAAAAACAGATAAACAGAATATACTCAAACGGATACACACTGAATATTGGGAAAATATTCATATTTTTTTTTATATAATTTCTTGCAATACATTTCATCTAAAAAATATGTAGTATTTTAAATGCAGAGGGAAATATTAAAAACCTTTTTTATGGAATATTACGTGATACCTATAAAATTTATATATTTAGTTTATATTAAAAAACAAATATTTGGGTAATATTTTATTTTAAAATATTAACTGATATTCGGTTGAAAAATATAAGGCTTATACACAAAAAACATATATTTAGGATGCACGATAGCGCATATACACTGAATATACAGTAAATATCAGTTCATGTTTCCTTTTTTTGAAACGAGTCATGTTGTTTTTTCTAATATATATAAAATATGTAAGATACAAAACGTATATCCTAATTTTAAATATCTTTGTAATATACAATATCCAAGTGTTGCTATGTGGGTTGGTAGAGTGTGTTCTTTATATTTATTTAAAATAAGTGAATTTATAGGTACATATTTTGTTATATGTTACAACAAATAGTACCTAGTATATGGACGTATTATGTACATGCTTTTTGTTCTTAAATTGTACGTACTACAGACTACTTATATTTAAGTACTTTTGGATATCCACCAAACATCCAGTGGATATCCAAGTTATACTTATACATTGGACATAGTGATTGAGCTGCAATGGACAAACAGTGATGGAGCTGCAATGGACATACAGTGATGGAGTTGCAATGGACATCCAAGTGTGATGAAAAATCACGTCCAATGGATGTCCACTGGATATCCACCAAATATCCGATAGATATCCATTGGATATCCACGAAACATCCAATGGATGTCCATTGTATATCCACGTGAAATTCAGTGCGTTGTTACCAATGTCCATAAAGCGTACGTCAAATGATATGATACAATGGATATAGACCAACTGAAATTCATATGGACATCCAAATGTGATGAAAAATCACGTCCACTGGAGGTCCATTGGATATCCACGGGACGTCCAGTGGATGTCTGATGGAACATACATGAGATATTCATGTGTCAGTCATGGATATCCATTGTATATCCAGTGGACGTACTCTAGCTATGTGGGTGCCATCCGTAACTAAAAAGCAGTAACTCCATAAGGAAATAATGAATTTTAACTGCTTTTTAGTTAAGAACGGCAGTATACTAGCGTCCCTAGGACTCCAAATCTGCGACAGCCAAACTTTTTTTTTCACTAAAACAACACAGGCCAACCTGAGTTTAACCCAACCCAAAACTATCAATAGAATAGAATTTTTATTGACTATGTTTGTACAGTTTTAAAAGTACATTATCGTAAGTCATGATAGTAAAGAAAAACCTTAAGTAAACTAATAATTTTAAGTCGTAGAAAAAGGTAGGTAATTAAAATGTGTATAAAGACAAAGACAATATAATAAAAAACACTATTTATGGACAACGTATTTAAAGACAAAATGAAAGTACACGTTAAAGTCAGATCCCAAATATTCCTCAATGCTATAAAAACAGCGATCAAGAAGATAAGCCTTAATTGTTTTTCTAAAACTTCTAAAATTCAGATTTTTAATTTTATTTGATAAACAGTTAAAAATTTTAAGGTCTAGACAGTTTTTTTTGCATTTCGATAATCTATATTTTGGAATTTCGATGTTGCAATTCCTTAAATTATAGTTATGCAGATTTGTAGTCGAAGGTAGCTGATCTTTTATACAGTAGGTTTCTATTAATGCACAAACCAGGTATATGCACGGTAAAGGCATAATTTTGTGTTTACGGAAAAGAGGTTGACAAGGTTCGCGAAATCTCGAACCAGCCAGTACACGAATAAGAACCCTTTTTTGCATTATAAACGCATTTTTTGCAGCTGTGCTTTTAACCCAAACTATGATTCCATAGGATAGCCTAGAGTGGAAAAGGCCAAAATAACACATTTTTAGTATATTAAAATTAACAAAAGTTTTAAGCCTTCTAATTAGAAATATAGTGCTAGAAAGCTCAGAGCACAGTTGTTCCATATGAGCAGACCAAGTTAAGCCATCATCGATGGTTATACCGAGCAATTTGGCACTTTTTCCCACGCAGCGGCGGTTGTCTGTTGGAATGATCAAAGTCCGCGTTTCTTCAGTGTTTAACAGAAGTCTGTTAGCCGAGAAATATTCTTGAGCCTTTAATACATCGTTTCTTGATATCCGACCGAAGGCAGCTAGCATTTTGCAAGACGATACAAAGGTTGTGTCATCTGCGAACTTTGCAGTAGCTGTACTACCCATATGTAAACACAAATCATTTATAAAAACAATAATCAAAAGCTGCCCCAAGATGGAACCCTGAATAACCCCTGTATTTATTTCCTCAGCCTTTGAAATATCTTTGAACGTACTGAGTTCGAAAGGACAGATAAGATTCTAACAAGCTTAACGGGACTCCCCTCACACCATAACGAAATAATTTATTTAACAATAAATCATGGGGAACGCAATCAAAGGCCTTGGACAGATCACACATTGATAGAACGCTGCCCAGCAAACACGGTGTCCTCGGGCCTTCGTCAGTCCGATGTCGATTTCCGAATTTGTCGTCATCGGCACGACTTCGATTTACAACATCGGACCAGCAGTATTTTTTGTCCGCTTTGCGACGTAGCCCCAATGTATGTTTGCCGATGCAGCGTTAACCACATGGGACCGACCATCCGCCCATAACTGTTTAATTTGGTCGGTCTAACGTAGGCCAGCTGGTCTCGTCCCGACATTCGTAAACTATTCAGGTCCGACATTGGTTTCCTAAAGCGGTCTAACGTCGTCGATTGTAGGAGGTCCGTCGGTGGTAGCTTAAAGCGACCCGACATTGGCAAACTACAAAGTTTCGATAATGCGGGTGCTTAACCAGTCAAGCTGCTTTAAGTGGCAGAAGAGGTGATTCTTGTAGAGAAGTACCACCATCTTGTCAAGTCCGCATTCTAGTTTTGAAATATCTTTGCTCATTATATATATAATATTATCTTCCATTGTACAGGGAACATAGTGACATTAGCGCCATCTCTACATACTAGGAAGAAACTATTAAGCAGTTTAAAAATTCTAAGGAGACGTAATCGGACCATCGTCGGTTGCCGATTCCCGACCAATCAAGCAAAGTTCCAATCGGACCATAGTCGGCCCTAAAGCAGATAAAGTGGTCGCCGGCATAAAGTCGACTATAATAAATCGGGCCATCGTCAGTTGCCGATTCTCGACCGATTAAAGAAAGTTCCTATCGGACCATCATCGGCCCTAACGCAGATAAGATTTGCGTTGGCATAATCTCGACTATAGTAAATCGGTCCATCGTCAGTTGCCGAATCTCCGATTAAACAAAGTTCCAATCGGACCATTGTTGGTCCTAAAGTGGTGTCGGCATAAAGTCGTCTGTAGTAATATGGACCTCCGTCAGTTGCCGATTATTGACCGAAAACTGAAAATCGCAATCTGACCAACATCAGGCAGAGTGTAGTCGCCGATGTCGACACACTGCCGACGTTGTCGACATTGGCCCGATTCAATGCCGACGATTTTTGTTTGCTGGGTGTGTTCGCCCCCCTCAAGACCTTCGACCACGTCCCGCAAGACTTTAAGCACAGCCTTCGTGGTGGACGACCCTGTTCGAAATCCAAATTGGGAATTACATAAAATGTCATTGCTTTCCAAGAAAGACATTAAACGATCTTTGAGGATGCGTTCTATTATTTTTCCAAAGATCAGCACGATGCTTATAGGGCGATAATTGTCAACGTTACTTCTGTCGCCTTTTTTATGTAGGGGGACGACTTTATTTATTTTAAGACACCTTGGAAACTTCCCCGTTTCAAAGCATTTATTAATCATGGAAGTCAAGGGTTCTAAAATTATTTCAAGTGTATTTTTAAGAATGGTATAGTATTGTTCATTTTCAAAAAGGCTACCATGACTTCCTCTTTGACCACAGGGTTTAGAAAAAATGTTTTTGACATAAATGACACATTTGAGAGCGGATCTAATTCAAGCGAATCAGCACTCGGTAATCGTTTAATAACTTCCTCAGTTGTACTACTGAAAAAAGTGTTGAAGTTATCCGGTGTTAAAAGTAAGTCACTATTTTTGTTATTTATGCTTTTGTTTCTTTCGCTGCTTATCAATTTCCATGCCACCTTTGATTTATTTTTGGAATTTATTAAAATCGAGTCAAAAGATTTCATGATTTATGCCATTCCTATATTGTTTTAATCGAATTTTATACATCTGCGTATACAGGGGGCAACGCTTTACTAAACTTATAGTTTTTAGAGCAGAAACTTGATTTCTCAATTTCTTAAGATCTTTGTTAAACCACTTTAAATTAACTCCTGATGAACAGGTTTTAACATTCTTGAAAGGAAAAAAGTCGTCGAGTCTCTCTGTAAATATGTTTATCAAAGATTCGGCCATGTCTTCAACGTTTTTATTATAAAAATTCGACCATGTAGTCGAGATTAAGTGTTTCGCAACCGATTTAGGCCAGATTCCGTTATTATCGTCTTATATTCCACATGTTTTTATTTTTTTTTTATATTTTTCAATCAAAATAAATTGTCCAAAAGGGTCTGAAAACCTCGGTTTTATGGTTTTGCCTAAAAATTTTCCTTTGAGTCAGTAAAAATATTATCCAAACAGTTTGCAGTATGGGCTCAAAAATAGTCTGCATAAGACCAAAAAAGTTTATCATGCATAATATTTTTTGTACTTCGTTTAAGTGCGGCTTATTAAAATAGATATTAAAATCTCCAACCAGTAATACTGTTTTGTTTAGACGATCTTTAAAAATTTGACTCAAAACACCCTCAAGATTTTCCAAGTAAACACCTGATCTGTAGGAGCATATTATTATAAAATTTTTCTTTAAAAAAAAGCGGTGGCGGATTGGGGGTTCTGGGGACCCTAGTAGGTGCCTACATAAACAATTTTTCATAAAAAATCAAAAATGGCAGAAAACCGCATAGGGGTCATTCCATATCAAATCAACCAAAAAATAATACAAATTTTACTCGTCCCTCTCCGATTTTGATCATTTTTGGTACACATTTTCTACCTACCAAAAAACTCAAATTCCCGAAATTGTATATTTTTTGACCAGTACATTTTTTGTAATTAATTTTTGAAAATTAAAAAAAAATCCCTAATTTGGTCTTGATATGTATTACAACAAATTTAATATCTTAGGAACCACTCAAGCTAGCAAAATGAGTGATACTATGTTGGGAATTTGGAACCTTTGGATGCACTATAACAAAGTTATAGATATATCGTCTGTTGATAATGCTAACGTTGTTAGCGAAACGCACGTCGAGTGCAAAAAAGTGTAGTTTTGGTTTGTGGAAAACAATCATAACTTTAAAAAACAAAAGATCAAGAGATCTTGGGTGGAAATAATGAAAAATTCAAAATTGGATGAGCATTCCACAAGGAACACATAAAAGACCAAAGCGAAAAGAGAAATTATTAAACGATGTTTCGCCCTGGGTAACCAGCGTGGGCTCGTCAGTTTCACTGGTCACCCTCTACCATACATCATTAAATCCCATCATACACTTTGATTTCCAACTTTGAATCACCACAAATAGGCATCGTTCCGCACTGGTACTTATCCAAGTTACCTAATACGGATTCGTCCTGATGTGTTAATATTTCCAGTAGGATTATGCTCCTAAGGCAATTAAAACAAAAAAAGAAGTTATTAATTAAATTATATTATACAACTACATCTTTTTGTCTAATTGTCTTTTAAGAACTGGTGAGGACTCCAGCATTTCTTTTTTGTTAAGTTTATATGTTCTACCGGTAGCAGTAATAGGTTCGACTTTTTTTACCAGACTTTCGGGTTTTACTACTAAAATAGCCGGATTACTTGGGTAGAAAAACGAGGCTACAGGGCCTCTTCGATGAAGGAAGCTTACTTTTAGCTATCCAGTATTTTTTCCCAAAATACATGCTAACCACCATTCTTTATCATATTCCACAGTAACAAAACCCGACTCGACATTTTGTATTTCGGAAATAATATCCCCCCCTGGCATAAGGTGATGATTTTGTTTCTAAACTTTCCGAAAAAAATTTTGCTATAAAAGAGCTTTCTGTATAGGAAATGACACCGTGAATTTTTTGGGTACCAGGTATGGTTAGTACATCAGTGAACCTTTTATTCCAAAATTTTTCATGGTTGACATATTCATCCTCAGTGTAATATTTAAAATTAATACCAGTAATATTTTCTTGGCACCAAGTAAACAACTGAAGGGGATTCATTATTTGGTCACTGTATGGCCTCTGAAGACTAGCCTTTGCTGCAAGCCTTTTAACTGTGCCTCCTAAGCCGTCACAGGCACTCTTGCTACGAGAAGTGGCAAAATAATGCCATTCTCCTTCGATTCCAAAATCTTTTTTATGGAGACACACATTAACAATTTTTTTTTATTTTTATATTGAGCTGCACTACAATCAGAAAAATCAAATATTTTTGAAAGTCCTAAAATCTTTTTTGTTAAATCTGGTATTAATTTCGACAAAAATAATTGAAATGCCACAGTATTGTGAGTAAGGCTTTCCGAGATACAAACGTAATTTAAGTTTTGAAGTTTGCCATCAGTTTTAAAATAAATTGCAAACGGATGGAAGGTTGCCTGGCTGTTGTTCCAGTGGTAAGCCTGAACCTCATCCTGCATAACAAACGAGTAGTTTTCGGCAAAATCGCACGTAATGAGGGCTTTTCCAGGTTTTAGATTATTTTTAATGTCGTTATATTTTTCTTTTTGCAATTAGCAATAAATGAATGCGATTTCAGTTTTATTAGGTTGTCTGTGAATTCCTGCACAAAATCATCGGATTTTTTCACAACGGTTTCCATTGTGCATCGATATACAGATACCCATTTGTTATACGTTACCTCATCAATGAGTTCCTCTTGAAACTTTTCCAGAAGGATGTTTTTATAATGGTCTACTCCTGGCCATTCCTGACATCTATTTCATTTTATACAAACACTGATAGTAATTTGCTGCCAAAGAACAAAGAAATTTTGAGGTATTTATTATTTATTATAAAGACAGAATCAACTTTTTAGGTCTAAGTTGACAAAATTTGGAGAAGCCAATTTTTTCGTCTTCAAAATCAGCTTTAAATAAACAATATATTTCCTTAAGATTAGCCAAGACTAATCTTTTTTGTACATGTTCCTTTTCGCCCTTATCTTTCCTTATCACAACAAAATCTTTTTTACCGAGCATTGGTCTGCTTATATCATCCCGTTGATAAAAGTCCTTTACATTTTGGACAACTCTTTCATTCAGGTTTTTTCCAGGTTTCGGATTTGAAGAGCTTAATATCCCATTCTCTATACTATACTGAGAGTCTCTATTCCAACTTTGAGGTAAACAAGACAAAACAAGAAATTTTTCACTTCTATTTTTTGTGTTTAAAAATTTTGCCTTCAATTGATCGATCATTTCTAGTTCATCGCGGTTGTACTCTTCTTGCTGCGTCAAAGTAGACGTTGATTCCTTGGCAAATCTGGTCATTAACGATTGCACCTTTTCTATTTTTTGTTTATATACATTTTTTTTTCTTAATTTCACTCCTAGCAGTTCCAGGGACTTATTTAACATAGAGAGTGACTCATTGTGGTCTTCAAAATCAGGATCATTTATTTGAACTTGACTGGGTATAAAAAGTAAAATTAAAAAAAAATACAATTTATTTAATTTTTAAAAAATAATATAAAAAGTAAGCTAAGGGCCGGAAATTATAGAGCTGACTTTTATTTTGCAAACATATTAATAAATATGAATATCAAAAAAATTTCTATTAGACACAAATTAAATTAATAAATAATAATAAAAAAGAAAATTCTTACCCAGCCACATCCTCGTTTTCTGAAGTCTTAAACTCCTTAGCAAGCCTAAGTCTACACGCATCACAACTTTTTATGCCTATTTCAATATTTTTATAATTGAACATCCACTGCGTATCATTCCTTAATTTTCCAGAATGTTTTTTTACTCTTTTAAACTTGCTTCAATCATTTTTTTTATTTGACAACATTTTGCATAAAAGTAGTCATGTTCTGCAGGAAATTTCCTGGTAAAAATTGATTTAAAATTCAAGAAACCAATAAAATCAAAGGGGTGTGGCCTCAGGGGTGGTGCAAATATTAACAAGAATAAACAGGTACTGTAAGTGGATTATTTCAGCAGGAATGGCAAATTTCTCTCAATTTACACATATTATGGGCGAATTATCAAACTGTGGTATATAAGCATTAATTTACATAGGTAGATAAGAATTTTTGCGTAATTAGTTTTTTAATATTTTTTTGGTCATGAACCCATCATTTCCCCATAATGAATTTTTTAGGATAGCTAGCTAAAACTCTGATCAAAAAAATATATTTTTGTGAAAAAAATCAAAAATGGCTATTTTAAGATTTAAATTTTTTTATTTTTTTTTTTTTTTAAATTGTGCTATCGAAAGGTATTTTAAATACCTTTAAAACGAGCCATCACTCATTTTGCCAGCTTAAGTGGTTCCTAAAATAGAAATTTTTTGTATATACATATAAAGACCAAATTAGGAATTTTTTGGTGGGTAGAAAATGTGTACCAAAAATCATCAAAATCGTAGAAGGTCTGGTAAAATACCCTGGTTGATTTGATATGGAATGACCCATAGGCCTTTTCATTTTTTGACTGAATTTGGCAGGTTAAAAAGTCTTAACCCAATAAAGCTGGGTTCATACAGAAATGAGATAACATAAGATAAGGTAAAAATTCATGTCATTCGTTCATCGCGATGGCGTCACATTCATGCGTGGAACGCGTTTTCAGATAAAATAAAAAGATAAAAGTTTGTCATCTTTTTGTTATGTTATGTTATCTTATTTTTGTCTGTATGAACACCATCCAGTAGTCCCATAAGGTGAACTCTTATGTTTTATTTTGTGTTATCTTATTTTTATATGTGTATGAACCCAGCTTAAATGTCTTTAGCAAGCTGGATTGTCTACTCTGTTTCTTTCAATAAATTCTTGGGCTGGGTTGGGTTGGGTTGGGTTGGGTCAATGCTTGATGGATAATTTTTTGGCATAAACTCACAGAGCTGATAAAACTTACAAATGGTTTTTCTAATTTTATTGACTATGTAGTCAATATGAGTCATCCCAGCAAACACGGTGGAGGCGGGCTGATGTCGGACGTACGTCAGTCACCGCAGCCCTCGACATTGGCACGATATCAGTAACTGACATCGCACCATCAGCATTTTTGGTCGACGCGCCCCGCTGGTTCACGTGCGGCCCTAGATCACCAACCGACGTGGCAAAGTCCATCTCAGGATAATATGAAAAATAAAATAAGTGTGCACACAATTATAATAGCAGCAGTAGTATTAGTAATATGCATTTGTATTCACAAACTAAATTTAAACCACCCCTAAGCTCCCTCCCAAGCTAAGGTTAATTAAAGTGCTGAGAGCTGGATGGCCGCAGGAGGTAAAACATGGCGGTCACGAACTTTCCCGTGGGGATACCAGGCGACCCCCCCAAGTAATGCGTATATACAGCCTGGATTCTTTAAACGGAATGGTGCTTCTAGCGGGTTAAAATTTGGCTGAATAAAAAAATCCAAAAACACGTCAACTGAGATTTTTAATTTCCTTTAATCGTGCTATCATGGATTTTTTTTATGTCATTTTGTTTACGAGGTATGGCAAAAAAATATATTTTTTTAATAGGACACCCTGTTTATTTTGCAATTTTTGAAATCTGCAAACAATTCTCTCTTCAGCAATACTACACAGTAGGATCTATCTTTTACGATAATCATGGAAAACTTCGATATTCATTCAAATATCCCCCGTAAAACAGGGCATAGACAACAATTTCTTGCAAGTTTAAATGCCTTTATCTTGGAAACCATAAGAGATAGAGTATTAGTGTGTGGTATTATCAAAAAGATAATTTTTTTTAGAATTCAAAAATTTCAAACTATACAGGGTGTCCTATTTAATAAAAAATATTTTTTTGCCATACCTCGCTAACAAAATGATATAAAAAATCTAAGATAGCACGATTAAAGAAAATTTAAAATCTCAGTTGACGTGCCCCACAAACAATGAAAGGTGGTAAGGTGTATTTTCTTTATTGGCAATATTGGCAAGTGAATGCCATTGGTTATTTACTACAGTAGTATTATTGGCAAAATTGCGCTATTTTGCCAATGATTATTTACTAGTGCTGATGTATTGGCAAATTTATGTTATTTTGCCAATAACTGATAAACGTGTTTTACATACCAAGTGAAACGCAATCGTTCCTTTAAAAATTGCATGCATTTCTAAACCACCTTTCCGGTCCGATCAAACGCATTGCCGGATATCGTGCCTTTTGAACGCCGCATTTTTTAAATTTCCCGCGCGATTGACAACTTGACGTACTTGCCGACGCCATTTTAATAATATTCTGCAGATTCTTCCTATGTGGGTTCCTTTTTGTGGTTTGTTTTTTGTGTTTTGCAAGTTTTCTTTTAAAATTGGCTTAAATTTAGTTTGAGTTTCAAGTCACCATGGATGTGGAAGCCGATACTGCGTAAGTACTCATATTCTTTTGTTCTTAAATAAGGTCAGCCTAGAGTGGACTTAAAAATATTCAGAACTACCAGTAAAGCGACCAAAAATCGTCATTTTTGCTGGGTTTATACAGGCATATAAAAATTAAAATAAAAAATAATAACTTTGAACCGAACAGCACACAGCTTCTGCACATTTATACAAAAGTGAATGACACCAATAGTTGAAATAATTAAACTAAACTCCATCATGCTGTTTTCCTTAATAATATCTGTTAAAAACAAACCAAAAACTGCAAAAAGCCCCTATTTAAATTACAAAAACAAATGAAAGTGAGGTTATGTGCGTCAAAGGGGCATGCTCAAATCCGTTTTAAGATAAAAATAAATGTTAAGTTACTCATCTTTTTATTTATGCTGTATAAATGCCTACACTGTTCCCCATAAGCTCATTCCACTTTTATTTTAATTTTAATTATTTTTTAAAAATTTTTATTTTGATTTGCCTGTATGAACCCAGCATTAAATCGTGATCTAGACGCCATTTTACAAGAAAATCAAAGGTCACATCATGATCTACAATGCTTAAGTGATACTGACACTAATAATTTACAAATTTCTTTTGTAATCGAGCAAAACCGTTCTCAACTAAAAAGCCAGTTAACTCCTACCTGTGTTCAGCCTTCAGTGCCATTTAGCCTACTGTTGCCGCCATTTTTATAACCAAATTGACAGGTAAAACATGAATTTTCTCTCAGTTTGGTGTCACTATGGCCTCTATAGTAGGCTAAAGGATACTATATCAAAAAAGAGTTAACTGGCTTTTTAGTTGAAGTGTTGGATAGAGCCATCTAAAGATTCATCAATTCAGTCTACGTCCAAGTCATTTTCTAACACTGAAATTTCTCTTGCTGACCCAGAGAATGACCCTTAAATTTCTTGTGAAAGCAAGCTAGCTGTCTTTAGTTAATATCTTAAAATCTTTTTAAAAATTAATTTGAAAAAACTCGTCTGTGGTACTATTTTTTTATTTTAACGTAAATTTGCCAATAAAACAACTAGATTAAAGTTTTTAATTTTTTTTTTTTGAGAAACCGATATTTTGTCACTTTTTAAGCAAAAAGGGCTACTTTTTCCTAAAACAAAATACTGGTTTATCCAAAAAACATAATTTACAGCTTCTTCTTTTAGATTCTGTAAAAAGTCCTTTAAGAAGTCGACCAACTTTTCCTGATTCTCTCGTTGAAGATGCTACTAAGGCTTGGTTACGGGGTGCCTGTGACTGGAAAGGGGGCAGAACATCCAGGAAAAAAGATGCTGAATAAATCTTCATCTTATCTTATAACAAGAAGAAGGAAGTACTAAGTTTTTAAATTTTTGGCCAAGAAATTTTTATATAAAGCAACTGAAGCAAACCTTATTTTTTTGATTCACAATCAAAGAGATTCTAAATAAAATTTTCCCTGTTGCAATTTACTGTTGTATGGAAAACCTCCTCTTAATAAATATTTAAATCAATTTATGAAAGAATTTTCCTCTATCTTTGGCATGACCAAGACGACAAATATTATTCATATGGTTTCCATTCCTGTCTTCATGTTAGGATATAAAATAAGTGTTGGTTTATAGTAACATTTATTTATTTATTTATTACATATTGATTTTTGAAATGTGCATTCGTAAATTATGTGCATTATTTTATTTTTAATCCACAATCATTACAATTTTTATTTTATGCATAAATACTTTAAATAGGGAGAAAAAGCCAATTATCAGTGGTATCGGAATTTGCATCTGTATCCCTATTGAGCCGACCAATCAAAGAGGTGCACTTTTAAACTTTTCATTTTTGCGTGGGTTTGGCACTTAGTGGTAAGGGTGATTCACCATATTTTCCCAACTACATAACTCATTTATTCTTAAAGATATAAAAAAAAATAATACAAAAGTTGCTTAGTTTTTCACAAATTTTGAGAAAATTTAACCAAAATTTTCATAATGTCAAATTTCGACATCTACTTTCTTATTTCAAATGGAACACCCTGTATATTTTTCAAGAAAAACGTTGACTTAAGAGCAATGTGTTGAACAAAGAACCACCTAGACTCTTTTTCCTTGGCTAACACATCGCCCTTATGGAAAGTTATTTTTTATTTCACTCGAGAACTGCTTAAGATAAACCTTACAAGATCTACCGAAATTTTAAAAAATATACAGGGTGTTCAATTTAAAATAAGAAAGTTGTTGTCGTAAGTCTAAATTTGACATTTTGAAAATTTTTATTGAATTTTCTTAAAATTTGTGAAGAACTAATCAACTTTTGTATTTAAACTATTTTTCTATCTCTAATAATAAAATGTAGTGGGAAAAATATGTTGAATCACCCCATACATTTTTTGTCAATATTGCCTGCAATGCCGGTATTTAGTATGCAGTGCTCCTCTCGCTCGGCCGGTGGCTCACACAGGAGTGTTTAAGGTATTTATAACGCACAGATTGCCGTGCGTCAAATTCTCATTGCCAATAGATGCCAATATTTGTAAGGCACT
Source organism: Oxystoma pomonae (assembly GCA_963921995.1). NCBI lineage: Eukaryota > Metazoa > Arthropoda > Insecta > Coleoptera > Brentidae > Oxystoma > Oxystoma pomonae. The sequence continues at coordinate 54,454,537 of OY998170.1, read as the reverse complement.
TTGCCATGCCGGCATTGTTTTTGGGGTGTTTTTGGATTTTTTTGTAAAACCAAATTCTAACCCGCTAGAAGCACTGTTCCGTTTAAAGAATCCACCCTGTATGTGTTTCGTGCAGTATACAGGGTTCCTAAGATTTTCCTTAGGGATAGGATTTCAATAAATCAAACAGAAATGGCATAGAAAGTTCTGCGCGCACAAAAGAAACAGGTATGGTGGCACCGAGCAATGGTGCCAGTTTGTTATTATCTCCGGACTGCTTTCATGAGAAAAAATTGTCGCCACTCTTTCATTGTGAGCATAAATCATAGTTGCAATAATAACCGTTGACAAGATGTCTGCAAATTCCGCTAGATGGCGGCCACACCATGAGATGATCGAGGAAAAACTGGGATTCACAGGTATTGCATTTTTATTTCCTTTCGAGTCTCTTCAGTTTCGTAAATTTTGTGTTTTTAAAATGCTGTATACTCGAGAAGAAAAGATTTTTATTATTAAAAACTACATAAAAAGTGACAGTGCGGACGAGGTCATTGGGCTTTTTGTTTTTGCGTTTCCAGATCGACCGGTTCCTGTGGCTCAAACTGTCTACAATATTTATCATCGTTTTGAAAGGTACGGGTGCATATAAATGGTTGTAGAAAGTGTTACCACGACGGCGAAATACCAGAGCATCCCGTTCTTCCACACAGGGTGGAACGAGACGAAATGGTATGCGTTTACGTTGAGGCACACGAACCATGTTCGACGAAACCGATTGCGGAGGCACTGGATATTCCCAACAGTACTTGCCAATGGATCCTAAAAAAGTACCGCTACAAGTCGTTTAAGATTGGGAAGCCACATGAATTGCAACCAGGTGATTATTTTCGCCGGTTAGAATATTGTGAGGTTATGAGGGATAAATGTGACAGGAACGAAAATTTCCTATCAAAAGTTTTGTTTAGTCACGAGAAGACATTTGAACTTTATAGCTCTCACAATCCACAAAATAGCCGCTATTGGTCCCGCGAAAATAAACATCTGCACGCAAGTGTTAGAACGCAACATCCTCAAAAATTAAATGTCTGGAGCGGTATTGTCGGGGATCACATTATTGGACCCTTTTTCATTGAAGGGAATTTGAATAGCCAAAAATATGTTGATCTTCTCCAACACCAGGTTTTACTACGGTTGAGGGAACTCACGCCAGGCTACAAATTACCTTCGTCAGGTATTTGGTGATAGAATTATTTCCACGTATGGAAATATCCGATGGCCTCCTCGATCACCAGATCTTGCGCCAAATGACTTTTTCCTATGGGGCTGTTGGCACGACAAAATTTTCCAACACCCTCACTTACGGCCTACGACTATACAGGAGTTGAGGGCGAAAATTTTGGAGGCGGGCAACTCTATCACCCCTGAAATGTTGGCTGCTACGCGCCAAGAGTTTTACAATAGATTGGGATATTGTGAGGCTCAAGAAGGGGACAGATTTGAACATCTAATCTAATTAAAAATTAGATGTTTTCAGGTCCAAACCACAGCATTTTCTTGCTTAAAGGAGGCGGCAGGGTCTATTATTTACGATACTGAGCGATAAACTCGTGAGGTTGTTAACATTAGAAAGAAATATCTTCGCTTTTAATTTCTTTCCATTCTGTTCTACTAGTGACATCTAACCGGAAACGGCCAAACCATGCAGCTAGCACTAGCAGCCAAAGAAATCAATAAACGGCGCTGTTTTTCCTGCAGAGCTTTTTGCTTGCGATATTATTGATTTTAAATAAAGCTGGCCCTACACTATATTTGATATTTTCGAGGTGTTTTATGACATGATCTCGAAACATGTAGCGAACCAATTCTTCAAAACTAGCGAGAGGGTAAAAGCGAAAAATAAGGGGCTGCCAATATTTGTAACACCCAAAAAGGGGCGAAAGACTTATTTTGCTCTGTTTCTTTACAAAAAACGTTTTGTTTTTACAAAAAACTTGAGCTCCGCCACTTTTTTTATTTTTTTCTTCAACTTTCTCGAAATTTTCGTCATACCGTAGAAAAAAATTATTTCCCCCATGGTCATACTCTACTTTTATTCGAAAAAATTTAGAAACAGAAACGGGATCAGTTTTCCTAAAACGGGGAATCTTGGTTTTGAGTAAGATGATAAAGGGCGGCGCAGGAAAAATTTTTTCAATTAAATTAGCCGAACGCAAAAATGTTAGAAAAACAAAGCACGAAATAAAAATGGCGCCGCTTACAATTTTTTTTCAAAAATTACGTAATTTCGGGAACGCAAAGAAATAGGTCTAAAGAGTATAATTTTTAAGAAAAAAATATCAATTTTCTCGCGCTCCTCCACTGGAACTACAGGGGCCGTGCACAAATTACGTAATGGTCATAGGGGGGAGGGGGGTTTTCGACAGCGTTTGCATTTGTGTGAAATCAAGAAAATTTGGAATGAAAATAAGTGAAGTTTTTTTTTTTGGGGGGGGGGTTGTGGTCTTGAAATCGTTACGTAATATTAGGGGAGTGGCGTGCCAAACCGTTACAAAACATTACCTAGGGAGGGGGTCAAAAATTGGTAAAATCACCGTTACGTAATTTGTGCACGGCCCCACATCTGACTGTTCCTCCTTTTTGATTTCGAATCAAAGTGCAAAACCCGGGTTGGACGTTCGAAGGCGTCAACCCGTCCTATTTGCTTGATAAGGTTTCTACGGAAATATCTCAGTCGATTTCTCCGGCCGTGTATGAACGCTTTAGGTTAGGCATTTGCATGTATCTCAGTCCCCAGCCCGTAAACAGTGCGTAAGGACAATGGTTACAAAATGAAAAGCCGAAAAATATTTTTTTTACGATATCTTTCATCAGTTTGGTATTAAAGTCGAGCAAAAACAATTTTTATTCCAGTCCTAAAGGTATGAAAATGGAAAACATTAGAAAACAACAACCTGGAATGGATTTACTACGTGTAAGATGTAGTGACAACATCGCCCCATGCCCATCCTTTTCTGCCTAATGTGCTTTTCCGTTTGTCTGCGTCTTATACACGGCTGCTTGGCCCCCTAAGGATTTGCTTAGGAACCCTGTATATGCAAATAGCCTTTCTCAATTATGCCGGGCTCTGATCGAGTGGACCTTTTTTCCTCGCTACTCGTGGGTCTCATATGGATAAACACATGAAGACTAGCCCTCCTTCTTCCCCGAAGAAAGATATAGGAAACCCAAAGACAATATCGTCAGGGTCCTCCGAAACTGGAGGTAAACCTAAAGCCAAAGGGCAAGGTTCCTCAAAACACCAACCTCCGAAAGCTCCCAGGGTGCCTTTTAGAGCAAAGTCCCTCGAGGACATAGACAATATGACATATGAAGAAATTCGGCGGGCAAATTTATCAGGCGTTAGTAAAGCCAAAATGCAAAAGCTGGTGGGAATAGGTCAAGATTATGTTCAAGCTCATAGGGCAGTCATGAAGGCCGACTTCTTAAAGGAAGTTGATAGGGCAAAACAGAAGCCCGAGGAAAAGAAAACGTGGAAAGAAATGCCCAAAGAAAAGATCAAGGTAGCTCCCGTGTCTACAAAAAGACTAGGGTCGAAGGCACCTTTACAGAGGCTGTTGCATCTGTGAAGATATCGGTAGCAGGGGCTGGCTATCCGGGTGTACAGCTGAAGCAAGAAAGGCTTAAGGCAATTCAAAGCTCCATAATGAAAGCCTATGAGCTCCTCGCAGAGGAAGCACCGCAGGTCCGCTTCGTGAAGTTCACTCAGAGGTACCTTTACACAGGCTGTTGCATCTATGAAGATAACGGTAGCAGGGGCTGGCTATCCGGGTGTACAGCTGTAGCAAGAAAAGCTTAAGGCAATTCAAGGTTCTATAATGAAAGCCTATGAGCTCCTGGCAGAGGAAGGACCACAGGTCCGCTTCGTCAAGTGCGCTCAGATGGAACCAGCCAAGTGGCTAAGGGAAACAGTCCCAAGCTTGAAGCCTTGGGAGTAAGCCTCCCTGGTGTCACTTGTGGGTGACAATTTGCCGAAGCTTTGGGTGGCAACGGCATACATCCCTAATAAGGATGTCGAAAGGATCAAAGCAAGCAACAGAGGCTTGAAAACACACTTCTGGACGGTTTTGGGTTCGAACCAATCCGACAAGGGAATGGTGTGGACGTTCTACGTCGACAATGAGGCGAAGGTAGAATTGGAAAAACTGGAGCGGTGTCCCTACTTTGGGTTTGGCAAGCTCCGATTCCGCCTCAAAACAGAAGGCTCAGAGGGACGGAAAGAGCGAGTCAGGCCAAACCTCACAGGATACAGCCCAGGAAAAGGGAACTGAGTCGGAAGGCGCCGATGCCAAAGACCCAGAAAAAAACCTTCTCCGACGAAGAGCAGTCCTGTCACAGTGGAATCAGTCCTCTCAAAAGATTTCTAGTCAACGAGAGCCCTGTGCCCAGGGAACAGGACAAGCCAAAGGAGGAGAAAACTCCCGACACAACTTCCAGCTGAGAAGGGAAATAAAGTTCTTGCAGGTGAATCTACAACATGCAAAAGCCGCATCGGCAACGCTGACTAGAAGATTCGATAATGAAGACCTAGATATCGCCCTCCTGCAAGAACCATGGCTATATAAAGGTAGAGTTGTGGGACTCACGCCACGAAATGGCACATTGTTATACTGCCCAAAAGCTGAAAGTCCAAGGGCATGTATAACTCATAGTAATAGAATAAATTGGTCCTTAATCCCGGCACTATATACGGGAGATTTTGTCACAGCTTTGCTAAGCGCTACCACGGAAGACGGAAACAAGAGCTGACTAATTTGCTCTGTCTATGTCCCTGTGGAGGAGATGACATGCCGCCACAAATGTTAAGCGATATAGCAACATATGGTGCGAATAAGGGCCATCAACTCATCACGAACATTAACCGCCGAGGCGAATCATTTCTGAACTTTGTGATTTCAGAGGGCTTATTTATCTCCAACATCGGTAACCGAAAAGAGGTACTGGACTTAACCCTGTGCACCAGTAGGGTCAGTAACATAGTACAATACTGGCATGTGTCAGGAGAACCTTCATGTTCAGACCATCGCTAAATTCGATTTGATCTCGACGTATCCCTCACAGAGGTGACATAGAAATCCAAGAGAGACAAACTGGCAGGGATATAAGGAATCCCTTGAAGAGTCCCCCATAAACGACATTGAAAGCCTGGAACTGGCAGTCGAATATGAAGCCATTAGGGCCATGACAACTGTGTAGTTAAAACCACTCGAAATAGAGGATGTAAAACAATTTGGTGGAACAAAAACCTGGAATCTCTCAGGGCAGAGGTACGAAGGTTGTTCAACAAAGCGAAAACCAACCAAGGTTGGGAAGAGTAAAAAAGTAAGTTAACGCAATACAATAAAGAAATCCGTAAAGCTTAAAGGGACTCGTCAAGAAGATTGGAAACTAGCCACGAAGATCGTTAGACCACAAAAAAATAAGAAGAATTAATATATTCCAACCATTTAAGTCCCCTGGAGTAGACGGAATCTATCCTATTATGCTACAAATGGGGATGGATAAGCTATTACCACATCTGTGCAAGATCCTAAATAAGATGCCTATTTGTGAGTGATTCAGAGTTGGAAGTCAGAGTGTGCGATGGTGTTAAATGATGTCTGGATTGAGGGTGACTAGTGAATCCACTGACGAGCCCACGCTGGTCACCCTGGGTGAAACATCATTTAATTGTTTCTCCTTTCGCCTAAAAGCCTGCCTGGCTTCCCAAAGTAGGAAGAGTAACAGACGCATAGAAATATAATAACAGACCTAACACCAAAGTCCCTCTCTCTCTCCCTCTTCTCATTTGATTACCGTCACTTTTTTGAGTCCCGTAGGCACTATTAACTAAATCGGACAGGTCATCAACTACTTTCGTAGTCTACCGACTTAGGGAGTGTGTATCTAGGTCCGCCTCTATGTGATATCCAATCCCATCCGGCCTGGATACCGGCGTGAATAGAGGGGTAGGGCCTAAGATACATTTTTACACTTATTTTCCCTGGGTTCCCCCCTTACCCCGCTCATCAAACCGGTCTGATGAGCACCCCCTAGGAAGGCAGTTTTCTTTTCCTAGAAGGATTTAATTTAGCCTAAACTCCTTTGTCGGGGCTAGGGATTTTTAACGTGCTCCACTATCAATATAGGGATCACACGGGACCGTCCTCTCCGAGGGACGGTATGAAATCGAATTAGCCTGCCTTCTAGCTAACTCGGCCTACTCCGCTTCATACTGCGATTTTGCCTTAATCTTACAAAATTCTGTAATTTTATAAGAAAAAGTCCAAGTACTACCTGATGCACGAGTCATACAGACCAATCAGTCTGTCATCTTTCCTGCAGAAAACACTGGTAGACAGGTACATTTGGGACGAAGTACTTCTGCGCTCACCGCTGGACAAAAGGCAGTATGCCTATCAACCAGGTAAATAAACAGATCTAGCCCTGGACGATTTAAACAGGCTAATCTCAAAGTCAATAAGGGATAAAGAAAAGCGGTAAGTGTTTTTGGATTTTGAGGGCGCCTTAATAACGCCACAACAGCGTCACAAAGCAAACCTAGAAGAAAGGATAATAATGTCCACTTTAGGCAGCAAGACTAGAGGTCAAAGCGAGAAGAGGATGCCCGCAAGGTGGGGTGTTGTCACCTCTGCTCTGGGCGAACCTAGTGGTTGGTTACTCAGATGACTTAGTAGTGGTCATCAAGGGGAAGTTTGGTGCGGTAATATCTGAACGAACTCACAGAGCACTAAATTTAGTGAATAACTGGTGCAAAAAGGAACATTTGTCCATAAAAGCACGAAAGACGCAAATAGTCCCATTTACAAAGAAAAGAGTACTACCAGGTCTAAAACCACCAGTACTAAATGGGACAGAAATTCCATACACCAAGGAGGTGAAATATCTACGGGTCATCTTTGACCAAAAGCTAACATGGAACCCTCACATAGTCAAGGCAGCCCAAAAAGCATCGATTGCATTTGGCAGATGCAGAAAATTGTGTGGGAAAAACTGGGGGCTAAATCCCAAGATCACTTTATGGTTATATACAAAGGTGGTAAGACCCATAAGCTATGGTTCGGTGGCTTGGTGGACGAGAACCAAACAGGTCGGGGCAATAACACTCCTGAATAGCATACAAAGACTAGCCTGCCTAAGCATCACGGGTGCTAGGAGTACCACCCTAACGGCAGCTTTGGAAGTTCCACTGAATTTTCCACCTCTGCATGTCTTCATTCAGGCAGAAGCACGAGAGGTAGTCTACAGGCTAACGCGGGGTCAAGCACCCATTATCAGTTCACATAGAACTGAGCATGAGACTTTAAAACATGCACAAAAAATATCCTATACTGGGATTGCCGAGCGACGTAATGGATTGCAAGTACAATTTCGAAAAGAAAGACAAAGTCAAAATTCCAGCTAGAGCCGACTGGGAGGGAGGTCCTCCTTTCGGAGCGGAATCCATCTGGTACGCAGACGGCTCCAAGACCGACGAGGATGTATGATATACGGCATATACGGGCAAAAATACGAGACTTTAGTCTCTATAAGCCTGACAAACGGTTGCACAGTGTTCCAAGCTGAAGTAGTGGCAATACATCAATGAGCCGAAGAAATACAAATAGTAGAGGAAAACTCTCATTCGGTAATTATATATTTAGATAGTAAAGCTGCACTTAAAGCTCTAGAAGCAAGTGACGTCCAAACTGGTTTTGGAATGCAGAACAGCTTTAAATAGGCTGGCTAGCAGGGTGACACTAGCCTGAATCCCAGGACATAGGGGACACTCTGGAAACGAAAAAGCCGACGAATTGGCCAGACAAGGCTCGGCAATAAAGTTCACAGGGCCTGAACCATTTTGTGGGATCGCTAAGGGCAGAGCCAGGCAATGTATTAAAGAGTGGCTCACCAAAGAGTCAAACGGTCTGTGGGAGCAAACGCCTGGACAAAGACAGGCCAAACAGTTCATTAAAGAACGTTCACCAAAGCTGACTGCAGAACTTCTTAGTAAGGAAAGGAAGCTTGTCAGACAAATAGTGGGGCTCCTAGCAGGTCACTGCAAACTCAATAAGCACTTGCATGCAATGGAATTGGTAGAAGATGCAACATGCCGCTTCTGCAAGAAAGAGGAAGAAACCTCATTATATGTCCTCCTCCATGTCCAGGGCAGACTGGTAAAGTTTCTGGGTTCCATGACAAGGACGTGGCTGCAACTTGTTTTGTAGTTCTAGCAAAGCAAGGAAGAAGAAAGGGGAACCACAATAGATCTGCGAGGGTCGAGGTGGAGAGGTGTCTACACTACCCCATTCTAATCTAATCTAAGTACTTAAACTTAACCTAAACTAAACTACGAACTAGCCACTAATATAAATAGAATAGCACACCTTAAACTCGCACATATCTAATAAAAAATTATAATGGTATAATAGATATTTTGCACGGGACAGGGTGAGATAAATGTTACTTACGTATTTTATTTGATATGTGGTTACTTTGCATGCGTCGCATATAGAGCGCGCGGCGGGTTCGCGTTGGATCGTCGCGTCGGTATTATTCTTGTATGAGAGGTTAGCGCCGACACCATATAATTGTATTTACAATACAATTATACAAGTAAATTATTTTTCATGTTCATGGCGGTGATGGAAGTAGTTGGTTCACAATCGAACCACGTTTAACTGCCGGTGTCGCCATTGTCGACGTTAGTCCAATTATTTACCGACCTTTTTTGCTGGGATATTTAAGTAATGCTTTAGATTGGAAATTATAATCAATTTTTTTTTGGATGTTTACCTGGACAAAAAAATATCAGTTGAAATTTTCGTTGAGAAAATTGTAAAAAATGCGTACCGTAATCTAGGGTTTCTACTTAAAGTGTCTAAAGATTTTAGGTTATACAAATCACTTATAATCCTGTACAATTGTTTCTCGCTTATAATACGCATGCATATAGTCAAGAGTTCAAGACAGATTTATTAAAAGCCCTAATTTTAGGATTCAATTTGGGCCTATTTCTTCTTCAATTTTATAATTTTTTTTAAATAGATTAGTTAGAACTGTACAGGCACCAGTGTACATTATAAACAAATGGTAATACAACATTATTTCCAGTCAAGTAAAATGTTATTCAAAATTTTCGATAAAAAACTCATTATCTCTAATTGAAAAACTAAAATCTTATAAAATAGATGAAGACGGAATCTTGGTGTCGTTTGACGTTAAAAATCTGTTTCCGAGTATTCCACGAAATCAAGCACTGGTGGTTTTACAGAAAAAATTGGAAAGGGTGGACTTTTCCAAACAACAAGTAGATTGTCTTTTAAATTTATTAAAAAAGGTGTTGGAATATGATTACTTTAAATTTAACAACACATTTTATAGGCAAAAAGATGGGTTACGAATGGGAAGCAGCCTTTCCCCATTTTTCGCAGAAATTCTCATGGGTTTTTTTGAGGAAAAAATACTTTTTGAATCAAAACATAAATTTTTAGAAAAAATTGATTTCTGGCATAGGTACGTGGATGATGTCTTATTATACTGGACAGGTACCGTAGAAGAGGTAAACGATTTCCTTATTTTTCTTAATAGTCTCCATCTTAACCATAAATTTACTATAGAAATTGAACAAAATCAAAAAATTAATTTTTTGTACCTAACGATTGAACGGATTAATGGAGAATTTTCCTTGTCGATTTTCAGAAAACCAAGTGAAACAAATCACTTAATTCCTTTCGACTCCTTTCATTATTTACAACATAAAAATGCAGGTCTAAATAGTATGTTTCACAGTTAGTATGTTTCACAGACTTTTACACGTGCCCATGTTTTCAGAAAATTTTCAAAAAGAAAAACAAATAATTGACCAAATAGGAATTATAAATGGTTTTGATAAGTAATTCATTGACAGACTTTGGAATAAAAAATACAACAAATTTTTAAAATTAAAACTTGAAGAAATAACACTGAACAGTTGTTTCAAAATCACACACCAAGTTTTAAATATTTTTCGATTTCTTATCTTGGCTGCATATCGGAAAAAGTAGATCATATTATAAAAAACTATTATTTTGACCCTAGAATTGCTTTCAAACCTTTAAACAATATCAAATCTTTGCTTTCCAGAACTAAGGATCCTTTGCCGATTATCTCACAGAGTTGCATTTATAAATTAAACTGTGCTGATTGTCCAGCTTCCTATATTGGTCAAACTGGAAGAATATTTGAAAGTAGAATAAAAGAACACTTGCGGTCCAAAACAAGTACTTAAGATAATAAATCCGCGTTTGGCACCCACTTAAAAAACTGTAGCCTACTTTTTTATGATGTCTGATCTTGTAGGTACATTTGCAAACGGCAGCTCTAGTGTTTTTTTCGGAAAGCTGGGATGTAGGTTCTTTTGAACATTTTTGTAAGTTGTCTTTTTCTAAACTGAATGGACGCCACTCGTTTTTTTTATTTCAACTATATGTGGTTTGTTTTATAAAACAAACGAGAAAAAAAACAAAACTTAATTTATGTTGTTGAGTATTGAAAACAAGTTTACTGAAAACATGGTGGTAAGAATACAAAAATAAAACATCTTCTTTTTTTTTAACAAATGGAAAACCGTTGTTTTATTTCATGAAAAATAAACCTTTGAACATTGAATGAAAAAATAAGTAGGAAGGCTCACTAATTCTTTGTGTTTGTAGTTTTAAAGAAAATTAGAACACCCAAAAATAAATGCCAAATTAGCAAAGATTTCTCGTGTAACTATAAACAAACTGCCATGAAGAGGGACACCTGGATTATGGCCATAAATCAGGGTTAGGGTAAAAAATATGTCATTTATATCCTTGCCAAAAGGTTACATGTTCTAGTTTAATAATTTATGGGTTTATGTTTAATTTTATGTTGAAAGAAAGTTTTTAGTTTACTAATTTTATGGGTTTATGTTTAATTTAATTCAATTGAAGAAAGTTTTAATTAATTAAAATTAACCATGAGTTTTGACGGCAGGAGACATGTTACTTTGGGGTCATATTATGACGAAAAAAAAGGATTTGGAAAGATCTTGCCTGGCATTAAAAATCCATGCTGTCTGTAGGGTAGCCAGAAAACCCTTCAGAGGAGACTTGAAGTTATCTACAGGCTGATGCTTGGTAGAACTCCTGGAGCAGGCAAGCAGGGACCTTTAATAAACTGCAGCCAGAGGCTTGAAAATCAGAGGCGTGATGTAGCCGGAAGACCCTATGTACGAAAAGTTCATTAGAATTTTTTGTCCATGTATAAAGAAATTTGAAAAAAAGAATATGACAGTCCTAACCCGGAAGTCAGCTGATTTTTAAAGGAGAAATATGGTAAGAAACAGAAAATTGGGTTCGTTCCGAATTAACTCAATTCGGTGCACTCAAGGTCAAAGCCAGATGGAGCAATTTTATTTAAAGGCTGTTTTCACGAATGATCAACACCTACTAGAAATTTATATATGAAAAATATTTATTTAAATGGCCAGAAAAATAAAAATGCTACACTACCCCTCTTCTGAAAAAAAAAATGTGAAACAGTTTTTTTTTATAAAAAAGCACCTCAAAAAAAAATTATTACTTCTGTTACCAAACACACATAAAAAAAAACTTTATCGAAAAAAAAACATTTATCTATTGCTTTGATTTGCGTCCTGATAACTACGTGTATCAAACGTCCAAAAAAAATGGAGACATCATCGGAAAGATCATAATCGGTAGAGGTCAAATTTAGTAGAGGTCAAATTCATTAGGGTCCATTCGCAAAAGCAATAGAAAAAAAGCACACTTATTTAGGTAGTAAGGAACGGTAATCAAAGTTACTCCTTACAACACACATTGTGAGGGATTCAAAACTAATTACAATAAGATTATAAAAAGTTTGATAATTTTAGCTGTTAAGCTAACTGCAGAACTAGAAATAGTTCAGCATAGGGAACTTATGGTTAACCAAGGTTTCTTTATCAGGTACCTGAGGTTTTTTTTTTAATTATAGATGTGACCCATTTTTTTTTATAAAGATGTTAGGTAAATAGGAAGATTGAAGTTGCGATATCTATAAGAGCGACTAGATGATCCTCGTTCAACAATCTGCATCTATAATAAATCAAGGGACTTCACACAAATATATACAGGTAGAAAAAAACTATTTTTTCAAATATATGTACATATATATGTATACAGAATTTCAAAGCCAAATTCTAACGGTATAGATTTGAACACCAAGTTCAAAAGGCTTGAAACAAGATAAAATATGAAAACAGGGGAAGTAAGTGTAAGTATTTAACCAAAATACTACAAGGTAATTTTCAATGTCACTGCTTGATCATTGAATTACGGGACAGGTAAGTAGATGAGGACGTCTCCATCATCATAAAGATAAAAAGGTAAGGGGCATTTTCAAACCAAGTGAGGTTCAAAAATTAAGTAGATAGGTAAGGTAAGGCAATTATTCCTCTGGCATCATGTCATCAGAACCACGGTATGGCTTCAAATCTTTAATATGCCAACGATCAGTTTTCTTACCGTTTAGTTCCTTTAAAACATAAGCCGTAGGAGATAATTTTTTGTGTACTACAGATAAGATATACTTTGGTGCCAACTTGGCAGCAAACTTATTAGCAGCATTGGAGAGAATTTTGTTTCGACGCCATACCTTGTCACCAATATTAAAAGAAATTTCGCGTCTGCGCAGATTATAGCTCCTACAATTTCGCTGATAGGCAGTATGAAGTCGTTCCCGAACTTCTTTAAAGATATTTCGAAATTCATCAAACGATTCCGCATATGAATTACGATCTCCTGGAGAAATTTCAACCGATTGATCATCAGGAATAGATCCATAATAATTACCACATAAAGGAATGTGTCGACCGAAATTGAGATACGCAGGTGGAAGACTTGTAACTTCGTGTTTTGAAGTGTTAATTGCTTGACGTATTTGAGGTAAATTAATATCCCAATCGTCGTGAGCATCAACGTAACAACGAATAGCCGTTCCAACCGTTTGGTTATTTCTTTCCACTGGATTACATTGTGGGGAATATAGAGTAGTGTACCAAATCTTCTGTACTTGATAACGATTACCCATTTGTTTGAAACTACGACTAGCAAAGTTTGTTCCGTTATCGCAAATAATGAATTGTGGCACTCCAAAAATTAAAAAAACATCATTCTCCATAATTCTACTACTAAGAGCAAAAAGAAGGGTATATTTAGAAAACCAATCAGATATGACCAATAACCATTTATGTGATTTCTTTGACCTAGGTAGAGGGCCAATTAGATCTACTGCGATAATTTGAAAAGGGTACTCAGCCTTCTTTTCTTTTCCCATTAAACCTAAAGGAGTAGAGTTGGAATGTTTTTGTGCACCACAAGTCAAACAGTTACGAATATATTTTAAGACATCATGTCTCATTTGAGGCCAATAATAATACTGCTGAATTCTTGTTAAGGTTTTATAAAATCCAAAATGAGAACTAGTGGGTGGATCGTGACAAGAAGAGATAATTTTTTCACGCTGAGGTTTCGGAACCAACATCTTCCATTCCCGAATATTAAACGATTGAGGCAATTGAGAAGGAATAAATTTAAAAACCTGATTATTCTCGACCTTCCATTGTGGGTAATCATCTGGAGTTTTTAAGATATTTTCACGCATAGAAGAGTACCAATTGTCAAGAGAATTTAGGTCAATATCAAGAATATTAACTTGAGGAATAGGTTCAGACGGATCATCATCGTCAGATAATAGAGGTGATTCTTCAGCAACAATTTGTTTATGAGGAATGCGGCTTAAAGCGTACAACATTGTGAGCACCCTTTCGGTGAACCAAATCAAAATTAAATTGTCGAAGCCTGATGGACCATCTCGCTAACTTACCACTAGGATTCTTTAAACTATTCAGCCAGAGAAGTGAGTAGTGATCAGTTATGACGGTAAATTTTGTGCCATCAACATATGGACGAAAACGCTCTAAACAGAATATCACACTCAGAAGTTCACGCTCAGTCACACTGTAATTTCTTTCGGTTCTGGACAAACCTCTGGAACAGTAAGCTATAACTCGCTCAGCACCATCAAGATCCTGAGTCAGAACACCTCCTAAACCTCGATCGCTGGCATCGCACTGGACTGTAAATGGCTGTGTAAAATCCGGTTGACATAGGACTGGTGAAGAAACTAACAGCTCCTTGATTTTTTTAAAGGACTCTTCAGCCTGCTCAGACCATTCGATGGCTTCTTTTTTTCGTTTTTTACCCTTAAGGAGATCATTGATAGGACTAACGAGAGCAGAGAAATCTCTAACAAACCGCCTGTACCATGAACACATAGCAACAAATCTTCGAACTTCAGTTGTGTTCGTCGGACGAGGATAGTTTACCATAGCCTCCACTTTCGTAGGGTCAGTAGCAAAAGAATTATTTCCAACGACAAAGCCGAGATATTTAAGGATCGTTTTAAAGAAACTGCATTTCTCCAGATTAATCGTGAGGTTAGCTTCCTTAAGCTTATTTTTTACCGTAGTAAGAAGATCCAAATGTTCTCTGAAAGATGCACTAACAATAATGATATCATCAATATAAGTAAAGATGTTTGGTTCAAATTTAGGACCGAAAATTGAATCCACCAATCTTTGTTGCACTTGAGCCGAATTACAAAGTCCAAAAGGAACAACATTGAAGTGAAAATGACCTCGACCAATGACTGAGAAAGCAGTTTTCTCTTTTGTTTCTTGATCAGCAAGTGGTATCTGCCAGAAAGCTTTTCTGAGATCAATGGACGAAATAAATTTAGCACCACGAAGATTAGATAAGATACGATCTACTCTTTGAAGCGGGTAACCGTCGTGTTTCAAAACAGAATTCAGGCCACGCCCATCAAAACAAAAACGGTGCTCACCATTTCTCTTTTTGACAAGGAGTACTGGTGATGACCAAGGGCTTTGTGACTCTTCAATGACTCCCAACTTCAACATAGCATCGAGTTCCTCATTCAAAATTTTTGAAAGGTATGGCGACGTAAGGTAGGGTCGTTTTCTAAATGGTTTGGCATCGCCTGTATCAAGCTTCATACTAAGTTTAGTAGTTCTACCAATACCATTTTTACTATCGACTTCACTAAATGAGTCAATTACCTTTAGAGCAATTTCTTTTTCATCAACAGATAGATCGTCAATAGAATAGAGATAATTAAAATCAAAATCTTCAACCCTACTTATTGATGTAGATAAAAAAGTGTTATTTGACTGAATGTACCAGGTATTTTTGGAAAAATTCATAACAAAATTAAACTTATGAGCAAAATCACTTCCCAAAATAAAAGCATGAGTTACTGACGGCACAACCAAAGCCTTAATAATTTTACATTGATTGTTTATTTTTATAGGTAAGTCAACTATTCCTTGGACTTTAGTTGATGTCCCATCTGCTGTACAGATATTTTGACCCAAAGGTGGGTTTATTTTAAGTTTTAATTGCTTTAAAATTGGAATACCTTTTCCTCCCACTACTGACGAGTTCGCCCCTGAATCTATTAAAGCTGTGACCTTATTGTCAAATAAATTTATAGAAATATAGGGTCTATTGTCTAAAGGTTCTTTAACAAAATAGGGAAGTACTTCAGTTTTTTGTAACTTTAGGTTTTTATGAAAATTTGAAATAAATAAAAGCCAATTTTTCCAATCACTGCAGTCCCTAGAATAGTTTTGATTTAAGACGGTGGTGTTTTTAGTTGTTGATGAAGGGGTACAAACCTGACCACCTCGAGGACTACCCCTGTCTAGTTTTTTTGACAGTCACAATTTGATGTTTTCTTATTTTTCTGACCGCACTTATGACAGAAAATTGTTCTTTTCTGAGTGCAGTGATTGTATTTGTGATTAGGTAAATCGCAATTAAAACAAACCACCTTTGGTGTAGCAGTACTGGTAGTACTTGATTCAGAATTTTCATTACTTTTATTTGGTGAATTTAAGTTTTGTTTATGGTTATAAGTTTTTGCTCTTGAATTATTATTTGATTTATTATAAGGTTTTTTATTTTCATATGAATAGTATGAAGACATATGGGAAACTTGATTTTGTTTCTTGCCTGAAATAATTGCAGCTTCTTCAAGCTTGCGACATAATTGAGACAAGTGATCCACTGTAGGAATGTCTTGTAAAGCCAACTGAGAGATGTATTCAGGCAAAAGGTTTTTCCTAATATATTTAACCTTTGAGGCTTCTGACGCGTCATATGAAAGCTGTTTAAAAAGAGAGTATAGAGAAGCAATAAAGATAGTAATTGATTCATTTTTTCTTTGCTTTCGCTGTTTGATTTGGTCCCAGATGTCGTCATCACAAAATGGACTAAGAAAATCTGTTTTTAATCTTTCTATGAGCTGCCTCCAACTAAAGACTGTATGTTTGATTGAAGACCACCAAGTATAACCTTCATCAGAAAAAAGTTCACAACTTGACTCAAATAACTCACCCTCAGTGACCTTACGTGACTGCGCCAACTCAGTGACCCTTTCTATAAAATTAAAAACTCGTCTCTTGTCCCCATTAAACTTAATATTCCAAGTTGATAAAGGTTGACGATAAGAACAACTAACTGCGGGAGGTGTAACATTAATAACTGGGACTGGTGCCTGAGAATGACTACAACTAGAAAAATTTAAAGGATTATTTGTTGTTCTAGAATTATCATCTAATCTATCATACAACTCAGCTTCATATTGAATAGCTGTAGCTGTTTGTTCATTTTTAAAAAATTGTATTTCTGTTTGCGTATCATCCACCGGAACAGGTATTCTTTTTATACGAGTAACCACATGAGCTAATCTAGATTTAGTCCTTAAAAACAAGGAATCTTTTTCAGTGCCCTGAAAATCATTGACTATTGAACTGACTGAGGCGAGAGTGGCAATAATTTCCGATTTATCATCTTCAAAATCGACTGGGTATGTATCTAAATCGACCAAAGATTTTTTAAGTTCTCGTTCTTTTCTTAAAAGCTGAGTCAAAATTTTTCTTTTAACATTCATATCTTTTTGAGTGATCATGCCTCGAATATTAAGTTCATAGTCAAGTTCTGACAATAATAGATGACCCACAATAAAACCAGGAGATTCATATGAATTTGATGGACTCGATGATCTTTTTGATCCCATTTTTGTTTAAGTTTTTTTTTTAAATTTAAACCCAAACAAAATAAAACGCAAAAAAAAATTGTAACACCCTGTGTGTGGTCACCCTGTATATAAAAAAAAATAACTAACTAGTATTTAGTACTCACTACTCCCTAACAAAAAATATTTTTATTTTAAGCCTGTTCCTACTTTCAACCTTTACTTTTTCTTGCCACACCCTGTATAAAAATGTATGAAAAAGCAATTGTCAACTGCAATTGTATTCACTTAACTCTTCACACCAAAAAAAACCAATAAAAAAAACATTTTAGCAAAAATGTGGAATAAAAAATAAGAAAAAATTCTACCTGGTACACCCTTAAAAAACAAAGAATTATATCTTTGTTTTTTAAGGCAACTACTCAACCAAAAGGTAAAAGCATCTACTATCTGTAGAAAAACTTGAGCACAACACAAACAAAATATCACTTTTATTGAGATATGATTTCAACGGAATATTTGACTTTCTTGGCTCACCCTGTAAGTAATATAACTTAAAATAGTTAGATAAGGATAATTAGCAACTACTAATCCTATCCAATATAGATAAGGTAAAATTTAATTCCCAATTAGATATAAGAGGGTATTCCGCAGGCCTCAAAAAAAACAATTTTTTTTTTCACCCTGTATACTGCAGCAAAGCAATTTTAAAGCAAGATATCTTCAAATACTAGAATGCAAGATCATAATATACCTACAACTTGTCAACAAAAACTTCATGTCAATTTGACCTCATTACCATGGTAGCGGTTTACTATTTACCGAAGGCAAACTCACTAACTACTATGAAAAATTTACCACATTACAATAATTGTAAAATGTAGAAACAGAATGATTTCTGTAATAGAACTAGGTACTTATATTTTGCTGTAAGTGTCCAGAGAAAATGTTTTATTTTTCCACCAAAATGATCCAGAATTTTTGTATACCATTTAATGACAAAAAAAATATTTATGAAGAAAAAATACATAAAAGACAACCCAAAATTTCGAAGCCCCACTGCTGGGCAAGCCAAAATGTGTAGCCTACTTTTTTATGATGTCTGATCTTGTAGGTACATTTGCAAACGGTAGCTCTAGTGTTTTTTTCGGAAAGCTGGGATGTAGGTTCTTTTGAACATTTTTGTAAGTTGTCTTTTTCTAAACTGAATGGACGCCACTCGTTTTTTTTTTATTTCAACTATATGTGGTTTGTTTTATAAAAAAAAAAACGAGAAAAAAAACAAAACTTAATTTATGTTGTTGAGTATTGAAAACAAGTTTACTGAAAACATGGTGGTAAGAATACAAAAATAAAACATCTTCTTTTTTTTTAACAAATGGAAAACCGTTGTTTTATTTCATGAAAAATAAACCTTTGAACATTAAATGAAAAAATAAGTAGGAAGGCTCACTAATTCTTTGTGTTTGTAGTTTTAAAGAAAATTAGAACACCCAAAAATAAATGCCAAATTAGCAAAGATTTCTCGTGTAACTATAAACAAACTGCCATGAAGAGGGACACCTGGATTATGGCCATAAATCAGGGTTAGGGTAAAAAATATGTCATTTATATCCTTGCCAAAAGGTTACATGTTCTAGTTTAATAATTTATGGGTTTATGTTTAATTTTATGTTGAAAGAAAGTTTTTAGTTTACTAATTTTATGGGTTTATGTTTAATTTAATTCAATTGAAGAAAGTTTTAATTAATTAAAATTAACCATGAGTTTTGACGGCAGGAGACTTCCTTGGAGACATGTTACTTTGGGGTCATATTATGACAAAAAAAAAGGATTTGGAAAGATCTTGCCTGGCATTAAAAATCCATGCTGTCTGTAGGGTAGCCAGAAAACCCTTCAGTGGAGACTTGAAGTTATCTACAGGCTGATGCTTGGTAGAACTCCTTGAGCAGGCAAGCAGGGACCTTTAATAAACTGCAGCCAGAGGTTTGAAAATCAGAGGCGTGATGTAGCCGGAAGACCCTATGTACAAAAAGTTCATTAGAATTTTTTGTCCATGTATAAAGAAATTTTGATAGTTTTCTTACCTCTTAGAGGGAAAATTCCCTTCACTTTTGATCACCCATTTTTACTACTAACGAAAGTAGCTAATCTTACAGATCCATTATAAATGGGAAATTGGGAAATACGTGTCCACGATGTTTCAGGTGGACCGGAAAAGTGAAAAAAAGAATATGACAGTCCTAACCCGGAAGTCAGCTGATTTTTAAAGGAGAAATATGGTAAGAAACAGAAAATTGGGTTCGTTCCGAATTAACTCAATTCGGTGCACTCAAGGTCAAAGCCAGATGGAGCAATTTTATTTAAAGGCTGTTTTCACGAATGATCAACACCTACTAGAAATTTATATATGAAAAATATTTATTTAATGGCCAGAAAAATAAAAATGCTACAAAACGAAAAACACAATTTCTCAGTAGAAAACAATTTTAAACCACTACATGTAGTTAACAAGAGTAGGAAATTTAATAATTTGGAAAACATTGAAATCGCCAAACTAGAAATAGATAACAACTTTGTCTCAATGATAAGTCCCCTTCTATGTACATAGAAGCTGCAAAATTTGTAAACTTATTCACCTTTAAATAACTCCCCCCCTCCACCAAAAAATATATAATATATATGATTTCATTTACATAATAGAATAATACACCAACTAATTGTGAATCTTTGTTTACCTACTTATAATCAAATAAACTTAACACTTATGTTTTTCTTTCCCGATTGATCTCTTCTGGTCTATTACAATTTCATTTTGGGCTTTGAAATAGTTTTTTTCATATTATAGGTGGGCACCCAATGAGCATTTTCAGAAACTTCTGGTGACAAAAATTTATATAATTATTATAAAGAAGGTTCCATTAATGCCCTAGGGTATTTAGAGGTTCCCTACAGGAATTGAGTTTGTATATTTGTTTTATTAAAGGTTCTAAATTGATGGTACCCTAAGGTAACATAAAACTGGTGTTAACAATATTTCCACGGACATCTTTATAAAAATTAAAGTCATCGGTAACAAATGTTATATAAATTGGTGTTAACAATGTTTCCACCAACATATTTATAAAAATATAAGTCATCAGTGACAAAAGTTATATAAATTGGTTTTGGAAATCTTTCTGTTAACCCATCTATAAAACCGTAAGTAACTATAAATTAAAGATATATAAATTGCTTTTTAAAATGTTGCTATCAACTCACTTATAAAAACTTAATTAACCAACAACAAAGAGACACTTATAAAAACTTGGGAACTCACACACAATAGGTAATTATATAAATTGGTGCCTGTAATATTCTTATGAACTCATTCATAAACCTTTTTTGCCCATTCTTTCTATAATGTTTTTATTAATTTCTTTGTATAGTGGTTATAATACCACTGTTTTTACAACAAAAAAACAATTTTAATTTACAACAAAACAAACAAGATTTTTTATCCATCATTATCTGGTTTTAATTACATCAATCTGAGAGAGATAAGAGATCCAAATCTTCTTGAGATAGTTTTCGATGACAGATATCGGGATCGAATGCATTCTACACCCGATTCCGAACAGCGTTTCCCATGTGCGGCCACCCTGACTCAAAAAACTCACGTGGACCGACATGAACTTGTATAGGCAAATCTCGCTTAGACTACGTGACCCGTGTTTTGATTCGGGGAGCCCACGCATAAGAAACCCATAGATGGGAACCGGGTTTTAGAAAAAGAGAACAATATAGTAACCGTGTTAAGTTTGCAAAAATGTACCGTGAAACTTCGAGTGCATACAGTGCGCACGGCTGGTCGGCGGCAATTGTGAATACATCACCTTACGACGCGACGGAACGCAGCCTCAAGGTCCGTTTCTGCGAGTTTGACATAGTTACTATTATCCTCTTTTTCTAAATGCATTCGTCTGAGAGAGATCCAGCATACCAGGGAAATACCTGCCTGTACACCCTTCGACCCCGCAATCTAACTATCTTCTTGGGATAGTTACCTCTGACAGTTATGCGGGGTTGAAGGGTGTGCAGGCGGGTATTTTTCCTGGTACGTGTAGTATGTCGGATCTCTTGCAGACGAATACATTTAGAAAAAGAGAACAATGGTAACTATGTTAAGCTCGCAGAAACGGACCTTCAGTGTTCAACACTGCACCATCTACAGCCTTTTGTTCCAACTAGCATCATGTTTTATAACGTTGATAAAATAGTGTTGAATCACCAACACTAAATAATATAACTTTTGGTTATTTTATGAAGGTTTTATATTATTTGCTGTAACTTCTATATAGACAAAAATGCTCATTGGGCATATAATATTCTACATAATATATCTTTTAACTATTGACTGACTAAAAATCAATTAAATGTATAAGTTACAGGAAACTAACAGAGTACCACAAAGATATTTTAAATAAATGCAAATAGTTAATTTACATTTTTAAGTTTCTTTGAGATGGCGCCACAAACATCAAAATAATTAAAATGATGAGTCACGTATATTAATTGTGCTACATTTTCTGATATTTTGTTTTCAAAAACTTGTTTTTTCATGTAAGTTTTCACTACTGTCCTAATGTCCTCCTTTTTTTCAACTTGTTAATGTTATTTTCACATCTTGATGTTTTTTTTTTGTTTGTTTGTTATAGTTTTGACCATAGAAGGTAATTGACTAACCTTAAATTTTCTTTTATTGTTTTTTCGTTTTTAGTTTTAACTATGTCATTTTATTTTAGAACCTTTGAAAATGGCCCAGTAAGGCCGAAACGCGTTGGGAAAATGTTCGAGTGGAAATAAATGAGCCATAATTTTTAAAAAACTATGACTTGTTATTTTCGTCATTGTTTGAAACCTGTGGAGTTAGGTCGTCAACCCACTTCTTGTTCATTATTGGATTTAAAATTTTGTTTGGGTGTTTACCTGGACAAAAAATTATCCGTATAAGTTCTCCTTGAAAAAATTGTAAAAAAGGCGTACCATAATCTAGGCATTATACTGAAAGTGTCTAAAGATTTTAGGTTATACAAATCACTTATAATCCTGTACAATTCTTTTGTTGGATCTCACTTAGAATACGCCTGCATCGAACTTCTTGTCTGTAACAAATCCTTTTCTGAGGGGCTAAAGTGATTTTATGACCAATTCCAAATTGGATGACTTTATGATTTTATGACCGTTGGCCACCCTACATCTAGATTTTTATTAACAGAAATAATTTTTTTTATAAAAATTTTTTATTAACATTAAATCATTTTTTATGAAAAATTAATTTGAAAAATGGCTAAGTTATAAATAAATTACCAAAATAAACACACACATAATCAAAATTCCACATTACTTTGAACCAGTTGACAATAAAGCCAACAATCCTGCTGCGGAACTAATGGAAATTACATAATTGACAGCAGGGGTAAATGACCGTAGAAAATAGAAGCTAGCGAATACAACAATGGTTAAGAAGATAGCATTGTTGTGGAAGATTGAGTAAGTAGTAGCCTCAAAGTCGGCGACTTCATTTTTCTGCCACAAGACTCTCTCGTCCTTTTCTTTCTTGCTCATTTTTTTATCATCTGCAAGTTTTTTCATGACATCTTTGGTGACAGCTTCTTCTCTCTTTACAGCTAAAAAAAATGATAAAACGTTTAATAACTGATAATGGTTATAGGCAAGATATTAAATCCCGAAGTGATTTTATTTCTTGGACAAAGAAACACGCACAATTTAAATATGATTTCCACGCCGTTTAAATATGTTATTGCGACAGTCTCCGAGATCATCTTGTCTTATGGGCACAGGTGCCGATATCTACAGGGTGAGCCAATAATAGCTGTCAAAGTTTGGGAAGAGCTTATTATTATCTTGCTTAGGATGACCGATATTGGATAAAAAAAGCACCAACTCCTACTAAAATAACAACGCTGAATTAAAAACCGCATTTATTTTGACAACTGTCAAATCCTGTCAAAATGGCGGAAAAATAATTAATGAACTTGTACTCAGTTTTCGGTAAAGCTAATACCTTATTTTTACTATTAGTACAGTAAAACTGTTATAAATAAGGGGGTACCTAGAAAAAAATCCGGGGAGACTAAAATTTTTATGTTTTTTTTTGGGGGGGGGGGGGCGGGTCTAAAAGTAAGATCCCCAAGTTTGTATTTTCCCCACTCCTCGGGAACCATCCGCCATTTTGGAAAAACTTTGTAACCGACTTTTCTCCATTTCTATTGGTCGGAGACGAAGTCTGAGAACAAAAATATTTAGCAAAAAATTTTCAACAAATTTGTCCAAGTTCTCAACTGTCGGTAGTTAGTTTCGAAAAAGTTAGATGGCGCCCAAGTTACAAAAAATCAGTATCAGGTATTTTGACCATCCAAAAGTGATTTTTTTTGAAACTTTAAATGAAAAGTTGTAGATCTCGAAAAGATCCTATAAAAATAGGTATATTGTTTATAATTAATTTAACAGTCTCTGACCTACAACGACTGAAATTAGGTAAAATTCTTTGAGAACAGCTTTCTGGGCATGCATGAAGTCGCGTGTTGAGGATTATATATTAATATTTATAGTAAGAGCAGTACAAATGAGACGTCAAATTAAAGCTTGTGACGTGCGCTACACAAACGATCCGGTCTGTCGGCATGAAAATTGCTGAAAGTATCTGCAGGGACATTTAGTCGGGTACCGATAGTCGAGTCCTTTTGGATATCGGGTGATCCATCGCTTACATAAACGCGTCAAGAGGGGTTCGAGGCAACGATGCCAGGTATGAGAATTTTTCCCCAGAACTGGGAAAATTTTATGTTATTTGGAGATTCAAGAGAAACTTGTAAAATAAATATAATAAATAATGTTCCAATTTTGTTAAATATATTTTATGACTTGCTCATAGTAGTGATGCCGTTAAAACAAATAATAAATAATTTTTATTTCAACAAAAGAATCAAATAACAATTTTTATAAATATTCATAGATGCACAATTAATTTTGACACCTTTATGCGTGCATCTATTCATGATTATTATATTTAAAATTATTTATACTAATATGGCTAAACTTCTTATACTTAAGTTAGACTATGCGTTGAACGCGTATTTAGCTCTGTAAATTGAAACAAAACAAAAATAACAAACCCATTAAACAATGAAACCCTTGATGGTATACTACAATCAAAAAACATTTCAAAAGTAGAAAATAAAAATTCTGTTAGTTTATGTAGAAGAATCAGTGTTAAGCAAACACAACAAAACTATGTATCAATAAAATGTGTTTACATATACAGGATACCTGTATGATTTTATTTAAAACAAAAATCGTAAAACAGAAATCTGGGGAATTCTATTTAAAATCTCGCACTATTTAAACCAAATTGTGGGGACATTTTTTTTTTCGACCTGGCAACGCTGGTTGGAGGGGTGGGGAAAGGGTGACTTTTTTCAGAAACTTAAAAAAAAGTTGTTTATCGAAAAAAAATACTAAACAAAACGTGTATAATAAGGTGGGCCAAAAAATGTGTCACTTTTTGAACGCGCTGTAACTTTGGACCCAATCAGCCGATTTTCGAACTTTTGGCTGTTTTTATAAAAAGAAGATGAAACTTTACTGACGCGACACAAAATTTTGACATATGTAAAAAATTCGTCTGCAAAAAAAATTTGTTTGCGACCCTGGACTTTTGACATATTTAAAATTTTGAGCCAGATTAGCAAGAACTCATGTCTTGTCTTATCAACAAGCCAAGCAAGTTATGCTAGCCCTAAACAGTGCACCTTCCTATAGGCATCACAATTTTTAGTCTAAATACTCTTGATTTAAAATTTGTATAGTTAAGTGATACCTCGGTAGGCGAAGAAAGTATGGGGCTGTTGCTTCATTGAAAAAAATCAAGTCCAGGGTTGCACACAAATTTTTCGCAGTGGGAGTGAAATTTATTCTTTTTTAAAGCTCTCCGCCATCTTGGATTTTTGAAATTTGTCATTTCCGCTGAGTCAGTAAAGTTTTAACTTTTGTCTATAAAAGCAGCCAAAAATTTCAAAAATCGACCAATTTGGTCCAGAGTTATAGCGCGTTCAAAAAGTGACAAATTTTTTGGCACACCCTATATAATATTTATAATTAATTAAACAGTCTTTGAGTTACAGTAACTGAAAGTCGGTAAAAATTTTTGGGAACCGCTTTCTGGGTATGAATGAAGTCGCTTGTTGTTGATTATATTACGGATCACCTACCAACTCGGTACTATGTGATTATATATTATTATTTATAGTAAGAGTAGCATACTCCGCAAATTTTCTATATTATTAATGACTAAAAAATTTCTCAGGAAATCTCTTTTAAAACATCTGACGATTTGTAAAAATAAGTTTATACTAACTGCTTTTTGTTCACAAGTTATTTGCTAATAAATAATAATTTAGTTTCTTAATAGCGTTGCACTAAATAAAAAATATGTCAGTTATAATTTTTGTTGACTGTTTAGGTAAAAGTCCCATTTTTTTGCTTAACAATTTATATTATGGTCCTCATTTCTTTGTGTAACTTTTTTTTACAAAATCATAACATGTTTGTTCCCACACTTTTGCAGCTACGATCAAAAGAAATCAAGAAAAATCGATTCTAATTTTTTTTTTAATGTCGGATGGTTCTCGAGAGATTTGAGATCTTGTTGGAGATCTTAACTTCTACCTCCTCCCAGATTGGGTTCGATGTCAAATAAAAATTTCTTTGTACACAAAGAAAGTACAAAGTACCTTTCAGCTCGAAGAATGTTGGATCAAATATAAATATTATACATGTTTTGTTTGGTATTTTTTTTGATGCACAACTTTCTCTTTAAAAGTTTCTGAAAAAAGTCAGTTTTTGTGGCCAAAATACGTTAAAACTAACACTTTTTTGCCTCCGGCCAACAGAAATATACAAAATCAGTTCCAAAGTTTTTTCAAAATGGCGGATAGTTCCCGAGGAGTGGGGGAAACACAAACTTGGGAATTGGGATCCCCCAAAGAACATACAAAAAACTCGACAATTTTATTGTACATTATATAATACAATTATGTAAAACCATTTTTCCAAATTTTGACCGAGGGGTTATCCACCCCCTCAAAATATGTACACCTACTGCCAAAATTATAGGGATTTTTGACCCCCCTTGCATCACTTTAGAACATTCTTGCAACCCCTTCCCCCTCACTTTTAGCACTTAATAATACTTCTACCTACCCCTGCATCCCCTCTTGTCGCGTTTATGTAAGAGATGGATGGCCCGTTTCCCAAAAGGACTCGACTGAATCTCAGTCTGTCAGATACTTTCGGCAATTTTCATGCCGACAGACTGGTTCATGTGTGTAGCGTACGTCACAAGCTTTAATTTGATATCTCATCTGTACTGTTCTTACTATAAATAATAATATATAATCCTCAACACACGACTTCATGCATACCCAAAAAGCGGTTCTCAAAGAATTTTACCGTAGTTCAGAGACTGTTTAATTAATTATAAATAATATACATATTTTCATAGGGTTTTTCAGAGATCTACAACTTTCTTATTTAAAGTTTTTAAAAAAATAACTTTTTGTGGCTCAAAATACGTTAAGGCTGATTTTTGTAACTTTGGCGCCCTCTATCTTTTTGGAAACTTAACTACAGAAAGTTGAACAAAAAATGTTGCAAATTTTTGCCGAATATTTTTGTTCTCAGACTTTTTCGCCTCCGAAAAATCGAATACATTTTTTTTACTGTTAAAGATATCTAATCGAAAACCGTAAAAAAGTGACAGTTGCCTTAACTGTCATGAGGAGTGGGGTCTCGAACTAAACTAGGTCACTGGACTCCAAATTGGAATTCATTTTTGACGCTTGTCAAATTCTCTCAAATGGTGGCGAGTTTTTCAAACCCTGTCAAAATAGCGAATAAATAATCTATGAACGAGTGTTTGAAACAGCTAATAATTTCTTTTTAGTCTTTTGAAGATATTGAATTGGAAATCAAAAAGGTGACAGTTTTTCTAATTGTAATTTCATAGCCCGCAGCGAACTATCACGGCAATATGAACGCCTATGGTTTGTCAAACCAGGAATTTATCAGAACGTACTTAATAAAAAAATTCATCATAAGAACGATTCACCATAGAAACTGCAATTCGTCAAACCAATTTTTTATCCGAACCTTATTTTATGAAACCCATTCAATAACAAATTCGAAATTTAACAGACCCGTTTTTAATCGAACCATTTTTCATCAAACTCATTCAATATCAAACTCGTCATTTGTAAAACCCATTTTTAATAAAACCTGGAATTTGTCAAACCATTATTTATTAAAACCGGATTTCGTCAAACTCGTTGTTTATGAGAAAATATTTGCTAAATTGATAGCGCATTCGCTAATAATACTTACATGAACTGGAGGCGTACACGAGGGTGGCGCAGTGTCACGGCGTTTCGATGCATTTGTCGTTCTATAAAAGTATTCATAGGTAGTGTTCAATACTTTGTGTATATATGTCGCCACCTGCGTGTACGCCTCCGAGTTTGACGAAATCCGTTAAATTTCGAATTTGTTATTGAATGGGTTTGATGAAACAGGGTTCCGATAAAAAAATGGTTTGACGAATGGCAGGTTCTATAGTGAATGATTTTATGATTTAACTTTCTTTTATTTAACGGGTTTGATTTTGCACATTCTGATAAACCGTGGGCGTCCGCCAATATTATGAAATTATGCATTCGAATATTTTTGTATGAATAAAATATAAAAAACTTGTCTTTTTTATGAAAAAAATATTCAAGTTCCATCCACCAAAGGCGAATTATTTATTTTTTTAAATATATTAAATAAAAAATCTTTGTCATTTTTCCAGAGACGTTTTATTGGATCGATTTTACTTAAATGACGAAAGTACCGTATAAATAAAAACAAAATATTTTCTTTCCCACAATGTAAAACCTCGTTGGAAAACTTATAAAAACCTTAGTTTATTGGCGTTAAAATTTTTGGAAAAGTCCGGATATACTCAGAAAGTCCGGGTATACCCTGTAAAAGTCTGGATATACTAGGAATTCTGGATACACCCGAAAAAATCTGGATAGACCATGAAAGTTTGGAAATACCCTGGAGAATCCTGTATGCAACCTAGAAAAGTATGAATACATCCTGGAAAAATCTGGACACAACCTGGAAAGGTCTGGATACACCCTGAAAAACTCTGGATACACCCTGAAAAAGCCTGAAAACACCCTGGAAGTCTAGATATACCCCGGAAAAGTCTGGATATAATCAGGTCTAGATACACCCTGAAAAAGTCTAGATACACTCTGAAAAATCCTGGATACACCCCGGAAGTCTGGATACACCCTAGAAAAGTATGGATACAACCTGGAAGTCCAGATGGTCAGATATTTAAAATGAAAAACTGTAAATAAATACATTCATTTAGGGACCTATGTGTGTACAGGTGGTGATTTTTTATTTATTTTCTTAATCAAGGGAGGTGTGAGTTTAACATATATATTACTTATTATAAGTGTTTTTGGCCCCAAATGAACAATAAAAAACTAAAAAACAAAATAAATATAAGGTACTTAAGTTTCACTAAAAAGTATTATGTATCTTTAACCGAAAACATCTACGAAGTTAAAATAAAACTGTCGACGAGTAGAAATATAAAAAATAGTCAAGGCCACAGACCAGAACCCCAAAACACGGCAGACTTAAAAATTTGAAGACCAAAAGGAGTGAACCCTACTTAAGGCTGACATATACATGGGTATGGAAAAATTGATTTTAAGCCTAACCAGACTATAATTTATTAGATAATTTTACTTGGATGGACATCAAAATGTACTGGAATGAGACGCATAGGTGCCGATTCTTAGGCAAACGCCAGAAATACTTGCGTGTCAATTATGTTGCAAAAACTACTCTGTAGAATGCGCTTGTATCCATAGACAAACTACTTGTAGTTTTAGACCTTTTTCTCTTATGGAAAAGCCTATGTATAATTATTTCGGAGTCTAGTAATTTTTTTTTATAGTACAAAAATTCTAAATTTGTCATATCTCTCCCTTATCACGCCAGCGCGTAGAGGCGGATTTATCCGTGTTATTGATTTTTAGCCAACAAGGGCAATGGCGTTATTTTGAGGTTATTTCTATGATGGCGAATTATTACAAATTATAGGCTTTTATAGTGTACGATGAGTAAAATAAAGTGTAGTACGAGGTGTAGTACAATCGTATATCAAATTCAAGCTATAAGACAGAGGATGATGGGGCAAGTAAGTTTTCTTTTTTAAATTTTAGTAGGTACGAAAATTATTGTTCACAAAAATATTCTACCCGTGGTGAAACAGTATTGAGAAGTTTTGTTTTACTTTGTCCAGAAAGACTAATCTTCTGTGTTTTTAGTGCTTCTGCCTATACATTAAAGCGTTTCATGATAAGCTGATCATAAAATGATTAAAGTGAGCATATTTTATCTTATAAAAAAACCTGACTGAATTGAGACATATCCCAGTACTTAAATAAAAAGTTTGGTTTCTAGGGCAAGGTTCTATAGGGTCTCGTGGGGGTCCTCATGGCCTTAAGAGAGCCATTTTACATTTGTTTTCATAAAATAAGTAAAAGAAAACAACAATGTGTGACATTTGCAGATTTTTTGTCCTTGGAGGACTTTTTCTATAGGCAGTTTGTTAGCATTTTAAGTTTCCAAAAAATAGCAATAACTGTACTTTAGGAGTTGTAAAATCTCCAAAATTGGCATGCCAGTGCCTGTTGGTAAGGTAAATGCAAAATGGTATTTTTGAATTACAAATTACGGTTCACCTAATAAACACAGTGGATTTTGACAACGGTTCTAAAATAATGACGTCATATATAATCTTGTAAAGGAAATCTTTGATTTTACTCAAAAAAAGAATACCTCGAAGAATTGGTACCTATAATTTTGCAAAATTTTAGGGGTTATGTTTACAACCAAAGTACCAAACCAAACTCCAAAGCTGGTTCTGAAATTTCATAACCGCATTGCAACTGTGATGTCATTGTTTTAAATCAAAAGGACCGGTTCCGGGTCTGGTTCAACCAGAACCAGGACCAAATGTAAATCGAAAATCCTTCAATTGAACTGAAACATCAGAATAATAAATTAAACTAGACAAACAAAATGTTGGACTTAATATGCTCCGGAAACAAAATAAAGTGTGTTTTTAAAACACGCCGATTATAATTATTAACCAGTGAGGAATCATCATCATCAATCAAGTGCGATAAATGCAAAAAAGCAATAAGCAAAAGTTGTGCAGTAATATCTACAACTGAGTTGGATTCGCTGTGCCTCAGCCAAAGAAACCTGATGTTCTATTGCAGTTAGTTGGTAAATCCAAATCCAGTGTCTTCTTGTTCTAAGGCCCACCTCACAGCTAATGAGCCACAGACGAAAGAAAAGGACGGAGGAAGTCAAACAGCAAATAACAAAACCAAGGACGACAATACATGGCCGCTTAGCCATTGCGCGATACATGGGTGGCAAAAGTTTCTAACCCTACTTTTGTTCCAAATGTAAACAATAATAATAGTTTTTCTCAACTCAATTGTGATGTACAAGAGACAGAGGATGCTGAATTTCAACGTCCTAGATTTCACTGTCGCAGAAGACTTGCCTAGTTAAAAAAGTGGTAGATTCGAGGTTAGTCAAAAACTAGGAAAACAAAACAAATCACAACAAATACCTATCAAAAACACAAAAATACCAGCAAAAAGCTAATGATATCTGGAAGTCGTGGTGCAAGCAGATCAAGCAAAAATACAAAAATTTGGCTATTTTTATCTGATCTATATCTATCTGAAATGTGAAGATTTATTTATTGCCATTTCCAGTCTGCGATACTTCATTATCAAGATATAAACACGTTTGTACTATATGTAATGCACACCTTAAGATGACATACCTATATGAACCATCATAGCCAAAAAAAGGATCTCACCAATTAATGTTACTTTTTCATTTGCTTTATTACATAGACACATATAAGTATGTGTAACCCATTTTATCGTGTTTCTGATGGTTCATAACATCACTAATAATGTAATGAGCTGATTATGTGCCTTATTTTTGAAATATATGTCAGTCTGTAGTGTCAACGGTTCATAGGCTATCATTGCTCAATCCGCATTTCGTCTTCTGGTCTGGAGCAAAAGGTCACAAATTCCTTCCTGCAAACTGGTTCAATTTGGTCGTTTTACTGGTAGCAGACACACCGCTTTGTAAAAATGCTCTAAAAGTGCAACTGTCCTACAAAACTGAACTTTTTTTCTGTTTATAGGTTATCATTGCTTAACCCACATTTCGTCTTCTGGTCTGGAGAAAGAGGACCCACATTTCTTTCTGCAAACACTGGTAGCTGATATATAGGTTATTAAAAATGCTCTAAAATACAACTGTCCTGCAAAACTGAACTTTCTTTCAGTTTGTAGGTTATCATTGCCCAATCTGCATTCCACCAACTGGATTGAAAACGAGGCCCTTTCTTTCAAACTAGTCCTATTTAGTGGTAGCTAACACAGGACTGTAACAATTTTTCATTATCGCTAGGGTCCTGTAAATTGAATGGATTTTTTCTCTTTATTAATTATTAATAAACTATAACAGCCATGAAGGTTCTCTATTGCAGTCTTGTGAGAAGCCAAATTGAATATGCTCCCTCGGCTTGGGATCCACATTGAGCCAATACAAACACTTTAAGTTCTTTCGCAACACAGACTTTAATTACACTGAAATGTGCAATTTGTCAACTTAAGCTCCTTTAACTACAATATAGGCGCAAACATCATAACCTCTTGATTCTCTATAAACTCTTGAATTCTTTTGTCGCCTGTCCTTTTCTTACTTCATTCGCAGAATAAAAACATTCCATGTACCACACCACAGAACTAATTATGGACATAATTCCTTTATTTCAAGATCTACTTCCCTGACAATCAAT
Source organism: Oxystoma pomonae (assembly GCA_963921995.1). Taxonomy (NCBI): domain Eukaryota; kingdom Metazoa; phylum Arthropoda; class Insecta; order Coleoptera; family Brentidae; genus Oxystoma; species Oxystoma pomonae. Next base: position 54,422,367 of record OY998170.1, on the reverse strand, counting down.
ACCGATGATGGTCGGAAATTAAATTATTGTCAACTATTATTGTTAATTATTATTGTTACTTTAATTCATATCAAATTATTTCAAACTTAAAATTATTTTATTATTTATTTATTTATATAAGTACCTATATCTTTCGTTATCTTAGTTTAAGTCTACTAATGTAAAAATAAATAAAAACAAAACAAAAACAGATCTTCTCACCACAACATTGAAACAATTACAGGACAGACAAGATACGCTCTAAGCTGCAAGAAGTCATAGAACAAAATATAAATACTTTACCAATATTTTTATAATTATAAATCATACAGAATATCCGCTTTAATTTTTATGTGTTTTTTGTTCCTCCTCATCAGAATATTCTTCTTCAAGTGAAAAAAGCTTGACTCAACAAACATGGAAAAAATTAAAAGAAAAATTTCAATAATCCAATATTACTCCAAAAAGCAAGTCAGCAAGCAAGCAGTTTTAAGTTCATAACAATTCAAAAAGCAACATCCTAGGATCTCTGTCATTGTGAAAAATTTCAATAGTCTTATAGTGAACTCATTTGAATGCTCTATGCTAATTTATCTATGTAAAATCGAACATTTTTGTAAGTCCTATTATGATTTTGAATGACCAACTTGCTACAATGCAATACTAAAACTTGATCCATTTTTGTGAAGCTGAAGATGTTATGATGCTCAATTTGATGGGAAATTTTAGTCTTAGGTTAGTTCTGTTGTAAAAACTTAGAATATTTGTTCATCTAACACAAATCAAGTGTCAAACAAGTCCGCTATTATCCTGCATGGTTAGTCAATTTTTTTGTCTAACGAGATATTTTCCTATTTGATAGGTATTCACAATATTCCATGTAAGTATAATTGCTTGTGGCTGACTCGTCTTGATCCCGAATTTCTTTACAGACCTCCCATCTAGCTTGACAGGTCTTAATTTCAGTGCATAAGATTGGAGTCTAATGCTAATGGCAATAAGGCTACGCCCCACTCGTAAATTTGAAGTAAGTAAATTTTCACGTTTCTCTTATCACAATCGCTACTTGATTCACTAGCCATTGTGCTTCATGAACTGTAATGTCTCGAAATCAAAAAGAATCAGAAGAAAAAACATTGTTCAACATCAAAAAAATAAATTAATTTCCATATTTTTGTTTGTTACTCAACTCAAATTGTTTTTATTACTTGACATGTGTCAACAAGACAAGTGGGTGGTGGTTATGCGGAACCTGAACTCCAATCCAACTCAGCCAGTGTCCCTGGGCCTACCAAATTACGTGACCTTGGCGTTTCAGAATTCTGGCAGAATCTCGCTTATAAAGACAAAAATCATAACTTTATGTTATCAGTGCCAAATTTCAACAGATTTCGTTTTCTTGTTTCCGATATTTTGCCCGGTAAAGATTGAGCCAAAAACAGCAAAGCAGTGTTGTCAAATCTATGCCATTTTTGCGGCCTTAAAAGGGTTAACTACTTTACTATCCTTTTATGCTAAAAGACTGACTTAAATTAATTTCAGTTTTGGCATCTTTATTCAACCTATTAAATTAAAATTTACCTTTTCTTTTCTTATCGCGATGAGATATTTTTATATTATAAGCAAAAAAGGATGTTTTACTGGACAAAGCGCCACGAAAATAACCCAAGAATCAGTTGATGATAAACGGTCGTTGTGCATCCTACTCGCTGTTTTTTAACACATTAATTTACATTTCCAAAAAACCTATTTTTGTGCTCTTTTGGTGATTCTGGATTATTTCTGGACCGATTTACACCTGGTGCCTCTAGGTTCTACTAGAAACGAAGATCTACTGGTAAGTGTCTGAAAATGCACTCTTTTTGCTAGACTAAAATGTTTTTATATATCTCATAAACTAAATTAGATTTCATAAAATCCGTACATTTTGCTCCATAATAAACGATAAACTTTTTTTTAGGTTGACAGCCAGGTGAAAATTTGTGGAACCAGAGGTAATAAAAATGGAAAAAACTGCTACTTTAAGCTGGTTGATTACATTTTTAACCGCACATTTCTGATGAACTTTTCCTGGAGTGGGGGAAGTAGAAATGAAAATAAAAAATGATGTTTTAAGATGTGTGTAAATATGATGAGGGCTTTTTTCACAATCATACAAAAGGCTGACACGAGGGATCATAAAAAAGCTAAGAGACTATCCTACAATAAAATTAAGAAGACAATCTGCCACAAAAAATGGGCCTACAAAATTAAATTATAAAAAAAAACAAAAAATCAAAAATTGCAAGTGCAAAATAATGCTGAAAATTCCAATGAACATAACAGTACTCATGATTCAGCTAGTGAGGCTAAAGAAGATCAATTGTCAATAAGTGATGAGGCAGATCAATCAAGAGCGTCAGATGAAGAAAAGAAAGAGGTTAAAGGGATGGTTGTTCAGCTCATGACTTCAGAACATGAAATCAGCCATGCAGCAAAATAAGTAAATATGTTGGCGCAAATGGCTGTACATCTCAAAAACTAAAGGATGAAATTTTGTAATTTTACTCAATTTAAAAAAAAAAAAAAGAAAGAAATGGTTGAAACTCGATCTATTTTTGAAATTAACAACTTCTTAATGTTATTTTTAATTTTTTTTTTGTTTGAGAGTTCTAAAGTTAAAAATAAACGCTCTAGATGGGGTGTCCACATATAATAATGTATAGTAGGTACTATACCTATAAGTTTTTATTAGAAAATTCAAGGTACCTTATTAGTTTTAGTTAAATCATTTTTGTTACAAATGAGTTTCTAGGCTGTACGTGCTTCTTACTCGAGTACACACCATTATTGTTAGTTTAAAACGTTTTTCGTCACAAATTAGTTTTTAAGCTGTTCTTACTTTCTCTTTATTATATGATGCATACTGGCTTGCAAAGGTCAATAGTGCAATTTGTTGTTTGAAGCTAGATGTAGCTAGGACATGATTAGACTAAGTTAAAACTGACTGTTAAAAAACTGATTAAGAGTATATTATAGGCAAGATATTTAGAGTTATTAAGAATATTTTTTATTCAGGTTGTTACCTACTTAATATTTATTATATTATGTTATGTTTCAAGTGACAAAAGTTTGATATTTTCTTTATAATAAATAAATAAATAGACTTCATGTTTAATATATATTTATTTTTATTTCATTTCAGAGTGCGCAGTAATGGCAAAAATACAAACAAGTCACTATCAAATTTCATTCTAACCTAAAAGACGGAACAAAATATATTTAAAATTGAAGAATTGATTGGTTCTTCAAAAAACATAATTTTTCTTTAAATACTATACTATACAAAAAAATTTGGTTATTGACATATAAAATATTTTGTAATGATGCAAGCTCCTGTGATTTGGTTAAAAACCATTTCTTTTTATTATCGATTTTAAAAATAAAATTTGTGCTGAATTGAATTATGGATAAAAACTTGTAATCATCTTTTTTAAAAGTATTTGTTAAGTATTTTTACTGAATAGTCTCCATTGTTTGTTTTTTTTAAGGAACACCACCCTCCACGAAAATTGATCTTCTATGAGGCTCTCTGCATAAGAAATTTTCATTAACCTCCTTGCTACTTGGACAAATGGATGGTTTCCAGTTCTGAGTAAATTTTTTATTTCATATAACTTACTCTCAAACGGATAAGCTCTGAAATTTGGGAGAGGGCCAAATCTACGCACCTCTTCAGCAATGTGCAACAAATTATGCACATTGCTGGTTATGTTGGCCTCTCCATATATTTTACTAAAATCTACAACATACTTTTCAAGCATACTCTCGGCTACATTGTACAAGTTACTGTAATATTCACTTATAAAAATTGTTAAAGCACAAAATAATGTTAGAAAGTGAATGTAAGCATTAAATGGCAGAAACCTTTTTAAAATAACAAGACCAATATACAACAAAAAACGTCTATATTCTAAACCTTTTCAAAACGATAGTGTCCAATGCTCTAACAGATCTGTGAATTTCTGATGGTAATTCACAGTCTATTAGAAAGTCAGACACTTTCTGGGTCATTTCCGCAGACCACTTGGTTGTCAAATTTTTGAATGTATTGTCTTTCCGCCCAAACAGACATCTTTTTTATCACGCCTAAGTCTAGTAGATGTAATGAATCCCCTACTACAATATCCTCCACTATGTCAATTGGTAACTGTAGTAGGGGTGTTTCAAATTTTTGGTGATTACTATAGAACTTAAGTTAAAACTTCCAAATCAGTTACATCAATCGAAAATAATCTAAAAAAGAGAAGATCAAAAGATCTTGGGAGGAAAGAACGAAAGTTCAAAATTGGATGAGTGTCCCACAAGGAACACATAAAAGACCAAAGCGAAAAGAGAAACAATTAAACGATGTTTCGCCCGGGGTCACCAGCGTGGGCTCGTCAGTGAATTCACTTGTCGTTTAATTGTTTCTCTTTTCGCTTTGGTCTTTTGTGTGTTCCTTGTGGGACACTCATCCAGTTTTGAACTTTCGTTCTTTCCTCCCAAGATCTTTTGATCTTCTCTTTTTTAGATTCTTTTCGCTTAATGTAACTGATTTGGAAGTTTTAACTTCTTGTGTTTAATTATCTTAGGAGCATATTCCTATTGGAAAGATTAACACGCCAGGACGAACCCGTATCAGGTGACTTACAATAAGTACCATGCGGAACGATGCCTATTTGTGAGTGTTTTACAGTTGGAAGTCAGAGTGTGCGATGGTGTTTAATGATGTCTGGATTGAGGGTGACTAGTGAATCCACTGACGAGCCCACGCTGGTCACCCCGGGCGAAACATCGTTTAATTGTTTCTATTTTCGCTTTGGTCTTTTGTGTGTTCCTTGTGGGACACTCATACAATTTTGAACTTTCGTTCTTTCCTCCCAAGATCTTTTGATCTTCTCTTTTTTAGATTCTTTTCGGTTGATGTAACTGATTTGGAAGTTTTAACTTCTTGTTTTTAATTGTCTTAGGAGCATATTCCTATTGGAAAGATTAACACGCCAGGACGAACCCGTATCAGGTGACTTATAATAAGTACCATGCGGAACGATGCCTATTTGTGAGTGTTTCAGAGTAGTGAATCCACTGACGATCCCACGCTGGTCACCCCGGGCGAAACATCGTTTAATTGTTTCTCTTTTCGCTTCGGTCTTTTGTGTGTTCCTTGTGGGACACTCATCCAATTTTGAACTTTCGTTCTTTCCTCCCAAGATCTTTTGATCTTCTCTTTTACTATAGAACTTATTTCGAAATTGGTGGTCCGTTCTTTGTGTACGTCTGGTAGTTGGGAAGTACATAGTTTCTTTCATGTGAGTACTCACTTACACAATCACATTTTAAACACCCATTCTTGCTATTGAAATGCACCACACCTAAAAGATAAAAATAAAAACATACTTTTAGTTTTTTTTTCTTCATAGAAGTCCAAACACATACGGACCTCTTAAAGCGCTTTTATATAAAGACAGTTTAAAATTTTTTCGCATAAACACCATTAAAACTGTTTTAAGCAAATTAATCGATTTAATTTAATTTTAAAAGCGATTTAAGAAAGCGGAAGGCTCGGTATAAACCCTTTAAAAACGCTTTACCGCATTGGTGGGTTGAGTTGGACTACTTTTACGGAAAAATCTGTTGTTCACCTAGTTGTTTCATTTGTTTTCCTTTTAATACTGACATTTAATCGAAGGACGTATAAACCCTCAGAGAAAGCAATTTTATTTAAAACCGTCCTCATATAAAAGCGCTTTTAGATGCATATAAACGTAGTAATTGACATATTTCGACGACCTACCTATTCAAAAACTGCAGTGGTATATTCGGAAAAATGTCTTACCCCCCCCAATACGCTTTATTGAAAATTAAGTACTCAGCAAAATGTTGTCTTTTTTTTATATGTTGTGCAAAATATTTTTCAATACAAAACGAAAGGCCTTGATGCCAATATAATTCAGTTTTTGTCTCTGTTTGCATCAACATCTGGACTTCTATTTTTGCAGGAGTTCTATTTATTTAGAAAAATAAAAAGAGCCTTTTGTGCTGTCTGACGTATATTGAAATTGGCAGACCACATTCTGAGGTCAGTAGCAGATATTTCTCCATCGACTAGTTCTGTCTGCCAAATATTATCTTCTTGTTCATCATTCTGCTAAAAAAAAATAATTGTATAGTATCCGGTTTTCTTTTATTTTCAGTTTTTTATGAAAAATTCTTTATAAAGGCATCCTCCTTAGGTTAATGTTTTTTTAGCCAGTGGGTTATGTTAGGTTAAAGTGTTTTTTTATCTTTTTTGTCACTTAAATTATTAGATAAGCTTCTTTTAACCTTTGGGTTAGGTTTAGTTTTGGCTGTTGAAAAGTAGTACATATATAATTTTGAAGTAGTTTAGAGAACTATGTAAACTATTTACCAGTTACCTACCTGATTGTTGAGGCTTTCGCTTCGTTCCAATCACGGTCTAAAAAATGGTCAATTATTAACACATTCTCTTCTGCCACTACTTCTACTGTGCTAGGAGGAGAGGAGGAGAAATGGGCCTAGCGTTTTTTGAAGGATTCAACATTTTAGTTTTCTTTTTTTTCATTTCGCGGTAGTGCTGTGTCCCATATCTTATTCGCTTCCATGTTGTAAACCGCCTTCGAAAAGAAAACACGGGAAAATGAAAAAAATCGATGTTTTTGTTCGCAATTTCAAATACTGAGGTTATGTTGATGTATGTAAACTTTTCGTCTTCATTTAGTGGCCATCTGGCCACCAGCACTTTGAGCCATGAGAATATGGGGTTCCCTTATAAATATAAAAAAAATAATAAAATTACTTCGACAATTAAAGATTTATAAGGAAACCCTTATAAAATTAGCCAGTTTTATAGGGGACCTATTATAAAAAAAAGAATCCGGATTTATAATAACTGTTTAAGTAATTGTTGTTGATTTGTAGTAGAAGTTTAATAAAACCTTGTTTAGTAACCCAATAAACATTAAAGTTGCAAAGTTAAAACAATTATTATTATAAAAAATATCGTGCCTTCATGTAATTTTACGAAACCAGGAAAACTGGTAATAAAACCCGATCACCTTTGCTGCTGGTAACCAAACTAATAAAGCTTGAGGTAATTGAAAATGTTACTTGGGAATGGTTTTTATTTGGTTTTTAATGCAGATAGCAGTGACTTTTTGACGCAAAGTCGAAGGTTAGAAAAGGTTTGGACATTTAATGCTTTCTTTAAATATATTTTCATCGGAGTCAAAGCGTAGAAACCAAAACTTTTTAAACAGAAAATAACCTGATCATGGATAATCATTTAGAAGATAAGACGTTTATTTAGACAATAAAAAATACTTTATTATGTGTGTGTATTAAAGTCAAAGTCAGTCTTTTCAAGAATATTTACCTTTTACATTTACTATTTTATACCCTTTTCTACACCAAAAAAAATTAAAACTCAGTAACCATTTCAAAGCTGAGGGACAGAGCTACAAGAAAAACAATCATTAGATAGCAGAGCATTTGGAATTTTGGAAGAACGTGGACTTTTTAGAAGATGTCAAAATTTAAAGGGTAATGGCAGTCAGTCCATGTTTTTAAAATTATTTCGGTTCAAGGAGATGGAAACTGCCTGTTTCGTTCTGTAAGCGAGTTTGTTTTTGGAAGCCAGGATGTTCATCTAAAAGTAAGAAAGCAAGCTGTTCAGTACATTTTAGAAAATTGGCAAGATTTTCAAAATTTTTAAGTAAATATTACTAGAAAAGAGGAATATGGATCCAGGATGTCTAAATCAGGTACTTTTGGCACTGATTTTGACTGTTTGGCGATTTCAGAAATATACAAAATTAACTTCTACGTATATGTTTCAAAGGAAAATTCAAAGAAAAAATTATTTGTTACAGAAATTAGCCCACTATTATGTGTTAGCAAAAATCAGTTTAACTCATCAATTTTTGTAATTTTTTTTGGCAATCCAAACTCTGGACATTATAATTTAATAGTACCATTACAAGAAAACTTTTGTTTATCATGCGATAAAATTTTCAAAAACAAGACTGGATTAAATATTCACAAACGTAGAATTCATACCGATAATTATTCTCAAAATTCTTACTGCCTCTCCGACGTGGTTTCTTGCATCGAAGTATCGTTAGAAAATTCTCAGAATTTATTAAAAAGTAAGTGCAGTCAATGTGACAAATCCTGTACAAGCAAAAGCAGCCTCAATCAACACATTAAATCAAAGCACAAGAAAAATAATTTACAAGATCATGATTTTTCCCAGGATATATCGTCTGATTCGAATACAGTAAATGTCTTTTTAAGTTCTCTAAAATCATCAGTACCAGTGTTAAAACGAATTCCAAAAGGTGCCCGCCCATTAGTTGCGGAAGAACTCACATCACTTCTAAAAGATTGTGTTTCAAAAAACAACTTCCAAGCATGGTTTCATCTCTTTACATTTGCATATGCCGTTCTCAGATTACCGAAAAAATCCAAACAAAATGCACCGAGATCTCTAACAACATTGATAAAGGACAATTTAAATATTTGGAAAGATAAGAAACATTTACCATTACAACCATTTATGAATTAACTTAAAACAAATCAAGTTCAGAAGAAACAAAACCATTTAAAAACAAATTACCTCACAAAGAAAGTTGAGACAAAAGTTTCTGAGGGAGACGTCAGAG